>WOAB01000568.1:17492500-18860779 GCA_027886185.1 Rheum nobile
CCGAATACGAAGATGATGGCGGCGGTGGAGAGATCGACGCAAGGGATGAGATGAAAGTAAAGGTTGACATGTTGGTAAACGGAAGAGACAAGTGTAAAGCCGAAAACAACGATGACGATGCGCTTCTACTCAGAGAAAGGAGACGAGAGCGGGAAGACGAAGGCGAGATGAAGATGGCGAGAAGACGACGGCGAGAAGACCACTTCTAGTCGACGATGGCGAGAAGACCACTTCCAGTCATCGATGGCGGTTGACAGAGAGACACGTGATGGGAGATGAAGGAGAGAGGCCGACGCGCCAACAAGCTTCTCGTCACCGACTATGGAGGAGGCGACCGGAGAACGAGGGAGGGCGCCAGATGAGGGAAGAAGAAGATGAGGAGGAAACCGCTCCACCGTCAGAGAGTAATGTGTGTGTGTGTGTGTGTGTGTGTGTGAGAGAGAGAGAGAGAGAGAGAGAGAGAGAGAGAGAGAGAGAGAGAGAGAGAGAGAGAGGTAAAACATTTACTAGAGCATTTTTTGCTTTTGTTATGGAAAGATTTGGGGGTAAAACAAATCCCACAAATCAAGCTAATGGAGAAATCATGTGTGGATGAATCCACCAGCCTATTTTGCAACCCTCTAGATTAAATCATGGCCATCAATTCTATTCCCATCCAACGCTCTAGATTAATACACTCGTTTTACCATAACTCCCCGTTTCACTAGAACCTAAATCTATATATATGAACATTGCAATAAAAATAATATTAATTTGGAAAATTTTGGTAGAGCCAACAAATATATGGGTACATATAATCAATAAAAGATATCTTAAAAACAATCATGTTAAGGAAGCTTTTCTGATGACATGCCTCTAGGAATGTCTAGTACTTTATAATTATAAATGAAAAGGAAATTTCAGTTGATAATGGATGACAAGTAGGTGATGACCAACTAATATCACAATGGAGTAAATGTGCCATCATATTTTGGTCTGAATGGTGGCTTTTACCACATCCACTACTTGATCTTAATCCCAATGGAGAAAATGTGGCAACTAATATCACAGTTAGTCAATATATTACTCACAATCACCAATGGGACAAAGATAAACTTTATCAATATCTTTCCACCCAATCACATAGACAAGTTATTGAAGATCTTTTAAAGATACAGATTCCACAATATCTATTTATAGATCAATTATTTTATAGTTTGAGTCAAATAGTTTGGTTCTCTACCAGCTCGGTTATTGATATCTTATGTCAACAAAGAGGAGTAACAAATAATAATTATCAATCGTTATGGAAGTTAGACTTGAATTGAAAATTAAGAATTTTCTATGGAGGATAACCAAAAATGGCCTCGCCGCCAAAGATCACCTTGCTTAGAAAATAATACTTGTAGCACTTGCTTCTGATCATATTTAATCATCCTTGTTAAGATTTAGAATATCTGCTGACCCAATGCCCACATTCAGAAATAATATTAATGTTATTACTAGGACGATTGTGCCAATATTACATAGCTTAAACTTCCAAACATGAAATGTCCACGATTATTTTTATAGCCTTGAACCTGCACTAGGGAACAAGCATTCTTAGAATTAGCCATTCCTTGGTAGGGTATTTTGTACTATCGAAACCAATTTGTTTTCAACAACTTAAAGCCAAATCAAACCCTTGATTCAGTTCAATTCTTTAAGAACCATATAACATAGTGGAAGCTTACCAAGAAAATTGACAATGATGCATTAGGACATACTATAAATAGTAAGGACCACAATAAGCGACACCATAAAATAACTCGGTTACTTTTCGGCGCATAGACAAAATTGTCTTTCAGCGCATAGGTTCCACACGTTACGTGTGGTTAGGATCCACACGTAACGTGTGGTTAGGATCCACACGTAACGTGTCGTTATGCTCCACACGTAACGTGTGTAGCATAACGACACGTTATGTGTGGTATTTTTGGTATATTATAATGTTGTGTATGAATGTTGTGTATGAATCGTATTATTGTTTATTTTTAGTATTTATTTGTGTTTCAATGTTGTGTATGAATCATATTATAATGTTGTGTATGAATCATACTATTGTTTCTAAATAGACATTAGGGGAGGGTTACCCCCATTTTGTTGCCCAACTTTTATCTAATCTTTATAAAAAAACAATACAAAATAATCAATCTAGAAGATAAAACAAATTGTTCATTACGCTGGTTGACTACACAACCACATTGAGCACACAATACAAGAAAGAATACAAGTTGATCATAAACTTAGAAAAAATAAGAGAACATATATGGTTTGTTGCTTTAGCGTTTGAAGAAATTAGGATAGTCTCTGGTAAACGTTCGCTTCATATGATATCTCTGCTTTGCTACATTTGCTTGCTCCCTACAAAGGTTGATAGTACATGAACAACATTACACAAAAGATACGACATTAATCACCTACGATCTATATCATTTAGTAGTTTGAGGTTATACCTACGAATGTTATCAAAATCTTTAAGAAGATCTTGATTCTCCTTAACAAGATCTTGTTTTTCCTGCCATTGTTGTCGAATAACCGCGTGTGCCCTGTCCTCGTACATTGGATCAATCCACTCCCTAAAACAACACCCCAGTTCTAGGCATCTCCAATACCTCCTTCCGTAGTTCCACTGCAAATCTCAAGTTCGGACAACAACTTTCAAATTACAATAGCATAGCCTATCTGCGTTTGTTGATGGTTTGGATGAAGATGCCATTATTTGTTGTAGTGTTTGGTTTCCTACAAATATCATGAATCCATTAATATAAAAAATTAGGGTTAATAAATCAATAGAAATTGGAAGAAGATGCTTACCCAAAAATGTATCTTCAAGCGCCACTTGTGTTGGAATTGTTGTAGTGAACAAACAACCCTAATGCTTCTTATATAGTGAAAAGGCAATGTGTTTGACAGCTAATAACCAGCCTCAAAAAGAAGAAATCTGATTGACAGCTAATAACCAACTGTAGTATATAGCTATATACAGCTATAGTCATGAGTCTTTTATACTAAACCCTAACCCTAAACCCTAAATCCTAACCCTAAACCATAAACCTTAAATCATAAATACTAAACCCTAAACCCTAAATCATAAATACTAAATACTAAACCCTAAATTCTAAAATCCAAAATAGTAAACTCCGACCCATAACCCTAACCCTAAACCTAAACCCTAAAGAGGAAAAGAAGTCACATGTAACGTGTGACAATACACCACACCTAACATGTATGAGAGGCCCACACGTAACGTGTGGAAGAAGCCCACACGTAACGTGTGGTTTCGTCTGTTGTAAAACGCATTGAATTACCCGTCTTGTCCCCACCTAACTGAATTAATGGACCCCTCTTCTTCATCTTCACCGGCTAACCACAATTTCGAGCTTAATACTTCATTTCAAACACTAAAAAAATTGTGTTTTACACTCTCATTTTTTGTAAAAAAAAATGGACAACATGAACAACAATGATTATTGGAACAACAATGTCGAAGATGATCCACATCCGAATGAGGTAATTTCCGTTATTTAAAGTTAAAGTTCTCATTTTTTGTTTTGGACATGTTCAAAGTTTTGAGCTTTAGTTGTTTAGGTTTTAGAAAACTAAACATAATATTTGTTGTTTAGGGTTTAACGAAGTTTCACATGTTAGATTTTGTAAGTTTTGAACTTGAGTTTTGTTGTTTAGGGTTTAGAAACAAAGTTTTAGATGTTACATTTTGAGGGATACATGTGTAAGAAAACGAGATGTTCGGAACAATGAAGAACAGTTTAACACGTTACATGTGGGGATGTTCGACACGTTAAGTGTGAAACATCTCCACACGTAACGTGTGGAACATGTGCCAGATGGTTTAGGGTTCACACGTTACGTGTGGGGATGTTTCACACTTAACGTGTGGAGCTGTTTCACACGTAACGTATGGACAGATACATTGTTCACTCTCGGAACTACCACAACTAATAGGTTTGTGCATTATGTTTTTAAATGTAACTGGTTATTTGAACTTAGACTTTTACAGCAATATACTGATTTCAGATTCTTGATTGTAATACAGGGTTGAAGGGGCTCATTCCAGTCTTAAAAGCTTCTTCACTAGCAATGATGGCAACCTTTGCACTGTATTCGATCAATATGATGCACGGTTACGCACTCATATTGGTGAGATAAGGGGGGCACTGAATGAGAGCATAGAAAAGAGATTTACGCTGATAACAAATGCACATCTTTTCTGCAAGATGCACTACAAGGTCTCTGTGATTGCACTAGCTCGGTTGATTGAGGAATACAAGAAAGGCGAAGCTCCATTGTGGAACACTATATGCAGATGCCAGATGCGGGTCAGAGATGGCTTGCTTTGCGTTCATGACATGGCGCAGAATGTGATGAACCAGGAACCAATTGAACCTAGCTCATTGCATCCGTTCTGGAGGCAATTGACCTTGTCAGAAGTGGGGACAGAAGAAGAAGGAGAAGCCAGAGAACGTAGAGTGAATAGGTCATTGCTTGAAGAATTTGTTGCAAGCGTCTTTCCCACATTGTCAGTGCATGATCAACAAAGATCTGTCTCTGCACTAACAAGTATAGCACATCCAGAGCGGACTATTCTGCAAGAGCCAGCTAAAGTTAGGCATAAGGGTCGGCCTCAAGGAGCTCTAAACATTCCCACCAAAAGACAACCGTCATCATGGGAGTACACTGACCAACAGATGGAGGGAACACCTCCGAAGATACAAAAAGAAAGACCACCAAAGAAGGCTTCAACTATGCCTTCGGGTCACACATCATTGATCAAGAATCCTAAGCGATATATTACCCAGTTTCCCAAGTGTATGAAACCACACGTGGGAGGATGATGGGAAATATTGGGTGATGGAAACTACGGGTACAGAGCAATTGCGCATGGTTTGGGTTTAGGGCAGGATAAGTGGGCTTTTGTTCGACGTACCATGATCGCTACGTTGAAACAAGAGTACGAGCTATTCGCGCCAATTTGGATGTCTACGATGACACTTGAGGCAATGGAGGCGAAGCTTGCATGGTTTCCTTCGCCCAACAGGCCTGCCCCATGGGAGACGTGGTTGGACCTCCCGGATATGGGATGTTTGGTGGTAACTGCATTCAACTGTGTGTTCGTCTTCATCGGTGCTGGTGTGGGAACGACATACATGCCTATGAGGGCGAAGCCAAACCAAGCGGTTGGCGAGAAGCTGAAGACGATATGCATTTTCCATGTCGAGGAAGAGCAACATTTCATTGCGGTACGTTAATACAATCAAATAAGTTGAAACTATCTTATGTTAAAACATATGTATGATGCATTGACTTTGATGTAGATTGGCCTTGCCGAAACCTCGCCCTTGCCGCATCTTTACGGGCCGTGGGTGAGAAATCATGACCCGTCTGCGGGTGATTTGGTAGATCAAATCTATGATCGATTGATGGAGTACCAAGCAGCCGCCCCAAAGAAGCCAAGAGGAAAGAAGAAAGTTGAAACAATCGATTTATGTAATGACTGATATGTATAATGCAATGACTTTGATGTAGATCGACACATGTTCGTTGTATTTATGAGCTGTTGGTGAAATACCAAGACACGTGTTTACCTCATCCCCCAGTAGATCATACAGATAGGTTCAAATTTTCTTAATTTCCACAAGTTTCAATTTTACATGAATTAAAATACGGTCTCATACACAATACAAAATGAAGACATCTTAATGCAAAGTTCAATGGTTCGGAAGGAAGGGATACATGATACGGGGTTAGCCGTGTAGAAGATGGATCTAGGCAACGGATCTCAAAACAAAAGAAAATACAAGATTAGAACAATGGCGGAAGTGAAACTAATGGAAAGGATAATAGATAGAACCAATAGAAACGACGAGAAAACCCGCTCGCTTGATAGCAAGGAACCTTGTCGAACGATCTACCAACCCGATCTCTACAACGCCACACAACCAAGAATCGCTGACGAACTTGGAGCACGGAGAGGATTGCTTATGAAGTACGAAATCACCAACTCCAGAGGGACTTGACAAAGACGAAAACAACTAAGCAGGAAAGAACAATCGACTGAGACTCTCACGGGGAGCCGAGTTTTCAAAAGCAAAAACCAAGCTCTGTTTTTGTGTTTTAACAATATGAGAAATCTGACTAATGAAGAAGACAAGGGCGCCTTAAATACCTAAGAGGTGGCCAGCCCTAGCTTCCTAAAACGGGCTACAATTGTTCCAAAAATACCCGAAAATAGAAAGCTGAAAATAAATAAATAATAATCCTAAAAATATCCAATGCAGAAATTAATAAGATTAAACATATGTAACGTTGACCAATAAAGGCAATGCCTTGACTTTGGACTTGTCCTCTTCGTCATGTGATACATCATGTGCCATAAATGTCTCCAGCTCTTGACGTAGTTCCTTCAATCTTGACCTAGTTAATCGGTCCATCAAAGGTTGGCACTAATGGAGGGGATGATTCCTCATCATTCTCCCCTTCTTGAAAAGGACTCGTCCTCGAGTCATCAACATCAGCGGCTGCATAAGGGGTAAGATCACCGACATTGAATATCGGGCTCACGCCATAGTCATCGGGCAGCTCCAACACATAGGCATTGTCGCCTACTCTCTTCAGCCCCTTGAACGGTCCATCACCTCTGGGAGACAGCTTCGACTTCCTCTGCTCCGGGAACCGCTCCTTGCGCAGGTGTAGCCACACCAAGTCACCGAGCTCGAACAACACTTGACGCCGGCCGTGATTAGCTCGGGCTGCGTTCTTTGCTGCAGTAGCTTCCAAACGAGCCTTAGTCCGCTCGTACAGCTCCTTCATGAACTCAACCTGTCTATCAGCATCAAAGTCTGCTCGTTCCGGTAAAGGCAACGGCTTAAGATCCAAAGGGGTTAGGGGATTCAAACCATACACACATTCAAAAGGGGACATATTAGTAGAAGAATGAATAATCCTATTATAAGCAAACTCAACATGTGGTAAGGCTTCTTCCCAACTTTTCAGATTAGATTTAATAACAGCCCTAAGGATAGTACCCAATGTACGGTTAGTGACCTCAGTTTGTCCATCTGTCTGGGGGTGACTAGCAGTAGAGAACAACAACTTAGTACCAAGTTTACCCCACAAAGTCTTCCAAAAGTAACTCAGAAATTTGACATCCCTATCACTCACAATAGTACGAGGTACACCATGCAACCGAACAATCTTTCTAAAGAACAAATCAGCAACATTCCTAGCATCATCAGTTTTATGGCATGCAATAAAGTGAGCCATCTTAGAGAACCTATCAACAACCACAAATATAGAATCTCTCCCCTTCTTAGTCCTAGGCAATCCAACAATAAAATCCATACTAATATCAACCCAAGGAAAGCAAGGAATAGGCAAGGGAGTATAAAGACCATGCGGTTTTGCCTTAGATTTAGCCTGTAAGCACTCAACACAGCGTTTGATAAAATTCTCTACATCCCTAAGCATGTGTGGCCAATAGAAATGAGTATGCAACATGTTATAAGTCTTATCTCTACCAAAATGACCCATTAATCCACCTCTATGGGACTCATCAACAAGTAACAACCGTAGAGAACAAACAGGAATGCACACCTTATCATCTCGAAACAAGAATCCATCAAACAAGAAAAACTTATCAAATGAACCCTTTTCCACACAATGCTTATAAATCACTCCAAAATCAGCATCCATATCATACAACTCCTTAATATAAACGAATCCAAGGACCCGAGCATCCAAAGTAGTCAAGAGTGTATGTCTCCTAGAAAGGGCATCAACTACAACATTATCTTTTCCTTTCTTATACTTAATCACATAGGGAAATGTTTTGATGAATTCCATCCACCTACCATGCCTCTTATCCAACTTATCTTGACTCCTAAAATGCTTTAAGGACTCATGATCAGTTTTCAGCACAAATTCTCTAGGCCAAAGGTAGTGTTGCCAAGTTTTTAGCACTCTAAACAAGGCATATAATTCCCTATCATAAGTAGAATAATTCAAGCATGCACCTTTCAACTTCTCAAAAAAGAAGGCAATGGGCTTACCTTCCTGTATGAGGACTCCTCCAATACCAATGCCAGAGGCGTCACACTCTACTTCAAAGGGGCGAGTGAAGTCAGGCAGAACCAGCAATGGCGCGTGTGTCAAACGATCCTTGAGAGTCTGGAACGCCTTTTCTTGAGCTTTACCCCAACGGAATGGAGTATTCTTCTTTGTGATCTCTGTCAGCGGGGCTGCAATGGTGCTAAAATCTTGAACGAATCTCCTGTAGAAGCCAGCCATGCCGTGGAAACTGCGCACGTCACCTAGGTTCTTCAGGGTCGGCCAGTCACGGATGGCTTGCACCTTCTCGTGATCCACTTGCAGTCCATGAGCACTCACTACAAAACCAAGAAACACAACTCTGTCAGTGCAAAAATCACACTTCTTCAGATTTCCATACAACTGTACATCTCTGAGAGTGGATAAAACTTCCCTGAGGTGCTCTGCATGTGCTTCCAAAGATTTGCTGTAGATCAGAATATCATCAAAGTAAACTACAACAAATCTACCAATAAAAGATCTCAAGACATGATTCATAAGACGCATAAAAGTAGAGGGGGCATTAGTCAAACCGAAAGGCATAACAAGCCACTCATACAAACCAAACTTTGTCTTGAATGCTGTCTTCCATTCGTCTCCTTCCTTCATCCGGATTTGATGGTATCCACTGCGAAGATCGATCTTGGAGAAGGTGGAGGCGCCATGGAGCTCATCCAACATGTCATCGAGCCTGGGGATCGGGTGCCTGTACTTGATCGTGATGTTATTAATAGCCCTGTAATCAACACACATATGCCAAGTATTGTCCTTTTTGGGGACGAGTAAGACAGGCACAGCACACTGGGATCGGCTCTCTCTAACATACCTTTTATCTAGAAGGTCCTGGACTTGGTTCTGGATTTCCTGGGTCTCAGTAGGGTTCATCCTATAGGCAGGCCGGTTGGGTAGGGTAGCACCGGGAATCAGGTCTATCTGGTGCTCAATGCCTCTAATATGGGGTAGGCCAAGGGGTATCTCATCCGGGAAAACATCAAGGAACTCAGCTAAAAGGGTCCGAACAGCAGCTGGGAGTGTAGCTCGGTCGTCGTCACCTAACAGGGTATAGGCCTGACAAAGGGACATGAGGGCGACGTCCGGGGGAAGGTAATCTACCAGGTGGTCTCTGCTGGATGCTAAGAGCACTCGGCTAGGGGTAGAGGCGAGGGTGAGGTCGGTCCGTATGGAGGCAGTGGATGGTTCGGCTGGGGACTTACCCTTACGCTCGGCCTCTCTTTTCTTATCATAAGCCTCAGCCACTTGAAGCGGCGTCATCGGTTTCAACACCACTTTCCTACCACGAAACTCAAAGGCATGTTGGTTAGTACGTCCATCATGAATAACATGTCTATCAAATTGCCAAGGACGACCTAACAAAATATGACAAGCTTGCATAGGAACAATATCACATAAAATTTCATCCTCATAAGTTCCTAGCTTAAGTGTAATCTTAGCTTGCCTATTCACCTTGAGTTCACCACAATCATTCATCAAATGAAGTCTATAAGGTCTAGGATGCAAAAAAGTAGGGAGTTGCAGTTTATTAACTAATTCAACACTAGCAATATTACAACAACTACCACCATCAATAATCATGTTGCAAACTTTCCCTTTAACAAGACATCTTGTATGAAACAAATTCTCATGCTGATTATCATCACAAGGAGCCTGATTAACATGCAAAGTCCTCCTAACAATCAATGAATCACCATGCTCATATTCAATAAAATCCAAATCATCATCATTGGCATGCTCATTCATATCATGGCTAGCAACTAAATTTTCATGCTCAGTGTCAGACTCAGACTCTAACTCACCCAAATGATTAATCATCAAAACACGAGTATTAGGACAATCCTTCATGTAATGACCCTTTCCTTGACATTTAAAGCAAGTGATATCTCTAGCTCTAGGAGGAGGGTCAGCAGGGTTACCTCGTATAACTGCAGGGGCGGGCCGTGTGGGCTGCTGTGGTGCGGTGGAGGTAGAGGGGTGCGCACCACGGGAATTCTGCTCATTGCCGCGAGGCGGACCGGTTGCTGGGCGGGATCTCTGGTGTCCGGTGCGGCCCTACTACTGGTCGGGACGCCAGCTTTGGCGTTGTGGCACCGTGCGGTGTTATTGGGTATAGCTGGACTTGAATTGTCTCTCCATTTTAATTGCTTGGTGTAGCAAATCTGTCATGGTAGAATATGGATACAATTCTATAGTGTCAGCTAAATGAGGATGCAAGATACGTAGATACCTGGACATAGTGGCCTCTTCATCTTCGACGGCGTTGCCGCGTGCCATGGCTATCTGCATATTGTTGTAGACCTCTTCAACACCTAAAGAGCCTTGCCTCATAGTCTCCAAACGGTTGCGGAGAACTCTATTGTGGTGGTGGGGAACGAAGCGGGCCCTCATCATAGCTCTCATCTGGTTCCATGTGTTGACCGGAGGGTCCATGGCTTGTCTTCGAGCCTTCACAACAGAATCCCACCAAACCAAAGCATAACCAGTAAATTCAAGAGCAGCGAGTTGTGCCTTTTTATGTTCAGGGAAATTGTGGCAACCCCAAATCTGCTCAATCTTCGTCTCCCATTCAAGGTAGACGTCTGGATCACACTTTCCATCAAAAGCCGGGATCTTCACTTTGATCCGTCCAATGCCGTCTTGTTCGGCTTCACGGCGGCGGGGCTGTCCGCGGTCATTCCGGGGGCGGTAAGGACGCCACTCATTACGCTCCTCGCGCTCATAGTCCTGCATATCATCATCACCCCATAAACTAGAACGTATCGACATAGGAGGGGACTCAGACCTATCACGAGGTGCGGGATGCCGAATCGGGCGTATGCGGTCGGTGCCAGTGGCTCTCGGTTGGCGACGCTCGTCCATCGCCGCTTGGTAGGCCGTGGCTTGGTCGACCAAGGGCTCGGTGGCGGGAAGCGGTGCGCTATGCGATGGACCAATGTGTTCCTGCGCAGCCAGGAGTGGGTTGGAGCGGGTCTCCAACGAGTCAAACTTCGCAGACAACTGCGCGACTATAGAAGCCAACTGTTGTAGCATCGCCTGCATATCGACATGGGAACCATTTGCAGTAACCTGTTCATCACCGAAACCTGTCATGATCACCACTTAGACGAACACAGAAAGACGTTAAGGTTAGGAAAACCAAAAAAAACTCTCAAGTGTGTGCACTCGGTGATTGTACAACCTGCGAAGTTAGGCTCGTAAATGACAAGTTCTCTATGTGCTCAAGATACGCAGCAAATCAAGGTCAAGAAGAGATGTAGTAGACAAGACAAGTAGATGTACGACGAAAAATGACTCAAACAAAAGCGAGACTAGAGAACGACTCAACAAGGAAAGCGACACAACTATAGTCACAAGAATGAAATGCAACTAAAGATGGGGCTATATATGTGTTTCGAACTCAAGAAATGCGAATTGCAAGTCAGAAAGACGTACCTTTGCTCCAATGATTGTCGTAACGCCTCAGCTACGTCTTCACATTGGTCATCTTCATGTTGGTGATCGCGATATGGATTCAGACGTCCGTAGCAACCCTCGATGCACTGCACACAAGATAAGTGGATACGATTAATAAATAGTTTGTACACGAAATTAAACAAGATATAATTATTCAATTTCTTACCTGCTGCTGAGCGTGATCACCCTCTGTAGGGATGATGAATGGATGTGTATGCTGGAGGTACCACTGCATATAATCACCGCTACACTGGTGGGGTTGAAAGACTGGAGGGCCCATAGCTTGTAGGCTAATGGAATGTTGATTGCGGGCATCCCATGCAAATTGGGCTCTATCGTATTCCACCGTGTAGCTGCTAATCTTCGTGCCCCTCCATGCCCTAATTGGCACAATCGGTGGTCTTGGACACTGTTGTACACGCCCAAACTGCCTAGCTCCTCGATCCGGCATGTAAGGCTCGGTGACCCACAAACAGGATATGACTCCATGGAATCGCGATGAAGCAAACATCCCGTCGTTGAAGTCAATCGGGCCGTATGGCATCCACTCAACCTAAACATAATTGAATTTTAAACAACTAATCATGCCTATAATTTCATATTTTAACATACTAGATAATGACCGTATATGCACTTACACTCTCAGCATGCATCCCATCCAGCTCCTCCCTATAATTTCTGATCCGGTTGGGTGGTGTGACATGTCCCATCGACAGGCGTATGGGATCAGCTGTTGGGGGTCCTAGTATACACTCTGTGCAAGTCAAAACATGGGGAAGTATTGATATATCCATGCCTACAAAACAATTACATATAAGTCAATTCCCTAAATAACAAATATACATCTATAACAAAACTATATATGTTTTTATACAAGAAAATTTATACCTGGATCAGAGTGAAACATGTGGACATGAGCCGCGCCTCTTTCCTTGTGCACTCGCCCAAGCTGCGGTACACGTGGGCAAGAACACCGGTACCCCAGGCATAGTCCTGAGGCTCCTCGTCCACGTCCGGAGCGTCATCTCTTGGCATCCAGGCATTGCTGGTCTGGTCCTGAGTCCCCCATGTATTGGCCTGATCCTACATTTATTAAATAAATCAGAAGTAATTACAATTTTTAAACAAATTCATGTTATACTAAATGTACTTACCATAGGCTGATGATAGGGAGCGTTCGGGTACATTGCCGGGTTCTCCCAAGGGTTGTGCTGATCCTCAGCCCCTTGATAATAATACGAAGGGCTCTGATGAGGGCTCAGATGCGACGGTAGTATCGGCGGACTAAAAGTCGGCCCATAGTAGTTATTCTGATCTATTGTATCAGAATAACCACGCAGCGGGCTCGCTCGGTAGTCCGCGTAGAACTGAGGCTTAAAATCTGCCCTATCTCCAGGAAACGAAGGCACCGCCATTAAGCTCTGAGCGGAAATCATGCCCGCAACCCCACTACTGCTACCGACTCCCGTCTGATAGGCGCCAGTCTCATCATCCCGGTAGCATACATTCCGCCGTTGCCTTCTCTCCGTCCTGTTCACCTCTTCTTCAGTCCTAAACGATTGTTCGCGGACAAGGTTGCGGCGCCTCCTATGTGCGGTTCTTTCACCAGGCTCCATATGCGGTTATATATCCACACATTTTAATCAAAATAATATATTCTGTATTCTGGATAAATACTACGCCGGAAAGTCGCCGGAATGTCGCCGAAAACGAAGGCAAGCCAGAACAAAACTGCAAATTCACACGTTACGTGTGATATGGCTCCACACGTTACGTGTGGAAACGTTTCACACGTAACGTGTGAATTTGCATTTTCCAACTGCCGGCGGCGACATTCCGGCGACACTCCGATGACATTCCGTCGTCTTCTCCGGCGCAATTTCTAGAATCCGGTGAAAAATATTTTCATCAAATAATACAATAAATTCAACAAAAATC
Source organism: Rheum nobile (assembly GCA_027886185.1). NCBI lineage: Eukaryota > Viridiplantae > Streptophyta > Magnoliopsida > Caryophyllales > Polygonaceae > Rheum > Rheum nobile. The sequence goes on from WOAB01000568.1 coordinate 17,506,031, forward strand.
ACACTATTTTAACAAATCTACCAATACTATCACTTCCATTTGCATATTTTCACAAAAATTCAACCTAAATCCTCAACACCATTTTATTCAAATTTAACCAATTTTCACCATTTCATACAAAAAAATACTTCAAAATTAAACAAAAAAATCAACAACAACATCAAAAACATCTACACAATATAGATCTACCAACAAAAACATCTACACAACATAGATCTACCATCAAAAAACTTCAAAATTAACAAAAAATAACCAAACAACAATTTCTACTAACTAACCTTTCAAAGATCTTGATTCAACGTAACGTGCGGAGTTCGTTGCTTCGTAATGAGGAGATCCACGAGACTCGTTATGCGGGAAGGGAAGAAGGGAGCTCGGGCTGCGTTTTAGGGTAATTGCTTCGAATGGGAGAAATCTGGCTTTTAAAGCCAGATTCACTCCAAACGTTACGTGTGGAGCTGTCCCACACGTTACGTGTGGAGCTGTCCCACACGTTACATGTGGAGCTGTCCCACACGTTACGTGTGGAGCTGTCCCACACGTTACGTGTGGAGTGTCTCCCCACGTAACGTGTGGAGCTTGAAAGGGTCTGCTCCCGCGCATAACGTGGGAAGCCTATTCCCACGTTACGCGCGAGTCTATGCTTTGAAAGACAAAATTGCCTATACGCCGAATAGTAAGGGCCTAAAATAAAGCATATTTCTTGAAGTAGATCATTGAATCGTTTCTTCATTCTAAAATTTGATGGTTCAACATCCAGTAATGTTGAATGCACTTATGGAGGTATATAATTCAATATTCTCATGCCTGAACCAACCATTATCATGAATACAAGACTATATGCATCAACCTCGATATTTGTTGTGGAAGCTACAAGTCTCTAGAAAGGACTGTTAGCAATGGCGGACCTAAGTGAGGCCCAGTGGGGGCTGTAGCCCCCACTGAAATCTAAAAAAAATAGTAATATATTTAGGAAATGTATTTAAGTGACAGGTAACTCGTATAGCTCAGTTGATAAGGAACGATTTTTGCAAGCCACTGGCTTAATGTTCGAATCTTGGGAAGTACATTTCCTTCTCTTTCTTTTTATTGCTTTTCCACAACTCGTTAGCTATTGCCAGCCTCCCCAATTCTCTTCTTCTCTCCTAGGCTATATACAACATTGTTTGTTTGTTATTTAATATATTATACCTTAACATTAGTTAAATATATATTATACCATAACACTAGTTAAATACTTTCTGCTTAATTTATTTAGTAATTTAATTTATAAGAGAATAACTATCTTATGTTAGAAAAATATAGGATTTCAAAAATAATTTGTTAAGATAATCCCTAGTACACATGATCCTTTAAATTATTAGAACAATTACGAATTATTTATAAAATTTTGTATAGGGCCTTAAAAATTCATTAGTCGACTTTAAATATAACGGGCTCATTATAAAACTAATTACGTCTTATATTTAGATCTAGACAAAAAAAAATACCAATTATAATAATTTAGAAATTATAGATTCAGATAATGAAATTAATTATTATATTCAGCTTACGAGTAAACTAATTTAAAATTTTGATTAAATATTAGATTTTGTGATGTGCTATGTATAAAGCCTAGAATTTAAAAACTAATAAAAATAGAAATTTAATTGAAAATTCAGACATAACATTTCAAAAAATGTCATAAATTTTCTTTCAATATAATATTATTTTAATAATAATTAAAAATTAACCCCACTGAAGAAAATTTATGCATCCGCCCCTGACTGTTAGCAACAAATATGTAGGAATTACAAGATTAGAAACCGAGGGAAACAAAATATGTGTGAGTTATGCTATCACAAGAAAATGGAGTTGCCCTTGGGAAATGTAACTACTTATTTCAGACGTAAGTTTGTAGTGTAATTTCACCAACGGTATGCTTGACCTCTCCATTGAATCCAATCAAGGGAACAAATTTCTTGACCGTGTTATCCTTGTCGAACCCTATGCTCTTTAATGCATCTAGCATTATAATATTTGATAAACTTGTTGTCCACCAGGATTCATTTGACCAAACAGTTGCCAATATGGAGTGAAATTACTAATCCGTCATGATGAGGACAATTGACGTCTTCAATATCTAATGAGTCAAATTCGATTGACGAGCTCTCATTAGCTTCTTTCCTGACAGACATGATTATTAATGGGAGGTCTAAGACACTCTCTGGGGCATGATGTTGTAATACCCCTTAATTTCAGTAAGGGTATTTGGATAATTTTTCCAACCCTCGTTCTGTAAGCAAGACGCGTTTGGCGCATTCGGAATTTCTGTAATTTCTATGATCTCTGTAATAATCTTTTTGAACGTTATAATATACGTTTAAATGCATTTGTGGGTCTTAGAGTAATTTAAGGGTCCTAAAAATACATTCTAGGAAGTCCGCGAGTGAATCCGCGACCAGAGACCCTAGGGCGCGTTCACGGCATTTCCGCGACCGCGGAAGAATTTCCGCGATCGCGGAAAACCTGTTCATCGTCGTCTTCATTTCTTTCTCGCGTTTCGCCGATCCGAATTTCCACACATGCCGTAACGCCGCCGTTGAGGGAGCTCGAATCGATTCACATGGCCGGCATTACGCTCCTTCCCACCCTATAAATGGAGGGCCTCCAGCTCTGGAATTCTTCATCCACAGCTCTCGATCTCGCTCTCTTTCTCTCGTTTTCAAGTTCGTCGGAGTTAGTGCCTCGTCAGAGTGTTCGCCGGAGTTTTTGGTGGTCGACGTGGTGCCCTTGGAAGCTGGAAGTGGTAACCTTGCAAGGAGGAGAGGCTAGCATCGTCGTCTTCGTCGTCGGTGAGCCTCGATTCGATTTTGAGTCGCGTCAGAAGGAGGGATCCGCGATCGCGGGGATGAATTCCGCGACCGCGGAAGCTGCCTAGAATTCCGCGACCGCGGAAGTCCAAACTGCGACCGCGGCTTGCCCTGGCAAGCGCGATCGTGGCTTGGACAGCCACGGTCACGACTCGGGCTTTATTTCCTGTCGATTCGTATCGTTTTTCGTTCGTATCATTATTCGTACTGAATCTAACCTAGGGTTTCGTCGTTGTCGTAGGAATCCGTAATCAGATTCCAGTTTCCAGATCCCGAAACCCGTTTTCGTCAAGTCGACTAGATTAAGGCAAGTGGTGGTTCGCTCTTGCTTATCATTCCATATTTCCGTTAGTTATCAATTATTTTTTATTGTTAATTAAATTGGAATGAAGTGTTGTTTTCGTTTGGGAACAGATTTTATAAATGATGTGATTAAAATATGGTATTATAATAGGTTGTATATATTACTAGAAACAACGCTGTTATATCTGTTATTACCGTGATGGTATTGGTGTAGATTATTGTATGAACTTAACTGTGTAGTTAGAACGAGTATTCGTATGAACGCTATGTACCTCACGAGGTCTAGTCGTTTCTTTATAACTGGTATTAGGAGGATTTCTGCCCTAGTACTATCTGGTCATGACTGTACCCTTACTCAGGATAGGTGCACACAGCTGGTGCCGACAATCGGGATTAATTCCCCAGATATCTCTCGTGATGAGATGATATACTTTAAAAGCTTCAACGTAAATGTGTGTTTTGTCATCAAATAAGATAAGTGTGGTTATGCACATAATTAATGAACCTTCGGGCGAGAAGTACAACTTGGAACCCGCCCGGACTTCGGTTAGAGTAAGTCCTATTTCCAATCTGGATTCGCATTGTGCGGTGAGGTTGGTCGTGGACCCAAATGATCGAGTCGTTTTAAACGCTTGTGTGAAACTATAACATTCCCAAACACTTGTCATACTTTCCGTAAGACTCAATCTTTTGGAGTCTTCTCTTCATACGTTTCCTTAAAGACTCAATCTTTTGGAGTCTTCTCTTGTTCATACCTTTTTGTATGTTTCCGTAGAAGTGTTGAGGTTCACTGTCGTCATCGGTTATTATTCGAGAAGCGACAGGTGTAACCTAATACGACTACTTAGAACCCTTTCTATTTTTACCCTTCCATAGTCTTTCATTAGACTAACCAACTGGTTATTTTCCTTTGCATGGTTGGCTGGTGTCATCCATCTCATACGACACATCAGGTAAACTCCCTTTCCATGAAGGCTAGTACGTGATGATGAAGGCATATGACGTTTAAATAATATTTCGTACGCGAACGAGTAATTAACATCCAAAATACGTCATCTGTATTTTATTTCACTGAGAAAAATAATACAGAGATATAGCACATTACAGAATGTCTTAAACTCTCTGTATTAAATCCGACGTACAAAACGGGTGTTCGGAAAAATTCCAAAAATTCCCAAAATAATCCTTATAGAATTACGGGGTATCACAGCCGTCTCACTTCATTGTCAAGCTTTGACATGGTGTTAATTCTGAACTGCCAAAATTGAAGTGGTATTGGCGGATCTTTGGTGGTAGAGATGGATTATCCCTTTAGTCGTGCTTGTTGCCAAAAAATGACCTGAATTCTTGCTCATCGCCTTGGTTTGAAGAATAAGGCTTTGATCGTTGTCCTTTTGTTGTGCACTTGGAGCTTGCAACTTGATTTGTCAATTTTTCCGCTCTGTCAACCAAGAGTGTTATCATCTTCGAGCTTGATCTATGCCATGGCCTTGGTTTAGACATCCTCAAACATCTTGCAAGGATATTTCGTTAGCTCCTTGTATAGGCCATGGTCAATAGGCAAACCTTGACGGAATGCCTCAACATCTGTTATAACATCGCATCGCAAGATGGAAATTTTTTCCTGATTAAATTGGTTCAATAAGTCGAATAGTGCTTCTTTTGATCTCTTCTTGACACGATAAAAGTTGTTGGATTGTCTCTCCTTCTGTCAGCTGCTGACAAATTGATTTTTGAAAGCGTTCACCAGATCAGAAAATGTCCCAATTGATCCATGTGCCAAGTGGATGAACCACACCAAAGCAGACGCTGAAAGAATCAATCTGAAGCCTTTGCACATAACAACATCCCTGAGCACTAATGGGATTGAAATGGTGGTCATCTTCTACTTGTAGATCAATACATGGTCATCGGGCTTAATAATTCCATCGTAAGAAGTCATCGTTGGAACGGAAAACTTATTTGGAATATCCATCATTGCAATCGATGGAATGAATGAGAGTTAGTGTAAGCATCCACGATTTCTAACTCCATAAGGCGCACAATACTAGGGATTTCGGCCATTTTGTCATCCATTCATCTGCTCCATTTGAAGTTCATTGGAAATGAAGGAACGTGATTAGTTTGGACGTACCTTGGAAGGAAGTTTGTTGGTGGAGCCATGAAGTATCTATGTCCAGTTGTCGAACAATGACATCATTATGACTGACGTACTGAAAGCGTCATATTAGAGCCATTGATATGCCAATTTGAACTTGAGACTTCAGTCTCTCAATTTGGGATACGGCCTTATCAAGTAGAGCCTTGTATTGCTCTAGGGATTTTTAAGAGACTCCATCATTTTCACCAAATCAGCATATGATGCCACCTTCTCACGGATTTCTTTATCATTGTTGGGATTCTCCAGTTGAGGGTTGCTAGTAGGGGTAACTTGGAAGTTAGTTTCTTCGAGGCTAGACATGGTATGTATTTAGGATTTTTTGTGGATTTTGGTCTGAATGAAATTTTACTACCAACCCAATGGTGGGTACCAAATTGTTTTAGATAATAAAATGTAGAAATACGCTTCATAAATACACTTCTTGTTGGAATGAGGGGTATGACAGACAAAGGGTTTAGACTCATTTGGTAGATCACAGATATGAAATGTCAACCTTTTGACAAAATGGATTATGTCAAAGGAAAATCCGACACTCCGTAGAGATAATTGTTTGATTTGGATTAAAATTCACTCCAACAGGTAAACTTAGTAAGAAAATAATCAAGAAAAAAAGAATTGATATTGTATTGATTGATTGTTTTGTGTCCTGTTTTACAATGATTATGCTGGTATAGATACTAAAAAATAGAAATGTTGCCTTATTAACTAGGGGATCCCTCAAATCTCTCCATATATTAACTTTCAACGGCTTGATTATCTTCGTCTCTAATTTCGGTAGCAAGATAATATGAACGACTCCAACGTTCTTCTTGACGTCTCATTCCGTGTCAGTTGCACAAGTCATCAACGCGTGGACGCTTTGTTATTAGGTCATCTTTCGTTTGACTTTTTGAGTCTGTGATGAGTTTCTTTTGGCTTTTCCCTTTCTTGGACCCATGGAATGCCAAGGGTTTAAAGGGCCAAAGAGATTTTGGACCCAACAATGTCCCCCATGAGAGGATTTCAAAGGGAGCTTGACATTGTCACCACCGGGGTTGCATTCTCATGCAGATCCAATACCTCTCCAACCTTTGCTCCGCCTTCGCCCGCTGTCGTGGGGGAGCAATCCAACAACTATCGTGGGTCTTAATCACACCACCTCGAACACTTGCCACACCACTTGCCACACGCTAGGCTTCCGTCCTTATGTAAGCAACATCGATAAATCGTGCAACCCCCTCCCCACAACTCGCCATTACCACACGCCAACGTTACCCTCATGTAAACCTTACTCTATAGCATCCCATGTTTCGTATGCTATATTTTATGCAAGTAACTTTCGGTTTCTTGCAAGAACATCAAGTAACAAACCTATCTCTTTTGAGGCCGTCCAACATGCTTCATGGAAGGCCAATATCCAAAGAGGAAGCCTTTGAGTGAAATTAGACTTGGGTATTTACCATCTTCCATCAAGGAAGAAAGCTACTAGGTGCAAATTGGTGTAATGAATCAAATATCAATGCAGTGACGAGAGAAGTACCATGATGGGTGATATCCTGGGAAGTCATCTTGTTGGCATGGACTGGTGCTCCTAAGGTCTTGGTCCTTACAAATGGTATCAAAGTCGACTTTGGTTTATGATTGAGTTTGGCCTAGAGGTCGGTCACTCTACCTAGAGGACGGTCTTTGGCCTTAAGGAGGTCTTCAAGAAGTTGAAGTGGGGGAAATTGTAATATCCCGTATTTGAGATCGGTTTATAAGGATTAAAGTGCTACCTCTATCAACAAGAGCTCTTCTTTTTTCACGATTCAAGTAAGAACAAAGAATTCTGAAGTTAAGTTTGCTAGGATGAGACAAGTACCAGGATGGGTGACCTCTTGTGATGTCCTCTAGGTTGTCGCTCCTAAGGTCTCGGGCCTTACAAATGGGTCCATGCAAGTCATTTCTGACTGACAATTAATATTGACAATAATTGTTAATTAATTGAGTAATTTCTAAAACTTAAATAATTATTTGGGAACATTGTGTGAAATTAAATGTTATATATTAGTTATATACTTATATATATTATTCTAATACTATGCTAATAGAATTGCTAGTCACACTAATGACGAAATTGTTTGTAGAGATTGTGTATGAGCGGACTTTATAATCATTAAATGTCAGGGATATTATGACATTGTGAGTTATAAAGATCACTTTATAATTCGGTATTAGTCGTAATAATTCCCTAAAACTTTTGTTGTTATGACCATTGTTCTTATTAAAAAAGGTCATGATCATTGTCTCTTATCTACATGGTAAGGATAAGACATGTTTAAGCACCTTGTTAGTGCAATTGGGGTGTACATAATGTTGTGTTGTGTAGTTCTCGTTTGATTGTTAAAAGACCTAAGATTAAGTGCACTATTTTGAAATTAAATTGGATAAGTGCTTCTAGCACATAATTAATGAAGTTTACGATCAAGTACATTTGCCTCTTAACCTAAAAAGTGTGAAATATTTGATCCAATGGTCAAAATAAACTCCCTTATCTCCCTATCCTCCCCCTCCCCTTTTATCTCTCTTTAAAAAAATATATACTTTCACATCTCTTTAATTAAAAAAAATTGCATGCATTTGTTCCATAATTACATTTTTCACTCCATATTTCTCAAATTCTCACCCTAAATAATTACATTTTTACCCCAAAATTCTTGAAAATTTCAAATTTTGTTCAAAACAATTATAGTTTTGACCATAGATTTTTCAATAATTACATTTTAACCCTTATTATTCAATAATTACATTTTGACCCTTGTTATTCAAAAATTACATTTTTACCCATATTTTTCACTAACTATAGTTTTGACCCCATATTTTCAATTACCAAATAATTACAATTTTAAGCACTTATTTTTGAATTTTTGCCCAAAATAATCAGCACAAATATTGGATTTCTATTTTTTCCTAAAAATACTTATGGACTGGGTTTAAAACATCCTTGATATAAACCTTTAAGTTATCATATATAAACAATAGATGACAATATCTGAACATCAACACATACCATATGCACCTCTAGTAACCTTGACATTATCATATATGAATATTAGGTGACAATATGTGAACATCAACACACAACATAAGCACGTCTAGTTTTTGTACCTTATAGAACTAATATATGAACATGTGTATGTTACATATAAACCTCATAGACCAAGTATAAAGAATTTCTAAAATGAATGTGCTCAAAGTTGTACATATGAACCCCATAGATTAAGGTCCATATTTAGTACACTAAAGGTTCATAATTAAAATACAAAAAGTTCATAATTAATAAACATGCATTTAAATATACTAAACGTAAAGGGTGATGGATTAAATAATATAAATTATACTTAAGGTTTACATTTAACACAATAGAGGTTCATACTTGATATACTCAATGCATCTCTAGTATAAAGTTTATCTGTAAATCTCTAGTTTATTGAGTTTGTAAACTTCTAATATAAACGTTCTAAACATTTATAATGAACATCTAGTATAAATATATGAACATATAGTATATGTATGAGAGTATGGTTCAAGTACATATTAAGCTTAATGTGTAAAGTGAAAAACAATGATAACCACTAGATCTAGGAGATGAAAGGGCTAGGATTAGAGTGGCAAAATCGTAAATATGATCATTTTTTCAAACAGTTATTTTTGAAAAATATTTTTTAAAAAAAATACTATTTTTTATTTTTTAAATAGATTCTTTATTTTCTAGAAAAAAATATTTTTTCCATATTTTTCCTGAAAATATTTTTCTTTGTTTTTTGTAGTACAACAACGTATAAAATTATAATTCAAGTGCATATATAAGCACCAAAAGTGCATCTATAAAAACTCAAATTGCATATATAAGCACAATTTTTAATGCTCACAAAGAGTATAAAAAAGTGCATCTTTAATATACTAAAGTCATGTGGTAATATGTAAATGTTTGTGGTTAACATGTATATCAAAAGTGCACATTTTAATCCCAGTTGCCAAACCCCTCATGCAACCCCAACCCAACCTGGCCCCAAATGATGAGGTTACTGGTGAGGCTTCCTCTGTGTGTCTCTCTATTGATGCTCCCTTACTGGATCTTGTTAGTGTCCCTGTTGGTGGACAAAATTATTATTGCATTTGATATGGAAGATGATGATCTTCTTGATGAAGAACCTTTCACCCTGATCAACAATGATGACACTAAGAAATTCTCTAAAGCTAAACTCAATAAACACCTTCAAACTAATTCTGATGAGGATTTGGGAGGGGACTTTCACTTTGGAAGCTCCTTCCATTCTATTACCTCTCTGAACACCAAAGTTTCCAACTCCTCAATGGCCAAAAAACTTGGTGTGTTAAATGTACACAACAATGCAATGTCAACATCAGGATCCAGTAAAAGGAAGTTTCAGGAGGAGGATGATGATAATGCCTCCTCCAATCTGATGGGGAACAAGAAACCCAAGCCTTAAGTCTATGTTTAATTAATGATTAAGACCAAAAATCTCTGCATTTTGGCCACTAGAGAATGCCACAAGCTCTCTCGCTGGTGTGATTGTATTATTGCTACCAGCTTCATACTTTTGGTGTACCACCCTAGAGGGATTTCTCATCTTAATCTGTTGTATTTCCTTACATGTCTACTATGTTTAATCTCCCACTGTAAGAGTCTTATCCTCCTTGTATGCTCTTATGTTGATGATTAGACCTGATCAAACACGGGTCTGGGCCGGGTCCGGACCGAACCCATTTTCTCGACCCGTTTAAGCAGGTCGGGTCCAGGCTCGGTCTGTTATTCGGATAAGAACCCTTAACCGGACCCGTCCGTAATTCTGGGCCAGCCCGGTTGGTCATTCTAAGGTATTGTTTTATATTTTTTTATTCTTCAAACTAATTATTTAATACTATTAATAAGAAAAGGGTAAGTAATTTTAGGTTAGGGTTTTTTTATTATACATATTTGTTATATATATTTATATTAATTAAAAATAATATGTGGGTCGGGCCGAGCGGCCCGTTCGGGCCTGAACCTGTAACCGGGCCCGACCCGCTTACCCGTCCGGGCCGGGCCAAACGGCCCGTTTGGGCTAGAATCCTTATCCAAGCCCTATTATTTGTCGGGCGGGTGGGCCGGGCGAGCTAACCCGCGTTTGCTCAGGTCTACTGATGATGTTATTAAATCAATGAAAGCTCTACAACTTCAGCTTATACATTGGCTTCTGAATTACATCATTCTGCTACTTAACTTCTTACTTACTATCTGCATTCTCTATCTCTTTACTGCTAAGGATAAAATCCACTCTAATATCACCATAATTGAACTCCATAGAACTAACTATTATAACTTGTGGCAATACTTACTGATGCATCTAGATTCCTTCCTCTTTGTGTGGTTTAAACAAATGAACCTTCAAAAATGTAATCAAACTATTAAAACAAAGACCAATAATCTTAAGGTGTTTTTTACATTTCTGTTATGTAATTGTATTTTTTATCAATGCAACAACCCTAAAAAATATAAAACATATTGCCACAGTTCATCCTATCTATTGATTTTATTTCTTACTCCTAATAAATACCTCACTTTACTGTTTGATCCTTTGCAAATCCTCACTAGAATTGACATCTCAAGAAGCATTGTTGAAGTTGTCTTTCCATATCCAAGGAACTTACCCATTGTATCTTATGTTGTCATTATTTTTGGCTTACAGACTGTATCAATTTCCACCAAATTAGTTGTCCCTACGAACTGGATTCATGATGTTTATATTATGGACTGTTTTGAATCATTCCTCCTTTGCCTTAACAAGGTCTCTTGTATCAACATGAACTATTATATCTATAGGATCCTTACTTTCGTTTATTTTGGTTTGTTGGACGGTCTACTAGTTTCTTTGCCCCAAAACCCTCTTCACATATTTATTCTTTGAAATATATGTTATACAGTCACATGTATAAACATTTGTTTTTTGTAGTGCAACAACCTATAAAATTATAATTCAAGTGCATATATAAGCACCAAAAGTGCATCTATAAAAACTCAAATTGCATATATAAGCACAATTTTTAATGCTCACAAAGAGTATAAAAAAGTGCATCTTTATTATACTAAAGTCATGTGGTAATATGTAAATGTGTGTGGTTAACATGTATATCAAAAGTGCACATTTTAGCCCCAGTTGCCAAACCCCTCATGCAACCCCAACCCAACCTGGCCCCAAATGATGAGGTTACTGGTGAGGCTTCCTCTGTGTGTCTCTCTATTGATGCTCCCTTACTAGATCTTGTTAGTGTCCCTATTGGTGGACAAAATTATTGTTATATTTGATATGGAAGATGATGATCTTCTTGATGAAGATGAAGAACCTTTCACCCTGATCAACAATGATGACACTGAGAAATTCTCTAAAGCTGAACTCAATAAACTCCTTCAAACTGATTCTGATGAGGATTTGGGAGGGGACTTTCACTTTGGAAGCTCTTTCCATTCTATTACCTCTGTGAACACCAAAGTTTCCAACTCCTCAATGGCCAAAAAACATGGTGTGTTAAATGTACACAACAATGCAATGTCAACATCAGGATTCAGTAAAAGAAAGTGTCAGGAGGATGATGATGATAATGCCTCCTCCAATCTGATGGGGAACAAGAAACCCAAGCCTTAACCCTATGTTTAATTAATGATTAAGACCAGAAATCTCTACATTTTAGCCACTAGTGTAACACCCCGGGCCAGAGGTGCTATAGTGCCATAGTCCCGAAGGACTATAAGGCGGTTTTTAAAAGAAAAGAAATCCAAAACTCTTCCCAAAACAAAAAGTTAACAACATTAACTTTCCCTGCTCAAGTTTGAAACTACACTTAAACATTTCATCCAACTCAATGCATCAGTTTAATTCCAAAACAACGAATAGTTAATACAACCTTTTCAAATCCACAGCAAAACAAAATCTTTAACTGTGAGGACACATCTGTGATCTAGAACCCGCTTGTTGCTGCAAACCTGCAAAGCTTGGTTGACTGGGGGACCCGATACCCCAGCCAACCGCGGCACGTAAACCGAAGTTGGTCAGTCTTCCATCAAGACTGGCAAGACTCCTCAAGCCAAAACAGTTTCAAAACACATATAATTATCACCAATCAACTCATCTCAAATGACAACACACACAATATATACATATATATATATATATATATATAATATCATAATTACACTTAATCATATCAATCAACCAATATCGACCGCATATTAAGACATAAACACACACTATCACATAATCATTCATTCCTCACTCTTATCCAACTCTTCACTATGCTAACCTCATCAAACCAACCTCAACATCACCACAAGTATAAACGAATAAGACAATCCAATCAATCTTTCACTCTATTACTAATACCTCAATCATCAACCCTATGAAACATATACACATATCTTACTACTGACTTACAACCAAGGTTAACCAATCATACCGAACTCACTACTGTACTAACACATTCCAACCAACCTACGCATCAACGAACACATAAGCACAAGCAAGACAATCATCACATTAAATAAACATAACGACCTAGGCCAGCCACCCTTCTGATGCCGCCTGTTCGTTAACATGAGCCGCTACCCATACACCTCAACCCAACCCATATGACCCACACCCTCAAGATGGGAAACCAACCTTCCTAATCAATCAACATAACCAACCTTCTCAACAATTCACACCAAGATCCAACAACCACTACCAATGGACAACAATAGCCCACAACCACCACTAACAACAATCAACAAACGACTACTAACTACAACCAACCGACAACCAAAGTCTAACACAAAAACAATAATCAAACACCCCACCAATATCCGCAAACAAAACCATTAACTAAGCACACAACCAATAATCAAGCACACAACCCAAAACCGAGCACACAACCACCCACACACACAATCCAACACATAACTGCCAACACACACAAGTGTCGACAAACACACATGTCCACACACACAATCCAACACACAACTACCAACACACACAAGTGTCAACACACACAACTGCACACACACACACACATGTCAACACCCACAGTCTAACACACACAACTGTCAATACATACAGATGTCAATTCACACACAATCCAACACACACAAGTGTCAATACACACAATTGGCAACACACACAATCCAACACCCGATCCAAACTCCGATCCTACCTCCAATCCAACCCACCACCGGATGGGACTTTCAACCATCCAACCTAGCCTTAACCAACGGAGGTCACACCCTCACGCGGTCGGATGAGGTCACACCCTTACCCCGGCTCCATAACCAACCATCACCAATCCACCAACCATCCACCACCGGATGGGACTTTCAACCATCCAACCTAGCCTTAACCAACGGAGGTCACACCCTCACGCGGTCGGAAGAGGTCACACCCTCACCCCGGCTCCATAACCAACCGACAACCAAAGTCTAACACAAAAACAATAATCAAACACCTCACCAATATCCGCAAACAAAACCATTAACTAAGCACACAACCAATAATCAAGCACACAACCCAAAACCGAGCACACAACCACCCACACACACAATCCAACACATAACTACCAACCCACACAAGTGTCGACAAACACACATATTCAACCAAGAAATTTCACAACTAATAATCCAAATTAATTTACTCAGACAAGGCTAAATCAATTACTGAATCAATATAGGGACAAAAGTAATTTTATAAACTATACGAAGGGTTAGCAAGATTTATCTTGCCTCAAACTCGACAACCACGACCTCAGAAGCTCAAATCCAACTCGGACGAACCTGCGAAATCAATCCGAGCAAATTCCTGGCATTAATTACTCATACCGAGTCTCAACTAATAATTCCCCAATTCAAACCCTAATTCATACCTTCAAATTCTAATTTTAATAGCCCCCACAACCAAATCCTAAACTCCAGCATCTCAAGGTTCTGCGCGAAACATCACGTTCAGCCAAACTGTCATCTGGCTGCACAGTTTCAACAATATTAATCAAACAACATACTAGCTGTCCAACCCCTGAATTCAGCAAATCTATCCACCAAATCCAGCAAAATCGGTGCCCTAGAATTTGGATTGAAGAGAAAAACCCATCTCCCCAAATTACCTTGTTGTTTGCTGAAGTTTGTCCCCGGTTCTGGCTTCTTCGGCGCCGGAATATCACCCCCAGTAGCACTCAGCGCAACAGCCATCAGTGGCTCCTCACAACAGCTCGACGTGGCTCCTTGACGCCGGAAAGAGCAGCCACCAGCGAGCACTCCAGCAACAACAACGATGGGCAGGAGCAGGGACAAACAACAACGCGAGGCAGCAACGATCTGAACGAAGAAGACCGTAGGGAGTTTTTGCCCCAAATTCCAGATCTGTTTTTTTCCTTTAATTTGCCCATTTGTTGATTTTATAATGTCTCAGAATTTTATTTACCCATTTAAATATATATAAACCATTTGGGGTATTTCAACTAGAGAATGCCACAAGCTCTCTCGCTGGTGTGATTGTATTATTGCTACCAGCTTCATACTTTTGGTGTACCACCCTAGAGGGATTTCTCATCTTAATCTGATGTATTTCCTTACATGTCTACTATGTTTAATCTGCCACTGTAAGAGTCTTATCCTCCTTGTATGCTCTTATCTTGATGTATATACCTGATCAAACATAGGTACGGGCCGAACCCATTTTCTCGACCTATTTTAGTGGGTCGGGTCTGCGCTCGGTCCGTTATTCAGGTCAGAACCCTTAACCGGACCCGTCCGTAATTCCGGCCCGGCCCGGTTGGTCATTCTCAAGTATTTTTTTATTCTCCAAACTAATTATTTAATACTATTAATAAGAAAAGGGTAAGTAATTTTAGGTTAGGGTTTTTTTATTATACATATTTGTTATATATATTTATATTAATTAAAAATAATATGTGGGCCGGGCCGAGCGGCCCGTACGGGCCTGAACCTGTAACCGGGCCCGACCCGCTTACCCGTCCGGGCCGGGCCAAACGGCCCGTTCGGGCTAGAATCCTTGTCCAAGCCCTATTATTTGTCGGGCGGGCGGGCCGGGCGAGCTAACCCGCGTTTGCTCAGGTCTACTGATGATGTTATTAAATCAATGAAAGCTCTACAACTTCAGCTTATACATTGGCTTCTGAATTACATCATTCTGCTACTTAACTTCTTACTTACTATCTGCATTCTCTATCTCTTTACTGCTAAGGATAAAATCCACTCTAATATCACCATAATTGAACTCCATAGAACTAACTATTATAACTTATGGCAATACTTACTGATGCATCTGGATTCCTTCCTCTTTGTGTGGTTTAAACAAATGAACCTTCAAAAATATAATCAAACTATTAAAACAAAGACCAATAATCTTAAGGTGTTTTTTACATTTCTGTTATGTAATTGTATTTTTTATCAATGCAACAACCCTAAAAAATATAAAACATATTGCCACAGTTCATCCTATCTATTGATTTTATTTCTTACTCCTAATAAATACCTCACTTTACTGTTTGATCCTTTGCAAATCCTCACTAGAATTGACATCTCAAGAAGCATTGTTGAAGTTGTCTTTCCATATCCAAGGAACTTACCCATTGTATCTTATGTTGTCATTATTTTTGGCTTACAGACTGTATCAATTTCCACCAAATTAGTTGTCCCTACGAACTGGATTCATGATGTTTATATTATGGACTATTTTGAATCATTCCTCCTTTGCCTTAACAAGGTCTCTTGTATCAACATGAACTATTATATCTATAGGATCCTTACTTTCGTTTATTTTGGTTTGTTGGACGGTCTACTAGTTTCTTTGCCCCAAAACCCTCTTCACATATTTATTCTTTGAAATATATGTTATACAGTCACATGTATAAACATTTGTTTTTTGTAGTGCAACAACCTATAAAATTATAATTCAAGTGCATATATAAGCACCAAAAGTGCATCTATAAAAACTCAAATTGCATATATAAGCACAATTTTTAATGCTCACAAAGAGTATAAAAAAGTGCATCTTTATTATACTAAAGTCATGTGGTAATATGTAAATGTGTGTGGTTAACATGTATATCAAAAGTGCACATTTTAGCCCCAGTTGCCAAACCCCTCATGCAACCCCAACCCAACCTGGCCCCAAATGATGAGGTTACTGGTGAGGCTTCCTCTGTGTGTCTCTCTATTGATGCTCCCTTACTGGATCTTGTTAGTGTCCCTATTGGTGGACAAAATTATTGTTATATTTGATATGGAAGATGATGATCTTCTTGATGAAGATGATGATCTTCTTGATGAAGATGAAGAACCTTTCACCCTGATCAACAATGATGACACTGAGAAATTCTCTAAAGCTGAACTCAATAAACTGCTTCAAACTGATTCTGATGAGGATTTGGGAGGGGACTTTCACTTTGGAAGCTCCTTCCATTCTATTACCTCTGTGAACACCAAAGTTTCCAACTCCTCAATGGCCAAAAAACATGGTGTGTTAAATGTACACACCAATGCAATGTCAACATTAGGATTCAGTAAAAGGAAATTTCAGGAGGAGGATGATGATAATGCCTCCTCCAATCTGATGGGGAACAAGAAACCCAAGCCTTAAGCCTATGTTTAATTAATGATTAAGACCAGAAATCTCTACATTTCGGCCACTAGAGAATGCCACAAGCTCTCTCGCTGGTGTGATTGTATTATTGCTACCAACTTCATACTTTTGGTGTACCACCCTAGAGGGATTTCTCATCTTAATTTGTTGTATTTCCTTACATGTCTACTATGTTTAATCTGCCACTGTAAGAGTCTTATCCTCCTTGTATGCTCTTATCTTGATATATATACCTGATCAAACATGGGTCCGGGCCGAACCCATTTTCTCGACCTGTTTTAGTGGGTCGGGTCTGGGCTCGGTCCGTTATTCAGGTCAGAACCCTTAATCGGACCCGTCCGTAATTCCGGCCCGGCCTGGTTGGTCATTCTCAAGTATTTTTTTATTCTCCAAACTAATTATTTAATACTATTAATAAGAAAAGGGTAAGTAATTTTAGGTTAGGGTTTTTTTATTATATATATTTGTTATATATAATTATATTAATTAAAAATAATATGTGGGCCGGGCCTGAACCTGTAACCGGGCCCGACCCGCTTACCCGCCCGGGCCGGGCCAAATGGCCCGTTCGGGCTAGAATCCTTGTCCAAGCCCGTATTATTTGTCGGCCCGGCGGGCTGGGGGAGCTAACCCACACTTGCTCAGGTCTACTGATGATGTTATTAAATCAATGAAAGCTCCACAAATTCAGCTTCTACCTTGGCTTCTGAATTACATCATTTTGCTACTTAACTTTTTACTTACTATCTTTATTCTCTATCTCTTTACTGCTAAGGATAAAATCCACTCTAATATCACCATAATTAAACTCCATAGAACTAACTATTATAACTTATGGCAATACTTACTGATGCATCTGGATTCCTTCCTCTTTGTGTGGTTTAAACAGATGAAACTTCAAAAATATAATCAAACTATTAAAACAAAGACCAATAATCTTAAGGTGTTTTTTACATTTCTGATATATAATTGTATTTTTTTATCAATGCAACAACCCTAAAAAATATAAAACATATTGCCATAGTTCATCCTATCTATTGATTTTATTTCTTACTCCAAATAAATACCTCACTTTACTGTTTGATCCATTGTAAATCCTCACTAGAATTGACATCTCAAGAAGCATTGTTGAAGTTGTCTTTCCATATCCAAGGAACTTACCCATTGTATCTTATGTTGTCTTTATTTTTGGCTTACAGACTGTATCAATTTCCACCAAATTAGTTGTCCCTATGAACTGGATTCATGATGTTTATATTATTGACTGTTTTGAATCATTCCTCCTTTGCCTTAACAAGGTCTCTTGTATCAAGATGAACTATTATATCTATATGACCCTCTTTGATCCTTACTTTCATTTATTTTGGTTTGTGCGGCGGTCTACTAGTTTCTTTGCCCCAAAACCCTCTTCACGTATTTATTCTTTGAAATATATGTTATACAGTCACATGTATAAACATTTGTTTTTTGTAGTGCAACAACCTATAAAATTATAATTCAAGTGCATATATAAGCACCAAAAGTGCATCTATAAAACCTCAAATTGCATATATAAGCACAATTTTTAATGCTCACAAAGAATATAAAAAAGTACATCTTTAATATACTAAAGTCATGTGGTAATATGTAAATGTGTGTGGTTCACATGTATATCAAAAGTGCATATTTTAACCCCAGTTGCCAAACCCCTCATGCAACCCCAACCCAACCTGGCCCCAAATGATGAGGTTACTGGTGAGGCTTCCTCTGTGTGTCTCTCTATTGATGCTCCCTTACTGGATCTTGTTAATGTCCCTATTGGTGGACAAAATTATTGTTGCATTTGATATGGAAGATGATGATCTTCTTGATGAAGATGAAGAACCTTTCACCCTGATCAACAATGATGACACTGAGAAATTCTCTAAAGCGGAACTCAATAAACTCCTTCAAACTGATTCTGATGTGGATTTGGGAGGGGACTTTCACTTTGGAAGCTCCTTCCATTCTATTACCTCTGTGAACACCAAAGTTTCCAACTCCTCAATGGCCAAAAAACTTGGTGTGTTAAATGTACACAACAATGCAATGTCAACATCAGGATCCAGTAAAAGGAAGTTTCAGGAGGATGATGATGATAATGCCTCCTCCAATCTGATGGGGAACAAGAAACCCAAGCCTTAAGCCTATGTTTAATTAATGATTAAGACCAAAAATCTCTGCATTTTGGCCACTAGAGAATGCCACAAGCTCTCTCGCTGGTGTGATTGTATTATTGCTACCAACTTCATACTTTTGGTGTATCACCCTAGAGGGATTTCTCATCTTAATCTGTTGTATTTCTTTACATGTCTACTATGTTTAATTTGCCACTGTAAGAGTCTTATCCTCCTTGTATGCTCTTATCTTGATGATTAGACCTGATCAAACATGGGTCCAGGCCGGGTCCGGGCCAAACCCATTTTCTCGACCCGTTTTAGCGGGCCGGGTCTGGGCTCGGTCCGTTATTCGGGTCAGAACCCTTAACCGGACCAGTCCGTAATTCCGGGCCGGCCCGGTTGGTCATTCTCACGTATTTTTTTATTCTCCATACTAATTATTTAATACTATTAATAAGAAATGGGTAAGTAATTTTAGGTTAGGTTTTTTTTTTTTATATTTGTTATATATATTTATATTAATTAAAAATAATATGTGGGTCGGGCCGAGCGGCCCGTACGGGCCTGAACCTGAAACCGGGCCCGACCCGCTTACCCGTCCGGGTCGGGCCAAATGGCCCGTTCGGGATAGAATCCTTGTCCAAGCTCGTATTATTTGTCGGTCGGGTGGGCCGGGCGAGCTAACCCGCATTTGCTCAGGTCTACTAATGATGTTATTAAATCAATGAAAGCTCCACAACTTCAGCTTTTACCTTGGCTTCTGAATTACATCATTCTGCTACTTAACTTCTTACTTACTATCTGCATTCTCTATCTCTTTACTGCTAAAGATAAAATCCACTCTAATGTCATCATAATTGAACTCCATAGAAGTAACTATTACAACTTGTGGCAATACTTACTGATGCATCTGGATTCCTTCCTCTTTGTGTGGTTTAAACAGATGAACCTTCAAAAATGTAATCAAACTATTAAAACAAAGACTAATAATCTTAAGGTGTTTTTTACATTTCTATTATGTAATTGTATTTTTTTTCAATGCAATAACCCTAAAAAATATAAAACATATTGCCACCGTTCATCCTATCTATTGATTTTATTTTTTACTCCTAATAAATACCTCAATTTACTGTTTGATCCTTTGTAAATCCTCACTAGAATTGACCTCTCAAGAAGCATTATTGAAGTTGTCTTTCCATATCCAAGGAACTTACCCATTGTATCTTATGTTGTCATTATTTTTGGCTTAGAGACTGTATCAATTTCCACCAAATTAGTTGTCCTTACGAACTGGATTCATGATGTTTATATTATGGACTGTTTTGAATCATTCCTCCTTTACCTTAACAAGGTCTCTTGTATCAACATGAACTATTATATCTATAGGATCCTCTTTGATCATTACTTTCGTTTATTTTGGTTTGTTCGATGGTCTACTAGTTTCTTTGCCCCAAAACCCTCTTCACGTATTTATTCTTTGAAATATATGTTATACAGTCACATGTATAAACATTTGTTTTTTGTAGTACAACAACCTATAAAATTATAATTCAAGTGCATATATAAGCACCAAAAGTGCATCTATAAAAACTCAAATTGCATATATAAGCACAATTTTTAATGCTCACAAAGAGTATAAAAAAGTGCATCTTTAATATACTAAAGTCATGTGGTAATATGTAAATGTGTGTGGTTCACATGTATATCAAAAGTGCACATTTTAGCCCCAGTTGCCAAACCCCTCATGCAACCCCAACCCAACCTGGCCCCAAATGATGAGCTTACTGGTGAGGCTTCCTTTGTGTCTCTCTCTATTGATGCTCCCTTACTGGATCTTGTTAGTGTCCCTATTGGTGGACAAAATAATTTTTGCATTTGATATGGAAGATGATGATCTTCTTGATGAAGATGAAGAACCTTTCACCCTGATCAACAATGATGACACTGAGAAATTCTCTAAAGCTGAACTCAATAAACTCCTTCAAACTGATTCTGATGAGGATTTGGGAGGGGACTTTCACTTTGGAAGATCCTTCCATTCTATTACCTCTGTGAACACCAAAGTTTCCAACTCCTCAATGGCCAAAAAACTTGGTGTGTTAAATGTACACAACAATGCAATGTCAACATCAGAATCCAGTAAAAGGAAGTTTTAGGAGGATGATGATGATAATGCCTCCTCCAATCTGATGGGGAACAAGAAACCCAAGCCTTAAGCCTATGTTTAATTAATGATTTAGACCAGAAATCTCTGCATTTTGGCCACTAGAGAATGCCACAAGCTCTCTCGCTGGTGTGATTGTATTATTGCTACCAACTTCATACTTTTGGTGTACCACCCTAGAGGGATTTCTCATCTTAATCTGATGTATTTCCTTACATGTCTACTATGTTTAATCTGCCACTGTAAGAGTCCTATCCTCCTTGTATGCTCTTATCTTGATGATTAGACGTGATCAAACACGGGTCCGGGCTGGGTCCGGGCCGAACCCATTTTCTCGACCCATTTTAGCGGGCCGGGTCCGGGCTCGGTCCGTTATTCGGGTCAGAACCCTTAACCGGACCCGTCTGTAATTCCGGGCCGGCCCGGTTAGTCATTTTCAAGTATTTTTTTATTCTCCAAACTAATTATTTAATACTATTAATAAGAAAAGGGTAAGTAATTTTTGGTTAGGTTTTTTTATTATATATATTTGTTATATATATTTATATTAATTAAAAATAATATATGGGTCGGGCACGAGCGGCCCGTACGGACCTGAACCCGTAACCGGGCCCAACCCGCTTACCCGTCCGGGCCGGGCCAAACGGCCCGTTCGGGATAAAATCTTTGTCCAAGCCCGTATTATTTGTCGGTCGGGTGGGCCGGGCGAGCTAACCCGCATTTGCTTAGGTCTACTGATGATGTTATTAAATCAATGAAAGCTCCACAACTTCAGCTTTTACCTTGGCTTCTGAATTACATCATTCTGCTACTTAACTACTTACTTACTATATGCATTCTCTATCTCTTTACTGCTAAGGATAAAATCCACCTTAATATCACCATAATTGAACTCCATAGAACTAACTATTATAACTTGTGGCAATACTTACTGATGCATCTGGATTCCTTCCTCTTTGTGTGGTTTAAACAAATGAACCTTCAAAAATGCAATCAAACTATTAAAACAAAGACTAATAATCTTAAGGTGTTTTTTACATTTCTGTTATGTAATTGTATTTTTTATCAATGCAACAACCCTAAAAAATATAAAACATATTGCCACAGTTCATCCTATCTATTGATTTTATATCTTACTCCTAATAAATACCTCACTTTACTGTTTGATCCTTTGCAAATCCTCACTAGAATTGACATCTCAAGAAGCATTGTTGAAGTTGTCTTTCCATATCCAAGGAACTTACCCATTGTATCTTATGTTGTCATTATTTTTGGCTTACATACTGTATCAATTTCCACCAAGTTAGTTGTCCCTACGAACTAGATTCATGATGTTTATATTATGGACTGTTTTGAATCATTCCTCCTTTGCCTTAACAAGGTCTCTTGTATCAACATGAACTATTATATCTATAGGATCCTCTTTGATCATTACTTTCGTTTATTTTGGTTTGTTCGACGGTCTACTAGTTTCTTTGCCCCAAAACCCTCTTCACGTATTTATTCTTTGATATATATGTTATACAGTCAGATGTATAAACATTTGTTTTTTGTAGTACAACAACCTATAAAATTATAATTCAAGTGCATATATAAGCACCAAAAGTGCATCTATAAAACCTCAAATTGCATATATAAGCACAATTTTTAATGCTCACAAAGAGTATAAAAAAGTGCATCTTTAATATACTAAAGTCATGTGGTAATATGTAAATGTATGTGGTTAACATGTATATCAAAAGTGCACATTTTAGCCCCCTTTGCCAAACCCCTCATGCAACCCCAACCCAACCTGGCCCCAAATGATGAGGTTACTGGTGAGGCTTCCTCTGTGTGTCTCTCTATTGATGCTCCATTACTGGATCTTGTTAGTGTCCCTATTAGTGGACAAAATTATTGTTGCATTTGATATGGAAGATGATAATCTTCCTCATGAAGATGAAGAACCTTTCACCCTGATCAACAATGATGACACTGAGAAATTCTCTAAAGCTGAACTCAATAAACTCCTTCAAACTGATTCTGATGAGGATTTGGGAGGGGATTTTCACTTTGGAAGCTCCTTCCATTCTATTACATATGTGAACACCAAAGTTTCCACCTCCTCAATGGCCAAAAAACTTGGTGTGTTAAAAGTTCACAACAATGCAATGTCAACATCAGGATCCAGTAAAAGGAAGTTTCAGGAGGATGATGATGATAATGCCTCCTCCAATCTGATGGGGAACAAAAACCCAAGCATTAAGCCTATGTTTAATTAATGATTAAGACCAGAAATCTCTGTATTTTGGCCACTAGAGAATGCCACAAGCTCTCTCGCTGGTGTGATTGTATTATTGCTACCAACTTCATACTTTTGGTGTACCACCCTAGAGGGATTTCTCATCTTAATCTGTTGTCTTTCCTTACATGTCTACTATGTTTAATCTGCCACTGTAATAGTCTTATCCTCCTTGTATGTTGTTATCTTGATGATTAGACCTGATTAAACACGGGTCCGGGCCGAACCCATTTTCTCGACCCGTTTAAGCGGACCGGGTCCGGGCTCGGTCCGTTATTCGGGTCAGAACCCTTAACCGGACCCGTCCGTAATTCCGGGCCGGCCCGGTTGGTCATTCTCAAGTTTTTTTTTATTCTCCAAACTAATTATTTAATACTATTAATAAGAAAAGGGTAAGTAATTTTAGGTTAGGTTTTTTTATTATATATATTTATATTAATTAAAAATAATATGTGGGCCGGGCCCGTACGGGACTAAACCTATAACCGGGCCCGACCCGCTTACCGTCTGGGCCGGGCCAAACGGCCCGTTCGGGCTAGAATTCTTGTCCAAGCCCGTATTATTTGTCGGGCGGGCGGGTCGGGCGAGCTAACCCGCGTTTGCTCAGGTCTACTAATGATGTTATTAAATCAATGAAAGCTCCACAACTTCAGCTTATACCTTGGCTTCTGAATTACATTATTCTGCTACTTAACTTCTCACCTACTATCTGCATTCTCTATCTCTTTACTGCTAAGGATAAAATCCACTCTAATATCACCATAATTGAACTCCATAGAACTAACTATTATAACTTGTGGCAATACTTACTGATGCATCTGGATTCCTTCCTCTTTGTGTGATTTAAACAGATGAACCTTCAAAAATGTAATCAAACTATTAAAACAAAGACTAATAATCTTAAGGTGTTTTTTACATTTCTGTTATGTAATTGTATTTTTTATCAATGCAACAACCCTAAAAAATATAAAACATATTGCCACAGTTCATCCTATCTATTGATTTTATTTCTTACTCCTAATAAATACCTCACTTTACTGTTTGATCCTTTGCAAATCATCACTAGAATTGACATCTCAAGAAGCTTTGTTGAAGTTGTCTTTCCATATCCAAGGAACTTACCCATTGTATCTTATGTTGTCATTATTTTTGGCTTACAGACTGTATTAATTTCCACCAAATTAGTTGTCCCTACGAACTGGATTCATGATGTTTATATTATGGACTGTTTTGAATCATCCCTCATTTGCCTTAACAAGGTCTCTTGTATCAACATGAACTATTATATCTATAGGATCCTCTTTGATCCTTACTTTTGTTTATTTTGGTTTGTTGGACGGTCTACTAGTTTCTTTGCCCCAAAACCCTCTTCACGTATTTATTCTTTGAAATATATGTTATACAGTCACATGTATAAGCATTTGTTTTTTGTAGTGCAACAACCAATAAAATTATAATTCAAGTGCATATATAAGCACCAAAAGTGCATCTATAAAAACTCAAATTGCATATATAAGCACAAGTTTTAATGCTCACAAAGAGTATAAAAAAGTGCATCTTTATTATACTAAAGTCATGTGGTAATATGTAAATGTGTGTGGTTAACATGTATATCAAAAGTGCACATTTTAGCCCCAGTTGCCAAACCCCTCATGCAACCCCAACCCAACCTGGCCCCAAATGATGAGATTACTGGTGAGGCTTCCTTTGTGTCTCTCTCTATTGATGCTCCCTTACTGGATCTTGTTAGTGTCCCTATTGGTGGACAGAATTATTGATATATTTGATATGGAAGATGATGATCTTCTTGATGAAGATGAAGAACCTTTCACCCTGATCAACAATGATGACACTGAGAAATTCTCTAAAGCTGAACTCAATAAACTCCTTCAAACTGATTCTGATGAGGATTTGGGAGGGGACTTTCACTTTGGAAGCTCCTTCCATTCTATTACCTCTGTGGACACCAAAGTTTTCAACTCCTCAATGGCCAAACAACTTGGTGTGTTAAATGTACAAAATAATGCAATGTCAACATCAGGATCCAGTAAAAGGAAGTTTCAGGAGGATGATGATGATAATGCCTCCTCCAATCTGATGGGGAACAAGAAACCCAAGCCTTAAGCCTGTGTTTAATTAATGATTAAGACCAAAAATCTCTGCATTTTGGCCACTATAGAATTCCACAAGCTCTCTCGATGATGTGATTGTATTATTGCTACCAGCTTCATACTTTTGGTGTACCACCCTAGAGGGATTTCTCATCTTAATCTGATGTATTTCCTTACATGTCTACTATGTTTAATCTGCCACTGTAAGATACTTATCCTCCTTGTATGCTCTTATCCTGATGATTAGACCTGATCAAACACGAGTCTGGGCCGGGTCCGGGCCGAACCCATTTTCTCGACCCGTTTAAGCGGGTCGGGTCCGGGCTCAGTCTGTTATTCGGGTCAGAACCCTTAACCGGACTCGTCCGTAATTCCGGGCCGGCCCGGTTGGTCATTCTCAAGTATTAATTTATATTTTTTTATCTCCAAAGTATTTATTTAATACTATTAATAAGAAAAGGGTAAGTAATTTTAAGTTAGGGTTTTTTATTATATATTTGTTATATATATTTATATTAATTAAAAATAATAAATGGGCCGGGCCGAGCGGCCCGTACGGGCCTGAACCTGTAACCGGGCCCGGCCCGCTTACCCGTCTGGGCCGGACCAAACGACCATCCCGACAAATAATACGGGCTTGGACAAGGATAGACGGGTCGGGCGAGCTAACCCGCGTTTGCTCAGGTCTACTGATGATGTTATTAAATCAATGAAAGTTCCACAACTTCACCTTTTACCTTGGCTTCTGAATTACATCATTATGCTACTTAACTTCTTACTTACTATCTGCATTCTCTATCTCTTTACTGCTAAGGATAAAATCCACTCTAATATCACCATAATTGAACTCCATAGAACTAACTATTATAACTTGTGGCAATACTTACTGATGCATCTGGATTCCTTCCTCTTTCTGTGGTTTAAACAGATGAACCTTCAAAAATGTAATCAAACTATTAAAACAAAGACCAATAATCTTAAGGTGTTTTTTACATTTCTGGTATGTAACTGTATTTTTTATCAATGCAACAACCCTAAAAAATATAAAACATATTGCCACATTTCATCCTCTCTATTGATTTTATTTCTTACTCCTAATAAATACCACGCTTTACTGTTTGATCCTTTGCAAATCCTCACTAGAATTGATATCTCAAGAAGCATTGTTGAAGTTGTCTTTCCATATCCTAGGAACTTACCCATTGTATCTTATGTTGTCATTATTTTTGGCTTACAGACTATATCAATTTCCACCAAATTAGTTGTCCCTACGAACTGGATTCATGATGTTTATATTATGGACTGTTTTGAATCATTCCTCCTTTGCCTTAACAAGGTCTCTTGTATCAACATGAACTATTATATCTATAGGATCCTCTTTGATCCTTACTTTTGTTTATTTTGCTTTGTTCGACGGTCTACTAGTTTCTTTGCCCCAAAACCCTCTTCACGTATTTCTTCTTTGAAATATATGTTATACAGTCACATGTATAAACATTTGATAACAAACCATAAAATCTGGACTTACCTCAACATTGGAATTAAAACTAGTCTTGACCCTATATCCGGCTCTATGCACATGTACCCTAAGTTTATTGTAATCTCGATTAGGCTCATCCTCTAATTCACATTTAGCCCCAAAGGGCCCAACACAACCCATTAAACAATATTACAATAGTATTATATACTCGACATAATCTATCAAAAATCGAATACCATCTAATAGAAAGAACAACATTACTTGCAAACAAAGCACATTTGTTTTTATGAAGATAAGCCTCTGGAACTATTGAGGCATTGGTCGAAAAAATATTTGGATTGATGTTGAATCCTTCTACGAAATTTTAAAAATACAAATCATGGCTCTAATTGAAATTACAACTGATAAAGAGCCAAAACACCATCTTTGGAGAAAGGATAGCTTTAATAACTTCCACTACTCACCAACTAATGGATTTTCGGGCAGTAATTGTGTTTTGTGGAAATCATATCAATTACAAAACAAAATCTGCAAACTAGCCCATGATGACAACTGATTTATTGTTGTAAAATACAAAATGCTCGATAAAGTTATTTTGCATCATGATCCTATTCATATATGCTCCCCCAAGAGAAAATGATTAAGATCATTTCTAGTCCCTTTTGTCAAACTTTTCTTATAGACAAATTACCATGTCTCTTAATAGGAGATCTTAATGAAATACAAAATAATATGGAAAGAAAAGGAGGTTATCATCTCTCACCATCCAAGTTCCTTATACTAAACAACCTCAAAAATAGTTGCGATCTTATTAACATTCCAACTCAGGTTGGTGAACTCACCTCGAAGAAAAATATAACCAAAATTGATAATATGTACTCTAAATTAGACAGAATCTTAATTCATGATCAAATACTGCAGTGGTTTCCTAGTATATTTACTAAAAATCATGCTTTTACCTCGTTAGATCATTGCCCTATTTCTGTTGAATTAGAAAACCAGTCTCATATCAAAGCTCGACCATTCAAATTTGAGAAAATGTGGACTTATAGAAAAGATTTTGAAAATATTGTTAAACAAGCTTGGCGCATCAATACTCAAGGCTCTCATATGTATAATCTTATTAAAAAAAACCTACGCACTTAAAGTAAGTGCCAACACTGGAACAAAACTACTTTTGGTATTATTTTCAAACAACTAAAAGAAGTAAATGATCCATTAACCATTCTTCAAAAGGACATTATTTGCAACCCTAACTAAAACTTAATCACCAAACAAAATAGATTAATATCGAAAAAGGAGAACCACCTATCTTTTCATAAAAGATATTGGAGCCAACGTGCTAAAACAAAACATATAAAATCAATTGACACTAACTCTAATTACTTTCATCGGGTGGATATAGATAGACGTAGTCGGGAAATTATCATAGAAATTCGTACCAATGAAGACACGATCATTATAGGCCATGAGAATATCCGAAACGAAATCAGATCTGATTTTGAAAAGAGGTTTAGAAAAAGCAACATAAATAATAATACTCTCACATAATACCTTACTAACATAAATAGTGAAATTACCACCCAAGACAATGATGATCTTACCAAACCTGTCACAAACGAGGAAATTAAAAAAGCTATTTTTGAATTGGCAGTAATAAATCACTTAGTCCTGATGGTATGTATGTCTTATTTTATCAAAAATATTGACATATTGTGGGACCCATGGTTATAAAAGTTGTTAAAAGTTTTTCCATTCTGGAAAACTACATACACAAATCAATCATACATTTATTACTCTTATACCTAAATACGACAAACTAAACTCTACAAATCACTATAGACCAATTAGTTTATGCTCCACTATTTATAAAGTTATTTAAAAAATCATGACTGATAGGATGAAACCTATCTTGAATAATCTGATCCACCCACTACAAGGGGCTTTTTGTCACTGAATGAGCTATCCATGATAATATCTTGATAGCTCATGAAATATTCAATCCTTCCAATCTAAGAAAGGAAAGGAAGGATGGGTTGCGATTAAACTCGGTATGGAAAACGCATATGATAAGATTGAATGAGAATTCATTCTAAAAGTCCTTGAAAGTTTGGATTTGCCACATGATTTATCGGGTGGATTAAAGAATGCATTGAGATTGTATCTTTCTCGGTCCTTGTCAATAATGGACCGGCTGATGTTTTTTACCCAAAAAGAGGTCAACATCAAGGGGATCCCTTATCTCTTTTCCTATTTATACTAGGAGCAGAAATCCTAGCTAGAAACCTCCAACTTGAAAGTACCAGTAGTAACAACCAATTGGGTTTCCAAATTTCTAGAAGGGGAACCAATATCCCTTTTCTAGCTTTTGTTGACGACATCCTTATTTTCACAAAGGCCAGTCACTCAGCTTGCTCAAAATTAAAACTATTAATGAAGAATACTGCTCAATCTATAGACAATGTGTTAATTACCAAAAGTCAGCATTTCAAACTACAAACAACATATTAAATCAAACCAAAAACTTAATTGAATCTGTACTATGTACACCAAGCACGACATCCTTAGAAAAATACTTAGGATGTCCTATCATTAATGGAAAAGTTAATCATGATACATTCAAAGAAACCATTTAATCAACTACTAATCAACTTACAAAATGGAAAGCTAACTCTCTTTTTCTTAGGAAGGGAGAGCTACCTTAATAAAATCTTATCTGGCATAAAAAATGAATTTCATTATGCAGAATTTCATGTTGTCGTTTTGTATCCATAAAGAACTAGATACAATTAACAAGACTATCTTCTATAACAAAGATTCGTCATACAAACCCTTAATATGATGGGATAAAATCTATAAAAACAAAGAAAATGGAGGAAATGGTATTAGAAAGACGCAAGATATGAATAAAGATTTATAAATGAAACTTTTATGGAAAATATTTGTTGAACCAAACAATATTTGGGTTAAAATCATTATTGAAAAATATCTAAAAGATGCTTATATTATTCACCATTGTAAAAAAGGCAAGCACTCATGGCAATGGTCACAATTAGAGTTGTCAAAATTTGACCTGACCCGCAAACCCGACCAGACCCTACCCGTGTTTTCTGGGTTAAGACCCGACCCGAAAAGTATTGGGTCAAAAGTGACCCGACCCGTTCGACTTGAAAATTTCTGGGTTTGGTCATTGACTCGTTGGGTCGACCTGTTGGGTCAATACAAATGTGTTTATATTTTATATATTAAATAGTATAGTATATTTTATTATTAAAATATTATATAATAATAATTTTTTGATTTATTATTTTTTGTTTTAATTAAAATATTATTTTAATATTCAGTTAATAAAATTTTGACAAGGCGCTCTCGACCTGCTAGGTCGACCCAAACCCGTACCTGACCCACAACGACCCGACCCACAATCATCCCGTAAATTTTGACCCGCAATTGACCTGATCTGATACGCTTAAATCCGAACCCGATCCGTTTGACCCGTTTGACACATCTAGTCACAATTACTCAAACTTAGAAAAGAATTTCAATCTGGCCTTTAGTGGCTAGTTGGAAATGGAAATTCTATACATTTCTGGACATATAACTGGCTATCGGATCTTATCATTAAAAATAACATTTTACCACTTATAATTATCAACCCTTATACAAAAGTAAGTGAATTCATATACAATAATAAAACATGGAACAAAACTAAACTGGATGAACTTCTTAACCAACACACTGTTGAAAGAATTCTAGATATACCTATCCCTCAACATCCAATCCCCGATAGGTTGTATTGGACCCTAAGTAAAAATGGTTGGTTCTCTACAAAATTTGCGTCTGAATTAATTTCCAAATAACAAACACCTACTACCAATAATCTAGCTTGGATTTGGAAACTGATACGTACCCAAAAGTTACAAAATTTACTTAAATTTGTCATGACGACTTACTTACGAAACAAAGAATAGCTTAGAAACATGTTCTTGTCCTCTTGGCATGTGATTCCTGTAATAATCTTCTTGAAGATTTAAATCACTTTCTCATACAACGTTATTTCACTCTCAAACAAATCAAAAAACAAAACACGAGTATTGAAAATATTGTTAGAAACATTGATATCACCAATAAAAAAATCGAGTGAAATATTGATGGAACTACAATCTCTCTTAACCAAAAAAGAATTTATCATTCTCATCACTACATGGTGGGGTATATGGATAAACATAAATCAAATCATCTTTAATACTGACTCTAATGATAGAATAAAATATTTATCTCAATGCATCTCCACCTTAATAAACAAATTGGGATAAAGCAAAAAACTCAGAGAATGATGACTTTTTTCAACCAAAAAGTAAACCGCACCAAATCAGAAAAACCAGATTTTTGAAATGGTAAAAACAAAACCAAAATTTCTACAAAATTAGTTTTGACGGCTCAAAACAAGCTCATAGTGAAGCTGGCATCGGTTTCATCATTAGAAGTTTGTTGTATTTAAAAGTTTGTCACTTCACGTGTTTTAATCTTAACGCTGTATTTTAGATCTAGTGACCACCATTGCTCCTCACTTTACACCCTAAGCCTCCTTCTCATATGATCATCTCTTATATGTATGATCATCTCTTATATGTATGAACATCTAGTGTAAATCTATGTACCTATGTATTACAACACATAGCAATCACAGAAAAAACTTCATAATATTTATAAAAATACCACTGTGTCACTTAATCTTACCCCTCCCTTTCCCTTGATCTAATGACCCACAATTAGAGCTGTCAAAATTTAACCCGATCCGCAAACCCGACCCGCGTTTTCTGGGTTGAGACCCGAACCGAAAAGTATTGGGTCAAAAGTGACCCGACCTGTTCGACCCAAAAGTTTTTGGGTTGGGTGACTTGGGTCACTGACCCACAAATGTGTTTATATTTTATATATAAAATATTATAATATATTTTATTATTAAAATATTATAAAATAATAATTTTTTTATTTATTAATTATTTTGTGTTTTAATTAAAATATTATTTTAATATTCATTTTATAAAATTTTGACAAGGCGCTCTCGACCCGCTGGGTCGACCCGAACCCGTACCTGACCCGTAACGACCCGACCCACAATCGACCCGCAAATTCTGACACGCAATCGACCCGACCCGTAAATGACCCAACCCGGTACGCTTAAACCCGACCCGTTTGACCCCTCTACCTACAATGCTTCACACTTTTTATGCTAAGAAGCAAATATATAAGAACCCCCTCTAATTAATGAACCCATTTGTAAGACTTGAGGCCTTAGAAGCACCAGCCTATGCCAACACGAGGACTTTCTAGAAGGTCACACAATCTGGTACTACTCTCGCCTAGGACGCATAACCTTAGAGTTCTTTGTCCTAACTTGAACCTTGAAAATGAAAAACTCTTGTTGACATGGGTAGCCCTCTAACTCTTATAAACCAATAACAAATTCGGGGTGTTACAATCCATCCACTTAAACCCTTCACGTTCTCTCCAAGGCCCAAAGACCTCCATCTAGTTCGAGTGACCTCCCTTCGGGCCAAGTACACTCGCAACCCAGAGTCAACTTTGTTACGTTTATAAGGCCCAAGGCCTTAGAATTGTCAACTCATGTCAACAAGTGCTCTTCCTTCTCACGGTTCATGTAAGGACAAAGAATTATGAAGTTAAGTGTGTTTATGACGAGAGTAATACCAAGATGGGTGACCTCTTGGAAAGTCCTCATGTTGGCATAAGCTGATGAGTCTAATGTCTTGGGCCTTTCATGACTCACCTATGTATCTAAATCATCTGTTAGCCATTGCTATAGGGTCTGTTTTTTACTGCTCGAAAAGCTATTGTCACCTTATTGGTCGCCTCATAGCCCTCATCTACTTGACTATTACACCGCACGAGTTTTGTTTTACGTTTACATCTTGTCTTAATTTATGTAGCAACCGAATGTTGATCATTGGTATGTGGCTCTTCAGATTCTTCATTACCTCAAGAGTCATCCTGGTCAAGGCATATTCCTCTCTTTTGATAGCTCTCTTTGCCTGACTGCCTATCGTGACTCTGATTAGGATGTGTGTCCACTTACTAGGAGGTATGTCATCGATTATCTCATAGTGTTGGGTCGCTCGCCTATTTCTTGGAAGACGAAGAAGGAACCCACTGTCTGTCGCTGATTAGCCGAGGCCGAGTATCGATCCATGACCGCTAGTTGTTGAGAGATCATTCATCTCAAGTTGTTATTTCAATCACTTGGGGTGCCTCATGAGCCTCATGTTCACATACTTTGTTGATAGCTAGACTGCCCTCCACATTTCCGTAAATCCCGTATTACATAAACATACCAAGCACATTGAAATTGACGGTCGTTCGTGTGTGACTTGGTACTTGCTGGCAAGGTTGTCACCTCTCATGTTCCAATGCATCAACAACCGACGAACATCTTTACTAAAGGCCTTGCCAAACCTCAATTCTCTCATTTATCGTCCTGTCCAAATTTGGGTATTTTCGATCTCCATGTTCCAACTTGAAGGGGAGTATTATAAACTATCTTGTTATCTCATTTTAGGACAATAGCATGTACATATATTTTGCAAGTACTTATTATTGTGTAATCAAGAATATAGTAAGCCCTTTAAAGCTTAGAGGCTTATTGAAATGAGAGGAAAAATCCCAAATTGCTTTTATTTTAAGATATCTTGGACTGAGTTAAAGATACAAAGATTATGACACTCAATAATGATTTTTTCTAATTGTTTTGCAATTTTAATTCCATTTCGGAGGGTTAACGCTTCTGCAACGAGGATGGAGTTTGTGCCGCATCTTTCAACACACATATAGATTAGATTTGCTATGTAATATAAATCATGATGTTGCCCATTCATTATCCTTTTTTATACATAATCTTATCTAACATAGGGTTGTTTGGTATATGTAAATATAAAGACTTTTTTAATCATAATGTACTTTTTTATAAAAATGTGGTTTTTGAAAATTAAAGTTTGGGTGAAAAGGAAGTGTAAATCTTTATAATGATGTGGCCAAATAAGGCCTTAGCTGAAAGCATTTGAAAAGGCCGTCGTCATGGGTTTATGGCAAGAGAAAGTCAATAGAAAAAGAGATGCAACATAAAGATCTTCATTAGTGCGTGAAATTTCGTTGCAACAAATTAAATATAGGAATAGTAAATAAAAAGAGAAAAGGAAAGCGCTTGTGTTTCACTAGAGAATAAAATTTCATTTTTTTCCATCAAGAACGTTTTATAAAACTCTTTGATCCCCGAATTTGGAGTATCACATGAAGCGAGTATAAGACCCGAGGCCTTATACGCGTCATCTCATGTCAACCTAGGGTCTTCCTATAATGTCATCTCGACTCCGATAACGCATTTCCAAGAAGAGTCGGTAGTTGCGCTATATTAAAGAATATAATCTTAAAATGAAAGGCCAACGAGAATTCAATTAGTAGTGTTGCTTGCTAGAAATCTGGTTTATGGATTGGATTCAGTCAACATCACGGCATAATCAAAAGGACGCCTATGGCAAGGCAAAGAGTAGGCGAGGAAGGAAGCCGCCTATTTACTTGGGAACTAGCTTCACACTTCCCATTTTCTTCTTCGAAAAGGCTAATTCATTTAGGACCTGGAGATCCACTCTCTTACATATTGAACGCCACAATTCCATTCATCAATTCTGATCTACATAAACCAAAGCCCATAGCACTTTCTACTTCTCCCATTCAATGCTAGAAGTGAAAGAAAATACATGTCACTCAACCAAAGAAAGATGATGGAAAGTAGGGGTGTTCATCCGGTCCGGTCCGATGGATCAGATTTTTTCAAAAGTCTAGACCGGAGACCGGACCGGACCTATTCGGTCCGGTCCAGGACCGGATTTTATTTTAAAAAAATAAAAAATTAAATTCTTATTTAAAATCTATAAAAAAATATCTAAAAAACATATATACTCCTAACTTATTAAATTAAAAAAAATATCTATAAAAAAATACATATAAATCTCCCAAAACACATATAAAAACATACAAAATTATTTAAAAATAAAATAAAAATAAAATCCGGTCCACCGGTCCAGACCGATTTTTTTCCGGATTTGGACCGGACCGGATTAAGGAAATTACCTGGACCGGAAACCGGACCGTATTTTCACCGGTCCGGTCCATTTTTGAACACCCCTAATGGAAAGTTTACGGAAATGGACACTCAACCAAAGAAAATATTTTTTGAGATATCTCCTCCTCAAATGTGCAGACATTCGATCAGTATCTGGGTTGGATTGGAATTTTGGGTTTTCATTTGGGCCATTTTGACAAAACTTTCAATTTGGTAAGGCAGTAAGGGCTTGAGGTCACCTTACCTGGGCTATGTTTGTAGCGACATAAATACCAGCACACTCTTCCTCTCTATCCACCATTAACACATAAGAATTTGATTCTTGTTTTTTTTTTGTCTTCCTTTTTTCTTCCCATATTACCTTTTATCCCCTTTGCCTTTGTCTCTTTTCATCCACTTTACTCCCCTCACTTTACTCTTTCAAACCCAAAATCACCCTCTTGCTTCTCTTCAATTTTTGCCTCCTTTTCTCTCTTGAAATCAATCCCTTGTTTGAGAAATTCCAAGAAAGCGAGATTCTCCTTCTTTGCAGAAGTAAAAGGAAAATGGTTTCCTCTTTAGGGTCTCTGATAATGCTGCATTTCACTCGCCTTCAAAAACTCTTCTGAGGCTCAGCTGTTTTCAGTTTTTTTGTTTTTCCTGTGAATCTCCCACAACCTACATTGCAGAAATGGAGCATTTTGGGAAGAAGGCTTTGGTGCTTCTCCTTGCTCTTCTGCTGTTCTTTGATGGGTTCTCTTCAGTTTCTGCCTCTACTCCACCTGCCAGTAAGTTATGATGAACTTTCTAGAAGCTCCTCGTCATTTGATTTCTTCTGCTCTTCTTCTCTCACTTCTATATGTTTTTTTTTTGGTGTTAGAAATTGTTGGTGGGTTCATTTCGAATGCTCTCACTAGGCTGATGAAATGGGCATGGTCACTCAAAGCCAGCAGCAAAACAGGTATCTCATAGATCCATTTTTGCTATTTTTTTTTTTATCTGTTTGCTTCTGTAAATATGAGAAGAAAAATAGGGGCTAATGGGTGTGTACGGCGCAGCAATTTCTGGCCGTCCGATGATGAAGTTTGAGAGTGGGTACACGGTTGAGACAGTGTTTGATGGAAGCAAACTTGGGATTGAGCCTTACTCTGTTCAAGTATTGCCCGCTGGAGACCTTCTGATTTTGGACTCTGCTAACAGCAATCTTTACAGGATCTCTTCCTCCCTCTCCCAATGTAAATGAATTTCTGATTTTCTTTCTATTTCCTTTTTTGATTAAGAGGTTTTTGCCTAATTTGTGTTTTTTTTGTTGTTCTTCTTTGTCATGCAATTGATTGGTCTGGTTGGTCATATTGCAAGAGTTACATTTTCTTTCAAGCTGTAGTGATTTGCTGTTTTCTTCCCAAGTAGAAGTATTTTATTTTATGTAATGCAGTTATGTTAAAGGGGTTCCTACTTCCAAAAATCAACTTTAGAAAGTAGGTTTCCTTGTGTGAGGCTGTGATCTTGTGGTTCAATATCAGTTTGAAGTAGCTTGTTTTCTTTCCTTGATGTTGATAGCATAATTTGCTTTAGATCATATTATTCTGGTGACTGTACAAGACTAAATTCTCTCACATGATTCTCAAACCATATGATACATCTGTGTACATGTGTATGTGGTTTGCTCTTATGTACGCATCCTGAAATAATTGTTAATTGGGAAAATGCAGACACCAGGCCGAAGCTGGTGGCTGGATCAGCTGATGGGTACTCTGGGCATATCGATGGGAAGCACCGGGAGGCAAGGATGAATCACCCGAAGGGTGTTGCTGTTGATGACAGGGGAAATATTTATGTTGCAGATGCTACAAATATGGTGATTAGAAAGATTACTGATACAGGTAAACTGTAACTTTATCATGTTGACTTGTCTACTTTGTATGAACTCATTCTTGATATAATGTGGCTAATTGGCTTATCATATCTCGGAAGTTGGAAACAATAAGAGTTGCGAGCTCAACAGAAAAATGTATATATGAATAAAGTTAAGAAGATGTTTTTCAGTAATAAGATACTAAGATCAATAATGAGCTAATTACTTTGCACCAGGTGTTACAACTATTGCTGGAGGGAAGTGGAGCCGTGGGGACGGGCATGTTGATGGTCCAAGTGAAGAGGCAAAGTTCTCAAACGACTTTGATGTGGTTTACATAGGAAGCAGTTGCTCCCTGCTCGTAGTTGACAGGGGAAACCGGGCTATCCGGGAGATCCAACTCCACTTCGATGATTGCGCTTATCAATACGAAACCGGCCTTCCTCTTGGTAAACTAAGCCATGTCTAGTTTACATCTTTGTTGTGTCTCTATAGAACTTGTATTGCTTTTATTTTTCTAGTTCTTGGCTTTTTATCTTGCAGGAATAGCTGTGCTGCTAGCAGCTGGTTTCTTCGGCTACATGCTCGCCTTGCTCCAGAGAAGAGTGGGTTCCATGGTGTCCTCTCAGGATGTAAAGAACATTTTCACCTCCCAAAAGTTGAAATTTTCAAAGTCTTGTTATCTGTACTTGTTGCTTATATCATGCCTTCTCATTTCAGGAGTGGGGGCCGGAAACAAACGTATCACCAACTCCGTATCAGAAGCCCCGAAAGTCCGTGAGACCCCCCTTGATCCCGTCAGAGGACGAATTAGAGAAGCAAGAAGAAGGGCTTTTCGGATCCATCACAAAGCTATTTGCCAATGCCAGCTCATCAGCAGCTGAAGTACTGGGAAGTCTTTTTCCGGGTCTGAAGAGAAAGCCACCTCTCCCGTATCAGCAGCAGAATGCGTGGCCAACGCAAGAGAGCTTCGATGTGCCAAAGGAAGACGTGCCGCCTCCAATCGAAACCAGGGCACCTACCCCTCACAAAACATACGCTTTCATGTCCAAGGACGCCCATAAAATGCAACATCAGATGAGAGAAAGCCGAGTTTTCTATAGCGGCTTTGATGGACACCTCCAACAACAACAACAGAAGTATCAGCATCGTCATCAACACCAGTCCTCTGCTCCTCAGACTTACTACGAACGTAGTTCTGAGAATACTAAGGAGATTGTTTTCGGAGCTGTACAAGAGCAAGAAGGGTGGCGTGAGCCCGTTGTGAAGCCCACTCGTTATGCAGATTCCTCCTACGATCATCTCAACGTCCGGTTCCGAATGGGTTACAATCGCGGCTACTGATCCTGCATGATATAGGGAGAAGGGGGTTTCATTTGTGTTGATAGTCAGTAGATGAAGAATCTATAGCCTTTTGAAATGAGGCGTAGCTAGTGGGGTGAATAGCAATACATCTACTATGGATGTTCTATGATCATATTCCCCTTCTTTTTCCTAATGTGGATCCACGAGGCCTATGATATGAGTCAAATAATGCCATAATGTTCATTTTTAGATGAGTTTATGAAATCAAATCGAATCACTTGAATTAAACCCTTGAAATTTTCTGATCAAATCTTGCACCGCTGGCGAATTGGGAAACTCTCTTGGCTAGATTCAAAAGAAGAGTAATTTTTAAATCCAGATTCGCGGGCTTCAGACAAGGAAGAAGCTAAAAGCCAAGAGGAGTTGTAGTTGTTTATGCTGACCACCATCGGTCGCCGGAGTCGTCTTCTTCACAAGTGCGTTGTTGTCGCAAGAATATGCGGCTAGAATTTTACATTGCAGATCATAACAAGACAGATTTTGGTCAGCCATAAACTAGGCGCAGAGAAAGAAATTGAGCTCAGTGTTCTGACATCTGAGCAGTGATTTGATTAATCATCCCAAGGTGAAATGCACTCTCTTGTGTCGCCGATCAACGATCTTGTCTTTTCATGAGTTTGAAGTTGTGTATATATAGTCACATTTTATCTCTTTCACAACAGGCTTATCTTTTACATAAGATAAGATATACAAGTTCTATCTAATACCCCTCAAGTTAGTGCATGGATGTCAATTACGCCCAACTTCTCAAGTAGAGAAGTGAGTTGTGCCATCTCAAACGCCTTAGTCATAATATCAGCTGGCTTGTCGGTGCTGTGAATATGCTCCAATCGAATATTTTGTTTTGTAAGCTCATCTCCAATTATATGAAAATCAACCTTTATATGTTTGATTCGTAAGTGGAAAAGTGGAATCTTATTGAGGAGGTAAATTTCTTAATTGATTAATAAATAACTTTTCTAAATTGAATGAGCTAGTGAATATTTAATTAAAAGTCCATTAAGAGTTGTGAGTTTGGATAGCCGTTAAAAAGGTTAAGGTATTTAATTCCCTTCTCTAGCCCTAATCTCTCTCTCTCACTCCCCTTCTCCCTCGGTCCCTCTCTTTCCCCCTGTATTTTCTGCAATTTGACTTAAGCGTTGAAGCGTCTTTCGGGGGAGAAAATCCTCGCCTTTTGATCGTTTTTCTTGGCATATCACGCTCGTTCGGATCAATCATGGGAACATCAAATCGTCGACAGTTCCATTAATTTCGTGGTGAAGATTTTTGCTACGACATTTGGCGTTGTTTGTGGGACAAAGGAAACGATGGATGAAGCTCGGGGAATCGCCAATCTAATCGATGCGGACCACCAGCGGCCGGAGGCCGAGGCCGTCGAACTCGGTGCGAGTGGCCAACAAGGAAGAGTAGCGGTTATTGTGCTCGACGAGGGACGCCAGAAGAGCGCGACTCGACTTTGTCACGACACGCAGAGCCAACGGAAGGGTTCAGGGAAGATTCTTGCTTACAACGACGGAGTTGAGCGTCGAGACAGAGCTGCTGAGGGTTTTCATGGCGCACTCCGACCCCCAGATGCTCAACGAGGTCAGAATTCAGCGCGCTGACAAGTCCATCGAGTCCTTGCAGAAAGTTCATGTAAGTAACTATGAATATAAGCAATACTTTTTAGGTGGTACTCACAAGATGAACTTGAGTCCCTGATGAACTGCTGAAAAGAAAGAGATGTGTTCGCTTGAATCCCTTATGAGATGTTGGGGCTCATGCTAGAAATATATTGTCATAGACTTTATGTATTTTCTGGAGTCAAGCTGGTGATTTAGCGAGCTAGGCACTCATCAATATAGCATACGGAGGCCGTTATTGCCGAGCTGCAAAAACCGTTAGAAGCAACGGCCATTAGAGAAGTGCAGTATCACACATGGGTCACCAATACAGTGGTGGTAAGTACAAGAATGGGAAATGGAGGATATGCGTAGATTTCACTAATTTGAACAAAGCATGCCCAAAAGGTATGTATCCACTGCCTAAGATTGATCAACTCGTGGTTGCCACAACCGGGCATTCGATGATGAGCATTCTAGATGCGTACAAGGGATACCTTCAAATTCCTATGTTGGAAGAAGATCAGGAGATGACAACTTTTATGACACCCAAAGGCATCTATTGCTACAAGTTAATGCCTTCTAGATTAAAGAACGCGGGGTTATCTTTTCAAAGAATGGTGGTTGACCTATTTTTTGACCTGATCGGGGGCAAGGTTGAGGTTTACATTGACGACATGGTCGTCAAGAGCAAAGAGAGGGTCAACCATATAGCAGATTTGCATAAGGTTTTTGACATTATGAAGAAAGCAGACCTACACTTGAACGCGTCCAAATGCGCGTTTGGGGTGAGCTCCTGCAAGTTTTTGGGTCATCTGGTTACCAGGCGGGGCAAAGAGGTGAGCCCATATCAGATAAATGCTATTCATGCGATTCAAAAACCCGGAAAAGTAAGAGAGTTGCAGCGATTAATGTATGAATACTTGATTCAACATGTATTTCACAATGTTCTACCCGCTGGGTGTCCCCACATGGGCTACTATACAAGAAATCAGTGTTCGGGCCGTACCTTAGATGCGTACTGCCATTGAAGGTAGACAACTTCTTATTTGAGATCCATGAGGGAGTATGTGAAATACATGTTGCGGCAGAAGGGTAGTTATGAGGGCCAAGACACAGGCATATTGGTGGCCCTACATGTAGAAGGACATAGATCGTTATGCCAGGAAGTGCGAGAGATGTTAGAAATAAAATGATTCACCAATCGGCTGCTGACTTGCACCCACTCACTAGCCCATGTCCATTCTCTCAGTGGGGGCTAGACCTGGTGTGGCCATTCCCTAAAGCTCTAGGGAATAAGCGATACCTGATTACAACTACCGATTACTTTAACAAGTGGGTGGAGGCCAAACCGCTATCAGGCATCAAGGACATTGATGTTAAAAAGTTCATTTGGGATTCAATTGTTACTCGCTTTGGGATCCCCTACACCTTGATCTCGGACAATGGGACTCAGTTTAACAGCTCCTCATTCAAGTCTTCGTGCGCCGGTTACAACATTAAGAACTTTTATTCGTCTGTAGTATATTCGTAGGAGAACGGGCAAGCATAGGCCACTAATAAGGCCATTCTAGATGGAATCAAAAGAAGGTTAAACAAGGCAAATAGACAATGGCCCGAAGATCTTTCGACCTTCCTATGGGCCTAAAATGCACGATATCGCATCAGTCAACCGGAGAGACTCAGCCCTCACCTATGGATTTGGAGTTGTGATTCCTCTAGAGGTCAGACTGCCGACCATCTGGACCGCAACATTTGAGCAAGGAGGAAATGAAGAAGCCCTCGAGTTGCGTGAGACCAACCCTGAAATAGAGAAGCATGTGCTGCTTATAAGAAAATAGCACGAGTAGCTAAGGATTAGATAGCACGAGCTGCATAGAATAGAAAATAGCAAAAGTTGTTAAGAATTAGAAAGCACGAGTTGCTCACGAAAAAAAAAGCACGAGCTGCTTAGAAAATAAAATAGCAGGAGCTGTTAAGAATTAAAGAGCACGAGCTGCTCATAAAAGAAAATAGCAGAAGCTGCTAAGAATTAGAGAGCATGAGCTGCTCAGAAACGAAAATAGCACGAGTTTCTTAGAACTAAATAACATGAGTGGATTAGAACTAGAAGAGCACCAATTTCTTAGAGAACAAAGAGCACCAACTGCATAGAAAATGAACAGAATGCCTAAAGAATCGAATTGGCTAAAAAGAAACGCACGGACCGTGCATACCGTTATGTAAAGCATCGAAGCAAAATCACTTGAGTGCATGGACTACATGGTGGACTGCACACCACACTGCATGGACCTTGCACTTACCTCTGTAAGGATTCTCGGAAATTTACTGCCACCGTACGGACCGTGAATTATTCTTTGTATCCATTGGCCAACTGTGCACCTATGATGCACAGACTGTGCAATGCTTACTATAAATAGAAGTGCACCATGGACACACGACTACACGGAGGGTCACTTAGACCGTGCAAGGCTCTCCGTGAAATGAAGCACTTCATGCATGAGTGTCAACCAAATCGTGCACCCCGAGGTACGAGCTCGGGAAAATCTCTGGACGAGTTGGGCTCGTATGATTTAGGCCCCTTTTTAATTCCAACTGACTGAGCGTGTTGCATCATAATTTCCTTCAGATTGAGCTGACATCCTGTAATCGTGGTTCAACCAAAGATCGCAAGGTCTACCAAATCCAAGTTCAGATCGCAATGAAAAATCAAGCAAGAACAAGAGAAACAATAGAGACACAGGATCTGTTTACGCGGTTCGGTTACCTTACATCCGCGGAGCCTCGAGACGAGAGACTCAACCCAAATGCACTATCGAACGGAGAAACACAAGTGTTGGTTACAAGGGAGCAATCAGAAACCCTAAACAACCAACTACAGAGATAAACCAGAGACAAGCATAAAGAAAACAACAAGGAGAGAAGAAGACTATAGAAAGGGTTTCGGCCCCCTTCCAAGGCTGACGAAGCTTCGAACAAAGGCTTCGCTGGAGGTGACCAAGGTGGACACCAGTAGCGCCGACAACAGTCACCGGAGACGCTAGCACTCTTCTCTTTTCTCTCCTCTCTTTTCTTCTCTCTCTTTTCTCTGACTTTGGAACGGCGCAGTAGAATGAACAATGTAGAACACAAAGGAAGCAAGGGCTTATAAAGCTAGGTCACACAGCTACATCCAAACGCTGTGTTTCACCAAGCAAGTTTGATATTGAAGCCAGATGGGCCTCGCAAGTCATAAGCCGAAGAACATCTGTAATAAGCTTAGGCCCCAACATTCACTTAAACCAATATGTGCCTCCAAACCGGTATTAAACCGGGGTTGCATCTAATTAGTAAGTGAACCCGGTTTAGCCTTATCTGAGGGTTCCTAATTAAAACCTCAACCTTTCCATCCAAAACACTTAGTCAAAGTCAAAGCTAGATTACAAATACAACAAATGCCCTTCTAATCCAGACTTTGGATTATGACAACACTTCTCCAAATTCGTGTGCATTCAAGAACTTCTTTCTAGAGTCATTCCCCGTCTCTCCTTGGCCCTACCACATCTCAGTGAACATCATGAATGTGGAGGCTATCCCTGCAAAAGACAAATTTATTAGCAGGAACCACTTTAGTGCCAAAATCTGCAGGATTTACATCACCTGCTATCTTGACAACCTTAATCTGTTGTTTTTCCACTTCATCCCTAATGAAATGGAATCTGACATCAATATGTTTAGTTCTTTCATGATAGACATGGTCTTTACATAGATATAAAGCACTCTGACTATCCATGTTCAGAACATGCACATAAGTCTTATTTTCTATCTCATACAAGATGCCTTTCAACCAAGTTGCTTCTTTGCAGGCCTCAGTAGCTGCAATGTATTCAGCCTCGGTTGAAGACAAGGCAACTATGGACTGTTGTTGTGATTTCCAGGAAACACAATTACCATCCCATGTGTAAAAATAAGAGGTAGTGGACTTACGAGTATCCTTATTGCTAGCATAGTCTGAGTCAACAAAGCCCAATAATTTATTTCTGGACGTGTGCTCCGAGTAAACCAGACCCATGTGTCTAGTACCAGAAATGTATCTAAGGGCATATTTCATAGCTGCCCAATGTTTCTCACCAGGGTTAGACATGTACCTGCTGAGAACAATTATAGCATAGGCCAAGTCAAGTCTAGTGCATAACATAGAATACATAACTGATCCTACAACAACATCATAGGGGACATCTTTCATTTTATCAATGTCAACAGCAGAAGTAGGACACATAGACTTAGAGAGTTCTAAGTGCCCTCCTAAAGGTATGGGTGCAG
The DNA here is from genome assembly GCA_027886185.1 of Rheum nobile. Lineage (NCBI taxonomy): Eukaryota > Viridiplantae > Streptophyta > Magnoliopsida > Caryophyllales > Polygonaceae > Rheum > Rheum nobile. The sequence continues at coordinate 17,550,408 of WOAB01000568.1, forward strand.
ATTTGGATTTTAGCATAGCAAATCTTTCAAGCACTTTATGCAGATAATCAGTTTGAGAGAGTCTCATAGTTTTCTTATCTCTGTTTCTGGGAATTTTAACCCCTAAAATTTTCTGAGCAGGGCCAAGATCCTTCATATCAAAGTGTTTCTTAAGATCATGCTTAACTCCAGAAATAGCAACTTTGGAACTACTTATCAGAAGGATATCATCCACATACAGCAGAATGTACAAGGGAGTTTTAGTTTTCACATTCTTAAAATAGAGACAAGTATCATATTTGCTTCTTATGAAGCCAAGAGATCTCATGCAGTTGTCAAACTTGATATTCCACTGCCTAGGTGATTGTTTTAGCCCATAGATAGACTTTCTTAACAAACAAGCATGCTCAAGTTTGGTTTTATCTATACACCCTTTAGGCTGTTTCATGAATATGGTCTCATTCAAGTCACCATGCAAGAAAGCAGTTTTTACATCCATTTGTTCCAATTCCCAATCAAAGATAGAAGTCATAGCAAGTAATAGACGCATGGTTTTATACTTTACAACAGGAGCAAATATATCATTGTAATCAACCCCCTCCTTTTGGGTAAAACCCTTAGCTACTAATCTAGCCTTATATCTGGGAGGGTCCAAGTCATTAGCTCCATCTTTAAGTTTAAAGATCCATTTGCAGTCTATTAGTCTAGCATGAGTAGGTTTAGGAACTAAGGTCCAGGTATTATTCACATGCATTGATTGAATCTCTTCATGCATGGCTTTGAGCCATTCATTAGCCTTAGAGCAATTTATAGCTTGTTCATAAGTCTCAGGTGTGTAGGTAGCAACCAGATCAGCCACAAACAAATCAAACTCAACAATATTAGAGGTGAACCTTTTATCAGGTATTCTAACTCTGGGTTCTCTATCCCTAACAAGTTGATAGTTGGAGAGGCCATGCATATTTTCAGTATTTTCATGTGAAGCATCAACATGATCATTATCAGAAGATCCAATAGTGGAAGAGTTAAGAGGTTCACTTACTCCCCCACCTAATTGGTGAGGTTGCAGACTAGCATTTTCTCCAGTGTTTGCTTGTGTCCCTAATTGTTCCCCTGCTTCAGGATGCCCTTCTGAGCTCACATTTGGCTCGGTGGAGGAATAACCAATATCAAATTCCTCTTCTTGAGCATTGTTCTGGTGGTCTGGCTCATAGAATTGTCCCAATTGGACTTGAGTGCCACCTGATTCTTCATTTGTACCTGTATTCTCAGATGCATTTGTTAGTCTTGTTTTGAAGTGAAATTCTTTCTCATTGAAGGTGACATTTCTAGAAACTATTACTTTGTAACCCTGAGGCTGTATGAGTAATAGTTTATAGCCTTTTACACCTTCAGGATAGCCTAACATGACACACTTCTGAGCTCTAGGATTGAGCTTACCTTGAGATATTTGGGAGTATGTAGTACACCCAAAAGGTCTCAGGTGAGTCATGTTAGGTTTTCTCCCTATCCACAACTCATGTAGGGTTTTAAAATTCACTACAGAGGAAGGAGATCGATTTATGAAGTAAGCAGCAGTAATAACTGCTTCACCCCACATTGATGGTCTCATCTCTGAACTTATCAACATGCATATGGCCTTCTCTAGTAGTGTCCTATTCATCCTCTCAGCAGTGCCATTCTGCTGAGGGGTGCCAGGCACTGTTAGATGTCTTTTTATGCCATTGTTTTTGCAATACAGGTCAAAGGCCTGGTTGCAAAACTCAAGGCCATTGTCAGTTTTCAAGCATTTTAATTTTAGGCCAGTTTGACTCTCAACCATGACTTTCCATGATTTAAAAGAGTCAAAAGCTTCATCTTTTGTTCTTAGGAGATTTACCCATACTTTTTTGGAAAAGTGATCAATTAGGGATAGGAAATATTTCCTACCCCCAATTGTGTCAACTTGTGCAGGCCCCCAGAGATCTGAATGAACATACTCTAGGGGTCTGTCAGCAGTGTAGGTAGACCTCCTAAAACTATGCTTGGTTTTCTTTCCAAAAATACAGTTTTCACAGAAATCAAGCACACAAGGTTCTTTTTCAATCAAGCCATGCTTGAACAGATGTAACATGCCAATATTTCCTATATGTCCTAGTCTGTCATGCCACATTTTTGTATAATCTGAATTACCATTTTTAATCACATCACTGGAAACATTCATTTCAGGAGAAGAAATAACATAGTAAATCCCTCCCTTTTTCATGCTTCTTATAAGAACTTTCCCATCTCTTATGACATCTCTTATACCATGATGTGTTAAAATATGACAATTCAGATCATCAGACATGGATTCAGACAACAAGTTTCTTCTTAGGTTGGGAACCCACTTCACATTTTGGATAGTTCTAATTTTACCATCATGCATTCTCATAGGAACAATTCCCACACCCTTTATCATTAGAGTAGTGTGGTCACCTAACATAACTTCACCCCCATCACAGTAAGACAGAGAATCAAACAAACCCTTATTGGGTGTAGCATGCATGGTACATCCAGAATCTAAAATCCAGTCATTGCAAGCAAAGTTCTTAGCAACCATAAGCAATTCATGAGAGTATTCAGAGCAAGACTCAAACACATTAGAAGAGCCAATGTTATTTTTCTCTTTATTTTTCTCATCACGAATTCTTTTATGACAATCTTTAGCAAAGTGGCCATCTTTGTTACAATAATAGCATTTCACTTTAGACTTGTCAAAGTTCTTGTTGTCAGATTTCTCAGACTTGTCCTTATTGGACTTCTTGTAATGATTCTTGCCTTTTCCTTTGGTCATTAACACTTCAGACTTAGAGTGAGTTTTAGGTTCATTTTTAGTATTGTATTTAGACTTAAAAACCTTAAGGACCTCATCCTTTTGAATTATAGCCTCAGTAATCTTAGAGAGAGTTAATTCATCACGACCATATTGAATAACATCCTTAAGGGTGTCAAACTGGGAAGGCAAAGAATTCAAAAGCAACACAACTTGATGAGTTTCCTTTATCTCATCATCACATCTTTTCAAATCTTGAGTCATTCTCAAGAAAGCATCAAAGTTTTCACTCACAGTTAAGGACACATCCATTTTGAAAGTGAATAATTTGCACAACAGAGAAATTCTACTGGGCAATGATTTAGTCAGGTAAATAGCATCCAAATCATTCCAAAAAGCTTTAGGATGAGTGAAACTTACAACCTGATGAGCTACGTCGTCAGTTAACTTGATCATAATTTCTGAGTGTGCAAGGTCTTGAATATCTTTCATGTCGGCATTGGTGGTCCCAATGAGCCATTCCTCAGAAATTGCCCGGTCGCACTTCTCCTTGATTAAGATTACTTTCATCTTAACCTTCCACATGGCGTAGTCACCATTTCCATCAAAAGGCTTTAGCCTGGTGCTTTCAGCCATCACTACCTGGGGACTACTGACGGAGGCTAAATTCGTATCGTCTTATCAAAGTAATCCTTAAAAACCTAAACTGGTAGAATAGGCAAGCAAGGGTCGAATCCCACAGGGAGGAGTTGTCTTTCTTTATGTACATTTGCATGCAAAAGTAACAAAGGGGGGTTTTGGTTGGTTGTTTGTAAACAAGTAAACAAAGAAAACAAAAGCAGAAGTTTGTAATCAAATTGGGAAAAACACTTAGCCAAACAAATATCCACCATTCATTTGATTGATTGGTCCTAGATTATCTCTATTCCTTCCTTTGATTATTCTTGTCCCTATTCTGAAATAGTTACCAGTCCTACCAGTCCAGGTAACCCTAACTATCGAACGCACGAGAAACTATCAAGATTTAGAACAATAGCAGCACGACGCATAGGAATTAACCAGGATACATGCAACACCGATTTTTCGCAGCATTTAACACATAATCAATTCTCTTTCATAATAAACTAGTCCTACCAGTTCTAGGATATCATGGATGCTACAAAAGATAAGGAATATCAACCCAAAATTTCCAAACCCTAGCAATAGACAATTACTAATATCAACTAGGTGATCAATCTAGTCAAATCAATAAGAATCAATAGGAATAAGCTCAAGAGAAAATATATAATCCAAAGGAATAGGAAATAGAGTTATAACCTCACAATCATGAATCAAATGAAGGCTTCAATTGTCGGACTAAGCAAATAGTGCTTAGTTTTTCATAGTCTTGAAACAAAAACTCAAAGGGAAAACAATATTGACTAATGAACGATGACAAAAACTGAATGATAAACGATGATGATGCTTGGAGGCTATGGAAATAGGTTTAAATAAACTAAACCTAAAACCAAAGATCACAAACATAATCTAAAAGGAAACTAAAATAATCCTACCGGAATAAAAGAAATAGAAGAAAAAGAAAATAATAAGATAAAGTAAACTTCGGAAAATCTTCGGACGAAAGAAACTCGGCCCGCGCTGATGCAGTTTTCCGCGACCGCGGAGGATTTTCCGCGACCGAGGCAAATTCACTTTTGCTCTCGACTTTTCCGTGACCGAGACTGTTCTTCCGCGACCGCGGCCTTCGTAAACCCGCGATCGCGGTTTTGTTCCCGCGACCGCGGTCCTGCATTTTCTTGCTCTCGCCTAGTCTCTTCGCCGCGACTGCGGCCATGGCCTCCGCGACCGCGGTTTGGCTCCTGTAGCACCTTCACTTGGTTCTACTTCTTCGTCTTCTTGGATGGCTTCCTTCTCTCTTCAATATATCTTCATTTAAGCTTCTCCAAACCACCATATCTGCACATCTACTCCTCAACTCCGATCTCTACAATACGCTCTAAACATTTCCAAATGGTACCCAAAACACCAGTAACAACTCCTAGTTAAACCCTACAAAGTAGCGCTGATCAAATTCCCCCATGCTTAAACCTTGCTTGTCCTCGAGTAAGCTAATAAAAACCTACTCCTCCAATCAAATCCCCAAGGTCTCAGGAAGCATAGAAAAACCATCTCCACTAAGAATTGCACCTAAACATGAATCTCCAAGGCACCAGCACAATAAACACAATCACAACCTACAACCAAACTTAAAGGAAAGCAGAGTACTTCTCCCAAGCTTATCCCGAACACCATATAGTGAATAAACATCTAATTCTAGCCTCTATCTATCTTCTTATGCCTCCCAGAGTGACCTACCCGAATCCTCCTTATATCACCTCTTCTTATGTCACCACGCCAGGAAAAATGAGAAATCCTAATAATCACTCTTCTTCTTTTCACTCATTTTGCCAAGGCGCCCTTTCGTGTTTTCACCAAGCCACTCATTTCATTTTTCAATAGATGGGCTCACATAAAACTCATATCACTCTTGACCAATTATTACCCCAGCCTAATGCTGGTCCAAGCCACCTGCTTATTATCTAAGCCGCCCTTGCGGGTTTTCGACTTATCCCAAGATTTCTATTTTTGCCTTTTTTTTTTTAAAATTTTTGCCTTTTTCATCATTTTTCTCCTCAACGACTAGCAAGTATAGAACACTCCCCCATGCTTAAACATTGCATTGTCCTCAATGTAATGAAAGACAAAAAAGAATAAAGCACAGGGAAAGGCAAAAAATAACTCACAAACGTCGCCGAGTTGGCTTGGACTTGAAAAGTTGTTGCTGGCAGTAAATCAATATACGCACATGTCGTTGGTATCGCGGCGGTCTTCAAACAATCTCCACCGTGCACCCAAATAGATCCACTGTAAGGTGTAGTGGTATATCAAAGAATCGGGGCTGTACGGCCTTCAATGAACACAAAAATGGGGCCCAGATGTAATCGTGGTGTGGGCCATGGTGTTCCTCCTCCTCAGCTGTCGAATGTTGGGCCATCATCGTTGCCAAATAAAAATGTGGGGCAAATGTCTCCTCCTTGGCAGCATGATGCGCACCATCTCTCAATGTAAAATCGGACAGTAAGCTTTGGTATAACTTTTTTTTTCCAGGTCAGGAGACTTACAGTGGTATTTCTGCGACCGCGGTAAATTTTCCGCGCCCGCGGAAATGTTTCTGGTGTGTAATTGACACCGTTTTCTATTAGGATTCAGGCCTCCTTCCTGCAAGTTAGTCGAAATGCAAAAACAAAAGCAAAAGCAAAATAACACAAAAAAAACAACTACAACATGGAATGAAAAGACAAGGAAAAAAAAACTACATACCTCGAGTTGCCTCCCGGACAGCGCCTTAGTTATTGTCATGGCTCGACCTGGTACTCTCCTACTCAACTCGGGTTGCTCACATCAATTGAGAACTTGGGGTTTCCATCCGGAGGGTATCGCTTTGAATCATCTATGCTGAATCCGACCCTCATCCCGTCGAATTCCATTGTGAGCGAACCGCTGCTCACATCAATCTTTGTCGCTGCCGTGTTCATAAACGGCCTTCCTAGCATCACGGGGGCTGCATCCTTATCTTGCCCCGTATCCATCACAAAGAAGTCCGCAGGGAAAATCAACTTGTCAACCTCTACCATCACGTCCTGCACCACTCCTTTGGGGTAGACATAGGAATTGTCCGCCAGCTGGATCACAATCCCCGTCTTCTCTAATGGTCCGACCTCTAGAGACTCGTACAGTGAGAGAGTCAACACATTAATCGAGGCACCCAAATCAACCATGGCCTTGTCGAACAAGGTGCCCCCAATCTTGCAGGGAATAGTGAACATGCCCGGATCACTTGCCTTCTTAGGTAACCACTTTTGCAGCATAGCGGATACATTCTCGCTGACCTGGACCTTCTTCTTCTCCTTTACCACCTTCTTCCTCTTTATCGTGCACAGCTCCTTCAAGAATTTAGCATAACGAGGGATGCTATTAACCAGCTTGAGTAAAGGAATATTTACCTCACAGTTGTTGAAGGTCTCGAACAGTTCCTTATCATTCTCCACCTTTCTAGTGTCCTTTAGAGCCTCAGGGAAGGGAGCTGGGGGCTTCAATGTACTGAGCGGAGGAAAATTGGGGTGAATATCCCCATCATGAACGTTAGAGGCGTAACCGCGATCGCGGTTTGGGGTCCGCGGTCGCGGTTTTTCTCCGCGGTTGCGGACTTCAGGTATTTGGTCCTCTTCAGCTACGACTTTTCCGCGATCGCGGAAATCCGCTTGCGGTCGCGGAAAAGCGTCGATTTCTTGCTCGTCTATAGAACCATATCCGCGATCGCAGCTTCCTTCTCCGCGGTCGCGGAAAACTTTCTGTTGGCCACGACTGATGTTCACTTCTGCTCCGCTCCTTAGCGTCATGGCACAGATGTTCTCCCTCGGGTTTACTACCATTTGAGATGGTAGTTTCCCCAATTCCCGAGCTTCCAGCTTACTCACTGCTATAGAGATCTGCCCCACTTGCTTTTCCAGGTTCTGAATACTAGACTTCGTCTCTTGCTGATGCTGGATCATGCTCTGAGTGAGAGTTTCTTGATGCTTGACCACCGCTTGAAGTTGTGACCCCATGGAGTTCACAGTGCCAGCCAACGTCGTGACACTCTGTGTGAGGGCCCTGATCTGGTCCTCACTGGACATAAATGAACTTGAACTTTGGCCTTGGGGTCTTTGGTCATATGGAGCTCGAAATTGTTGTTGTTGACCCCCAGGCTGCTGATATTGTTGTGGGCGGGGTAGGAATTGTGGTGGCCTCGGTTGATACTCTTGATTCTCCTGGCCTTAAGTAGTGCTCTGCTGGTTCCCGTACCTCAGATTGGGGTGATCTCTCCACCCTGGATTGTACGTGTTGGAGTACAGATCATATCTTGGCCTTGGAGGGCCGTATCCTCCAATGGCATTCACCTCAGCAGTGGGCTCCTGCAGCGTGGGACATGCATCGGTTGGATGCATCGTGTCTTGGCATATCCCACATGACTTGACCTGCTGTTGGCCACCCTTCATCATGTATCTCGTCATCATCTCCTTTATCTCAGCCATCTCAGAGAGTAGAGTGGAATTTGGCTGAGAGTCTGCAACTCTTACTGATTGGGCGCCCGCCCTCTTACTGAACTGTCTTGAGCCCTCAGATAGCTCAAAGAAAACTTCATATGCCTCAGCTGGAGTCTTGTTCAAGATGTTCCCTCCACATGCAGCGTTCACCATCCGACGCTCGTCATCAAGAAGACCTTCGTACAAATAAAGTACGAGGTCTTGGTCGGAATATCCATGGTAGGGGCAGCTAGAGATCAGCCTGATGTGACTATGGGAACCACCATTTTTGAAGAAGATCAAACACTTATCCAAAACAAATGGTTCGAAACTTGGAAGGAGTCAAAACCGAAGAATCTGTCTCGTCGACATCTTCTCAGTATTCTGGCCATATCCGGAGCTACGAAAGTCCAATGGAGGCCCATGAGTAGTCATTGGAAAGATAAGGAAATTATCTACAATTCTGATGTGAAGGTCTTCCTCAAATTCGGGTCAACAAAACAGCTAAATTGAAGAGCATCCACGGCACTAGATTAAATAGCATTCCTTTTATGCATTTTTACCATGTATGGCATTACTTTCAAGGCAGGCCGTTTTAGTACTTAATTTGGACGTTTATTTGCTAATTAAATCAGGCTTTGAAAGCCTTAGAAATTAGCTTAAGGTGCCGGCCATAGGATCTATAAAAGGCCACCTCTTCCTTTGTTATTTTTAAAGCTTGAATTGAGAGAAAACATATTTGTTTGAATTCCAAGCTTCACTTGAATGATGGCTTCTTGGTGTGTATATCCATGAATGCTTAAAGTTCTTGTTTTGGTGCGTATATCCAAAACAACCTTTGGTGCGTATATCCAAAGAAGGTTGTTTGATATGGGTGAGTACATTTGGGTCCTCGTCTAGTTTTCTTATCCTTTCGTCTGGGTCTCACTTCTTAGCCTTTCTACCCTTCACCTTCTCCAAATCGTACATCCATGGTCAATCAATATCTTCTCATATTTCTTGGTGAGTTCATCCGAGGGTTATGAGTTGCTTATCCCAAACTCTCCGAGTCATACTTGATGAGTTATATCCCAAACTCGTCTAGATCCGTCTAGAAGAGTTATATCTTTCCCTTTCCACAAAGAAACACAAAACATAATCTCAACGCCCTTCACCTTGTACTGTTTTGGATCCTGGCGTGTGCCAGAGCACAACATTTGGTATCAGAGCCATTCAAGATGAAGAGAATATTCGTGCTCGCCTAGGCCCAATGCCTACTTCCCCATGAGTTCTTCGCAAGCAACGACAGCGAAGATTCGAGGACGAATCTCTTTGAAGGGGGAGAGGATGATGTGACTATGGGAACCACCATTTTTGAAGAAGATCAAACACTTATCCAAAACAAATGGTTCGAAACTTGGAAGGAGTCAAAACCGAAGAATCTGTCTCGTCGACATCTTCTCAGTATTCTGGCCATATCCGGAGCTACGAAAGTCCAATGGAGGCCCATGAGTAGTCATTGGAAAGCTAAGGAAATTATCTACAATTCTGATGTGAAGGTCTTCCTCAAATTCCGGTCAACAAAACAGCTAAATTGAAGAGCATCCAAGGCACTAGATTAAATAGCATTCCTTTTATGCATTTTTACCATGTATGGCATTACTTTCAAGGCAGGCCGTTTTAGTACTTAATTTGGACGTTTATTTGCTAATTAAATCAGGCTTTGAAAGCCTTAGAAATTAGCTTAAGGGGCCGGCCATAGGATCTATAAAAGGCCACCTCTTCCTTTGTTATTTTTAAAGCTTGAATTGAGAGAAAACATATTTGTTTGAATTCCAAGCTTCACTTGAATGATGGCTTCTTGGTGTGTATATCCATGAATGCTTAAAGTTCTTGTTTTGGTGCGTATATCCAAAACAACCTTTGGTGCGTATATCCAAAGAAGGTTGTTTGATATGGGTGAGTACATTTGGGTCCTCGTCTGGTTTTCTTATCCTTTCGTCTGGGTCTCACTTCTTAGCCTTTCTACCCTTCACCTTCTCCAAATCGTACATCCATGGTCAATTAATATCTTCTCATATTTCTTGGTGAGTTCATCCGAGGGTTATGAGTTGCTTATCCCAAACTCTTCGAGTCATACTTGATGAGTTATATCCCAAACTCGTCTAGATCCATCTAGAAGAGTTATATCTTTCCTTTTCCACAAAGAAACACAAAACATAATCTCAACGCCCTTCACCTTGTACTGTTTTGGATCCTGGCGTGTGCCAGAGCACAACACAGCCTCTTGAACCTCTTGTAGTACTCATACAACGATTCAACAGCCTACTTTTCAATGTTGCTGATGCTCCTCTTCAGGCTGTTGAGCTTAGTTGTAGGGAAGTACCTCTCCAGGAAGGCCTTCTTCATCTTGGCCCACGTGTCAATACTCCCTGGTGTCAAGTAGTAGAACCAGTCATTGGCCGACTCCTTCAGAGAGAAAGGAAATGCCATCAGCTTGATCTGGTCCTCAGTCACTCCTCTTGGTTTCATGCTGGTGCAGACGGCATGGAACTCGGACAGATGCTTATTGGGGTCTTCTCCACTCATCCCATGGAAGTGGGGAAGTAAGTGGATCAACCCTGACTTGAGCTCGAAGTTGACGCCATCGGCCAGCTCAGGCAACTGCACAGCCAGCGGTTGCTGTTGCAAATTAGGGGCAGTCAGCTGCCTCAACGTGGGTGCTTCGTCAGCCATCTCGAAACAGGGGTTGTCAAAACACAAAGTCCTGTTTACCCTGCGGTTCCTGGAAAGGGTCCTCTCAATCTCTGTATCACAAGCAAGTAGAGGTGAGTAAGTAGCACGGGTATGGACCATAAGATAGGTCCACACAAAAATTGGCACACAAACACACACAAATAAAAAACAAAACTTGCTCCCCGGCAACGGCGCCAATTTGACGGAGGCTAAAGTCGTATCGCCTTATCAAAGTAATCCTTAAAAACCTAAACTAGTAGAATAGGCAAGCAAGGGTCGAATCCCACAGGGAGGAGTTGTCTTTCTTTATGTAAATTTACATGCAAAAGTAACAAAGGGGGGTTTTGGTTGGTTGTTTGTAAACAAGTAAACAAAGGAAACAAAAGCAAAAGTTTGTAATCAAATTGGGAAAAACACTTAGCCAAACAAATATCCACCATTCATTTGATTGATTGGTCCTAGATTATCTCTATTCCTTCCTTTGATTATTCTTGTCCCTATTCTGAAATAGTTACCAGTCCTACCAGTCCAGGTAACCCTAACTATCGAACGCACGAGAAACTATCAAGATTGAGAACAATAGTAGCAAGATGCATATGAATTAACCAGGATACATGCAACATCGATTTTTCACAGCATTTAACACATAATCAATTCTCTTTCATAATAAACTAGTCCTACCAGTCCTAGGATATCATGGATGCTACAAAAGATAAGGAATCTCAACCCGAAATTTCCAAACCCTAGCAATAGACAATTACTAATATCAACTAGGTGATCAATCTAGTCAAATCAATAAGAATCAATAGGAATAAGCTCAAGAGAAAAGATATAATCCAAAGGAATAGGAAATAGAGTTATAACCTCACAATCATGAATCAAATGAAGGTTTCAATTGTCGGACTAAGCAAAGGGTGCTTAGTTCTTCATAGTCTTGAAACAAAAACTCAAAGGGAAAACAATACTGACTAATGAACGATGACAAAAACTGAATGATAAACGATGATGATGCTTGGAGGCTATGGAACTAGGTTTCAATAAACTAAACCTAAAACCAAAGATCACAAACATAATCTAAAAGGAAACTAAAATAATCCTACCGAAATATAAGAAATAAAAGAAAAAGAAAATAATAAGATAAAGTAAACTTCGGAAAATCTTCGGACGAAAGAAACTCGGCCCGCGCTGATGCAGTTTTCCGCGACCGCGGCAAATTCACTTTTGCTCTGGACTTTTCCGCGACCGAGACTGTTCTTCCGCGACCGCGGCCTTCGTAAACCCGCGATCGCGGTTTTGTTCCCGCGATCGCGGTCCTTCGTTTTCTTGCTCTCGCCTAGTCTCTTCGCCGCGACCGCGGCCATGGCCTCCACGACCGCGGTTTGGCTCGTGTAGCATCTTCACTTGGTTCTACTTCTTCGTCTTCTTGGGTGGCTTCCTTCTCTCTTCAATATATCTTCATTTAAGCTTCTCTAAACCACCATATCTGCACATCTACTCCTCAACTCCGATCTCTACAATACGCTCTAAACATCTCCAAATGGTACCCAAAATACCGGTAACAACTCCTAGTTAAACCCTACAAAGTAGCGCTGATCAACTACCAACAGTTAGTAATGGAAGCAGAAAACACTAACAAGCACAGACTAAAAAAGAAACCAGAAACCCTAACTAATAACACAGAAAAGCAGGGCACTAGAAACTCAAAGAAGCAGGATACAAGAAAGCTTTAGAGATCAAACAAGGCTTCCCTTGCTTGATCAACACACGAGTAACAAGAGCAAACCCTAGATCTATCACATGCAAAGCAAATAACGCATGCAGACACACAGAAAACACAGCGGAAGTGAGAGGATATCAAAGAAGGCTCTGATACCAATTTGTAATCGTGTTTCAACCAAAGATCGCAAGGTCTACCAAATCCAAGTTCAGATCGCAACGAAAAAGCAAGCAAGAACAAGAGAAACATTAGAGACACAAGATCTGTTTACGCGGTTCGGTTACCCTACATCCGCGGAGCCTCGAGACAGGAGACTCAACCCAAATGCACTATCGAATGGAGAAACACAAGTGTTGGTTACAAGGGAGCAATCAGAAACCCTATACAACCAACTACAGAGATAAACCAGAGACAAGCATAAAGAAAACAACGAGGAGAGAAGAAGACTGTAGAAAGGGTTTCGCCCCCCTTCCAAGGCTGACGAAGCTTCGAACAAAGGCTTCGCTGGAGGTGACCAAGGTGGACACCAGTAGCATCGGCGACAGTCACCGGAGACGCTAGCACTCTTCTCTTTTCTCTCCTCTCTTTTCTTCTCTCTCTTTTCTCTGACTTTGGAAAGGCGCAGCAGAATGAACAGTGTAGAACACAAAGGAAGCAAGGGATTATAAAGCTAGGTCACGCAGCTACATCCAAACGCTGCGTTTCACCAAGCAAGTCTGATGTTGAAGCCAGATGGGCCTCGCAAGTCATAAGCCCAAGAACATCTGTAATAAGCTTAGGCCCAACATTCACTTAAACCAATATGTGCCTCCAAATCGGTATTAAACCGGGGTTGCATCTAATTAGTAAGTGAACCCGGTTTAGCCTTATCTGAGGGTTCCTAGTTAAAACCTCAACCTTGCCGTCCAAAACACTTAGTCAAAGTTAAAGCTGGATTACAAATACAACACATCCATTACGGTCGAAAATGATGAAAGAAATTTTGTATCAGACTGCCCTCTTTCTTTGTATTTTTCTGATCTTGAGGAAAATGAAAATCAAAGCTATTGGATGTTCGACGGGCTAAGGCGGATAGCGATTTTAGATCCTTTATGCCCTGACGAACTTAAAAGACCCGATGGAAAAATGAGGGGGTAAATTTAGTAATTGGATTAATAATTTAATTCCCTAAATTGAATAAGCTAATGGATACTTAATTAAAAGCCCATTAAGAGTTATGGGCTTCGATAGTTGGTAAAAAGAGTCAAGGTATTCAATCCCCTTCTCTAGCCCTAATTTCCCATCTATTTTCTCTCTCTCATTGAATTTGTAGTAATTTGATTTGAGCGTCGGAGGGTCCTTTGGGGGAGAAAAGACCCACCAGTTGATCGTTTTTCTTGGAAGATCATGCTCGTTTAGATCAATCTTCGTAAGACTAATCGTTGTCGGTTCCGTTAATTTCGTGGTGAAGATTTCTGCTATGACACGTAGCAATATGAATTGTTGATTGAATATCACATTGAGATTCATAGGCTGATTGTGATGAACTCCAAGCGAATATAGTATGTGAAGAAGCAATTTGAGCTCGCAAGTGACCAAGGCCATAACTCGATATTATGATTCGCCGGGAGATCTACACATCGTGGACTGTTTCTTGGTTCACCAAGAAATCGGAGAGTTGCCTAGGTAGACACCATAAGTTGGCAACGAGCGGTGGGACATTGGGCATGCAGCCGAATGAGAATTGTAGTAGCCAATGAGTGTGAGGTCAAAACTAGAAGATACATGAATACGTGAATCAGGGGCACTTTGAGATACATAACTACTTGGAGGGTTGCATGTCAATGCTCTTGGCGAGGGCCTTGTTATAAAAATCAAGTGAGTGCCACGTGTTATAATTTCATTGGCCTCGTTCTTAATTTTGTTGAGTCGTTAGTTGAGTTTGTTAGAAACTGAATTGTATAAGGGGAAGGAAGGTGATTCAGTTCATTCATTCAGAAACATTGTAAACAATTCCTTCGTTCAATTGAAAGCATCTCAACCAGCCAGATTTGGCCTTGAGGTGAGGATTGTTGTTAATAATCAACATTAGTCCTTTATCTTGTTCTTCGTTCTCGATTGAAATCTCAGTTCTTCATTCAGATTTTGATTTACGGTATTAAATTGGTATCAGAGCTCTTCATCCTCAGTGATTGAAGAAGATCGATTCAAAATTGTCAAGCATCGACGAAAATTTGAAAAGTCGCATTGCATAAATGTTTGATGCTTTTAAAGCTTTCACCAACAATGGAGCATCGTCGCCGACACTTCATCGACCAAGTCCGCCACAACCAGGAGATACAGGGCACCATCAAACATCTCCGATCAATGTTCCTCGACCAACTGTCAATTTCCAGAATCTTGAAGGAGGAAGGGTAAGGCAAGGGAATCCTAATTTTATGAATGCCTATTCTGGAATGATGAGGTTATCTCGATTGGATTTTCCAAGATTCAATGGAACCTTGGTGTGAGATTGGTTATTCAAATGCGACCAATTCTTCCTCATTGATAAGACACCGGAGGAAATCAAGGTTAACTTGGCATCGATCCATTTGGAAGACAAGGCGGCTTGTTGGCATCAGTCAGTCATCCATGCAGAGGAGTCTCGAGGTATGCTTCTTGACTGGAACAGATACAAGGTGCTATTATTAGAAAGATTTGGGGAAGTGGTGGATGATCATATTGCTGAGTTGATGAAATTGCGTGAAACTGAGGGAATTGTGGATTACCATGAAAAATTTGAGATGATCCGGACTAGAGTGAGGATGTCGGAAGATTACTCGGTGAGTGCATACTTAGCAGGGCTAAGAACTGATACACAGATGCACATTCGGATGTTTCAACCTAAATCCATTCGCCAATGCTTCACTTTGGGAAAATTGTATGAATTAGCTCACCCAAAGATACCTAATCTTACCAATTCTTTCCAAGGTAAGACTGGATTTAGCAAGAATTATGATAGTGGGAAGCGTGATCTTATTTCTACCACCAAGCCAGCTGTACTTTCCAAGACTGTTGAACCAAGATTAGGGGAACCAAGTTCTGGGAATAGGAAGTTCTTGACAGCTGCAGAAATGAGTGAGAGGAGGGCAAAAGGGTTATGCTATATGTGTGATGAACCCTACACCCCTAGTCATTATCTTAAGCATAAGAAAAGCCAACTGTTTGTGATGGAAGTAGAAGAAAATGATGAAGAGTCAGTAGAGGTGGTCGAATGTCACAAGGAGGAAGAGGCAGTGCAGATTTTTGTCAATGCAGTAGCTGGAGTCTCTAATTACAGAACAATGAGGGTGAAGGGTATGTGTGGTAAAAGAGCTCTTTTTATATTGATTGACTCGGGTAGCATCCATAACTTCATTGATCACAAGGTAGCTGAGAAGTTAGGGTGTAGAATGAGTTCTCCTGGATTGTCTACAGTCTCTGTGGCAGATGGTAGTACATTAAGTGTGTCTGGGAGGATTGAGGCTTTTCAGTGGTCCTTTCAACAAGTGCCTTTCCAAGCAGATTTGATGGTAATTCCACTGGGTTGTTGTGACATGGTGTTGGGTGTTCAGTGGTTGGAAACCTTGTATGGGATTTCAAGCATTTGATAATGGAATTCAAGATAGGCTCTAAGAAGCTAGTTCTGCAGGGAATTGGACATGGTTCAATTAGAGAGATGAAGGCTCAACACTTGAATAAGATTTTGGGGCAGGAGGGACAGTTGGCCATGATTTGTGTTAGAGAGGTGCAAGATGCTCCTGCAAAAGGTTTTTTGGCAAGTATTGAAGTTGCACCACAGTTGCCTGCTAGCATTGATAAGTTGTTGACTAAGTTTGAGGATATATTCAAAGAGCCAACTACGCTGGCGCCATTCAGGGAGGGTCATGATCATAAGATACATGTTATGCAAGGGGCTAATCCAGTGAATTAGAGGCCTTATAGGTATGCCATTTATCAAAAGAATGAGATTGATAAAATGGTAAAGGAAATGCTTGATTCTGGCATCATTCAACCTAGTTCCAGTTCCTATGCCTCTCCAGTGGTGTTAGTTAAAAAGAAGGATGGAACTTGGAGACTTTGTGTGGACTATAGGGGATTGAATGCTACTACCATAAAAGACAGATTCCCTATTCCACTTATCGAGGATCTCATGGATGAATTAGGTGGTTCTAAGCTCTTTTCTAAGATTGACCTTAGAGCTAGCTATCATCAAGTCAGGATGAGTAAGGAGGATGTGCATAAAATGGCCTTCAAGACTCATAATGGGCACTATGAATACTTAGTTATGCCATTTGGCTTAACTAATGCCCTAACCACCTTTCAGTATCTCATGAACTCAGTGTTCAGGTCCTTTCTAAGGAAATTTGTGTTGATTTTCTTTGATGATATTCGTATCTACAGTTCCACCTTGCATGAGCATGTGCAACATTTGAGGTTGGTATTTGAGGCTATGAGGGGTAACGAGTTGTTTGCCAAGAGGAGTAAGTGTGCATTTGCTGTCAACAGGGTTTAATATCTAGGCCATTACATCTCATAGGAGGGTGTGGGTACTAATCCTAAGAAGGTAGAGGCTGTAGCAAAGTGGCCACTTCCTAAGAATCTTAAACAATTAAGAGGATTCTTAGGTTTAGCTGGTTATTATAGAAGATTTGTGTAGAATTATGGTGCTATTGTAAGGCCCTTATCTTTGTTGCTTAAGAAGGATGGGTTTATATGGAACACAGAGGCTGATCATGCTTTTGAGACATTAAAATATGCCTTGTGTCAAGCCCCAATCCTCGCCTTGCCAAATTTTGATAAGCCATTTGTAGTAGAAACTGATGCATGTGGCTATGGTATAGGTGCAGTATTGATGCAAGAAGGGCATCCCTTGGCCTACATCAGTAAGCACTTGAAGGGGAGACATTTACATATTTCCATCTATGAGAAAGAACTTCTGGCAGTGGTATTTGCTCTTCAGAAATGGAGACATTACCTTCTGACATCTCATTTTACTATCAAGACTGACCAGAGGAGTCTCAAATATTTGCTAGAGCAGAGGCTGAACACACCTGTGCAACAACAATGGCTTCCAAAGTTGCTCGAGTTTGATTATGACATTCAATACAAGCAGGGCAAAGAGAATTTGGTGGCAGATGCATTATCAAGGGTGGAAAGTTTAGAGATATTGAACATGGCAATGTCTGTGGTGGAGTCAGATCTCATGCATTCTATCCAAGCTTGTTACAGTACTGATCCATAGTTGAAAGTCATTATAGAAGAATTGCAGCAGAATCCCAAGGCCAAGAAGCACTTTACTTGGCTGCATAACCAGTTGAGGAGGAAAGGAAAATTGGTCATTAGTGATGATCCTCAAGTAAAAGATAAGATCTTAATGTGGCTCCATTGTGCTGGTACTAGTGGTCACTCAGGCAGGGATGCCACTATCCAGAGGGTCAAAGGGTTATTCTATTGGAAAGGCTTGGCAACTGACATCCAACATTTTATTAGAAGTTGTGCAGTGTGTCAAAGAAGCAAATATGATAGGGCAACTTCTCCTGGACTTTTGCAGCCCTTGCCAATTCCAGATCAAGTCTGGAGTGATATCTCCATGGACTTTATAGAGGGTTTACCTCTATCTTTTGGTAAGTCTGTAATTTTCGTTGTGGTAGACAGGTTGAGCAAAGCAGCACATTTCATGGCCTTTTCACATCCTTATTCTGCTGCTTCTGTGGCTCAATGCTTCTTAGATTATGTATTCAAGTTACATGGTTTTCCTAAATCTATCACAAGTGATAGAGATGCTGTGTTTTTGAGTGAGTTTTGGCAAGAGCTATTCACTGTGCAAGGGGTTGCATTGAACATGTCCACCGCTTATCACCCTCAAACTGATGGGTAGACTGAAGTTGTTAACAGATGCTTGGAGACTTATTTGAGATGCATGTGTAGTGACAAACCTCACTTGTGGAGCAAGTGGCTTTCCTTGGCTGAGTGGTGGTATAACACCAATTTCCATACAGCTACTCAGCTTACTCCATATGAGGTTGTGTATGGGCAAGATCCACCTGCTCATCTACCCTATCTGCCAGGAGAATCTAAGGTTGACATGGTGGCAAGAAGCTTACAAGAGAGGGAAAACATGATACAGTTTCTTAAGTTCTATTTAGTAAGAGCTCAACACCGAATGGAGTATTATGCTAACCAACACAGAAGTGAGAGGCACTTTGATATTGGAGATTTGGTTTATGTGAAACTACAGCCTTACAGACAGCAAATTGTAGCTATGAGGAATACTCAGAAGTTGTCTCCAAAGTATTTTGGACCATATGAAGTGATTGATAAATGTGGAGTGGTGGCATACAAGCTCAAGCTACCCACCACTTCTCGCATTCATCCAGTGTTTCATGCTTCACAATTGAAGAAGCATGTGGGAGCAGATGTCACTTCTTCAACTTTACCAACAGTCCTTCTTGATTTGTTTGCTAAGGAACCAGTGGCTATCTTGGAGAGGAAAATGGTAAATCGCCAAGGCAGGGCTGCCACGAAGGTGTTGGTCTAGTGGAAGAATCAACCTGCTGAAGAGGCTACATGGGAATTCTTGTATGATTTGTGCAAGAGGTTTCCTGCATTTGAACCTTGAGGTCAAGGTTCTTAAGGGAAGGGAGATCTGTAATAGGAAATAAGTGAGTGCCACGTGTTATAATTTCATTGGCCTAGTTCTTAATTCTGTTGAGTCATTAGCTGAGTTTGTTAGAAACTGAATTGTATAAGGTGAAGGAAGGTGATTCAGTTCATTCATTCAGAAACATTGTAAACAATTCCTTCGTTCAATTGAAAGCATCTCAACCAGCCAGATTTGACCTTGAGGTGAGGATTGTTGTTGATAATCAACATTAGTCCTTTATCTTGTTCTTCGTTCTCGATTGAAATCTCAGTTCTTCATTCAGATTCTGATTTACGGTATTAGGCCTGCATAAATTGAGATATTATATGTACTAAATAGGACAACTATGGCCTCTTCATGGTTAATTAAATTGATCGACCCACAAGATGATATAGGAGCAACGATTGCCGAACATCGGACCAGTGGCACTACTAGGTTATGCATCTATTCCATGGGAATTAATGATGACTTAGAGCCTAGGGGACGATTTTCTTGATGATATGTGGAGCGAATGCAATGCCCTGTTACTTTTGGGCAACCTTGATCCTGAAGTAGTATCAAAGTTTGCCAAGATCTTTCATATGAAAGAATTAGCTCAGGTAATTGTTAAATTTGTCAATTGTGGGTCTGTCAATCCTGTCTATGACAAGATCATTTATGTACACCAATATGGAGAGGCATCGGTCACCCTTGTGAAGAGTGAAAAGTGAGCAATCCACCTTAGATTTTTGAAACACATACTCAAGTAAAGAATTGGAGAACTTGGAAAACCACCATCGGGGGGCTTGTTTAAGGCCATAAAAAGACTTCTTGAGATGACAAACTTGAGAGCTAGAGTTTTTGTCAAAGCCTAGAGGGAGTTTTACATAGATTGCTTCGTCTAAATCGCCATGGAGGAAGGCGTTGTGAACATCCATCTGTTGGAGATCCCATTGACGGGCAGCGGCCATCGCGAGGAATTTCCAAAAACAGTGGTCATTTTGGTGGTGGGAGAAAAGGTCTCGCTATAATCGACGCCTTCAACTTGTCAATTGCCCTGGATGACCATGCGTACTATTAACGCTCTAGAGTTCCATCTATATTTTATTTTAAATATCCATTTGCTTCCTATGGCTTTCTTGCGTGCAGTGAGAGTGGTGAGTTCCCAAGTGACATTATTCTTTAGGGCTTGAATCTCTTGTTTCATAGCTTGTCACCAATGTTTATCTTTGACAGCATCTCTGAAATTTCCAGGCTCGAAACCTACCGAAACGGAGGCCAAGAAACTACGATACCAAGGAAATAATAATGGCAATCAACAAAGTTATTAGGAGTATATAAGGATTAAAAGTACTACCTATGTCAAAAAGAGCTCTTCCTTTTCAAGGTTCAAGTGAGGACAAAGAACTCTGACGTTAAGCGTGCTGGGGCGGGAGTAGTACCAGGTTGGGTGATCTCCTGGGAAGTCCCCGGGTTGGCATGAGTTGGCACTTATAAAGCCTCAGATCTTACAAATGGTATCAGAGCCGACTCTAGATTACGAGTGGGATTGGTCCGATGTACAGTCGCTCGACCTAGAGGGCGGTTTTTGGTCCTTGACGAGGTTGTCAAGGGTGTAAGTGGGGGTGATTGTAACACCCTGTGCTTGTGATCCCCTTATAAGGTTTAAAAGTGTTATCCATGTTAACAATAGCTCTTCCTTTTCAGAGTCCAAGTGAGGACAAATAGCTTTGAAGTTAAGCATACTAGGAAGAGAGTAGTACCAGGATGCGTCACCTCTTGGGAAGTTCCTGGGTTAGCATGGGTTGGAGCTTCTAAGGCCTCGGGTCTTACAATGTGAGTCAAGAAGTCACGCGGGCGGGCTGATGGGTGGCGCGTTCTACGGCCATGACCGAGCCTGCTCGAATGTAGGAGCTTCCAGTTCAAAATCAACAGCAGGTAATGATGACGGAGTAGGAAGTTGGTGAGTTGGTGGTGTACATGGTTTTGGCGTAGATTCGATAAGGTCGGGATGATTTGGTGCTTGCTGAACTATAGTCGGATCCCTCATGGCGGGTTGTTCAATGGTTGGGAACCCGCACACGATTTCGCCATCGTCAGTAATCAAGGGATGTACAAAAGACTATTGCTTGGTTGGGGATTCTGATTTCTTTACAAAACATAGGGTCGGACCGCGGTTATTTAAGACACGGAACCACGGTTTCCCGTCCGTGGTTGTTCTCGGCGCGGTCCGACCCTTGGACCACATTTTTGGTCAACCGTGGTAAGTCAGACCGCGTTTATTTAAAACCGTGGTAATCGGACCGCGGTTATTTAAAACCATGGTAACCAGACCGCGGTTCATAGTAAACCGTGGTAGACAATGCCGGACCGTGGTTCATAAAAACCGTGGTGCAAGATTAACCGCGGTTCAAATTTGATGCGGTAAATTTCCGACCGCGGTTACCTAATAACCGTGGTAAATGTATAGGACCGCGGTCAGTTTAAACCGCGGTCTAGCTTTTTTATTATTATTTTTAAATACACCACGTATTCTATACAACCGTGGTAAATATTTTATTTATTTTTTTAAAATCCGGATATTATACGGCTTATACACATACCACAATCAATCAACTCATTCATTTTCCCACAACACAAACTCGATCATAAGCAAAATAATCCTGATATATATATATATATATATATATCATTGCCATTGTCTACATACAAGAAAATCCATAGTATACATACGTACTTGCAAAACAAAATCAGTGGTACTTGTCCTTACATCCTAAGCAATAAAATTCAGTGGTACTTGTCTCCCTGATACCCTGAACTATAAAACTCTAACCTGCTTCTAGCTACCGTTGATTGATTTCATCCTGAATAAAAGGCTCCATAAAGTCAAGCCATTCCTTACGAACTTCATCGATATGTTCCTTTTCATAGTACTTTGGGGAACCTTCAAAGTACTGCAAATATTAAATGAATGGTAAGCGAGCATAAAACATACGAAACGATAGTTTTATATTTTGATCATTTGAAAGTATTAGGGAATGCATGCATACCGTATTCGGTATTTTGACAACACCTCTTTCAATGATTTCCAACATGTATCTACATATGTAGTACCCATATTCGATGTTGTTTGGTTGTTTTGGACACTGAAATTATAAAATATATCAACTTTTAATACAGAAACGTGATATGTGAAAATCAACAAAGCTATTAAGTATTGAAAGAGCATTCATTATATAACTAACCTTGACAACCTTCCATCGTATGTCTCGTTTGATTTTTACCGCTTTTCTATTGAACCTTTTCATGGCCCTGTACAAAAAGAAGTGTTATTAACCAACAATTGCAATTAAACATTCATAAAATCAATATAAAACAACATTTAGAAATCATTTCTTACATTGTAGCTATGTCTCTAAAATCTTGTCTAATATCATACCCAATTGGATCAAGCCAAAAAATCATACTTTGTAATGGGTCAATCACTGCTAGCATCCAATGATGACTACAATAAATATTTAAAGAATGTCAAACATATAAAATAAAATCAAGGAATGTATAATTTGCAAGAAGTATAACTTTAACTTACCCTCCATTATATGAAGCAAACCATAAATGCCCTCTCATAACTTCATTAATCAATGATTCAACCATATACTGTGTTCTTTCTTTGATACGGTCATCCTTACTCGGGGGGCAAGCCAACTGACTTGGACAAAGAAAAGCATATTTGTTTGAATTGTGATTTTCAAACAAGCACCTGTCATTAAAGAATCAAGTAATGTATAATTTGCCAAGATAAAGAAAACTGCAAGTGAATTTAGTTATAATACATACTTCATATAGACCGCAATATGTACCACCTCTATCTCAGTGCCTTGTATCCATATACTTAGCTCTTTCTTTCCAAAGTGCAACGAATGCTCATGATGTAAAATATTTTTGGGCATGCTTATGTGAACATTTACATCAGGAATAGACGATAGCATTGATGAAACTCTTGACATCACACCGCTTTGTTGTGGTTGTGCATCCTTTGAGCAATTATTCATGCTTTGAATAGGATTGCTTGCAGAGATCTTTGCACCTTTTGATGTAGAACAGTTCTAAGAAAGGACAATATATATAAAGTTATACTTTTTTCATTAAAATAACATAGATAAAATCAATAGTGATAGATAAAATTTTAAATCACTATACCGGTAGACAAATGACCATGTCCTTCGGCCAAGCAATGAAACCTCCTATTGCATCTTTTATACAGGTCACCTCTCCGGACATGTATGGCACATTTGTTTTCTCTTGGCCAGTTACAACCATGTCCACTCTGACCTTTAGTGTCTCTGAATCCAAATTTTGTCCATGGAGCACTATATAAGACCCGACTTCTAAAATCAATGCTTGTCCCAAAGCTACCATATTTGTTAGGTCGGGCTAATACAACTGACATTGTTTCCATTCTCCCTACAAGATAAAATACAGAAAGACATCAAAAAGGCTAAGACGACTTCTAGATTGAACAGAAAACGGAAACAGTTGTTAAGATTTAGCAGAACAACAACACACAACATATATTTTGCAATCTTAAACCTACGTAAATAATTTATCATCTACTCTACTGCAATCCACATGTCAAAGTTTACAAGTTCAAATATAATTGGCAACCTAGTATAACGAAATACAAATAAAAAGTAGGAGTGCATGTACGTAAACCTTATCTATCACCAATTTCCAATGATCAACTTGTAAACATTTCTTTAGTAGCTAACGACTTAAAAAGAATATTACTCATACCTTATCACGTTCCAAACTAGTTTGTGATTTCCTATGCAAACAACTATCATGTCTACTCTGATGATTCTGGTCACCCTGATGATTCTGATCGCCCTGATAATTCCGTCCTTGTTGCATTTCCTCCATTCGACCAAGAATTGTTGCAACTTGATTCTGAAGTTCTGTAACTTTTTGTTGGGTAGCCCGTAGACATGTACGCTTGTTTTCACCAAAATATTGCTTCGAACTTACCCCGAAACCAGCACACCTCACCCGACTAGGATGTTCATCTTTTCCTAGGGCCAATGCTAGTATATCATCTCTCCCTGCAGGCTTTATAAGACCTTGGGACTCTTGATTTTTAAGTGAAGCCTTAAAGTCAAGTGAATAAAATAAACCAACAATTAAAACCATATCATACCCTAGTTGATTTAATATAACAAGATAAAATGTTATGTTCAAAAGATCATGGTCGGCTAATATATAGCTTAACTTACTATTTTTGCAACTACTTTTTCAGCCCTGGGATCGAGTTTACCACCGACCGTCTGTCTCGCAACCAACCATAAATCATCTCTAGGAATTGAAGACGTGGCAGGATCTTCACCTCTCTCTTTAAGCTACAAAATTAAGTAAGCATGTAAAAAAAACCGACCAAAATGCACATAGATAAACCTATGAACCATAATATTGTAATTGTATTACCATGTCTCTAGCCTTACGACGATAACCCCTTTGTGCTAACCTATAAGGATACTCAATCTTCTTTGCATTTTCACTATTTCGTGCACTTACTTCCTGTAAATAATAAGTTAAAATTTTGAGTACAACGAAAGCAAAATTCTCATGACCTTAGCAATTAGTAAATGGATCGTACCTGAAAATCTTTAGTGCATCGTTGTCGTAAGAACTCGTCCCACGTATCCTGATCGATAAAATCATATTGTGCAGGAGGGTCTGTGCTACGACGGACTTCTCTATTAAGTATTTTCCTGAAATTTCTCAATTTTTCACCAGCGCTCCTAAGTATATATCCTTTGTCAACGTTATTAGGAATTTCAAAAGCTTGCTAGAAAAAGAATAGAAATGTGCTACATATTTATGATATGACATTTCATAAAAGTGAACAACATTATAACACTTTACAGGATTAAGACTAGTCCAACTTTAATCCACAATTTTCTCTTTACATCAGGAACATATGTAAATCAAACGTCAATTAAGTATAAAAAAAACACCATTAACTAAGAGAATTCATCTCTAGCAATCCTATTCAAAGCATGTAAAAAAAATCAACCATATTTATTTTTTATTACTCCGGTCCGTACTACCCACGGTCTATTTTCATACATGTAAAAAAATGGGACTTCTATAATTCCGTTGCAATGTGTTTGTTAGACTTGATCAAGATTGTTAGGAAAATATCCTCCTTGATCAAGTCTAACTGCATCCACAGAATCAAGGTTGTAAGGAAATCCTGACAGGAGCTCTATATGATTTTGCATGTGTTTGTTCTCTTCAGTACAGAGTCATTGTTTCCCTCAAATCAAATGGGCTCAAATAAACAATTTCCATAACTTAAAGAGACTAAATAACCGACACCTGCACATCTTAATTGAAATGATATGTGCTCGCAGTAGATTCAAAATGTCAATGAATTGACAAAAAAATAAATGAAAATGACTAATGAGTGAGTGTGATGGATCAGAAGGACAAACTTAGCAAGAAGGACAAACTTAGCATTATGTATGATACAAATAATGGGTTTAGTTGGTAATCAACTATATAATTACTAAAGCAGAATACCGACTACGCCACATGGCGCTCCGAAAATGAATCAAACCCCTCTACTACCACGTGGTATCACTACATTAAATTTGCCACGTGTCAAACTCTTATATTTTTTTTTGTTTTTTCGAAAATCTAATAAATCAAAGATAATCAATTCGCTATCTATATTAGCCAGATATGCATATAATATGAATATTTTTTATTATTCTAATCTTTCCAAAAATGTAGCAAATAATATTCTCAGCCATATATTTTTTGTACGTAATCTATATCTATATACAACATGCATATTACATACTATACTAATTAAAATAAGTCTATAATATATCTATAATCATTTCTTTGCATAATGTAAGACAAAATATTACATTCTATGCATATTTTTATTATCTGCAATATATTTCTAATGCACTAAAATAATTATGCAATATTTTTAACATCAATTATTTCCAAATTAAAAGTTGAATAATGTAGCATATCTCTTCCCTGCATATTATAATTATATAGTATCATATCATATAATTTCAACCCAAATCTATATATAATTGATATGGAAACAAATTGTTAATAATATCATTCCTTGAATGTCAATAGGAGACTAACTAAGGAAAAAATCTCAATAAGTCTAACCAAAATTTTAATCTTAATTTTGTTACACATTTTTGCTGAAATATTAACAAATAAATATTAGTAAATTCATTCTACTATATATATACTAAACAAAATCTTACTATGCCACATGTCACCCCCACAATGAAACTGTCACATGTCATTTTTTTAGAATTTTACTTTTTAAAATATACATTTATAAATATAAGATTTGTATCATAAATCTAGACTAATTTTATAACACCCCCAAATCGTAACCCATTTGGAAAGGTATTACCGCCAGTGACCTCGGTTTCCACACCGAAGCCACCTCAGGCTTTACCGGTTTAAATACAAATCATAAACAACAATCATGATGTAAACACCAAAATCTTTGGTTAAAACATATGTCTGAGGATTACATCCCAATCCCCATAGGACAAAACAGAGTAATCAGCGGAAGTCTTTGCAAAGTATAAATACAAGGGTCTTGATCGTAATGATTACCCGCCAAAGATCGCAACCTGATAAATCCATTAAAACACTGTTTGCTTTTATAGTCGTTCTAGCCTTTGTTTCTCGGATTCTTATCTGATGTGCCGAATCGAACGGATGACACCAGCCAACCATGAAGAGAACAATTACGGTTGGTTAGTCTAATGAAAGACTATGCAAGGGTACAAAGCAGAGTGGTTCGAAGTAGTCGTATTAGGTTAGACTCATCGCTCTTCGAATCAAAACCGATAACGATAGGCAACCACCATACTTCTACTGGAAGATATCAAAAGGCATGAACAAGAGAAGATCCTGGAGACCGAGTCTCGCAGCAATCAACCCAAAAGAAGACTCCAATGAATTGAGTCTTATCGGAAGTATGACAAATGTTGGGGAACATTAATTAATCATACAATCGTTCAATAACGACTTGATGTTTCGGTTCACGACCAACCTCACCGCTTAATGCGAATCCAGATTGGAAAGAGAACGGTACTCTGATCAAAGTCAAGACGAGCTTTCCTAGCTGTACTATTCCCTAACTGCACTACTCGTCTTAGGTATATTAATTATGTGCTACGACGGCACTTATCTTATTTAAATTCCCAAACGCGCATCACGTTATAGACTTTTAAATATATGTTTCGCCATGAGGGACATATATTGAGTATATGTTTCATCATGAGGGACATATAGGATATATGTTTTGCCATGAGGGACATACTCCTGAATAGGACGAATCCCAAGATTTGTAGCATCAGTTAAGTGCCACCATCTCTATAACCGAGTATAGAGATCGGTCATGACCCACCAAATGGTTTTTGGGTTTATCACCATTTGCACAATTAATCATTATTAAGAAACGACTGGACCTCGAATAGTCCATCGCTCCTACGAATACTCGTGCTAACTAAACAGTTCAACACAGTAATAATCATATCAAAGCCCTCCAAGCTAATATCATAAATATATATCTATAATAGCGTTGTTCTAGCAGATATACAACCTATTATAAATATCGTATTCTTTTCACATCATTTATCAAACTATTCCCAACAGAACAGTAAATCATCCCAAATTAATTAACAATTAAACAATTGATAATTAATGGAAATATGGAATGATGAGCAAGAGCGAACCGCCACTTGCCTTAGATTAGACGAAGCTTTAACAAGCTTAGAGATAACGGTTTCCGAGTCCGAAACTGGGACAGATCCTGGACAATAATTCCCTCTGGAACGACCCATAACGAGACCCTAAGTTAGATTCAATATCTACATATATGAATCTAAAAGAATAAGGAAGGAATCAAAGGAGTCAAGCCTCGCCCAAAGCCAAACGCCCAAGAACACACACCTCGGACAAGCTCACCGCGGGGTGCGGTGGAGCCTCTGCCGCGGGTGCGGCCAAGTGCCAGGGGCTAGAGCTTCGACAGATTTTCGGGGAGAAACTCACCCAAATCGATTCGTTCGACTTCGATTCGTTGTGGTTTTGATCTCCCAACACCTTAGATCTTTGAATAACACTCAATAGCACCTTTGTAAACACACAAAGGGGTTCGATCACTTCTCAAAACTTGACACGACAATGGAGATTTCTAGAGGAAGGGGATGAAGTTGCATCTGAGTTATGGCCCTCTTCCTCAGCTCCCTCCCTCCTTTTATAGGCCAACCAAGCAGCTTACACTCAGGAGACAACAACCAAGAGGTGTCCCGACAATCAGGCGTAGCCTAGGTGAGTCACCAAGGCTAGGTTCTGCTGTTGTCGAGTTGCAGTGCAACTTGCGAAGCGACAACGCCTTACCGCGGGGTGTGGCCAGGGTGCGGTGGGAGTGCGGTGGCCGACTCGTGACCGGCACTGGCATTGGCCTTCGCCGCAGGTGCGGCAGGGTGCGGTCAAGGCCAATTTTGCCCCCTTTGACCCGTTTTGTCGTTTTTACTAAGGGGTAAAAATATTCTTAACTCCGGGTTAAATATATTCGTACACGAACGACCCTTTTAACCCAAAGATACCTTAACTGTATTTTATATTACTCAGAAAAATATTACAGAGGTCGCACATTACATAGAATGTCCGTACTTCTCTGAATTTAATCTGACTTGTAATATGGTCATAAGAAAAATTCAAAATTACCCTTACAAAATGAGGGATATTACAAATTTATAATTTAGATACAAATTAATCACACAAATGAACTAATCACTTCCTAATTTACATATAATTTTCTAATTTTGATACCAATTAATCACATAAATAAACTAATTACTTCATACTTTACACACAAATCAATAACAAAGATTATCAATACAAAACATGCACAACAATCTACTATATAATCTACTAAATCAAAACTATTTTATGTCACATGACACTCTCTACCAAGCCTATAAATTTCTTATGCCACATGGCACACTCATATTTATTTTGCTACATGGCATTTTCTCAATTTTTTATTTTTTCAAAAATTCAATATAATATTTATATATAAGATCTTTATCTTATTTTAAAATTCAATACTTTATATATTCGTTTCCAATTTTAAGCCTTAGGAAAATCTGTATGATTTCATTGGATATGATTTAATATTGCTTGATGTAATACTTTCTTTTATTAATTCACTTAAAATTTATATTAGATTATTAATTGATTATTACAATAAAATTTAAAATGAAATACTATAAATTTACAATTAATCTATTATATACAATACATCTATTAAAACAAATTCTCTATTAAAACAAAACTTCTCAATTAATTGATTATTAGTAGATATTTTTTTATCATACTTATCTTATTTTCATATATATTGTCACTAATTAGATATGTTTTTCATTTATTTAATATTTTTAAATGTAAAATTGATATATTTTTAATAATTAAAAAATATCAACATAAAATTTACGCATAGCACGGGAAACTAAGCTAGTTAGAACTATGTTAAAAAGGAATTCAGTATCAAGGAGGCATCAACACAAGCCCGATAATTTTGTTAGTTCCAACTACAGACACCAATTGGTAAATATTCAATCTAAAATATCAAAAAAGAAAAACATTCCTTTCTGGGAGCAGGGTTTACACAGCATTAATACAGATTTATGAATGGAATTTATGCAATTTTGGTTTTTTTATTGGTAAGTGAAGATTCTCACAGCAATCTAGTAGTTCAAGACAAATGGTAAGTGTTATAATTCCTACAGTTAGTATAATTTTAAGTATGTTTTTTGTACAAAATCAGGACCACCTTTAATCTGTCATTAGTCATCAGCGAGATATTTATGGCAAATCCAGTAAAAGTAACTTGCAATTTCTAGCTCTAAAAAAAAAACTAGCAATTTCTAGGAATTTTGGCACCTCCTAATTTGTCATCGCAAAGGTTAAAAATATATAATCAAACAATTTTAATAACCAATCAAATTATAATAACAAACATTACGTACCTCAACGGCGTCCTTAATTGAATTCTTGATTTCAGGTGGGACTTTCCTCCAGTCTCGGTATGTAATCTGTACTTGCGTACGAGATAAATATCCGATATAACTCTCCATAAGTATTGAGAGATCATCTTACGGTTTTCTATACGGATCCCACTCCAAACGTATCTTCTTTGTGTATTCTTTGGTCAGTTGTCTAATTCGAGCTACAACACTAATACCCCTAGATTGCACTTGAGAAACATTGTCTTCACCACCCTCCTGCATGTCAGAATCTCTGCTCAGTTGTCTACCTCGATCTACAGCCCCAACACTCCTAGATTGTGTTTGAGAAACATTGTGTTTGCCACCCTCGTGCATGTCAAAATCACTAGAAGGTGAGCTGCTATCTGTACTCGAGCATGCAGGAGAGGTATGAGCCATTTACCTACAAAACATTATTATAAGAAATAATATGTTAAAAAGAATAACAAATCAGAGAAAAGTATATTAAGATAAAATACACAAAATGAAGTCTATTGATACTACTTAGAACATGATGGAAAGACACCAAGGCTGGCGATTATGGTCTCAGCATCAAGCTCCCACATTCCCGTGAGAGCAAGTGAACAACACTAATAAGTCGAGTATCGTTTATTTCCACAACTTGCAAAATGAAGGCTATATATTCAAAACACAGATAATTTGACTTCACTTTAATTCATTCAACATGCTACTTTCTAAACACTAAGCTAACTAGTAGACGTATATGACATTAATTAACAAAAGCAACAGTATCATTCCTCCCAACCATTTGATCTAATGAACGCTCAATTACACAAAATGAAGTCTACTGAAATAGATTCACCTAACATTTACAACAAATCAGAGAATAACCTTCCAATGTCGTCTCTTTTTCTTTTAGTGTTTTTTTCTAGAACACTCAATTATTATTGGTTCTGTATGATCCAGACGCAAGTATAATTCTTCTTAATAAACATTGATATCATTCATCGGCATGATGTTAGAGGAGTCTTCCATCATATTTTCTTCTTCATCCTTCTCGATCATGTACCTTTCTTTCGTTGATCGCACAATCGACCACTTACGATCTGACGGATCAGGAACATAAAACACTTGTGTTGCTTGCGAAGCTAAGATAAATGGATCATCCTGATGGCTGAGCTTATTTAAATCAACGAGAGTGAAGCCTAACTCATCAACATGTATCCCCTTGCTAACATCAGCCCATGTGCAATTAAATACTGTCACCCTAAACTCGACGTAATTAATCTCCCATATCTATGCAATAACCCATAGTACGACATATTTGCATAGACTGGATTTTTGTCTTTTGCACCTGCTATATGCATTGCTTGAGCTACTAATGTTACACCACTATTTTGCATCGTACTTTTATCATCATGGGATTTTGTGTAGAAAGTGTAACCATGTATCTCGTATGCTGAGAACGTTCTTGCATCAAGAAGAGGCCCTTTGGACAACCATCTTAACGTGTTCGAAACTGAATCATGTGCTATTTCTAACTGGTCAAGCACTCTCTTCCTTAACCAATCACTAAATGATCGAATGTGCTCTTGTATAAACCACTTCTCACTCTTACGAGTTGGATTCTGGCTCCTCAAATAAGACATGTGCTCAACAATATACGGTTGCACATCATCACTGTTTCGAAGAACATACAAATGAGCTTGATGCCTCATTTCTAGAGACATTCTTTTAACTTTGGCACCAACAGTTCCATGTCTTTCTTTCACTTCCATTCTGGTTGATTTAGGAAGACCTATTGCATCAACACCTGATAGGTATTTACTACAAAACTCAACTGCTTCTTCAACAATGTATCACTCAACAATAGAACCTTTAGGTCGATATCTGTTCATCACGTATGTTTTCAAAACTTTCATATATCGCTCAAATGGATACATCCAACTCAAGTATACTGGTCCGCAGAATTTTATCTCTCTCACAAGATGAACCATTATATAAAAAAAGGACGGAGGAAAATACATTTCAAGTTGGCACAATGTAATCACAATATCAGCTTGCAAAGTATCCAACTCCTCTATATCAATGACCTTGTTGCAGATTTTCTTAAAGAAGAAACAAAGACGAATGATGATATTTCGAACATGTTTGGGTAGAATGCCACGTATAGCAATCGGCAAAAAATCTTGCATTACAATTAGACCTGAGCAAACGCGGGCCGGCCTGCCCGCCCGTTAAGCAATACGGGCTTGGACAAGGGTTTCAACCCGAACGGGCCGGTTGGCCCGGCCCGTTCGGGCTGGCGGGCCGGTTGGCCCGGCCTGTTCGGGCTGGCGGGCCGGTTGGCCCGGCCCTGGTAACAGGGTCAAGCCCGTACGGGCCGCTCGGCCCGTATAAAATTTTAATTATATAAAAATATATTAAAAAAATACATTAAAAAAATAAATATAACCTAAAAAATACATTAAAAAAATAATTTAATGGGCCGGCCCGGCCCGTTAAATACCAAAAAATATAGTAAAAAAATAATTTAAAAATAGGTTATATGACATGCGGGCCGGCCCGCTCTTCCGGGTGGGCACGGTTAGCATCTTGGGCCCAACAAACGGGCTCGGCCCGGCCTCGCAAAAACGGGCTCAAAATTTGGCTCAGGCCCGGCCCGGGCCCGCGTTTGATCAGGTCTAATTACAATATGGCAATCGTGAGATTTCATTACATGCAGTCTCAGTTCTTTCATATTTACGAGACTTTTGACATTTGAAGAAAACCCGTACGGCACCTTTATATTAGCAAAGAATTGACAGAATTGACGTTTCTCTGCTTTAGAAAGAGTGTAGCAAGCAGGTGGTAGATACGTTTTATCTCCTTTTTCGATCGGCCCCAGCTCCGGTCTGCCCATAATCTCCATGTCTTTCCTTGCCTTGATGCCATCTTTAGTCTTTTTAGGCACATTCATCAAAGTCCCTATTAGACTATCACATATGTTCTTCTCAATGTGCATTACATCCAGGCGATGTCTAACATATAAATGCTCC
This sequence comes from Rheum nobile, assembly GCA_027886185.1. Lineage (NCBI taxonomy): Eukaryota > Viridiplantae > Streptophyta > Magnoliopsida > Caryophyllales > Polygonaceae > Rheum > Rheum nobile. Next base: position 17,583,441 of record WOAB01000568.1, read on the forward strand.
CAATACAGAAGAGAGAAAAATATGGACTTCTTCTTCCATCCTCTAGTGGGAAGCGGATCTGCACGCTTCTTCCCAAATACCAAGTTAATATCCTTGACTTTTGAAAGGATTTCTGCACCTGTTAATGGTCGAGGAGCTCTTCCTTCTTCGGGTTTGCCATTGAACACTTTCCTTAATCTGTGGTATGGATGGTCTACTGGTAGGAACTTACGATATTGAAGATACACGGGGTTGTTACCATATTTCAGCTGAAAACAACAAGTCTTGTTCTCACAAACAAGGCATGCCTTATGTCCCTTAATAGTATAACCAGACATATTTCCGTAAGCTGGGAAGTCATTTATCGTACAAAACAGCATTGCTCGCAAGTAAAAGTTTTCCTTGTGATATGCATCATAAACCTCCACACCAGAATCCCACAAAAAGTTTCAAGTCATCAATAAGCGGTGCCAAGTAAACATCTATATCATTTCCAGGCTGTTTCGGACCAGAAATCAACAAAGACAGATTCATATACTTCTGTTTCATGCACAAAGACGGTGAAATATTATAGATCACAAGCACAATAGGCCAAGTACTATGAGAAGTTGATTGATTACAATGTGGGTTAACTCCATCGGATGACAAAGTAAGACGCAAGTTTCTAGCATCAGAACCAAAATCAGGAAACTTATGATCAATGCTAACCCATTGTGTAGAATCAACCAAATTTCTTAATTTCCCATCAAAAATCTTTTCATCAGCATGCCATCTCAAATTCTTCACATCTTCTGGATCAACAAATAGACGCTTGAATCGCGATATTATAGGAAAGTACCATACCACCTTCGCCAGTACAGAATCTCTCTTGTACCTTGACTCACCACAACTAGGATTTGGACATCTATCCAATGATGCATACTCTTTTCTATATAGTATACAATCATTACGACATGCATGAATTTTCTCATAATCTAGACCCAAGGGACAAATTATTTTTTTTGCCCGGTATGTATTTTCAAGAAGCACAGAATCTTCAGGAAGTATTTCTTTCAAAAGTTCAAGTAAGGCTGTAAAACTCTTATCAGTCCATCCATGAGCAGCTTTCAGATTATACAACCTCAATACAGCAGACAGTCTTGTGAGTTTAGTACATGACGAATAGAGAGGTTTCTGAGAATCACTTAATAAGTCTTCAAATAACTCAGGTTGATCAATGAAGTTCTCCTCCGCAGCTTCTGCCATTTCATCCAAACGATCACTACCAAAATTTGTAGTTTCTTGTGATTCATCCATACTATCAGATACTTTTTCTTTCTCACCATGCCAAATCCAACAACTATATAGATGATCAATTCCATTGATAATCAAATGTTCTCTCAAACGATCAGCGTCTAATCGTTTACTATTGTAGCAATTTTTGCAAGGGCAAAGTATTTTTTGAGAATTTTTGGCATTCTCCACAGCTAACCTTATGAACTCTGTGACCCCATTTCGGTACTCAGGCATCAAACGATCAGCAGTCATCCAATTTCGATCCATGCCTTACTAGCTTAGTTAATAAAAAAATATCAACTAAAGTTAAAAAAATAATCATGGCTAAAACAAGTTATGAAAAGCCTTTTATAGTATATTCATGACATGACCTTATAAGACAAGTCTAAAAAATAAAGCATATCAACTAGATTTCATTCCTGCATTTTATCATTTGATATCAACTTGTTTTGTTATGGGCTCAATTCTTGCACACATAAAAGCTAAATTTATAAACTTGTCCTAAAACTGAAAAGTGCAGATATGTTGAGCACATCTGAAATAGGAAAATAATCATGGAAGCATCACAAGCCATGTAACAACAAGGCTGAAAACAGAATTCATCATTGATGATTGGTGTATATACATTATGATCACAACTATAACGCAATCATCTTGATGTTTGTTTACAACTATAACGCAAGAAAAAGAAGCTTAAGAAGAAAAAATAACCATATCAAATTATAAATGAATAATTAACTATTGCCTAGAAGAGAATGCAAGTGGACAATCCTCTTGAGGGGAGAAGGCACCTTGCTTGAAAATAATGAGTAAGATCCCTGCAGCAACACAAAAAGAAATGAGTTACCAATTGAAATCCTTCTTTTTTTCTATACCCAGGGCGAAAATAATAAGTAAGATCTCCAGTACTCTATTCAACTCTATAAGAAAGATTAATATTACTCACTGAGCACCTATGAGCATTTATAAACTATATGCAAGCTAGTCTTGTAGAACATGATAGCTCTACACCCTATCATGGTCTCACAACTTTAGGCTTGAATCCTTGTACAAAACATAATGAGTGGCCAATTTAACTTTGTGCATCATAAACAATTACATGACACCAAACCTTCAAATCGTGCCAACTCGAATTTCCCGAAGACTAATTTATTAAATATTAATTGCAGTGTAGTTTACATCATCAAACCATTCCTAAATAACACATTGGTTCCTTACTTGCTTTTTTACAGAATTAGTGCCACATTGAGGTTGAAAAGAGTTCTTTGCAGAGTAGCAACAAGAAAATGAAACCAAGAGACCAAAATTTATATGCACATAAAGAAATTACACACAAGATAACCCAAATCTTACATGCATCTTAAACACAGCAGGGTACCCATGACTATAAAACATCAGTTTGACTACGTATGATCATTTTCAAGTTAAGTATACCAGACACACCAGAATATTCAGTTAAATCAAAATACTTCCATTCCAATAATATGTCCGATCATCGCCTCTGCATGCTTGAGTCTTTCTCTTAAAAAGTTGGCTACAACTTCATCGATGCGCTTTCGAAGGATAGTAAACTTATGCAATGCCCAATACATACATAGCTGAAGCATATCTAGAATCATAGAAAAAACAGAGGACAGCTTGATTTTCGAACCTTTTTCGAGTTCTGTGGCTGGAACACGATCACCTTACTTGATCTAACATTCACTTCCTTCCGCTCAGAGGATGACGATGCACCACCATATAGTTGGACTGAAATCAGAGATTTATCAATGGAGCACATCTCAGCCACAAAATTGTTTAAGCCAAAGATGTCATAATTAATGGTCGATCAATCACATGCCAAAGGTGGAGACGATGAAGAAAGAAAGGTGGAGACGATGAAGGCTTTGCCATCTACAGCTATGCTATTCATGAACGAGACTTAGCAGAAAAAGAAAGGAAGATGGTGTAACACCCCCAAAACTTAACCCTTTTGGAAATGTATTACCACCAGTGACCCCAGTGTTCCTTACCGAGATCACCCAAGGGTTTACCGTTTAAATACAAATCATGAAATACAATGATACAAAATGATAACCTTATTCATATAAAACACGAGTCCCGGGATTACATCCCAATCCCGAATATGACAAACACAGAGTTTAAATAAATTACAACGGAAATCTTAAACAAGGCATAGCGGAAGTCTTTTAAATGAATTACAAACAAGGATCTTGACCGCAATGGTCATCTCCCAAGAATCTCAACCTGATTAAAAGAAATTATTAAAAACGGCGGAAAACCACCGTCGACTCCATAGTCCTTCTAGTCTTCTCATCTACACTCTATCTGATGTGCCGAATCGAACGGATGACACCAGCCCACATGCGGAGAACAAAGTTCGTGGGTTAGTCTACTTAAATAGACTAGCAAGAGTAAAAAGCAGAGTGGTTCGAGTGATCGAAACCGTTTACTATCATTGTCCCTCGAATAATAACCGAAGGGACGATACATAACCCGACACTTTCACGGAATAACAACAAGAGGTATGCACAAGAGAAGATTCTGGAAGACCGAATCTTCACAGAAATCAACTCGAAAAGAGACTCCAAGAGATTGAGTCTTTAAGGAAATATGACAAAACTGGAATGTTTAAAGAATCATACAACAATGATTTTAAAAGTTGACTGAGATGCTTCAGTTCACGACCAACCTCATCGCATACAGCGAATTCAGATCGGAAAGAGAACGTACTATGATCAAAGTCGAGACGGGCTTTCCTAGATGCACTATTACTTAGCTGCACTACTCGCCATGAGTTTATTAATCATGTGCACTCGGGCACATATCTTATTTAATTACAAAACACACATTACTAAAACACGTTAATATTATTAAGAGCGGCAACAAGGCTTAAATCACAGGGTGACAATCATGTCGACCCAATTAAAACACACACAACACACACGCGGGACTTAACATTATTATGCCGAGTAACAACGGCGTTATTATTACACCGGGTGACCTTACGTTCACCCTGATTGCACTATTACAGTGCTTACACTTTAATTATATGCTTAACTGCACTTATCTTATTAAATTACAACACACACACACACACACACACACATACACACACACTGTTGAGGCTTTTAATATTATTCTGAGAACACGGAAGTTATTATTACACCGGGTGACCTTACGTTCACCCTGATTGCACTGCCATAGCGCTTACAGTTTAATTTACAGGGTGACAGTTACGTCCACCCCAATGCACTAGCTAAGTGCTTAATACACAGGACTGTAATTAAGCTCATCCAATGGCGCTTGCAAGGCGCTTAAAACACTTCAGATGCTTACATGTGGATAAGAAGCATAGGTCATGACCCTTAAATTATTCGGAATAATCCGAGGAATATTATAATTTAAAGAAACGACAAATCCTTACTTGGATTAGCGTTCCCACGAATATTAAATTATAAAGAAATGACTAATCCTTACTTGGATTAGCATTCCTACGCACACTCGTGTTAACTAAACAGTCTAACACAATAATTAATCACATTAAAGCCATCCATGCAATTAACTTAAACATATAGATAATAGAAACAGCTAATCCTTACTTGGATTAGTTTTCCTATTAACCCACATGCTATTCTAGCATTAAGATTAATTTCACAACAATACCATCACGGTAATTATCACATATGATAGCATTGTTCTAACAGATATACAACCTATGATAATGTCATTATTACAGTTTCCAAGACAGTTTATAAAACCATTTCCAGATAAACACAGTAATCATTCCAAATTAATTACTCAGATAAACAACTGATAATTAATGTAAATATGGAACGATGAGCAAGAGCGAACTGCCACTTGCCTTAGTCCGCAGATCTGGAACAAAGTAGAGACAACGGGATTCCGGGCTCGACACAGGTATAGCTCCGATAGTACAACGACCTTCGAGTCGACCCATAAGGAAACCCTAAGTTAGATCAGACATAAACTAGTACGAATCTATGGAAAGACGAAAGAACCCGAAAGAAACGACGCCACGACGACAACCAACCAAGCCAAAGCCACGAAGGCATTCTGGGCACTGGCGGCGGTCGCTGTTCTTGGCGGCGGTCGCCGCATTCATCACGGCGGTCGCCGTGAAGAACACGGTCGACAGAGACGAGAGAAATCTCACCAAAACAAAGCGCATTTCGACCCCTTTCCGCCTTGCTTGGTTTCTGACCTCCAAAGGCAACCAAGAGGCTTCAAAAGGGCTGCTGGAAACACCACCAAACGACACCGACGAGGGCTTCAGAAATTCCGACAAAGGGCACAACTCCGGCGAGGCGAATTTTGGCAGAGATTTGGTGCTGGAATGGCTCAAAACCTTTCCCCTAACATCCCCTTTTATAGCCAAGCATCTGGAGCTCAAAACAAGAGGGCCTAGAGCTAGTTCGGCGCTCGCCAGAAGTCGCGCCGACGACCAACAGGCAAGGACCGCCGGATAACGAAGGTGGCAATTACGGCGGGCGCCGTAATTTACGGCGGTCACCGCGGCCTGGCACACCAGCTGCCTCCTCGAGCATTGGGACGGCGGGCGCCGTGACTTTACGGCGGTCGCCGTGCTTGGGTCTCACTACGGCGGTCGCCGCGACTTTACGGCGGTCGCCGTGACACCTTTTTCCCGCCCGTTCAGCTTTGGACGAACATGACATTAAGCCGGGATAAAAATTATCGTACGCGAACGACAATTAAAATCCAAGGCACGTCGTCTGTATTTTATTTCATTGAGAAAAATATTACAGATACTGAGCGCATTACAGAACTCCTCCAACTACTTGAATTAAATCCGACGTACACAACGGGTACTCGGGAAAATTCCAAAAATTCCCAAAATAATCCTTACAGAATTATGGGGTATCACATCACCTCTCCCTTAAAAGAAGTTTCGACCTCGAAACTTGTATTAAGCCAATGAGGATACTACCTCAAAACCAATCTTACCACCTGGATCCAACATCCTTACTCACTTCATCCTTGAAATGGATCACATGAGATATTATTCTTAATTCCTTAGGATATCATTCTGAAAATGATTCATCCGCCTTAATGCTCATGGCACAAACTTACGCATGAGAGATAGCTCATGATCTCTCCGAACAAAACTCTACAAGTTCATTCCCTTTCCTTAAGAAATCTCGGAAGAACTCAGCGTATGAGATAACGCTTACCACAGTACTCCTTAGGTGTATATAGACAATTCTCCTTACCTAATCTTTAATACATTGGGATCATCAACATATCCTTAACTGCAACCTTTCCTCTCAACATGACCGCTTCACCACTTAATCTTCCTCAAAGAGCTGCATCCGATCTTATAGATGACATACTCTATGTATGAAGAAGAATCTTAGGAGTGGATCTAGATTTAAACAACAGAGTCGACCCTGGGATTAACCACAAGGGACGAACATCTAAGTTATCCACAAAACTCCACCACCATAAGTCCGACAGTCCTTATCCTTACTTGGCATAAGTTGTTCTCGACACTTACAGGGTTTCATATGAACAACTAATTCGCAATGATAACACATTCTGAAATTTTCCAAAACACGGAAACACTTCATTAACATCCAAACATTACATTAATTGACAAAAGTCGATCAGGCAGATCTTAATACCACGGAGATTACCGACACACGTCGTTACTCCTTAATCTTAAAGAAAGTCTTAACACAAATACAACTTAATGGATCAGGGTTCTTCTCCGTTGGCTTGGATCATTACAAGGAGTCGTTGCCCTTGGCCTGAAGACCCCATAGGCGCTTTGCCTTTATTACGAGCCATAGACTGCTCAAGAGTGGATACCACTGGCCTTGGGTTCTGTCCACCTCCAACATTTGACGCCTGATAAGACTGCATTGGTCCTTGACCCTTCAGTCTGCAGTACGTTTTTATGTGGCCTTCTCTTCCACAATTATGACACATCCTCTTGTCCTTTTGGCAAACAAAACTTTTATGCCCTTCTTCACCACAATTGTGGCACTGAATTGCTCTGCTGCTCCAACCTGAGCCTCTGGCAGAGTCTGACTGAGTTGTCTCGGTCTTAGCACGACCAGACCTTTCAAACTTGGTAGGCGATGCCGGTCGTTTGAATGAACCAACCTGGCGAACCTGTTGCCCACCCTTTCCCTTAACTTGCTTCTCCCTCTTAAGGGCAGACTCCTCCAATGTGACTTCCGTCTTGTAGGCTGCATCCACATATTGCTCTAACGTAGTACAGCCATGACGCAACATTAGAGGCTTGATCTCTGGATTCATCCATCCATGGAAGTACCAGATCTTTTGCTCTTCGGTTGACACCTCAGGTCCAACGTACTGCATCAAGTGATTGAACTTAGCTACGAGCTCAGTCACCTTTAACCCATCAGTCTGCGGGTATAGAAATTCCTTATTCTTCTCCTCCCTCATAGCTCGGGAAAAGAAACGATCGGTCATCTTGGTTTTGAACATGCTCCAATTCAGCTCGGGATGATCTGCTAGACCGGTGCTCTCCCACCATTCGCTAGCCACATCCTTGAGTTGAAGAGAGGCGATGTGCACTTTCCCAGCCTCAGTGCAATTAATGTTCCGGAGCAAACGCTCCATATGCGAGAACCAATATGTCACCCTGACTGGTTCTCCAGTACCGTCATAGCTGTCAGGCCTCATTGAACTCACGGCTTTTAACGCTTGCCCGTAAGTTCCTCTGTTTCTGACAACATTGATCTGAGGTACTTGCTCCACTGACTCCTCGATTAAGGAGTAGCTTGAGAAACTGGACCACCTTGCACTTGTGGTGCAACTGGTCGCATAACATCTGTGATTGCCTGCATGACAATTCCTCGAATTGCCTCCACTGCTGCAGCATCAAACAACATCGGGGCGTTGGCCTGAGCTTGGCCATTGCCTTCCTGGTTATTGTTAGAAGCAGCCTCACGCTCTTCTGTTGGGTCTGCAACATTCCTTGCATTTGGTCTGGGGTCATTACTCGGCCCAGCACCAGCACGGATAACGTTCCTTGTGTTCACCATCTGTTTACCGATCAAATTTCAAGGATTTTATCACATTAGTATCTTCTGATATACTTATTGTAATAAAATCAACTTAGAATAGATCAACTTGGTAATTTCTATTGATGAACTCAAACCGAGTTACTAGGTTCTACAACCTTAACTCAAAACGAGAGAACTGGGAATTCAAGCCTTATTGGGTATAGCGAAACCACCTTGGCTTCTCCCGGTTCCTCTAAAGAGAATAGAATGCACTCATATCATACGGGGCAACGGGGAAGGAATTAGTCTTTCTAGATATAGAAGCAAACTTACTATATCAGACCATATAGAAGACAGGACTATGAACGGTGTTTTAAAACTCTATTCACTTTGAAAAAAAATTCAGATCCCTTCTTAAAGCATTTTCAAAAACGGATAAATGATTTATAAAAATCCAAACCCGTTTTAAAACAACCTTTAGCTCTGATACCACAACTGTAACAACCCCAAAACTTAACCCTTTTGGAAAGGTATTACCGCCAGTGACCCCAGTGTTCCTTACCGAGATCACCCAAGGCTTTACCGTTTAAATACAAATCATGAAATACAATGATACAAAATGATAACCTTATTCATATAAAACACGAGTCCCGGGATTACATCCCAATCCCGAATAGGACAAACACAGAGTTTAAATAAATTACAACGGAAATCTTAAACAAGGCACAGCGGAAGTCTTTTAAATGAATTACAAACAAGGATCTTGACCGCAATGGTCATCTCCCAAGAATCTCAACCTGATTAAAAGAAATTATTAAAAACGGCGGAAAACCACCGTCGACTCCATAGTCCTTCTAGTCTTCTCATCTACACTCTATCTGATGTGCCGAATCGAATGGATGACACCAGCCCACATGCGGAGAACAAAGTTTGTGGGTTAGTCTACTTAAATAGACTAGCAAGGGTAAAAAGCAGAGTGGTTCGAGTGATCGAAACCGTTTACTATCATTATCCCTTGAATAATAACCGAAGGGACGATATATAACCTGACACTTTCACAGAATAACAACAAGAGGTATGCACAAGAGAAGATTCTGGAAGACTGAATCTTCAGAGAAATCAACTCGAAAAGAGACTCCAAGAGATTGAGTCTTTAAGGAAATATGACAAAACTGGAATGTTTAAAGAATCATACAACAATGATTTTAAAAGTTGACTGAGATGCTTCAGTTCACGACCAACCTCATCGCATACAGCGAATCCAGATCGGAAAGAGAACGTACTATGATCAAAGTCGAGACGAGCTTTCCTAGCTGCACTATTACCTAGCTGCACTACTCGCCATGGGTTTATTAATCATGTGCACTCGGGCACATATCTTATTTAATTACAAAACACACATTACTGAAACACGTTAATGTTATTAAGAGCGGCAACAAGGCTTAAATCACAGGGTGACAATCATGTCGACCCAATTAAAACACACACAACACACATGCGGGACTTAACATTATTATGCCGAGTAACAACGGCGTTATTATTACACCGGGTGACCTTACGTTCACCTTGATTGCACTATTACAGTGCTTACACTTTAATTATATGCTTAACTACACTTATCTTATTAAATTACAACACACACACACTGTTGAGGCTTTTAATATTATTCCGAGAATACGGAAGTTATTATAACACCTGGTGACCTTACGTTCACCCTGATTGCACTGCCACAGCGCTTACAGTTTAATTTACAGGGTGACAGTTACGTCCACCCCAATGCACTAGCTAAGTGCTTAATACACAGGATTGCAATTAAGCTCATGCAATGGCGCTTGCAAGGCGCATAAAACACTTCAGATCCTTACATGTGGATAAGAAGCATAGGTCATGACCCTTAAATTATTCGGAATAATCCAAGGAATATTATGATTTAAAGAAACGACAAATCCTTACTTGGATTAGCGTTCCCACGAATATTAAATTATAAAGAAACGACTAATCCTTACTTGGATTAGCGTTCCTACGTACACTCGTGTTAACTAAACAGTCTAACACAGTAATTAATCACATTAAAGCCATCCATGCAATTAACTTAAATATAGAGATAATAGAAACAGCTAATCCTTACTTGGATTAGTTTTCCTATTAACCCACATGCTATTCTAGCATTAAGATTAATTCCACAACAATACCATCACGGTAATTATCACATATGATAGCGTTGTTCTAACAGATATACAACCTATGATAATGTCATTATTACAGTTTCCAAGACAGTTTATAAAACCATTTCCAGATAAACACAGTAATCATTCCAAATTAATTACTCAGATAAACAACTGATAATTAATGTAAATATGGAACGATGAGCAAGAGCGAACCGCCACTTGCCTTAGTCCGCATATCTGGAACAAAGCAGAGACAACGGGATTCTGGGCTCGACACAGGTATAGCTCCGATAGCACAACGACCTTCGAGTCGACCCATAAGGAAACCCTAAGTTAGATCCGACATAAACTAGTACGAATCTATGGAAAGACGAAAGAACCCGAAAGAAACGACGCCACGATGACAACCAACCAAGCCAAAGCCACGAAGGCATTCTGGGCACTGGCGGCGGTCGCTGTTCTTGGCGGCGGTCGCCGCATTCATCACGGCGGTCGCCGTGAAGAACACGGTCGACAGAGACGAGAGAAATCTCACAAAAACAAAGCGCATTTCGACCCCTTTCCGCCTTGCTTGGTTTCTGACCTCCAAAGGCAACCAAGAGGCTTCAAAAGGGCTGCTGGAAACACCACCAAACGACACCGACGAGGGCTTCAGAAATTCCGGCAAAGGGCACAACTCCGGCGAGGCGAATTTTGGCAGAGATTTGGTGCTGGAATGGCTCAAAACCTTTCCCCCAACATCCCCTTTTATAGCCAAACATCTGGAGTTTAAAACAAGAGGGCCTAGAGCTAGTTCGGCGCTCGCCAGAAGTCGCGCCGGCGACCAACAGGCAAGGACCGCCGGATAACGAAGGTGGCAATTACGGCGGGCGCCGTAATTTACGGCGGTCGCCGCGGCCTGGCACACCAGCTGCCTCCTCGAGCATTGGGACGGCGGGCACCGTGACTTTACGGCGGTCGCCGTGCTTGGGTCTCACTACGGCGGTCGCCGCGACTTTACGGCGGTCGCCGTGACACCTTTTTCCCGCCCGTTCAGCTTTGGACGAACATGACATTAAGCCGGGATAAAAATTATCATACGCGAACGATAATTAAAATCCAAGGCACGTCGTCTGTATTTTATTTCACTGAGAAAAATATTACAGATACTGAGCGCATTACAGAACGCCTCCAACTACCTGAATTAAATCCGACATACACAACGGGTACTCGGGAAAATTCCCAAAATTCCCAAAATAATCCTTACAGAATTACGGGGTATCACATCACCTCCCCTTTAAAAGAAGTTTTGACCCCGAAACTTGCATTAAGCCAATGAGGATACTACCTCAACACCAATCTTACCACCTGGATCCAACATCCTTACTCACTTCATCCTTGAAATGGATCATATGAGATATTATTCTTAATTCCTTAGGATATCATTCTAAAAATGATTCATCCGCCTTAATGCTCATGGCACAAACTTATGCATGAGAGATAGCTCCTGATCTCTCCGAACAAAACTCTACAAGTTCATTCCCTTTCCTTAAGAAATCTCGGAAGAACTCAGCGTATGAGATAACGCTTACCACAGTACTCCTTAGGTGTATATAGACAATTCTCCTTACCGAATCTTTGGGTTGGGTGTGTGGGCTGCAGGCCCTTGGACAACCAGGCGGCACCAGTACCGATGCCGGCACCGTTGGGTGGCTGGGCGGCTTGGTAGATGGGGTAGCTTGGTCTGGGAAGTTACAAAAAAAAGTACACTTTTTTGTTGGTGCCTGACCTTGCCGACTACGGGCCTGACAGACACCCCGGCACTGCCATCCTTAACAGGCCTGCAGGCCGTGTACCCCAACCCTTTGCAGCACAATTGGTATCAAGGCGCTCTTCGGAGGCTTGATAAAGGGTGGAGAGGTCGCGTGTTCGACTCTCACCAATAACCTACCCAGTTGGGGGAAGGGTTGGGTTACACGGCCTGCAGGCCTGTTAAGGATGGCAGTGTCGGGGTGTCTGTCAGGCCCGTAGTCGGCAAGGTCAGGCACCAACAAAAAAGTATACTTTTTTGTAACATCCCAGACCAAGCTACCCCAGCCACCAAGCCGCCCAGCCACCCAACGGTGCCGACACCGGTACTGGTGCCGCCTGGTTGTCCAAGGGCCTGCAACCCACACACCCCACCCCACCCAACCCTTCCCCCATTTAAATGGGTAGGTTGTTGCCCATGGGGATCGAACCTGGGACCTTTAGATACAAGGTCATTACCTTGCCACTTATATCACCAATTGAGCTACAGGCCCTTGGACAACCAGGCGGCACCAGTACCAGCGCCGGCACCGTTGGGTGGCTGGGCGGCTTGGTGGCTGGGGTAGCTTGGTCTGGGATGTTACAGATGGCGAAATCAACCTCACCTTCTCTCCAACAAGCAGAGGGCTTCGGCGGAAGGTGGAGACGACGAAGGAGAAGCACCGGCGGGGAACGACCGACACTAACGGTGAGGGCTTCGGCGACAAGTGGCAAAGACGAAGGAGGGCGGAGCGGCGAGGGCTTCGGCGGCCGGTGGCGACGACGGAGGAGGGCAGAGGTACGGTACTGGAGAAACGTCGAACGACTAAGCTCGCGGTGTCTGCGAGAGAAACAAAACCTAGAAAAGTTAGACCGCGGTTGCGTTGAATCATGGTTTTGTAATTTAAGGGTCTTACCACAGTTCATGCAAACCGTGGTCCGTGTATATATTTACCACGGTTAAATTTTTACGTGGTAAGTATTTATTTTTTTAAAAATATTAATAATAATACCGCAGTTACAATGGAACCGTGGTCCGTGTTTTAAGGTTACCCCGGTTGATATACGGAAACCGTGGTGCGAGATTTGTTTAATATAAAAAAAATCCTTTACACCACAGTTTTTGCTATAACCATGGTCCGTATATTTTCTTTATCCCGGTTTCAAAAATCCGCTCCAAAAATAGTGCGGTTAATCCCCTTTTTTGTACTAGTGGTTCCTCTATAAATTTTACTTCCGTGGAAACGAATATTTCCTCGGTGTCTAAGTCATGAACCAACCACAGTTACCAAATATGTATCCGAGAAAAACACGTTGTCACCTTCGACTAGGAAATTTGTCGCCTCCCCGCTTTATATTTTGATCGTAGACCCAAATACTTGGATGTGGGAGTAGTCGGGGTATTTTGTGAAAAGAATTTCATATGGGGTTTTCCCTTGGGGCATGATATTCAGCGTCCAGTTGAACAAATAAATAGCCGTAAGAATGCATTCTCCCTAAAAGTTGATAGGAATACCCATCTAGAAACGGAGGGCTTGGGCGACATTCAAAATATGGCGATGTTTCCTCTTAACCCACCTATTTTGTTGAGGTGTGCCAGCAACTGAGGTTTGATTAACAATCCTTGGGAAGCAAAATATGAGTGAAGCCCCTAAAATCCGGTGACATTGTCACTGCAAACCTTCTTAATCTTTTTGCCAAATTGTTGAGAAATAAAGCAAATAAAATTTTCATTAGAAGGCCCAATACTCTTCTGTTTCAGCAAACAAACATACACTCCTCGTGAGCAATCATCTAGGATGGTCAAAAAATAAGTACAACCACAAGAAGCGGTAACTCGATACGGATCCCAAAGATCACAATATATTAAATGCTTATAATCTTCACATTTATTAATGCTTAAAGGAAAGAAAGCACATGTGCTTGCTGCAAGAACAATGAATGAGTTTCACTACAGTCAGAGACACGTGCATGGGTCATTGATGCCACAAATCCAATGTCACTAGCCGTGTGAATCTGGCTGCCCGTGCGTGCGTGACTCCTGTTCAACAATACAACTCTTCATTCTTTTCACAAGTTCCAATCGACATCGTTGAATTGGGGTTCCGAATCACACAAAAATTGTTTAGTAAATAGGACGCATGCTACCAGCACGATCAATTAAAAACTTAGGAAATGACAATAAATTGCAATCTAGAGCATGCACAAATAAGACATTTTGAAGGATAAAATTGTCATTAATCATAAAACGGCCCATCTTCACGGAATGAGTAGTCGTCATTACTGGACAAGGAGTGATGTTGTAGATGTTAGTCAGACACGTGATAGAACCCATTATGTGGTGTGTAGCTCCTGTATCAATAATCCAAGAAGAATTTAACACTTCATAAAACAATCGTTGACTGGTTCCGGATTGTTATTTGTGTATGAGCGTCAACAACGAAGCTCAATGTTCTTGCATGAACCCGGAAGGATGGTCATGACTATTGGAAAACGATTTGTATTCGTTGGCCTGAGCGTTGTTCGCCCTTGGCTGCCCACGACCATTGAAACTTGTAGATCAAATCTTGTTTGTTTGTCCTTTGGAGGCTCTCCTCTACCCCATCCCCAACTTCGAGCTCGGACGCCCCACTCCGAAAATCTGATTATTTGAAAGCAACCATATTTTTCATGGCCATTACGACCACAATGAGTACAAAGAAGATTTGGATCTCGACATTCACGTTCAACGTTGGTGTTGTGATTCGGATTTATTCTTGCTGAGAAAGCCATGGTTTCGGGTTGTGTTGTTTGATTTTGAGTAATTGTACGCACCGCTTGATGGCCCTCGACAAGCCCTTGCTCCCCCCTGGCGTGCCCCCCTGGCGTCCCACAAGACGCGCCCCGTGGCGCCCTCCTGACGCGCCCCCTGGCACGGCCCAATAATGTGTCCCCATGGCGCGCCCCCTGGCAACGCGTCCCCATCACTCCCAGCTCAGTCGTTCCCCGCGGTTGAGCCCAGTCGCCATCGCGCTCCATTGTAGTCGTGCCCTAGAAAACCTCATTTTGAGGTTTATTGGACTTTGCGCTCCCCTAGTGGTGCGCCCCCACAGCACCTCCTTTAGAGGTTATTTCCAGCCGACATCCTAAGCACCCAAGGAGTGATCCAGCCCAGAGGAGAGGAAGCATGATTGTTTGTGCCACGGTCCGAGCCCACGCACCCGGAGCGCCTCCCCGCGGGGGCATTTCGCATTAACTGGTATCAGAGCTCAGCGACCAAGCTAAGTTACTTTCTTCTCACTTTCATATCTTAGTTTCACTCATTTTCCCATTCCTCTTTGCTTCCCCTTGCATTTCCCCCATTTCCCTTATTTTTGTGCTTCTGCCACCGCGCCACCACTGCGTAATAACCACCGACCACCGCAACCCTGCCCACCTTGCCTCCATAGCCAGTTGTCACCTTCCCCTACATCTTCCTATGTTAACCTAGCTATCTAGGGCATTCTAAGAGCCAAGACAAAAGGGGGGACCACTACTAGCAAAAAGCCAAATTTACTGTTCCAAAACCCACCTTCCTTGTTTGTCCAAAAGGGGAAAGAAGACAAGACCACTTTTCCCTTGTCTTGCCATGTGATCCTTCTAGGAAGCTTCCTAGTTGGTGGGTTTGTGACCTGTCCACTTGTGACCTTCTTTTTCCCTCCCTTTCCCAAGTAATTCTTGCCACCGAAAAATTTAAAATTAATTGTCTGAGCTAGTGTGGAATTTTGATTTGTTGTGAAAGGTTGTAGCTTACTTGATTCTTGATTTCTTGTACCTTGGTGCCTTGATGTTTTGCTTGAGATCATGTCTTACCTATGTGATCATGGCGCCAACACCATGGCTTGAGGTTGTGCCTCCTCACCTTTAACGGCTACGAAGATTGTAACACCCCCAAATCTTAACCCATTTGGAAAGGTATTACTGCCAGTGACCTCAGTGTTCCTTACCGAGATCACCCAAGGCTTTACCGTTTGAATACAAATCATGAAATATAATGATACAAATTGATAACTTTATTCATATAAAACATGAGTTCCGGGATTACATCCCAATCCCGAATAGGACAAATACAGAGTTTAAACAAAGTACAGCGGAAGTCTTTTTAAATATATAACAGAGTGAATAAGTTACAGCGAAAGTCTTTCTGGAAATTTTACAAAAAGGGTTGTGATCGTAATGATCAACTGCCCAAGGATCTCAACCTGATTAAAAGATAATTATTAAAACATCCAAAAACAACCGTCGTCTTCATAGTCAATCTAGTCTCCTCATATCTTTGCTCTATCTGATGTGCCGAATCGAACGGATGACACCAGCCAACCATGCAGGGAACAATTGCGGTTGGTTAGTCTACTGAATAGACTATGCAAGGGTACAAAGCAGAATGTTCAAAGTAGTTGTATTAGGTTAGACTCATCGTTTCTCGAATAATAACCGATAACGATAATCAACCTTCGTACTTCTACTGAATAATAAAAAGAGGTATGCACAAGAGAAGATTCTGGAAGACTGAATCTTCACAGAAATCGACCCGAAAGAAGACTCCAACGGAAGTGAGTCTTAAGGAAATATGACAAATCTGGAACGTTTAATGAATCAGACATCAGTGATTTAAAAGCTAACTTAGATGTTTCGGTTCACGACCAACCTTACCGCTTACAGCGAATCCATATTGGAAAGAGAACGTACTCTGATCAAAAGTCGAGACGAGCTTTCCTAGCTGTACTATTTACTTAGCTGCACTACTCGCCAAAGGTATATTAATTATGTGCACTCGGGCACTTTATCTTATTTAATTCCAACACCCACATTACGTTATAAGGTTTTAAACATATGCCATGTCACGCAGGACATACAACTAAGGAATGGACCTCACAGAATCCAAGCCTCTGGACTTATATCGAAGGAATGAACCTCACAGAGTCCAAGCTTCTACTATCGTAGGGTCTTGATCGCCCTTTAACCCAAGTTATAAAGAAACGAATGGACCTCACGGAGTCCAGGCGTTCCTACGAATACTCGTCCTAACTAACAGTTCCAGCACAATAATAATTCAGGATAAATCCACATATATGCCCTCAAGGCGAACATAAATAATAGCGTTATTCTAACAGATATACAACCTATTATAATATCATTATTACAGTTTCCAAAACAGTTTATAAAACCAATTCCAGATAAACACAGTAATCATTCCAAATTAATTACTCAGATAAATAGCTGATAATTAATGTAAATGTGGAACGATGAGCAAGAGCGAACCGCCACTTGCCTTAATCCGCAGAGTTTGAACGAAGCCTAACGACGAGTTTCCGGGCTCGACACAGGGACAAATCTGGCAACACAGATTCCTTCGAATCGACCCATAAAGAAACCCTAAGTTAGATTCGACAAAGACGAGTACGAACCGAAAGAAATCGAAAGGAACGACGTCCGAACGAAGGCTACATAAGCCAAAGCCAACACATGGAAACAGCTGAAGGGCGGCGGTCGCCGCCTGCCTTACGGCGGGCGCCACCAGCACCACGGCGGTCGCCGGTGTTCGTGGCGGCGGTCGCCTCCGGACTTACGGCGGGCGCTGCTACGAACATCGGGAATTTTTACGAGAACTAAAATCTTACCAACGTCGATCGATTTGGTTCGCCTTTGCCTTGCTTTGGATTCTAAGCTTCTAAGGGCCTCCAAAGCTTCTCCTTTGCAACTGGAACAACACCAAAATGAGCTTCGACGATCGACTTCAAACTTTCCGGCGAGAGCTCAGAATTCCAGCGAGACAAGAGTGAGATATTTGAGCTTCGATTGTGCTCAATTCTGATCCCAAATCACTCCTTAAATAGTCCCAACATCAAAGGGGATAAGATTGGCCAGCAAAACCACGTGGAGGGCCAAGATCAGAGCGACGCTTCGATCGCCGGTAGCTGGCAAGGCTACGCCTGCACAGGTGCGGTGGTCGCCGCCTTGGTCGCCGCGGTTGGATTGCTGAAGTGGCGGTCGCCGCTTTTGGGCAGTGGTCGCCGTTTTCCTAGGCCACCTGGCGAGGAGGAAGGCGAGACGAAGGTGCCGATGAGTTGACTTGCGGCAGTCGCCGCCACGTGGCAGCGATCGCCGCCAAGTCAACTCTTATCCGATTAGCTTTTGGATAAGCTTGGCTTAGCCCGGGATAAAAATAATCGTACACGAACGAGTATTAAGTCCCAAAGTACGTCGACTGTATATTATTTCATTGAGAAAAATATTACAGAGATTAAGAACATTACAGAATGTCTTTCTGTCTCTGAAATTAATCCGACGTACCAAACAGGCTTTCGGGAATAATCCCAGAACTCCAAAATATCCTTATAGAAATACGGGGTATCACAAAGATGACAAGGAATTTTTGGATAGGTTGCGCCACACGACGTATGTGTTTCGCCATTCCGACTATGATTCATATGAGCAAGTGCACTACGTCACCAGATGCTTCACCGACTATGCTTGGGATTGGTGGGTTTGGCTTAAAGGCGATCGTTGAAGGCGCGATTTGCACCCCGTGGACACATGGACTCATCTTGTCTATGTCATGGCTAGGCGTTATGCCCCCGAGTCTGTGCTTGCGTGCAAGAGTATCTATGTCCATGATGCACCCCGCGCGTCCCTAGTGCACCCCAACACGCTCCCAGTGCGCGCTCTGGTCGCACTCTGGTTGCGCTCCCAATGTGCGCTCCCATGGTGCCCACAGTGCTCACAGAGTGCGCTACCAGTGTGCCCACACCGCTCCCAAAGTGCTCTGCCATCGCGCCCCCAGCGCTCGCAGAGCGCGCTCTCATCATGCCCGCACTGCTCCTAGAGCGCTCACAGTGTGACCCTGCGTGCTCCCACCGCGCGCTCACAGTGTTATGCCAACACTAGCTCCAGCGCCATGCCAGCGCCCCGCACTATGATCGCACTGACCCTTAACCCGGTTCTCGCGCCCGCGCTCATCTTGGCATCGCGCACGGCGCGCGCCCCAGCGCTCCGTATGGTGCATGCACCATCACCCGCGATCACACGTGTGCCTTCACTGCCGCGCCCCTTGGAGTTGTCATTTTTCTTGAATTTTCAGGTTGTGTTGCCTAATAAGCCGCCTGACCTTGACTCTCCACCGATATGCCCCCAGCCAACGGAACGGTGCCACGCCCCCGAAGGAGAGCATGCTGCGCCTTTTCAGTTTGTCATGGTTCGAGACCGACGATGTGCTCCAACTGACCAAGGTGTCCTGACTCGAGGTCTCCTGCCCCCGGCTAGGGTATCGACTTGGCGAAGGCGCAAGCACGAGGCACTTGAGGACGACACCCTTATGCTTGATGCCTCTTGTGTTTATGGCGCGCTCCTCCACTCCACCTTCACCTATAAGAAGGGGAGACGCGCCATGGTGACTCTCCCGTGCTCCCTCCATCCGCCATGCGCGAAGCGAGGATGCTTCACAACTAAGAAGGGGAGAATGATGGCCCCCATCAAGCCCTCGCGCCCCCATGGCGCCCCCCTGACGCTCCCTCGTGGCACCCTCTTGACGCGCCCCCTGGCACGGCCCAGTAATGCACCCCCATGGCACAACTCCTGGCAACACGCCCCCTGGCAGCGCGCCCCCGTGTGGCACCCTTGGGTGTCACACGCCGATCCTTTTTCCCTTGCTTTTATTTATTTGTTTTATGCTTGGGAGTGTTGGCCACTTGTAGTGGACCAAACTCATTAACTTTAGGCCCATGGCCTTTGCTTGTAAAACTATTTAAAGCACCTTGTGTGCTACTTTGCAATCCAAGTTTAGTCAAAGGTTTAGTTGTGTAGAGTTGAGGTTTTCCTCCTCCCCTAAACCCTAGGCCTCACCCAAGTGATTTTGGATCTCTTGATTCCAATCATCTCTCTCACTCCCTCAATCTCTCTCTCATGCCCCAAGGGCCTCACACACCCATCGCTCCCAGCTCAGTCGCGCCTTGCGGCTGAGCCCAGTCGCCGTCGCGCTCCACTATAGCCGCACCCCAGTAAACCTCATTTCGAAATTTATCGGCCTTCGCGCTCCCCTGGTGGCATGCCCCCGCAACACCTCCTTTTGAGGTTATTTCCAGCCGACATCCTGAGCACCCAAGGAGTGATCCAGCCTAGAGGAGAGGAAGCATGCTTGCTTGTGCCACGGTCCGAGCCCACGCACCCGGAGCGCCTCCTCGTGGAGGTGTTTTGCATCACCGCTCTACTTGTATAACAAGGGATTAGGCATGGTTGATACCCAAAAGAGGGTCGGTGTTGAGAATCTGGGACTGACACTAGAGGAGTAATTGAGATCCATGAGGAATTGGTGAAGTTGTTCTTCTTGGTGTTTCTTGTGCAACAACGTAGTTAGCCCGCATGTACACTTCGTACATGAGCATGATAGAACACTAATTTTTTTGGTGCTCGTTGATACGCTCTACTTTGTAGTACGTAACTAGGGATTGTTAGTACACTATTAGGGATGATTGTATTAGTTTAGGAGCTAATTTGTGATTGAGGAGTTGGGAAGATTAGTACAGGAAAGGGTGGATTTTAGTGAGTTTGGAGCGTCCGGTGCTGAGAAGAACAAGTCGCGGGCGCGGAAAGGAAGCCACGGGTCAGACCAATGAAGATATCGTTGAAGGGCCAGGTAAGGAGAGTCGCGGGTGCGGATGGATAGCAGCGGTCGCGACCTTGCATTTCAGGACGGACGCGTGGGCAGATTAAGTGTTATTATTTTGTTTCCTTAAGTTTGATTTGATTTTTGGATCTTTCGGTTATTATTATATTATTATTATTATTAGGAAAACTATATATTTCGGTTAAGAAGACTTTTGTGATTATGTTAGATTATTATCATTAGCTAGACGGCAGTTGTGTTTTCATTGAGAGATTATTGTGTTTTGAAGACTATGAAGAACTAAGTTACTTGTGCTTAGTCAGACAAATAAAGCCTTTGATTTACTTCGGTTGTAAGATTTTCACTCTTGATCTATTGCATGAATGTTATTGATTCTCTTGAATTCCTACCTTTGATTAATATTGATTATACTAGTCTGATCAACTAGTGGTCGTTAGTATTATTCTTCTACTAAAGATTTAGATTATTTCTAGTTGAAACGTCTGGGTTAGAGTAGCAACTGCAATTATCTAGAACTGGTTGTGCTAGGTTGTTGTAGAGAGAATTGATTTGCATCTATATGAAGCTGGTTGTTTTATGTTAGATGTATCTATCGTTATTCCTGGAACTTATTGCTGTTGTTGAATTGAATCTTGATAGTTTCTTGATTATTTGATAGTTAGTGTTGTTAGGATCTGGTTGTCAAGACGAGGAATCAGAATAGTATTTTCCGCGATAGAACATGAATTGCAATAGAGATTTGAGGATCATCAAGGATCAACCGATTAAATTGAAGTGTGGATATTTGTTTGACTGAGCTATTTCGCATCAATTGTTTGAAAGCTTTTGTTTGCGTAGAATTGTTTTACTTATTTGTTTTCATAGTGTTAGAATCATTAAAATCCCCCGTTCCTTAATTGATTGGTAAACATGATTACTAGTAGGAGAAATAACTTGGCTCTCTGTGGGTTCGACCCTTACTTACCGAAACTACATTAGTTAGGTTTTTAAGGTTATTTGTTAGGTTTACACGACTAAAGCCTATCGCTCATCCCATAGTTTCTTCTAGCGATCGAAGTACTAGACCACCAAGTTGCCCTTAAGTTTTCACACAACCATATATGATTTAGTTTACTATCATGCGGTCCATTATCAACTGAAAAATGTTGAGTTTTCTTGTTGCATACTTTTTTGTGAGAAATAGTAGATCTAATGCTACTCTTGATAGTGTTGAAGATCCAATAAACAACCATATAAATCACGGTCCACCAATCTTCAAAAGCCGAGGAGTATTCTTTTGGTTATTTGATAATGTTGTCTACAAAGCCGGATTTTTTCTTGGCTTTGTAGAGAGGTTTCGATGGCACGGGACCATTCGTCGTAGTTTTCGACTTTTAGTTGGGCTTGGGTTATAGAATTGTCATTATTATTGCGAGAAGTTAGATGGAATGGAGAGCCTAATTTCCATTCTTCATCCCCTACTTTATCACCTGACATCTCGGATCGGTATAGAAGACTGGATCGAGAGAAAGGGAAGGGTTGTGCTTGGTTAAGGGTATAAAGGATTGAGCATAATTGTCTATTCATGAGTTTGAAGTTTTGTATATATAGAGTTAACATATATTTTGTCCCTTTTCTCTAGAACTAGTGTAGTACTCATGCCTTGCACGAGAATTGTTTATTTTTCCTTACATTTACAAAATAGTATATCAACATTATATATTTAATTGATATAGAAATATGTAGGTAGTGACTGTTATAAAAGTAGATGAATGCTAATTAAAAAAGGACTAATTAAATGCAAAATATTAAAGAGATTGACAAAATATTATTGAAAGAAAGACGAAACTCTCCATAACTTTAGTAATAGTAAAAATTGGCTAAGTAATTTTGAAACGAGGATAGCCACATCCCTACCATCAATACTACTAAAACGATATAGCATAATAAAAATATTCATCTAATACATGAAAGTGAAACCCTAAACATAAAATCTCATAAGATATTCAAAATTGCTACAAATTATGAAAAACTTCCTTGGATACAACATTGTTTGTAGTATTAGATATTTTTTTTTTTTTTTATCGCATATCAAAATCTCCAAACCTTTCTTGCTAGCAACTTTTGATGATGCAACATAAAACTAATCATGAGTGAAAACATGGCGTGGAATATACAAACCGACATTTGCTGATTGGCCATGGCTCTTGTTTATAGTCATAGCAAACATACACTTAAGGAAAATTGTCTTCATTAAAACTTGAATGGGTATGAAATGTCTGATGGTAACATGAGCATGCGAGAAATCAAAACTGGATGTCCAATATTGTTGCCTGAAATTTTCTTCCTTGTTTGACATGACTATCAAGTTGCGTGGTTATCAATATTGTACCATTGCATAAACCTGAAGACTGATCAATATTTTGAAGCAACATAATAGGGACCCTAACCTTAAGTTTAAGTGCATGATTTGGGACACCAGAACATCTAATATTGTTCAAGTAGTCAGACATATAAACACTTGAATCACTGCATGCAATAAAACCTGTCTTGTAAAGGCTATCCGAACTGAGATAGACTTTCTAATCATCACGTAACAAAGACAATATAAAGTCATTATCTCTATCTACCTCTTCATGTGTTGGTGCAAGAATTTCTCTTTCTTCAAAGTATTTCGGAGACAACTGATTGTCCAAAAGAGAGGGATAAACAGACTTAATGATTGTTGGAATCGGATCTAAGTCATAATCCTTCACCAATAGCTCATCAGGATTTTGTATTTGTGCTTCTCCATCTTTGTCATCACCAACAATACCATCTCCGATGCTTAATACTTATCCAGAAAATTCCTTTTGCTTCTTGGATATCATAATCAGATGTACCTTGTTGAATCCGCGTGTTTCTCACCAAATTAAGAACTTTGCAATATTTCCACAAATAAGAGGAATTAATGGTGGCGAAATATTAAATTTGTTTAGTAATATGGCATTAGAATATTTATAGTCAAATATAGTGGTACTTATAGATGATTAATTTGTATACATCAATGCTTATAAAAAACATCTTACTATAGGAAAAACAATAACAATCAAAACCAATATTGAACCACTATAGTTCTCCAAACCAAAGTTGAATGTAAAATAGAAGTCATATTATGTTATATGAGAAAAAAATGAATTGTTTCTATGATAAAGTTTACAAAAAACTAATTTTATATAAGAATCTATAAGATACTACATAATTGTTTCTATGATAAATTTTACAAAAAACTAATTTTATATAAGAATCTATATGTAGTATCATATAAGAATGGAAAAATGACTCAAAATAATACCAACTATCAGCCTTGAACCAAAAATAATTCCAACTTTGAAAATTATAAAAACATACCCAAACTATGTCAATATTAACAAAAAATGATATGGAAATATTTTCCGGTGAATTTTCCGACAGATTTGCTGATGTAGAGCCGGAAAAATGAGTTGTCATATTTCTTTTTAACACATCAAATTACACCTCATTTATATAACAAAAAGATACAAGAAAATAAAAGAAAAATACACAAACCAATACCAGTAATTGGCATCTTACAGCAACACGAACAAAAGAAAATCAAACATATTTTTGGACATATCACTTTTTAAACAAACCAATTATTATTATACAAATGAGGTGTAATTTTTTTTGACAAATCACATTTTCGGCTCCATCTCAACATACCCATTAGAAAATTCACCGGAAAAATATGTTCATACCATTTTTTGTTTATATTTTCATAGTTTGTGTACGTTTTTATAATTTTTAAAGTTCGTATTATTTTTTGTTCAAAGGTGATAGTTGGTATTATTTAGAGTCATTTTTCCTATAAGAATCTATATGATACTACATAATAGAAGTCATATATGATACTACATAATAGTTTTAATCAAAGTGAAATGTTTCTTGTCTTTAACTAATTTCTTAGCTTATTCGATAATTTTTTAAATTAACTTTGAAAAAAAACACTTGATTTTCTAATGTTTGTGGTGATTTTTTATAAATGTGAGGTAAAAATCTCCTCTATATAAATATTGTAATGACACGTAGGAAAAATAAATGTGGTGATGACACTCAAGTTTTAGGGTTCTCCTTTAGTGTATATATAGAATATAGATATCATATTATGAAAATATTTACAAAATAAATTAGTAAATAAATAAATGAGTATGAGTATGTTGATATATTCATATCTTAGCTTGCTACATAGAACCGTAAATTATAGAACCATTAGATATATAGTCTCGTTGTGATTTACATGCAAAAACATTATAACAGATTTTAAATGATTAATTGTTTATGTTTATAATAGGATTTATGTTTATAATAGGATAAAAATTAAAACAAATTTGACTAACCACCGAATTTTCTTGATTTTCTCATATATATTTTACACTATTTTTATGGTTTATGTATACAACTATTTAATAGTCTAATCGAACTAATTCACTAACCATGATTTATAATATACATGTATAAACCTAAATAAATTATTAACACGACTATATATAAGATATGAATTCCGATCTTGACAATAACGATTTACATTAATGATGATTGTTGAAATCAAAAATAAATTCAAATTAGAATTGATAATATTATTGAAAAGTGTAGTCACATAAAATTTATTTGATAAAATAGATAAGAAATAAACAAAATATTAGAGAAATCATGAAATCAAAAGAAATAATTGTTCTATTTTAAATACAAATATTCAAATCAGGCTCTAATCCTTAGCATATAATATCTTATATATTCATGGTTTTATTAAGCTGATTTGATTTTCAATATATCTTCTTATATACTTAAAATTTTTGAACTCTTCAAATCTTGGTTTCAGTGAGTTTTTATTATAGGGATTTGTTCTTACTTAGAAGATGTAATTATCTATTTCTTGGCTCAAGTGTTTGTTTGATTTTTAGAGGAATTTGTTTTTAGTTACATGTTATAAAAATATATTGTTCAGTTCTTTCCTTTTATTTTGCCCCAGTCACTTATATTATATAGTCATTATTCATTCTTTCATTATAATTTTAATAAAAAGATACATATCAACATCATTTCAAAACTGGATATTGATCTCCATACAATATAAAATATATTGAATGTAAAGTTTTTGAAAGTTGAAAATGATTTTTGGAAAAAAACAAAATTTATTCAAATGTGTTTGATATAATTTCATGGAGAATTTTTTAATTTAGTAGAATACTTTTAAATTATTACTTTGTAACTTTTTCTCTAAAATATGATTAAAAATAAATTATGGATAAAAAAGATATACATAAACTCATAAAGAAACAAATTTTGTTTTAGAATCTTCAACGACATGCATTTCAATTTGATTAATTTATAATTTAATTAAAATTTGAAGTTTGGGTAATATTTGTTATGGTATAGATTTTAATATTCAAGTACTATATTTAATCAACATAATTAGTTATTATTATTTTGTTATGTAAAAATAATAGTAGGAATAAAAAGAATTTAGATTTGATAAGACTTATTTTAGTTTTTATTCTAATTGATATATTTATTTGATTAAAATAATTAGTTATTATCAATTTATTAATTAAACAAAGTTTAATATACAATTAAAATGGACCAACTGCTGTAATTGTTTTAGAAATGGATTATGTGATGGACGATGGTTGAATTACGATGACACAAAAATTATATTGTATTTAATAAAATAAAATAAATATATATTAATTAGTGATAAATATCATAGTTTATATAAATCCAATACAAATCATTAGGGTACAATAACAGCTAACAACAATCAAGTACTAAATATAAGATTTTAAAAGAATTTTTTTTTGAAGGTTTAAATAGAGATTTGTATTAGAAAGCGGGGGATATACAACCACACAAATAAAATGTGTGTACAGCAGGTCAGCATCAATGAATCTCTAACAAAAGGCTCTAATACAGACTAACAAAAAGCCTAAGAGCACCAGCAATCCAATATGAACAAAAGGGCTTGAAACCAAAAGTCAGCCATTCACATGAAGGGTATCAAACCAAGAGCGTGTACTAGCAGAGTTCTTGTGTGTCAAGTTCCACCTCGCTAAGATGCAAATCTTGGTTAAGGCTATGATTTCAAAAGCACATTCTTCCGCCTGAGGTGTCTTGTTGTCAAATATAGCACGATTACGATGCTTCCAGGTGATGTAGATGAAGTTACAGAGTGCAGCACTAGTAACCTGGAAAATAAAGGAATGTTTCCTGCTGCAATTTCCCATCCAACACAGCCAATCAGTCAAGTGTCCAGCACAATTGGGAAGCTTGAGCCATTTAGCAACAGAGTCAAACACTTTCTAGGTGAAATTACAGCCTCCCCATAAGTGCTCAGTGGTTTCAGCATCC
Organism: Rheum nobile; assembly: GCA_027886185.1. Lineage (NCBI taxonomy): Eukaryota > Viridiplantae > Streptophyta > Magnoliopsida > Caryophyllales > Polygonaceae > Rheum > Rheum nobile. Next base: position 17,610,668 of record WOAB01000568.1, read on the forward strand.
AACGAACAAAGGGCACATAGGTCATCAGCCCCAAGCCCCCATTTCTTCAGACGGGAACGCGTGGGAAGACGCATTTTAGCAGCAAGCCAAGTAACAAACCCAGCTCACGGCAGAGTGATCACATGCCAGTTGATCTGGTTTCCCTTAGGTCGAAGTGTCTCATAGATGGCTCGAGTGTTGTATTTGCCAGACAGACCAACCATTTGGTTAAGGAGGTTGGCAGTAGTGGCGAGTTCCAGCAGCTCCTCTCTGATGTCTAAGAGAGACTTCCAGAACACACTGTCGCTGGTTTTGCAGTTAATTGTCCAGATGCTGCTACCTTTCAGCACATAACTGTTAACCCAAGCACCCCAAATCCTCTCATGACCAGAAGCAAGCTCAAAAATAGAGCGGGCAAGGCACGCTTTATTCCACGACAACAATTCCTTAATCCCCAATCCTCCCTCATCCTTAGGCAACCAAGTTCCTCTTTCCATTCTCTTTCCATGTCCAGAGGAAGCTTTGCAGGAGACTAATGAGTTTCTCAATGACAGAGGCTGGGAAGGAGAAAATGTTGGCCCAATAGGATTGAATACTAAAGAGAACACATTTTAGAACCTCCCACCTACCTTCATAAGATAAGCTGCGAGCCGCCCAGGATTGAATGCGACTGGTGATTCTGTTGAGGACAGGGGGAAAATGAATTGGATGGGTCTAAAATCCTATTAACAAATGTTATCCTAAAAACAGAAATGAAAAGATATATAACTTAATTAATTAAAATTTAGATGTCTAGTAACGACTAATCATTATCAAACAACTTTAAAAGTATTGTGTTTAAAAGACTGTATATGATATGAGATTCAAAATAATCTAAAATATTAAAAATGAAAAACTATAAAATCGTATGTTTGTATAAATTTCAAATGTGAAAGCTATTGGTTACAATTTATGTAATTATAAATTATTATATTAATAGGTAATTTTATGATAAATAATGTAATAACCCCTAAAAGTCCCGAACTGTCGTTTTGTAAGAAAGACATGATGGGCAATTTCGATAACCTTTGGAATAGTCTCTTGAATGAAATATTATACGTTTAATAAGATTTTGGGTCATAAGGTTTTTGGGACTGCTAAAATAATTAAATTTGGCAAGTCCTCGAACGAGACCCGCGACCAGAGGCCAAGGAACGCGATCGCGGCAGTTCCGCGACCGCATAATGAATCCACGGGCACGGATTCGCCCAGATCAAAGCCGCGACCGCGGCTCTGTTTCCGCGACTGCGGAAATCCTGTTCGCCTTCTTCGTCTTTCTTTCCTGCGTTTTGTCGTTTCGTTTGCCGGCGTTTCGCCGGTGGGGGAGGCCGATCGTTTGGAGTGCTCGGAGTTGAGCTCCTCTTCCCTTATAAAAGGAGGTCGTGGGCAGCCTTCATCTTCATAAAAGCATCATCAGATCATCTCTCTCTCTCTCTCTCTCTCTCTCTCTCTCTCGCTCGTGTTTTCTTCATCGCCGGAGTTTACAGTCATCGTCGGAGCTTCGCCAGAGTTTTTGGTGGTTGCCGGAGTGCCTTGGGAAGCCTTGGAGTGGTGGTGTTCATGGTAGTGAAGGAAGTCGTCGTCGTCGTCGTCGTTGGTAAGCTCGGAACACCTCTAAAGCCATCGTCGGAAGGGAGAACTGTGACCGCGGGTATGAATTCCGCGACCGCGGCTCTGCCCAAATTTCCGCGACCGCGGATGTGCTAACCGCGACCGCGGCTTGCCCAGCAAGCGCGATCGTGGCTTTGGAGACCACGGCCACGGCTTAGGCTTTGTTTCCTTTTTGTTCGTATCGTTTATTCGTTTCGTTCATATCGAATCTAACTTAGGGTTTCGTCCTTTATCTCGTCGTCGTCGTAGGAATCCGTACTCTGATTCCAGTCTCCAGATATCGGAACCCAACGTCTTCGATTCGTCTAGATTAAGGCAAGTGACGATTCGCTCTTGCTTATCATTCCATATTTCCTTTAGTTATCAATTACTTGATTGTTAATTAAATTGGAATGAAGTGTTGTTTTCGTTTGGGAACAAATTTAAACAATGTGTTAAAATATGATTCTATAATAGGTTGAATATATTGCTAGAAACAACGCTATTATACATGTTATTACCGTGATGGTATTGGTGTGGATTTATGTATGAACTTACATGTGTAGATAGAACGAGTATTCGTAGGAACGCTATGTACCTTGTGAGGTCTAGTCGTTTCTTTATAACTGGTATTAGGAGGACTTTGCCCTAGTACTATCTGGTCATGACAGTACCCTTATTCAGGGTAGGTGCACACAGCTGGTGCCAACAAACGGGATTAATTCCCAAGATATCTCTTGTGTCGAGATGATATGCAATAAAAGCTTTAACGTGAATATATGTTTTGTAACTAAATAAGATAAGTGCGGTTATGCACATAATTAATGAACCTTCGGGCGAGAAGTACAACTTGGAACCCGCCCGGACTTCGGTTAGAGTAAGTCTTATTTCCAATCTAGATTCGCATTGCGCGGTGAGGTTGGTCGTGGACCCGAATGATCAAGTCGTTTTAAACGCTTGTGTGAAAACTATAAACGTTCCCAAACACTTGTCATACGTTTCCCATAAGACTCAACTTCTTTGGAGTCTTCTCTTCATACGTTTCCCATAAGGCTCAATTCCTTTGGAGTCTTCTCTTGATCATTCCTCTTCTTATGTTTCAGTAGAAGTATTGAGGTTCACTGTCGTCATCGGCTGTTATTCGAGAAGAGACGGGTGTAACCTAACACGACTACTTAGAACCTTTTTATTTGTACCCTTGCATAGTCTTTCATTAGACTAACCAACCGGTTATTTTCCTTTGCATGGTTGGCTGGTGTCATCTGTGTCATACGGCACATCAGGTAAACTTCCTTTCCCGTGAAGGCCAGAATCCGATGTTGAGGGCAGATGATGATTTAAGTGGTTTTTCCAAGATTGAAGATCCTAGGTGTGAGATCGCTCAGATCAAAAACCCTGTTATGGCGTTTATTAATTTTCAAGACTTTCGCTGTATTACACAATTCTGTATTTGGTTTGTATTTGGTTTGTTGACAGTTGTAAGACTATGATGTTGGTTCGAATGTTATTTGGGTGACTTTTATGGTACTTAATAAAGTTTCCAACGTTATATTGTTTGTTATAAAAATGGTAAGCCTTGGGTGACCCGGGAGTGTATTCTGAGGTCACTGGCGGTAATACTTTCAAAGGAGAATTTGGGGGTGTTACAGATTTGGTATCAGAGCTAAAAGTTTTAAACGGGTGTGGGTTTTCAAATCGTTTTACCTAAAACAAAAATTTTATAAACTGTTCCCCGTTCGTGTTAAGAAATTTGTTGGTTAGTTCCAGAAGTCAAAATTTTTGAACAAAATCATACTTCGAGTAAAATGTGATATTTTGAAACATCTGCCATTCAAGTCGTGCCTTCTTTTCCGGTCTGATATAGAAAGTAGGTTCTATATTTAGAAAGACTAATCCATTCTTGTCGCCTCGCAGGATATGGGTCCCTTCGTGTCTCAGCTTAAGGGTAGGAAAGGCGCCGAGATAGCTTCGCCATCTCAGGCCGAGCTCATTTTTTCCGTTCTTCCGAGTTGTACACAAGTTGGGGAGCCGAGTAGCCCACCCGAGGAGGAGAAGACCTTCCTCGTGGAGTTGGTTATGCTGGTATCTGACCGGGTGGAGGATCCCGAGGAGTATCCGGAAGAAGACCCAGAGGAGGATCCCGAGGAGGATCCAGAGGAGGATGAGGAGGAGGACCCCGAGGAGGACCTCGAGGAGTACTATTATGATTCAGATGGTCTGGAGCACCTGCTTGTTGATGGTAAAGACCCGGGAATGCAGTTCATCTTCCCTAGTCCGGAGAACCCACCAGTTCAGGAGTACGCACCGTTGTCCCCTGCTGCATGGGAGGCGCTTGGGGTACCCAGGGCCAACTGGGCGGAGTACGAGCCGCTGGATGCACCGGTGGACCCGTAACCTATCTCTGCCGAGGCTCATCACCATGTGGAGATGATGACTGAGCGAGCTCGTATGCGGGGAAGGCCGTGGGAATCGATGGATGCTCCGAGGGAGGTTCCGACCCAGCAGGCCAGGCCTAGGCCCCGAGTGCTAGTAGAGCACATGGAGGAGTGGACGGATGCATTGTACGATATAGAGGAGCAGACTTACGAGACTTAGCTCGGTCTCGCTCGTATGCTGGGTGACGTCTGTGAGCTCTAGGAGTACATCAGGCAGGCCAAGCTGCTACTCAACCCACATTACGAGGTGAATAGGGCGGATTTTCACCCAGGGTTCCTAGAGGAGTTTTGCTACCCACCTATACCCGGGGAAAGGCCAAGTGTTCTGATGCCTAGGGAGGAGCCGTGTGTTCTGGGCCCTAGTAGCTCATGGAGGCCGACACCGGAACCCGAGGGCGGTCCACTTCCAAATAGAAGGTGTCAAAGGTCTGACGTGTACATGAATCTCTTCAAGGCACCTTGAGAGGAATAGTGGCATATCTTAGTGATTCTCTTTTCTATTTATTTTGTTTTCGTTGTCTTAGAGCCTTAGTCTCCTAACAATTTTGTCCTTTCGTTTAGGAAGACTAATGTAAACTTATCGAACATGGTTTCAGTTCATTTCATCAATAAAGTTTGCCAGTTTGATCTACTTCGAATCAAGTTCATATGTTGTGTATAATCAAAGGGTGATATTAATGTTGTGAAATACTTGGGAAATTGATCGGCGAACAGATGGTGAACACAAGAAACACAATCCGTGCTGGTGCTGGGCCGAGTAACAATCCAAGGCTGAATCTGAGGAACGCCGCTAATCAAGGGGATGAGAGAGAGTCTGTCTCTCACAATAACCCCGTAGGCAGTGGCCAAGTTCAGGCTAATCCCTAGGTGGTGTTCAATGCTACGGCCATAGAGGTCATTCGTGGGATTGTTATGCAAGCGGTCACCGATATAATTCGGCCAGTTGCACCACATGCACAGGGTGTTCCGATTCCTCAGGTTATCCCTGAATTTGAGGAGCCAGCGGTTCGTGTACCTCAGGTCGATGCCGTCAGAAACAGAGGAAACTATGGTCGAGCCTTGAAGGCCATTAGCTCAATGAGGCCTGACAGCTATGACGGTATTGGAGAACTAGTCAGAGTGGTGTATTGGTTCTCGTACATGGAGCGGTTGTTTAGGAATGTCGATTGCATTGAGGCTGAGAGGGTGCACATCGCTTCCCTTCAACTTAAGGATGTGGCTAGCGAGTGGTGGGAGAGCACTGGGTTAGCTGATCATCCCGGATTGAACTGGGGTTTGTTCAAAACGAAAATGACTGACCGTTTCTTTTCCCGTGCTATGAGGGAAGAGAAGCATAAGGAGTTCCTTTACCCTAAGACGGATGGGTTGAAAGTGATTGAGCTTACAGCTAAGTTTAATCATTTGTTGCAATATGCTGGTCCGGAAGTGTCGAGTGAGGAGCAGAAGATCTGGCATTTCCACGAGTGGATGAACCCAGACATCAAGCCGTTGATGGTGCGCCATGGCTGCTCTACTCTGGAGCAGTATGTGGATGCCGCCTATAAATTGGAGGTGACTCTGGAAGAGTCAGCGAAGAAGCGCAATCGCCAGAGACCAGCGCAGAGCCAGCCTTAGGCTAGTGGGTTTAAACGACTCGCGCCACAGTCGCATTTTGCCAAGTCGGGCCGGGCTAGAACTGAGGTGACACAGTCGGGTCCTACTCAACGCTCGGGCCAGGGCAAGAACCCGATTCGGTGCTATAACTGCGGAACACCGGGACATAAGAGCAACGAGTGTCCGAAGGACAAGAGGACGTGTTTTGCATGCGGAAAGGAGGGGCATTTGCAGACGTTTTATCCTCAAATGAGGCAGAAGGAGGCTGAGTCGCAGCACGGGTCAATTAGCCATAACAACCGACCCCGATTCAAGCCAGTGGGAGCTCCTAGCCCTTCGACGCAGACGACTGCTCAGAACAAGGGGAAAGCCACAGCTACTTCCGTAGGTCAAGGTCAGCGGCTATATGAGATGCGTGAGGCTGACGAACCAAATGCTCCAATTGCTCAAGGTACTCTATACCTCCATTCTACATCTGTGTGCTTATTGTTTGATTCGGGTGCCACTCATTCTTTTATTTCGGAGAACTGTGTGAGTAAGCTAGGCTTATTGTGCAATGAGACTTGCGAGCCATTTGTGGTGAACCTTCCAAATGGTGAACAATTAGTAGGGACCAAGCGTTTGTCGGAATTTCCGATTACCATTCAAGGTCGGAAGTTTGAAGCAGATTTGATCTGTATAGCGATGGCTCCATACGACATTATTCTCGGGATGGACTGGCTGACGCGTCATGGGGCGGTAATCGATTTTAGCTCAAGGACAGTGACAATTTCATCTGGGGGACAGTTTGTGTGCAAGTTCAAGGGTCGTAACGACGCTGATAACGAAAATCTCATCAATGCGATGGCTGCGTGTAAGCTACTTCGACAAGGTTGTGTCGAGTACCTTTGCTACCTGGATAAGCCCAAGAAGGATGAGACTTCAGTTCACGATGTTCCTGTCATATGCGAGTATCCGGATGTTTTTCCTGATGAGATTCCCGGTTTACCCCCGAATCGTGACGTAGAGTTCACCATTGATCTCGAGCTCGGTACCTCGCCGATTTCTAAGGCACCGTATCGGATGGCTCCAACAGAGATGAAGAAGTTGAAGAAGAAACTTGAGGACCTTCTTAAGAAAGGGTATATAAGGCCGGGTGCATCGCCTTGGGGCGCTCCTGTCTTGTTTGTCAAAAAGAAGGATGGTTCGTTCCGACTTTGTATCGACTATCGAGAGTTGAACAAGGTCACTATCAAGAATAAGTACCCGTTGCCTAGGATAGATGATCTGTTGGATCAACTGCAGGGAGCAAAAGTCTTTTCCAAGATCGATCTGAGATCTGGTTACCATCAGCTTAGGATTCGTGAGGAAGATATTATGAGGACTGCATTCCAGACGAGATATGGGCACTACGAGTTCGTAGTCATGCCATTTGGGCTTACTAATGCTCCGACAGTTTTCATGGACTTGATGCATAGATGTTTCCACCAGTACCTGGATAAGTTCGTGGTGGTATTCGTCGACGATATTCTGATCTATTCTCCGAGCGAAGAGGCTCACGAGGAGCATCTTCGAATCACCCTGTTAGTCCTTAGACAAAATCAGTTGTATGCAAAGTTGTCTAAGTGTGACTTCTGGATCAAGGAAGTGGCTTTCTTAGGCCATGTGATTAATGAAGATGGGGTAATGGTTGACCCTCAGAAGATCGAAGCAGTAGCTGACTGGAAGCGACCTCAGAACGTGAAGGAGGTGCGCAGTTTCTTGGGACTTGCAGGTTATTACAGGCGGTTCGTGGAGGGATTTTCAAAGATCGCTCTACCCATGACCGGGTTGCTCCGCAAGGTCCATAAGAAGTCCATATGGGACGACAAGTGCGAGGCAAGTTTTGAGAAGTTGAAAAAGTGCCTAACGTCCGCACCGGTTTTGGCGCTACCGGAAGGAACTGATGGTTATGTGGTCTATAGTGACGCTTCAAAGCATGGGTTAGGATGCGTATTGATGCAAAAGGGAAAGGTGATTGCATACGCATCTCGGCAGTTGAAGACCTATGAAGAAAACTATCCGACGCATGATCTGGAGTTAGCGGCTGTGGTTTTCGCACTGAAGATTTGGAGGCACTATCTCTTTGGTGTTAGGTGCCAGATCTTTACCGACCACAAGAGTCTCAAGTATGTGTTCACTCAGAAGGAGTTGAATATGAGACAACGTCGCTGGTTGGAGCTACTCAAGGACTACGACATCGAGTTGCTGTATTATCTGGGCAAGGCTAACGTGGTAGCCGATGCATTGAGTCGGAAGATGGCGCACGATACCGTAGTAGCTCTGCTCACTGCTCAGACCAAACTGCATCAAGGATTGTGTGAGATTGATGTCTTGTACGATCAGCGTCGAGGATGCATGAGTATGTTGGAGATTCAGGCTACACTACTAGATCATGTCAAGGAGAAGCAGGTTGATGATGTGATCTTAGTGAAGTTAAGCAGTAAAGTGATGGATGGGAAAACTCCCGGATTCGTGGTTCAAGATGATGGATCACTCTGGTTTCAGGACCGGATCTGTGTGCCTGACGTAGATGGCCTTCGCCAATTGGTGATGAAAGAGGCCCATTCGTTAGCTTTTTCTGTACATCCAGGATCCAGTAAGATGTACAAAGACCTCAGAAAGAAATTCTAATGGCCCAACATGAAGTGGGACGTAGCAGAATTTGTGGCAAAAGGTCAAGATAGAACACCGCAAACCGGGTGGTGAACTACAATCTCTCCCAGTGCTAGAATGGAAGTGAGAGGATATTACAATGGACTTCGTCACGGGGTTGCCGAAGACTCAGAGTCAGAAGGATGCCATATCGGTGATCATTGACCGGCTCACAAAAAGTGCTCATTTCGTGGCCATCAAGTCAACTTGGGGAACCCAGAGGCTATCAGAAGTTTTCCTACACGAGATTGTCCGTTTGCATGGTATGCCAAAAACCATTATATTGGATCGTGATGGCCGATTCATGTCGAGATTCTGGAAGGAACTCCACAAGGCCATGGGAACTGAGTTAAGGTTTAGTACTGTGTTTTATCCTCAGACGGATGGACAGTCTGAGAGGACCATCCAGACACTGGAGGATATGCTGAGAGCTTGTGTACTAGATCATCCGACCAGCTGGGAGAACAGCTTAAGTCTGATTGACTTCACGTACAACAATAGCTGGCATTCTACCATCAATATGGCTCCATTCGAGGCTTTATACGGTCGAAAGTGCAAATCTCCGATTTGTTGGGATGAAAATGCCGACAAGATTCTGCTCGGACCGGAGTTAGTCGAAAGGACTGCCTCAGACATTGCCTTGATCAGACAGAGGATGCTTATAGCTCAGAGTCGACAGAAGTCCTATGCTAATCTGAAGCGCAGGAATGTCGAGTTTATGGTTGGTGACAAGGTGTTTGTCAGGGTGTCGCCATCCAAGGGTGTGTTCAGGTTCGGCAAAAGTGGAAAGCTCAACCCTCGCTACGTGGGACCGTTTGAGATCCTTGATAGAGTGGGATCTTTAGCATACCGTTTGGCATTGCCGTCGTCGGCGGATCCGGTGCATAATGTGTTCCATGTGTCTCTGCTAAGGAAGTATGTGCCAAATGTGTCTCATGTGCTGAGTTATGAGGACATTGAGATTCAGGCAAATGGTACCTACGAGGAGAGACCTGTGCGTATTCTCGAACACCGCGAGAAGCACTTGAGGAACAAGGTGGTACCATTAGTGCAGATCCTCTGGTCTAAGTCTGGATCTGAGGAGGTAACTTGGGAAACCTGGGAGACTGAGTCTGATATGCTTAGTCGTTTTCCCGAGCTGTTTTCGGCCTAGTTTCGGGGTCGCAAATTTTTTAAGGGGGAGGTATTGTTATAACCCCTAAAAGTCCCGAACTGTCGTTTTGTAAGAAAGACATGATGGGCAATTTCTGTAACCTTTGGAATAGTCTCTTGAACGAAATATTATACGTTTAATAAGATTTTGGGTCATAAGGTATTTGGGAGTGCTAAAATAATTAAATTTGGCATGTCCTCGAACGAGACCCGCGACCAGAGGCCAAGGAACGCGATTGCGGCAGTTCCGCGACCATGAATTGAATTCGCGGGCCCGGATTCGCCAAGAGCCAAGCCGCGACCGCGGCTCTGTTTCCGCGACCGCGGAAATCCTGTTCGCCTTCTTCGTCTTTCTTCCCCGCATTTCATCATTTCGTTTGCCGGCGTTTCGCCGGTGGGGGAGGCCGATCGCTTGGAGTGCTCGGCGTTGAGCTCCTCTTCCCCTATAAAAGGAGGTCGTGGGCAGCCTTCATCTTCATCCAAGCATCATCAGATCCTCTCTCTCTCTCTCTCGCTCGTGTTTTCTTCATCGCCGGAGTTTGCAGTCATCGTCGGAGCTTCGCCGGAGTTTTTGGTGGTCGCCGGAGTGCCTTGGGAAGCCTTGGAGTGGTGGTGTTCGCGGTAGTGAAGGAAGTCGTCATCGTCGTCGTCATCGTTGGTAAGCTCGGAACACCTCCAAAGTCATCGTCGGAAGGGAGAACCGTGACCGCGGGTATGAATTCCGCGACTGTGGCTCTGCCCAGATTTCCGCGACCGCGGATGTGCTAACCGCGACCGCGGCTTGCCCAACAAGCGCGATCATGGATTTGGCAACCACGGCCGCGGCTTAGGCTTTGTTTCCTTTTTGTTTGTATTGTTTATTCGTTTCGTTTGTATCGAATCTAACTTAGGGTTCCGTCCTTTATCTCATCGTTGTCGTAGGAATCCATACTTTGATTCCAATCTCCAGATTTCGGAACCCGACGTCTTCGATTCATCTAGATTAAGGCAAGTGGTGGTTCGCTCTTGCTTATCATTTCATATTTCCTTTAGTTATCAATAACTTGATTGTTAATTAAATTGGAATGAAGTGTTGTTTTCATTTGGGAACAGATTTAAACAATGTGTTAAAATATGATTCTATAATAGGTTGTATATATTGCTAGAAACAACGCTATTATACATGTTATTACCGTGATGGTATTGGTGTGGATTTATGTATGAACTTACATGTGTAGCTAGAATGAGTATTCGTAGGAACGTTATGTACCTTGCGAGGTCTAGTCGTTTCTTTATAACTGGTATTAGGAGGACTTTGCCCTAGTACTATCTGGTCATGATTGTACCCTTATTCAGGGTAGGTGTACACAGCTGGTGCCAACAAACGGGATTAACTCCCAATATATCTCTCGTGTCGAGATGATATGCAATAAAAGCTTTAACGTGAATATACGTTTTGTAACTAAATAAGATAATGAACCTTCGGGCGAGAAGTACAACTTGGAACCCGCCCGGACTTTGGTTAGAGTAAGTCTTCTTTCCAATCTGGATTCGCATTGCGCGGTGAGGTTGGTCGTGGACCCAAATGATCAAGTCGTTTTAAACGCTTGTGTGAAAACTATAAACGTTCCCAAACACTTGTCATACGTTTCCCATAAGACTCAACTTCTTTGGAGTCTTCTCTTTATATGTTTCCAATAAGGCTCAATTCCTTTGGAGTCTTCTCTTGATCATTCCTCTTCTTATGTTTCAGTAGAAGTGTTGAGGTTCACTGTCGTCATCGGCTGTTATTCGAGAAGCGACGGGTGTAACCTAACACGACTACTTAGAATATTTTTATTTGTATCCTTGCATAGTCTTTCATTAGACTAACCAACCGGTTATTTTCCCTTGCATGGTTGGCTGGTGTCATCCGTCTCATACGACACATCAGGTAAACTTCCTTTCCCGTGAAGGCCAGAATCCGATGTTGAGGGCAGATGATGATTTAAGTGGTTTTTCCAAGGTTGAAGATCCTAGGCGTGAGATCGCTCAGATCAAAAACCCTGTTATGCCGTTTATTAATTTTCAAGACTTCCGCTGTATTAAACAATTATGTATTTGGTTTGTTGACAGTTGTAAGACTATGACATTGGTTCGAATGTTATTTGGGTGACTTTTATGGTATTTAATAAAGTTTCCAACGTTATATTGTTTGTTATAAAAATGGTAAGCCTTGGGTGACCCTGGAAGTGTATTCTGAGGTCACTGGAGGTAATACTTTCAAAGGAGAATTTGGGGGTGTTACAAATAATACAATAACTACAAATTTATAATAAAGTAACTAAAATGATTATTATCTTGGATTGCGATAGTACATTGTTTACTTGTTTAGATTTGAAAATTACACAATAATTAATACTTATAGGAAATATTTTTCAAATTTATTCTATTTGAAAATATAGAAATATTTTTTAAATTGACTAACACGTACATATAAAAATTAGAATAATAGGTAGTTTTATTGATATTAATTTCTTAAATCAAACTGGTTTAATTTTATTGAGTAATCTATAATTAAGACGCGGCGCGTTGTTTTAACTTTTGTTAAAAGCTCGAATGATGTGGTATATATCAAAGGCCGACATGTAGGCGAATAGAACGTGGTGATGAACATATGCGAAGTGAACGTGGTGTCGAGTGCCGACACATAGGATTTAGGCATCTCCTTTAGTATATATATATACATAGAATATAGATAGATAGTAGAATTTTTTACTTTAATTTTATTTATAATTATTAAATCAAATTATAAAAATAGTATTTTAGAAATATCCAAAAATATATTGAGAATATTTTCATAATATTCTTATTGTTAAAATTGGAAAGAAAGAAGGTATGGAATTGATTTAAAAATCTTTGTTTGATTTGTATGTAAATTAGGAAGAGAGTAGATTATGTTTAGGAACAAATCTTGATAAGCTATATGCTTTTGATTGACATGTTTAGTTTTGAAAATAGAAAAATCTTATATATAATTATTGTGATTGATATGTTTAGTTTAGAAAATATGAAAAACTGATAAATATTTATTATATTGAATTTGAGCAAAAACAAAAAATTGATAAAATGTCATGTGGTAGAAAAAATAAGAGGACATCGTATGACATAAGGAGAGGGTGAGCTTAATAGGAAGATGTCATGTAGCTTTGAGAGGTTATGATTTAGTAGATATATAGTAGATTATCTTTTACCTAAGATATAAATTCTATCTAAGATTATACGTGTTCGTTAACTCACTTTTACCTTAGATTTGCATATATTACCATCACAAATTTTTAGATGAAGGATATGGCTACATATCCCATCTATAAAATTTATATAATAATACTAACTTAGAAGTAACTAGTGTAGTACCCGTGTCTGGCACGGGATATGTTTATTTTTTCTTACATTTAAAAAAATAATATATCAAAATTATACATTTAATTGATATAAAAATATGTAGGTAGTGACGATTATAGAAGTAGATGAATGCTAATATAAAAAAGGACTAATTGAATACAAAATATTAAAGAGATTGACAAAATATTATCGAAAGAGAGGCGAAACTCTTCATAATTTTATTAATAGTAAAAATTGGCTAAGTAATTTTGAAATATGGATAGCAACATCCCTAACATCAATACTACTAAAACGATAAAGCATAAATAAAATGTTCATCTAATACATGAAAATGAAACCCTAAACATAAAATCTCGTAAGATGTTCAAAATTGCTACAAATTATAGAAATTTCGTTGTATACTACATGTAGTATTGGGTCTTTTTTTGTTTTTTGTTGTATATCAAAATCTCCAAACATTTCTTGCTAGTAACTCTTGATGATGCAACATAAAACTGACCATGAGTGAAAACAGGGCGTGGAAGATACAAACCAACATTTGCAATAGATTGGCCCTGACTTTTATTTATCGTCATAGCAAAACAGACACTCAAGGAAAATTATCTTCATTGAAACTTGAATGGGTATGAAGTGTCTGATGGTGACTTGATCATGCGAGGAATCAAAATTGTATGTCTAATATTGTTGCCTGAAATATTCTTCCTTGTTTGACATGACTGTCGAGCTGCGTGGTTATCAATCTTGTCCCATTGCATAAACCTGAAGACTGATCAATATTTCGAAACAACATAATAGAGACCCCAACCTTAAGTTTAAGTACATGATTTGGGAAACCAGAATATCTAATATTATTCAAGTAGTCAAACGTATAAACACTTGCATCGTTGTCTGCAATAAAACTTGTATTGCAAAGGCTATCCAAATTGAGATAGACTTCTTCATCATCAAGTAAAAAAGACAATATATAATCATTAACTCTATCTACCTCTTCATGTGTTGATGCAAGAATTGCCCGTTCTTCAAAGTATCTCGGAGACAACTAATTGTCCAAAAGAGAGGGATAAACAGACTTAACAATTGTTGGAATCGGATCTAAGTCATAATCTTTCACCAATAGCTCATCAGTAATTCGTTTTTTGTGTATTTGTGCTTCTCTATCACTGTCATTACCTACAATACCATCTCTGATGCTTAATACCTATTTAGAAAATCCATTTGCTTCTTGGATATCAAAATCAGATGTACCTTGTTGAATCTGCATGTGAACTTTGCAATATTCCTACAAATAAGAGGAATTAATGGTGTCGAAATATTTAATTTGTTTAGTAATATGGCATTAGAATTTATAAAGTCAAATATAGTGGTACTTATAGATGATTAATTTTTATACATCAATGCTCATAAAAAAACATCATACTATAGGAAAAACAATAACAATCAAAACCGTATTAAACCACTATAGTTCTCCAAACCAAAGTTGAATGTTATATAGAAGTCATATTATGTTATTTGAGCAAAAAAATTGAACTGTTTCTATGATAAACTTTACAAAAAACTATTTTTATATAAAAATCTATATGATACTACATAATAGTTTTAATCAAAGTGAAATGTTTCTTGTCTTTAACTAATTTCTTAGCTTATTCGATAATTTTTAATATTAACTTTGAAAAAAATTACACTTGATTTTGTAATGTATGTGGTGATTTTTTTTTAATGTGAGGTAAAATCTCCTCTATGTAAATGTTGTGATGACACGGAGGAAAAATAAATGTGGTGATGACACTCAAATTTTAGGATTCTCCTTTAGTATATAGATATATAGAATATAGATATCATATTATGAAAATATTTACAAAATCAATTAATAACTGAATAAATGAGTACGAGTATGTAGATATATTCATATCTTAGATTGTTGACAAGGCTTTTGTCGTATGTACCTATCAAATAAACCTCAATAACCCAACTAATGTAGTATGGCAAGTAAGGGTCGAACCCATATGGAATCAAGTTATCTATCTTGTTTGCAAGAATCGTTTACCAATCATCAACGATAACAAGGGGGGTTTTGGTTTTAGTTATAAAGCTACGAAACTAACTAACAGGAGTAACAAAGACGTAAAAAAGTTGTAGACAAGTTTTAACAAAAGAGCTCAGCCAGACAAATATCCACACTTTAGTTTGATTGATCGATCATCGATTATCTCTAGTTCTTTAAACCAATTAATATTCCAATTCCTTTTCTTAAGTTTATTAAGAGGACAAGTAGACCTTGATAATACTAACTATTTAACAATCAGGAAACTATCGAGATTCAATTCAATAACAGCAATAAGTTCCAGGAATTTCAACAGATACATCTAACATAAAACAACCATTTTTATTTAGCATACAAATCAATTCTCTTCTACAATAAACTATCACAACTAGTTCTAGAATATCGCAGTTGCAACTCTGAATCGGATATTTCAACCAGAAACGATCTAACTCTAGCAGAAGAATAATACCAACAACCACTAGTTGATCAGACTAGTATAATCAGTATTAATCAAAGAGATTAAGTTCAAGAGAATCAATAACATTCAAAGAAGTAGAACAAGAGTGATAATCTTACAACCAAATCAAACGAAGGCTTCAATTGTCTGACTAAGCACAAGTAACTTAGTTCTTCATAGGCTTCCAAAACACAATAAAACTCTGAGTGAAAACTAAAAACTGCCGTACTGCTAATGATGAATGATAATGAAAACCTAATTACCAAAGTCTACTTAAAATCCAAAATAATAGTTTTCCCTAAATAATAATATAATAACCGAAAATCCAAAAGAATAAAGAAAAACAAGGAAACAAATGATAACAAATTGATCCCGCGTGTGTCAGCTCCTGGAATGCAAGGCCGCGCCCGCTGTTTTGCTACCATGCCCGCGACTTGTTCTTCTCAGCTTCTGATGCTCCAAACTCACTAAATTCCATCATTTCCTGTATTAATCTTCCCAACTCCTCAATCACAAATTAGCTCCTAAACTAATACAAACATCCCTAATAGTGTACTAACAATCTATAGTTACGCACTACAAAGTAGAGCGTATCAATTGCTACGTAGAACCGTAAATTATAGAACCATTAGATATATAGTCTCGTTGTGATATACATTGTAAAATATTATAAAAAATTTTAAACAATTAATTGTTTATGTTTATAATAGGATAAAAAATGAAACAAATTTGACTAACCACCGAATTTTCTTGATTCTCTCCTATATAATTTACATTGTTTTCTATGTTTTATGGTTTATGTATACAACTATTTAATAGTCTAATAGAATTAATTCACTAACCATGATTTATAATATATATGTATACACCAAGATAAATTATTGACACGACTATATATAAGATAAGAATTTCAGTATTGACAATAACGATTTACATTAATGATGATTGTTGAAATCAAATATATATTCAAATTAGTATTGATAATATTATTGAAAAGTGTAGTCACATAAAATTTATTGATATAATAGATAAGAAATAAACAAAATATTGGAGATATCATGAAATCAAAAGAAATAATTGTTCTAATTTAAATACAAATATTCAAATTCAAGCTCTAATCCTTAGCATATAATATCTTATTTATTCATGGTTTTATTAAGCTGATTTGATTTTCAATATATGTTCTTGTATACTTAAACTTTTTGAACTCTTCAAATCTTGGTTCCAGAGAGTTTTTATTATAAGGATTTGTTCTTATTTAGAAGTTGGAATAATCTATTTCTTGGCTCAAGTGTATGTTTGACTTTTAGAGGAATTTGTTCTTAATTACATGTTATAAAAATATTTTGTTCCGTTCTTTCCTTTTGGTTTGCCACAATCACTTAAATTATATAGTCATTATTCCTTCTTTCATTACAATTTTAATAAAAAGATACATATCAACATCATTTCAAAATTGCATATTGATCTCCATACAATATAAAATATATTGAATGTAAAAAATTTTAAAGTTGAAAATCTTTTTTGAAAAAAAAACAAAGTTTATTCGTATGAGTTTTATAAACTTTTATGGAGATTTTTTTAATTTAGTGAAATACTTTTAAATTCGTACTTTGTAACCATTTCTCTAAAATATGATTAAAAATAAATCGTGGATAAAAACAAAATTCATAAACTCAGAAAGAAACAAATTTTGTTTTAGAATCTTGAACGATATGCATTTCAATTTGATTAATTTGTAATTTAATTAAAATTTGACGTTTGGGTAATATTTGTTATGAGATAGATTTATTATTCAAGTACTATATTTAATTGAAAAAATTTGAATAATATTGAATTTATAATTAAGGCTCAATTTTTATCTAATCAGTATAATTAGTTATTATTAATTTGTTAAGTACAAAATAATAATAGCAATAAAAAGAATTTAGATTTAATAAGACTTATTTTAGTTTTTTTTCTAATTGATATTTTTACTTAATTAAAATAATTAGTTATTATCAAATTATTAATTAAACAAAGTTTAATATACAATTAAAACGGACCCATAGTTGTAATTTTTTTTAAAGACTAGATTATGGGATGGACGATGGTTGAATTATGATGACAAAAAAAAATATATTGCATTTAAGAAAATCAAATAAATTTTTATTACGTAGTAATAAATATCATAATGTACATAAACCTAATACAAATCATTAGGACACAATAACAGCTAATAACAATCAACTACTAAACATAAGATTTTAAAATATATTTAAAAAAAATAAATGTATCAACCATATATTGTTTTTGTGAAATGATATTAAGAAATTGAAGTGGATGGATCTAAAATTCTACTAACAAAAGTAATCCTAAAAATGAAAATGAAAAGATATATAGCTTAATTAATTAAGATATAGATGATCTAGTAATGACTAATCATTATCAAACAACTTAAAAAAAATTGTGGTTAAAAGACCCTATATGAGATTCAAAATAATCTAAAATATTAAAAATGAAAAACTATGAAAACATATGTTTATATAAATTTCAAATGTGAAAGCTATCGGTTACCATTTGTATAATTATAAATTATTTATATTAATTATATTAATAGGTAATTTTATGATAAATAATATAATAGCTACAAAGCTATAATAAAGTAACGAAAAGGCTGATTATCTTGGATTGTGATAGTTCATTGTTTAGATTTGAAAAATTATGCAGTAATTAATACATATGGGAAATCTTTTCAAATTGATTCTATTTGAAAATATAGAAATATTTTTTAAATTGATTAACATATACGTATTGTAACACCCCCAAATATATAACCTTGAAGGCATTACCGCCAGTGACCTCAGACGTTTTGTCCGATGTCACCCAAGGATTTACTAGTTGATATAAATCATCAAACAACAATTATGATACAAAGTATCATAACCTTCGATTAAAATCATTATTTCGGCATTACTTCCATAATCCGAAATGCAACCAAAATACAAAATCAGGTTCATTACAACGGAAGTCTTTTAAAATAATTAACAAAGGGTCTTGATCGCAATGATCACCCGCCAAGGATCTCAACCTGAATAAACTTGTCAAAACACCGTTCGCCTCTATAGTCGTTCTAGCCTTCACGGGATGGCAACTTATCTGATGTGCCGAATCGAACGGATGACACCAGCCAACCATGCAGAGAACAATTACGGTTGGTTAGTCTAATGAAAGACTAAGCAAGGGTACAAAGAAGAGTGGTTCGAAGTAGTCGTATTAGGTTAGACTCATCGTTTCTCGAATCAAAACCGATGACGATAGTCAACCACCATACTCTACTGAAACACAAGAAAAGACATGATCAAGAGAAGATTTTGGAGACCGAGTCTTACAACAATCAATCCCAAAAGAAGACTCCAACGAGTTGAGTCTTAACGGAAACATGACAAATGTTGGGAAACATTAATAATTACACACAAGCGTTCAAAAACTGTAACACCCACAAAACTTAACCCTTTTGGAAAGGTATTACCGCCAGTGACCTCAGTGTTCCTTACCGAGATCACCCAAGGCTTTACCTTTCCAAAATGGATAAGTTTTAGGGGTGTTACAGTTGTGGTATCAGAGCAAAATATTTTAAAACGGGTTTGGAATTTTTATAAACCATTTATCCGTTTTCGAAAATGCTTTAAAAAGGGCTTTGAATTTTCATACTGAAAATAATTTAAAAACACCGTTCATAGTCGTGTCTTCTTTATAGTCTGATGTAGTAAGCTTGCTTCTATGTCTAGAAAGACTAATTCCTTCTTTATTGTTCGATAGGATGGGTGTCTGCTTTTCTGTTGGTAGGGGGTTGGAAGACGCCAAGTCGGACCAACCGAGGCTAGATTTTCCGTTACCTCAGCGATGTTTCGAGGTTGGAGGCCCGAGTAGCCCGCCCAAAGACGTCAAGCACGTTCTCCCTGAGTCGGTTGTCCTTGTAGCTAGGGATGCTATGGTCCCTGGGCCTGCACCTGTGCCGCCACCAAGGGTGGAGGAAGTACAGGAATGGGAGCAGGAAGATGAGTTGTCAAGGTATGAACAAGGGGTTTACCAAGATGACTTTCTGTTGGGACCAATTCCAGAGGAGATCGAGTACGAGGAGGAGGAAGAGGAGATGCTTGAGCTAGATCTTGTCGAGGACGAGGATATGATTGAGGATGATTCCGAGGATGAGGATCCCATCGAGAATGATTCCGAGGATGAGGATCCCATCGAGGATGATCCCGAGGATGAGGATCCCATAGAGGATGATCCAGAAGAGGACCCAGAGTTGGACCTTGGAGGGCAGAATCAGGAGCCCGGTACAGAATTGCCACCAGTGCCAGAGTATACACTCATGTCAGAAGCTGATTGGGAGGCACTGTATACCGAGTACGGTATTAGGAGAAGTGTCAGGAAATCTCAGCCTATCCCTACTCCAAGAAGATGGAGGTCGGAATACGAGCTGCAGGAGATCCTCCGCCAGAGCGAGGTAATCTCTGCAGAACAGCAGCGTCAGAGGGATGAGCTGATCGCCAGTACTCAGAGGAGGGCTGGGATAGGAGGGCCAGTCATGGACGACCCATACTTTACCATGACTGAGATAGGACCATGTGCTTCAGGGTCAAGCTGGGTGCGAAACCCATCGCCAGAGCTCGATGGTGAGCCTAGCCCGAAGAGACCATGCACGGGTAGCCAGTCTTATGGGAAACATTATGGAACGCCTTGAGGAGGATTGGCGTTGCCTATCGCAGTAGTTTCGTTTCTTAGTATTCCAAGTTTGTACCTTGTGTAATATTTCAGTATTGTGGCAAGTACTCTGTGAAATACTTTATCTTCGAGCAATTGTTGTCTTAGCGCTCGAAGGATAGACTTATGTGGAGCTTGTGTAACAGTTCGAAGGTTCATCTATAAAATACCAAGTTGATCTATTCTGAGTAATTTATTTACGTTGGTATATTGCATAAATATATTGCATAATATTAATGTATTGAATGCTTGGAATTGGATCGGTAAATAGATGGTGAACCCAAGAAGCACGAGGAACTCGACTCGAGCCGGTGCTGGGACTAGTCAAGATCCCAGGCCAACGGAAAGAGGTGTTCAGAATGAACACGAGTCAGAGTCTCGCGTCCAGCATAGGCGTGAAGGTCAGGATCAGACCCAAGCGCCAGCGCTGTTTGACGCCGCAACTGTTGAGGCGATTCACGGGATTGTGATGCAGGCAATTGCAGACGTATTGAGACCCAGTGCGCCTCAAGCGCAAGAAGTGCCTACTCACCCAGCGGTTCCTGATGTTGTGGAGCCCATAAACCCTGTGGTTCAGGAGAATGTCGTCAGGGCTAGAGACAGCTATGGTCGCGCTCTTAAGACCATCACTTCCATGAGGCCCGATTGCTATAACGGGAAAGGGGAGCCAATGGCAGTGACTCATTGGTTCTCCCATATGGAGAGGCTGTTTCGGAACGTGGAGTGTACTGAGGCCGAGAAGGTCCATATCGCTTCTCTTCAGCTGAAGGAGGAGGCTAGCGAGTGGTGGGAGAGCACAAGTTTGGCTGAGAGCCCAGTGTTGACTTGGTCGATATTCAAGACCAAGATGGTTGATCGCTTTTTCTCTCGTGCTATGAGAGAGGAGAAGCATAAAGAGTTCTTGTATCCACAGACAGATGGTCTGAAAGTGACTGAGTTGGCGTCTAAGTTCAATCATCTTTTACAGTACGCCACTGCCGAGATTACCAGCGAGGCCCAAAAGATCTGGTACTTCCACGAGTGGATGAGCCCGGATATCAAGCCGTTAATGGTGCATCACACATGCTCTACCTTGGAGCAGTATGTTGATTGTGCCTATAAGCTGGAGGTAACTCTTGAGGAGTCGACCAAGAGGCGCAACCGACAGAAGTCGATGCAGAACCAGAACCAGGGAGGTGGTTTTAAGCGCCCTGCGCCACCGTCTAACTTTGCCAAGTCTGGCCGAGCTAAGACGGAGATGACGCAAGGAGGATCGACTCAACAGTCAGGGCAGACCAGGAGTTCAGTTAAGTGTTATAACTGTGGTACGGCTGGGCACAAGAGCAATGAGTGTCAGAAGGAGAAAAGGTCATGCTTTGGGTGTGGACGTGACGGTCATCTGCAGAAGTTCTGCAAGTAGGGGAAGCAGAAGGGAGTAGAGTCGCAGCAAGGGTCAGTTCATCAGAGCAACCGACCTAGGTTTAAGCCTGCCGAGACTCCTAGCCCTTCGGTCCAGACGACTGCTCAGAATAGGGGAAAGGCCCCAGCTGTTTCTGGAAGTCAGGGACAACGCTTGTATGAGATGCGTGAAGCAGATGGACCCAATGCCCCAATTGCTCAAGGTACTCTATACCTTCACTCTACTTCAGTGTGCATTCTATTTGATTCTGGTGCTACGCATTCCTTTATTTCGGATAGCTGTGTTAGCAAGTTAGACTTAGTGTGCAACGATTCGTGCGACCCTTTCGTCATTAATCTTCCTAATGGAGAACGTTTGGTGGGAACCAAGCATGTGTCCGACTTTCCGATTACCATTCAGGGTAAGGAATTCGAGGCAGATTTAATCTGCATAGCCATGGCTCCATACGACATTATCCTCGGTATGGATTGGCTAACGCGTCATAAGGCGGTGATCGACTTCAGTTCAAGAACGGTGACGGTGTCATCTGGGGGGCCAGTTCGTGTGCAAGTTCAAAGGTCGAAATGACGCTGATAACGGCAAGCTGATTAATGCGATGGCTGCGTTTAAGCTACTACGACAAGGATGTGTCGGGTACCTTTGCTACTTGGATTCACCTGCGAAGGATGGACCTGAGGTTCTTGATATTCCTGTAGTTAGGGAGTTTTCGGATGTCTTTTCGGAAGAAATTCCTGGATTACCCCCGAACCGTGACGTAGAGTTTTCAATTGATCTCGAGCCTGGTACCGCGCCAATTTCTAAGGCACCGTATCGGATGGCTCCAGCTGAGATGCAAGAATTGAAGAATCAACTTGAAGATCTTCTTGACAAAGGTTATGTCAGGCCGAGTGCATCGCCGTGGGGTGCTCCGGTATTGTTCGTCAAAAAGAAGGACGGATCGTTCCGAATTTGTATCGACTACCGAGAGTTGAACAAGGTGACGATCAAGAACAAGTATCCTTTGCCTAGGATTGATGACTTGTTGGACCAGTTGCAGGGAGCAAAGGTTTTCTCCAAGATCGACCTAAGATCTGGATATCATCAACTAAGGATTCGTGAGCAGGACATTCCTAGAACTGCGTTTAGGACCAGATATGGTCATTACGAGTTCGTAGTGATGCCTTTTGGGCTTACAAATGCTCCAGATGTCTTTATGGATTTGATGAACCGATGTTTTCACCAGTACTTGGATAAGTTCGTGGTGGTCTTCATCGACGACATTCTGATCTATTCTCCGAATGAAGAAGTCCAGGAGGAACATCTACGGATTGCCTTGTCAATCCTTAGACAACATCAGCTTTATGCTAAACTGTCCAAGTGTGAATTCTGGATAAAGGAAGTGGCTTTCTTAGGCCACGTGATCAATAAAAATGGGGTTATGGTTGATCCCCAAAAGGTTGAAGCGGTGGCTAAATGGACACAGCCCCAGAACGTAAAAGAGGTACGTAGTTTTCTTGGACTTGTCGGGTATTACAGAAGGTTCGTAGAAGGATTTTCAAAGATCGCTCTACCTATGACCAATCTACTCCGCAAGGTCCACAAGAAGTTTGTCTGGAATGACAAGTGCGAGGTCAGTTTCCAGGAGTTGAAGCGACAGTTGACCTCGGCACCCGTGTTAGCACTCCCAGAGGGGAACGACGATTATGTGGTCTATAGTGATGCTTCCAAGTGTGGTCTTGGTTGTGTTTTGATGCAAAGGGGCAGAGTCATTGCTTATGCATCCAGGCAACTCAAGACGTACGAAGAAAACTATCCGACACATGATCTTGAGCTAGCAACGGTTGTCTTTGAGCTGAAGATTTGGAGGCATTATCTCTACGGTATAAGATGCCAAGTCTTCACTGACCACAAAAGTCTCAAGTATATATTTACTCAAAATGAGCTAAATATGAGACAACGCCGCTGGCTAGAGTTGCTCAAGGACTACGACATGGAGTTGTTGTATCATCCGGGCAAGGCTAATGTAGTAGTTGATGCACTAAGCCGGAAGACAACGCACGAGACTGTAGTTGCTCTACTTACTGCTCAGACCAAGCTAAACCAAGAGTCATGCGACATTGAAGTCTTGTATGACCAGCGTAGAGGGTACCTGAGTATGATGGAAATTCAGGCTACACTGCTGGATCAGATCAAAGAAAAGCAAGTCGATGACATCATCTTGGTAAAGTTAAGCAGTGAAGTGATGGATGGGAAAGCTCCCAGTTTTATGGTTCAGGATGATGGATCACTTTGGTTTCAAGATCGGATCTGTGTGCCTGACACAGAAGGTCTTCGTCAGTTGGTGATGAGAGAAGCTCATTCATCTGCTTATTTTGTGCATCCTGGCTCTAGCAAGATGTACAAGGATCTCAGGAGGAAGTTTTGGTGGCCAAACATGAAGTGGGACGTAGCAGACTTTGTGGCAAAGTGCTTAACTTGCCAGAAGGTCAAGATCGAACACCGCAGGCCAGGTGGTGAGATGCTACCTCTCCCCGTACCAGAATGGAAATGGGAGGATATTTCCATGGACTTCGTCACTGGGCTACCCAAGACTCGAAGTCAGAGAGATGCTATCTGGGTAATTGTGGATAGGCTTACGAAGAGTGCTCATTTCATAGCCATCAAGACCACATGGGAAACCCAGAAGTTAGCAGAAGTTTACCAGAAGGAGATTGTCCGCTTACATGGCATTCCTAAGACCATTGTATCGGACCGAGATGGCCATTTCATGTCAAGATTCTAGAAGGAACTTCATAAGGCTATGGGAATCGAGTTGAGGTTCAGCACCGCGTTTCATCCTCAGACAGATGGCCAGTCTGAAAGAACCATCCAGACTCTGGAGGATATGCTTAGAGCTTGTGTGCTCGATCGTCCGACTAGCTGGGAGGACAGCTTGAGTCTGATTGAGTTCACGTACAACAATAGCTGGCATGCTACAATCAATATGGCTCCGTTTGAAGCTTTGTATGGTCGCAGATGCAAATCTCCGATTTGTTGGGATGATAATGCCGACAAAATTCTGCTTGGACCAGAGTTGGTCGAAAGGACGGCTTCAGACATTGCTTTGATCAGACAAAGGATGTTGACCACTCAGAGTCGACAGAAGTCCTACGCAGATCGGAAGCGCAGAACTGTCGAGTTCGAGGTCGGTGACAAGGTTTTTGTCAAGGTATCACCATCCAAAGGAGTTTTCAGATTTGGTAAGCGTGGGAAGCTTAACCCTCGCTACGTGGGACCATTCGAGATTCTGGATAGAGTAGGATCTCTAGCGTACCGCTTGGCGTTGCCGCCATCGGCTCACCCGGTGCATAACGTGTTCCACGTATCTTTACTCAGAAAGTATGTGCCAGATGAGTCTCATGTGCTTAGTTATGAGGACATCGAGATTCAAGTTAATGGTACTTATGAAGAGTTGCCCGTGCGCATTTTGGAGCGTCGGGAGAAGCGTTTGCGCAACAAGATCGTGTTGTTGGTACGAGTGATGTGGTCCAAGTCAGGGACCGAAGAAGTTACTTGGGAGACGTGGGAAACCGAGTCAGATATGCTCAGGCGTTTTCCCGAGTTATTCTCGACCTAAGTTTCGGGGTCGAAACTTCTTGTAAGAGGGAGGAAATGTGATACCCCGTATTTTTTGTAAGGTTATTTTGGGAATTTTCCTGAGTACCCGTTGTGTACGTCGGATTTAATACAGAGAGTTTGAGACATTCTGTAATGTGCTCTGTATCTATAATATTTTTCTCAGTGAGATAATATACAGACAACATGCCTTGGATTTTAATTGTCGTTCGCGTACGATAATTTTTATCCCGGTTTAACGTCATGTTCGTTCAAAGCTGAACGGGCGGGAAAAGTCTGTCACGGCGACCGCCGTACAGTCGCGGCGACCGCCGTAAAGCCACGGCGCCCGCCGTCCCAATGCTCGAGGAGGCAAGGCAGCTGGTGTGCCAGACCGCAGCGACCGCCGTAAATTACGGCGCCCGCCGTAATTGCCACCTTCGTTGTCCGGCAGTCCTTGCCCGTTGGTCGCCGGCGTGATTTCTGGCGAGCGCCGAACTAGCTTTAGGCCCATTGTTTTGAAGCTCCAGATGCTTTGGCTATAAAAGGAGGTGTTGGGGGAGAGATTTGAGCCATCCCAAACACCGAACCTCTGCCAAATTTTCCTCTCGCCGGAGTTGGTGCCTTCGCCGGAAATTCTGAAGCTTTCGTCGGTGTCGGTTGGTGGTGTTTCCAGAAGCCCTTTAGAAGCCTTTTGGTTGCCTTTGGAGGTCAGAACCCAAGCAAGGCGAAAAGGGATTGAAACGCGCATCGTTTTGGTGAGATTTCTCTCGTCTCTGTCGTCTGTGTTCTTCACGGCGACCGCCGCCAAGAACAGCGGCCGCCGCCAGTGCCCAGAATGCCTTCATGGCTTTGGCTTGGTTGGTTGTCGTCGTGGCGTCTTTCCTTTCGTGTTCTTTTGTCGTTTTTAGATTCGTACTACGGTTATGTCGAATCTAACTTAGGGTTCCTTTTATGGGTCGACTCGAAGGTTGTTGTGCTGTCGGAACTATACCCGTGTCGAGCCCGGAATCCAGTTGTCGTCGTTAGACTATTCTGCGGATTAAGGCAAGTGGCGGTTCGCTCTTGCTCGTTCGTTCCATATTTACATTAATTATCAGTAGTTTATCTGAGTAATTAATTTGGAATGAATACTCTGTTTGTCTGGAAACGGTTTTGATAAACTATTTTGAAAATCATATAATAGGTTGTATATCTGTTAGAACAACGCTATTATCTGTGATCACCTTTCGGGCCTTTATGTGGATTTATCATATAACTGTTATTGTGTTGTAACTGTTTAGTTAGCACTATTAAATAGGAACGTTACTCGGACTCTGTCCAGTCATTTCTTTATAATCTGGTATCGGGGTGGCTCGTCTCCATCTGGTACTATTCTAAGATCATGATCGGTCTCTTTCACAAGTGTGTAGAGACAGGACACTTAGCTGGTGTCACAAACCTTTCGGTGTACGTCACTCTCGACGAAACGTATACTAAGATGTGTCGTCCCATTGGTGGGGTACACATGTAAAAGTCTATAATGTGATGTGTGTTTTTGAAACATAATCAGATAAGTGCTACCTTGACGCACATAATTAATGAATGCTCAGCGAGTAGGGCAGCTAGGTGATAGTGCCGCTAGGAATACTCGTATTGACTTGAATGTAGTACGTCTTCTTTCCGATCTGGATTCGCTGAAAGGCGGTGAGGTTGGTCGTTGACTGAAGCATCTCAGTCAACTTTTAATTCATTATTGTATGATTCTATAACTTTCTAGAATTGTCATACTTCCTTAAAGACTCATTTCCGTTGGAGTCTTCTTTCGAGTCGATTTCTGTGAAGATTCAGTCTTCCAGAATCTTCTCTTATGCATACCTCTTGTTTATTCCGGTAGGAGTATGGTGGTTGACAAGCGTACTCGATTATTATTCAAGGGACGAGGAGTCTAACCTAATACGACTGCTTCGAACCATTCTGCTTTGTACCCTTGCTAGTCTATTCATTTAGACTAACCAACCAATATTTTCCATTGCATGGTTGGCTGGTGTCATCCGTTCGATTCGGCACATCAGATCGAAAGTAGCTCAGAAGATTAGAAGGACTATGGAGTCGGTGGTGGTTTTTGAACGTTTTAATTATTTCTTTAATCAGGTTGAGATCTTTTGGACAATGACTTTGGTTGTAAGGTATTTTATGAGACTTCCGCTGTGTTTGGTTTAAACTCTGTGTTGACCTATTCGGGATTGGGTTGTAATCCCGTAACTCTTGTTCCTTGACAATGTTATGTTTTGGATTGCAGCACAATTGGTATTCACTCCTTGTGGGGAGTGGATAAAGGGGAGAGGTCTCGTGTTCGAGCGCTCCCAACAACCTCTTGGCTAATGGCTTCCATTAATTTGGAGTAGCCCCCAAGGATGGGTTGGGGTACATGGGATGCGGCTCATGGAGTGTCTCATGTTGGGCTAGGCCCGTGGCTTGAGCACTCACATAAAAGTGTACTTTTTTTGTAACATCCCAGGCCAAGCTACCCCAGCCACCAAGCCGCCCAGCCACCCAACGGTGTCGGCGCCGGTACTGGTGCCGCCTGGTTGTCCAAGGGCATGCAGCACAATTGGTGATACAAGTGGTAAGGTATTGCCCTTGTATCTAAAGGTCCCGGGTTCGATCCCCGTGGGCAACAACCTACCCATTTAAATGGGGGAAGGGTTGGGTGTGTGGGCTGCATGCCCTTGGACAACCAGGCAGCACCAGTACCGGCGCCGACACCGTTGGGTGGCTGGGCGGCTTGGTGGCTGGGGTAGCTTGGCCTGGGATGTTACAAAAACGACTTGATGTTTCGGCTCACGACCAACCTCACCGCCCAAGGCGAATCCAGATTGGAAAGATAACTTTACTCTTATCAAAGCCAAGACGAGATTTCCTAGCTCCACTATTGCCTAGCTGCACTACTCGCCCAAGGGTATATTAATCATGTGCGACAACGGCACTTACCTTATGTAATTCCAAAACACACATCACGTTATAAGTTTTTAGATATATGTTTTGTCATGAGGGACATATATCGAAGGGAATCCTTCCCAAGGTTTGTGACACTAGCTAAGTGCACCACCTCTATACTCGGATAGAGGACGATCATGATCCGCCAGTTGGTGTCAGGGTCTCCGATGCCCTCTCAACCAATAATTATCAAGAAACGACTGGACCTCAACGAGTCCAACGTTCCTAACTACTAGTGTTAACTAAACAGTTCAACACAGTAATAATCCACATCACAGCCAACATGGCCAACATCAAAAAAAAAATCTATACTAGCGTTGTTCTAACACATATACAACCTAGTATAATATCATGTTTTAATCATTTATATCTATAATAGCGTTGTTCTAGCAGATATACAACCTATTATAATATCTTTTAAAATCACTAACAGTTATCAAAACTATTCCCAACGAAAACAGTAAATCATCCCAAATTAATTAACAACTAAACAATTGATAATTAATTGAAATATGGAATGATGAGCAAGAGCAAACCGCCACTTGCCTTAGATCCGCAGAAGCTTAATGACGACGATGGGTTTTCCGGGCTCGAAACAGGGACAGATCTGGCAACACAGATTCCTTCGGATCGACCCATAAAGAAATCCTAAGTTAGATTCGACAAACACGAGTACGAATCTAAAGAATAACAAAAGGAATCAAAAGGAACGAAGCCCGATCGAAAGCCATAGAAGCCAAGGCCGAAACAAGCCAAAAGCTTCTGGGCAACGGTCGCCGCCCATAAGTTTGGCGACGACAGATATGCGAATAGAACATGGCGACGACAGATATGCGAATAGAACATGGCGACGACACATATGCGAATAGAACGTGGCGACGACACATATGCGGATTGAATGTGGTGCCGACACGTAGGATTTGGGCATCTCCTTTAGTGTATATACATATAATAGAATATAGAATATAGATAGATAGTAGACTTTTTTACTTTTATTTATAATTATTAAATTAAATTATTAAAAAAAAGTATTTTAGAAATATCCAAAAATATATTGAGAATATTTTCATAATACTTTTATTGTTGAAATTGGAAAGAAAGAAAATATGGAATTGATTTAAAAATCTTTATGATTGATTTGTATGTAAATTAGGAAGAGATCGGGTTAGGAACAAATCTTGATAAGCTATAAGCTTTTGATTGACATGTTTAGTTTGGAAATAGAATAATATTATATATAATTATTATGATTGATATGTTCAGTTTAGCAATAGGAGAATCTGATAAATATTTATAATGTTGAATTTGAAGAAAAACAAAAAATTGATAAAATGTTATATGGCAAAAAGAATAAGAGAATGTCATGTGGCATAAGGAGGGGGTGGGCTTATTAGGGAGATGCCATGTGCCTTAAAGAGGTTGTGGTTTAGTAGATATATAGTGTCTTACACGGGAGCCTGGATAGTGTCTGTGCCACGCAGGAGATTTATTTTTATATATATTTTTTAACACTACGTAATATAATATTAAAATCCAAAACTTCAAATACGTTTCATGGTACTAAACAATGGTTAATTTTTATACATTAGTGCCCATTAAATATCATTATATAAAAAGACAACAATAACTCAAAATTCAAGTCAAAGTTGAATGTTAAATAAAAATCATATTTAGTTATCTTATGTAAAAAGTTGAATAATGATTTTTTATAAATATCTTAGATAAGTATATTCAATGGAAGATCGCTAGGTTGTTAGGGGTCTACTTATTATTGTGTTCCGTGCATATCTTGTTGTTTTGACTTTTAGTGTTATTGTGTGGATTTTGCTTGCAGGTGACGCCTAAGTGCCTTATTTGCCTACTTTTGACTTATTTTCATAGCTTTTGGGTCTTTTAAAAATACTCCCTCGACTTAGTCGGGGTACATGTGCATAAATCTTAACCACATACCTCATTTTTGTGCATATCTTGTAAATTTAAATAAGGAAGTATTAGTTATAGATTTAACTTATAAGAAGTAAAGTTGAGTACATAAATCTCTCTATATATAAAATTATTTAAAAAATGAAAAAAATACATTTTGACAAAGTGAATGGAATGACGACACATGGTGTAGTAAACTTTTGCTTTAATATATATATATAGTAGATTCATTGATTTGTAATCTTTTAATTGATTTGTATATTTAAATAAGGAAGTATTAGTTATAGATTTCGTTTGTACTAAGGAGAGTTTAGTACATAAATCTCTCTATATGTAATTTTTTTTTAAATGAGAAAAGGACATGTGGAAAAGTGAAGGAAATGACAATGCATGCGTACTAAGATTTTGCTTTAGTATATATATATATATATATATCTTCGTTCTGTACAAAATATAATATTTGTGGTTCAAGTGGCTTAGTTGGGGTTCTAATTTAATAGATATATAGTAGATTATATTTGATATTCAAAGAAGGGAGGCTAGAATGAAATGTACATTTGCCAAACTTAGTATGCGTTTATTTCGTGCTGCTAAAATTGGGTGTGAAAAGAAAATCTTACTTTATAGAAAGAAAAGGAAGGATAAAGAAGGAAATAAAAGGAGCTCAAAAAAAATGGTTGCTACCAATCTTTATATTGCTTTCTCTAAATTTATTTTTTCATGCACAAGATTCTATCAACATATGGGTATATATAATACTTCTTACTTTGGTGTTTGTAACTATATTATATGGACAATATTTTTTGATGAATATAATCTAAGGGTATTGAAGAGTTATAAACATACATTGTTATTGCAATGCAGGTTTATTGAATATTTTGTGGTTTATTTTGGAAAGAATTGATGTTAAAAATATTACAGATTTGTTTTAGTTCATAAGAAATATATTACAGAGAATAAAAATTTGCATAAAATATAATATTTTGTGTTACATTTTAGAAAGAATTGATTATAAAAATATTGTAGATCTATTTTAGTATAGTATGTATAGGCTGTAAATTATTGCAGAGATTTGACTTTTAAAATAAAACCGAAAAAATGATAGCTTGCCACGTGGCCAAATTAATGGCATGATGCCACATGACAGTAGGGAGGGATGAGTTTATTCTGGGGCCGCCAAGTGCCTTAGTTGGTATTCTACTTTAGTATATATATATATATATATAGTAGATTAAGGTAATGTGACAACTTGTATTGTGCCACATCATCTTTTGACACTTATATGCTCTATGTTATGCCACATGTCGCCATCTTATTTGTCCTTATTTACAAATTTTATATTTTATTATGATATTGTAATTACAGTAAATATCTCGAAGATAATCTTAATTTCCTATTTCAGTATATAGAATATAGGAAGTTTGTTGAGTGCGGATAAGTCCCGACCTTTGGATTTTAAAAATCAACGCTCTAGATCAGTCTTTCATTAAAAAGGAAAAAATGTCATAAACGTAGTTTTCCTTTGTAATTCGAGTTTTTTCGAATAAAATTTGTTGGCACACTTCAATACGATGTGCATCAAAGATATACTAAAATGTGCACCAACATTTAAAATTGTATTTTAGAGATAAAATTACCTTTATCTTGTAGATATACTTATAATGTGGATATTATTTTGTTCTCCAAGTCATGTAAACATGTATTTAAACAGGTACTTGATGAATCCTATGTGCACACACGATTGTGTCCCATTCGACCACCGGAGGCCAGCATAGGGAATGACACATGACTAAAATAGTAGAGCGCGATATCTTCGTCACAAGCGCGATCTTATCAACCATCGTGTGGCCTTGTGCAATCATTACGCTTCTCACGATGTTCACATCCGCCTCTCTTAAACCGGTCGGAAACCGTGTTCCTAAACATAATCAAAACACTTTATACCATGGGGATTTTAGTGGCGGACAAGCTCTCCACTTGTCCTTCCAGCCGTGCCACGTTGCAGTCATGCAACTACTTACCCCTTGGGCATGCAAGACAGGTTAAGAGAAATTGTGAACAAGTGTCATTGATCTTTCTCTCTTAGAACAGATTATAAAGGGCTCGAGAGAAGAAAACGTTTTGGGGGAATATAGGCGCAAAATCTCGAAGAAAGGTGAAGAATTCCGACCACGTGGAAGAACCGAAAATATTTTCACATTTAAAGTCCTCATGACACAAATTTGTTCACGATTGGGTGGTGGTAATAAACGTTTAGATCCTCAGTCATGTTGACCTCGTCCTATGATTCGTTGACAGCCTTGAATCATTTAATTAAGCATGCATCGCTTTTTTCGGGAATCGTCATTGGCGCAATCCGCGGGGAGACTATCCTCATAAGGCAGCTTGTTCAACGACAAACAAGGTCATGTACTCATGGCGGATCTAGGATTCAACCCCTAATAGTAGGGGGATTTTCATGGTGGGGATCCACCCGCTCTTGGGCTCCTCATCCACAGCCACCGCTGCCGGTATGCCTTATGCTTCACATCCTCAACCTCAACCTGTGTATCACCAGTTCATGCCTTCACTGGGAAATCTGAACCACCATTCGTATGTCCCGGAGCACGTGAATATTCTAGGCCCATGTTGTTGGGGGGCTTCCACCATTTTCTCAACATGCCCAAGATTTTGGGGATCCTCACTTGCGCCAACCCTTGAGGCGCTCGTAGTCAGTCTGGAAACACGGAGCCTCCATGATGGAGCACTCTTCACGTTATCAAGAAGAAGGTCGATTTTCTACGCGGTCTATGGTCGTGGTGTGGAACCCATTATGGTGCTAGACGCGTTTTTAATCTTTTCAAGAGAAATATGCTTGGTCCCAATCGCAAATAACGTTCATGCTTCGGTTATGTCTGGGTATGATGGTTATGCTAGGCCTTTTGGGCCAAATGACCATGTCAAAGCTTTTCTTGTTCATATGAGTATGAATCCATCCAATGACGTTGTATACTGATGCGCGTTTCCTGCCACTTTGAAAGGTATCACTTTGTCCTAGATCACTAACCTTTCCTCGTGGACAATTTGGTCTTTTTTCCCAATTAACCGAATTATTTGTCCTTCATTTAAGGCGCCTCTAGGAAGAGAAAAAAGACAATAACTGATTTGTTTCAAGTCAAACAGAGGCGAGATGAGTCATTGGGCATATTTTTTACACGGCTCATGGATGTTCTGGTGCAGATTACGAAGTTTGATCCCGTTGTGGCCCGTGCAGCGCTGGTGGGGAATCTGGATGATGGACAATTTAAATTGTCCGTGTACAAGAAAACTCTCAAAACCTTTGAGGCACTTAAGATGAAGATAATGTAGCAGATTGAGGCCGAAGAAGTAGTTGGTCGAGTTTTTGGTTGAACTACCAGAACCGAGGCCAGGGTTAACAAAACAAGTATGAGAAGAGGCCCACATGGGGAAAATGGATGGTGCTAGAGGTAGTAAGCCAATAGCTGAAGATGCATATCAAGTATAGCGCACCGGAAAACGCCAGCCCCAGCTACTAAGTGAAGACAATATCGCAATGCTTGGTTGCCTCAAGAGAGAGGTCCCTTGGGCAAGAAGCATAATCCTCAAAAAAAGAGATGGGTGGAGGCAAATGAGCTAGAAAACATCATAGTATGGAGCGTTCATTCTTTCCTATGGAAGAATTTGGTTTGCAGATTTGGTTTTTCTCACACATTGATAAATGACCATGGCCCACAGTTTGACATAAAGGAAATAAAGGATTTCTACACTTTCATAGGCATTCACCTCAAGTTTTCTTCAGTATCTCACCCATAGTCGAATGGGCAGGTCAAAAATGTTAATGCAATAATCATGGATGATCTCAGACGAAGGCTAACTGGAACGCAAGGAAGATGGGAAGATCTTCTACCTTTGGTCCTCGAGACCTATAGGACTACACCTAAATGGGCGACAAGGGAGTCTCCTTCTGCAATGGTTTACAGGATGGATGTTGCGGTCCCTATCAAAACTTCAATTCCTTTTGCAAGCGTTCTTGACTTGAATGAATAAGAAACCAAGGAATCTATGAGGATCAAAATGCACCTCAGAGAAGAACTTCGGGAGGTGGCTACTCTCTAATCATGTGAGTTTTAGGGAAGAATTAAGGTTTACCATGACAAGAAGGTGCGACCACGGGGGATCAAGACTGGTGAATACATCCTTTGCCGCGTCGATGGAAGGAAATTGGGCCCTAAATGGGAAGGACCGTATCTGCTGGACGAAGAAGTGGCAAACGGAGCCTTCAAGCTCGGTGACAAAAACGGTAACACGCTCTCCAAGACTTGGAACGTGGATAGATCAAATAAGTATTATGTGTAATGTATCGAATCCATAACAAAATTGCCCCCAAGGCTCTCTACCTTCAATCTTTGCTTTGCACTATCTTACCTTAAGCGGGTGAGATCCCTCAAGCTTCGCGGTTGGGGCTACCATCGTGCTTTGTTACCTTAGGCGGATGAGATCTCTCAAGCTTCGCGTTTGGGGAATCCCCAAATGCTAAGCTTGAGTTGTGATACCCCGTATTTCTGTAAGGATATTTTGGAAATTACCTGAACATCTGTTGTGTACGTCGATTTAGTTTCGGAGAGAGAAAGACATTCTGTAATGTTCTTAATCTCTGTAATATTTTTCTAAGTGAAATAATATACAGTCGACGTATTTTGGGACTTAATACTCGTTCGTGTACGATTATTATTTATCCCGGATTAAGACCTTGTTGTTCCAAGCTTAACGGACGAAAAATGGGCTTCGCGGCGACCGCCGCCTGACAGGCTCTGACATCGTCATCCTATTCCCGGCAAGTTGGCAAGTGGCCTGGGAATGCGGCGACCGCCGCCAGAAATGTGGCGACCGCCGCAAGAGACCTTTCAAAGCGGCGACCTCTTGCCGACAGCGACGATCGCCGCCACTGCTGCAGGGCAAGTTGCAGGGGCTTGTCGGCGACCGGGGGACGGCTTGATCTCGGCCCTCCACGTGCATGGCTTGTCATTTCTTGTTCCCTTGGCTTGAGACTATAAAAGGAGATGGATTGGGATCGAATTGAGCACAGAAACGAAGCTCAAATCCCTCACAATCATCTCGTCGGAATATTAAGCTCTCACCGGAGACTTTGAGATCGATCGTCGGAGCTCCATTTGGTGTTATTCCAGTTGCAAAGTGAAGCTTTGGAGGCCCTTAGAAGCTTAGAATCCAAAGAAAAGGAAAGGAGAAGCAAAACAATCGAAGTCGGTGAGTTATTGCCTCTCGTGTATATTTCTGATGTTCGTAGCGGCGCCCGCCGTAAGGCAGGCGGCGACCGCCGCCCATAAGCTCTTGGCTTGTTTCGGCCTTGGCTTTTGTGGTTTCGATCGGGCTTCGTTCCTTTCGATTCCTTTCGTTATTCTTTAGATTCGTACTCGTTGTTGTAGAATCTAACTTAGGGTTTTTTTATGGGTCGATCCGAAGGAATCTGTGTTGCCAGATCTGTCCCTGCTTCGAGCCCGGAAACCAGTTGTCGTCGTACCTAGCTTCGTTTAAGCTTCTGCGGATTTAAGGCAAGTGACGGTTCGCTCTTGCTCATCATTCCATACTTCCATTAATTATCAACTGTTAGTTGTTAATTAATTTGGAATGATTTATTGTTTATGTTGGGAACAGTTTTGATAAATTATATGATGAAAAGAATATGATATTATAATAGGTTATATATCTGCTAGATCAACGCTATTATAGATATATGGTTATGATAATTGCCTGGAAGGCTTTAATATGGATTATTACTGTGTTAAACTGTTAGTTAGCACGAGTATTCGTAGGAACGCCTGGACTCTGTGAGGTCCATTCGTTTCTTTATAACTTGGGGAAAATGGCGATCAAGACCCTACGGATGTAGAGGCTTGGACTCTACGAGGTCCATTCTTTCGATATAGGTCCAGAGGCTTGGACTCTGTGAGGTCCATTCCTTCGATATATGTCCTACGTGACAGAACATATATTTAAAAGCTTATAACGTGATGTGGGTTTTGGAATTAAATCAGATAAGTGCTCTTGACGCACATAATTAATATACCTTCGGCGAGTAGTGCAGCTAGGCGATAGTGCAGCTAGAAAAGCTCGTCTTAACTTTTAAATCGCTCGTATGCGATACTGTGATTCTGTGATTAATTAATGTTTCCCAACATTTGTCATGCTTCCGATAAGACTCATTTCGTTGGAGTCTTCTTTTGGGATTGATTGCTATGAGACTCGGTCTCCAGAATCTTCTCTTGATCATGCCTTTTCATATATTCTAGTAGGAGTGTGGTGGTTGACTATCGTTATCGACTGTTATTCGAGGAGCGATGAGTCTAACCTAATACGTCTACTTCGAACCACTCTGCTTTGTACCCTTGCATAGTCTTTCATTAGACTAACCAACCGTAATTGTTCTCTGCATGGTTGGCTGGTGTCATCTGTTCGATTGGCACATCAGATAAGTTGCCGTCCTGTGAAGGCTAGAACGACTATGAAGGCAAACGGTGTTTTTGATAAGTTTATTCAGGTCGAGATCCTTGACGGGTGATCATTGCGATCAAGACCCTTTTGTTGATTATTTAAAGTCTTCCGCTGTGTTAAATATGTCTTGTATTAAGTCTTGCGTTGTATTTCTGATGTATTTGGTTCATGGATGTAATCCTAAAACCTTGGTTTAAATGAAAGTTGTGATATTTTGTATCATAATTGTTGTTTGAGGATTTATATCAACTGGTAAAGCCTTGGATGACATCGGACAGAACGTCTGAGGTCACTGGCGGTAATGCCTTTCCAAGGGAATATTTGGGGGGTGTTACATGAGTGATCTCATCCGCTTAAGGTAAGATAATGCAATGCGTATGTCATCGTAGATTGTTGCCTTAAGCAGATGAGATCCCTCAAGTTTTGCGCTTGGGGATTTTATCGCGCTATGTTTCCTTACTTTATTTTGAGCGTTAGTTATGTGTTGGATATCCTCAATGAGGGTTTGGGACTTGCAAGAAGTCGAGTGATGTATTCACTGCCTTCGGGGCTATCGTGTGTACGTTTAAATATCCTTGTGGAGAGTCTATGTGATAGCTCCATGACCCCCTCAATGACGGCGAAGGACGAAGATGAAGCAATGGAAGTGCAATCCAACGGCCCGGTGACTAGAGCTCGTGCAAGGGCGATGGAACGAGCAACTTAATATTTAGTCACCCAAAGTTATGCAGGTTACTCAGCGTCAAACAGTCCTAAATGGGTCCTCCTCTTGACCTACGAAGGGCTGGGCGATGCCTCGCCCTAATTCAGCCCTCACGGCGCCACTGATGCCTCGCCCACGCGTCCGTCCTGAAATGCAAGGCCGCAACCGCTGCTATGCATCCGTGCCCGCGGCTCGTTCTTGTCTTAACACGCCATCGCTGCCTCTTCCTCCCGCGGCTACGGCTTACCCACGATCGCTGCCTCATTTGATAGGCTTTATAGTTTTCTTTCCTAATTTATTTAGACTATTTTAGCTAGTTTTGGGTTAGGTTGGGTGTGCCCCTTATGTGTTTTGGGCCGACCCACTCTTTGGTGTTTATTAGTTAGACTACTTTCCTTACTCGGTTTTGTCTAGACTATTTAAACCTTCTTTCATTCATTAATGAGATCATGTTGATTTGAGTTGTTAAGTTGAGTTATTTCCTTCCTTGAATCCTAACATCAACCCCTACGATCCCTAGGTTCGATCCTACCCCGTAGCTCGTCGCTTCGAGCATTTATCCAACGTTCCTCTGGCAAACGTCTTGATCATCTCTTTGATCGTAATTGTCCATTACTTTGGACGTGTGAAGACCATCACTTTGGTCCAGTTCTCTACATGAAAAGGCTATCTCTTTAGCATTAGAAGACGCCATCTCTTTGGCAAGTTAGAAGAGACGAAGGAAGGCTTGTTCAACGTTAAAGATCCTATCTTGCAACGGCGTTTTCAAGGGTCGTTCGCATCAATTGGCATCAGAGCCAGTACAAGCTGTTCTCTTTTAAGTGTTCCTTGAATTTTTTATGTGTTAAACCAAAAAAAATATTACACTACCACTCCGCCGCCGAAAACACCCCACCGCCGTCGTGCAAACCCCGTACCGCCACCATCCCTTACCATTCATGGTTGCCTTAGGGTTTAGATTAGTCTTCAAGTAAGATTAATCTTTGACTTTTCAACCTTCCTTATCTTACTTTGCTAATAACCATAAGTAGCATTATCTTGTTTCCTTATTTGCATATCTTATTCCATTGTTTCTTTTGTGATCTTTTTCTTGCTTTATCTTAGGGTTAATTATTTGACTAGTTGTTTGATTTTATTTCCTTCTAGGTTGCATAAGTCTATCTCTTGCACTTTACTCTTGTGATTCTTTCTTGCAAAAAAAAAACGGTGTAGGCCAAAAAAAAAAAAAACCTTCCTCAAACAAGAAACTTGGAAGACGGAAGCCTAAAAACAAAGGTAAGGGAAATCCCTCACTACGGTCCTACACTCCATCTTCATACCTTTCATGTCTAAAGCAACTTAAAATCAAAGGAAATATTTCTTACAACTCTCTTATGCTTAACTCATAGAAACTTGACTTTGATCATACTTGAGCTTGTGGGGATATGATTGTTGTTTGGACTTGATTTTGCTACTTCTCATTCTTTTATTGCTTTACGTTCAAGCCTCTCCCTCCTCACGAGCAACCAAATTAGTACGCCTTGCGGAAACTTCCTTGGTTCACTTTTGAGACAAGGACTTGGTTTGAACTTGTTCTTTTGCTTGGTGCATTTTGATCCTTGTGCTTTGCATTCTTCATATAGGTACGATGGACATCCCCACTACGAGTCACACCCGCTCGTCCGGACGCCGCATTTTCGACCCCATAGACGACGTTCATCGTGAATTGGAGGCCGCCCATGCCGAGAAGGACCGCGCCTTGGCCGACCGTGAGGCCGAGGTTGCACGACTATGCCATCTTGTTAGTGACATGCACCTGCCTTTGGAGGATCCCATGGTGAACCCCACGGCCACTTCACACCAGCCACGTGGTCGCAAAGGCAAGGCAGTCACGTCTACACCGCATGATCGCCTTCGTTCCCAAATTGAAGGATATCCCACTTCTAGACACGTTGTTTCCCGTGATCGGTATGATCCTATCCAAGATGCGGACTATTCGGATGACAATCGCTCGAGACGCAGAGTTCGTGTTTCAAAGGATCCATTACCTTATGTCAACACTATGGATCGCCGACAAAGAGGACAACGCCAAACCCGGTATGACGATCCCGAGTCCGACATTGATGACCACCGTGATTCCGCCTCAGATGATGACCGGGATAGCTTTGATGATGCAGAAGCCTTATGAGGTAGAACGACAAGTGGAATATAGAGCACCGCGCTACAACACCGAGTGTCGACGTCCGTATGACCGACGCCGTCCAAGCTCGCAACGTCATGGCACCCAACGTCGAAACATCAAGGTAAAAGTCCCTCTCTTTTATGGTGATTATGATCCAATTAAGTTCCTTGATTGGCAGCAGTCCGTGGAGTATGTGTTGGATTATTATCACCATCCCGAGAAGGACAAAGTTGAAGTCGCGACGTTGCATTTCGAGGGCGCCGCGCGTGCATGGTGGAACCGGTTCAGGACTGACCGAGACCGCTGTGGTGATCCCCCTATAGCCACTTGGCGTCACCTCATCCATGTCATGAGGATGAAGTACATTCCCGAGGACTTCAAATCCGAGATGCGCCTCAAGATACAACTTGTGTCCCAAGGAAACTGATCCCCCCTTGATTTCTATGCCGAGCTTGAAGAACTTTCACACAAGGCGGGTATCTACCATTCCGATGAGGATTTTCGGAGTATGTTTCTTCGCGGCCTGCATGCACCTATTCGGGACCAATTTCGAGTTCTCAACATTAGGAACCTGCAAAAGTGTGCACACACGGCTCAAGAGATTTGGACGCAAGCACAAGCGACTAAGAAGGCGTCTTGGTCTCGGCCTAACCCAAGGTATGGTTCTAATCCTATGTCAAGTTCCCCTTCTACTAATGTGCATTCATCTTCACAGTCCACTCCCGCACCATCGACACCGGCCAGCCGTCCTAGTGGCCCGGCGCGCGTCCATCAAACTCCTCCGTGTGGCACCGCTACTTCCGAAGAAAGGGCTCGTGATCGAGTGTGTTTTAAGTGCCAAGGAAGAGGTCATGTGCATCGGGACTGCCCTAACAACAAGAGGGTACTCTTTTCCAACACTTCCAGCTATGAGTCGTCTGACAAAGACGGTGTCGACCCCGGCCCCGTGTTTGACGAGTACAATTCCGAGGACGCCGACGATGACGACGGCTATGTTTGCAACCCTATGGATGAGCAAGGCACTGTGCCTCTTAGCCTAGTCACAAGACGTGTCCTCACCGCCAAAGAAGGTACATCATTGGACCAATGCGAGAATCTCTTCCATACTAAGTGTGCAGTCCAAGGTGCTTCTTTGAGTGTGATCATAGATGGTGGAAGTTGTTGCAATATCATCAATGAAAAGGTGATCAAGCACTTCACGTTCGAGACGACTCCACACCTGCAACCTTATAGCCTTCAATGGATCTCGGAAGGCGATGATACCACTGTTGTCAAGCATCAATGTACAATAAATTTCAGCATTGGGTATTACAAGGACTCGGAGCTATGTGATGTAGTTCATATGGATGCCACACATCTTCTCTTAAGGCGACCTTGGCAATTTGACAAGCGAGTACTTCATGATGATTTCCTCAACACCTATGTCTTCATGCACAATGGGAGAAAGGTCACCTTACTTCCTATGAGTCCTAAGGAGATCTTACAAGACCACGTCGAAAGGAACCGAGCCAAGGCTTTGGAGCAAGCCAAGAATGCAGCCGCCACTGCCCAAGGTGACAAGGGTGTCGTGCCATCTAAACCAGGCCATGACAAGGCCACCAAAGCAGTGGCCAGCCCGTCCCCGACGCCTCCACAGCCCGACATTCAAGGCAAATGGGAGAACCGACTTCTCTTAGCATGGTCCCGGGATGTCTCTCCAATTATTCAGGGACGTATTCCTTGCTTTATACTTGTTCATTTCGTGTGTCTATTAAATGTTAAGGATTTGGTTGATTTACCCCCTGTGGTGTCTACTCTTTTGCAGGAATTTGAGGATGTTATGCCCGAAGAGTTGCCTGAAGGATTGCCACCAATCCGAGGAATTGATCACCAAATCGACTTTGTACCAGGTGCGTCTTTGCCCAACCGATCTGCATACCGTGCGAGCCCGAAAGAGACCAAGAAATTGCAGCACCAAGTGCAAGAGTTGATGGACAAGGGCTACGTCCGAGAGAGCTTAAGCCTTTGCGCCGTTCCAGTCATCTTAGTACCTAAGAAGGATGGTACTTGGCGTATGTGTGTTGATTGTAGAGCCATCAACCAAATCACGGTGAAGTATCGCCACCCTATTCCTAGACTTGATGATATGCTTGATGAATTACATGGTGCTACTTTGTTTTCTAAGATTGACCTTAAGAGTGGTTACCATAAAATTAGGATGCATGAGGGTGATGAATGGAAAACTGCATTTAAGACTAAGTATGGCCTTTATGAGTGGTTGGTGATGCCTTTTGGCCTTACTAATGCTCCTAGTACTTTTATGAGACTTATAAATCATGTTTTATGGGCTTACTTAGGAAAATTTGTAGTTGTCTCATTTGATGATATCCTTGTTTATAGCAAGACCTTAGATGAGCATGTTATACATCTTAGGAAAGTTTTAGAAAATCTTAGGAAAGAGAAACTTTATGCTAACTTAGGTAAATGTTCTTTTTGCTCGGAGTCTACTAATTTCCTTGGTTTTGTTGTTAGCAAGGATGGATTGAAGGTCGACCAAGAGAAGGTGCACGCCATTGAAGAGTGGCCATGACCTACTACACCGACGATGGTCCGGTCTTTCTTAGGCTTGGCTGGATTCTACCTTGGTTTGTGCGTGATTTCTCCACCATTGTAGCCCCGTTGCATGAGCTAACCAAGAAGGTTGCATCCATAGAATGGACGGACGCCTATGAGCTTGCATTTGTCACTTTGAAGGACCGTCTTTGCCACGCCCCCTTGCTGCAATTACCGGACTTCTCCAGGACCTTTGAAGTGGAGTGTGATGCCTCTCACCATGGCATTGGAGGTGTTTTACTACAAGACCGCCGTCCCATTGCTTACTTTAGTGAGAAGCTCACCGGCGCCCAACTCAACTACCCCACGTATGACAAGGAGCTCTATGCTCTTATTCGGGTGTTGAAGACTTGGCAGCACTATCTTTGGCTCAAGGAGTTTGTCATACACTCGGACCATGAGGCTCTGAAGTACTTGAAGGGACAATACAACCTCAGCCGGCGTCATGCAAGATGGGTGGAGTTCATGGAGACCTTTCCCTATGTGGTCAAGTACAAGAAAGGTAAGGAGAATGTGGTTGCCAACGCCCTTTCTCGCATGTATGTTTTTCTTACTCAACTTGATGCTTCTATCTTAGGCTTTTCCTTGATCAAAGAAGTGTATATACATGATGTTGACTTTGCTGAAAATTTTAAAACATGCATGGAAAAAGGAGAGTCTAATGGGTTCTATGTTGATAATGGCTACCTATTTAAGGCCGGGAAACTATGTATTCCAAAAACGTCTATACGTAGGTTGTTAATTCAAGAAGCTCATGAAGGTAGAAGACATTTTGGTATTCCTAAGACTTTGGCTGCATTAAGGGAACATTTTTATTGGCCTAAAATGATGCATCATGTTAATCAATATTACAAGGCTTGTGTTACTTGTGTGTATGCTAAGTCTAGGTCGAGTCCCCAAGGTTTGTATACCCCTTTGCCTATTCCTAACGTCCCATGGGAGGATATTAGTATGGACTTTATAACTGGTTTGCCTTTGTCTAAGAAGTGAAGGGACTCGATATTTGTTGTTGTTGATCGGTTTTTTAAGATGGCTCACTTTATCGCATGCAAGACTACTAATAATGCTTCTGAGATTGCTTCTTTATTTTTTGAGCATGTTGTTAGGCTGCATGGTATTCCTAGGAGTATAGTGTCCGATCGTGATGCTAAGTTTGTGAGTTATTTTTGGAAATATTTATGGGCCAAGTTGGGGACTAAGTTGTTATTTTCTACTAGTTATCATCACCAAACGGACGGCCAAACGGAGGTCACTAATAGGACTTTAGGTGCTTTATTATGTACTATGTTAAAGTATAACCTCCGCAAGTGGGAAGAGTGCTTGCCTTTTGTTGAGTTTGCTTATAACAGGTCCATGCACTCGGCGACGCAGTTGAGCCCATTTCAGGTTGTTTACGGCATCAATCCCCACACGCCTTTGGATCTTGCACCGAGACCCATGAAGGACAAGGAGAGTGTCAAGGGTGTGGAGTGTGTGGACATGGTAAAGGCGCTGCATGAGAGGACCAAGACGCAACTGGAGAAGAAGGCCGCGCAGACCGCTCGTCAGCGCAACGCAGGCCGGTGTGTCGTGGAATTTGAAGCCGGAGACTTGGTGTGGCTGCACTTGCATCGCGATCGCTTTCCATTGAAGCGATGCCACAAGTTGGATGCTAGAGGTGATGGTCCATTTCAGGTGCTACAACGCCTTGGTGCCAACGCCTACCGATTGGATTTGCCCGATGACTATGGTGCGCATCCTACCTTCAACGTTGCTGATCTTTATCCTTATACACCTTCTGCTTTTGACGACAAGGATGAAGCGGGGACGCTTCGCTGCCAAGAAGGGTAGATTGATAGCTCCATGACCC
The DNA here is from genome assembly GCA_027886185.1 of Rheum nobile. Taxonomy (NCBI): domain Eukaryota; kingdom Viridiplantae; phylum Streptophyta; class Magnoliopsida; order Caryophyllales; family Polygonaceae; genus Rheum; species Rheum nobile. The sequence goes on from WOAB01000568.1 coordinate 17,654,428, forward strand.
CCTCAATGACGGTGAAGGACGAAGAGAAAGCAATGGAAGTGCAATCCAACGGCCCAGTGACTAGAGCTCGTGCAAGGGCGATGGAACAAGCAACTCAATCTTTAGTCACCCGGAGTTATACAGGTTACTCAACATCAAATAGTCCTAAATGGGTCCTCCTCTTGACCTACGAAGGGATGGGCGACGCCTCGCCCTAATTCAGCCCTCACGGCGCCGCCGATGCCTCGTCCACGCGTCCGTCCTGAAATGCAAGGCCGCGACCGCTGCTATGCATCCGCGCCCGCGGCTCGTTCTTGTCTTGACACGCCATCGCTGCCTCTTCCTCCCGTGGCTGCGGCTTACCCGCGATCACTGCCTCATTTGATAGGCTTTATAGTTTTCTTTCCTAATTTATTTAGACTATTTTAGCTAGTTTTGGGTCAAGTTGGGCATGCCCCTTATGTGTTTTGGGCCGACCCACTCTTTGGTGTTTATTAGTTAGACTACTTTCCTTACTCGGTTTTGTCTAGACTATTTAAACCTTCTTTCATTCATTAATGAGATCATGTTGATTTGAGTTGTTAAGTTGAGTTATCTCCTTCCTTGAATCCTAACATCAACCCCTACGATCCCTAGGATCGATCCTACCTCATAGCTCATCGCTTCAAGCATTTATCCAACGTTCCTCTGGTGAACGTCTTTATCATCTCTTTGATCGTAATTGTCCATCACTTTGGACGTGTGAAGACCATCACTTTGGTCCAGTTCTCTACGTGAAAAGGCTATCTAGTTAGCATGAGAAGACTCCATCTCTTTGGCAAGTTAGAAGAGACGAAGGAAGGCATGTTCAACGTTAAAGATCCTATCTTACAACGGCGTTTTCGAGGGTCGTTTGCATCAATATGCATGGCAGGAAGTGCGAGTGATGTATTTTTTGCTTTTGGGGCTATTGTGTGTTTGTTCTCATGTCTTTGACGAGGGTTCGGGCCTGACGGTTGTGCTAGTGGCAATATCCACTACTTTCGGGGATGATTCAGACGAGATAGTTGAGAATTGTGCTTTCGAAAATGGTTTGAATGTGGATGTTGATGTCTTAATGAACTTGTGATTTTGTTTTGAGGAATTTTGAAGGTAAGTATGATTTGAATGTCTTATTGTTTTTGGGAGAGACTTTCTAGCTCGGTCCTTGCGAGCGTGTGGATGTGCTTTCCACCTATGAGTACGTGCGAGTTCGTACTACCTCGAAGGAGAGTATGGATTTGTCTAGCCTAGTGTATCATACGTTTGTGATTTAAAACGGTTTTATGAAATGGATGTTTTTTGTAAATTAGAGCACCTGCTTCTTTGTGGTTTCTTGCTTGGTCAGTTTGACTCACCGGGTCGTGGGGCTCATACCACGGCTCAGTTGGGTTTTTGTCCATTGGATCGGGTATAGATGGATCTCGGACTCTCGAGCATGAACGAGCTAGAGCATCACAATACTATCTCATTATTGGTTTTGTCGGATTTGATACTTTTGGTTTAGCTTCTGCTACTCTGTTATGGTCGTAAATATGTATCATGTGTTACTTATTCAATTTGCATATATAAAAAATGTCGTCTGGATACACATCGAAGCTTTCAAATTATATTAATTGTTATCAGTTTGTAAAAGTAACCTAAATCACTTTGTGGGTCTAATCGATCCACGTCGTGTAACATCCTAGATTTCCTTTTTGGGGATTATGGCTGCTATACTACTTTATCAGTAGACCTCCCTTTTGCAACTCCTCAACCTACATCATCACTTTCCTCAAGTAAACCATAGCATATAATAGCTTATGTCCCTTGTTCTAATTTTTCTGCTTCACACAGTCATATTGTTACAACTATCACAACTCGGCTTGAACCGTCTTTGTTTGTTGAAGTCGCTCGCTCCCCGACCTGGCATGATGCCATGCAAGCAGAAGTTGACGCCTTAGATCGCAATCAGACTTGGACTTTTATAGACCTTGACACCCACTGGTTGCAAATGGCTTTTCGCATCAAGTATAGATCATATGGATCAATTGAGACACATAAAGGTTGGTCTTGTGGTCTTAGGATATTGTCAGGCGGACGACGTTGATTGTATAGAAACTTTTGCACCAATAGCTAAAATGGCATTAGTCAGTGTGTTTCTCTTAGTGCCTTCTATTTAGGGGTGGCATCTTTATCAAATGAATGTTCACAATGCCTTTTCATATAAGGAGGTTTTCATGAAACTTCCCCTTGCTTTCCTGGCGCCACTTCATGCAAAGTATGTAGACTTCATAAATCACTTTATGGTCTACGTCAAGCTCCTTGCATCTGGTTTGTGAAACTTGGCCATGCTTTACAAATTTCCGACTTTCAACAAATATAAAACAATTACTCTTTATTTCTCTCTGTCGCACTCTAGTATTGCACTATGGGGTTTGGAATATGTGGACGATCTTATTATTGCGGGGAATGACATCTCCACTATTGATAGTTTCAAGCAGTCACCTTTTCAAACACAGTGGGACAATGTTATACGTATCTTGTATTATTTTAAGTCACATCTAGGACAAGGATTATCACTCTTTGCAGCCAGCTCCCTTCAGTTGACTACCCATTGTGCCTCAGATTGAGCAACTTCTCCTATTACCCCACACTCTGTGACTGGCTACTTTGTTCAACATGGTCAATCTCCTATCTCGTGGTAGACTAAGAGGCAACTCACTTTTTCTCGCTATTCCGCTGAAGCTGAATAACGCACTATAGATGTCGCATGTTGTGAACTGATTTGGCTCAAGTCCCTTCTTCTCTTGCTAGGAGTGCATTATTCTTCTCTTATGTGTCTCTACTCTAACAACCAAGCAGCATTGCATATTGCTAAAAATTATGTCTTCTTTGAGTGGACCAAGCATATTGAGATTGAGTGTCATTTTGTTCGTGATCTTGTGCAAGCTGACCTTGTGTCTATGTCCCATGTCCAATCTACTGAGCAACCAACTGATCTTTTTCCAAGGCCCTAGGCAAGCATCAATTTCAACAACTACTCTGCAAGTTGGGAATCGTCGATCCATATGTGCCAACTTAAGGGGAGCATTAAAGATATTAAGAAATTTAAAAGATAATATCTTTATCTTGTAGATATTTTTCTCTTGTATATATAACTTATTCTTAGGGATGAAAAATCATTTGGGGACACTGATCCATCCGGACATTTGCCCCGAATATACAGACGAAAACTCAAAGAAATCTGAGTGATAATTGGGTGACGGGTGAACATATAGGGTGACGGGTCGGATCCGGGTGAGGGTTTTCACCCATTCCGTCCCCCAAACTGTCACCCACCCGACCAAATTAGCCCGAATAATATTATTTTGTTTAAAATACTATATAGTAAGTGTATAAGCTCTTTTTGTAGTAGTACGATACCGTACATGGGATATTGAATCACATGGATTGTTGAGTTTGAATTGATCTTTAAGCTACTTTCTATGTTTTTGTACATGAGATATTGCATATTGTGTCGTTGTATGCTTGTTTTTCCTAATTTTCATATAGTTTATATGTATGTTAGAATATATTTTATATAGTAGTTTCACATGTTACAATGAAAAATGTAGGAATTCACATATTTCACCTGACTCATTCGTATATCCAACGGATGATGGTGGGTTGAATTCAGGTGGGGTGATTTCGCTCATGGTGGGTGGGTGAATAGTCTAACGTGTCGGGTTCATCCATCTACCCCGATCTATTTCCATCCCTACTTATGCACCATGGTTACTTCCTCCTTCTCAAGTCATGCAAACATGTATTTAAACATGTACTAGCTCATTGATGAGAAAGACGAAAATCTTTTCCCACTAATATCTTTCTAAAATTATATCATGATATCAAAGCAAGGGTTGGTCTGGATCCGTTTGTCATCTAGGCCAAAGCCCGTTGCACTTACAGGTGTGTGTGGAGAATCACATATCCAACATTAGAAAGTTAAAACTAAAAAGGTTAGTATATATAAGCTTAGTGGATTACACAACCTATTGCTAATTGATTTTAGATAGAATCCCACTAGACTTATATATGGACTTCTGCGCATGTACACTCCTACGTACATGCCCCTAGTATATCGGCTAGGGGCTTTCACATGGTCCATGTAAATGAAAGGATTTTTGTACATGGTCCACAACAAATACCATATCTTCGTAAATTTTGATCTCCTAACACAGTAAAGTCTGATAACTTATAACCATAAAACATCTTCATTTGTGGGGCCAAAATTATGTTTCAACTTCCAAGCTGGTAGTATAGTGAGTTGTACTATGTATTAGAGCCATTTGCAAAATAGAAATAAGAAAGACTAACTTGAAATTTTAACACAAAACTCTGCAATAAAAATCCACCAGAAAGCTAACACGAGAGTGGGTTTTGCACTTCTCTAGCCACGTATTAACTTTCTTTATACTACAAAAGATAAAAGGTTACTTCACCCACTTACCAAAGTAAGAAGCCATCAGAATTCACCTAAAAGTTTGAATTGCCCAGAAGAAAAACAGGAAAACTGCACTTCTAAATTAGTTAAACAGATAGGTAAAACTATAACAGTAAAGTGAGAAGAATTGTTTAATGTAATGTAACATAACCTAAGCTACATTATTCCATGGGAATTTCATATCAACTCTACCATGGTCACCTATGTATGTATTTGGAGAAGAACCTTGGAATTTACCCTTCTTAGACCAAAGCCAAATCTTCGAAACCGAAAAGCTTTCGTTCTTGCTCGCCATGTTAATCTTCTTACCCTTGACATCCCCATCAGCCCCTTTAATAATCCTCGGATCGCTGCCATTGGCAGTTCGAATCGACGACAAGGCCACCTGTAATTCCGAATCAGCAACCACATACTGGTAAGAGCCCATTGAGAAGCACCTCCTAGCATCCAAATTGCTGCTACTAGTCTCACCAGCAGCTCTTCCTCTAAGTTCTGTTCCTACTCCTCCTTGCCCTTCAAAATTCGAGCTTTTAAACTTGCCGAGTCTCACAGGTAACACCATCTTTTTCTCACCAACAATTTCCACCTCATTTGATTTCTGGGCATTAGCAATCCTACCACCATCACCTATATTGCTAGATAATCCAATACCACCACAATCTTCCTCACTCCAATCTTCGGAATCGAAAATCGGGTTTTCGATGGAGATTCCAGGGGTGTAAAGAGCACCCCTGCAAAGAGGACAACTCGAATTCGACAGCAGCCACGTGTCTATACAATCAATGTGGAAGGCGTGGCTGCAAAGAGGGAGAAGCCTGAGCTTATCCTCCTCTAAGAATTGGCTCAGACAAACCGCACAATCGAACGGCTCCTTCAAGCCCTTGATCTCTTTGTATTGGAACACTGGCAGGGCATCTATGAATGCCTGGTCAAGGCCTGAGTCATGAAGGTTAAAGAGCTGCTGCAGTTGTCTTTGGAAAGTTTCGGAATTCGACATGTCTGGATTGTGATCAGATAGGCTGTCAGAGGAGGAAGATCTGTGTCTTGTGATGAATCTTGCTAGTAAATGCAGTAGACCAGAGATGAAGAACACGGCAGCCAAGATAACTATAATGAACAATATAGCTGGGCTAGTTTTACCATTTGATGGTGCTGCTGGCGGCGGCGGACGCGGAGCCGCTAGTGGTGGTGGGTTTTCAGATTCAAACAAAGTCATTTTCAGCAGAAGAGAGCACCAGAAACCATGCCCTTTTATTCCAATTTCACAGCTTTCCCCCCCCAAAATCAGAACAGAAGAATCACAAACACATTGCAAAGGGGATATCAAACAACCAATTATTCCACATTGATTGCCTTCTGAACTGCAGACCCAGATTATAAACTATCAGCTTACCGATAATGTAAAAACACCAAATCCTACATCTTCGTGCAATTTGAGAGAAGCCAAAATGAGGAACAAAGCAAATTAACACGAAGCAAGAGGGGAAGAAACTAAATCTTTCACCTAGAATAAGCAGTCTGAAACAAAAGGGCTAAGGTGGGTTTAGTTCAGTTTGAGTTACTTGAGGAGGAACTATTGGGGGCCCGAAACGCTGGTCAAATCTGCTGATCTGGAAGCTTCAAGTTGTCGAACAAAAGACAAGGTGAACAGAGTAAACGAAACATCAGAGAAGAAATTGGGGGTTGTACTAAGAAAAACCCTAACAATTTCAGGGCTGTGAAATTAAATCGGGGGTTTTACTATTTCAATTGCCCTCTCGAACAAGACATGAAGAAGGCAGGCGCAGCGCTTGTAGGAGCTTCCAAATCGCGTAGGCAGTGGGGTTTCGGGCGATTTCGGCGGTGGAAAGAGAAAGCGCCAGCAAAATACGGAGACAGGAAGGGTAGTTTGGTAAATTTATAAGCTTTTTTAATAGAGACCACGTCGAGAGGTCTAGGTTCTCTGTCGTTGCCGTTTATTTTATTTTATTTTTGGTAAGGTATTGTTGCCGTTTATGTGAAGCGTGTGATATGTCGAAAACCATGTAAGAAGAGATTTTGATGGGTCAAAGTTTGATAACCGGACAAATTTTACATATCATTCATCTATAATATTTGCTGTGTTACAGTGTTACAGGTCCCTTTCAAGGTACAAGCCAGCTCACAAGATGTGGCCGAGCTAAACAACAAATTCTGAAAATCCTTATTTTTAGACCGATGTTGGATATCTTCAACGAAAAATCATATCGATAGGTTATATTTAGCATAAACCAAATCTAATGATTTTTCAGATTCTAAAGTTTATAATAAGTGTGGATTTGTATCTCTCACAATCTTTCCATCTCAAGATACAAAAGGAATATTATGGCTCTTTCAAATAACATCGCTTTATTATCATGCATAAACATGTCATGTTTGTTGTTTCAGGACAAAAAATCAAATCGATCTAACTCGTTTGACCAAAAAAAAACTAATCTTGACGAAAAAAAATCGATCTAACTCGTTTTAGATGGGATAACTAGACAACAAAGAGATCGAGATATCGAAATAATCCAAATTAACAAATAATGGGACGAATGAAATTAAGAAATGACAAGAACAAACTTATCTTCTCTAGGCAAGAAGATCACTAGGTCGAGTACTTTCGTCCTTAATCGCCTAGATCTTGGACGAAAAACTTAATGAGAAATTCACACTTTTTATCAATGCAAGAGTCTATTCGTGCTCTATTAAGCAAGAGTGTACTCAACATGTTTTTTTTACATAAGAGATCCCATGCTACTTATATTAATCACTAATTAATCGAATAAAAATCTATAGAAATCTGCGGGGTCATTGTGTAGTTTGTTAGGTCCCGAGATTCTCTCTAACGGCTCAATCGTCTCGGTATCTTCCTTGTCTTCTCCGCCTTGGTCTTCAACGTCTCTCGCTTCTCGTTTGGACTACTGGGCCGATCCGTTAGACTTCATGGAAATCGCAGGCCCAACAATTGACCCAAAGTAAACTGGGTCGAAATAGTGGTTGAAGGGACAATTTACTTTTTTCCATTCTCTTTCCACACACAATCTTCCTCTGCCGATCTTTCTGAAGGTGTGGGTGACGCGGCGGCTTCCGATTGGACTGGTGCCTTGGCCGTATAATTGACGGTTTTACCTTCATAAATAGACTGTCATCGTTTCTTATCTTCCATAGCCTTCTCTCCTCTGTAAAAACTATCCTTTTCAAGGTAAAAAATTGAATCTTTACCGTTGGCTTCCTTCTTTTCTCTCATGGCGTCTTCTAGATCTAGGAAGAATCGAGTCGTGTCCTGCAGTTCTAGCAAGGAAAGTGATGGTTTCGCCCCCTTGACCTTCTGAGCCCAAAGGACTCCATGGCCGGAAATCTGACCCAGTCGGAATTAGACAAAATCCTTGAGGTCAGGTGAATCCCTCCTGGGACGGAGGCGCGTCTTCCACACCCTTGTGAGTGCACAGACTAACGTCGAGAAGGTTGGATTTGCTTTTTTGAGTACCCCTTTAGGATTGGACTACTTTTTCCCTTTTTGAACCTTGTCCATAATGTCATGGCTTGTAACACCCCCAAACAACCTCTTGAAAATATTACCGTCAGTGACCTCAGACGTACTGTCCGATGTCACCCAAGGCTTTTCCAATTGATATAAATCATTAAACCACAGTTATAATACAACATATCATAACTTCCATTAAAACCAAGTCTCGGAATTTCAGCATAATTCCAAATACATCAAAATACATTATCAGAATTATTACAGCAGAAGTCTTAAATACAAAACAAAAATTCCGTTCGCCTTTATAGTCGTTCTAGCCTTCTCGGATCCGCAATTTATCTGATGTGCCGAATCGAACGGATGACACCAGCCAACCATGCAGAAAACAATTGCGGTTGGTTAGTCTAATGAAAGACCAAACAAGGGGTACAAAGCAGAGTGGTTCGAGTGATCGTAACTGTTTACTATCATTGTCCCTCGAATAATAACCGACGGGACGATACATAACTCGATACTTTCACTGAATGAATATTAAATAAGATATGCATTGAAGAGAAGAATCCCAAGGAATTGAGTCTTATCGGAAATATGACAAATGTTGGGAAACTTAATTAATCACAATATCGCATACGAGCGATTTAAAAGTTAAGACGAGTTTTCCTAGCTGCACTATCGCCTAGCTACACTACTCGCCGAAGGTATATTAATTATGTGCGACTAACGGCACTTATCTTATTTAATTCCAAAACCCACATCACGTTATAAGCTTTTATATCCACATCGCAGAGTCCAAGCCTCTATATCCACGTCACGGTTGGTCATGACCAGAAAGTTTGGCATAGGGTCTTGATCGCCCTGTTATTGCCAAGTTATAAAGAAACGAATGGACCTCGCAAAGTCCAAGCGTTCCTACGAATACTCGTGTTAACTAACAGTTCAACACAGTAATAGTCCACATCCAAGCCAACATGGCCAACATCATAAACATATATTTATACTAGCGTTGTTCTAGCAGATATACAACCTAGTATAATATCATATTTTAATCAATTATTAACAAAGTTGTTCCCAACGAACAATAAATCAGTAAATCATCCCAAATTAATTAACAACTAAACAATTGATAATTAATTGAAATATGGAATGATGAGCAAGAGCGAACCACCACTTGCCTTAGATTAGCCGAGCTCGAACAAAGCTTAGAAACGTCGGGTTCCTGGATCTGGAACTGGGATAGATCTCGGATTTAAAAATCCCTAAGAAACGACCCATAACGAGATCCTAAGTTAGATTCAATATCCACAAATATGAATCTAAAAGAATACGAAAAGAATCGAAGGAACCGAGCCTCGCTCAAGACCACAACTCCCAAGAACACACACACACGGACAACTCGCCGCGGGTGCGGTGGAGCTCTTACCGCGGGTGCGGTGGGGTCACAGTGGAGAAGGCTTCGACAACAAGGTTCAGAAAACTCACCCAACTCGACTCGTTTGAGGTTTGATCTTAATACTCCTTGTACCTTCAAATACTACTTGTGAGTACCTTTGTAAACACTCAAAGGGGGGTTCGACCACCTTCTCAAACAAAGCTCAAAAGCTTGGTTTCAATGGAGATTTTCAGAGGAGAAAACATAGGAGGAAGATGATGCTCTTTCCCTTTCTGATTTCGACCCCTTTTATAGCCAACCAAGAGCTCCCCCAGCAGGGAACAAACAGGAGACCAGCAAGGGAGGCTAGGCGAGGCTAGGCCTGACAACCGGCGCCACTTGCAGGGGAAGAGGATAACGCTGCCGAAGAAAAATATCCCACCGCGGGGTGCGGCAGGGTGCGGTGGCGTCCAGTGACCGCCTCACCTGATTGCTTCAGAACTGGTCCTCGCCGCGGGTGCGACCACTTGACCGCGGGGTGCGGTCAAGGCCATTTTTCACCCTTTTGACCGTTTTAAATCTTGGGTTAAATATCTTAACTCCGGGTTAAATATATTCGTACATGAACAACTATTTAACCTTGAACATACGTCAACTGTATTTTATATTACTCATAAAAATATTACAGAGATCAAACAATTTACAGAATGTCCGAACCTCTCTAAAATTAATCCGAATTGTAATACAGGAGTTGGAAAAATTCCAAAATATCCTTATAAAATGAGGGATATTACATCACCTCCCCCTTAAAAGAAGTTTCGACCCCGAAACTTGGCTATTCTAGGCCGAAAACAACTCGGGAAAGCGTCTAAGCATATCCTCTTCAGTTTCCCAAGTCTCCCAAGTAACCTCTTCGGTTCCTGACTTGGACCACAAAATTCGTACCAATGGTACCACCTTGCTGCGTAGCTGCTTCTCACGACGCTCGAGAATACGCACAGTGATAGACGTTACTTTGTAGGGCGTAACTAAGAGTTGTTAGAGGGTTATTGGTGCCATTCGGGTAGATTTAGACACATTCTTATGGCATGGTATTTGGGGGCGAAGATTGGTGTTTTGGTGGTGTTTTGAGCTTATTGGAGTATATTTGGAGATTCGGGATATGGAGCCACCAAGGAGCGGATTAGGAGCTGAAGAAGTGATGAGGAGAGGAGCAGCGGCTACACAACGTAACCGCGGTCGCGGTTACGTTGAGAAGGACCTGCTCCAGATAATAATAAAATACTAAAAAGTAGAAAATGATAGATCTCGGCTTGGCCTGCTCCAGGCGGATCCCAGCCGGGAGCAGGCCAAGCCGAGATCTATCATTTTCTACTTTTTAGTATTTTATTATTATCTATTCTTTTTCTTTAGGATCATTATTTCCTATTTATTTCTTTTTCCTTGTTATTATTTTCCCTAATGGGCTTAGGAACTTGTTAGGCCCATATTAGTTCTCTTTTCTATTTAACCTAGGAAGAGAGCTCATTCTAGGGAGACTCTCATATCAGGTTTTAGTTTTACATCATCGTTGTTTTCTCAAGACTATGGAAGGCTAAGCACTTTTGCTTAGTCTGGCAATGGAAGCTTAAGTTTTGATTATTGGTTGTGAGGTTATGTTCCCTTTCTTAATTCCTATTGATCTATATCTCTTCTCTTAAGCAGAATATCATTGAATAATTATTGATTTGTCTAGACAGGCCATCTAGGTTTATTGATTGTTACTCATATTGCTATGACTAGGAAACTGTTGGGATAACGTCCTGGTCTGGAGTGGCAAGCATAGGTTTTATTTGCTTTGGTGGATTTTATCTATGTAGAGATTTGATTACATGTTGAATGCTTCTGGTTGAGGCGTTATGTGTATCCTGGTTAATTCTTATGTTCATTACTGCCTTTAGGTTGAATCACTAGTGGTGCTAGGGTTATTTATTGGTAAGGGTTCTTAGGGATGGTTTCCTTATTAATCTACACAAGATCAGGACAGGAATAATCATAGGAAGGAATTGGAAGTAATCTAGGATCAACCAACCAAAACTTAAGTGGAAATTGCCTGGCTAAGTGTTTTCTCACATTTGATTGCATATTATTTATTCTGTTTTATTTTCTACTTGATTAAAACCTCCAAAAAAAACCTTTTGTTACTATTGTTCGATTGGTATTCAATTTGTGACAGGAATATAGACGCTTGTGATTCTCTTGGGATTTCGACCCTTGCTTGCTTACTATACTAGTTTGGAAGTTGAGGTTTACTTTGATTTGGCGTAACGACCTTAGGCCACGTCAAATTTGGCGCCGTTGCCGGAGAATCACTGTCTGTTTTCCTGTAAATAAATTGAATATTGATCTTTCTAGGGAACCTATCTTACGGTTCCCTCTAACATTACTAACTTTTCATTGACGAAGTGCAATTCAGAGTAGATAATTCTGTTGGAGAACTCTAGCTATGGCGCAAGAAAGCATGACATTGTTGGAGAACTCTAGCTATGGTGAGAACACACTGCTGGCACTCACCCAGACACTTCAAGCATTAACACAAGCGGTGATTCAAGCCGGTGCAAACAACGCACAAGAAATGAAAGAGGGATTCTCTCAGCTCTTCCAGCAAAATTATACTTTGCACCAATCCTCTCAGCAGTCTATATTAAGCTTGGGTGCATCAATGGAGAGGCAGACGCAATGGATACCTGCTATAGCAGAATCTCAACCCAAGGGCAATGCTGCCCAGCGGCATGTTGAGGAGAAGGCATAATTTAGAGAGCTCCCCGCAGAAGAGAAACCGCGACCGCGGGAGGAGTGCTGCAACCACGGTATGCTAGGTGAAATAGGGCATTGTGCTGAATTTGATGATGAGGTTGAGAAGGACCTCGAAGAGGAAATCAAAAGCTTCAAGAACAGTATGCTACCTGACGCGGTATGTTCTCCTGAAATTGAAGAGGAGATGAACGAGGACAGGGACTATGAGCCTCAAAACTACACTCAACATGAATGGCCCTTGCTGGAGTCCCAGATCCCCATCACACCTCTCCCTGAGGCTCTTAATGGAAGCAAGCCAGAAGCTCCTTTGGTCACACTGGCCAACAGCATCCCTCATTGTGCAGATTCTGTGAAGGTGAGGCAGAAGATAGGAAAGAAGCCGAAGGTGAAGCAAAAGAGTGAGGTTGCAGGCCAGATGTCGGATTACCTCATACTAGACACGGGGCAGGATAGGCGTACAACCTCTGCAATGCTGGGAAGAGAATTCTTGAAGATGACAACTGTGGTCATGGATACGAAGGGTGATCCGCTCACAATGAAAGGCAGAAGGAAAGGGGTACAGTCGTACCTGAAGAGGCACCCCCCAGATTTGGAACCAAGAAGGGTGGTCGCTGTAAGCGACCCGGGATGAATAGAGAGCACCATGTCGAGTGATAAGTGCTATTTTGTACCACTTATCTAAGTATTATTACCAGGTTTGAGGTGCCATTTGGTTGGATTTAGAGCACAATTGGAGATTATGGAGTTAGAGTGGAGAAGTGTGGTTTTGGTGGTCTGGAGGAGCTAATTGAAGACATCCAGAGAAAGAGGAGTTGACCACTTGAGAAGACGTTGAAAATCCATGAAGAAACCACAATGAAGAGAGAAGAATGGCACCCCGCGTCAGAGCCACCACGACCCGGCGATGGGTCTCAGAGAAGGATGCCGCCCCGCGGTGGGAGCTGACGCCTCGCGTCATCTGCTGGGCAAAAGAGCAATTAATTACGCGTGAGGCGTGTAGCTGGAATGAATTAAGTTGATATTGGGCCGTGAAGAAGATATTAGGCCCAATTGGAAGAGAAGCCCACGAAAGAGAAGGAAGAAGCGCACGAATTGAAGCTGAAGCGGAGCGGGAATTCAAGCGGAAAGAAAGAGGAGTGATGACGTCACGTTGATGTATGCGCGCTGATATGGAGTGAGCTGCTAGTTGTTGTTGGGCCGCGCTGATGAAGGAAGGATTTGGGCCGCGCACTGCATTTGTTGGGCCGGGCCGAGCTGCTGACCGAGATGGCTTGCGAGATCCGAGCGAGAGAAGACGGGATTATTTCCCAGATTGATTTGTTTACCTTTTATTATTATTTCCTTTTATTATTATTATTATTTTATTTCCTTGTAAGATAGGGTTTGTGATCTTGGGCTTTAGGTTAACTCTATTTAACCTAATTCCCACAGCCTCCAGCCAGAATTAATCTAGATTTAGTTTTGAAGTTCGTTTCTTTTCCACCTCTAGGGTTTCCAACCCATGGAGAACTAAACACCTTGTTCTACTAGACGTTTGAAGCAATACAGTTGATTATGTTATGAGATTTCTATTCCTTGTTCTTATTCTTATGTGTGTTGGTTTGATTCTCTTGGTTATATTGATTATTGATTTATTGTTATTCTTCATAGTCTGGCCAGCTAGGTTGAATACTTTTTATCAATTGCTGGGATTGCATATAAGGGTTCCGAGTGCATATCTAGTGGCAAACACAATTGTGCGTATAGGGGTTCCGAGCGTACAATTGTGAGTGAGAATCATTGCATGTTAAGTAGGGGAGTGAATACTTGTACGTCTTTCTACTTGCATGTATCCTATATCCTTGTGTGCATTGCTATTGCTGTGTTGGTGCTAAAGTACGATGACAACTATGAGAATCAGTGATACTTTATCATTGGCATAGTAATAAGTCTATCGACAACTGTGAGAATCGGTAGTACTTAAGATCAGGGTGGGAACAACCATAAGAATAGTTAAAGAACTTGGATTTATAAGATTTCAATGATCGACTTATCTCTGTATTATGGATCTCGTTCTAGTAGAACTACTTTCCCCATTCATATTTTCTCATCAACCACACTTGTTTGCTTTGTTTTGCTTGATAACCAAAAACCCCTTTGCTTGTTACTTTGCATGCTTACTAACACATGAATTGATCACTTCCTCCCTGTGGATTCGACCCTTGCTTGCCTCTACTACTTGTTTAGGTTTGTTAGGATTATTTTATTTGTTTAGGTGTCACGACGATAACGCCCTATCATTGAGCCACGACAGTAACCAAGGCGCTGCTCGGGAGGCAACCCGAGGTAAGACTTTCAACTTAGTTTTTCTTTCAGAAGCTTAGTTTTCCCTTGTTTTCAAAATTTTTTCTCTATTTTTGTTCGACTAAACCACGCAGAAAAGCCGAGAAGAAACCGCGACCGCGGCATAAAACCCGCGATCGCGGTCGGAGAAAGTCGAGCAAAAACCGTGATCGCGGCCCCATGGCGCGCCGCGAATTAGGGTTTAGTCTGACAAGGGAAAAAAATTGTATGTTACCCGCGATCGCGGCCTTTACTGCCGCAATCGCGGTTCCTCCACGGTGTTCCTTCCATGGCGATTCTTCCACGACGGTTCCCTCCTTTATGGCGGTTATTTCCATGGCGGTTCATTCATGGCGGTTCTGAGGCGGTCTTTCTTCATCATGTTCGCGAGCAACAACCGGTGTACCCTTGATCCATCCATTATTGTTGTCCCCTGTGGTACGTCTTCACCTGTGTGTCACCACCTGTGCATACTGAGTTCGGAGTTCCAGCATTCCATGATATATCTCTTGGGAAGTTCGACTGATGAAGTGGTGATGAAGTTTATGGGGATCCCTACATCCCTGAGTACCTTCCTGGCGTTATTGACGAAGACTACCACCCCGGCGTACGCTCAGTTAGTTCTTCCTTTCTTCCCCTCATATTTTTCTTTGTCTTCCATACATTGAGGACAATGCATGATTCAAGCATGGGGGAGTAGAAAGTACTTGCTATCTATCTTGTAAATTAGTTTCGATTTCAGCATTGTTATTTCCATTCAGCATTGTCCATTGTTCGCATTCCCTTTTAAAAAAAAAATTAGAAAAAGTCAAAAAAGCAAAAAAATACATACATGGAAATCCTGGGACAAGTCGAAAACCCGAAAGGGCGGCTTGAGTAATAAGCAGGTGGCCCGGACCAGCGCTAGGCTGGGGTAAAAAGGTGTCTGAGTGACGTGAGCATATGTGAGCACCTCTATGAAAAAAATACGAGTGGCTAGGATGAAAACCCGAAAGGGCTCCTAGGCAAAATGAGTGAAAAGAAGATGAGTGATTTTAGGATCTCATTTTACCTGGAGGGGCGACATAAGAAGAGGAGACAAAGAAGGATTGTCGGGTAGGTCACTCTGGGAGGCATAAGGAGTCATAGATGGAGGCTAGGATTAGAGGTCACTTTACACTATTGGATGTCCGGGCTAAGCTTGGGGGAAGTACTCTGCTTGCCCCTTAAGCTTGTTGATGGAGGATGTGTTGTGAATGAGATTGGTGCCAGGAGCTTTGGCATGGGTTAAGCGCAACTCTTAGTACATTGTGTTTGGAGAGATGCTTCCTGAGGCCTTGGGTGTTTCATTGGAGGAGTAGGTTCATTATTAGCTTACTCGAGGGCGAGCAAGGTCTAAGCATAGGGGAGTTTGATAGACGTTACTTTGTAGGGCGTAACTAAGAGTTATTAGAGGGTTATTGGTGCCATTCGGGTAGATTTAGACACATTCTTGTGTCATGGTGTTTGGGGGCGAAGATTGGTGTTTTAGTGGTGTTTTGAGCTTATTGGAGTATATTTGGAGATTCGGGATATGGAGCCACCAAGGAGCGGATTAGGAGCTGAAGAAGTGATGAGGAGAGGAGCAGCGGCTACACAACGTAACCGCGACCGCGGGCCCACAGGCCGTGATCGCGGGTCCAGGAGGATCCCAGCCGGGAGCAGGCCAAGCCGAGATCTATCATTTTCTACTTTTTAGTATTTTATTATTATCTATTCTTTTTCTTTAGGATCATTATTTCCTATTTTCTATTTATTTCTTCTTCCTTGTTATTATTTTCCCTAATGGGCTTAGGAACTTGTTAGGCCCATATTAGTTCTCTTTTCTATTTAACCTAGGAAGAGAGCTCATTCTAGGGAGACTCTCATATCAGGTTTTAGTTTTACATCATCGTTGTTTTCTCAAGACTATGGAAGGCTAAGCACTTTTGCTTAGTCTGGCAATGGAAGCTTAAGTTTTGATTATTGGTTGTGAGGTTATGTTCCCTTTCTTAATTCCTATTGATCTATATCTCTTCTCTTAAGCAGAATATCATTGAATAATTATTGATTTGTCTAGACAGGCCATCTAGGTTTATTGATTGTTACTCATATTGCTATGACTAGGAAACTGTTGGGCTAACGTCCTGGTCTGGAGTGGCAAGCATAGGTTTTATTTGCTTTGGTGGATTTTATCTATGTAGAGATTTGATTACATGTTGAATGCTTCTGGTTGAGGCGTTATGTGTATCCTGGTTAATTCTTATGTTCATTGCTGCCTTTGGGTTGAATCACTAATGGTGCTAGGGTTATTCATTGGTAAGGGTTCTTAGGGATGGTTTCCTTATTAATCTATACAAGATCGGGACATGAATAATCATAGGAAGGAATTGGAAGTAATCTAGGATCAACCAACCAAAACTTAAGTGGAAATTGCCTGGCTAAGTGTTTTCTCACATTTGATTGCATACTATTTATTCTGTTTTATTTTCTACTTGATTAAAACCTCAAAAAAAACCTTTTGTTACTATTGTTCGATTGGTATTTAATTTGTGACAGGAATATAGACGCTTGTGATTCTCTTGGGATTTCGACCCTTGCTTGCTTACTATACTAGTTTGGAAGTTGAGGTTTACTTTGATTTGGCATAACGACCTTAGGCCACATCACACAGGTATCTCCTTGTAGGTGCCATTTTCCTGGATCTCGATGTCTTCATAACTCAGCACATGAGATTCATCTGGCACATATTTCCTCAACAAGGATACGTGGAACACGTTGTGCACTGGATGTGCCGATGGCGGCAATGCCAAACGGTATGCTAGAGATCCCACCCTATCAAGGATCTCAAATGGTCCCACATAGCGAGGGTTAAGCTTTCCATGCTTACCAAATCTGAACACACCTTTGGATGGTGACACCTTGACAAACACTTTGTCACCAACCTCGAATTCAACATTCCTACGCTTTGGGTCAGCGTAAGACTTTTGTCGACTCTAAGCCGTCAACATCCTTTGTCTTATCAAGGCAATGTCTAAGGCAGTCCTTTCGACTAGCTCTAGTCCGAGCAGAATCTTGTCGGCATTCTCATCCCAACAAATCGGAGATCTGCACTTTCGACCGTACAAAGCCTCGAATGGAGCCATCTTGATAGTAGCATGCCAGCTATTGTTGTATGTGAACTCAATCAGACTTAGGTTGTCCTCCCAGCTAGTCGAACGATCGAGTGCACAAGCTCTTAGCAAATCTTCAAAGGTCTGAATGGTCCTTTCAGACTGTCCATCCATTTGAGGATGAAACGCGGTACTGAACCTTAACTCAGTTCCCATGGCCTTGTGCAATTCCTTCCAGAATCTTGACATGAATCGGCCATCGCGATCCAATACAATGATCTTTGGAGTACCATGCAAGTGGATAACCTCGTGTAAAAACACTTCTGACAGCTTCTGGGTTCCCCACGTTGTCTTGATAGCCACAAAGTGAGCACTCTTCGTGAGCCTGTCAATGATAACCCATATAGTATCCTTCCGACTTCGAGCTTTAGGCAGCCCTGTGACAAAATCCATTGCAATGTCCTCCCACTTCCATTCTGGAACTGGAAGAGGTAGCAATTCTCCATTGGGTCTTCGGTGTTCTATCTTGACCTTCTGACAAGTCAAGCATTTCGCCACAATCTATGCCACATCCCACTTCATATTGGGCCACCAGAACTTCATTCTGAGGTCCTTGTACATCTTGCTAGAGCCTGGATGTACAGAATAGGCTGACGAATGGACTTCCATCATCACCAATTGGCGAAGGCCCTCAGCGTCAGGCACACAAATCCGGTCCTGAAACCAGAGTGATCCATCTTCCTGAATCACGAAACCGGGAGCTTTCCCGTCCATTACTTCACTGCATAGCTTCACCAAAATTACATCATCGACCTGCTTCTCCTTGATCTGATCAAGAAGTGTAGCTTGAATCTCAAGCATACTCAGGTATCCACGACGTTGATCATACAAGACTTCGATCTCGCACAATTCTTGGTTCAGCTTGGCCTGAGCAACAAGCAAAGCCACTATAGTCTCGTGCGGCGTCTTCAGGCTCAATGCATCAGCTACTACATTAGCCTTGCCCGGATGATACAGCAATTCGATGTCATAGTCTTTGAGTAGCTCCAACCAGCGACGTTGTCTCATACTCAGCTCCTTCTAAGTAAATATATACTTGAGACTCTTATGATCAGTGAAGAATTGGCACCTCACACCATAGAGATAGTGCCTCCAAATCTTCAGCGCAAATACTACTGCTGCTAATTCCAGATCATGCGTCGGATAGTTTTCTTCATAGGTTTTGTTTTGGGGCGAAAGGATCGGACGACCTAAATCGCCTTAGACGGGGTAACTAGTCGATCGAGTGATAGAGAACAATCCAAACCAAGCAGATAATTGACAAGCAAAGAATAAATGTAGAATAGTGAGATGATTTTATTAGATAATGTATTGATCGGATCGAATCGAGATACAACTTATCGTAGTTTAGACCGAGTGGTTGTGTAGGACTCGACCAGTGACTTTTAGGTGGTGACCGGTGGAGAGTAAGCGCAGATGATTGCTAGAGAGCTAAGCGGGCAGCGTAAGTGTTGTTCTGATTCGTTTGTGAGTCAGGATGCTTGTGTGTCTAGCGTTAATGTGTTCGTATCCTCTTATCTTCTTCGTCGTCTAAATATGGTAAGTTCTTTTCCATTGTGACCGTTGTGTTTTTCTAATATCTTCGTCTTCAATGTCGGGAGCAATGGCAAGGATTATGCCATTTAATTGCTGCAATTATAGTGGTTTGAATGCTGTGGACGTTGCGTGATCTGGGCATTAAATGTATGGTGAGATTCTCGCGATCTTGTCGGAGGGCATTCGACCAGAGAAGCCTTGTCGCCTCCTCTGGGCCTTCTCCTTTGTTCTTCCGATCTGTAATGGGCTTGGGCTCGATTCACTTGACCCATCTTCTCCGTGGATGCCAGGCCCAACAATAGCCCCAAGTTGCCTTGGGTTTTCGGTTTAGGCAAGTAAAACGGAATCCGTGGCAACTTCTCTAGGTACGATCTTCACCATCCTTTTTTGGCGCGTTTGCTCAGGGCTACGTAGCGTGTGATCGGGGAATGATGCGACGCCTCTGCAAATCTTCGCTTCCCTCCATAAATTCAGAGCAGAGGGAATCGATTAGTCTTCATCCCATCTTCCTTTGCAAGTTTCTTCTGGTAAGCTTCTCGGTCTCTTTCGCCATAGTTTTCTGATTTCTCTAGTCATAGCTCTTTGATCTCTCTCTCTTTCCATTCTCGAAATGGTTTCCATCGAGGCTTCCGAGTCGTCGAAGACTCTTTCCGATTCTCGTGAAGGCAAAACTCCTCCTCGTTTCATTTTGAAGGAGTCAGATGCATTGACTAGCACTTTGTCCCAGGCGGAGCTGGATCAAGTTCTCCAAGTCGGAGGCTTTCCACCGGAGACGGTCGCCAGGTTGCCTCATCCAGACGAGAGGGCCGATGCGCGTTACGAAGGATGGATTTGCTTCTACGTATACCCGTTTAGAATAGGGCACAAATTTCCTTTCTCTCCCCTTGTCAGGGATTTTTTTAGCCACTTTGGCGCTGGGGCCATGTCAAGTAATGCCTCAGGCGTGGAGAGTTCTTAGGGTTTTAGACCTTGTGAATGTTCAAACTGGGGCCGATTTTGATTTTGACGCTCTGTGGTATAACTACTTTATTGGGTCGAAGAGTTCCTGTCGCGTTCAGTTGCGTATCCGACATGGTCGGAAGCCCTTGGTGTAGAGCCCTGATGTCAACGACCGCGGATGGGGGTCGAAGTTCTTTTTCGTCGAACGTTCTTCTTTAGAGAAGGAGGAAGAGTGTCCATTTTTGTTGACGGAGTGGCGAATCGATAGTATGTATTTGTCTTCTCTTTCGCGTATTTTATGTGTCTTAACTCTTGCCTTAACTTTTCTTTTTTGTAGTCCCCGAACCAGAAGATCTAGAAGTGAGTAGCCGGTCGGAAGGCTTGTCGAAGATTGTCCTTGAAATTCCCGCGTCTGAAAGAAAGTTTGTGAACGTCAACCTGCTGTCGACGACTCCTGCCTCTCAAGACGACATGTCGAATGTCTCATCGTCTCGTGCAAAAGGTAGATTCTTAACTCCAAGCGTCTTTTACTGTTTTTCGTTTTGTCGTGTACTTTAGGATTTCTCCATTCACTAGTGGAAAAACCCTAATAGAGGCGGGCCTTTGGACACTTATTGAGGCGAACACCGTTCGCCTCAATTGAGGGGGCCGCAACAAGTAGGGACCCTTTTTGAGGCGGACAATATACGCCTCTAAAAGCCACTTGTTGAGGCGGGCCTCCGAAGCCCGCCTCAACAAGTCCTTCACTTCGGCGCCAAAATGAGGGACTTGTTGAGACGGGCCTCTATAGGCCCGCCTCAACAAGTCGCATTTTCCCACTTTTTAGCCCGGATCTGGGTAAGTCCGGGCTAAAAAGCATTGTGCTTTAACAAAAAAAAAACTGGACATTTTAGCCCGGATCTCTTCCACATCCGGGCTAAAAAGTCCAATTTTATGACAGAATCACCAAATTTGTGCATCCCATGCCCTTTTAGCTGCCCAACTAACCCTCAACACTAAATTTGAGTACTTCAAAGTATTCATTACAAGTAATTAATCAGATTAAAAGCCTGCCGAATAATGATTCCAAAGAAAGAAGAATAAAGGAGAGTAGGAAAACACACAAATATGGAAACGCATTGGTCTGTTCATTCTTCAGGAAATGTCGCTTACAAAGTACTTGTACTACATAAAATCCAACACTAGCTAGCTGATAACCTCTAACTCTTCCACTATAACTAAACTAGGACAAATTAAACGACACAACATATATATATACATAAAACAAGCAAGAGTTCACAGCTTTTAGAGCATGCACATATAACCAATGGGGCTCCCAAACAATATGCATCGATTCGAGAGGAATCCCCTTTTTAATCTTCGGTGGTTTTGAAGGAAGAATGTTTAATCTTCAATTCGATGGTAAGTTGTCAGACCTATGACATGTTATCTCTTTGAACGCCCCCTCTATGACATGTTATATAAAACAGGAAGTAAGAATAATACCATAGAAACATAAACACATCACTGTTAAGAGTGTTAGTCCTACCCTATAATCATAGTGCAACATCTTCAAAGATGGGATGTTGCATGTTTGGTCATCCTCCACAAACATGCAAACTGAACCCAGGTTATTGACCCTACTTGAATATTCCAATTATAGTTATATAGAAGAATCATTTCTGAGGTTGGAGGGACCAGTTAAAAATCTCATGCCTATGTTAAGCTCTTTTGATATAAGAAGAGAAAGTGCACTAGTTGCCAAGCTTCACTTACAATTTTAGGCATTAAGTTTTGCTCTGAGATCTGCTGCCACAGCATAAATGAACTCCTCTGTGTTGAGGTATTTGTCCCTGGAAAGCCTGCAACATCAGCATAAAAGAAAGGCAGGTTAAAATCGTATTCAAACACAGAAGATTAAGCTAAACAATTCAAAATATGACAAGACGATTACTTGGATCCGTGGATAATAAGTGCAAGATCCTTGGTCATTAGCAATCTGAATCTAATGCATCATCTGAACAAGGTTATCTAAGAAGAGTAGTTTTGCTTCTTGATAGAAGTTTAGGGTAGGAAAACACATTAATTACATAACAAATGTAATTTGGAAGCTTACCAATCTGCTGTCATTCCATCTTGACTCGTGATAGCTCTAAGAGCAACAACACGGCCATATGTTCTTTGATCCCCTTGAACCTCGACTGTGTTGCCAGGAAGCAATACAACAAATGCTTGCCATATGGCATCATAAAGCCCAGCATCTTTGATCGACTAAATGAAGATCTCATCAGCCTGGAAAACATATGAAAAAGCTTCAGATCAAGTAGTCAAAGCACAACAGAAATTTGAAAGCACAACAGAAATTGATATCCAAGAAAATCGGGACCCTAGTTTTTTGTAATACCGGGGTCCCATTTCTTAAAAAAAAAAAACAGATCAAATCATTTAAAGCTTCAACAAAATACAGGTTCTAGCAATTAATCTGTACACGTGCCAACCAAAATCCAGAATACCGAAATGTTCAAGCACACCAACTTGAAACAACACAACCCAGAAGGGAATATGCAAGTAAATGCAATATTCACATGTTGAATGCAAGGTTAAATTCCCTTAAATTCGAAGTGAAATTTAATTCTGATATCTGCCGAGCAATGTGGACCGTGATACATCTCAAGTGTTGCTCTTTCAAATCTCAAGGGTGTCACATACTGAGACACAAGAGACTTTACCAACCTGAATGTGGGTCTTTACCATGAGTACAATAAACTATATAAGGAACTATAGCTTTTAGCACAAATGAGGACTGCAAAATATATCAACAATATGTAGTGCGAATAACAACATACAAGTACAAATTCAGCATGTATAGTGGAGTAAGGATCGTGTCTACAGACGTAAGGTGAACGAGTAAGACAACAGATATAAGAGTAAACGGAGTGTTCATAATGGACCGGAACACACTGATGCCAATGCTGCTTCTACTGAATACTGAACCATTTAGCTGAGTTCTAAATAATGTCATAAGATTTTAACAGGATCGCCAGAATAATACACACATACGTCTACTCTAAGAGAAGTAAAAAAAGGAGTGTTAATAATGGACCGGAACAATGTAGCTGCTATGATGATTACAAGTAAGCATATTGTTGTTATCTATCTCCTCCATTGAACTGTTAGGAGGTCAGTTTATAGCATAAAAAATAAACCTAAAATATATAAAAAAGTAAGCTCTGAATACAAGTCAAGATATGCAAAAACAATCTATATAAAATTTCATAATTACTCTTGATTGACAACCCTAAATATATGACTAAAATGCCATGCAAAAACGAAGTGTGATATTCAAAGACTAAGTCATTCTGAGACAATAGTGCTTTATCCTAGAGTGCATTCCAAAGAACCCTAAGCAGATATAGTCATTTTCATCTTCTCATGGACAACATGCCAGTAACTAGAAGAAACATGTATGCTCGAACACATCATAGCCTATTTAATTTTCTCCTAGTTCTTCATAGTTATGCAATCTTCCTTTACCATGAGCCAACATGGTTTCACATATGAAGACACTAATATCACAAATCACATTGACATATTCTCATATCTAGGCCATAGCCTAACCTGGTTCTCATGGGAAGCCCAAAGAGAGCACCATCGATGAACAATGCACATTCCACATATATATAACTCTGCTCTTCTCTCCTCTATCGTGTTACCAACATCTACAATAATTTCCAAATATTAAAAATGTAACCAGAAGTATTAAATGACTAAGAGAAAATCCAAGTTAAAAAATCTATATGAGCGCCATATTTCATGCCGAAAATTGGAAATAAGTAAGGAGACATGGTGAGAAATAGAGTAGACACACAAACTTACAGATTATTTCCAGTTCTCAATTTTGATTATTTCTAGTTCTCAAATTGGAAATAAGTAAGGGGCTCGGATTTGGGTTGGGAATGGGTCGCCAGTCGGAATGGAGTCGTCGGTGGTCGTCTGGGAGCGAGCGGGGTTTGGGCTCTGTCCGGTGTGGGTGCAGGCTCGAATCTGGGCTGGGAATGGTGCTAGCGCGGGTTGTGAATCGGCGGAGGCGAGTCGTGGTCGGCAAACAGGTGGTGTGGGTTTGCGAGCAGGCATGGACTGATCTGGGCTCGTTGGGGAAAGGAGGATCGCCGGACGTCGGTGATCGTTGCCGATGTGGGTCGGTGGTGAGGGAGAGGGAGGCGGTGAGGGGGATCGGAGGTGAGAGATGGTTAGGCTTAGGGCTGAGAGAGTGAGAGGTATCGGGGCTGGGAGAAAAGAAAGAGAGGAGAGAGAGAAAGAAAATAAAAGAGGGAGAGAGAAAGAAAAGAAAAGAGAAAAAACAAACGTTTTTTCGGATACTTGTTGAGGCGGGCTTTAAGAGGCCCGCCTCAACAAGTTTTAATTGAGGCGGGCCAAGTATCCCGCCTCAATTAGTTAGCATTAGAGGTGGGCCTTACCCTTGCCCGCCTCTAATACTTTAGCGGGAAATATTTTTTCGGATACTTGTTGAGGCGTATATTAATTTGCCCGCCTCAAAAGATGTTTTTGCGGCGTATAAATTAATTATCCGCCTCAAAAACGAAAAAAAATGATTGTCAAAGTCGTTGTTGAGGCGTTTTGAACTATGTACACCTCTAAAAGGGAGCCTCAAAAAGTGTTTTTTCCACTAGTGCTTTTTGTGGTTCTGTCGTGTCAGGTTCCCCTGGTGGTCGATCGAGTGCTCGTTTGAGGGTGGCGTCAGGGAAAAGTCTGATCGAGTAGAGGAAGACGGCGGCCAAAGCCGCGTCAAGCAAACCGGATCTGGTGGATCTGACGGTTCCAGTCAAGACTGGCTCTAAGAGGAAGGCGAGCGCTCGCCCTGAAGACGTCAAGGTGGAGGACATCCCTAGGAAAAAGAATGCGACTGCTGAGGGGGTCGGCAAGATCAGTGCCGTCGGACAGTCGATCGCTGACCTTTTTCGCGTTCAGGACCCGACTTTGAAGTCGGAAGTTAAGGATGTCTCCCCTCTAGACTACATTGGTGAAGCGGGATGCTCCGCGTGGAGGGTGAGTTGCCCTTTGTTCTTGTTTTTATGTTTCCTTTTGCTCGACTGCGTTTCTTGATTGTGTTTTTGTGTTGTCGTGTGTCTTTCTGTCAGGCCTTCCAGTATTTCTTGGGAGCTTACTCCGGTGTTCAGGTGATGCTTGTCAAGGCCGAGGGCAGGGCTGCTAGGTCAGAGTCCGACCTTGCGTCTTTGAGGACTAAGATGGAGGGAGCGGAGAGTCGCTGCCGTGAGACTGAGCGTCGCCTCACCAGGGAGCTGAAGAGCAGTCAAGAAGAGCTGGTCGCAAGTCGGAGGGAGTTTGAAGAGTGCCGATCAGGCGTTGAGGAGGAGGTGAGGCGGGCTCGCATTGCCGATGGCCAAATTGCTGGTGACGTTGGGGCCTTTTATGCGGTGAAGTCGCGCATCGAAATGATCGAGGAGTTCAACGAGGTCAAGCATGAGCTCTGGGACCTGAAAGCGGAGAAGGAGACTCTGGACTCCATGTTCCCAAAGGGCGATCCTGGTCAGGAGCTGTTTTGCTTAGCCGGCATCGGAGAGGAGGCCGTGGATGAAGGCGCCGATGAGGACGAGGCCCATCTTGGTGATGTCGAGCCGACTGATGAGATAGCTTCTCTGGAGCCAGCCCCTGCGGAAGGTAATGCCATTGCTCCCGACGCTTGATTTGTTTTCTCCGCGTAGTATGACTTTCTTTGCCCCACCTGTGTGTGGGTTTGAATATTATGTGTTTTGGCGACCCGTCCACCATCGCGGGTCGCAGGATATTTCTGAATGATTGTCGTTAAAAGTCCTACAGATGTGTAGGCAGACAATGTGTTTTGGCGACCCGTCCACCATCGTGGGTCGCATATTTGTATAAAGATGCTTTTATTTCGATGCAATTGTATTTTTACATATAGAGTCGTATGCTAGTTCGTTTCGTACATGTTCGTCGGACCTTCAAGGAAGTTGTCGACGACGTTTTGTATTTCGTGTATGTTGGTTTCACCCGTATGCTCCGTCGAGTAGGGTTTCACCGTGTGTATATATGTAGAGCAGGCCTGCAATGTGTTTGTGTATGTGTTAGTCATGACATTATGCCGGGGAGGTAAGCAATATGTTTTATTGCGTAAATGTAATAAGGTGTTATACCTTATGTTTTGTGTAAGGCAGGCGGTGTGCCGACGTGCCTGTGTTGTCATCTCCCCGTGTTCCGATCGAGCGTGTAATGTAATGTAAGCACTTTTTTTTGCGGATGACAGGATCCAATGTAAATGATGTTCTGCATTTGTGTTTTTGTAAGGAGGAAGTCTTCGCTTAGTGTTAGATGATGATATGTAAAAGGAGATAGCGATGTATATGCGACCGCATGCGGTATATATGCGACAGGTAGCAATGTATATGCGATAGCATGCGATTTGTATGCGACAGATAGCAATGTATATGCGATAGCATGCGATTTGTATGCGACAGATAGGAATGTATATGCGATAGCAAGCAATTTGTATGCGATTTGTATGCGACAGATAGCAATGTATATGCGAGGTATAAGATTTGTGTGATGTTTTACCTCATTGGTTCAGAAATGGTAGAGTTTTAGATGTGCTGCATTCCAACTCCTCGGGATCGGTTATCCGTCTTTATCCTTTAGCTGATATGCTCCCTGTCCGACCACTTCGGTGATCAAGTAAGGTCCTTCCCACTGTGGTGCTAGCTTTCCGTCGGATGAGTTCTTAGTGTTCTAGAAAATTTTCCTAAGGACCCAGTCTCCGACCTTGAATGCCTTGATTCGGACGTTCTTGTTGTAGCTCCTTGCGACTTGTTGTTGGAACCTGACCATCCTGATTCGGGCTTTCTCTCTGATTTCGTCCGCTGTGTCCAGATTGTGTGCTAGTTCGATGTCGTTTTGTTCATTTGTCTGAAGGTTGCAGCGAGCGATCGGAACCAGTAACTCAGCCGGGATGACCGCCTCACTCCCATAGACGAGAGAGAAAGGCGATTGCCCGGTCGCATTCTTTGGAGTAGTCCTGTCGGACCAGAGAATAAGTGTGAGTTCATCTGCCCATTTGCCTTTAGCCCCTGTGAGGCGTTTCTTGAGGTTGTTGATAATGATCTTGTTGCTGGATTCGGCTTGTCCGTTGGATTGCGGATACCGAGGTGTGGATGTTACCAACTTGATGTTCCACTGGTCGCAGAAGGTTCGAGTCTTATGACTGATGAATTTGGAGCCATTGTCACACACGATTTCTGATGGGACGCCAAATCTGCACAAGATATTGCGTTTTACGAATGAGATGACGTGTTGATCTTTTACCTCTCTGTAGGCTTCGGCTTCGATCCATTTAGAGAAGTAGTCCGTCATGGCAAGGAAGAAGACTCTTTGACCCGACGCGGGAGCTTTCCGACGATGTCCATTCCCCATCTCATAAAGGGCCATGGAGCTAAGGTCGGATGGAGGAGCTCCGAAGGCTGATGATGGACGGGTGCGTGCCGCTGACAGGCGTCGCATCTCTTGGTGTATTCCATGACGTCTTTGTTCATCGTTAGCCAATAGTACCCGTTTCGTAGGGCTTTTCCCGAGAGGCTTCGTCCGGCGGTGTGATTGCCACACTCCCCTTCGTGCAACGATTGTAAGATACGTCCGACTTCTGGAGTCTTGAGGCATCGTAGGAGTAGTCCTGTAACAGATCTTTTGTACAAGATGTTATCTACGATATCGTAAGAGAGTGCTTGTACCTTGAGCCTTTTTGCTTCCGTCTTGTCGTCGGGTAGGATGCCGTCTTTTAACCATCTAATGTAAGATAGCATCCAGTCGTCATTGGTGTCGACGATGTCTTCTTCTGTTCGGTCGCCTATTTCCATGGCGACGAGTTCTTCAAGCGATGTTGTTGACTCGACGGATGTCCTTGGGACGGCTGGCGTGGTGATGTGGGCCAATGGTATGTGTGGAAATTCCTTCGGGTCTAGGACGGATCCCAGATTAGCGAGTGCGTCAGCTTGGGAGTTAAGATCCCTGGGCACCTGTCTGATGTTGAATGTTTGGAATTGTCCGATCAGTTTCTTGGCTACCTCCATGTAGTCTATCATTTTGGTATCCTTGGCACTGTACGACCCTTATATCTGGTTTACGACCAACAGGGAGTCGCAAACGACTTCGATCTCTCGGACCCCTAGGTCGCGAGCTAGGATGAATCCGAATATGAGTGCCTCGTATTCAGCTTCGTTGTTAGTCGCATCCCACTCACATCTGACAGCTTGAGCTATCTTGTCCCCTTGTGGCGATTTTAGCACGACCCCTTGCCCCGATCCTCTAGCATTCGATGCCCCGTCTGTATGGAGCTCCCATGTACCTGCCTCATCCGTCGCGAGTAATTGTGTTGCTTCTTTTGTGGTTTCTTTCTCTAGGGTCGAACTGAAATCGGCCACAAAGTCGGCTAAGGCTTGCGACTTGATCGTTGTCCTGGGCTCGTACTCGATATCGTAACCACTGAGGTGTATGGCCCATTTGGTCATTCGTCCTGTGAACTCAGGTTTCCTCATGATAGCTCTCATGGGATGATTAGTGCGAACAGTAATAGTATGGGAATCGAAATATGGTTTGAGTTTGTTCGAAGCCATTACCAGTGATAGCACGAGCTTTTCAAGTGACGAATACCTTGTTTCGGCCGGTAACAGCGTCCGACTGACGTAATATATTGGCAACTGTTTGCCATCCTCCTCCCTGATCAGTACTGCGCTTACGGCTGATTCTGACACTGTAAGATAAAGAAATAAGGGATCGTCGCCTTTAGGTTTGGTCAGTAACATGGGACTGCCAGGTACTCTTTGAGGTTTTGGAACGCTGCTTCGTGTTCTTCCGTCCATTGAAAGGACTTGTTCTTCTTGAGTGCGTCGTGGAAGGGTTTGCATTTGTCGGATGATTTGGAGATGAATCTGCTCAGAGCTGCTATCCGACCTGTGAGCTTCTGTACATCTTTGACGCATCGGGGGGATCGAAGGTTGATGAGAGCCTTGATCTGTTCTGGGCTAGCCTCTACTCCTCTTTGTGTCACCATGTATCCTAAGAACTTCCCTGACGACACTCCGAAGGAGCATTTAGTAGGGTTTAGTTTCATGTTGTACCTTTTGAGCACCTCGAAGCTGTCGCGTAGGTGGTCTATGTGATCTTCTTTCTTTTTGGACTTGACCAACATGTCGTCGATGTAGACTTCCATCGTGTCTCCAATTTGGTCTTTGAACATTTTGTTGACTAGTCGTTGATACGTAGCCCCTGCATTTTTCAGACCAAAGGGCATTACTCGGTAACAATAGATACATTGGCTGGTGATGAAAGCTGTTTTTTCTTGATCGTCGGGTTCCATAAGGATTTGATTGTAACCGCTGAAAGCGTCTATTTTGGGGCAAAAAGACCTTACCGATCCTAATCGCCTTTGAGAGGGCAACTAGACAATTTGTTAGACGAATATATCTAATAAATCCAAATCAAATCAATAGAATAGATGAAATTGAAATTAAACGAGCGATTGAAGGGCTTATCTCCCACGAATTGATGATCTATCGAGTGAGATTTTAGATGTCGGTCGCTTGAGTGAATCTAGAATACTTCTGATTTGCGAGAACCGAATTCGAGAGCAAGATTGAGAGGAAATGATAGTAGTAGTTCATATTGATTCAGAATGTGTGTCTTTAATTTCTTCCTTTCTATACATTTATACAATGCCAAAAAAATAACATTGGAACCAAATCTGGCATTATCGGATTTTATGGGAAATCAGTTGGATTCTTCCCGAGATCTTAGTGGAGTGTGCTGGTGTGCTCAACCCATCATGCGTCGCTCCAACGAACTGATTCCATCTTCCTGCTGGTCACGTCCGTGGGCTAGATACAATTGGGCTTCTACCAATTTCCCAGGCCCAACAATTGCCCCAAGATCCAATTGGGCCAGAGAGCGGTTTTTGGATCAATTTGATCTTCCATGATCTCGATCCTTCTGAGGCGACGTGGCAGCGGGTGAGTGGATGAGACGATTTAACTGCAGAGGCACTTGATTTACTTCCTTTAATAACCCTCGAAGGATTCAATCTTCTGCAAGTCCCACGTCTTGTCAAGGTAACTTCTCTCTCTTTTTTGAATTCTTACCGTTTCTTCCTTCTGTTCTTACATGGCGTCTCCTACGTTGAAGAAGACCCGAGCCCTCATCAAAAGTGTGGATGAGGAGGATGTTCCCTTTCGTTCCCTAGGCCTTCTTAGCGCTAGCGATTCCATACCAGGGACTTTAGTCCAGTCCGAACTTGATAAGATTTTAGAAATTGGAGGTTTCCCCGTAGGTATTGTCGCACGCCTTCCTTCTCCGGACGAACGAGCAGACTGGTTCAAATAAGGGTGGGTGTGCTTCTTTGAGTATCCTTTCAGAATCGGTCATGTCTTCCCCTTCTCTCGTTTGGTCCAAAACTTTCTGGCCGTGTTAAAGTTGGCTCCTTGCCAAGTCATGCCTCATACATGGCGGTTGCTCCAGACGATTGATTCCGTTTCTGCAGTAAAAAACATAGATTTTGACTTCGATGCCTTGTGGCGATCCTATTACCTGAGTACTCGGGGTTCCTGTAGGTTCCAGTTACGTCTTCGTAAGGAAAAAAGCCCCCTTGCACTGAATCTAGATGTTAACGATCGAGGATGGAGATCTCTATTCTTTTTTGTTGAGCGTAAAAGCCTCGAAAGTGTTTCTGATTGCACTTTTCTTTTATCCGACTGGAGGATCTCAGGTATCGTGTTTTTCCGCTTCTTTGCTTTAATCGATCGTCTTCTAAATTCCTTCTTACCTGTTCTTCTTTGCAGCCCCTGAACCTGGCGATCCTACTGGTTTTGAAAAAGCAATTGCTTCTCTGTTGGCACTCCCCGAAAATGAAAGATCATTCAAAAATACCAACTTTCTCCTCTCAGAAATCAAAGAGATGTCGACTCCTGCTGCCTCAGTGACTAAAGGCACATGTTCGTTCCTCCAGGTATGCATCTGGCTGGTTTTCGTGGTTTTCCTGTGCTTATGTTGCTGTGTTATGTTATCAGCATCTAAGGGCGGAAGGTCCAGCGCTCGCTTGTCTGGGAAGAGCCTCTTGGATCAAAGGCGATCGGCGGATATGGCGTCTTCTTCCGCTAGAGGTCCAAGCAAGGTTGGGCCCCCTGTTGGGGTTATCTCCTTAGATTCTCCACCGTCGAAGGTGTCGGGTGTCAAGAGGAAGCCAATAACTGCTCCGAGTTTCTCCGTTGGAATGTTGAAGGAAAGATCGGTTGAGGATCTGCTCAGTTTTGGCGATGCTGAGGCCAAGAAGGAGATTGGTGACCTCCATCCTATAGATTGTATAAACGAAGCTGTAGTGGGTGCTTGGAAGGTTCGAAAAAACTCTTCTTTTATTCGAGCATGTCTTATTTCTCTGTTTTCTTTTTTACATTGCTATCGTGTATGCTTTTTCTGCAGATTTTTCAGTATTCACTTGTGGCGTCTACAACCGTTCAATAACTGAGTGATCAAGCCGACAGAAAAGTGACTCGCCTGGAGGAGCAGTTGAAGATGGTTGAAGATCGCTTGAAGGCTTCGGATCGCGAATTGTCTTCAATCAAGCGAGACTATGATGCTCGTCTGGAAGGAGTAAAGGCGGAGGTGCAGGCTAAGGATGGGAGACTTCGTGAGGACGATGCCCGTACTACTGGAGATGTTGGGGTGTATTATTGCTTGAAGTCTCGCATCGAAATGATGGAGGAATTTGTTGCTGGCTCCCATGTCGACTGGAAGGTTGACGATGCGAAGGCGGACATGGAAATGATGTATCCTGATGGCAACCCAGGGGCCGAGCTTTTCAAACTGGTAGGTTTGGGCGTCGAGGATGACAAGGAGGAGGTCGACCAAGATGGTGTCGAGGCCGTCGAAGGCACGCCCCAAGTCGACCAAGAAGCAATTTCTGGCAGGGAGATCGTTCCTGCGGAAAAATCCGGTGAATCTTAGAGCATTTAGGAGTGACTTTTATGTGAACACCGGGTTTATTTTTTTTTAAGACTTCCGTGTGTGGATGACAGTGTGTGCCCCGTCGTGGAGACGGGATGGACAACATAGTTCTTTTGGCGATCCGTCTACCATCGCGGGTCGCGTATTAATCGTAGGAAGTTTTTATGTTTCGTACCTTGCTTCGTTTTTGTTGTGAATTTGCTTTTGCAGGTGGTTCGTCACTGGTCGGGCAGCGATCATGTTGCGGACTTGTTTGTGTGATCACGTCTTTTTAGGGGGAGGCCTGTATGTCGTGTTAGATGTTCGTCATGACAGTTGTATTTTAGGGAGGTAAGCAAATGTATTTTGAGTAATGTGTATAAGGCGTTGTATACCTTATTTTGTAACAAGGCAGGCGGTGTGCCGAAGTGCCTTTTGTTGTTCGTCTCCCTGTGTGTAGATCGATCGTGTTTGTGTTTGTGAAAGCGCTTTTGTGTAGTTGTTGTGGATATCCTTTGCAGATCTCGTCCTGAGGCCTCTTGTTTTCCTGTTTTCGAAACATGTCTTTAAAAGGAGATAAGCTTTGAAACGACCGTTGGGAGGGAGACCCAACGGCCCTCCGATGCTTAAGTTAGTAGTCGTCATATAGATAAAAGAATGCACAGAGATATAAAAAGATATGTAAGTAAGGGTTTAGAAATGATACAACTTTAGATGAGTCGCATTCCAGCTTCGGGGGATGGGTTCTCCGTCTTTGGTTTCTAGTTGATATGCTCCTTGCCCAACTATTTCTTTGATAAGGTAAGGCCCTTCCCATTGAGGTGCAATTTTCCCGTCGGCTGGGTCTCTGGTATTTTGAAATGTTTTCCTCAGGACCCAATCCCCTACCTTGAAGACTTTGATTCTGACATTCTTATTGTAGCTTCGAGCGACTTGCTATTGGTATCGGACCATCCGGACTCGAGCCTTTTCCCTTGCTTCATCGACAGTGTCGAGATTGTGGGCTAACTCGATGTCGTTTTGTTCCGGTGTTTGAAATCCGTATCGAGCAGTCGGAATAAGTATCTCGGCGGGAATGACTGCTTCAGACCCGTATACGAGCGAGAAGGGACTTTGTCCTGTGGCATTTTTGGGCGTCGTCCTGTCGGACCATAAGATCAAAAGAAGCTCGTCGGCCCATTTTCCTTTTGCCCCAGTGAGGCGTTTCTTCAGGTTATTGATGATGATCTTGTTGCTTGACTCTTCTTGTCCGTTTGACTGTGGATATCTCGGTGTAGATGTGATCAGTGAGATGTTCCATTGTTTGCAGAAGGATCGCGTCTGTTTACCGATGAATTGGGAGCCATTGTCGCATACGATTTCTGATGGGATGCCAAACCTGTATAAGATGTTACGTTTTATAAACGAGATGACGTGTTTTTCTTTTACCTCATGGTACGCTTCGGCTTCTATCCATTTGGAGAAGTAATCGGTCATGGCCAAGAAGAAAACACGTTGTCTCGACGCAGGAGGTAATTTCCCGACTATGTCCATCCCCCATCGCATGAAGGGTGATGTGACCTCGCCTACCATGACAGCTGCAGATGAGGAGGAGGCTATGAGTCTTAGGTCCTCAGGTCCCATTACTAGAGCACGAGCCAAAGCTATTCAAGCTGCGACTCAATCACTGGTGACCAGACTCGTAGCATGTCATGGACGTCCAACTACAGATGAGGGATCCATTCTGAGTTTAGTGACAGTTGGGACGTCTACACAGTCTGCAGAGATCCCGGAGCTTACAGATTAGAGATATTGATCGCTATTCGCCTAGTTATCAATATTTCTGATTTATGACATTTTTAGTTTTTAGTCCGGATATTATTTATTATTATTTTCAGCATTTTTAAGGGAGTTTAGGAGGTCATTTTTATACTTAGAGTAATTTTTAGTATTTTATTTGTTTTATTTTTAAACTTTTTGGTTAAGGAAAAGGAAGAGTCTTCCTTTTACTTAACCTAGCTTTGTAGCCTCCTTTCTCTTCTACGTTGATAATTATACTTTTATGTTGAGAGAAAACCTCCATTGAAGCTCCTTCAACGTCACCTTGAATCACCTAGTTGAGCTTGCTCCTTCGTCATTCTCACATCAAATCCTTTAGATCTAGGTCGAGCGTGCTCCCTTCATCTATTCCGCTTCCAAATCTCCATCTTTCCCAGCCCTATACTGGCCGTGAACACCCCTTCATCCCTACGGTCATCCACTCAAATTTCTATCGCTTCCGCAATCGCTTCCGCCTCACCGTCGTCTTGCAATCTCCATCAAACGCAGACGCCTATCCAAGGAGTTGCTTTGCCCCACTACGGATTCATCACGATCTCATCCGGGACTTGAGACCTTCTTCATAGCAAGGTCGCATCAACTGGCATCAGAGCCTTCGAATCTGTAAGTCGAATCGATTCCTTGCTTATCACAACCTTATTTTCGTGTCAAAAAATTCCAAATTTTTTTTTCCTGCATTTTTCGTGATAATTCTGATTGTTATTATTCAGTTCAGTTGTTAGAGTAAAAAAAAAATTTCGAATTTTTTTTTCCCTTCAAAACCAAATTGATTCTAAACAAAAATTGGGTGATTTTCTCTAGTTCTTCACGGCTCTAGTGAATTTCGTCCTCAAAAAATTCGCTTGCTTGATTTTTAGAGTTCTTACCTTGTCCCCTACACACAACAATTGCTTCTTGTGTTGATAAATTGGTGATTGAATGATAGATCTAGATTTGCATGCATATACGTTGAATTGCTGTACTTGACCTATTTGCCATTAATCTGCATCTTCTTTGATCTCTTTGTTTCCCACTTGAATCAATTGAGTGTGTTGGTGTCTAGAATTTTTTTTTTAATTTTTTTGAGTACCGATCTGTGCAAGGAGGCATCTTTGAAGAATTTTCACCCTTGAAGATTAGGGTTCTTGAGTCTTGTTGCAATTTCTCTAATTCAAAAAAAAAAAGGCTGAGATCTTTCCTTGTAGCAAAAGCCAGATCTGAAGAATTGCCAAAAAAAAATTATCAATAAAAAAATAATCAAGGCAATCAAACCCTAGTATTTAGGGAAAGTGGTTAGGGCACTTGGCCTTCGGCGCCACACAAGCAGCAGCGTCGGCGCCTCCAAGCCAAGACACACGCAGCGTCGGCGCCCAGCAAGCCGCGCGCGCACGCTCAACAGCCACGTCTTCTATCCCAGGTGCCTCTGATCCGGGTTAAAAGACCCCCCCCAGCGCAACGATCACGGACGCCTCAAATCCGGGTTCTTTTCGTGGGTTCCGCATCTTGCACACTACGAAGATCTTTGGTATTTTTTATTTTTTATTTTTTTATTTCATTCTTTTTGTGTCGATTTCTGCATTCGCTTTTTACAGTTATCCTTCTGACTTTGGTGTGAGTTATCCGCTTTTGTTAGTTTACAGCTGCTTAGCCGGGACGCCTAGGTTTACGCCGGATTAATTTATGTGCCTACCATTATATCCTAGCGACAACAGTTGAGGTTACTGTAGGGGTATTAGACTGCAGGGATCTGAGTCCTTTTATTTTTATTTTTCCTTTTTGTGTCGGTTTCTGCATTCGCTTTTTATAGTTATCCTTCTGACTTTGGCGTGAGTTATCCACTTTTGTTAGTTTGCAGCTGCTTAGCCGGGACGCCTAGGTTCATGCCGGATTAAGTTCTGTTCCTACCGTTATATCCTGGCGATAGCAGTTGAGGTTTCTGTAGGGGTATTAGAGTACAAGAGCTTTTTGTGAGAAAAGCCGAACTTAGGTGGCAACGGTGAAGAGATATAGGGTGCACAAAGCCAAAATAAGGTAATCGTTGCCCTATCGTTATTGATTCATTTACCATTTCCTCTCTCTATCACTGTCTTGGCTGTTATAGTCTTGTTGGCATATCTAGACTTATATTGCTGCAATTTATATCTATAATTTGTTTGCTGAGTTATCGCTGCATTTTGTGATTGTTGTGTGATTATCCTTAGCCTTCCCGCCCTCACGGCCATATCAGCCTTGCTTTCAGTTGTGATATCTTGGTAGTTCGACTTCTCTTTCATTTCTGTTGCTTTGTTTTTGTTTTTCCTTTGCTCTGTTGGGGTTTCTGTTGTCTTTTCAGGATAACGGTGAACTCCAATGACGGACAGGATACGGGTCGGGTCGATCAACTGGCTAATGCCATTGAGCTTTTGGTGGCCAATCAGCAACGTTCCGACGCCGCCATTCAGAGCAACGCGGCTGCCATCGCACGTTCCGATGAACGTTCCAAAGCCAATTTTGCAGCCCTGCATGACATGCTCAGTAGAGTGATGCCGTCTCCATCACCGAACCAGCGTGACGACCAGAGTACCCTAGCCCAGAAGCAGAAAAAGGGCAAGGGCGTTCTGATATCCGATCCTCCTACGCAGCCTCCGCGGAAAGGATCACAGAAAGAAAGTAGTGCGTCGAAGAAGAAGGTGTGCTCCAAATCAG
Source organism: Rheum nobile (assembly GCA_027886185.1). Classification (NCBI taxonomy): domain Eukaryota; kingdom Viridiplantae; phylum Streptophyta; class Magnoliopsida; order Caryophyllales; family Polygonaceae; genus Rheum; species Rheum nobile. Next base: position 17,690,988 of record WOAB01000568.1, read on the forward strand.
CCCAATTGACAATTCCTAAACACAACTCTCAGGACGAGGACGAGCAGGACGATGATGAGTCATCTTCAGAGGAGGATGAACAGGTCGATGACAGTGCCGTCAAACGCCAGAGCAGACGCACAGACCCACATGCTTCCACCAGCAAGCAAGGGAAACCCTCCACAGCTCGTCCAAGTCGACACCAGGTAAATTCTGAAACCTTCAATGTCCATTCTTTTGCTGACCATCAGAGTATTGTTTCTCCTGTTGAGTCAGATTCAGATGAAGGGTTCAAGGAATTTGACCTTGAGGATAAGGAATAAGGGGCCTATGGGTTTGCTGCAGGTTATCACCCACCCCTACAGGACCCACCAGAGCAGCAGTTTCATCGTACAGGTTGGGTTCCTCCTCCACAGCAGCCACATAATCAGGCTGCTTATTACGCTACATAGGGTCATCCACAACAATATCAGCAGCAGCGTGTTGCCGGTCCTCCACGAGCGTAGTGACGGCGACAACTACCAGTTGGACAGCAGCGACAGGGGCTTCCATCGCAGAATTTCTATGCTCCAGCTGCAGGCCAACAGCGATACCCACCCCCAGCTACGTATCGCCAATAAATTAAGGTGAAAATCGAACCCTTCTTTGGTACTTATGATCCTTCTACTTTCATAGATTGGTTGCAGAGTACCTGCCATGTTCTTCAACACTATCAATATGAGGAGCATGCGAAGGTGGAGATCGTCACCTTGCATTTCCAAGGAGCAGCGCGCACCTGGTGGAACCGACTGGTCCAACAGCAGGCACGCATGGGGTGGCCACCTGTGACAGAGTGGCAACAGCTAGTGGCGCTTATGACGCGCAAGTACATGCCGACGACATACCGAGAGGATATGAAGACAGCCATTGCACTTGCTACTCAAGGTCGTGATACGCCACATGAGTTCTTTTCTCGCTTAGAAGACATGTACTTCAAGGCCGGGGTAAGTGTTACTCCCTCTACTCTACGTACACGTTTTGTAATGGGTTTGTCACAGCCGTACAGGGATCAGGTTGACGTTCTGCCAATCCGAGACCTCAACAACGTAGTACATACTACGCAGAAGCTCTATCTTCAAGCGCAGAGACGTCGACAGCAGCCTTGGCAGTCTTCGTCTTCTCCCGCTCCAAGGTATACCTCGAATCCTGTCAATTCTTATCGCACTAACTCTTCTTCTAGTTCTGTGCCTAGACAGGATCGCACAGGTATTGCGTCTTCTACGATGCCGCGGCCGGCGCCCCCTTCACGCAATATAGAGTGTTACAGATGTGGTGGACGAGGACACTATAGGAAGGACTTCCCTAATCAGAAGCGTGTCCTCTACTCCGCCCACACTGCAGACTACGAGAGCCTTTCGGATGAAGAAGAGAACGTCCCAAAGGAGTCTGCAGAGCTGACTGATGAGGTGATCAGGCCGGGCGACCATGATACAGACGTCATGCATTATGCCTTGGTCACTAGACGCGTCCTCAGCGTCAAGGAAGGAGGTCCACTTGACCAAAGGGAGAATCTGTTTCATTCCCGGTGTCGTATGAAGAATGCGTCGCTGAGTCTGATAATTGATAGAGGGTCGTGCTGCAACATTATAAATGAGAGAGTCGTCCGCGACTTCAATCTTCAGACGCAACCACATCCTCAGCCCTACGGTCTGTAGTGGATTTCAGACCAACCCGGTAACAATGTCTCTTTACAGTGTCCCGTTACTTTTTCCATAGGACCATTTACAGACACTGTTTTGTGCGATGTTACCGTCATGGATGTCACCCATATTCTGTTAGGGCGTCCTTGGCTATTTGACCATCGCGTCTTCCATGATGGGTTTTTGAACAGTTACATGTTCACTCACCATGGAAAGCGCGTGACGCTCTTACCTATGACTCCGAATGAGATTTTACAGGACCATGCTATTAGACAGAGGAACAAGGCTATACAGGCTGCAAAGGACAACGGAAAACCCCCTCTAGAGTCCCCTACAACTTTCCAGCAGAGTTCCCTACAACTTCCTACAGCATCTTCTTCGGGTACCCAGGGCACTTCAGAACAGGGCGCGGTAAAGGGTTCTGCTCATCAGAAGGGTGGCAAAGGTAGTTCTGCGCTGAAAGGCACTTGTGAGCAGCGACTTCTCTTGGCGCGATGCCGAAAGGTTTCCGACGTCATCCAAGGCAAGTCTCCCTGTTTCCTACTCATTTCTCTTCCTACTGCTCTACCTGTTTCAGAGTCTGCACTCCCCTCTTATATTTTGTCTGTTTTGCAGGAGTTTCAGGATGTGCTGCCGGACGCGTTGCCAGATGGTCTTCCACCACTTCGTGGCATTGAGCACCAGATCGATTTTGTTCCGGGAGCTACTCTTCCTAACCGAGCTGCCTACAGAACTTCTCAAGAGGAAACAAAGGAGTTGCAAAAGCAGGTGCAGGAACTGTTGGAGAAGGGGTATGTGCGCGAGTCTCTTAGCCCGTGCGCTGTTCTCGTCATATTGGTGCCTAAGAAGGACGGTTCTTGGAGGATGTGCGTGGATTACCGTGCCATCAACCAGATCACCGTCAAATATAGACATCCCATTCCTCGCCTCGACGACATGCTTGACGAGCTACATGGAGCGCAGTTCTTCAGCAAGATTGATCTGAAGAGCGGCTATCATCAGATTCGCATGAAGGAGGGGGACGAGTGGAAGACTGCTTTCAAGACGAAGTATGGTCTGTATGAGTGGCTCGTCATGCCATTTGGACTGACCAATGCTCCTTCTATGTTCATGAGACTGATGAACCATGTCTTGAGAGCTTTTCTGGGTAAGTTTGTAGTTGTCTATTTTGATGATATTCTTATTTACTCCAGGACTTTAGATGACCATGCTGAGCATCTTCGCCTTGTTTTAGAGTGTTTGAGAGTAGAGAGCTTATACGCCAATCTTGGCAAGTGTGTATTCTGTTCTCCTTCTACAAACTTCCTAGGTTTCGTCGTCAGCAAGGATGGCCTGCAGGTGGATGCAGAAAAGATCCGCGCTATCCAGGAGTGGCCGACGCCAGCTACTCCTACTCAGGTACGTTCGTTTTTGGGTTTGGCTGGTTTTTATCGACGATTTGTTCGTGATTTCAACACTATAGCCGCCCCATTACACGAGCTGACCAAGAAGGCCGCGTCTATCACTTGGCTTCCATGGCATGATGCTGCTTTTGCCGCCCTGAAGGATGCCTTATGCCGCGCGCCGCTGCTGCAGCTTCCTGACTTCACCCGTCGGTTCGAGGTGGAATGCGACGCTTCTGATTTCGGCATCGGAGGTGTCTTGCTGCAGGAGAAGAGGCCGATTGCCTACTTTTCAGAGAAGCTGTCAGGTGCACAGCTGAACTACCCAACGTATGACAAGGAGTTGTACGCGTTGATTCGGGTTCTAAAGATGTGGCAACACTATCTGTGGCCTGCAGATTTCGTGATTCACTCAGATCATGCAGCTCTTAGTTATCTGCGCAGCCAGATGACTCTTAGCAGACGCCATGCTCGCTGGGTTGAGTTCATGGAGACGTTCCCCTATCTCATTGTTCACAAGAAAGGTAAGGAGAATGTGGTAGCCGACGCCCTTTCTCGCAGGTACGTCCTCATTACTCAGCTACAGTCTCAGTTATTTGGGTTTGCATTGCTCAAGAATCTTTATGTTGTTGATCCTTTCTTTTCTACATTCTTTGAGCAATGTAAATCCACTAGTCGTGAACATGCTACGTATTTCCTTGATGACGGCTTTCTGTACAAAGGTGGGAAGCTTTGCATTCCTTCATCCTCTGTCAGAAATTTGCTGATTGAGGAAGCACATAGTCGTGGTCACTTTGGCGTGTCTAAGACGCTGGCATCACTTCGCGAGCACTTCTTCTGGCCTAAGATGGCCAACAGTGTTACGAAGTATTGTCAGAGTTGTGTGACATGCCATAAGGCTAAGGCCAGGTCTAGTCCGCATGGTCTCTACACGCCTCTGCCGATTCCAGCTGGCCCGTGGAAAGATCTTTCCATGGATTTTATCACTGGGTTACCTATGTCTCGGCGTGGTAGAGATTCTATATTTGTGGTCGTAGACAGGTTCTCTAAGATGGCACACTTCATTGCCTGTAAGAACACTAGTAACGCCACTGACGTTGCTACTCTATTCTTCGACAATGTCGTGAGACTACACGGTATTCCGCGCACTATTGTTAGTGATCGGGACACCAAGTTCGTCGGCCATTTCTGGAGAACCTTGTGGGGTAAGCTCGGTACTAAACTCCTATTTTCTACGAGCTACCACCCACAGACGGATGGTCAGACAGAGGTGACCAACCGCACTCTTGGAGCCCTCCTTAGGACGGTTCTGAAGAGTAACCCACGTAGGTGGGAGGACTTACTGTCTACTATGGAGTTTTCTTATAACAGGTGCAGGCACAGCGCGACTAAACTGACCCCGTTCGAAGTTGTCTATGAACGGAACCCGCTGACGCCGCTGGACTTGACTCCCTATCCTAGGAAGGATACAGACAGCACCACAGCTGACAGATTGGCCGATCACATCAAGGAACTGCACACTCGGATGCGCATCCAGCTGGAGCATACAGCAGCACAGTATGCGGCCCAAAAGAACAAAGGACGACGCAGGATTGTCTTTGCTCCTGGCGACTTGGTTTGGCTTCACTTGCGGAAGGAGCGTTTTCCTTCCAACCGCAAGTCTAAGCTCGACCAAAGGGGTGATGGACCATTCCGTGTTGTCAAGGCCATCAATGACAACGCCTACCAGCTAGAGCTCCCAGACAAGTATGGTGTTCACCCGACCTTCAATGTTGCTGATCTATCACCGTACATGGAGCCAGAGTATGATGAGGGTGAAGCGGGGATGCTTCACACTCAAGTGGGGGAGGATGATGTGACCTCGCCTACCATGACAACTGCATACGAGGAGGAGGCTATGAGTCTTAGGTCCTCAGGTCCCATTACTAGAGCACGAGCCAAAGCTATTCAAGCTGTGACTCAATCACTAGTGACCAGACTCGTAGCAGGTCATGGACGTCCAACTACAGATGAGGGATCCATTCTGAGTTTAGTGATAGTTGGGACGTCTACACAGTCTGCAGAGATCCCAGAGGTTACAGATTAGAGATATTGATCTCTATTCTCCTAGTTATCAATATTTCTGATTTATGACATTTTTAGTTTTTAGTCCGGATATTATTTATTATTATTTTCAGCATTTTTAAGGGAGTTTAGGAGGTCATTTTTATACTTAGAGTAATTTTTAGTGTTTTATTTGTTTTATTTTTAAACTTTTTGGTTAAGGAAAAGGAAGAGTCTTCCTTTTACTTAACCTAGCTTTGTAGCCTCCTTTCTCTTCTACGTTGATAATTATACTTTTATGTTGAGAGAAAACCTCCATTGAAGCTCCTTCAACGTCACCTTGAATCACCTAGTTGAGCTTGCTCCTTCGTCATTCTCACATCAAATCCTTTAGATCTAGGTCGAGCGTGCTCCCTTCATCTATTCCGCTTCCAAATCTCCATCTTTCCCAGCCCTATACTGGCCGTGAACACCCCTTCATCCCTACGGTCATCCACTCAAATTTCTATCGCTTCCGCAATCGCTTCCGCCTCACCGTCGTCTTGCAATCTCCATCAAACGCAGACGCCTATCCAAGGAGTTGCTTCGCCCCACTACGGATTCATCACGATCTCATCCGGGACTTGAGACCTTCTTCATACCAAGGTCGCATCAAAGGGCCATGGTGCCAAGGTCGGATGGAGTAGCTCGGATGGCTGGTGGGGGACGGGTGCGTGTCGCTGACAAGCATCGCACTTCTTGACGTATTCCGCCGCGTCTCTGTTCATTGTGGGCCAGTAGTAACCTGCCCTGTGGGCTTTGCCGGACAGGCTGCGTCCCCCGGTGTGGTTTCCACATTCACCGTCGTGTAAAGATTGTAAAATTCGGGGGACTTCCGATGTTTCAAGGCAGCGCAGTAGTAGGCCTGTGACAGATCGCTTAAATAGTACATTATCTTTTAAATCAAAGGTTGTCGCTTGTACCTTGAGTCTTTTGGCTTCTGCTCTGTCTGGAGGAAGTATTCCGTCTTTGAGCCATTTGATGTAAGGAGTAGTCCAATCCTCTGATGGGTGGACGTTCTCTTATGGGGTCAGGTCGTCTATGGCTTGAATGTCGCTTGGATTAGCCGTTTTGAGAGTTCTGGGCACTGCTGGAGTGGTGATGTGTGCCAGAGGAATACTGCGTAAGTCGCGAGGGTGTAGGTTTGATCCGAGGTTTGCCAAAGCGTCAACTTGTGTGTTGAGGTCGCGTGGAACTTGTCGGATAGTCAAGCTTTGGAATTGTTTTGCTACCTTCTTGACGGTGTCCAGATATGCCATCATCCTATCGTCTTTTGTGGCGTAGGATCCCTGCACTTGGTTGACGATTAGGAGTGAATCACATGTTACCTCTATGTTTGATATTTCGAGGTTGAGTGCTAGGGTAAGTCCGAACACGAGGGCTTCGTATTCCGCTTCGTTGTTGGTCGCGTCCCACTCGCATCTCACGGCTTGGACTATGTGATCCCCCTGTGGTGATTTTAGCACGACGCCTAGGCCGATTCCTCTTACGTTCGAAGCACCGTCTTTGTGTAGTTGCCACGTGCCCATGTCGTCTTCTGTTTTCAGGTGTCCCGCTTCCTTTGCGGCTTCTTGTTCTAGCGTCGGACTAAAATCAGCCACAAAGTCGGCTAAAGCCTGAGATTTGATCGCTGTCCGGGGCTCGTATTCAATGTCAAACCCGCTTAGGTGTATGGCCCATTTGGCCATTCGTCCTGTAAATTCTGGCTTCCTCATGATGGCTTTCATGGGATGGTTAGTTGTCACAATAATAGTATGCGATTCAAAGTAAGGTCGCAGTTTATTAGATGTCATGACTAATGCTAAAACTAATTTTTCAAGCGATGTGTACCTTGTTTCTGCTGGAAGTAAGGATCGACTTATGTAGTAGACGGGTGATTGCTTGCCGTCTTCTTCCCTGGGGAGGACTGCGCTGACGGACGACTCGGAAACTGCTAGGTATAGTGGTAACGGTTCGTAGTCCTTTGGTTTGGATAACAGTAGTGGACTCGATAGGTATGCCTTTAAGTCTTGGAAAGCTTGCTCGTGTGTGGCTGTCCAGTCGAACGACTTATTTTTCTTAAGCGCCTCGTAGAAGAGTTTGCACTTGTCGGACGACTTGGATATAAATCAGTTTAATGCGGCTATCCGTCCTGTCAGTTTTTGGACGTCTTTGACGCACCGAGGAGATCTGAGGTCGATGATTGCTTTTATTTGATCGGGGCTGGCGTCGATCCCCCTTTGAGTGACCATGTATCCCAAGAACTTCCCTGAAGATACTCTGAAAGAGCATTTAGTTGGATTCAATTTCATATCGTACCTTTCAAGTATTTCGAAGGCTTCTTTCAGGTGCTCGTTGTGGTCGGTTGCTTTCTTGGTTTTGACGAGCATATCGTCGATATAGACTTACATCGTGTCGCCTATTTGATCTTTGAACATCTTGTTTACCAATCTCTGGTACGTGGCTCCTGCATTTTTTAGCCCGAAGGGCATCACTTTATAACAGTACGCACAACTCGTTATGAAGGCAGTTTTTTCTTGGTCGCTTGGATCCATGAGGATCTGGTTGTAGCCACTGAACGTGTCCATGAATGTTAGCATTTCGTGCCCTGCGGTCGCGTCGACCATGGCATCGATGTGTGGTAGAGGGAAAGAGTCCTTTGGACAGACCTTGTTTAGGTCTGTGAAGTCGATGCACACTCTCCATTTTCCGTTCTTCTTTTGTACCACCACCACGTTTGCCAACCAGTCTGGATACTTGACTTCTCTGATCTTACCTGTTTCAAGTAAATTCTTTACCTCGTCGTCTACAATCTTATTGCGTTCTGGCGCAAACTTTCTCCTTTTCTGCTTGACGAGAGGATATGATGGATCTACGTTCAGGTTATGAGTGATAATGTCTGGGGAAATTCCTATCATATCTTCATGGGACAAAGCAAAGCAATTAGCGTGAGTACGTAAAAAGGAAATTAAGTCTGCCCTGGTGGGATCGTTTAGGTCCGATCCGACTCTTACTGTTTGCGTCGGCTTAGAAGGATCCAATGCGACTTCGTCGAGCGACTCCATTTCTGGCTCGACGTATCGAATGATCCAATCGCCGTGCTGTAATTGCTACGCTATAGTTTTGTTGACTGCCCTTTTCATTGAGGTCACGTAGCATTCCTTGGCAGCCCTTTGGTCGCCTTTGATTTCCTGTACCCTCCACTTGGTCGGGAATTTTATCGTTTGGTGATAAGTGGAAGGTACAGATTTCATGGCGTGGATCCAAGGTCTGCCAAGGATCGCATTGTATGGGGACGGACAGTCGAGAATTAAAAACTTTACCTGTTGGTTTACTCCACCCGCATACGTTGTTAACACGACTTCACCCAAGGTGTATTTAACCTCTCCGCTGAACCCGACCAGAGGGGTCGAATTTCGGGTTAGGTCGTCCTCGCTTAAACCCATGCCTTTTAGGGCGTCGAGTGTTAACAAGTTGGTGGAGCTTCCTGTGTCGATTAGTACACGACGAATCAAACAATTGCTAATTGATAAAGATATTACCAAACCATCGTGATGATCGCCCAGATCTTGGGCTTCTAAGTCGTCGAATGTAATGCCTGGATCATTTGGACTCTGCGATCGCTTCGCCCCTGATAGAGTAGGTCTGTCGCCGCGACTTTCTCGGGCATGCCTTTTTGCGACGGAGTACGTGTTTCCACATATGTCCGACCCTCCTGAGATGGTGTTAACAATTTTAGTTGGAATCGGAGAGGATGGTTTATCCGAGGATACCTGGTCCTTTCGGTCGAGAGTCGCTTTGGCTCTGTCTGATATTAAGTCGCGCAATAGCCCATGTGCAAGGAGTCTGGCGACTTCTTTGCGAAGGGCTATGCACTCGTCGGTTGAGTGTCCATGGTCTCCATGGAATTCACACCATCGGTTCGTTTCCTTTCTGGCGTCTGGCTTGTCGCTCTTCCGAGGCCATCTTACTTCCTTTCCGTATTTGTCGAAACTCTTCACAAGTTCCGACACAGATATGTTAAAGTTGTAAGAATGGAGTTTCGGAGGGAGAGCGGGGTTGGTTTGCCAGTCTTGGTTCTTGTTATGAGAATTGTTTACCTGACCGGAGTCGTTCCGCTCCTTAGGGTATGGTTGGTGACGTCAGTCGCATCGATGATCCGACGGTCCTTTCCGATCGACGCGATCGGGACTCTTGCTTGTCTTGAAAGGTTCTTCATCCTCTTCGAGCCTAACCTGTGCCATGGTTTTAGCCTGGACGTCTTCAAAGCTTCTGCACGGATATTTGGTCAGTTTGCGGTAAAGCTCGCTGCCCCTAACCAGACCCCGGCGGAATGCCTCAATTGACGTGGGAATGTCGCAATGCGGGATAGCGACCTTTTCCTTGTTGTACCTGTTAAGATAATCTCTTAAGGGTTCGCCATACCTTTGCACGATTCGATACAAATCGCTTGATTGCTTTTCCAGCCTCCGGCTGCTGGCGAATTGGATTTTGAATGAGTTGATCTGGTCAGCAAAAGAGGCGACGGATCCCTGCGGTAAGTGCATAAGCCAGGTTAGTGCAGGTCCCGTGAGGGTCGTGCCGAAGCTTTTGCACATGACGGCCTCACGGTTCCCTCTAGGGATCGAAATAGTCATTAATTTTTGCTTATAAATTTAAACGTGGTCATCTGGATCCCCGGTCCCGTCGTAGTTGGACATGTTGGGGACATGGAATTTCTTGGGAATTTCCACGCGTGCAATCGCTTCCGTGAAGGGCGAGTCTTCGTATCCATCGACCGCTTCTTTCTCGATCGGTTGAGGAACCCCCGGGATTCGCGCGATACGATCGTCCAGGGCCTTGAGGTGCTCCCCGATAGCTTGTTGGATAAGAGCTTGGATATCGGTTGGAGCCGGTACCTGTGGAGCGGTTGCTCGGACTTCTGGGAGTCCGGCTATGAGATTGTTAGTTATACCAGCAGAGATTTGGGGTGTCTGAAACATTCCAGCGGGCATAGAAGCCTGAGTTGGTGCGATAGGAGTCACGTCTGCTCCGTCCATATCGAGTCTGGTGGGTAGTCCTTCAGTATTGATTACACGCCTGGATCCCCCAGGGTTTGATGCAACCAATTGTACCTGAGATTTCAGCATTTCGTTCTCACGGGTTAGTCAAGTAATTTCAGATTCAGATTGAGTACTTAGCTTTTCGGTCCTGGTGCGTTGTTGGACCAATTCCTCTTGAAGGATTTCTATGGCTTTTGCGAGTTCCTGGATTTGAGGATTTCCAGTTGGTTGAGCGTTGGCGTTCTCGGTCAGGGCTTCGACCATGGGGTCGACCTGATTTTGCTCTTCAATGGTGATTGCGGGGTTTCCGGCGGCGTCCATGATTGAATTGGATCCTTGATTGGCTAGATGCCCCACGGTGGGCGCCAAATTGTTTTGGGGCGAAAAGACCTTACCGATCCTAATCGCCTTTGAGAGGGCAACTAGACAATTTGTTAGACGAATATATCTAATAAATCCAAATCAAATCAATAGAATAGATGAAATTGAAATTGAACGAGCGATTGAAGGGCTTATCTCCCACGAATTGATGATCTATCGAGTGAGATTTTAGATGTCGGTCGCATGAGTGAATCTAGAATAGTTCTGATTTACGAGAACCGAATTCGAGAGCAAGATTGAGAGGAAATGATAGTAGTAGTTCGTATTGATTCAGAATATGTGTCTTTAATTTCTTCCTTTCTATACATTTATACAATGCCAAAAAAATAACGTTGGAACCTAATCTGGCATTATCAGATTTTATGGGAAATCAGTTGGATTCTTCCCGAGATCTTAGCGGAGTGTGCTGGTGTGCTCAACCCATCATGCGTCGCTCCAACGAACTGATTCGATCTTCCTGTTGGTCGCGTCCGTGGGCTAGATACAATTGGGCTTCTACCAATTTCCCAGGCCCAACAGCGTCCATGAAGGTAAGCATTTCGTGCCCCGCTGTGGCATCGACCATGGCGTCGATATGGGGTAGAGGGAACGAGTCCTTGGGACAAGCCTTGTTGAGGTCTGTGAAGTCGATGCAGACTCTCCATTTGCCGTTCTTTTTCTGGACTACGACCATGTTGGCTAGCCATTCAGGATAGTGGACCTCCCTGATCTTTCCTGTTTCCAATAAGCTTTTGACTTCGTCGTCGACTATCTTGTTCCGCTCGGGGGCGAATTTCCTGCATTTTTGCTTGACAGGGGGATGAGATGGATCCACATTTAATTTATGAGTAATAACGTTTGGAGATATTCCGACCATATCCTCATGCGACCATGCGAAACAATCAGCATTGGCCCTGAGAAAGTCAAGAAGTTGTTGTCTGGTCGAATCGTCCAAGTCTGACCCGAGCCTTACCGTTTGGTTTGGCTTTGAAGGGTCTAGTGCGATTTCATCGAGTTTTTCCATTTCTGGTTCGACGTACCGACTAGGCCCTTCGCCGCTCTGTGGTTGCTATGCGGTCTTGTGTTCGATTGCGCTCTTCATGGAAGCGACGTAGCATTCTTTTGCGGTCCTTTGATCTCCTTTGATCTCTTGGACTCCCCATTCAATGGGGAATTTGATGACTTGATGATACGTTGAAGGTACTGCCTTCATAGCGTGTATCCATGGCCTGCCAAGAATACAATTATAGGGAGACGGACAGTCTAGGACTAAGAATTTCACATGTTGGTTGATTCCTCCAGCGTATGTGGTTAGAATGATTTCACCAGTCGTATGCTTAACCTCACCACTGAACCCGACCAATGGGGTCGACTTCTTGATTAGGTCGTTCTCAGTCAGACCCATTTCTTGAAGAGCGTCAAGGGTCAAGAGGTTTGTCGAACTCCCTGTATCGATTAGTACTCTCCGTATTAAACAATTACCAATAGACAAAGAGATTACCAGACCATCGTGGTGACTATCCGACCCGTCGGAATCGGATTCGTCGAATGTGACCGTCGGAATGTTAGATGTCCTCCTTGGCTTGAATTCCGATGCCTCGGGCTTGTCGCCCTTGCTTTCCCTAGAGTGTCGCTTAGCCGCGGAGTATGTGTTTCCACATATATCCGATCCACCTGAAATGGTATTGACAACTTTTGTATGGACGGGAGATGGGGGTTTGTTCTGTTTTACCTGATCTCGACGTTCCATGGTGGCCTTTGCCCGCTCCGAGATTACGTCATGCAGGAGCCCCTGTGAGAGCAGCCTAGCGACTTCCTTCCGCAGGGCGATGCACTCGTCGGTCGAATGACCATGGTCGCCGTGGAATTCGCACCATCGACTCATGTCCTTCTTGACATCCGGTCGGTCGCTCTTTCGGGGCCATCTTACCTCTTTTCTGTATTTGTCGAAACTCTTGACGAGCTCCAACACGGAAATATTGAAATTATAAGACTGGACCCTAGGAGGCAACGCCGGATCGTCTCTCCATTCCTGTGACCTGTCTTGGAAAGAGTTTACCTGATTTGGTTCGTTTCGATTATGAGAATAAGGATGAGATCGTCTGTCACGACGGTTGTCGGGGGGATTTTTACGGTCGGATGGATCGGGTCCGTGTGAGGCTTTACGCGACTGTCGGTCTTCTTCTAATCTTACCTCGGCCATGGTTTTGGCTTGGACATCTTCAAAACTTTTACACGGGTACTTGGTAATCTCATCATAGAGATTGCTGTCTTTGACCAGACCTTGTCGGAAGGCCTCAATGGAGGTTATGACGTCGCAGTGGGGGATCGCCACTTTTTCCTTATTGTACCTATTAAGATAATTCCGAAGGGGTTCGTTATACCTTTGTGTGACTCGGTTAGGTCACTTGATTGTCTTTCGAGCCTTCGACTACTAGCAAATTGAATCTTGAAAGAGTTGACCAGATCCGCAAAGGATGTAATCATTCTCTGAGGCAAACGCATAAACCACGTTAGTGCGGGACCCGCGAGGGTTGTGCCAAAGCTTTTGCACATGACAGCCTCACGGCTCTCCCTTGAAACAGATGCAGCCATTAGTTTTTGTTTATAGAGAGAGATATGGTCATCTGGATCGGTGGTGCCGTCGAACGTCGGCATGTTGGGGAGATGGAACTTCTTGGGGATCTCGACCCTTGCGATTTCTTCGACGAACGGGGATTCATCGAATCCGCCGGACGTTTCCCTCTCGATTGGTTGCGGGACTCCTGGGAGCCTGTTGAAGCGATCGTCGATCGTCTTCATGTGTCTGTCGAGCATCTGTTGGAAAAGAGCCAGGACATCTGGCGGATTGGTAACCTGCGGTTCGTCGATTCGGGCCCCAGCAGACCCGATCGGTGTGGAAAAGGTGACATGGTTAGTCGAAAATGGACTAGCGAAAGGAGTTCGAGACGTACCCTCAGTGTGTCTGGGACGTCGTATGCTCGAAGGCGTCGGCTCGATGTTGTCCATCTCGAGGCGTGTTCCGACGCCACCATGGACGGGCACGTTCCTAGATCCTGAAGCCACTGAATGTACCTGCGACTTAAGAGACTCATTTTCACGGGTTAGTTGCGTGATCTCGGCTTCGGATTGGGTTGACAAAGCGGCTAGGGCCTCGGTCTTTTGGCGTTGCTGGGCTAGTTCCTCTTGAAGGGTGGTCATTTTTTGGGAAAGTTCTTGGAACTGGGTTGGAGTAGGATTTTCGGTTGTGATTACTGCATCTTGGGTTCCGTCTTCGAGACGTGGTTCTTGGTTGTCGGTAGGTGGGTCAATAGTCATGGTTGGAAAGTTTCGGAAGGGTGATCGGCAAGTTGCCCCACGGTGGGCGCCAAATTGTTTTGGGGAGAAAGGATCGGATGACCTAAATCGCCTTAGACGGGGTAACTAGTCGATCGGGTGATAGAGAACAATCCAAACCAAGCAGATAATTGACAAGCAAAGAATAAATGTAGAATAGTGAGATGATTTTATTAGATAATGTATTGATCGGATCGAATCGAGATACAACTTATCGTAGTTTAGACCGAGTGGTCGTGTAGGACTCGACCGGTGACTTTTAGGTGGCGACCGGTGGAGAGTAAGCGCAGATGATTGCTAGAGAGCTAAGCGGGCAGCGTAAGTGTTGTTCTGATTCGTTTGTGAGTCAGGATGCTTGTGTGTCTAGCGTTAATGTGTTTGTATCCTCTTATCTTCTTCGTCGTCTAAATATGGTAAGTTCTTTTCCATTGTGACCGTTGTGTTTTTCTAATATCTTCGTCTTCAATGCCGGGAGCAATGGCAAGGATTATGCCATTTAATTGCTGCAATTATAGTGGTTTGAATGTTGTGGACATTGCGTGATCTGGGCATTAAATGTATGGCGAGATTCTCGCGATCCTGTCGGAGGGCATTCGACCAGAGAAGCCTTGTCGCCTCCTCTGGGCCTTCTCCTTTGTTCTTCCGATCTGCAATGGGCTTGGGCTCGATTCACTTGACCCATCTTCTCCGGGGATGCCAGGCCCAATAGGTTTTTAGCTGTCTTGATGCGTAAGCAATAACCTTGCCTTTTTGCATCAACACACATCCCAACCCATTTTTCGAAGCATCACTATAGACCGCATAATCATTAGTTCCTTCTGGCAGCGTCAATACTGGTGCAGAGGTCAGACATTGCTTCAGCTTTTGAAAACAGACCTCACACTTGTCATTCCAGACAAACGTCTTGTGGGCCTTGCGGAGCAGACCGGTCATAGGTAGAGCGATCTTAGAAAATCCTTCTACGAACCGTCTGTAGTAACCCGCAAGTCTTAGAAAACTACGCACCTCCTTCACGTTCTGAGGCCGCTTCCAATTGGCTACTGCTTCAATCTTCTGGGGATCAACTATCACCCCATTCTCATTGATCACATGGCCTAAGAAAGCCACTTCCTTGATCCAAAAGTCGCACTTAGACAATTTCGCATATAGTTGATTTTGTCTAAGGACTGATAAAATAATCTGAAGATGTTCCTTATGAGCTTACACGCTCGGGGAGTAGATCAAAATGTTGTCCATGAAGACCACCACGAACTTATCCAAGTACTGGTGAAAACATCGGTTCATCAAATCCATGAAGACCGATGGAGCATTGGTAAGTCCAAATGGCATGACTACGAACTCGTAGTGACCATATCTCGTCCGGAATGCAGTCCTCGGAATATCTTTCTCACGAATCCTAAGCTGATGATAACCAGATCTCAGATCGATCTTGGAAAAGACTTTTGCTCCTTGTAGTTGATCTAACAGATCATCAATCCTTGGCAAAGGATATTTGTTCTTGATCGTGACTTTATTCAACTCACGATAGTCGATGCAAAGTCGAAACGATCCATCCTTCTTCTTGACAAATAACACCGGAGTGCCCCAAGGTGATGCGCTCGGCCTTATATAACCTTTGTCGAGAAGATCCTTGATAGCTTTATTTTCAGTCGTTCACACTATCAAAGTAATCCTAATATGCAACTAGAGTATAGCATGCAAGTAGGAAATCGTACCCAAGGGAGTTAAAATGTCAACTTCAATGTAACTACTAATTTATCAACTTTAAAGAACAAATGGGGGGGGGGGATTTGGTTTTCTACTAAAACTACTCAATTGCAATAGCACAAAAATCAGATTAAACAATGGGAGACAGAGTTTCACCTAGCAAGTTTCCACACATCAATTAACCAAGTTGCAATTCGGTTCATTTCATATTCATCATAATCCTATGGATTTGTCCCAATTCTGATTTTTTGTATATTAACAATCCAACCGGTCTTGCTAATACTTACTAATTGAAAACCTAGAAGACCTCCTAAGTTGATTCAATCAATAGCATAGGGCATAAGAAATAATGGATTGCAAGCAAAGACTCAACACCGCAAGTATGACATGCAAATCAATTTCCTTTTCACAATTGAATTCAATATACCAATTTCATGCAATTGTGGTTGCTACAAGTGATTAGGGATTCCACCGTCTATCCCTATTCTAGCAATTAGAAAACTATAAAATCGAACTAGGATGTCAATCTAGCCAACAATATAGAAATCCGAATTATGCTCAAGGAAATCAATACAAAAATCCAAAGGGACGAACAAGAGATAAAACCTTACAACTGAATTAATTGAGTGCTTCCACGCTAGGCAAAACAAGGGTCTTAGTTCCGGTTCATGTTCTTCACACAATTCAAATCCAAAAGAGAGACAAAAGAAAAACTAGAAATTGTTCTTGAGAGAAAAATAAAAGGAGAGAGAGAGAGAATGGAATGTGATGGCTCTATCTTTGCACAAAAACATGCCTTCTAAACCTAAACTGAAACCAATTAATCACCAATTAATTCAGCAAACGAAACGTCAAGCCTGATAAGGAAAAACGGGGGAAGTTCAGTCGCGCCGAAACCGCGACCAACCGCGATCGCTTCAGCTCGCGGTTTTGCTTCGCCAAGGTTCTGGAGTTCCTGGGGCCAAACGGCGACCTCCGGCGATCGCCTCCAGTCGCGTCCGCCCGCTTCAGCCCGCGTCCGGTCGCCGGCCACTGCTCGCGTCCGCGCCCATCAGCCCAGCTCGCGTCGGCCCGCGGTTCATGGTTCCTTTGCTTCAGCTCACGACAGCCCGGTTCCTCAAGCGTCTTCTTGCCAATGTATCTTCGAGCCTCGTCTTCTACGTGTAGGTGCATCCAAACATCCATAATGTAGCTCCGCACCACAACCATCGACTTAGCTCCAAAACCGAGCCAAAATCTCCAAAATAATATGCTAATAACTACTAGTTGCGCTATGTAAAATACCGCTTATCAAATTCCCCCATACTTAAACCTTGCTCGTCCTCGAGTAAGCTAAAAGAAAACTCACTCCTCCAATCAGCACACAGATTTCAGGAAGTATAAGAGAACATGATACTAGCAATCACAAGACTAAACACTTCGCCTGCAAACAACCAAAAATGAGCAATGCATATAATCTAATCCTAGCTCCAATCTAGCTCCTTGAGTGATCCTACCCGAACTCCTTATAACACCACTTCTTATGACGCCAACGCCAGAATGATCCTAAAAATTCACTCTTTTTTCTTTGCACTCATTCTGCCTAGGCGCCCTTTCGGGTTTTCACCTAGCCACTCATTTCATTTTGCTAGATGTCTCACATATTGCTCACATCACTCAAGTCCATTTTTGCACCAACCTAGAGTCGGTCGGACTACCTGCTTTTTACCTGAACTTTTCAGCTCATCCCAGGATTTTGATTGCCTTTTTCTCATATTTTTGGCTTTTTCTATTTCAAAATTTTCAAAAATGTATACATAAGCCATACACAAATAAACAACACCCTAAAACATGTGAATACATTCTCTCCCCCATACTTAAACATGGCATTGTCCTCAATGTAATGAAAGACAAAGTAGAAGTACGGGGAAAGAGAAAACAGAAGACTCACATACAAGACCGGATGGTCTCCCTCCAATGAAGCACAAGGTGTGGTAGAAGTGGGATGAGCAACAATGATGATCCAATAGTGCACAGCTCATCCAAAACAAAGGGTTAACATCGAAGAACTCCAAGATTACAGAACCACAAAAAAAGAATAATGTATGACGAAATAGCAAGTCGCCAACTCCATAAGGTTTCTTAGCACAAACTTGTGATCGTAGTTTGCAACCTACAATCACAAGCTCTTCTTCGGGGAATGCCAATCTTGCATCACTCCAAGACTCATTTTTTGCCTCAACCTGGGGTTGAGCGAGTCACCTTCTTTTTGCCTATGCGGCCCTTTCGGGTTTTCCGCACATCCAAGGATTTTTTTTTTCTTTTTTTGGAAAAGAAGACTTACAGCGGAGGAAAACCGCGATCGCCGTGGCTCGCGGTTTTGGCTACAGAATGTAGCTGAACCTGTGCTTCGGGCATCCTTCTCTAACCACAAAAAACACTAAAAATGACCGTTAAAAGGAAACAAAAAGAAAAAAATAAAATAAAACATCTCAAACCTCGGGTTGCCTCCCGAGAAGCGCCTTGTTTAACGTCGTGGCTCGACTCAATGGTGCTCAACTCAAACCTCAATCAAATTCATCGGGTCCTTTAGGAACCCTCTCATTGAGCACCTCCTTCTTGAACCATTCATGGAAAGGTTTAAACCTTAGACCATGCTTCTTGATAGTTGACTCCTTTGGTGGCTCCTCCATCTTAACCTTCTTGGTTGCCTTCCCCCCATACTTGGATTGATCGGGGGGGTGTTTAAGCTCAACTTCTGGGGCCTGCACAAAAGAAGAAGATAGGAGCTTCTTGCTCGGAGTTAGCACAATGGGGCCAATGCCCAAAAGAGAATTAGCGGACTCTCCCTTCTCGTCCAATAAAGTTGTCACTATAGAATCCTCTATCATAGGTTGCAATTCATCCAAAGGGTTAGGACTCATTGCATCAACAAAGCTCAAGGAGGTATCAATGACGGGTTTCATATCATATATGTTATATTCAACTTTATCTCCATCAAATTCCATAGTTAATTTCCCACTATTAACATTAATTTTTGTTTGTGCTGTTTTCATGAAAGGCCTTCCTAACAGCATAGGTGCCGCATCTTTGTCATGTTCCATATCCAACACAAAAAAATCAGCAGGAAATATCAAATCACCAACCATGACAAGAACATCTTCAACTACTCCCTTAGGATACACATTAGACCTATCAGCTAGTTGAATAACAATACCGGTCTCATGCAAAGGTCCTAATCCTAGGGATTCATACAAGGAGAAAGGCAAAACATTGATAGATGCACCAAGATCAAGCATAGCATTTTCAATTTTTGTATCACCTATCACACATGGAATGCTAAACCTGCCTGGGTCACCACACTTTTTAGGCATTCGCCTTTGAAAAACCGCAGATACATGCTCACTAACTTTGACCTTTTGTTTCCCTTTCAATTTTTGATTCCTTTTAATAGTGCATATTTCTTTCAAGAACTTAGCAAATCTAGGAATACTCTTAACCAATTTAAGCAAAGGAATGTTTACCTCACACTTACTGAAGGTCTCAAATATCTCATTGTCATTCTCCGGTCTTCTAGTATCCTTCAACGCCTCAGGGAAAGGCGGGACCGGCTTCTGAGAGCATAGCGGTGGAAAGATCGGACGAACATAGTCAAGAGGCACTGGGTCCAAACCGCGAGTGAGGGCGGGCTCCGGCGATCGCCGCCAAATTTGATAGCTTTATTTTCAGTCGTTCACACTATCAAAGTAATCCTAATATGCAACTAGAGTATAGCATGCAAGTAGGAAATCGTACCCAAGGGAGTTAAAATGTCAACTTCAATGTAACTACTAATTTATCAACTTTAAAGAACAAATGGGGGGGGGGATTTGGTTTTCTACTAAAACTACTCAATTGCAATAGCACAAAAATCAGATTAAACAATGGGAGAAAGAGTTTCACCTAGCAAGTTTCCACACATCAATTAACCAAGTTGCAATTCGGTTCATTTCATGTTCATCATAATCCTATGGATTTGTCCCAATTCTGATTTTTTGTATATTAACAATCCAACCGGTCTTGCTAATACTTACTAATTGAAAACCTAGAAGACCTCCTAAGTTGATTCAATCAATAGCATAGGGCATAAGAAATAATGGATTGCAAGCAAAGACTCAACACCGCAAGTATGACATGCAAATCAATTTCCTTTTCACAATTGAATTCAATATACCAATTTCATGCAATTGTGGTTGCTACAAGTGATTAGGGATTCCACCGTCTATCCCTATTCTAGCGATTAGAAAACTATAAAATCGAACTAGGATGTCAATCTAGCCAACAATATAGAAATCCGAATTATGCTCAAGGAAATCAATACAAAAATCCAAAGGGATGAACAAGAGATAAAACCTTACAACTGAATTAATCGAGTGCTTCCACGCTAGGCAAAACAAGGGTCTTAGTTCCGGTTCATGTTCTTCACACAATTCAAATCCAAAAGAGAGACAAAAGAAAAACTAGCAATTGTTCTTCAGAGAAAAATAAAAGGAGAGAGAGAGAATGGAATGTGATGGCTCTATCTCTGCACAAAAACGTGCCTTCTAAACCTAAACTGAAACCAATTAATCACCAATTAATTCAGCAAACGAAACGTCAAGCCTGACAAGGAAAAACGGGGGAAGTTCAGTCGCGCCGAAACCGCGACCAACCGCGATCGCTTTAGCTCGCGGTTTTGCTTCGCCAAGGTTCTGGAGTTCCTGGGGCCAAACGGCGACCTCCGGCGATCGCCTCCAGTCGCGTCCGCCCGCTTCAGCCCGCGTCCGATCGCCGGCCACTGCTCGCGTCCGCGCCCATCAGCCCAGCTCGCGTCGGCCCGCGGTTCATGGTTCCTTTGCTTCAGCTCACGACAGCCCGGTTCCTCAAGCGTCTTCTCGCCAATGTATCTTCGAGCCTCGTCTTCTACGTGTAGGTGCATCCAAACATCCATAATGTAGCTCCGCACCACAACCATCGACTTAGCTCCAAAACCGAGCCAAAATCTCCACAATAATATGCTAATAACTACTAGTTGCGCTATGTAAAATACCGCTTATTAATCCTCAAGTTACTTCTTCAACTCTTTTATCTCTACAGGAGCCATCCGGTACGGTGCTTTAGAAATCGGCGCGGTACCAGGCTCGAGATCGATAGAAAATTCCACGTCAGGCTTCGGGGGTAATCCAGGAATCTCTTCCGGAAAAACATGAGGAAATTCATTAATCACGGGAATATCAAGAATTGTTGGTTCATCTTTCATGGGCGTTTATAGGTAGCAAAGGTACCCGACACAACCTTGTCGAAGTAGCTTAAACGCAGCCATCGCATTGATAAGCCTGTCGTTATCCGCGTCATTCCGACCCTTGAATTTGCACACACACTGGTCCCCAGATGACACCGTTACAATTCTTGAACTAAAGTCGATCACCGCCCCATGACGCGTCAGCCAATCCATACCGAGAATAATGTCGTATGGAGCCATAGCAATACAGATCAACTCTGCCTCAAACTTCTTACCTTGAATGGTAACCGGAAATTCTGACAAACGCTTGGCACCCACTAAATGGTCACCATTAGGAAGATTCACAACGAAAGGTTCACAAACCTCGTTGCAGACTAAACCTAACTTACTAACACAATTCTCTGAAATAAAGGAATGGGTAGCACCCGAATCAAACAGTATGCACACTGAAGTAGAATGAAGGTATAGAGTACCTTGAGCAACTGGAGCGTTCTTGAACTAAAGTCGATCACCGCCCCATGACGCGTCAGCCAATCCATACCGAGAATAATGTCGTATGGAGCCATAGCAATACAGATCAACTCTGCCTCAAACTTCTTACCTTGAATGGTAACCGGAAATTCTGACAAACGCTTGGCACCCACTAAATGGTCACCATTAGGAAGATTCACAACGAAAGGTTCATAAAACCTCGTTGCAGACTAAACCTAACTTACTAACACAATTCTCTGAAATAAAGGAATGGGTAGCACCCGAATCAAACAGTATGCACATTGAAGTAGAATGAAGGTATAGAGTACCTTGAGCAACTGGAGCGTTAGGTCCATCAGCCTCACGTATCTCGTACAGCCATTGACCCTGACCTCCTGAAGTAGCTGGGGCTTTGCCTTTGCTCTGTGCAATCGTTTGCATCGAAGGACTAGGAGTCTCCGTCGGTTTGAACCTAGGTCGGTTGTTCTGGTTAATAGACCCTTGCTGTGACTCCGTTCCCTTCTCCTTTCCCTATCGACAGAACCTCTGCATATGCCCTTCCTTCCCACAACCAAAACACGTCTTCTTTTCCTTCGGACACACAAAGTTTATGTGCCCAGCTGTACCACAATTGTGACATTGGATCAGACTCTTGCCCTGACCTGATTGTTGTGTTGACCCTCCTTGAGTCATTTCTGTCCTCGCTTTGCCAGACTTGTCGAAGTTGGACGGTGGCGCAGGACGTTTAAATCCACTTGCCTGAGATTGATTTTGCATCGTCCTCTGGCGATTTCGTCTCTTGGTTGACTCTTCCAGAGTCACCTCCAACGTATACGCTGCATCCACGTATTGCTCCAAGGTAGAGCATCCGTGACGCAACATCATCGGTTTAATGTCTAGGCTCATCCACTCATGGAAATGCCAAACCTTGTGTTCCTCGCTGGACACAACAGACCCAGCGTATTGTAATAAATGATTGAACTTGGCCGCTAGCTCAGTCACTTTCAATCCGTCATTCTTGGGATGGAGGAATTCCTTGTGTTTTTCATCCCGCATGGCTTGGGAAAAGAAACGATCATTCATCTTTGTTTTGAACATCCCCCAGTTCAAATCAGCCCGATCAGCTAGTCCAGTGTTCTCCCACCATTCGCTAGCATCTCCCTTCAACTGAAGAAAAGCTATATGTACCTTCTCAGCCTCGGTGCATTCGATATTGCGGAATAACCGCTCCATATGGGAAAACCAATGAGCCACCCTGACCGGCTCTCCTTTTTCGTCATAACTGTCCGGCCTCATAGAGTTAATGGTCTTCAGTGCTCGACCATAATTATCCCTATTCCTGGCCGTCTCATCACGGTGTACATGAACATTAGGCTCCACGAACCTAGGAATTTCTGGCGGAATTGGCACACCTTGTGCCTGAGGTGCAACAGGTTGCATAACATCGGTGAATGCTTGCATAAATATTCCCCGAATAGCTGCAACTGCCGCTGCATCAAACACCATCGGAGCGTTGGCCTGAGCTTGGCCATTTCCCCTAGGGTTATTATGGGAAATTGATTCGTTTTCCTCCACAGGGTCTGGAACATTCCTTATAATTGGTCTGGGGTCATTGTTTGGCCCAACACCAGTACGGATAGTGTTCCTTGTATTCACCATCTGTTTACCGATCAAATTCCAAGTAATTTATACATTAATATCATTCCATCATACTTAATGTAATAAAATCGACTCAGAGTAGATCAACTGGTTAATTATATAGATGAACTTTCAACTGAGCTACTGATTTTACAAAAGGAATCTCCCGAGCTTTCGAACAAATCTGCTCGGAGATTTTTATTTTTATTTTGTACTTCACCGTATATACATCAAAATATACGCAAAAGAAACTACTACAGTCAACGTTGGCCCATACCAAGGCGCCCTAAACACGTTTCCTGTATGGAAAACTCCTCACACAAGGCTTCTTTGAGCGGGGTTCATCATCTGAATCCGGTGACGGACTCCTGACCCTACTCGGCCCTGGAACACATGGTTCATCCCTCGGCTCTAGTGTTCTTGGCCTTGCCCTCCTTTGAGCATGATCCTTCATTTCGTCCATCAGCCGCTGCTCTTCAAAAGAGATCTCTTGGCTTTGACGAAGTATCCTGCGCAATTCTGGGCTCGGCCTTCGCCTTCTCCGAATAAGATTAGGCTCAGAGTTCTCAGATAATTCTCGTGGTCCGCTTTCTCTAATGTTGTACTCGACATAGAGTGCTTCCCAGTCAGTGTCAGTCATTGGCGCGGATACTGGTTCGGGTGGCGGACTTGGGTAGAGGAATTGCATCCCCGTGTCCTCATGGTCCACCAATGAGTGTCTCAAACTATCGGGCTCTTGCCCCTATTCTTCTTGGTTCTCTTCAGGATCTTCCTCTGGATCCTCTTCCGGATCTTCCTCTTCCGGGTCCTCTTCAGGATCCTCTTCGGGTACCGACTCAATCTCGAGGTCATCATTGTAATATCCTTGAGCGTACCTTGATAGCTCAACAGGTTCCACTACTGGAGTCACAACATCGTTGTATCTAAGTACCACTGACTCAGGAAGTACATGCTTTACTTTCTCGGGTGGGTTGCTAGGTCCTCCGATCTCGAAGCATCTCGGGGGAGTAGGGAAATTTAGCCTTGCTAGAGATGGCGGAGCCGTCTCGGCAACTTCCAAATCTCTCATAAGGGAAATGCATGCACCCATAACCTACGGGGTAACAAGACGAGAATTAGTCTTTCTAGACATGGGAGTGAACTTCCATATCAGACTTCAAGAAAAGGCACGACTATGAACGGTTAAAAATTTTATTCGAAAATTCAGAGCCTTCTAAAACCTTTCTCAGTTTCAAACGAGTGATCGGTTTATAAAAGTTTTGTTCCTGTAAAACATTTTAAACCCGACCCGTAAGAAAATTTTTTTTTGCTCTGATACCAAGTCTGTAACACCCCCAAATAACCTCTTGAAAGTATTACCGCCAGTGACCTCAGACGAACTTTCCGATGTCACCCAAGGCTTTTCCAATTGATATAAATCATTAAACCACAGTTATAATACAACATATCATAACTTCCATTAAAACCAAGTCTCGGAATTTTAGCATAATTCCAAATACATCAAAATACATTATCAGAATTATTACAGCGGAAGTCTTAAATACAAAACAAAAAACACCGTTCGCCTTTATATTCGTTCTAGCCTTCTCGGATCCACAATTTATCTGACGTGCCGAATCGAACGGATGAAATCAGCCAACCATGCAGAGAACAATTATGGTTGGTTAGTCTAATGAAAGACCAAGCAAGGGGTACAAAGCAGAGTGGTTCGAGTGATCGTAACCGTTTACTATCATTGTCCCTCGAATAATAACCGACGGGACGATACATAACCCGGTACTTTAACTGAATGAATATTAAATAAGATATGCACTGAAGAGAAGACTCCCAAGAAATTGAGTCTTATCGCAAATATGACAAATGTTGGGAAACTTAATTAATAACAGAATCACAATATCGCATACGAGCGATTTAAAAGTTAAGACGAGTTTTCCTAGCTGCACTATCGCCTAGCTGCACTACTCGCCGAAGGTATATTAATTATGTGCGACTAACGGCACTTATCTTATTTAATTCCAAAACCCACATCACGTTATAAGCTTTTATATCCACATCGCAGAGTCCACGCCTCTATGTTGGTCATGACCAGAAAGTTTGGCATAGGGTCTTGATCGCCCTGTTATTGCCAAGTTATAAAGAAACGAATGGACCTTGCAAAGTCCAAGCGTTCCTACGAATACTCATGCTAGCTAACAGTTCAACACAGTAATAGTCCACATCCAAGCCAACATGGCCAACATCATAAACATATATTTATACTAGCGTTGTTCTAGCAGATATACAACCTAGTATAATATCATCTTTTAATCACTTATTAACAAAGCTGTTCCCAACGAACAATAAATCAGTAAATCATCCCAAATTAATTAACAACTAAACAATTGATAATTAATTGAAATATGGAATGATGAGCAAGAGCGAACCGCCACTTGCCTTAGATTAGCCGAGCTCGAACAAAGCTTAGAAACGTCGGGTTCCTCGATCTGGAACTGGGATAGATCTCGGATTTAAAAATCCCTAAGAAACGACCCATAACGAGATCCTAAGTTAGATTCAATATCCACAAATATGAATCTAAAAGAATACGAAAATAATCGAAGGAACCGAGCCTCGCTCAAGACCACAACTCCCAAGAACACACACACACGGACAGCTCGCCGCGGGTGCGGTGGAGCTCTTACCGCGGGTGCGGTGGGGTCACAGTGGCGAAGGCTTCGACAACAAGGTTCAGAAAACTCACCCAACTCGACTCGTTTGGGGTTTGATCTTAATACTCCTTGCACCTTCAAATACTACTTGTGAGTACCTTTGTAAACACTCAAAGGGGGGTTCGACCACCTTCTCAAACAAAGCTCAAAAGCTTGGTTTTAATGGAGATTTTCAGAGGAGAAAACAGAGGAGGAAGATGACGCTCTTTCCCTTTCTGATTTCGACCCCTTTTATAGCCAACCAAGAGCTCCCCCAGCAGGGAACAAACAGGAGAACAGCAAGGGAGGCTAGGCGAGGCTAGGCCTGACAACCGGCGCCACTTGCAGGGGAAGAGGATAACGCTGCCGAAGAAAAATATCCCGCCGCGGGGTGCGGCAGGGTGCGGTGGCGTCCAGTGACCGCATCACCTGATTGCTTCAGAACTGGTCCTCGCCGCGGGTGCGGCCACTTGACCGCGGGGTGCGGTCAAGACCATTTTTCACCCTTTTGACCGTTTTAAATCTTGGGTTAAATATCTTAACTCCGGGTTAAATATATTTGTACATGAACAACTATTTAACCTTGAACATACGTCAACTGTATTTTATATTACTCAGACAAAATATTACAGAGATCAAACAATTTACAGAATGTCCGAACCTCTCTAAAATTAATCCGACTTGTAATACAGGATTTGGAAAATTCCAAAATATCCTTATAAAATGAGGGATATTACATGGCTTTTCTAAGTCTTGCCCATTGCCAAGTTATGCTGCATGCGTGGCATCTCTTGAGGGTTGTCGATTCGTTAGTCTCTAATGTCGATGTTGATTTTGACGCTTTGTGGTATTCTTACTATCTGAGTACTCGGGGGTCTTCTAGGTTTCAATTGCGTCTTTGGTCGGGTAGGTCGCCTATCGTTTTGAACCTTAATGTTAACAACCGTAAGTGGAGGTATCGTTTCTTTTTCGTGGAGCAGAAGTCGCTTGAGGAGGGCATCGACTGTTCTTTTCTGTTGGACAACTGGAGGACGAAAGGTATGGTATTCGTCTTCTTTAGACTTTCGTTGGATGCTCTCTTAACCTTTTCTCACATGTTTTTTGTTTCAGTTCCCGATTTGGAAGAACCTATTGAAGATTCTAACTTTGAGGAGGTGACGAACATTTTGTAACACCCCCAATTTATACCGGAGATATTACATGCCAGTGACCTCAGACTTTACCGTCCAAAGTCACCCCAGACTTTTCCAGAACAGTTAAGCTTAAATACATAACATAATTACATAATAATGGAAAGATTAAACAACGGAAGACTTTAAATTACACAGCGGAAGACTTTAAAGAGCCAACTTATAACATGGCTAAATTATGAAGATACATTGAAGTAACACTTTAACAATCTTAAAACACTTAACAGCTTAAAACACTGACTTTTAAATCTTCGTCTGCAAGCTTCTTATCCTTCAATAGGTTACTTAAACTCCGGGAATCAACTCCTGATGTGCCGAAACGGACGGACGGCACCAACCATGACGATGCAGATAACAAAAATACAACGGGTTAGTCTACTGAATAGACTAGCAAGGGCACAAAGCAGAGTGGTTCGAGTGATCGTGACCGTTTACTATCATTATCCCTCGAATAATAACCGAAAGAACGATATATAACTCGGCACTTTCACGGAATGATTTAACAATTAAGATATGCACTGAAGAGAAGACTCCAACCTGAAATGAGCCTTATAGAAAATTATGACAACCGAGGGAACATTAAAGTTACACACACCAATGATTTAAAAGTTGACTGAGATGCTTCGGTTCACAACCAACCTCATCGCATACAGCGAATCCAGATTGGAAAGAGAACGTACTACATTCAAGTCGAGACGAGCTTTCCTAGCTGCACTATTACTTAGCTGCACTACTCGCCATGGGTTTATTAATCATGTGCACTCGGGCATATATCTTATTTAATTACAAAACACACATTACTGAAACACGTTAATGTTATTAAGAGCGACAACAAGGCTTAAATCTTAAGGCGATCATTACGTCAACCCAAATTAAAACACACACAACACACACGCGGGACTTAACATTATTATGCCGAGTAACAACGGCGTTATTATTACACCGGGTGACCTTACGTTCACCCTGATTGCACTATTACAGTGCTTACACTTATTAATTGTGTGCTTAACTACACTTATCTTATTAAATTACAACACACACACACACTACTGTTGAGGCTTTTAATATTATTCCGATAACATGGAAGTTATTATTACACCGGGTGACCTTACGTTCACCCTGATTGCACTGCCACAGTGCTTACACTTTAATTTACAGGGTGACAGTTACGTCCACCCCAATTGCACTAGCTAAGTGCTTAATACACAAGACTGCAATTATGCTCATCCAATGGCGCTTGCAAGGCGCTTAAACACTTCAAATCCTTAACGGTGGATAAGAAGCATAGGTCATGACCCTTAAATTATTCGGAATTAATCCGAGGAATATTATGATTTAAAGAAATGACAAATCCTTACTTGGATTAGCGTTCCTACGAACATTAAGTTATTAAGAAACGACTAATCCTTATTTGGACTAGCGTTCCCACAACACACACGAGATTAAGCATTAAAGATTACATTAAACCACCCGATACCATCACTGTAATTATCACATATAATAGCGTCGTACTAACAGATATACAACCTATTATAACATTATTTTAATCATGTTTACTTATTAAATTAATTCCCAAACCGAACAACAGTTCACATTAACTCAATAACAATTAAACGATTAATGATTTACGAAACAAGGACTGATTAAGCAAGAGCAAACCGCCACTTGCCTTAGTCCGCAGATCTGGAATAGAGCAGAGACAACGGGATTCCGGGCTCGACACAGGTATAGCTCTGACAGCACAACAACCTTCGAGTCGACCCATAAGGAAACCCTAAGTTAGATCCGACATAAACTAGTACGAATCTAAGGAAAGACGAAAGAAATCGAAAGGAACGACTCCACAACGACGACCACCAAGACCAATCCAACAAAGGGGCTTCTGGCCACTGGCGGCGGTCGTCGTGTTCATCACGGCGGGCGCCGTGATGAACGGCGGTCGCCGTGAAGAACGGCGGTCGCCGTGAAGAACGGCGGTCGCCGTGAAGAACCTCCGACAACAGAATGGCGAGAAGACTCACCAAAACGATGCGCGTTTCGACCCCTTTTTGCCTTGCTTGGGTTCTGACCTCCAAGGGCAACCAAAAGGCTTAAAAAGGGCTTCTGGAAACACCACCAAATGAAACCGGCGAGCACCTCAGAACTCCGGCGAGGCACACAAATTCCGGCGAAGCAAAGTTTGGGAGAGTTTGGCTGTGGAATCCCTCAAATCCGACCTCCAAACCCCTCCTTAAATAGCCAAAACCCTGGGAGACACAATGATGGCCTAACTGGAGGCGTGGCGGGGCTAGTTCGGCGTCGTCCGACGTTCGCCGGCGACCTTCGGGCAAGGACCTCCGGACAACATCGATGGCGGGCGCCGTCATAACTGCGGCGGGCGCCGCCATCAATGCAGTGGGCGCCGCCATAGGCCTGGCGTCCCCAGCTAGGAGAAGACCAGCCGGCCACCTTGAGCCTTGCGACGGCGGGCGCCGCCAATCTCACGGCGGGCGCCGCCCCTGGCTCGGCCGCTTCCTTTGCTTCTCGGATGAAATAACATTAACCCGGGATAAAATTTATCGTACGCAAACGAGTAATTAACATCCCAAGTACGTCGTCTGTATTTTATTTCACTGAGAAAAATATTACAGATACAGAGCACATTACAGAATGTCTCCAACTTTCTGAATTAAATCTGACGTACTAAACGGGTGTTCGGGAAAATTCCCAAAATTCCCAAAATAATCCTTATAGAATTACGGGGTATCACATCACCTCCCCCTTAAAATAAGTTTCGACCCCCGAAACTTACAGCGCAATTGGTAACAAGTGGGCGTTAGGCCGCTTGTTAAAGCGGGAGGTCTCGTGTTCGAGACTCACGAACAACCTCCCAGCCATGGGGATTTGGTTGGGGTACATGGGCTGCGGCCCATGAATAGAGAAATGGCTAGCCCAGTAAGGTCGGAGTCCCTCTTATTCAAAGTGTACTTTTATGTAATACCCACACCATATTGGGCTGGCCCATCACAGGGTTGCAGCCCATACACCCCAACCCTTCCTTGTTGGCTCCAAGCCCCAAGGCCCATCCATTTAATCAAGAGGTTGTTGGGAGCGCTCGAACACGAGACCTCTCCCCTTTATCCACTCCCCACAAGGAGTGAATACCAATTGCGCTGCAGCACAATTGGTATTCACTCCTTGTGGGGAGTGGATAAAGGGGAGAGGTCTCGTGTTCGAGCGCTCCCAACAACCTCTTGATTAAATGGCTGGGCCTTGGGGCTTGGAGCCAACAAGGAAGGGTTGGGGTGTATGGGCTGCAGCCCTGTGATGGGCAGGCCCAATGTGGTGTGGGTATTACACATTTTGCTCTCTCTCTCTCTCTCTCTCTCTCTCTCTCTCTCTCTCTCTCTCTCTCTCTCTCTCTCTCTCTCTCTCTCTCTCTCTCTCTCTCTATCTCTATCTCTATCTCTCTCTCCCTATCGTGTAGAGATCTTTCATGAACGTTAACCTTCTGTCGTCCAATCTTCCCGGTCAAGTCATCATGTCGACTCCTTCTGCTTCCTTAACCAAAGGCACATGTTGGTTCATCCAGGTATACGTCTGGGTGGTTTTTGGATTGTCGTGTTCTTACTGTGTTGTGCTTATCTGGAAGCGTCTCGCGGCGAGAGGTCTAGTGCACGCCTCTCAGAAAAGGGTCTCATAGAGCAAAAGATTTCTGATGCAAAGGCCTACGCTTCTGCCAAAGTGATTTCTCTCGACTCGCCTTCATCCAAGACATTTGGGGCCAAAAGGAAGGCGATCATGCATGTCGAGCCTATGAGGGTTAATCTTGAAGATAGGTCATTGTTTGACCTGCTTTACGCTCAGGACCCCATAGCTAAGAGGGATATTGGAGATCTTCATCCGATCAATTGTATTGATGAGGCTGGCGTCTGGGCTTGGAATGTAAGTACAAATGTGTTCACATGAAGTTTTTTCCTTTTTTTTTTGTAATGAATATGTACATGATTTTTTGCATTTAGTCGTTCCAGCACGCCCTGGTAGCGTTCTCGACAGTGAAAGACTTGAGTGTAAAGGCAGACAAGCACATCGATCACATCGAGGCCCAACTTGCCGATGCCAACAATCGCGTAAAGACGGCTGAGGGAAAACTTGCTTGTGTCGACAAGAAGTTGAAGGAGACCCGGGCTCGTGTTGAGGAGCTTGAGAGCAGCGTTGAAGAGCTTCGGGTAAAGGACTCTCATATCGCCAGTGACGTTGGCGCCTACTACTACCTGAAGTATCGTATAGAAATGATCGAGGAGTTTGTCGTCGAGAATCATTCGTCTTGGAGTTTGGAGGACGAGAGGGCAAACATGGAGCTTCTTTACCCTAATGGGAATCCTGGTGCTGAGCTCTTCAAGATTATCGACTTGGGAGAAGAGGAGCAGAAAGATGAAGGCAACCCTGAGGCGGACAAGGGCATGGACGAGGAGATCCCGGGGACGTCTTCCCTTGCGCTTAAGGACCAGGTGTCTGCCCTTGCAAATGTTGTTGAAAAATCAGGTGAATCCTGAACGTTTTAATGGTTATGTTTCTTAGACAATGTTTGTTTTTGTTGCGTCGTGTGTGACGCAAATCAAAGATACTTTTGCTATAGAATACCTTGTGAAGCCATAGGGCCATACACTTGATTAAACTGAAAAACGTGTCTTATATTCCTTGGATTCGATGGATCAAAAAAGCACTAGTAAACCATCCTCTCCGATAAAATCTAATACACTCTTTTCTTCCAAATCAAAGATAGGCTTGATTCTGCAGTAAACTCAAATATTTCCTGCAAAGACATTGAGGTAGGACATAGATTCTTGGCTATTAATCTCCAAATGAAACTGACCTGTCTTCAGCAAAAATTGCAAGTAAATCAAGATATCTTCCCGAATCCAGGTATAAAATTGACCAATCATCCTTTTACAGTGTACTAAAAAGTTAATGCACATATATGTTTATGTTCTATCTAGGGCTGAGCACGGGCCAGAAACCGACCCGACCCGAAAAGCCCGAAAACCCAAAAAACGGGACCGAAGACCGAACCGAAGTCATGCGGTTCCGTTCGGTTCAGGCCTTGCTCGGTTTGGTTCGGTCCAGGCTAAAAATTGAACTGGCCCGATTTGTTTATTTACCGGATTTCATGTTTAAAACTTTAAATTTCCTGTTTAAAGTCCAATAAATATAATACCAAAATGATATAGATTAATAGCTAACTGAAGTTACCAAGTTTGACTTACAAAATAAAGAAGTTTGAAACACAAAATGACCAAAATAACATAGTAACATCAAATTTAAATCAATGTTTCATAATCATTATTCCATTGCCAAAATGCCAAAATGCCAAAAAGTTCACTTCTTTATCCATTCAACACCTAAGAGAAGTTCATTTCATCCTTCAAGTCTCCAAGACTCCAACTGCAATGAAGTTAACAAATAACAATAGTTATTAATCAATTAAACAATATTTTTAGAATAAAAATGAATCAATTAATTCAAGAGACAAGTCAACAAGTTAAAGTAAATAAGAAAGAACCTCTGATTTGTCCAAAATGTTGGAGATCTTGCTTTGACGACCTAGTTAAGAACTTGATGGCATGTTTCTTTCAACATCTAACAAAAATATAAAATAGAATCAAAACACTGGAAAACAAGCATATCCCATTCTCCATTAGTAAAACATAAGGCTGTAGGAAAACAATGCATCCTATTTACAACCATCAAAAGTCAAAACACCAGCAAGCCTATTTGGTAACAAATAGGCTTAAGCACAAAACAGTGCAGGAAAACAGTGCATACTGCAAGTCTGCAACCATCAAAACACCAGCATGAAAAGGTGGCCGGAGGCAGCGGCATGCAGAGCGAGAAGGTGGCCGGACTGCAGTGTGATGTCGAGAAGGCGTGTGCTGCCGCCTGCGAGTGTTAGACTTAGGGTTCTGCAAGTCGCCAAGTCCTGCAGCGTGATGTTGAGAAGAGAGTCTTGACTCTTGAGACTTCACAATTCACATAAGAATGAGATGGGCCAAGGGCCCAAGAAAATTTTACCAGCCCAAAGTCTAAACACAAGTTGGGTTAAAAAAAGGCCATTCGGTTTAACCCGAAAAAAGCCCGAACCGAACCCGAACCGAAACCCTGATATAATCAGACCGAAACCCAAACCGAATAATTTGGGTTTAGGTTCGGTTCGGGTTTTCCGGGGCGGTTCGGGTTTTTCGGGGCGGTTCGGGTTTTCGGTTTAATCGACCCGTGCTCAGTCCTAGTTCTATCACTTGATTTTGCTGTACCATTTAAATCTTGAACCATGTTGTATAGGTTCCTATTCTCTCGAATGACCTTCTGATACCCTTGTGTAGCTGCTAACATTTCTTGCACCAGGTTTTCTTAACTAGGAGGAAAACAAATAAATCAGAATATGCCTTTTCAGATGTAAGCTACATGGCTATAAATGTGCTCAAATCCAAAGTTTAGATTATTTAACCAAGTTCATCATAGACAGACCTATTTGTTTCAGATCATTGAAAAACTGAAAATTCAACTCTTCAAAGTCTTTCTTTGCTATTGACAGCGAAACCTTAATTTCTTGCACATTGAATGTTATGACATAAATGAATTTGTAACAATGCTTTTGCTAAAACGAAAAAGATATAATGTCTAATTAATGCAACTGAAAATGGAAATCAAATAAATCTTGATGTCACAGCATGCTACCAGAAGTTCCTTTTCTTGCCTCCTCAGTAGATTCCAAGGTTCAAGCTGACGTTTCCTCAAGCTAACATGTACGAACTTCTTGTAAAAGTGAACAAAGGCACCATGAAAAGCAATCAATCAACATATAGAAAAATGACCATGGTAGAGAACATAGTACAGCTATCAGGTCACAAGACTCCATAGTTCAAATTGTCGTGAATAAAAATAGGAACTTAACATCTATTTTAGTAAAATAAGTTTGCAGAATAACTGTAATTCACCATACTGAACATTGGAAATCCCGAGGATCGTAACGTTACTCCCTAGGTTTTTGAATTCAAATTGGTCGAGCTCACATTGGTGCACATCTTTCTTGTTTGGGCTTTACTTCGTGGTGCAACCACGGCGGCCCAAAATACTTTATGCATATAATAAGTGTGGAAAGAATTAGGGTTATGTTCAATGATTGGGATCCGAATATTTATTCTAGACCGGATTAGTCCGGACCGTAAATTACAGTTTGGTCTAGAATCACGTATATAACGATCCGGTCCACGCATTTTTTCATTTATGGGTTACTGTCTCATACAGTCTAGGGTTGCTAGTTTAAAATCCAGAACTTTTTTATCATAAATTTTAAATCCAGAACTTTTTGATCGTAAGTTTAGAATCCGGAATTTTTTAACCCTAAGTTTAGGATCCAGAACGTAATGGACCGTAATTTCTTAATCATGGCAAACCTACCGAACCCCCTTAGCCTAATCTTTAAGAAATGCATTCACTTACAATTCAATTATGACCGAGTTCGGTCCATTTTACACTTCAATTACAACCGGGTTTGGATTTGGACCGATTTTATCGTTAAGAAACCGGTCCATTACATTTTGGCCCGTGGTCCAACCTTATAATATTTCGGGTCTGGACCATATGCACAACCCTAGGTCAATGTTGGGTTATGGAGCCTGAAGCGTAAAGA
The DNA here is from genome assembly GCA_027886185.1 of Rheum nobile. Lineage (NCBI taxonomy): Eukaryota > Viridiplantae > Streptophyta > Magnoliopsida > Caryophyllales > Polygonaceae > Rheum > Rheum nobile. The sequence goes on from WOAB01000568.1 coordinate 17,725,428, forward strand.
AAGTACGCGTAAAGGCAGAGAAGGCAACTGGGAGGAGCCGCCGGGTCGCGGTGGGACTGACGCCCCGCGGTGGACGCCTCCCGATGGAAGCCGCCGCCCCGCGGTGGGATCCGCCGCCCCGCGGTGGGAGCCGCCGCCCCGCGGTGGGATCCGCCGCCCCGCGGTGGGAGCCGCCGCCCCGCGGTGGGATCCGCCGCCCCGCGGTGGGAGCCGCCGCCCCGCGGTGGGATCCGCCGCCCCGCGGTGGGAGCCGCCGCCCCGCGGTGGGATCCGCCGCCCCGCGGTGGGAGCCGCCGCCCCGCGGTGGGAGCCGCCGCCCCGCGGTGGGATCCGCCGCCCCGCGGTGGGATCCGCCGCCCCGCGGTGGGAGCCGCCGCCCCACGGTGGGATCCTCCGCCCCGCGGTGGGATCCTCCGCCCCGCGGTGGGCACTGGGACGTTTCTCGCGTGTTGAGCTTTTGGGCCCATTAGGTTTAATCCGTGTTTGTTATATAATCCTAGTTGATCAATTGTAATCTTCAAGTCGTTGAAGTGGTCGTCATCATTGTTATCACAATATTGAGAGAGAAATACCCTGGCTTGGTAGTGCCCCTAGACGTAGTCAATTCTTGACGAACTGGGTTAACAATTCTTGTGTTCTTTGCTTTGTTTTATATTCGTTACCGCGTTCGAATCCTAACAACTGGTATCAGAGCCGGTTCTGGTGGTGACGATGGGAAGCGGAAAATCACCGGTGGAGAAGTTCGATGGAATGGATTTCGGCTTCTGGAAGATGCAGATCGAGGATTACCTGTACGGTAAAGATCTGTATTTGCCGCTGGGTGAGAAACTGGAGGACATGAAGGACGAAGAGTGGAAGTTGCTGGACAGGAAAGCGATGAGCGTGGTCCGCCTATCGCTGTCCAGGAACGTGGCGCATCACACGGTCAAGGCAGAGACGACGAAGGGTATGCTGGAAATTCTTTTCGCGGTGTATGAGAAACCCTCTGCGGTGAACAAGGTTCACCTGATGCGGCGGTTGTTCAATCTGCGGATGACGGAGAGTACAACGGTCACCAATCACTTGAACGAGTTCAACATGACGATCGCACAACTGAGTTCAGTTGAGATTGATTTCGACGATGAGGTACAAGCCCTAATTTTGTTATCCTCTTTACCAGAAATTTGGAGCGGGACAGTTACTGTTGTAAGTGCTTCGGCGGGGAAGGCAAAGATCAAGTTTGATGAAGTCAGGGATCTGATTATCAGCGAAGAAATTCGCAGGAAGGCGTCAGGTACTGCTTCTGGATCAGCTTTGAATATGGGTAGCAGGGGGAGGTCAGACTCTAAGAAGTCGAATCGTGGCAGATCGAAGTCTAGAGGGAAGGATAAGCCCAAAGACAAGAGCAGAATCAAGTGTTGGAATTGTGATGAAAACGGTCATTACAAGAGTGAATGTAAGGCACCGTTGAAAGATAAATCAGCGAATTCAAACAGTGAAGATATTGCAGACGCGTTGACTCTGAGAGATTCAACGACATGAACCACTGCAGATGCATCGATTCTGAGCGCGAGCAGTCCATTGGAGTCTTGGGTGTTAGACTCTGGAGCTTCGTTTCATTCATGCAGCAGTGCTGATATATTGGATCGCTACACCTTTGGAGATTTCGAAAAAGTCTATCTTGCTGATGATGAGGCTTTGAAAATCGTGGGGAAGGGTGATGTACGAATCAAGGCGTCGGATGGATCTGTGCTGAAGTTGCATGGAGTAAGGCATATTCCTGGTTTGAAAAGAAACCTGCTTTCCATTGGTCAGTTGGATGACGAGGGTTATGAAGCAACCTTCGGCTGCAATAGCTGGAAGATAACCAAAGGAGCTATGGTGGTAGCTCGAGGAAAGAAGGAGGGAACGTTGTACATGACAAGCAACGTCCGGGATAGCATTGTTGTTGTAGGAGTAAACTGTGATGCAGATTTGTGGCACTGTCGTCTGGGCCACATGAGTCAGAAAGGGATGAAGGTGCTATGCTCGAAGGGTTTGCTGCCAGGTCTCAAATCCGTTGATATCGGATCGTGTGAAGACTGTGTGCTCGGGAAGCAGAAAAGGGTAAGATTTGCGAAGGGCGGCAGAACCTTGAAGAAGCAGAAGTTGGAGTTGATCCACAACGACTTATGGGGGCCAGCACCTGTGACATCTCTGGGTGGAGCGTCATACTACATGACCTTCATTGACGATGCTACAAGAAAGGTACGGGTCTATTTTCTGAAGCAAAAGTCTGATGCATTTGACTCTTTCAGAAAGTGGAAGGCTCTAGTAGAAACTAAGACAGGTCTTAAAGTAAAGTGTTTGAGATCTGATAATGGTGGGGAGTGTGAGCTTCGTGAGTTCAAGGAGTTTTGTGCTGAGAATGGAATTCGCATGGAGAAAACCTTGAAAGGAACCCCTCAAGAGAACGGCGTCTCTGAACGTATGAACAGGACCCTAAATGAACGTGCTAGGAGCATGAGGCTGAAGTGTGGACTTCCGAAGATGTTCTGGGCGGATGCAGTCAATACTGCTGCATTCTTGATCAACCGAGGGCCATCTACTCCCTTGGAGAATGGAATTCCAGAGGAGGCTTGGAGTGGCAAAGAGGTAAATCTATCCTTTCTTCGGATATTTGGGTGCGTTTCATATGTTCATATTGCTCCTGTTGAGAGAAGCAAGCTGGATGCAAAGTCTGTCAAGTGCACGTTTATTGGATATGGTGGTGATGATTTCGGATATCGGTTCTGGGATGAGCAGAACAAAAAGGTTATTCGCAGTCGAGACGTCGTGTTCAAAGAGCAGGTGATGTACAAGGATAGTCTGGGTGCATCAGAAACAGCTAGTACAGGACCTGAGGTTGTGGAGTTAGATATCTCAAACTCGGGTGGGAGCAAGGTGGTTCGTAACGACCAGGAGGCTGTTGAGGAGGAGCCGAGCACCCCAGTGATTCCGCTGCGGAGGTCCACTAGAGAGCGTGGATCGCCTGATAGATTTTCGCCTTCAAACTACTATATGTTGTTGACTGATGGTGGTGAGCCAGAGTGTTATGCAGAGGCATCTCGTGGAGAACATGTGAGCAAGTGGAAGCTCGCAATGGATGATGAGATGGATTCGTTGATGACCAACGGAACCTGGGAACTAGTTGAGCTTCCAGCAGGCAAGAAGGCATTGCATAACAAGTGGGCTTACAGATTCAAGGAGGAGGCGAATAGAAGGAAGCGTTACAAAGCAAGGCTGGTTGTGACGCGAAAGACTCGCAAGGTCTTGCAGTTGATGAAGATTCGAGGAACTGAGAATCCTGCAGACATGCTGACTAAGGTTGTGACCTTAGAGAAGTTGAAACTTTGTATGGCTTCAACTGGCCTTGGTAACTGAGTTGAAGGCCTGACACTACTACCAGATATGGGTTGATGAGGAGGACGATTATGATTGGATCAGTCTCCAGGTGGGAGATTGTTGGGTTATGGAGCCTGAAGCGTAAAGGAAGTACGCGTAAAGGCAGAAAAGGCAACTGGGAGGAGCCGCCGGGTCGCGGTGGGACTGACGCCCCGCGGTGGACGCCTCGCGGTGGAAGCCGCCGCCCTGCGGTGGGATCCGCCACCCCGCGGTGGGCGCTGGGCCGTTTCTCGCGTGTTGAGCTTTTGGGCCCTTAGGTTTAATCCGTGTTTGTTATATAATCCTAGTTGATCAATTGTAATCTTCAAGTCGTTGAAGTGGTCGTCGTCATTGTTATCACAATATTGAGAGAGAAATACCCTGGCTTGGTAGTGCCCCGGACGTAGTCAATTCTTGACGAACTGGGTTAACAATTCTTGTGTTCTTTGCTTTGTTTTCTATTCGTTACCGCGTTCGAATCCTAACAGTCAAGACTCTTGAGAGTCTGACAGAATTCTTATGAAATGTTGAATTTTCAAATGGACTAGCACGTACAAACTATTATCAAACGAGTGATCCGTAGTTATTTTTTTGTTCTGTCATAGATATATCTTGCTATCTATATGCTCCAATGCAGCATGGAGAGCTTTTATGGAAGGAGAACTACAATACTAATTAAACATATTTTTCATCCAACCAAAGCAAAGTTGATACGAGGCTTAAAAATTGATTATGGGTCGATTTAGTTCATGCTTAGGAATAATTTGATGGGAAACAACTCCACACCACGAATGCTTCTCTTAAACTCTTTCTAAAAATCAATGCTTGTTTGAATGAGTTACAAGTTTAGTCTGTCAAGGAATCACTACATACACCAACTATTAGCTACATTTCAAGGAGACTGCATTAATCCACTCACTGATCGCTTGATAGAAGATATTCACACATCAAAATCCTACATTTCACATTCCCTTGATTGATTTGTCCCGATAGTCGTTTGAAATGCAGTTAGCCCTATTCACGAGTGATGTTCAAGTGTCAAACAGAACAAGTACCCTTACCCCAAAAGAGGTGAATCCGAGCTGATGCAGTTTAAGGCAATATCACTGGGTTGATTGGTGGTGATGAATGATGAGCTTTGATTCTTGGAAACTCATGCGTGTTTGAAAAGCTTCATGGAGAGCCAGTGGAAGTATATGAAGACCACAAGGACTGGTACAGACAATGGAATCAGGAAGCAGTAATATCTGCAGTGAAGCGAGATTTAAATAAAAAACGGAGTCAAGAGTGAAACACATACATCACACTAATAAACAAATTCCCCATCAGCAAAGAGTAAAAGCAGTTAATAATCAAGGCAAGTTTGCTGTCAGCTAGAAGTGTATAAGTAAGCCAGACATATTGTAGCTTACCAAGAAAAGGATCTGCTGCATTTCATCTTATCTATTCTTTTTCTTTTTCAGGGATGGAATCGTGTCTATACTATGAGTCCATGGTAACTAGCACATCATTTGATGAAATCAAGTGGGATACAGGATCATACTAAAAGGAAATGAAACATACGGATTTGGTTAAAATTGGTTCCAGTAGAGTTAACCATGGTTTTAACCATTAATGATCTGGTTATCTTCACCTTTTCATTCACAATAATTACATGTTTCATTTCCTTTTTCCTTTTATCTTTGCTTACGTGAGAGCATTTGATCAAATCTACACGCAGATCTTTCTTACTCTACTGGAAATGAATCCTCCAGAGTCATAGTGTTACAAAGGCATTGAAATAATAGTCAAACGAATAAGTCTATTAATGCAAGCCAATTGAATAAGGCTAAGAGTTTAAATTGCAAATCAGTAGTTGAGTATGGAGGAAAAGCAAGGAGTTGTCATGGAATTGAAAATTTTACCTCTCCTCTTGAATGGGATTATCAGATGGAGGGAGAAGCTTTGAAACAACAGCAGCATAGAAGAACCCAACAAAGAAAACCACCCCAAAAACAGCAAAAGTCCATCCTCATAGCTGGGTATTGTGTGAGCTCAGCTGCTGGGAGATTGGCTTTAATGGTTTTCTCATGATAAAAACGTCAACCCAAAGATTAACTCTTTGCAGGTGTGGAAAACTTGTTATAGAAACAAACCATAACTTGAACTACAGAATATTCTGAAAAGGCCAGCCATGTTGAGAATGAGAGCCCAGTCTACATCCATAGTTTTAGTTTTCATTCTTCAAGTAGCAGCTTGAACTTGCTCAATTTCCCTCTATTCATCTGCATACATTTGAAATTTGGCATTTAAAGAAAGCGACACCATTAGTCACACCAACAAATATCTTATAGATATCTTGTTGTTATGTCATAATCAAAGTTTGTACAAATTAATTATTTTTGTTTACAATTGTAGCGCACTCTGAGATCGAGTAGAACACTTAGGAAAAATGAAGCATACATGTTGGAAGGTATTTTGTTGGGCTCAGTATTTGTGTGGACATATATTGTTGGGCTTGCCTAAAGTGGGCCTAGTGGGCATTTGTGGGCTTGGCTGGCAACAGAAGGCAAACCCCCTCTTTAGTGAAAGGTGGCCATGTGATGTGTTCTTGCCTCCGATGACAAGTCGAATTGTCAAGGTGACACCTTTGGATCTAGTCTTGGTTGGGAAGTCACTCGGCACTGACAAATTTGCCGTGAAACGCGGTGTTGGTGATGGTTCGCGAGCGGGATATCGCGATGGTTGTTGTGATGGAAACGGTGGAAGTGATGAATGGGAAGAATAGATAGCGGTGGCGGAAGCGATGTGATGCGGGATAGATGACTTGAAAAGACAAGTCTTTGAGTGTCGTAGCGTCGACTGCGGAGGAAGGGAGATGCGAAGGAAGACTTGGCTTAAAGAATCAAGCGGTTGCCGTAGCGACGGCGGCGGAGGGAATGGGGATGCGAAGATAGAGGGTTTTGACGTCCGATCAAGGGAAGGAGGATAAACACTCGACTTGAAACCTTGAATTAAATTGAACGTGAGAAATAACAATAACAAGGGAGGCTTTAAATAGCCAATGTATCTCGGCCAAGACCTAATGGACTTGGGCCGAAGCGAGCCTAAGGGCTAGCCCATGCAAGCATGCAGAAGGCACAAACCCTAAAAGATAGAAACGCTATAAATAGAAACTATCTAAAACGCTATAAATACTAAATATAGAAAATGTCTCGAAACTATGAAAACGACGCGTTGAATGAGTACAAACACCGTGAGGAACAACGACTAAGGGTCGATGGCCCCACGAGTGGCTGCACGCGATGTTGTCTCTGAAGAACGTGTTGTTTCATTGCTGATGGTGGAGAGGACGACGAGTCTTGGGTTTTCGTCTGGGCTTCCTTGGCCAGCGACGACGCGTGCGACAAGTGACGCGACGGCGGCAAATATGGATTTGGACCTAGACCTAGTCACTGGGCCCTCTGAGCGTAGGCTTATGGCTTCTTCCTCGTCTTGGGCCATCATGGGAGGCAGGGTCACATCACCCACCCCCACTTGGCTGTGAAGCGTGATAGGCGTTTTCGTCGTGACACCTAAACAAATAAAATAATCCTAACAAACCTAAACAAGTAGTAGAGGCAAGCAAGGGTCGAATCCACAGGGAGGAAGTGATCAATTCATGTTTTTGTAAGCATGCAAAGTAACAAAAGGGAGGTTTTGATTATCAAGCAGAGCAAAGCAAACAAGTGTAATTAACGAGAAAATATGAATGGGGAAAGTAGTTCCACTAGAACGAGATCCACAATACAGAGATAAGTCGATCATAGAAATCTATTAAATCCAAGTTCTTCAACTATTGTTATGGTTGTTCCCACCCTGATCTTAAGTACTACCGATTCTCACAGTTGTCGATAGACTTATTACTATGCCAATGATAAAGTACCATTGATTCTCACAGTTGCCAGCGTACTTTAGCACCAACACAGCAATAGCAATGCACACAAGGATATAGGATACATGCAAGTAGAAAGACGTACAAGTACTCACTCCCCTACTGAACATGCAATGATTCTCACTCACAATTGTACGCTCGGAACCCCTATACGCACAATTGTGTTTGCCACTAGATATGCACTCGGAACCCCTATATGCAATCCTAGCAATTGATAAAAAGTATTCAACCTAGCTGGCCAGACTATGAGGAATAACAATGAATCAATATTCAATATAACCAAGAGAATCAATCCAACATACATAAGAATAAGAACAAGGAATAGAAATCTCACAACATAATCAACTGTATTGCTTCAAACGTCTAGTAGAACAAAGGTGTTTAGCTCTCCATGGGTTGGAAACCCCGGAGGCAAAACTAAAACTACGAACTAGAATATTATTCGATCAGCATAGGGAATGGAGGCTGTGGGAATTAGGTTAAATAGAGTTAACCTAAAGCCCAAGATCACAAACCCTAGATTACAAGGAAAAATAATAATAATAATAATAAAAAATTAATAGCAATAATAAAATAATAGGAAAGTAAACTATCGAATTAAGGAAATTCCCGCAATCACGCTCGGCATTGTCCCCGCCTCGCGTCCAGTAGCTTCTCGGCAGACTCTTGCAAGCATCAGCAATCAGTGGCCCACTTCTCTCGCACGGCCCATCACAGCAGCATCATCAGCGGCCCACTCCAATTCTTCTCAACGCTGACATCACGGCGATGTCATCACAATTCTCCTTCCAGCTCCAATTTCACGCGGAAGCTGTTTCTTCTTCGTTTTACGCAGGCCGAGCTCCTCACATGGGTCAGACTTCTTTTGGGCCTAATTTCTTCAACTCGCAGCCCACCATCAGCCTTCCAATTCCAGCTTCACCACGCGGGCCTTCTAATTAATTTCTTTGCTTCAGCTCATGGCTGCGGGGCGGCATTTCCCACCGCGGGGCGGCATTCTTCAACTCTTCTACTCTTTATTATGGTTTCTTCATAGATTTTCAACGTCTCCTCAGGTGGTCGACTCCTCTTCCTCTGGATGTCTTCAATTAGCTCCTCCAGACCACCAAAACCACACTTCTCCACTTTAACTCCATAATCTCCAATTGTACATAAAATCCAACCAAATGGCGCCTCAAACTTGGTAATAATCCTTAGATAAGTGGTACAAAATAGCACTTATCAAAGCGTCCCCGCTTCACCATCATCAAACTCAGGCTCAACATATGGTGTCAAGTCCGTGACGTTGAAGGACGTGTGGACTCCAAAATATGGTGGGAGCTCGAGTTGATAGGCATTTTCCCCTAAGGCCTTGATCACGCGGAAGGGTCCATCTCCACGTGGTGCCAATTTGTGCTTGCGCCGCGCGGGGAATCTCTCCTTTCGCATATGCACCCTGACAAGGTCTCCGGGGGCAAAGACGACATGGCGGCGGCCAAAATTCTTTTGCGAGGCATACTGCGCGGCCCTCCTCTCCAGCTGCTCCCTGGTGCGTCGATGAAGCTCCTGCACTTGCTCGGCGCGGTTGGCGACGGAGACATGCACTGGGTCTCGCAGTGGTCGCGGCGACAAATCAAGTGGTTTGATAAGCACTACTTTGTAGGGCTTAAGTAAGAGTCAGTAGAGGTTTTATTGGTGCCATTCGGGTAGATTTAGACACATTCATGTGCATGGCGTGTGGGGGCGAAGTTTGGAGATTAACAGGCCACGTGAAGCTGGAATTAAAAGGATGATGGGCCGAATTGGATGAGGAAGGCCCAATTGGCGGCCGCGGCCATCACGCGAAGCAAAGCCAGTGAAATTAAAAGCGGAAATACGTGATGCTGGAATGATGTGGAATTCGACCCATGGATGAGAAGCCCAAACGAAGGCTCGGCCCATGAAGAGCGGCCCGTGAATTGACGGGTGAAGTGAAGCGGGAATTGAAAGTCAAGTGAAGCTGGAGAAATGCAGGCCTGTCATCATCATGACGTCAGCGAAAGCAATTTGTAGATCTGGGCCAAATTGTTGTTGCACGTGAATTGGAGCGGAAAGCAGCAGCTATTGTATTTTTGTTTCTTTTTCCCTTTTTCCCTTTTTTCGTTTCTTGTTATTATTTTATTCCTATATATTATTTTATTTCCTTGTAGATGGGGTTTGTGATCTTGGGCTTTAGGTTAACTTTATTTAACCTAATTCCCACAGCCTCCAATCATCTTCTATCAACTCTCTTGAACCCTAATTCCCTTTTCTACGTTATGAAGAACTAAGCCTCCCTGGCTTAGTCGGACGCTGAAGCTTTTGTTTTGATTAAGTTGTGAGATTCTCGTTCTTAATCTATTGCATGGTTTTTATCTTTCTCTTGCTTAAGTTGTTTATGATTGATATTGATAATCTCTATTTGGACGCAACTAGGGTTTGTCGTTATTTATCTATTGCTAGATCTAGATTGTTACTGGTTGAGCATATCTATTTCAGAGTAGCAACTGCATCGTATTAGTAATTGGTTGTGCTAGTCTTATGCAGAAGAGAATTGATTTACATTCTAGGATAATATCTGGTTGTTTTATGCTAGAATTGTATCCAACTATATTCCTATCCGTAAGGCTGCTGTTAAACTGAATCTTGATAGTTTCAGGGTTGTTTAATTAGTTAGTGCTAATAGTATCTGGTTGTGCTATTAGTTATATCTGAAAATGAATTAGAATTTCCATTGCATGAGATTTTGAATGAGTTTCTAGGATCAACTTGTCATACGAATAGTGGATGTTGTTTGACTAAGTGCTTTTCCCCATTACTGAATCCATCACATCTAGTTGTTTACTTTTGCATGCTTAGATTAATTAAATTCACAAAAAGCCCCCTTTGGTTACTTTAGTTTGACATACAAATTGCATATTAAGATAGAATTCGCCTCCCTGTGGATTTGACCTGTACTTACCTAGGACTACGGTTTAAGGTTTGTTTGGATATTTTGCATAGCAGTTTTTAGAACGACAAAAAACCTGTTATCATATTGGCGCCGTTGCCGGGGAGGCAATAATCTATTTTGTGTGCGATTTGTGCGTCAACTTTTGTGTGGACCTATCTTACGGTCCACACCCGTGCTATTGATTTTTGTTTTTCCTTTTTGATTTTGTTACAGAGATGGATAGATTTCCCCACTTCCATCAGGAACCGCAATATGACCCATACTCATACGCATACACTCCAGGGTGGAGAGATCACCCTAATTCGAGTTATGGGCACAATCCAAGTCCCTCCATGTCATTGGAGGACATGTTTCGATCTTTCAAACAGAACACGATCCAACTTGAACAACAAATAAAGTCCAATATCCAGATCATTCAGAGGCAGACGGAGCAAATGGTGCAAGCAGTGAGCAGAATGGAGACCATGACGTCGGCAGAACCACTATCTCACCCAGGGGTGCACCGGGAAGAGAATGTCTTCTCGATGACCCTACAAAGTACTGAGCAGCTGCATGTCGCCCCCTTAGCTGAAAGGGAGGAACAAATTTGTGAGACGGGTGCAGAATACAGCGAGATATCTGCAAAAGAGAATCCAAGACCGCGGGAGGTATACCTTGACCTCGGTTCACCCACTGAGGAGATGGGTATTCCAGACGATATTTTGGACCACGTTGTGCTTTCTGAAGAAGATTATTTTATGGGACTGGAGGAATTCAGCAACTAAGAGGAGGAGAGTTGCGATCGCGAAAACGATCCTGCGACGCTCGTTCCTCTCGAAAATGCCCCGGCAGCCCCCGACCCTCTCGAGGCTGCCTATGATGAGTATGTGCGTCTAAACTCCTCCCCGCTCATTGCGCTGCACCCCGTCACGCCCCTCCCTGAGGCAGTACAAGATACTCGAAGGCTGAAGAACGACAAAGAGCTATATGAAACCTTCAGTATCTGCGAGGCAACCATTCCCTTGATCGAACTGGCAAATTGCATCCCTCGCTACACAGAGTTTTTAAGGGCGCTGGGCAATATCAAGAAGAAACCAAAGGGGAAGCACAAGAAGGAGGACTTGATTCAGGTGGCGAATTTTTACATGCTGGATACAGGGCATGACATACATGCATCCCCTGAGATGTTGGGTAGACCGTTCCTGAAGATGGCAAGTGCATTCATAGATATAAACAGCGGTCTAACCATCAACAAGTACACAAGCAAGGGGGAAAGGCTCAACATGGAGCACACAAAGCGGCATCCCCCTGATATAGACCTCAGGAGTTCAAGTGATAGGAGCAACCCGAGTTGAAGAGGTTGAGCACTATATCGATCCACGACATTAACTAAGATGCTACTCGGGAGGCAACCCGAGGTTAGTTAGTTTATTTCCCTTTCCCTTAGTCTTTTCTTTTGTTTTTCCTTTTAGTTTTTCCTCTCTGTGCCGAACTAACCTGCAGGAAGCGCGAAAAAACAAAAATGGTGTTCACGGCGCCCGCTGCAAAGTTTACGGCGACCGCCGCAATTGCCTCGCCAAGCAAGTTGGCTACGACCTAAAAACGGCGACCGCCGTTTAATTACGGCGACCGCCGCAATTACGGCGACCGCCGCAATTACGGTGACCGCCGCAATTACGGCGACCGCCGCATTTTCGTAGGTAAAAAAAAATCGAAAAAAAAAATCAAATAAAAATGGGCCCCGAAAAAACCTTAAACGGGGAGCAAAAGACGAAAATAAGACACCCCGAAAAGACCTTAAACGGGGAGAAAAAATCAATAAAATAAAATAAATAAAATAAAATAAATTACCCAGCTGTCCAGATTCTCCACGGAGAGGTGCGCATCATGTTGCTAACGGAAGATTACATTCACCCTACTTTTACTTGGCAACGATGATGGCCCTGCAGTCGACAGCTGGAGAGGAGGAATACCAGGGCCCAACCACGACGACATCTGGGCCCATTTTTGAAGGCCGTGCAGCCCCGCATTGTTTGATTACCACTACTCACCAGTGGTTTCTTATGGTTGCACGACATATGAAGATAATGGCGTTGATGCCAGACATCCAGGACATGAGCTTTCATGAGTACACCGCCAGCGACAAGGAAGTGTCCAAGCCAACTCGGCAACGTTGTGAGTTATTTTTTGCTTTTCCCTGTGCTTTATTCTTTTGTCTTTCATTACATTTAGGACAATGCAATGTTTAAGCATGGGGTGGGGTTTTATACTTGCTACGCTGCTGAGGAGAAAAAATGAAAAAAAATGAAAAGAGCCAAAAATTTGAAAAAAGGCTATCATTGAAATCCTGGGATAGGTCGAAAACTCGAAAGGGCGGCCTAGGCAATAAGCAGGTGGCTTGGACCAGCATTAGGCTGGGGTAATACGAGGTCAAGAGTGACGTGAGCTTATGTGAGCACATCTATTGTAAAATGAAATGAGTGACTTGGTGAAAACCCGAAAGGGCGCCTTAGCAAAATGAGCGAAAAGAAGAAGAGTGATTTTAGGATTTCTCATTATTCTTGGCGAGGCATCATAAGAAGAGGAGTCAAAGAAGGATTATCGGGTAGGTCACTCTGGGAGACATAAGGAGCAGTAGATGAAGGCTAGGATTAGAGGTTACTCACACTTTTGGATGTCCGGGTTAGCTTTGGGGAAGTATTCTGCTTGCCCCTTAAGCTTGTTGAGTTGTGGATGTGTTATGAATGAGATTGGTGCTAGGAGCTTGACATGGGTTAGGTGACTCTTAGTTGGAGGATATGTTTCCTGAGACCTTGGATGCTACATTGGAGGAGTGGACTCTTTATTTGTTTACTCGAGGACGAGCAAAGGTCTAAGCATGGGGTGGTTTGATAAGCACTACTTTGTAGGGCTTAAGTAAGAGTCAGTAGAGGTTTTATTGGTGCCATTTGGGTAGATTTAGACACATTCATGTGCATGGCGTGTGGGGGCGAAGTTTGGAGATTAACAGGCCACGTGAAGCTGGAATTAAAAGGATGATGGGCCGAATTGGATGAGGAAGGCCCAATTGGCGGCCGCGGCCATCACGCGAAGCAAAGCCAGCGAAATTAAAAGCGGAAATACGTGATGCTGGAATGATGTGGAATTCGGCCCATGGATGAGAAGCCCAAACGAAGGCTCGGCCCATGAAGAGCGGCCCGTGAATTAACGAGTGAAGTGAAGCGGGAATTAAAAGTCAAGTGAAGCTGGAGAAATGCAGGCCTGTCATCATCATGACGTCAGCGAAAGCAATTTGTAGATGTGGGCCAAATTGCTGTTGCACGTGAATTGGAGCGGAAAGCAGCATCTATTGTATTTTTGTTTCTTTTCCCCTTTTTCCCTTTTTTCGTTTCTTGTTATTATTTTATTCCTAGATATTATTTTATTTCCTTGTAGATGGGGTTTGTGATCTTGGGCTTTAGGTTAACTTTATTTAACCTAATTCCCACAACCTCCAATCATCTTCTATCAACTCTCTTGAACCCTAATTCCCTTTTCTACGTTATGAAGAACTAAGCCTCCCTGGCTTAGTCGGACGCTGAAGCTTTCGTTTTGATTAAGTTGTGAGATTCTCGTTCTTAATCTATTGCATGGTTTTTATCTTTCTCTTGCTTAAGTTGTTTATGATTGATATTGATAATCTCTATTTGGACGCAACTAGGATTTGTCGTTATTTATCTATTGCTAGATCTAGATTGTTACTGGTTGAGCATATTTATTTCAGAGTAGCAACTGCATCGTATTAGTAACTGGTTGTGCTAGTCTTAATCAGAAGAGAATTGATTTACATTCTAGGATAATATCTGGTTGTTTTATGCTAGAATTATATCCAACTATATTCCTATCCGTAAGGCTGCTGTTAAACTGAATCTTGATAGTTTCAGGGTTGTTTAATTAGTTAGTGTTAATAGTATCTGGTTGTGCTATTAGTTATATCTGAAAAGGAATTGGAATTTCCATTGCATGAGATTTTGAATGAGTTTCTAGGATCAACTTGTCATACGAATAGTGGATGTTGTTTGACTAAGTGCTTTTCCCCATTACTGAATCCATCACATCTAGTTGTTTACTTTTGCATGCTTAGATTAATTAAACTCACAAAAACCCCCCTTTGGTTACTTTAGTTTGACATACAAATTGCATATTAAGATAGAATTCGCCTCCTTGTGGATTCGACATGTACTTAACTAGGACTACAGTTTAAGGTTTGTTTGGATATTTTGCATAGCAGTTTTTAGAACAACAAAAAACCTGTTATCATGGTGTCAAGGGGTTCATGCCATACACCACTTCGAACGGTGTCAACTTGGTCGCCGTGTGCCTGCATCTATTGTAACAAAACTCGACAAGTGATAGTAAGTCCTCCCAACGCCTAGGGTTGGCTTTAAGCATCGCGCGAAGGAGGGCTCCTAGGGTTCTATTCGTGACCTCCGTTTGGCCATCGGTCTGGGGGTGGTAGCTAGTAGAGAATAAAAGTTTGGTGCCTAGCTTACCCCAAAGAGTTCTCCAAAAATGACCAACGAACTTAGAATCTATATCACTCACTATAGTACGCAGGACTCCATGAAGACGCACCACATGCTCAAAGAATAGATCGGCAATCTCACTAGCACTATGGGTTGTCTTACAAGAAATAAAATGTGCCATCTTAGAAAATCTATCTACGACCACAAAAATGGAGTCTTTACCTCGTCTAGAGAGGGGTAAACCCGTGATGAAATCCATAGACAAATCTTCCCAGGGGGCACTCGGAATGGGCAAAAGAGTGTAGAGGCCGTGAGGACTAGACCTAGCTTTGGCTCTCTGGCTCTCTGGCAAGTCACACAACTTCTACAAAACCTAGTCACTTGGTGTGTCATCTTAGGCCAAAAGAAGTGTTCTCTAAGCGCGGCCAATGTCCTACTAATCCCAAAATGTCCGCGACTTTTGTGTGCTTCCTGAATCAAAAGGATCCTAATGGAGGACCTAGGTATGCAAAGGCGACTAGCCTTGTATAAATAACCCTCAGAAAGGAAATAGGACTCAAACTCACGCGATCTCAGGCAATGCTCTAAAATAGGTGCAAAGAAAGGATCACTAGCATACAATTCCTTAATCAAAGCAAAACCCAAAACTGTAGTTTGTACATGAGTCAAGAGAACATACCTTCTAGACAACGCGTCTGTGACAATGTTCTCCTTCCCTTTCTTGTGGACCACGACATAAGGAAATTCTCCAGAAATTCCACCCAACGAGCATGGCGTCGATTGAGTTGGGCTTGACTCTTCAAATAGCTCAAGGTTGCATGGTTGCTGTGGATGACAAATTCACGCGGCCAAAGGTAATGTTGCCATGTCTTCAACACGCGTACTAAGGCATATAACTCTTTGTCGTAGGTGGGGTAATTGAGTGTGGCCCTTGTGAGCTTCTCACTGAAATATGCAATGGGCCTCTTCTCTTGGTGTAGCACACCACCAATGCCTATGTCTGAGGCATCGCACTCCACCTCGAATGTCTTCGTGAAGTCGGGGAGCTGGAGCAATGGCGCGTTGCATAAGGCCCGCTTCAAGGCCGAGAAGGCCTCTTCATGGGACTCAAGCCAGACAACTGTGCTTCCCTTCTTCGTCAACTCATGTAATGGTGCGGCAATGGAGGAGAAATCTCTAACAAAGCGCCTATAAAATCCAGCGAGGCCTAGAAAGATTCGCACTTGTGTCGGCGTCGTCGGAGTTGGCCACTCTTTGATGGCCGCGATCTTCGCCTCGTCGATGCGTAGACCATCACAACTCACGATGTAGCCCAGAAAAATTGTGGACGAGGAGCAAAAACTGCACTTGGCCAGATTGGCAAACAGGCTCTCGCGTCGAAGGCATTCGAGCACAAGTCGAAGGTGATCGACATGCTCTTCCAGACTCCGTGAATACACAAGGATGTCATAAAAATAAACGACGACAAACTTGCCAAGGAATATTCTCAAGACGTGGTTCATCACGCGCATGAAGGTGCTGTGCGCGTTCGTGAGCCCAAATGGCATGACAAGCCACTCGTAGAGCTCGTACTTTGTCTTGAACGCGGTCTTCCACTCATCACCTTCTTTCATCCTGATCTGGTGATAACCACTCTTCAAATCTATCTTGGAGAAAAGTGTGGCACCATGAAGTTCATCAGGCATATCATCGAGGCGTGGAATAGGATGCCTATAATTGACGGTGATCTGGTTTATCGCGCGACAATCAACACACATTCTCCATGTGCCATCTTTCTTGGGCACAAGGATCACAGGCACAACACAAGGGGAGAGAGATTCCCTTACGTACCCGCGATCCAACAACTCTTGCACTTGGCGCTGTAGCTCTTTGGTCTCTTCTGGGCCAGCTCTATATGCAGCGCGATTGGGCAAGGAAGCAACTAGTACAAGGTCAATCTGGTGCTCAATGCCTCTCAGTGGAGGTAAACCTTGTGGCAACTCAGCAGGAAAAACATCATCGAACACGGCGAGCAAGGTCGCGATGACTGGCGGCACGGATGCGGTGTTCGACGATTCAGGGATGCATGGAGTTGGCACAAGCAGAAAACAAGGAGATTGCCAGTCAAACATGCAGTGAGGTCACTGGGTCTGGCTAAAAGCACGCATTGCTCACACTTTCCTTGCAAATGAGACATTTTCGGCAACGGCGCGGCAAACTTTGTCGATGGCGAGGCGCGACTCGAATTCTATGGGGCACTTGGTGTCCCAGCTATGGCGTTGTGCGTCTTCTTGCCAGTGCCTGGAGGAGACGAAGTGTTGCCAGATTTGGAGAAGTTTTGCCTCTGGAGTGCCTCTGGACACTCTCTTGACCTAGTAGACGCGATCTCTATGGCTTTCTGGCGATCGCGTTCAACCCGGTCCTGCAAGATCTCACAGGAAGACATTGGATGCAAAGTGACGTGTCTCCCGTGGTAATTGAACACATAAGTGTTCAAATAGCCATCATGGAGCACGCGCCTGTCGAATTGCCATGGGCGCCCAAACAAAATATGGGTGGCGTCCATTGCAATGACATCACAAAGTATAGAATCACAGTATTGCCCTATGGAAAAAGAAATTAAACATTGGCGAGATACTGTATTACCTTGACTTGAAGAAATCCATTGGAGGGCATAAGGTTGGGGATGATGAGTCGTAGGCAACTTGAAGTGTGTCACGACCTTCTCATTGACAATGTTAGCACATGATCCGCCATCAACAATGACACTCAAGGAAGCCGTCTGGACGAGAGCTCTTGTGTGGAACAAATTCTCCCTTTGGTCGCGTAGGCTTGCTTCCTTGACTGTGAGGAGACGACGCGTCACCAAGCTCAATGGTGCACCCGCGTGTAGAGAAGCGGGTTCGCAGTCATAAGCATCTATGTCCTCTTCTGTGTTGCCTTCATCGATCGCATCAAGTGTGGCCTCCTCGTCATCACAGGACTCGTAGCCGGCGGCGGCGGCGGAGAACAACACCTTGCGAGCATTGGGGCAATCTTTCTTGTAGTGGCCTCGTCCACCACACTTGTAGCATTCGAGGTCACGCGCGCGATCTGTGCCCACTGGGGGATGATTGGGCACGGTCTGGCGTGGTGCGGTGCTCGGCGTCGAAGGCTTCGCCTTGGTTGCTTGGCTAGACGCGGTTGTGGTAGAGGCACTAGGGCGAGGGTTAGTAGAAGAGAAACCACTAGGGTTAGAAGCATACCTAGTTTGGCCACTTTTCCAAGTGTAGGACTTTCGGCGAGTGAGTTGTGCATGAATTTGCATCGTCGTGTGAGTGAGGGTGTTCAAGTCTTTGATTGGCAAAATCTCGAGTTGATCACGGATGTTGGTGTTCAAACCACTCAAGAATTTCATCCTCAAAGTCGATAGTGCAACGGAGATGTTGGCCTTGTAATACATGTCTTCAAGCTTGGAAAACAACTCGAGTGGAGTCATGGACCCTTGGCGAGCCATGGCTATCTCCATTCGCATTTGATTCCTATAGTCTGGATGCACATATTTCTTGGTCATCACGTACACCAATTGATGCCACTCGATGACCCTTGTCATGTGGCGACGCACGCAGTCATCTTCAAATCTATGCCACCAAACGCGGGCGGCTCCTCGGAAGTTAAGTGTCGCGGCGTCGACATGCTCCTCGGGGGGCACTCGACAATATCGAAGTGTGTACTCTGTAGCCTGCACCCATTCAAGAAAAACAGAGGGGTTGTATTCACCATGAAAATGCTTGATTTTTACCTTGACTTGGTGTCGTTGGAATCGAGGCTGGGTAGGTGCTTGGTTGAATGCGTTGTTTGGCGCGACGTCGTAGAGAGGGTTCTCAAAGGCGCACACTCCATGTGGTCTATCGCGTCCAACCTGGTGTCTATCGCATTCTTGGCGATCTTCGCGGACATACTCATCCCTGGGCACGTAGGCGTCATCGCGTCGACGTCTTTGCGGCTGGGCATCGTAATTGTCGCGTCGAATGTCTCTTTGCATAACATCGCGGCACTCGCCGCCAATGTCATGAACGCATTCTCCTTGGGGCTGGAGACGCGGTAGAGGTATCCAATCCGAAGGGCGATCCTACAATTCTAGTGGATCTCCAAGAGGGGGGGTGAAAAAATTAGGGTTGACCATTCCTGAGTCCTCGATCTCTTCGTCGTCATACTCGTCGAAGTCGTCTTGGAAATTGGGTGTGATCGATGCGTAGCCATCCAATCCGTAATGCGGTGTTCGAACACTCTGGTGTCGAAGGTGTTCGCGTACATCATGGATCTGTGGCTGGGTAGGTGGGGTCCTCAAGTTGGTCTCATCGCGTCGTGTATGCCCACTTGGTCGGCGACTGGGTCTCCTTGGAGTCGCGTTGGCTTGCTCAGCTCGGCGAGGGAGGCCTTCGTGTGGCGCTGAGTCCGGTACGCATCTCTGGGTTCTCCTAGAGGCATAGCGATCATCAAAGTTGTATGGTTTAGAATACTCACCTTGAGTGTCCTCGGCATCGCGGTCGTAGTCGGAGCCGTTGTCGAAGCCAGCGGTTGTGGCTCTAGGCACGTAGTGGTCCGCTTGGGAAACGAAACCTTGGCGACTCTCGATGACACTCTGCATACGATTGAGTTGTGGTTGATGATGAGATGTCGAAGGCATGATTCATTTGCCTTTGTCGACTCTTGTCTTTGATGGACCCGCGTCGGTGGCTCCAGGTTCAGCCGGTGCGTCCATGGCACTCAGAGGAGTTGGAGTTGGCACGATGGGTGCCACGCGTTGTTGTGCTCTTAAGGCTGCATTCTCTTGTCGAAGAGCTTGAATCAATTGTTGCTCCTCGGACAACTCAAGGAGTGGTTCGTGTTGTGGGGGATCGAGAGGTGGTTGGTCTTGTTGCACCAACGGCGGTTGTTGTGGGTTGGTGTTGTCAACGTCGCATTCGTCTTCACTGTGTCCAATCGGCATGGTACCTATAACAAGACGGCCAGACATGGGAGTAAAAACGAACCAAAAGACAACAAAGAACAACAATCAAGCAAATCACTAGTCAAGTCATAAAGTTCACGTAGGTAGGGCTTGTTTGGCTTGCCGTGAGGGCGGCTTGGCTTGCACAAGTGATGGTGTATCAAGCAAGTTGCAATCAAACAAACAAGAACAAAGTGAAACCCTAAAACAAACGTAAACAAAGCAACCTAAGAAGCAAGAAAGTACCTTTAGAAAGCTTGACCTAGACGGTGGAGAGGTTGAGAAGATGAGCTTAGACCGAGAGTGCGTTAGGGTTGCCTTATTTTGGCTTTACCTAACTTTGGAAACTTTTTTTTTGTTGAATATCTTTTCGATATCTTTTTTTTATTTTATAATATCCGAGATCTTATCTTTTGATCTTTTCGGATTTGCAAAAGGAAACAAAAATAAAAAGGTCTAAGTAACAAGAATATCACAAGTGTGATCTTAGAGATAGGAGAGAGAAGATAAGATTTGATGATATCTTATATAAGGAAATTGCGGCTAAACAACCTAAAAAGTAATATCTAGCAAACAAGGAAACTCTATCCACGCATGAAATAAGGAAACAAAATATTCTAGCATGCAAGATAACAAATTACCTAACACACCAAAACATAGGGAACAAGGAAAAAAAATGTGGCCAAGGTATTACCTTGTAGAAACCGAATAGGTGAGCAAATTCACTCAAATTTATGGTTTTTCGCGATATCTCAGTAAAGAAAACGATGGGGGTCAAGAAAAAAATGTGGTGAACCAGATTGAAACTTGAGTTCGTGACTTTCAAGACTGTTGGGCTCTGATGCCAATTGATGTGTTATTGCCTCCAATGACAAGTCAAATTGTCAAGGTGACACCTTTGGATCTAGTCTTGGTTGGGAAGTCACTCGGCACTGACAAATCTGCCGTGGAACGCGGTGTTGGTGATGGTTCGCGAGTGGGATATCGCGATGGTTGTTGTGATGGAAACGGTGGAAGTGATGAATGGGAAGAAGAGATAACGGTGGCGAAAGCGATGTGATGTGGGATAGATGACTTGAAAGGACAAGTCTTTGAATGTCTTAGAGTCGACTGCGGAGGAAGGGAGATGCGAAGGAAGACTTGGCTTGAACAATCAAACGGTTGCCGTAGCGTCGGCGGCGGAGGGAATTGGGATGCGAAGATAGAGGGTTTTGACGTCCGATCAAGGGAAGGAGGATAAACACTCGACTTGAAACCTTGAATTAAATTGAACGTGAGAAATAACAATAACAAGGGAGGCATTAAATAGCCAATGTATCTCGGCCAAGACCTAATGGGTTTGTGCCGAAGCGAGCCTAAGGGCTAGCCCACGCAAGCATGCAAAACGCACAAACCCTAAAAGATAGAAACGCTATAAATAGAAACTATCTAAAATGCTATAAATACTAAATATAGAAAATGTCTCGAAACTATGAAAACGATGCGTTGAATGAATACAAACACCGCGAGGAACAGCGACTAAGGGTCGATGGCCTCGCGAGTGGGTGCACGCGATGTTGTCTCTGAAAAACGCATTGTTTCATTGTCGATGGTGGAGAGGACGACGAGTCTTGGGTTTTCGTCTGGGCTTCCTTGGCCAGCGACGACGCGTGCGACAAGTGACGCGACGGCGGCATAGATGGCTTTGGACCTAGACCTAGTCACTGGGCCCTCTGAGCGTAGGCTCATGGCTTCTTCCTCGTCTTGGGCCGTCATGGGAGGCAGGGTCACATCACCACGTGCAGGAGCAAGATATATATTGCTTCTTTCTCCCCAAAAGCAGACAAGGACAACAAATCAACATCAAGTTAGGGTTTGTGCCGCTATTGCACAAAGAGAGAAAAGTGAGGCCTGGGAGAGTGCTCGAAGGGATAGATCGGAAAGAGGGGCAAGGGAAGACGAAGGGCGGTGGCGTTTCCAAGTCCGGTGGCGACTCGAAGGTGTTCGTCGGGGCCGTGTTCGTCTTGGTGGCTCTTGCGGTGGCGCGGACTGGTGGAGTGCAGAAATGGAGCGTTTCTGCGGTGCTTCACATGGGCGTTTTTCTTTCGATCCTTATTCTTGTGCTTCCTTGTTGTTGTGTGCTTCATATTTCTTTAGTGTGTTTTGCTCTCTTGAGTGTGCTCTTGTAAACAAACGATTGAGGCTTTGAATGCTTAGTGGATTGGGTGGATCTCCCCTTTTGAGATCCCGCGAATGTAGGGTAACCGAACCGCATTACCAATTCTTTGTGTTCATACTGTTTTTAGGTTGTTTCTGTTTTGTCTTGAATTTGCTTGAATCAGGAAATTAGATTCACACTTGTAATATTTATATAACAACTGAGCTAGCCCTACAGAAAAGAAGATCAATCTAGACTCAAGTCTAAGAGATGCCATTATAATTTTGAGTGAGTCTGGCTGAGGCGGGTCGGCTCGGTGGGGCTGAAGGCGCACGGGCCAGCAGTCGTGGTGGTGCATTGGAGTAGGTGGGGCGTTGGGTGTGCTGTGATCGCCGGAGTGGGGCGCGGGTCAGCAGTGGCGGTGGTGTCGAAAATGGTTATGTGGGAGTTTGTAGGTGAGAGATGAGGGAGAGATTGGGATCGATGGAGTTTTGGGAGCTGGGCGGCAGAGAGTAGGTTAGGAAGGGGGGAAGGAAAAGAAACAGGGAAAGAAAGAAAAAAAACGGCGAATTTTATTATTCTTTTTCGTTTTTTATTTGTTCATTTTTTGTTCATTTTTGTTTTGAAGAGGAAAGAATTCCAGTTATCCGACATAACCACATCAGGTAACTCGAGAGACCGATAAACTCGGCGTACGACAAACATGGAAACTACAACGAAGCAAAGAGGAACAAAGAATCTAAGGTAGACAAGGCGTCAGCTCAGACTGACAGGGGCGCCACCGGAGAAGGGTCAGAACAGGAAACTCTTGCGGAAGTGTTGAATGGACTACCTTGATGTTGCCTTCACCTAGATGAAGGATCTTCAGGAGCCTTAACCATGATATTTCCCTCGTTCGAGAGGGGTCTTCGTTCAACCTCATACACTACCACGACTAGCGGCTCAGCCAAACCCAAGATTAAATCCACAAAGCCGCGCAAAATTTTGGCACCCATACTTGATCAAACCAGAGATCAATAAGATCAGCAAGGTTGAAATTGAAGGATGAAGTCCCTCGATTCGGTCTTGACGATAGGAGATAATTTAGTAATGATTTTGGGGATTCAAACCTAATTTTGTTGAGTTTGAGAGTTTACACTGTAGTTGATGATGTAGATATGTAGTTGAGGGGTGTACGTTCCTAGTATGGTGCACCTTGTTGATAGTGTTATGTAAGATATCAAGCTTTAAGTCCTAATACTTCGAATTATCATGTAAGAGAGCAGAGTGAATTGGCGATATCAAAATGAATTTGATCTGTCTTGAAAAATTTTGACCTCTAAACTGTTGTGGTGTATGGGTACACCTAAGGTAGTCTCGTGAGATGGATATACATAATTATGCACACTATCAAAAGAGTTGGTAAGGGTTTATATTACAAGTAGTAGCCTTTTAAATACAAAAAGAATAAATACAACACTGGCGAGATTCGATGATTGGATCCATCTTGTATGAGGGAGTATGTCGTCCTGATATGGAAGATGTATCCATTGCCTCTTTTATTAGATAACCAAAAGTCATATATGTCATGGAGAGGTGGTTAGTGTCTAGTATTGACAATAAAATGCAGTGATTGGGGTGCAAAAAAACACCAAAAACAATTTTGCATTTAGAGGGTACCTTGTAATAGATAAAACTGCCGTATGGAAGAGATAGTTCAAGTGTCATAGGATTCGGAATCCTTGTTCTCTGCAAGAAATTTATGTGTATCAGCTTAGTGTTATACATATAAGAAAGTGTGTTGTTTAGCTTAAATAAGATGTTGTTGATGTACCATTGTAAGGACATTTAGTATATGTTTTGTTCTTGATGCAATTGAGTAACCAAATCACATAATTTGGTTTTACAAGCTCAGGAGAAGCTTGTAATTACATGAGAGGAACCGGATAGTACCAGCATAATTTGATATTTGGTTGTAATAAAATAATGTATGTTTGGACTAGGAGTTCCATCACTCTAATATCTAAATAGATTCCTCATTTCTGAGCAAGTGAACACATAACCAACAAGAAATTACCATCATAAAATCTGATTGATTCATGGTTCAACAATGGTTACAAAAGCAGGGTTTATATAGTACCCTGAACATGGATTGAAAAAACAAACACACAGCATAAGCATAACGGAAACAAGATACAAGTGAAATTTCCAAACAAGGGTACATAAAGTCCCTAAACACCAGCAACAACTAGGATGGTTTGCTAGTGGCCAAAAGGTTTGGATTTTTTACTACATCCTGAGGTTGAAGGAGGTCTAAATTTTGTATTTTTTTTTCCCCATCAGCACAAATGAGGTTGTGTCCCCATCCTCCTCCATAGTCTTCCTTTTGCTGGACCTAGTGGTGAAAGTAGTAACATTATGGACTGCCATAGTACCTAGTTTGAGTACCATGGAGTTGTTCGAGTTGTTGAACTTGGGAGTATTAGTGGAGTGGCATGACTCCTCAGAGAGATCTTCTTCAACTTTAGGACTCTTAAAATTAGATTTGAGAAGACTTTCCATCTCTTTCTCAGTGAGAGGAGGTCCATCTTCATCATTGATAAGCACAAATGGTTCATCTTCATCAAGGAGGTCATCATCCTCCATATCAAATTCTTCTGCAGGATATTCATTTTCATCTTTATCCACCAAAGGGTCCACATAGGAAGCCACAACAGGCAGAGAGGAACCCAATTTGCTCACTGTGGTATCATCCTCTGGGGCAGGTGGGTTGATGATGATGTTCTAAAGAATGGGACTCATTGCAAAGGGTGGGGGCCTTGTTATGTCATCAAATGGTTGACTACAGGCTCAACTGGGACAATTGTGGTTGTAAAAGACATGGGAGGGTTTGAAAAGAGTTGTGGTCCAACTGTGTAATTCCCTGGGGGAAGGACATATTTGGATTAATATGGCTTAAAGGAATTTCCATGTAAGGAGTGCCATGGTTATCCTTAGGAGCAGCACTGTTTTCATGGAGAAAGGTATTTGCTGGAGGAAGATGTGTTTCTTGGGGGTTACTCACTTGAGGAATAGCTTGATTTGTGTTTGCAAAAGAGGGTAGAGATATGATTTCTAGGACCATAGAGAACTCATAAGAAATTGTCACCCCACTGTTAGGAGCAAGATAAGGCTTATACCCATGTTCATTAATGCTCTCCTTTCTAGATTGTTTGGTTTTTTTGTTGTAACTTTGGACCAGGGTCCATCACTGGCCTCTTTTGTTGCAGTTTTAGAGTTACTGCACTGAGTGTTGGCATTGAGAGAGGTAGGGGCTTTTTGGATAGAGATTTGGAGCTTTGGGGGATTAAATTTCCTAAGAGGACAAGATGTAAATATGTGATCTGGAGAGCCACATTTTCCACACCCCTCAGGAATGTCCTCAACCATATAGTGAATTTTAATTTCCATGGTCCCAACTTGATTGGGTATGAGGACATAATTGGGGACAAATTCTAAGAAATCAAGTTGTGCACAAATGCGGATAAACTTTGCCCATTTTCTTTTAGGAGCTAAAGGATCCAGTTTAATGAAGTTTCCTATTTTGTTTTCTTTGAGAATGAGTTGCACAACTTCTGCATTACAAAGATCATTTGGTAGGAGTGAAATCCTAATCCACATATCCAAAAGAGATATGTTTTCAGTTTGGGGTTTAAAGCCCGGATACCATTTTTTTAAAAGCAAGAGTTGGCCAACAAGATGATAAGTTCTCCCTTCCCATATTTTCCTAAGATAATTTGGATTAGAGAAAAAGACGTCAAACCAACCAAACCGTTGATTTGAGAAGTTCACCTCTCCTCTAAGAAATCTCCACTCAGTTTTTAGTTTAGTAAAGACTTTTGGGAGTTCAATAGGGTTGCCTACAACAAATCCCATAAGGGATGCTTCCTTTTGTTTTTTGATATTTTCCCTAACCTTTGCTAGTTTTTCAAAGTATGAACCTTCAGGATTTATCTTAGCTTTCCCCTTATCCTTGCTCAGGGGGAAGTTTTGGTTGTGTAATCTTTTTTCAATTGATTCTTGGTTAGGTTCATTGATAACAATGGAGGGGTT
This sequence comes from Rheum nobile, assembly GCA_027886185.1. Taxonomy (NCBI): domain Eukaryota; kingdom Viridiplantae; phylum Streptophyta; class Magnoliopsida; order Caryophyllales; family Polygonaceae; genus Rheum; species Rheum nobile. The sequence continues at coordinate 17,751,315 of WOAB01000568.1, forward strand.
AGCCCTAGGTTTGGCTTGTGAAGTCGATTTGGTTGAAGTTTTTGACAATAAAACTTCAGAGAATGAGGGGTTATCTTTTTCCATGGCAGAGACACAGAAGCAGACTAACCAAGAAGCACACAGTTAAGAATTCACCAAGCATTCACACAACAGAGCACCAGAAACAAAGTGAATCAAATTGTAAGAGTGTTTTTTAGTAGCAGATTTGGATATGCTAATTGATGTGGATATGCACTCTTTATATAGGCTGGTTCATGGCACGTCAAGAAAGATGAACACAGACTCACGACGTAAGATTGTAGAGATATCACTTGGAAATGTTGTCTTTACTCGCCAGGGGATAGGGGAAGCAGGTTCAATGGCGTAGCTTCTGCAGTCGCCGAGAACTCAGACTATCCCCAGAAGCAAGACGACACGAGAAAAGCAAGGAGGTGCCAGCCATTGACCCGAGAAATCCATCGACGACCACCGCATCTCGAAGAAAATTAGCTTTTTGGGGTACTTTAGCCTTGCTACATTTGGCGAAAGAGACTTTCCAGGAGAACCATAAATAGTAATTTCCCATTGAGCCTTCTGTTGTTGGATTCAACCCAGATCGAGGTCATCCCTTCCCAGAAAGGATGAAGCTACTTTTAGGGTTTTACGTTTATTTTAGGGGCTTTTTCACCCATTCCATCAAATCGATGGATTATAGCCATAGGGCTTTCTGGTAAGGGATATCGTATGTGATACAAAGCAGGGGGAGCTGCCATTTCCCTTTAGGGATTTCATGGTGAGAAGGCGGTGATCAAAGGTGTTTACCCGAGGTGGCGATGAGCTAGGGTAGAGAGAGGAGGAAAGGGAGAGTTTTTTACATTAGGAGTCTTTTCACGTTGGACACTTGTTTTATTTTTCTTACATAAGCAGCTAACGGTTTGTGTTTTTTTAAATAAATAAATAAATACGTACCTTGGGTTGCCTCTCAAGAAGCACTTGTTTTGAGTCGCTAGCTTGATCTTCCACCAATATCAAGTATTCGGATCAGGCGGGTCGGTGGTGAGCTTGGTACCAAATTCAATTTGATCAGGCTCTTTGTAAGGTTTCAGTCAAATCTTGCACAACTTAAAGTACCCCGAATTCTTATGACATAGCTCAATAGAATCATTTTGAAGAACTCGGTTCAGAAAGTATGGACCGGACCATCTTGTGCTCTTGTATCCCGGAAACATGCTCGATTTATGATGGTAGAGAATCACATGATCTCCTTCCTTAAACCCAATTCGATCCCGTTCAGCAGGGCCTCTTTTTCTCTTTTTTCGTCTACTCCGACCTTTTCTCTCTGGATTAGCCTCCACCCTAGGGTCTTGGATTTCCAACGCAGCTTGTGGTAACAAAACTACATCGAGCAATATATTAGGAAGCTTTTCCTGTACCTTGCAACATGTATTGGTGCTAGAGGTCGGGGTAGCTTTCTATGATAGCTCAAACTCATCAATCATAGGGTCCTCCTTGGTCATCTGGGTATGCTATATTCTATCCTAGTGTGGTTCTTTCCACTCTCTTGCAACCCGTTGTAAAATAGCACTGTAATGTTCAATACAGTGCACCTCAGGTGGCTCTGTAGGCAACTCGAGATTAACCAACTCCGCAATTTGATCCACCAACTTCTGATTTTGTGTAGTTAATGTAGCTACTTGAGTTCTCAAAGAGTCCACCGTACCTAAAAGAGATGAAAAATGGATTAAATGAGGTTTAAGCACATTTACAACAATTTGATTATAAAATTCTTCAAGACATATAACAATCTCTCAACTTCCCTATCATGTCTTAAGATGAAGTCATCAAGTATACGATCTTGAATGTACTTATGAGGCTCAGGCTGGAGCGGTAAGTGTGGTGGTGTCATCCAACTAGGATTGCAGGAATTTGAATTTCTCTCAATTACTTCCCCCAAAGTTACGTGTCAACCTATATAATCATGGTATGCGGCTCCACAAGACTCACAGAAGAGGTTAGAAGTATTTGGGTTTGGGTAATCCAGATTAGAATTTTCAAAATTATACCTCTTAGTACTTGTATTAAGCCTAGAAGAAAGAAAGGGATAAGAATTTACCTCATACATACCTAAATTTATTTGTTCGACTCTTTCTGAATAGCCTGAAAAGAAAAAGGGGGAAAATATAAAAGCAAAAATAATGACTTAAACTCACCAATAGAGGTGACAACTAATATTAACAAATTGGTCGCCGTCAACGGCGCCAAAAAGTTGATATAGCTAAAACATACCCGCAAGTGTACAGGATCAGTTGTAATAGTCAAGTGTCGATCCCACAAAGACCAATGTAATATTAATTGAAATTCTACTAGTGAACTAGGCCGTAAAAATAGGAATTGATGAAGTATTTAACTAAACGAATAACTAATAAAGGAAATAAAAGGTTAAAATCAATAGGATAAATGTGTCTAAGGTTAAGGATCACCGCAACGACGCAATAGTAAATAAAATCACAATTCACCTGAATCTAGTCCACTTCACCTGAATCTAGTCCAAATTATTTGAAGGTAAGCTATCTAAGGTAATCTACAAACTCCTTTCAGACGATAGTAAATGTGTCTGGACTAAACTAACAATTGTTTTCGCGTAGAGCTAATCTCTTCCAAACTCTTTAACACACTTAGAGTATAAGAATAAATTGAAATAACATTCGATGTCACGCTCCGCTAATCCAACTCAAACCTAGAACTTCTATGATAGCCTATTAATCCTCAAGAGTAATTAAGTTGTTGTCGCACGAATAACACTCAGGTTCAATTCCTAGGATTCCAATAGAAGTTATTACCTTTCAGTCTCAAACTCTATCTGACTACATATTAACGTTATCACATTTCAGTCTCAAACCCTAATAGGATCCAATTCGCATAAGCTACTATGGGCATAAAGGATACTAGGAACGAATCAAACATTATTTCAATTCAGGCAAAGAAATAATTCTAATTACATACGCATCGTCGGGATCACCCCTACCTTAGAACTAGGAATTTAGCCAAACATGATTGAAGACATATTCAATAGATTTAAACTAGCCAACAACATATATGAATTAATTATACAAATGGAAGATAAAAAAACTTAGTCTCATTGTCGATATAATTCAAGTTAACAAAGACTAGAAAATAATACCAAATATTCAATTGTGCCAGGGCCAAAATCCGAAATTCTTGTATGCGTCCTGCCATAAAAAACCTAAAACCGAAGCAATCTTGGCAATTTTCCAAACTATTACATCTGCGTTCTGAATTTCATAAAGGTCTCGGTTGGGAGATCGGAAACGGCCGAACAACTAAGTTCTGGTCTGATTCCTGGGTACCCGACTGTCAGCTTTTTCCCTATTACCACAACACAACTGACCCACTTATTATGGTCTCATCTTTTATTACTCCTACCTCTCAATGGGATGTTTGCAAACTTCAATCTTTATTACCTTCACACATTGTTTCCAAAATCTTGGCCGTCCATAGTCTGCTTACAAACACATAGGACAAAATTGTTTGGACCCCAAGCTCGGAAGGAAATTTCTCGGTTAAATTGTCCCGTAATATTACTCAGAACATCACGACTATTCCTCAATCTGATTCTCTTGTCTGGTTGTGGAAATGGAAAATACCTCCCAAGAGTCAAAATTTCATATGGAAAAGTTTGGTGGACGCCCTGCCTACTTCTGAACACCTCAACCGTTATTTCCCAACGGTTCCCTCCACCTGTACACTCTGTACATCCCCCCTACTTCCACCCTTCGCACTGAGGCACTTGCTGCTCTTTCTGGAATTCAGCAAGCGGCTCGTATGCACATCACTCATTTAATTGTCAAGGGCGACAATTTAGTTGTTATCAATTCTATACGAGGAATTTGGAATTTTCCCTGGGAAATCTACTCCATTATCCAGGATATTGTTTCCTTGTTATCGTCTTTTGTAGGTTTTCAGGTTCATCATTGCTTCCGGGAAGCAAATCGTGCGGCAGACTTTCTTACTGGTCATGTTCTCCCTCCTTCTGCCCTCTGCAGCTTTCAGCGTCTTTTCCTTTCACATCCCTTTCACCAGAGATCCATACTTTATCATGAGTCCCGATATAAGTTCATAAATCTGAACTCTACTTTTGATTTTTTCGATACTAAGTTTGTAAAGATCATCCATCGAAATGATTTAGAATTGCCATCGGTTAGATGGATCCTAATGTTTGCTTGTAATAAATAAAGGGCCATACTATTCGGCGCATACCCAAAATTGCCTTTCAGCGCATAGGGTAGAGGCGTAACGCTCCATGAAGCTCCTCACGTAACGCTTAATGAAGCTCCTCACGTAACGCTCCATGAAGCTTCAGGCGTAACGCGGCGGACCAACCCTGGATTTAAAAACAGAACTCTCTCCCTTCTCCTCCATTCCGCCGCTGCTCACTCAAAAAACAAAAATCGAACCCTAAACCTCTCTCGTTACGCGCCATTGGTATCAGTTCGTTAAGAATCAACAAATCTCTCCCGTTACGCAATCATCCAAGGTTAGTTACACTACATTCCATCTCTTGCAATATTAGTTGTTTTTTGTTAATTTAGAAGTAGTTAAGTGTTTATGTTTAATGTTTGTGAATTAGTGTGAATTTTAAAGGTATCTTTGTATGAGGTAGTGTTATTTTAGGTATTTTTAGGTACATTTATTAAATAAATTTGAATTTTTTAAGAAATGTTGAAAGATAAGGCATCGCCGGAATCTGGAATTGTCGCCGAAATTGTCGCCGGAATTGCCGGTGAAATATCGCCGGTCGCAATCCGGTGAATTGCCATTGCACAGCACGTAACGAGGGGAAGCCTTCCAACCGTTATGAGTTGTTGGCTTCGGCGCGTAACGTGTGGTCAGAGAACAAGCGTTACGTGATGTTGGCCTCCGGGCGATGACTTTCCAGCGACTACTCTTTTCACAAAAATAAAAATTTGCATATGTATGTTTAGGGTATTTTAGACATTTGTATAAAATTTGAAATTTTGATGGATTTGTATGAAATGGTTTAGGGTTTGTTGGATATGTTTAAAAACTTTATCGGATTGTTTATTGTGGTAGATGGAGCTTGGTGAGAGAACGAGGCATAGAGCCAGACGAGACCTCGTTCGGGCTGCTTCGTATCGGACTGAGCGTGAACTATCCCGTAGGTTTGCGGGTGTTGCCCAAGATGCGGGAGGGCATGGGCAGGCGGGCTATGCTGACCCCCCTGTGTTCCCGTTTGGGCCATCTTATGTGGCGGGAGGCCCTGCAGATTCGGACCCGCAGTTGTACCCACAGTACAACGTGAGTCCACTCCATTGTTATTCTGATACGATCGATCAGAATAACTATTATGGTCCTTCATTGAGTCCGCCACCACCCCAGCAGAGTCAGCACCAGAGCCCAATCGCCCATCAGAGCCCTCACGGGTCCACGTCGCATCACATCCCCTTATATTATGAAGGCGGCGCAAATGACGACATGGATTACAATCCGTGGGAGAGCTTGGGGGTCAACCCGAATGCACCGCTGAATATGGTAAGTAGCCCTAATATATGTAAATATGATTGTATGAAAAAAATGTAATTGCTTATCATTTGTTTAAAAACATGTAGGAGGAAGACAATCAGGCATGGGCTCCAAGAGCTCAACCTGATGATGATGATGCGGACGAGGAGCAACAAGAAGGCACCTCTTCGCAGGCAAGACCACCCCGAAGAAAAAAAAAGTGGAGATATGAGCCGGAATTACAGATCAGAGTCTATGGAGGTCCGGAGAATCCCGAGCTGTTGAAGGGTTTTGCCAATCACCTGGCATACACCATTTATCAGCGCATTGTAAGTTGCATGAAAAACCTTATTCTTTTCATTTTACGTTTTTATATAAATATGTCAAAGCGACTGCTTACACTAGTTTAAAAATGCAAATGTCTGTAGCCTGTCCCACCGTTGAAGTTTCAGCAACGAGGCAAGCAGACACGCGCATGGCGCCTGAAGTCATCAACGCCATGGGGTAATTTGGCACAGAGTTCAGGCTTGTGTCATATTCCGCATGTGATACATGAGCATGTGCACGAGACGCTGCTTCTTGCATTTGTTGAGCGGTGGCAACCTGAGACCAGCTCGTTCCATATGCCATGGGGAGAGATGACCATAACTCTCCATGACGTATTGTTGATCCTTGGGCTCAACATCCATGGAAGAGACTTAGCACCTCCACGGGGTTCTCTGATGGTGACTGCTTTGAAGAAGGCGGTGGTGGCTCAGGCAACAGGATTCTTTGGGTTGGCTGCTCAGGATGTGTCATCTGCTACTGTAGTTGTTGAATTCTTCCAAAGGCATTGCAGGGGTCTGAATGACGAGAAGCGTGCTTCTGGGTACTTACTGCACTTGTTGGGCTCTTGCCTATTTCTGGACAAGACCCAGCACAGATTGCCGCTCTACTATCAGCTGTTTCTGGAGGATCACTCGTGCAGTAGTGAATATGCATGGGGTGCTGCCGTTCTTGCTCACGTGTACCGCAGCTTGGGCGAGTGCACAAGAAAGGAAGCGAGAGTGATGTCCACGTGCTTGCGTAAACTCTGATTCAGGTATTTTTCTAAATTAAAAAAACCCTCAGTTTCACCTTATTGTTGTATCTGTATTTATTCAATAACAATGATTGCTTGCGTAAATTCTATTTCAGGCATGGATATATCAGTATTTCCCCATGTTCAGACCTGCATTGAGTAGACATTGGAACTCTGATGAAGCGGTCGCCTACGCTACTCGATGGGACCTAACCGAGAAACCCTACCCGATGAGAAACTACAGAGTGGAGCTTGATACGATGACTGCGGACATGGAACGCTAATTCCTTACGAGGATTAGTCGTTTCTTTATAACGTCGGTGTTAGGAAGTAATTGCCCTAACACTCTTGTGGTGTTGACCCACCCCTATCCGAATATAGGGGTGGTGCACTCAGCTGGTGCCAATCTTCGGGATGTATTCCCAATCTTAAGAGATTTATTCCCAATGTCTCATTACGAGATGTGAAATTAAAAGCTTCAACATTAACATGCGTTTTGGAATTAAATAAGATAGGTGCGGTTATGCACATAATTAATAAACCCTCGGGCGAGAGGTACAACGTGGAAACCGCCCGGACTCTTGTTAGCGTAAGTCTTCTTTCCAATCTGGATTCGCATTGTGCGGTGAGGTTGGTCGTGGACCCAAATAATCAAGGTCGTGTTTAAAACTTGTGTGTGAAAACTTAACGTTCCCAAACATTTGTCATACGTTTCCTTTAAGACTCATTTCCTTTGGAGTCTTCTTTTCATTGCATACCTTCTTTTACAATTCCGTGAAAGTTTCGGGTTATGTATCATTCCTTCGGTTATTATTCGAGGGACAATGATAGTAAACGGTTACGATCACTTGAACCATTTTGTTTTCACCCTTGCATAGTCTTTCATTAGACTAACCAACCGGGTTTTATTCTTTGCATGGTTGGCTGGTGTCATCCGTCCTATACGGCACATTAGTGGTTGGTCCTCGAAGACTTGAAGTAACCAATCGAAGAAGAGGCTTGCAGTTGAAGATTTAAGTGACAGTGTTTTAAGGTTGTTAAGTATTACTTTAATATATATTCCTATAACCTAGTCATGTAATAGGATTTATTATAAAAGTCTTTCGTTGTACTTTCACTCTATTGTAAAATCGTCATTCTCATTTAATGAGAGATCTTTTAATAAAAGGTTGAGTTTCATTTAAAATGTCTTCCGCTGATTAATCTTTCGTTATTTAATATACTTATTTAAGCTAAATTGTTCCGATTAAAGCCTAGGGTGACTTTGAACAGTAATGTCTGAGTTCACTGGCGTGTGGCGCTACCGACATAAGTCGGTGGTGTTACAATTATGGTATCACAGCAATGGTTTTAAAATTCTTGGCCTATTGTTAGGTTTGAGAATTTTTGAAAAATTAATTTCGAAACTATTTTCAAACTATTTCTTTTAAAGAAATTTTGAGAGTTTTAAATTTAAAATTTTATGATTTCCTAGAATTTAATTTAAAATAATGGTTTAACTATTAGAACTTTTAATAGTTATTTAAAGTGGTTTATAAATGGTGTGTTATAAACGATCAGATTTAAGTTTATGGATATAACTTCAAAAGTGTGATTTTTGTCTTAGTAAGGGTTTAGTTGATAACAGTGTCATTAATTTGAGAAATTAACTTTATAAATAATTATCTTAGTAAGTTAAATATATAAGGTTTAAAAGTATAAAGTATAAAGTTTGAAAGCATAAGGTTTTAAATAAGTGGTTTTCAAACTTCTACAAGCTTCGGTTTTGTTACTTATTCCTTAGATCCATTCTTAGGGATATCATCTTTTCTTAGGTTTAATGTCAGTTAAAGATTGACATTTCTCCTATTTGATCCATTCTCAAGGAAGAGAAGAAGATCGTTTAAGGTTAATGGTGGAGGGTCAGTCAAACTAATATAAGTTATTGGTTTGGACCCATATAATTCGTATCATAACGTAATTGATTTGGTATCATGTACAAGTTGGAAAAGTTCTAAACTGACGTTATGGTTCATCAATAGATGGTGAACACAAGAAACACAATCTATGCCAGAGCTGGACCGAGTAACAACCCAAGGCTGAATCTGAGAAGCGTCGCTAATCAGGGGGAGGAGAGCGAGTCTGTCTCTCATAATAACCCCGCAAGCATTGGCCAAGTTTAGGCTAACCCTCAGGTGGTGTTCGATGTTGCGGCCATAGAGGTCATTCGTGGGATTGTTATGCAGGCGATCACCGATATAATTCGGCCAGTTGTACCGCAAGCACAAGGTAGTCCAGTTCCTCAGGTTATTCCTGAATTTGAGGATCCAGTGGATCATGTACCTCAGGTCGATGTCGTTAGGAACAGAGGAAATTACGGTCGAGCCTTGAAGGCCATAAGCTCAATGAGGCCTGACAGATACGACGGTACTAGAGAACCAGTCAGAGTGGTGTATTGGTTCTCGCATATGGAACGGTTGTTTAGGAATGTCGAGTGCACTGAGGCTGAGAAAGTGCACATCGCCTCCCTTCAACTTAAGGATGTGGCTCGAATGGTGGGAGAGCACTGATTTAGCTGATCATCCCGGGCTGAACTAGGGTATGTTCAAAACAAAGATGACTGACCGTTTCTTTTCCTGTGCTATGAGGGAGGAGAAGCATAAGGAGTTCCTTTAACCTAAGACCGATGGGTTGAAGGTGACTGAGCTTGCAGCTAAGTTCAATCACCTGTTGCAATATGATGGACCGGAAGTGTCGAGTGAAGAACAAAAGATCTGGTACTTCCATGGATGGATGAATCCAGAAATCAAACCTCTGATGGTGCGTCACGGTTGTTCTACGTTAGAGCAATATGTGGATGCGGCCTACAAATTAGAGGCCACACTGGAAGAATCCGCCCGAAAGCGGGAGAAACAGAATAAAGGAAGGGGTAGGCAATAGAACCACCAGGTTGGTACATTCAAGTGGTCGGCATCGCCCACCAAGTTTGAGATGTCTGGTCATGCTAAGACTGAGACGACTCAGTCTGACTCCACCAAGGGCTCAGGTTGGAGTAGCGGTGTGATTCAATGCCACAACTGTGGTGAGGCAGGGCACAAAAGTTTTAATTGCCAAAATGAGAAGCGGGTATGTTACAATTGTGGAAAGGAAGGTCACATGAAAACATACTGTAGGCAGAAGGGTCAAGGACCAACGCAATCATATCAGGCCTCAAATGTTGGCAATGGGCGAAACCCAAAGCCAGAGGTGTCCGCTCCTGAGCAATCTATTGCTCGTAATAAAGGCAAGGCACTTATGGAGTCTTCGGGTCAGGGGCAACGACTCTTTGTGATTCGTCACTCCAATGAGAATGAGACCATGATCGAGTAGTTGTATTTTTGTCAAGCCTTTTTAAGTATAAGGAGCGATGACTTGTGTCGATAGTTTCCATAGTTTAGTAATCTGTCTGTTCGACTTCTGTCAGTTGTTTTAATGTAATGTTTCGAATAATAAAGAAGTGTTTCCTTCTTCCGGAAATTACTAAATTCGTTACTATTGCAAGTTGTTCGTTCATACGAGAATCCATGAGTGCCAAAAGTAGTACATGTCACGAGTTGATAAAGACTGTTGGACTCATAAAGGACAGTGTTGAGTTGGGACATGTGTGGTTGCTCCCTACCTTGTCAGCGCTAGTTTCGAGGTCAAAACTATTCATAAAGAAACCCTCTATGTTCTTGCAATAATGTCAAATTGGGCATTGACATTGTATGTCCGCTTTGCTCGAATTCATGAGCATTGTCTCGAGAGATTAATGTTGTAAGGATTCCTTGCTATAAGGATTTGGCGTGTGTAGTAATGTTCCTTGGAGTTCGAGGTTATTCCTCATGTGCATACTCTGAGCATTAGATGGGGTGAGGTGTATAAGTTTTATAAAGAGAGATATTTCGTAAGGAGTTCGTTTCCTCTAAAATGATCGTACTCTAATATGAGTAAACTTTAAAATTAAGAGTTGTAATTGTGGGGTTTATAAGTAAGTGTGTCCATTGTAGGACCAGTGGTTAAAGCTTTTTGAAGAACTAAGTGTGTAGAAGTAGTACCTTGGAAGACCTAGTTGAGGTTTCATTATGAGGCTTTCTTAAGGAAATAATATAAGGACATAAGAGTAGTATGGCGATTTAGTCTTGGGGTAAATACTAAATTTGAGTAAAGCAAAAAAGGGTTGCTGATTTGGGATAATATATTATGTGAGGACAACTGGTTGTTTAAGGATTTATGGGTGAATAACAAACTCAACCGGTATAAGTTTGTTATGATATTTGGTGGATCAATAGTGTGACATAAAATAAGTATGTGGATGTTATCAACTGGACTTGAGGAAAAAGTGACCTACGACTATTAAGGTGATCGTATGACACGTTTGGGTAAAACGAGATTATAATCTTATGGAACGGATTATTAACACATGTTGAGGTAAACATGAATAGTATGTGGTGTGGTTAATTGTGGAAAATTAAGGAATCATATGCATAAAGAATTTGGGATAAGATATGGCACAAGGGTCAAATTTAATTAAGGTAACCAATGAAATAGGTGAGCTGTGTATGTAAGGAGTAGGACTATATGACAATTTGAGGTACTAAGTGGAGTTATAAGGAGACAATGTATAAACTTTGGGAGTTGGTGGTTAGGCGAAACGCTTAAAGGAAAAAGTGTGTTTTCAAGCTTAAGGTATAATAAGACCGTTGTGATAATTTTGGAGACTATGATTTTAAGGTAGTTATAATCTTGTGGATAAACTAAGAGGTATTGTATGGAGTAAAATATGGAAACGATACATTTAAGATGATGTCATGGTGAGGAAACGGATCGACTCTCCTATGGTTAATTTCAAGGATAAAATGATTAAGGATACTAAGTTCAAGTAGTGAGGTTAATGGTGAAACCGGTCCCTCTACCTTAGTGATGTTAGTTTCGGGGTCAAAACTATTTCTAAAGGGGTAATAATGTAATAACCCTCATGTTGCCATAAGGGGGTAGTAATATAATCTTGTGGATAAACTAAGAGGTATTGTATGGAGTAAAATATGGAAACGATACATTTAAGATGATGTCATGGTGAGGAAACGAATCGACTCTCCTATGGTTAATTTCAAGGATAAAATGATTAAGGATACTAAGTTCAAGTAGTGAGGTTAATGGTAAAACCGGTCCCTCTACCTTAGTGATGTTAGTTTCGGGGTCGAAACTATTTCTAAGGGGGTAGTAATGTAATAACCCTCATGTTGCCATAGGGTAATATGGTAACATGTATATTTGGTGAAAACAAAAGTTATAAAATTCCCTTAAGTTATGAAGGGTCTAAATTATGGTTAACCTTACGTTAACTATAATTTGAACCAACTTATAAATTTTAATTTAGAAATGCTTGAACCAATTTACAAAGTGTTAAATGGGTTAGGCATGGTTAAACTTATAAGGTTGGGTAACTTAAAATAAGGTCGCTTCTCTGAGCTGTTATCGGCCAAGTTTCGGGGTTGAAACTTCTTTTAAGGGGGTAGTATTGTAATAACCCCTAAAAGTCCCGAACTGTCGTTTTGTAAGAAAGACGTGATGGGAAATTTATGTGATCTCTGTAATAATCTTTTGAACGAAATATTATACGTTTAATAAAGTTTTGGGTCATAAAGTATTTGGGAGTGCTAAAATAATAAGATCTAGCATATCCTCGAACGAGACCCGCGACCACAGACCCAGGGACGCGATCGCGACAGTTCTGCGACCGCGGATTCGCCCAAGAGCCAATCCGCGATCGCGGCTCCGTTTCCGCGACCGCGGATTTCTGTTCGTCTTCTTCTTCCTTCTTCCCCGCGTTGCGTCACTTCGATTGTCGGCGTTTCGCCAGTGGGGGAAGTGAAACGCTTGCGTTGCCAGCGTTGAGGCTCCTCTTCCCCTATAAAAGGTGGTCGTGGGCATCCTTCATCTTCATCCAAGCATCCTCAGATCCTTACCTCTCTCTCTCTCTCGTTTTTGTTGTCGCCGGAGTTTCTCGAGGTCGTCGGAGTGTCGCCGGAGTTCGTGTACATGCCTTGTGGAGCCGGGAAGTGGTGGTCGGTGAGCTTTCGTCCAAGTCTAGTCATCGTTGTCGTTGGTAAGCTCGAGTCTGCCTCCAAAGCCATCGTCGGAAGGGAGAACCGCGACTGCGGGTATGAATTCCGCGACCGCGGCTCTGCCCAGATTTCCGGGACCGCGGATATGCTAACCGTGACCGTGGCTTGCCCAGCAAGCGCGATCGTGGCTTGCCCAGCAAGCGCGATCGTGGCTTTGGCAACCACGGCCGCGGCTTAGGCTTTGTTCCCTTTCGTTCGTATCGTTTATTCGTTTCGTATCCTTGTTTCGTTTGTATCGTATCTAACTTAGGGTTCCGTATTTTATCTCGTCGTCGTCGTAGGAATCCGTATTCAGATTCCAGTCTCCAGATCTCGGAACCCGACATCTTCAATTCGTCTAGACTAAGGCAAGTGGCGGTTCGCTTTTGCTCATTATTTCATGTTTCCCTCGATTATCAATTAATTGTTTTTTAATTAAGATGGGATAAAAGTTATTGTTTTCAGTTTAGGAACAGATGTAATTAAACGGCGTGTTAAAATATGACTTTATAATAGGTTGTATATATTGCTAGAAACAACGCTATTATATAGTTTGATATGATATTACTGTAATAGATTTTGGTGTGGATTTATATGTGAACTTAAATGCTAGATTAGCACATGTATTCGTAGAAACGCTAATTCCTTACGAGGATTAGTCGTTTCTTTATAACGTCGGTGTTAGGAAGTAAGTGCCCTAACACTCTTGTGGTCATGACCTACCCCTATCCGAATATAGGGGTGGTGCACTCAGCTGGTGCCAATCTTCGGGATGTATTCCCAACCTTAATGGATTTATTCCCAATGTCTCATTATGAGATGTGAAATTAAAAGCTTCAACGTTAACATGCGTTTTGGAATTAAAGAAGATAGGTGCGGTTATGCACATAATTAATAAACCCTCGGGCGAGGAGTACAACGTGGAAACCGCCCGGACTCTTGTTAGAGTAAGTCTTCTTTCCAATCTGGATTCGCATTGTGCGGTGAGGTTGGTCGTGGACCCAATTAATCAAGGTTGTGTTTTAAAACTTGTGTGTGAAAACTTAACGTTCCCAAACATTTGTCATACGTTTCCTTTAAGACTCATTTCCTTTGGAGTCTTCTTTTCATTGCATACCTTCTCTTATAATTCCGTGAAAGTTTCGGGTTATGTATCATTCCTTCGGTTATTATTCGAGGGACAATGATAGTAAACGGTTACGATCACTTGAACCATTCTGTTTTCACCCTTGCATAGTCTTTCATTAGACTAACCAACCGCGTTTTATTCTTTGCATGGTTGGTTGGTGTCATCCGTCCTATATGACACATCAGTGGTTGGTCCCCGAATACTTGAAGTAACCAATCGAAGAAGATGCTTGCAGTTGAAGATTTAAGTGACAGTGTTTTAAGGTTGTTAAGTATGACTTTAATATATATTCATATAACCTAGTCATGTAATAGGATTTATTATAAAAGTCTTACGTTGCACTTTTACTCTGTTGTAAAATCGTCATTCTCATTTAATGAGAGATCTTTTAATAAAAGGTTGAGTTTCATTTAAAATGTCATTAATTGTTCCGATTAAAGTCTAGGGTGACTTTGGACAGGAACGTCTAAGGTCACTGGCGTGTGACGCTACCAACATAAGTCGGGGGTGTTGCAATGATAAAGTCTGTGGGCCGGTTAGGGGAGAGGCATGTACATTCGTGCACAAGCCCACCATACAAGCCCATGAGATTCCAACCCAAAACCAATTGACAATGGGTGGAGTAATTCATAGTGTTATATAGTGGTCTTGGTTTATTAGATTTTTCAATGTGGGATTGTCTCCCCATCTCTTATCTTCCACAACTTGTGGCTATAAGAGTGGCGGTGTGCTTCCATATATATGATTGTTGATTAACCTTTTAATCCTAGTGTTTTCATTATACACCAAGTTCGCTCTTTCACCTATGCATGTGCCTCTTCTCATGCTCTCCTTCCAGTTCGCATAAAAAAATATTCAAATGAGATGTCCTCCAAGGGCAGATTGGGTAACGATCAACTCTGATGGAGCTTTTAATCAACAACTTGGATTGACTGCAGTAGGGGGAGTTATTCGTGATGAATATGGGCATTGGATCTCGAGATTTTTCCATGATATTGGTATATGTTCGGTACCACTTGCTGATCTTTGGGGTATACTGAATGGTCATCAATTGGCTTGGAATAATGGGTTTTGAAGAGTGGTGCTTGAAGCCAATTTCGAATTAGTCATCAATTTGTTTCAGAAATCCGTCCACAAATCTCAACCAATTTTCATCCTGGCATCCCAATGACAAGGCTTCATTTATAGAGACTGGATTATCCAGTTTTGTCATGTCTATTGCGAGATGAATCGGGTTGTCGATAACCTTGCTTCAATTGCCTTTTCGTTTCCCTTAGGATGTCATATCTTGTATAAACCTCCTTTGGCTATTTCTAGTTTACACCCCGTTTAGTTCTCATCTAGCCTCTTTTAATTCAAGAAATAGTGAAGAGTGTTGTCTCTCTTTCAACCAAAAAAAGTATCCTACTTATTGGATGCAAAGATCTGTTTTGTTCCCACTTCTACGATATAACATAAGTGCTCATTTGATTGACAATTAAACTCCCATGAATTAGAATATCCGATGAAGTATGAGAAAATACGTGTGTTTGGTTGGAAAAAAATTGATAGAAAATCACATGAAGATATCTTTTTGGGATTTTAACTTCTTGGCAAAACGCATACAGTAGGATTACCTACTCCCCCAAGTAACTTGAACTTCCACCATTCTATATAGGAAAAATCACCAAAAATAATCTCAACTTTCACTAGCACACCAAAAATAATCTTGACTTTTAAGTAAAAAAAAATAATCCCAACTTTCAACTCATGAAGCAAAATGACACCTAATAAAAGATTTTATAAAAAGGAGAATCACTTACCATGTCCAACTACAAAGTGACCTCGAGTACACGTCATCGAATTAACCAAAATTTCAACCGAAAAAATTCATTTGTATTATTTTTTGTTCATGGGTTGAAAGTTGAGATTATTTTTTGCTTTACTTGAAGTTGGATCATTTTTTATCCACTAGGGAAAGTTGAGAGAATTGTTTCTTTTATATATAAAATCTCAACTTTTCATGTTTTAATTTATACATTTTAAATTTTAACGAAACATATTTTTTTTCCAAATTCCCTGAAATCCAATTCATTGGAAATTAATTTTCGAAAATAAACTTCATAGGAATTACAATTCCTACCTTAAACCAAACAAGCACTAAGAGAAGGCTACGATTTAGAACTCCCCTAATTGCAGGCCCGTCCATGAACATGTGCAAACGGACCGACCGAATAGAGCCCCCAATTTAGGATCCCGATATTATTTTACGGCATTGTGATAGAGACAAAATAATGGTTGTGCTCGGATGACAAAGTACATGGATTTTTTTTTTGATAAGGTAAGAATTCAAAGTTGCAAACAATGCAACTTCGAGAGGACGAACACATCGACGGTCAAAAAGACCAACAAACAAACAAACAACCCAAAAATAAAGAAGAAAAGAAAGGGAAAAACAACAACAAACGACAAACAATAAGAGCTACAATCCAGAAGAAAAAGCTCAAGGACCTAGGAGTGAGGTGAGTAAAGCACAAACGAATGCTGCACCGCCGGAAGGATGGTCATTGTCGACCTAGTCCGGAACTACAACTCGATTTACCACTTGAGAAAACTGCATCATCCGAAGAGTGCATCTAAAACCGAGAGTCGTGGTCTGATGTTTAAAAAGATACGCGGAAAAGGTCGGATCTGAGGGTTTCATTGGAGCTTCTCGCTCGGTGTTGGCCGGATCTCTCCCTTGGAGGATGGCCGCCGGATAAGGTCGGAACTTGAAACAGCAGAGCTTCTTTCGACGAAGGTCAGATCCCGGTTTATTTCGGATGGAGCTTCTCGCTCGGGGGAGTGGTTGGAGCTTATCGCTTTGGGGATGGCCACCGAAGCTTGTTATCGGATCCGGGTCACGTTCGCCGGATCTGGGTACGGTGGAGGCGCACCAGCATCGGTGGACCTCGTTAGGGGTGTTGCAAGCCGAATCTGGAGAAGTTTCTGATGTGTGAGGGGGTAGAAGGTTAGACATTTTTGGGTAGGAAAGGACCGGGGTTCACCGGATCAGGGTACGATGGAGGCGCACCGACTCAGAGGTGGTCCTTGTCGGGGCACTGCAAGCCGGATCTAGAGCGGTGGGAGGTGGCTGGTGTGTAAGGGGGGTAGGAGGCGGAAGCCATGGGTTTTTAGGGTTTTGCGTGTTTCCTGCTGTTGGATTGTATTACGGTGGGCGATGGTTGTAAGAAGACCGTTTCGGTGGTCCTTGTCGGGGGCATAGCAAGCCATTTCGGTGGGCGGTGGCTGGTGTGTAAGGGGGGGAGGAGGCGGAAGCCATGGGTTTTATAGGGTAGAAGGGAGCACTTTTTCAGCATCTTGTTCGCTTGAGGGAGCTTTTCTCGGGGCTCGAGGTGAAGTTTTTTCTGTTCTTCGATGCCACCAAAGAGCTCGTCAGAGAGGTCAAGGTGACAGGCTATAGTCTGCGAGGACTGGACTGGGAAAGCCGGGACGGTGTCGGGGGCGGAGTAATCGCCTGGTCTGAGGGACCTACGGTTACGCCGGCGGAGCATCGGTGGATGAAAAGTAGAGTGCTATGGGGGTGGGGGTGCGGCGGCGGGGGTTAAGTTTGGGGAGAGGTTTTCGGGGGGTTCATTCTTGGGAGCTTTTCTCGGGGCTCGAGGTTTTTTAAGTACATGGAGTTTGATATAATAGTTGTGTGTTGGAATCCGGCTTGACATGTTTTTATTTTGCTTCTTTCTTATAGACTTAAATCAAGCGGGTGGGGCCAACCCTCCACCTCTCACTCTTGTTTAATTTTTTCCTTTCGTCCTTGGATATATACTGTAGACCACGACGGGGCCCTTTTATTTTTCTATCCCTTCTTCTCCTCACTACGTATTAAATACTCCATGTATTCTTTATTTTTAAACAATGGAGGCTTGCAACCATAAAAACAAGGAATGTTGTGGAACCCTTATACCTAGGTTTCCAACAACAATCAACAACTTCTGAAATAAAACAGGTTGTCTTCAAATTACCACATAATAAAACTCCAGATCATGATGGCTAGCTATACAACAGAATTCTACCAATTTTTTTGGTTGATCTTGGAAAAGTCGGTTATTTTAGCTATTCAATCATTTTTTCACTCTGGACAACTACTTCATGAATGTGCTCAATCTTTTATCACCTTAATCCAAAAAAATGATCCTCTTACAACCATAAATCACTATCAGTCGATTAGCCTTTGCAACACTTTATACAAAATTGTTACAAAATTGATAGCCAATAGACTGAAACCCCTTCTACCAAAACTAATAAGTCCACGTCAAGGTGTCTTTGTCCAGGGCCGTCTAATTTAAGATAAACATTTTAATTGCACATGAGATTTTCCGCTCCTTCCATTAAAAGAAAAATGGTAATAAAGGATAGATGACCTTGAAACTGGATATGGAAAAGACTTATGATAAACTTTCTTGCATTGAATAAAACAAATTCTCATGAAGTTTGGCTTTGAGTCTTGGGTAAATCTCGTTATGACATGTATTACACCCACCTCGATTCCAGTTCTAGTTAATAATGAACTGAGTGCGTTGTTTTTCCCATCCTGTGGCTTAAGACAGGATGACCCGATTTCTCCGTTCATCTTTATCATATCTATGGAATGCCTAGCTTGAATCCATTCATTTGACACACAACAGCAAAATCAAAGAATTTGTATTCAACTAGATCAAAATGGTACATGCTAGACCTAAGCAAACGCAAGACGTCATGCTCGCCCGCCCACATAAATGGGCGGATGTGGTTACTATATTTAGCCCATTTTGTATGAACAACTCGGCCCACCCGTAAAAATGTGCGGGATTCAATCACTAATAATATCCCATTTAGCCCGGATAGTCCGCCCGGAAGCCCCTGAATTAATTTATAAAAATAAATAAGATAAATATATTTTTATGAATGTCTACTATTATAGTATTATTGCATCTGTAAAGTGTTGGACATATTTTTTATGGGCGTCTTTAATGGACTGATTTGGTTTGTAACTGCATCTTCAAAGTGTTGGACATATTTCTTATAGGTATTTTTGTTGCATAGGTTTGTAACAGGCACCATGTCTACCATTTGTAACAAAAAGATAACTTTTTATGGCCATTGTGCGTTAGATTGGATTTGTTATGTTTGGTCTTTGTCAAGTTTGTCATGTCTCGCGGGCTATATGGGACCCACGGGCTGCCCAGGTCCGAGTGTCGTGGCTGATCCGGGAACCCTCCCTATCACGTTTCCTTGGGTTGTCCGGATTCGGCCTGCCCATCCGGGCATGACTTTTGATCAAAGCCCAGCCCGAATCCCTCCCAAATCCGGGTTTGCTCAAGTGTAGTATGTGCATACCTTTCCTTTATTTTGCAGATGATACTTTTATCCTTGCAAAC
The DNA here is from genome assembly GCA_027886185.1 of Rheum nobile. Lineage (NCBI taxonomy): Eukaryota > Viridiplantae > Streptophyta > Magnoliopsida > Caryophyllales > Polygonaceae > Rheum > Rheum nobile. The sequence continues at coordinate 17,770,524 of WOAB01000568.1, forward strand.
ACTTCTCAAGCGAACATGCTGTAACACCCCCGACTTACGTCGGTAGTGCCACACGCTAGTGACCTCAGACGTTACTGTCCAAAGTCACCCTAGGCTTTAATCAGACCAATTAATCTTAAATAAACATATTAAATAACGAAAGGTTAAACAACGGAAGACATTTTTAAATGGAACTCAACCATTTTTATTAAAAGATTTATCAATAACAATTTACAACAGAGTGAAATTATAGCGGAAGACTTTTAGATTACACAGCGAAAGACTTTAAGAATAAACCTATTACATGACTAGGTTATAAAAATATATATATGAAAATATCACTTAACAACCTTGAAATACTGATACTTAAATCTTCAACTACAAGCCTCTTCTTCAATTGGTTACTTCGAGTCTTCAGGAACCAACCACTGATGTGCCGTATAGGACGGATGATACCAGCCAACCATGCAAGGAATAAAATCCGGTTGGTTAGTCTAATGAAAGACTATGCAAGGGTGAAAACAGAATGGTTCTAGTGATTGTAACTGTTTACTATCATTGTCCTTCGAATAATAACCGAAGGAACAATATATAACCCAGAATTTTCACGGAATGATTAGAATTTAGACATGCACTGAAAAGAAGACTCCAAAGGAATTGAGTCTTATGGGAAAGTATGACAAATGTTTGGGAACGTTATAGTTTTCATACAAGCGTTTGAAAATGACTTGATCATTTGGGTCAACGACCAACCTCACCGCGCAATACGATTCCAGATTGGAAAGAAGACTTACTCTAACCGAAGTCCGAGCGGTTTCCACGTTGTACTCCTCGCCCGAGGGTATATTAATTATGTGCATAATTGCACTTATCTTATTTAATTCCAAAACGTACATTTCATGTTAAAGCTTTTAAGGAGTATCATCTCATCACGAGAGATATCTTGGGGAATAAATCTCGATTGTTGGCACCAGCTTAGTGCACCACCCCTATATTCGGATAGGGGACGGTCATGACCAGGAAAGGGTGTTAGGGCCTGAACATCCTACGCACCACGGTTATAAAGAAACGGCTAGACCTCGCAAGGTACATAGCGTTCCTACGAATACTCGTTCTAACTATATAATCAAGTTCGCACATAAAAATCCACACCAATACCATCACGGTAATAACAGATATAATAACGTTGTTTCTAGCAATATATACAACCTATTATAACATCATATTGTAATCATATCATTTATAAAATCGGTTCCCAAACGAAAACAACATTTCATCCCAATTTAATTAACAATTAAAATAATTCATAATTAACGGAAACATGGAATGATAAGCAAGAGCGAACCGCCACTTGCCTGAATTAGACGAACGAAGATTTGCGGGTCGGGAATACTGGACACGGACTCAACAGCCTTCTAGAACTCCCGTCGAAGCCCACCGACGTTCCTAGGTCCATTCCGATGATGCACGTGAAACGAGGTACAATACCCTAATTAGATATGGTACTAATAACTAAAACAATGTGAAGGGAACGGACTGAGCCGCGGCCGCTACGAGTATGGCCGCGATCGTGGCTTTGCTGGGCAAAGCGGCGGTATATATACCCGTGGTCGTGGTTTCCTGGGCAGAGCCGCGGTCGCAGTGTTCATAACCGCGGTCACGGTTCTCCCTCCTGACGCGACGCTAAAATCGATTCGAGGCTCACCGACGACGAAGATGACGAAGCTAGCCTCTCCTCCTTGCAACGCCACTACTCCAAGCTCCCAAGGTACCACGGCAACCACCAACAACTCCGGCGAACACTCCGACGAACTCAAGAATACCGGCGAACTTGAAAACGAGAGAAAGAGAGAGAGAGAGAGAGAGAGAGAGGAGCCATTAAAGCTGTGGATGCTGGATTCCTCTCGCCGAAGACCCCCTTTTATAGGGCTAGAAGGAGCTCAACGCCGGCCACACAAATCGACTCGCCTCCCTCAACGGAGAAGCGTTATAAAACGTAAATTCGAACCGGCGAAGCTCAGATAAGAACGAAGACGACGACGCAGCAGAGACCCGCGATCGCGGCTTCAAAACCGCGATCGCGGTTGTCCACAGACAAAACCGCGCCCGTGGTTTTAAAACCGCGGTCGCGGTTATCCCGCGATCGCGCCTCTGGCTTCTTGGCCGCGGTTTCCTCTCGCGGTCTTGGCTAGGTCTTATTTTTAGTACTTCTAAAAATATTCTAAGACCCAATATAAAAATTAAACGTATAATAATACGTTCAAAAGATTTCACTGAGATTACAGAAATTTCCCAACACGTCTCGCTTACAGAACGATGGTTGGAAAAATTACCCAAATACCCTTACTAAAATTGAGGGGTATTACACATGCAGTACATAAAATCAATTCTTGACGACTTTACCATCAAATCAGGATTATCTATTAATTACCACAAAAGTTCATTTCAAACCTCCTATAATGTTACAAACCAACAAGCGATCTTTTTAGCTAGTATTCTAAATATTCAAGTCACAAAAATATGGAAAATTACATCGGTATTCCCATTGTTCATGGAAGAGTTAAAAATAATATGTTTGCAGACTCCATTTTCAGTCTAAAGAAACATCTTAACAATGGAAAGGAAACTCTCTATCTCAAGTAGGGAGAAGTATTCTCATTGAATCAAACCTTCTACTCAAAACAAATTACTTAATGCAAAGTTTTCTTCTCCCAAAATCAATCTACAACGAGGTTGATAAAACAAATAAAGACTTCTTCTGGAATAAGTTCATTCCTAATCACCATCCCCTCCTTAGATGGGAAAAAGATATGTCAACCTAAACCAGTTGGTGGTTTGAATTTTCAGAAGTCTGAAAACAATAACAAATCTATGCAAATGAAATTACTTTGGAAACTGCTAATTGAACCAGAAACTATGTGGGTTAGAATAATTACTGAAAAACACTTAGGGACCAAAGATTTTATTCTCATATAACAAGAAACCTGTTGAATCATGGAAATTTTCATGACTACTTCAGATTCGTTACATTTGTAAGCAAATAATTTTCTAGCAATTAGGAAATGGCACCAAGATCAACTTTTGGACTGACCACTAGATACATGACTGCATATTAGATGCCTACTCTACTCAACATGATCTACACACGAAGGTTTCACATTTTGTAATGCCAACTAAGATTTGGGAGATTGCAAAATTGCAATATGCGGTACCACCACATATTTAAAAAAAAATCTTACGCATTCATATACCATGCACAAATATTAAAGACAAACTAATATGGAGGCTTTCCACAGATGGTACTTTCTCTATTAAATCTATGTGATCCCTGACTAATAACTTACATCCTCATAACTACCAAGACTTTGCTAAATAGATATGGAAACAAAATATTCCCCCGAAAAGTGCAAACTTTCTCTGGAAAGCCTTTTCGAATTCGCTTCCTACAACCTGAAAGGCTAAATATACACTTTTCAAAAGTACAATGTGTTCTATGCAATATGACTGATGAAGTTTCAAACCATCTATTCTTTGAATGTCCTTTTACATTAAAACTGATACAAGATATTGAAAAAATAACAGGCAACAATTACATTTTTCAAACATCTGCAGATTTCTAGAATAACATGGACTTCTTTAAGAATAGTAATACCAACATATATATTATTTTCTTCCTATTGTGGAATGTATGGAAAAAAAATAACTTTTTTAATTTTTCAACACACATGGACATCTACAGCGACCCTAGACAACAAGACATTTGTTCGATTTAAGGAGTGGCATGCGTCTCTGTTAAAAACAGAACATGTGAATACGAATGGTTCTTTCAAAATCACTCGTAAATCTGTAAGTTGGCAAAAACTACCACTTCAATAGATAAAGTTAAACTTCGATGGACTAATAATATGATTTCTCTACCCACATAGGATACATTTTCCGCAATCATTTGGGAGATGTCATTTCCCTAGATAGAAAGCAGATACTATGTTCGTCACCTTTAAAATCTGAGGTATATGTTGCACTTGAAGGTGTCTGTAAGGCTATCTCTCTTAATATTACTTGTCTTACTATTGAGGGATACAACTTGATTGATATAAATTCCATTAGAGGGATTTGGAAAACACATTGGAAGATCAGGACTATTATCTTAGATATCCAGTCTCTCTTACAACAATTTCAAGGCTTTTCGGTTTCTCATTGCTATAGGGAATGCAACTAGCAACCAACTTTCAGGCCACCACTGGCGTGTGGCCGATTCTGCTTAGAAGCAACGTTAAGGATTAGATCGTCACTCCTACTTCTCGAGAACAACTGCTGAGATCGCATTTACAGCTACAAACTCAAAACTCTCGACTTTATAGTGCTTGTAAGAAACTTGTAAAAATTATCTGATGTTATGATTTAGGTATTCCCTTCTCTTAGTAATGATATATTTTGTTTGCCTTTATAAAAATTACAATATTTTATTCTGAAGTAATAGAAAACAGCCCAATCTCAAAAAAATTAGTAAGTATAATATAACTAATCTAATATTACAAAACCTTTATACTATCTTTCACATAATTTTCTAAAAAAATATTTCATCATTTCGGATTCACTTGTCCTTTTAGAATTGGACACACATAATAAGAAAGTATAAAATTGTACAAAAATATCCCTAATTAAATGTATATATTCTTACATTGGAAATTAAAATAGTTTAGTTTTATCTTTTTCCTCATTTAATATAATGGGTAAAATTGAAAGACTTTGTCTAAGATATATAAAAAGACAAATACTCATGAATAAGATTTAATGTCTAAAAAAATTAGTAATTCCGAACAAGGGAGTACAAATTAGATACATAATTAAGATTGAGGATCTTGTACAACAGGCCCTTATCGTACCACATGCGAAGCGATCTCGGCCGTCGTTTTTTTTTTGTCGACATTTTTTTTTCCGTCCCCTGATCATTCTGGAATGACCTAATATAGAAGGTTCACAAATAAGCTCTTAATGTTCATTTATTTGTGTACTGAAGTTCACAAATAAGCTCTAAATATGCAAAGACATGTGTTTGAACATGAACATGTTATATGTGAACCTTACGGCATAGAATAATGAACATTTAGTACTTATATGTGAACGTCAATACTTGTCTATTCCAGAACGATCAGAGACGGAAAAAAAAAACTCTTAATATCCCCTGATCATTCTAGAATAACGTACCTATATAGAAGATTCACAAATAAGCTCTTAACGTTCATTTATTTGTGCACTGAAGTTCACAAATAAGCTCTAAATGCACAAAGACTTGTGTTTGAACATGAACATGAACATGTTATATGTGAACCTTACTGCATAGAAAAATGAACATGTAGTACTTAAATGTGAATGTCAATAATCGTCTATTCTAAAATGATCAAAGATGAAAAATATATAAATAAAAAAAAGTTGTTGACCGAAAAAAAAAAGTTCACCGTATTTACGGTTATGCCACTGTGTCAATATTCACTCTTTTTCATCACTTTTAATCTCAGCCCTCCATCTCATTGATCCAATGGCCCATAATATTTCTCATGTTGTACAATAAGGACCAAATATATGTGAATCTCCCTCACACAATTAAACATATTTTTAATTATATAAAAAGTTATAATAATATATATTTATTTTTTTATACAAAGTCTAAAAAATAATTAAATTCTCGCGCACAACCTCCAAAATCTATACATGGCCGTGCCTGATTGCCTTACTTCAAAGATGCGCGCTCGCTAGCGAGCGTTCTCCCTTTCGGGAGCCGGCCCTAAACCAAGAACTCTCCTTGGAGCATGCCACCACCATGGCAACCGCCGTTGCCGCCGCCACCATGGCAACCACGACCGCCGCCACCATGGCAACCACCAACCACTACGGTTCTCTCCTCCTCACCACCACTTTTCCCAACCGCTTTCCCCCGGTTCTCCCCTCCTCACCACCTCTTCAGATCCGGCGACCACCAACCACCACCGACGAACACACCGAGTTTTCCGCCGGAGGCCTGCATCAGATCCAACCTTGACGAGCCCTTGCGACCTTTTTCACCCACCGTCGGTTCTCCCTTCTCACCACCATGGTCGGTGCAGCATGAGCTCGTAGTCCTCTAGGGAGAGGGCGGTGATGGGGTCGGGGCCACCGAGGTGGACCAGGAGGAAGGGGGCCATCATGAGAGGAGGTCGGGGTGGGTGACGTTGGAAGCGGCAGATCTGTGGAGGAGCCGACCCTAAACAAGTTTTCATTATTTTTTCCCGGTTTCGTTGCGAGACACTCTTTGGATGATGAAACTTGCCCAGTTGATGAATCGAGTTGTAGTTCCGGGTTGATAGAGGATGACCATCCTTCCGGCGACGCAACGTCTGTTTGTGCTTTACTTACCTCATTTCTGGGTGTTTTTGTTTTATCATGCTTTAGTTTTTTTCGCTTGTTGTTTGCTTGTTTTGGTTTCTTTTGAGTCTTGTTGTATTGTCGGTTAGTCCGGTTGTCAGTTTGTGGCCTCTCGAAGTTGTACGCTTTGAATTCTTACTTTTTCAAAAAAAAAAAAATGTGCGCTCGCTTTTGTTTTTGCAATTTAGGTAGCGTGATCGCTACCTTTGAATCTCTTGGAAATTTCTATAACAAGCGCCTCCACCTCCTCTAGCTGGATCTGGATCTTTCAATGTTGTTGTTCAGACCGCTTATCTCAATCGCTCTCGAGATTGGAATCAGCTAGCGCATAATTTGGAATTTGATTCTTCACGCGAAATTACAGCGGTGTGTTTCACTACATCTCTATCGTATAATTCTATATGCTGAATTTGACGCATTTTTTCTACTTCTGATTTGAATCCAGCGTTGAAACTTCGTATTCAAACATCTGGTATGGTTGATTTGATTTGAGTTTAATATAATTAGGAATTTCCGTTGCGAAAATGGGGTTTGATTATATTAGATTAGGTTTTGTAAGAACAGAGTAAGGGCTTGTGAAAAGTTTTCTTTCCATTGATTAATGAATGATCGTACCATATATACACAAGAGATAACTAACAAGTACTAGATATATTATCAAAAAGATACATATCCATACTATTATAAAATGAAAGCTTCTCAAATGAACAGTAGAATTCTTACCCTTATTTTACTCTTTATTTACAGCTTTAACCTTCTTACTTCAACAAGCTAGAAGAAATCCACGTGTTTCTCATTTAGACCTATCTACTTCCACGCATCCAACATAAAACCCATGTGTCTCCTTCTACAGCTTCATCTGCGTAAACCGCCTATCTCTCCTCTATTTGTTTTGCTTCAGTCCCCCTCTATTTATCTTTCGTTCTCCCCACCCCCCCCCCACCCCCCCCCACCCACCCCTCATCAAATCACTCTGTTCTATTGCTAAGATATTCAGATTGGGGACTGTCGTAGCCTTAATCTGAACCACGAGAAGATTCTTGGAAAAGGCGAGATTCTCTAGAAAAAGCTTTTCGTATCTTCGATCCGTTGACCTGAAATAATCAATGAACCAAAGGAGGTTGAACCCCCTGATTCACCTCTGACGCTCAAGTCAGTCAACAAGCTATGGAGGCTCTCTCCTCAATTCTCTAGCTAGCAAAAAGAATGTGCCAAACAAAAGTCATTAGGGTTAGGGTAAAATACCTCTTCCTTTCCTGATAGCTTATTGGGCCTAATTAATTACCTTTATTAACAGCCCAATTACCCTCACCCTCCCTTGTAGCATCTTTTAAGAGACTTAATTTGATATCCTATTTTTATTAGGAAGATCATTAATTAGGGAAAATCCCAAATTATCCTCATCATTTTGCCCCTCAGGCTTCTGAGGCTATCCGTGAGCTCGGGAGATCGACATCACGCATGACTTTGGGCTAACCTATGACCAGATCCAGCACGCCCACTCCGGATTAGGGCGACTTTTGCCGCTTGCCGACCGCACGGCCGTGCGTACAAAACGCACAGGCTGTGCGGTGCTCTCGACTTTTGATTTAATTAAGATTAAAAAATGCACGGCCAAACTCCAAAACGCACGGCCAACCGCACGGCTGTGCGGTTTTCTCGTTGACGGTGATTTTTCGCACGGCTGTGCATTGCTCTCGACTTTTGATTTTAATTAAAATTTCAAAAATGCACGGCCGTGCGGTCCACCGCACAGCCCGTGCGGTGGCCTCGACTTGCTATTGTAAACGACACTTTGTTGTTCGATTTGCTATTGCGTACGGCGCTCTGCCGTTTGATTTGCTATTTGCGAACGATGCTCTGCCGTTCGACTTTGCTATTTGCGAACGACGCTATGCCGTTCGACTTTGCTATTTGCGAACGACGCTCTGCCGTTCGACTTTGCTATTTGCGAACGACGCTCTGCCGTTCGACTTTGCTATTTGCGAACGACGCTCTGCCGTTCGACTTGCTATGTTCCATGCTTATGGAATGTGGATCCTTGCTTCAAGGATCGCTGAAACTTGATCATACCAAATCAAAATGCATTGCAATTGCCCAAAAAACATAGTTCGACAAAGTTCAGCGACGTGATTGTCTTCAAAACTAAAAATGTAAAGTCTTGCCAAGGGGACTGACCCGGGGGCCTCGTTAAAACCTCTCCGCAGGAAAAACCTCATGGGAAAAACCATACGGAGAGGAAAAAGAGTACCCCGCTCCTGGCGCTAGCTCAAGCATAGAACTTTTTCAGATTCAGGGTGTTCCAAGTGCGCGGGACACTCCTGCCACTTAGCTCCTCTAGCTTGTATGAACCGTTCCCCAGACTTGCTACCACTCGATACGGTCCTTCCCAATTCGGTCCTAACTTGCCTTCTGCTAGGTCTTTGGTATTAGTGAGGACCTTTCTGAGCACGAGGTCACCGACTGCGAAGCTTCTTGACTTGACGTGCCTCCCATGAGATCGCGCCATCTCCTGTTGGTATGCTGCCATTCGAATGGTTGAGGCTTCACGCTTCTCCTCCAATAAGTCGAGGTTGGCCTCTAGCGCTTCATCATTTCCTCCTTGCTCGAACGCCTAGTTCTTATTGTGGGCAACCCCATCTCCAAGGGTATGACCGCTTCTGCCCCGTATGCTAGAGCGAAGGGTGATTCTCCGGTGGATCTCCTGGGAGTGGTACGATGCCCCCAGAGTACCGCCGGAAGCTCTTCCGCCCACCGCCCCTTAGCATGGTCCAGCCTCTTCTTGATCCCCTCAAGAATTGCCTTGTTTGTCGCCTCCGCTTGTCCGTTGGCCTGCGGGTAAGCTACAGATGAGTAGAAGTTCTTAATTCCATATCCTGCACAAAAAGCTTTGAACGCAGCGCTACTGAATTGAGTGCCATTGTCAGAAATCAAAGAATGAGGAATGCCAAAGCGAGTAATAATATATTCCCAGACGAATTTCTTCATGTCAGTGTCCCTGATGTTCACCAAGGGCTTGGCCTCAACCCATTTGGTGAAGTAGTCTGTAGCTGTAACCAGGTAACGCACATTACCCGGTGCCTTGGGGAAAGGACCGACTATGTCAAGTCCCCACTGTGCGAAGGGCCATGGGCTGGTCAGTGGATGCAAATCAACTGCTGGCTGATGAGTCAACTTGGTGAATTTTTGGCACTTCTCACACCTTTGCACGTAACTATCAGCGTCCCTTTTCATGTACGGCCACCAGTAACCCTGTGATCGTGCTCTGGATGCCAGACTCCTGGCTGCTGCATGTACCCCACATACCCCTTCGTGTATTTCAAATAAGAAGTCTTCGACCCGGGAAGGCGGCACACATCTCAAATAAGGTCCTGAGAAGGATCTCCGGTATAGAATTCCCTATGGGGATATCCAGAAACGTTCGGCCCGAAGCCTTACTAAGCGCGCTTCTCGCTTGTCTTCAGGCAGGGTACTCTGCATTAGGTAGTCAAATATGGGGTCCATCCAACTGGGCTCGGTGTCCACCTGGACCACCTCGTCTGACTCGATGCTTGGAGTCTCAAGAAGGTCGATGTGCACCCACACCCCTTCCCCTCCCCAGTTCGACGAAGCCAACGTTGCCAAGGCGTCGGCGATTTCATTTTGCTCGCGAGGAATCTGTTGTACCCTGAATTCTTTGAAACCTGAAAGTAAACTTCTAGCCTTCTCCAGATAGGCCAACATACGGACAGACTTCGCCCCATACTCCCTTGTGACTTGATTTACTATAAGATGTGAATCTGAGTGCACAATTATTTCTCTCGCTCCGCAGTTCCTTGCAGCAATCAGACCCAAAATCAAAGCTTCATACTTGGCCTCGTTGTTCGTCGCATCAAAACCAAGCTTAACCGCTGTCTTGATCACCTCACCGGTTGGCGATGTCAGAACCAGACCTGCTCCAGCTCCTCTGCGATTCCGAGCCCCGTCGATCTGGAGCTCCCAAGTGGATTGCTCGCCCACACGTAGCGACCAGACAGGGCACTCCTCTTCCGGTGCCCCATCAACGAACTCTGCCACAAAGTCCGCCACAACCTAGCCCTTAATCGACGTTCTTGCGACGAACCTGATTTCATACTGTCCTAACTCGACTGCCCAACGAGCAACCCTTCCTGACAAATCCGAGCTAGACAACAACGCTTTCAAGGGAAAAGCAGTGATAACAACGATTGGGTGAGCCTGGAAATAATGATTCAACTTCCTAGCAGCGACGATCAAAGCGAGCAATAATTTCTCTAGGGGAGTGTACCTTGTTTCTGCATCCAACAAAGTTTTACTAACGTAGTAGACAGGGTGTTGGAGCCCTCCGACCTCTTTGATGAGAACCGAGCTAACAGCCTTTTCTGAGACAGCTAGGTAGAGGAATAGTTCTTCTCCGTCTAGTGGGACTGCCAAGATAGGAGGTTTTTGAAGATAGACCTTGAGCTCTGACAACGCTTGCTCGCACTCGTCGTCCCATTGGAAGATTCGATCTCCCTTCAACTGCTTGAAGAAGGCACTACACTTGTCCGACGATCTGCTGATAAAACGGTTCAACGCAGCTGCCATCCCTGCGAGTTTCTGCACGTCCCTGACGCTGCACGGACTCTGAACGGACTGGATGGCGCGGATCTGATCCGGGCTGGCTTCGATACCTCTTCTAGTAACCAGATGCCCCAGGAATTTGCCCGAACCGACACCGAAAGCGCATTTAGATGCATTCAGCTTCAAATCGGCCTGCTTTAATACGCTGAATACTCGTTGTAAGTCTCCAAGGTGATCGTCTCGCTGCAGGCTCTTGACGACCATATCATCAATATACACCTCAACTGTCCCGCCGATTAAGTCTCCAAATAGGGACACCACCATCCTCTGGAAGGTTGCCCCAGCGTTTTTCAAACCAAACGGCATGACCTTATAGCAGTACGTACCTCAGGGCGTCATGAAAGCTGTCTTCTCTTGGTCATCCTTATGCAATGGGATTTGATGATAACCCCTGTAAGCGTCAAGGAAGCTCATCCTTTCATGTCCTGCTGTCGAATCTACCAGTTGATCGATCTTGGGCAGGGGGAACAAATCTTTTGGGCAGACCTTGTTCAAATCAGTGAAATCAATACAGACTCGCCACTCCCCATTCTTTTTCTTGACCACCACAGGATTAGCAACCCATGTTGGAAACTTCACCTCCTTGACCGCGTCAGCCTCTAACAATTTCTGTAGCTCTTTTAGAACTGCGTCTGTGTGCTGTACAGAGGACCTACGCGCTCGCTGCACGACTGGCTTAACGCCCCTATCAACATTGAGTCGGTGACAAGCAATTTCCGGGCTCAAGCCTGGCATTTCATATGGGGTCCAAGCAAAGACCTCCCTATTTCTCCTCAGTAGTCCAGACAAAGACTCTAACTCGTCACCTGAAATATTAGCACCTACTAAAAAATACTTGTCAGGTTCAGAGGGACTTACCAGGACTTTCTGCAGTTCCTCCACTGACTTGTCTGCAGGCGGCGTGCCCACTTCGTCCAGCACTTGAGGCGCAGTCGCCACCATATTGACATCTCCCGACTTGACACCCAGGCACTGGCGTGCGGCTCCCTGGTCCCCTTTGACTCGAATCACGTTTCCTAGGTATGGGAACACAATCAGCTGATGCAGAGATGAGTGTACCGCTCCCATACGGTGAAGCCAAGGGCGCCCCAGAATGGCGTTGTAGGATGATGGGACGTTCACCACAAGGAAATCTACTTCCACCGCCTTTCCTCCAAGCATAGCTGGTTCTTTTAACATCCCAATCGGCCAGACAGGGAACGCGCCGAGTCCCGTCAATTGTGTAGAGATAGGAATCAAGTCTTCCTGTTTCCTCCCTAGCTTCTTGAACAAATCAAAGAACATAAGATCCACAGAACTGCCAGAGTCAACAAGAATTCTACGTACCTGGCAGTCCCCAAGTCCAACTGTAAGGACGAGAGGGTCGTTATGGGGACTCTAGAGGTCAGCCAAATCCTCATCCGAAAATGTTAGCGCGAGAGATGCATCAATTCTCGGCTTCTTGCTCACAACTTGTTCAGCCTTCAAAACCTGCAGAGCATGGCACTTGCGTCTATGGTCGTGTCTGGAGCTTACAGTCTGCTTAACGGATGACTCAATCATATGAATCACCCTGATCTGAGCATCTTTGCTTCCTTCGGACTTCTCATCCGGGCGGGCTACCACCGCCTGATTGGCTCCCGAACCAGACCCCGATTCCAGAAAATCGTCCAAGTGTCCCTACGCGGCCCACTTTTCGAACGCTGCTCTCAGATCTACACATTCTCCTGTCAGATGCCCCTTCTCTTTATGATAGGCGCAATATTTCCCCATTTGACGGTCTTTCGGATCGCCACTCCACTTAGGAGGCCATACAAAGAACGGTTTTCCTTTAATCTGGGGAAGGATGCGGTAGATCGGCTCCTTGAACACTGTGCTCACAGCCTTCAACTCGGTAACAGGCAGTAGTCCCCTGTTCCGCGGTCTTCCCTCTTTTTTCCTGTCCGGGACGTCGATGCGATGCTGAGGGGACACGGATCTACGCTCCTTCGAGTGCTTTTGATCATCATCTAATTTGACATACTGCCTGATCTTCTCCTGGAGATCCTGAATATCGAATACAGGTAGCAAAATCAGATTCTCCCTCAACTTGCTATCTCTCGGGAGCGCTGATCTGAAGGTCGAGACTACAGTTTCCTCATCGCAGTGCTGAATCTCTGCGCAACAATCCATAAATCTTGAAGAGAACTGCCTCAGACTCTCACCCCTGCGCATTTTCACATCAAGTAGAGACCCCATAGTAGTTGGTTCCTTACTATTTGCAATGAATCTAGCAACAAATTTCCTAACAAGTTGACTCCAAGAATGAATAGAATTTTCCTCTAAAGTATGAAACCACTTAGCAGTGGAACCCCCCAGACTAGCAGGAAACATCCTACACATCATGGCATCGTTTTCTACCCATAAAGCCATCTTATTAGAGAATGACGAAACATGAACTACTGGGTCTGTTTTCCCGTCATACATATCAAAAGAAGGGGAAGAAAACTTAGCTGGTGGTTGCTGTCGGCGAATCCCCCTAGCAAAGGGAGTCGACGTCATCCTGGCGAGCTGCAACTCAGCCTGCCGCTGTGCACCGATGAAGCCATAGGCTTCGTGATGATGACCGTTTCGGCGCGACTCTGCACTCCTCGAGCGAGTGCGCTGCGCGCATCCCTGTGATCCAGAGTGACGTTGCTCACTGCCATGTCGACGATCGGACCCAGCCGGCGAGCGACCACGGGGCTGCGATCGACGTAGAGGAGTCCCTCCAGCCCCTCCAGAGCGGTCAACACGTGCAGGGCCTCGCTGATATGACCCTGCTCTCCCGGAATGCGACGCGGAGGAGGAAGTTCGGTTAGTCCCCATACGCCTCGAGCTTCGATCCTGGCGAACCTCTCTTGGGGCTCTGAATTGACGCTCCCTGCCAAGAGCTACATCACGCTGCTCCCGACGTTGACCATGGGGGGACTCAAGAACGCTCTCCAGACGAGGGCGCAACCTACTTGATTCAAATCCCTCCATCAGTCTCTTCCCTTGGGCGCGCTCGAACGCCCGCCTAAAGGTCTCCAGCTCACTGCGCACCGAGAGCATCTCAGAATCCTTTCCAACCGCCACAGCCGCCAACTCGGCGTTCCTTCGCTTTGACTCTGCCAGGGCCGCCTGGATCTCTTGCGAACGACGCTCGGCCTCGACCCTGGCCGCTTCTAACTCCGCCAGTCGGCGGTCCTGCTCAGCCCGAGCGGCAGCGGCGACCGCGATCTCCTCAGCCAGCCTTCGCTCGGCGTCTGCCCTAGACGCCTCCTCTACAGCAGCGTGGGCCGCTTCCGAATTGCTCGTCACTCTCCTAGAGTTTGCCATCCTTGCGCCTTTTCCCACAAACGGCGCCAAATGTCGTAGCCCTAATCTGAACCACGAGAAGATTCTTGGAAAAGGCGAGATTCTCTAGAAAAATCTCTTCGTATCTTCGATCCGTTGACCTGAAATAATCAATGAACCAAAGGAGGTTGAACCCCCTGATTCACGTCCGACGCTCAAGTCAGTCAACAAGCTATGGAGACTCTCTCCTCAATTCTCTAGCTAACAAACAGAACGTGCCAAACAAAAGTCATTAGGATTAGGGTAAAATACCTCTTCCTTTCCTGATAGCTTGTTGGGCCTAATTAATTACCTTCATTAACGGCCCAATTACCCTCCCTTGTAGCATCTTTTAAGAGACTTAATTTGATATCCTATTTTTATTAGGAAGCTCATTAATTAGGGAAAATCCCAAATTATCCTCATCAGGGATGAATGATATCAATCACTAGGCTTCTGCTTCGTTTCTGCCTTTTTTTTGTTGTTGAGTTATTTTTACTTCTCCTACCTATCCTAATTTTTATTTGTGTGCAGTCGCCTCCTATGCTTCGTCGTCTCGCAGAGTTCTCCTTTGGATTTCTGCATTGGATCCTCTCTGGAGGCTTCGAGTGGACGAACTGGTGGCATGTATTAATCCGTCCAACGGATCCCCTTGATTTCCCAGTTTCGGTCTTTTACCAATGAGCAAGGCATGATGGTTAATTTCATTGCATTGGATGTGTTTTTGATTGACCAAATATGTAGGCGGTGACTAAGAGACTCGCGACTGATGTTCCATTTGGTGTTCGCACGCTTGCCTCGGTCACAACTTGCTACTTGGCTGGAACCAAGGCTGTTTTTTTGTAGATTGTAGATATAATAATTTTTCTCAACTTAAATACATTTTTAAAGTAATATTCTTGCAAACAGCTACATATGCACAAACGTTGTTTTTTTGTAGACATAGCAGCTTTTAATTCTCTACAGATTGCCAAACAAGCATAGGAACGTTGTTGTGAAGTATAAACTATAAACAAATCTTTTCCCTCCTTTTAAAAAACCAATCTTTTTCAGCTATATCAACCAGTTTTGTGATTGCCATATTATACCTCTAGGATAGTATTGAACTGGGACACTTATTCACTTCATGGCATTTGTCAAATTCATACTATTTTAAAAATGAAAGCTTCTCAAATGAACAGTAGAATTCTTACCCCTACTTTCCTCTTTATTTACAACTTTAACCTTCTTACTTCAACAAGTTAGAATAAATCCACGTGTTTCTCATTTAGGCCTATCTACTTCCACGCGTCCAAAATAAAATCCATGTGTCTCCTACTACAGATTCATCTGCGTACACCGCCTCGCTCTCCTATGTTCCTTTTTCTTCTATCTGTCTCGATTTATCTTTCGTTCTCTCCCCCTCATCAAATCGCTCCGTTCTATTGCTAAGATTTTTAGATTGGGGACGAATGATATCAATCACTAGGCTTATGCTTAGTTTCTGCCTTTTTTTTTTTGTTGAGTTATTTTTACTTCTCTTACCTATCCTAATTTTTATTTGTGTGCAGTCGCCTCCTATGCTTCGTCGTCTCGCACAGTTCTCCTTTGGATTTCTGCATTGGATCCTCTCCGGAGGCTTCGAGTGGACGAACTGGTGGCATGTATTAATCCATTCAACGGATCCCCTAGATTTCCCAGTTTCGGTCTTTAATCAATGAGCAAGGCATGATGGTTAATTTCATTGCATTGCATGTGTTTTTGATTGACCAAATATGTAGGCGGTGACTAAGAGACTCGCGACTGATGTTCCATTTGGTGTTCGCACGCTTGCCTCGGTCACAACTTGCTACTTGGCTGGAACCAATGATGTTTTTTTTGTAGATTGTAGATATAGTAATTTTTCTCAAATTAAATACCTTTTTAAAGTAATATTCTTGCAAACAGCTATATATGCACAAAAGTTGTTTTTAATAGATATAACAACTTTTAATTCTCTACAGATTGCCAAACAAGCATAGGAACGTTGTTGTGAAGTATAAACTATAAACCAATCTTTTCCCTCCTTTTAAAAAACCAATCTTTTTCAGCTATATTAAACAGTTTTGTGATTGCCAGATTATACCTCTAGGATTGTATTGAACTCGGACACTTATTCACTTCATGGCATTTGTCAAATCCATACTATTCTAAAAATGAAAGCTTCTCAAATGAACAGTAGAATTCTTACCCCTATGTTACTCATTATTTACAACTTTAAACTTCCTACGTCAACAAGTTAGAAGAAATCCAAGTGTTTCTAATTTAGGCCTATCTACTTCCACGCGTCCAACATAAAACCCATGTGTCTCTTTCTACAGCTTCATCTACGTACACCGCCTCTCTCTCCTATGTTCCTTTTGCTTCTATCCACCTCTATTTATCTTTCGTTCTCTCCCCCTCATCAAATCGCTCCGTTCTATTGCTAAGATATTCAGATTGGGGACAAATGATATCAATCACTAGGCTTCTGCTTCATTTCTGCCTTTTTTTGTTGTTGAGTTATTTTTACTTCTCCTACATATCCTAATTTTTATTTATGTGCAGTCGCCTCCTATGCTTCGTCATCTCGCATAGTTCTCCTTTGGATTTCTGCATTGGATCCTCTCCGGAGGCTTCGAGTGGACGAACTGGTGGCGTGTATTAATCCGTCCAACGGATCCCCTAGATTTCTCAGTTTCGGTCTTTTACCAAAATGAGCAAGGCATGATGGTTAATTTCATTGCATTGAATTTTTTTTGATTGACCAAATATGTTGGCGGTGACTAAGAGACTCGTGACTGATGTTCCATTTGGTGTTCTTTTATCTGCATGCTTGCCTCGGTCACAACTTGCTACTTGGCTGGAACCAAGGCTATTTTTTTTTGTAGATTGCAGATATAGTATTTTTTCTCAAATTAATTACCTTTTCAAAGTAATATTCTTGCAAACAGTTATATATGCACAAAAGTTGTTTTTAATAGATATAACAACTTTTAATTCTCTACAGATTACCAAACAAGCATAGGAACGTTGTTGTGAAGTATAAACTATAAACCAATCTTTTCCCTCCTTTTAAAACACCAATCTTTTCAGCTATATTAACCAGTTCTGTGATTGCCAGATTATACCTCTAGGGTAGTATTGAACTGGGACACTTATTCACTTCATGGCATTTGTCAAATCCATACTATTCTAAAAATGAAAGCTTCTCAAAATGAACAGTAGAATTCTTCCCCCTATTTTACTCTTTATTTACAACTTTAACCTTCCTACTTCAACAAGTTAGAAGAAATCCACATGTTTCGCATTTAGGCCTATCTACTTCCACGCGTCCAACATAAAACCCATGTGTCTCCTTCTATAGCTTCATATGTGTACACCGCCTCTCTCTCCTCTGTTCCTTTTGCTTCTATCCGCCTCTATTTATCTTTCGTTCTCTCCCCCTCATCAAATCGCTCCGTTCTATTGCTAAGATTATCAGATTGGGGACGAATGTAATCAATCCCTAGGCTTCTGCTTCGTTTTTGCCTTTTTTTTGTTGTTGAGTTATTTTTACTTCTCCTACATATCCTAATTTTTATTCGTGTGCAGTCGCCTCCTATGCTTCGTCGTCTCGCACAGTTCTCCTTCGGATTTCTGCATTGGATCCTCTCTGGAGGCTTCGAGTGGACGAACTAGTGGCATTTATTAATCCGTCCAACGGATCCCCTAGATTTCCCAGTTTCGGTCTTTTACCAATGAGCAAGGCATGATGGTTAATTTCATTGCATTGGATGTGTTTTTGATTGACCAAATATGTAGGCGGTGACTAAGAGACTCGCGACTGATGTTCCATTTGGTATTCTTTTATCTGCACGCTTGCCTCGATCACAACTAGCTACTTGACTGAAGCCAAGGCTGTTTTTTTGTAGATTGTAGATATAGTAATTTTTCTCAAATTAAATACCTTCTTAAAGTAATATTCTTGCAAACAGCTGTATATGCACAAAAGTTGTTTTTTGTAGATATAGCAGCTTTTAGTTCTCTATAGATTGCCAAACAAGCATAGGAACGTTTTTGTGAAGTATAAACTATAAACCAATCTTTTCCCTCCTTTTAAAAAACTAATTTTTTCAGCTATATTAACCAGTTCTGTGATTGCCAGATTATACATCTAGGATAATTTTGAACTGGGACACTTATTCACTTCATGGCATTTGTCAAATCCATACTATTCTAAAAATGAAAGTTTCTCAAATGAACAGTAGAAGTCTTACCCATATTTTACTCTTTATTTACAGCTTTAAACTTCCTACTTCAACAAGTTAGAAGAAATCCACGTGTTTCTCATTGAGGCCTATCTACTTCCACGCGTCCAATATAAAACCCATGTGTCTCCTTCTACAGCTCCATCTGCATACACCGCCTCTCTCTCCTCTGTTCCTTTTGCTTCTATTCGCCTCTATTTATCTTGTGTTCTCTCCCCCTCATCAAATCGCTCCGTTCTATGGCTAAGATATGCATATTGGGGACGAATGATATCAATCACTAGGCTTCTGCTTCATTTCTGCCTTTTTTTTTGTTGTTGAGTTATTTTTACTTCTCCTACCTATCCTAATTTTTATTTGTGTGCAGTCGCCTCCTATGCTTCGTCGTCTCGCATAGTTCTCCTTCGGATTTCTGCATTGGATCCTCTCCGGAGGCTTCGAGTGGACAAACTGATGGCGTGTATTAATCCGTCCAACGGATCCCCTAGATTTCCCAGTTTCGGTCTTTTACTAATGAGCAAGGCATGATGTTGTATTTAGTTGGCTTTCTTCTCTATTAACTAGGCAAGGGAAGTGTTAATGCTTTATAAATCGCTTGTAATTTTCATTTTGTCGGGGTCACTATTTTATCGAGTGCCTTAAATTTCTTTACTTGTCATGACATTGCCTTTACTAACCAATACAATGTAGAAATATTTATCTAGCTAGGTTGGATGGAAAAAAAAGGAAATTTTTCGTGTTTGATATAGCGCATGTGTTAGCCATTAACGGATTCACCAATTTGCTTTTTAAGTCACAATCACTGCATTACCTATACTAACTCATATGCTATTTTATTGAGCCATATTAATAATTAGGATTTGTTCGTTTACATGACATTACACGTTATAATGGGCTTATTTTGCAAAATAGATTATTAAAGACATTAAGAGGGAAAATGGGCTGAGATTTGAATTTGAATATGATAGAAAAGACAGAAAATAATAGCTTATTTACCACTCATTCCAAACATAACTTACTCTTTTATAACTATTATAATATATTATAATGATTAATAAATGTACAACCGAACTAGGCCTTAGTTATCACTATTCCCATTTCAAATGGATATTTTGAACATAACATAGCTTCGATTGAAAAAATAAATTGTCATCAAATTATTCCCTTATGCAAATACATCCTGGAAGATAATACATTCATCAACTACATACAATCGGCTCAAAGCTCCACTTTCATTGTTAAAATCAATGTTCTAAAAGTTGTTAGGCGGGAGCTGAGCGGTGAGGGGGGCCTAGGCGGCTAGGCGGGGGCCTAGACGGACTAAAACATAATGCATGATCCATATGATTATTTGATTATGTTATCCCAAATCCATTAATCTTTATTAAACTATATTGGGATAAGATTTGATATTATATTATGGGCCTTATTGTACAAAGCCTAATCCAAAATTATGTTAATGCATCTGTCATCTTCTAAGATATTACAGCTTCCACAACATTTGAAGATTCTTCTCGCCTAGGCAGATCTAGGTGGGTCCTAGACGGAGGGTGACCGTCTAGCACCTAGCCAGGGCCTAGGTGGCCCTAGGCGGGGATTTTTAGAACATTGGTTAAAATACGAAGTTTTGTTGAAACTTAACATGGAGATGCTCATATTTAGAACTTCTTTTAATACCTTAAGAAATTGACAATATACTTACACCGGAACATGGAGTATCGTATAAGTTCCGTCATTTATACAAGCAACAAGTTCTGCTATTTATGTGAGCTCCAAGTTCGTAAGGCGGGTGGCCATATAAATACCAAATTTATTGGGTTTATAGAAATTTGTACATATCTAAACAGACAAAAGTAAAGATTGGATGTAATTATTTATCTTTAAATTATGTAATTTGCTATTATTTTCTATTTTCATTGTAATCGGGTAAATAAAGTCTTATTCATAATACACCAGCTTTAAAAAATGCAGATATTTCATTTAATATTTAAGCAAAAATATATTTTGCAATAGACTTTACTTATCATATTAGTTGTAAAAAAATACTATAGTCTTAAGATTTTCGTTTCCCCGTGCAAAGCACGGGGCCTTCAACTAGTCTATTCTAAAAGATAAACAACCGAAATTAAGGTAACAAGAAGACATTATCTTTCCTAATACTCTCCCTCAAGTTAAAGCGTGTAAATCTCGAATATCTAACTTGCGAAGGAGGTAGGAGAACTGTTGTTTCCCAAGGGCCTTAGTAAAGATATCAACAGGATGATTAGTCATGGACACATAAGTAGTGGTGATCGCCCCGAATTGAATGTGGTCACGAACAAAATTAAGATCTATCTCAATATGCTTCGTGCATTCGTGAAAGACGTGATTAGCAGAAATGTGGATAACAGCCTAACTGTCACACATGAGCCGCATGGGACAGGAGTGGTGAAAACCTAGTGAAGTCAGGAAAGCCTTGAGCCATAGAAGCTCACAACAAGGAGCTGCCATAGACCGGTACTCAGCCTCGGCAGAAGAACGTGCAACAATAGGCTATTTCTTGGTCTTCCAAGAAATAGGAGATTTGCCTAAGAAGACGAAGTAACCCATCAAAGAGCGACGTGTGAGGGGATAAGCAGCCCAATCAGAGTCACTGACAGGACCGGAAACCGGTGTCGTTTTCCTGTCAAAATAATCCTAATTCACCTACTAAAGAGTATAGTAAGTAAGTCAGGGTCGATCCCACAGGGAGTCGGTTATCTGTATGAAATAACGTGTGACTAACAAGTAACAGGGGGTTGTTTGGAACAATCGCAATGTAACCAAAGATTCAATTATGACAAGTGATGAAATATAATGAGAGAAGATATTCCACCAGACAAATATCCACACCACAATGCAATCGGTTGATCACTGAAAACTATCTTTCCAAGTTCTTTTACTATCTTATTATTGTTCCCACCCTAATCGTAAATACTATCGATTCTCACAGTTGTCGATAGACTTATTACGGTACCAATGATAAAGTACAACTGATTCTCACAGTTGGCAGCGTACTCTAGCACCAATGCAGCAATAGCAATGCACACAAGGATATAGGATACATGCAAGTAAAAAGACGTACAAGTACTCACTCCCCTACTTAACATGCAATTGATTCTCACACACAATTGTACGCTCGGAACCCCTATACGCACAATTGTGTTTGCCACTAGATATGCACTCGGAACCCCTATATGCAATCCTAGCAATATGATAGATGCTGAAAAACCTAGTTAGCTACGCTAGAAGAATCAACATAAATCAATAGACAGTTCAATCAAGAGAATCAATCCAATTTAATAAGATATAGAACAAGGAATAGAAATCTCACAACCAATTCATTGTAGTGCTTCAATTGTCTAGCGAAACAAAAGTGTTTAGCTATCCATTGTTTAAAAACCTAGAAAATTGTATTGTAAAAAGGGAGAGGAACTCTCCTCTACGAACTATTAACAAGACCTTAAATAGGATCTCAGAAAGTTAACCTAGCAAACAAAATAAGGAAAATAAAATATACTAAAGTATAAAGTCTAAAATACTAAAATAGGAATAATAATAAAACACGTCAGCCGCGCGGTCTTCACTCCCACCGCGAGGCGGTGGCTTCATCTGGCGCGCGGCTCTTCTCTGAGGATCTTCGCTGGGTCGCGGTGACAGCGACGCGGGGCGGTGCTGGCAGCTTCTTCATCCTTCATCTGCTCCAAAGTACTGCTATGTGAGGCAGCTTTCTCCTTTAGCTCTGAGCAGATCTTCTTCTTCATCTTCATTAGGCTGCAGAAACCTTCAAATCTGTACTACTTCAACTTTTCTCCTAAGTCACAGACTTAGCCTAATTCTTCACCAAAACTCCATCCAATATGTGTCAATAGTCACTAGTTAAGGTGTACTAAATTGCACCTATCAAATATCCCCACACTTAGACCTTTACTCGTCCCGAGTAAATCAGCTCCATCATACTCCAATCCAACAAAAATCAAGGTCTCAGGAAGTGTGACAACATAAGACACCAACGACTACAACAACTCAACAATCCGCACTCCAAACAACCAAAATGAATGATGCGAGAGAACTCTAATCCTAACTCCTGTCTAGCTCCTTATTGCTCCAAAGTGGCCTACCCGAACTCCTTATATCGCCTCTTCTTATGACGCCTCGCCAATAGGTAAGAGAAATCCTAAAATCACTCTTTTTCTTTTCCACTCATTTTGCCAAGGCGCCCTTTCGGGTTTTTACCAAGCCACTCATTTCATTTTACTAGACGTCTCACATGTTCTCACATCACTCCAGTCCACTTTTGCCCTGGTATATACCAGTCGGACTACCTGCTTCTTGCCTGAGCCGCCCTTTCGGGTTTTCAGCTCATCGCAGGATTTTGATTGCCTTTTCAAATTTTTGTGGCTTTTTTTTTTTTTAGAATCTCAAAATGCAAGTACGAAATGCATGAAATAAATCTGTACACTAGCTATGATAGACAGTGAGTCTAAATCCCTCCCCACACTTGAAATACACATTGTCCTCAATGTAGAGACGAAGACAAAGAAATAGGGAAGAGAGAAAATAAACTCACTGGAACGGTGGATACCATGGATGGCGCGGCGGATGTGGGTGCCTCCCAAAGTACTGCTCCTGGATAAAGGCCTCGGGTGCACTTAGTTGGCCGGTGATGTCTCGTGTAATCTCGGCCTGTATGTCCTACAACCGAGCCAAAGTCGCGTCGTTCACGGCCTCCTGACGTAGCGTGAAATCAGCAAAACGGACGAACATCTCGTCCCAGGAGAACTCAGGGGGCTGTGAAGAAGTGGAGGCTACTTCGGGAGCAGGTGGATCAACATTCATGATCATGGGCACAGCAGCCTGGGGTGCAGTCTCCTCGTCTTAAGGGATGATCTCGGCATCGGAAGAAATGTACCAACCAGTGAAATCTCTCGGATAAGCTAACGGACGAGGGAGACGCAAAAGATGACCTTCATAAGAGCACCACAAATACTGCCCCGGAGATCCGCTCAACATACCACAATGCCGCATAAAAGGGATATCACAGCGAATGGGCATGAGCGGCTGCGGCATAGTGTCCATCGAAATCCTGGCTACAGCAATCAGGGTAATCAATCCTCCCTGAACAATATCTTGTACAGCGCCTTCACGGATTTGCTGTAGCCCATACAGCCAAATCACAACCCATCCAGGGGTCACTTCATCTAAAGGATCAATCATTGCGGAGAAAAGACCAAGACGTTTCAGGGAAACCTTGCCCTCCTCCACACATCCACAAAATGTCCTAAGCAGCACAGTGTATACCAAGCGGAGGCAGGGATGGACAATCTTGTCACTGGTCTTTTCTTTCTTCTGATATTCAGGCATACCCGATACACTGATCCAAAATTCCTTCATGGATGCCTTGTCGGGACCATGTCTCCACCCACCAGTAGACAGTCTCGACACACCTAACAGCGCCCTAACGTCATCTATAGAAAGGCCGTAACTCCAGCCCTCATACTTGAATGTGATACCCGCAATGAATTTCAGTTCCTTGCCGTTGACGATACGACGCGTGTAGCTCTTAGTCATGGTGGCGATAAATTGGTAGCACATGTCAGGGAAAACGGGGGCACATTTGTCTAGGAAGCCTCCCAATACCAACTTGTCCAGACATTGCTGAGTCAAGTCGAGCAAACCCAACTCGGCGAGTGATCCCCTATCAAAGAAGTGAGTCGGATGTACATGCCTAGCCGACACCACATCATATATGTCCAACTCCTCCGCAGTCATCCCCACCTTCCTAGCCCTTGACATTGTAAAAAAAAAGAATTAAGGTTCTTGAGACACAAGGCTAAGCAAAGGGCACTTACAATCGGTTGAGGATAGACCGCGAAGGTCACCGCGGGGCGGTGATGATATCTGAGCACAGGAGCCGGGCCGCGGTGGTGTTGATGCGGGGCGGCGACTGTTCACCTTCTTCTCCAAATTCAAAAATCTGAATCGCGTGAGGCGGTCGCTGTGCTATTCCTCTTCACACACCACCAAACCACCGAAAGAGCACCCAAATTTGTTCCGAGCACACCAACAAGCAAAAGGGCGCCCCCTTTCAACTACGAACCACCACAGGGGGGGAAATCGTCACAAAAGAATGTTTGGGTAGAGAAGAAACAAGGTTGGGTTACGGGCTTCCACTACCAAGGTGAGGGGGGGGCGATTTCGGTGGAGAGGGTTGTGGGTTAAGGTTTTGGAGATCGTGGAATAGGGCACGGCGGAGAGAGAGACTGGGAAGAAGAAGGGGAATAGGGTTTGGCGGGAGAGCTAATGGGGTAATAAGTGGGGAAAGTGGGACCGAGCCGCAGTTTTCAACTGACACCGTCAAATCCTTCGTATCCAACTCAAGAAATAAAAATATTACTCACCCGTTTAAGGTTTTTTCGGGGCCCTTTATTTCTTTTCTTTTTTTAGAGTTGAGAAATTATACCATAGGTCCACCGCGGGGCGGTGAGTGTCGCCGAGGGGCGGTGAGTTACAATGAGTACCGCATCTCTTCTCGGATTTACTTTCGTACCTGAAATGTGAGTAACAGGCGAACGAAACAAAGCAAAAATAAACTACGAAAATAATCTAGGGAAAAGAAGAGAAAATAACTAACCTGGGTTGCCTCCCGGACAGCGCCTTGGTTAACGTCGTTGGCTCGACGTGGGTTGTGGTTCATCCTGCTTCAGTGTCGAGGCTTTCGAGTAGTGTCTCGTCCTGGATTGGATCGAACCCCTCGTAGTAAGGCTTGCATCTGTGGCCGTTCACCTTGAAGGTGGTGCCGGTCTTAGGATTAATTAGGCCTATGGCTCCATGGGGATGCACCTCAGCGATTTCATACGGGCTTGACCATTTGGATTTCAGCTTTCCAGCAAAGAGCTTGAGCCGAGATTGGAATAGAAGAACTTTATCTCCTGGCTTGAAATCCTTTCGCAAAATATGCTTGTCATGCCACTGCTTGGTCTTTTCCTTGTAGTTAACTGAATTCTCGTAGGCGTCAAGGCGTAATTCCTCCAGTTCTTGCATTTGTAGCTTGCGGAATTCTCCCGCTTCATCCAGTTGCAAGTTGCATTTCTTTATTGCCCACCACGCCTTATGTTCAAGTTCGACGGGGAGGTGACAAGCTTTTCCAAATACCAGCCGGAATGGAGACATCCCTATCGGAGTTTTGAAAGATGTACGGTATGCCCACAGCGCGTCATTGAGCTTGGTGCTCCAGTCTCTCCGGTTGGCTGCTACCGTCTTTTCCAGTATGGCTTTAATCACTCTGTTGGAATTCTCGACCTGCCCATTAGTTTAAGGATGGTAGGCCATGGAGATTCTTTGGGTGACGTGATATTTCTTCAGCAGGGCAGTCACTGTCTTGTTGCAGAAATGGGTTCCCCTGTCACTAATTAAAGCTTTGGGTATTCCAAATCTTGAGAAAATGTTTTCCTTGAGGAAACCTGCTACAACTTTAGAGTCATCAGTCCTGGTGGCCTTCGCTTCCACCCACTTGGAAACGTAGTCCACCACAAGCAATATATATAGATTCCCATGAGAGTTAGGAAAGGGTCCCATAAAATCCATGCCCCATACGTCAAAGACCTCACAGAAAATCAGTGATGATTGCGGCATTTCATTCCTTCTGGTGATGTTGCCAACCCGTTGGCATCGGTCGCAGGATTTATAAAAAACGTAAGCATCCCTAAAGAGGTGCGCCCAATAAAATCATGCTTCCAATACTTTCCTAGCAGTCCTATTTGCTCCAAAATGACCCCCACATGCTTCAGAATGACAGAAGTTAAGGACATATTGTACCTCGTTGTCTGGGAGACATCGGCGGACTACCTGATCGACGCAATGCTTCCACAGGTAGGGATCATTCCAAACATAGTGGCGAGCTTCTCTGCGTACCTTTTCTTTCTGGGCTCTGGTGTAGTCTGGGGGAAATTCCTCTCGAACCAGGTAGTTGACTATGTATGCGTACCAGGGTCTGTAAGACTGGATTCCGAATAGGTTCATGGCAATATGAAAGGGGGAGTCAGAAATATCTCCAGGGCAAAGTGTGACTCCAGAGATGTGATCGCGGGGCGGTGATGTCTCTGGGGGTCGCAGTGAGCTTTCCTGGTTCTCAAGTAATCCAACCGCCGGGTCGCGGTGGTGGTGGCCGCGGGGCGGTGGTTTCTCCAACTTCATACTGGCTACAACTCGCCGGGTCGCGGTGGTGGTGACCGCGGGGCGGTGAGTGTTCTCTGAGCTGCCCTCGAGTGTAAAAAGTGTGTCATCTGGGAAGGTGCCATGTATGGGGCTCTGCTCATCGGGTTTATCTTCCTCATGGACGAGCCTACTCAGGTGATCCGCTACGAGGTTCTCTGCTCCCTTCTTATCACGGATTTCCACATCAAATTCAGTGAGAAGGAGAACCCATCGGATTAATCTTGGCTTTGCTTCTTTCTTCGTCATTAGGTAACGAAGAGCTGCGTGATCTGTATAGATAATCACCTTGACTCCCAAGAGGTATTGCCTAAACTTTTCCAAGGCAAAGACAACTGCCAGCATTTCTTTCTCAGTGGTGGAGTAGTTCCTCTGGGCTCTATTCAGAGTCATGGAGGCGTAATGAATCACGTGGGATGCCCGTCCCACTTTCTGGCCTAGAACTGCCCCAACCGCATAATCGATGGCGTCACACATGATCTCAAATGGGCGAGACCAGTCAGGTGCCTGAATGATGGGTGCACTTGTCAAGCGTTCTCTCAAGCAATCAAATGCTTTCTTGCATTCATCCGTGAATATGTAGGTCACGTCCTTCTTCAAGAGCTCGCATAGAGGTGAAGAAATTTTTGAGAAATCCTTGATAAATCTTCGGTAGAAACCTACATGACCTAAAAAGGAACGCACTTCACGCACATTAGTAGGATAAGGCAAAGACTGAATTACATCAATCTTTGCCTTATCGACCTCAATACCCCTAGTAGAGACAATATGACCCAGGACTATCCCCTGTTCCACCATGAAATGACACTTTTCATAATTTAAAACCAAATTGGTTTCAACACATCTTTTAAGTACAAGTGCCAAATGGTCTAAACATGAATCAAAGCTAGTTCCATGCACCGTAAAGTCATCCATAAAGACCTCAATGAATTTTTCAACATAGTCAGAGAAGATACTAACTATACATCGTTGAAATGTACCGGATGCGTTACACAATCCGAATGGCATTCTGCGGTATGCAAAAGTGCCAAAGGGACATGTAAAAGTGGTTTTCTCTTGGTCCTCTGGTGCGATGGCTACCTGAAAGTATCCTGAATATTCGTCGAGAAAACAATAGTAGGGCCGCCCAGCAAGGCGTTCTAGCATTTGATCAATAAAGGGTAGGGGAAAGTGGTCTTTCCGAGTTACCGTATTCAGCTTACGGTAATCGATGCACACCCTCCATCCTGTGGTGGTCCTGGTGGGAACTAAATCTCCATCTTGATTCTCCACTATAGTAATTCCTCCTTTTTTAGGGACAACCTGGGTTGGACTTACCCATTGGCTATCCGAAATAGGGAAGATCATATCAGTCTTGAGGAGTTTAAGCACCTCTTTCTTCACTACTTCCATCATTGGAGGATTCAGCCTTCTCTGTGGCTGCCTAGACGGTTTAGCTCCGTCCTCGAGTAGAATCCGATGCATACAAGTGGAGGGGCTTATCCCTCTTATGTCTGCAATGGTCCATCCAATAGCGGTTTTGTGCTCCCTGAGCACGTCTAAAAGTTTCATCTCCTGATCTGCAGAGAGCTTGCTAGACACAATGACTGGCAAAGTGTCTTCGGCTCCAAGAAAGGCATACTTGAGATGGTCCGGCAGCGGCTTCAATTCGATCTCTGGAGCCTGTTCAACAGAGGGAACGAGCCTTTGCTCGGGCTTAGTAAAATGGGGCCAATGCCCAAAGGATCTGTAGAATACTTACCATGAGTGTCCAGATGAGCGATGGCTTCCTGCATGTTAGAGGGTAAAGAGTATTCCTCATAGGACGAGTCCAAATTATTTTCAACAATAGACATCAACTCGTCAGAACCAGAAATATCAAAGACATCATGTGCAATGGAATCGATCACATCAATGGAACACAAAGAATGGTCTTCCTTGGGGTATTTCATGGCTTCATAAATATTATACTCCACCTTCTCCCCATCAAATTCCATAGAAAGTGTCCCACTTTGCAAATCAAGTTTCGTCTTAGCAATTTTCAAAAATGGTCTACCTAATAGTATAGGAGTTGCCTTTGTATCTGTTTCCATATCTAAAACATAAAAATCTGCAGGGAATATCAATTTATCGACCATAACAAGGACATCTTCTACTACCCCCCTAGGGTAGACACTAGACCTATCAGCTAATTGTATTACAATACTTGTTTCCTGCAGAGGTCCAAGTCCAAGGGATTCATAGAGAGAATAGGGCAGCACATTAATGGAGGCACCGAGATCGAGCATAGCTTTCTCAAATTTAGTGTCTCCGATAATACAGGGAATGCTCCACATACCTGGGTCTCCGCACTTCTTTGGCATGCGCCTCTGAAATACAGCAGATACGCGTTCACTGACCTTGACTTTTTCATTTCCCTTTAGCTTCTGGTTTCTTTTTACAGTGCACAGCTCCTTGAGGAACTTAGCGTACCTTGGTATACTCTTGACTAGCTTGAGGAGTGGGATGTTCACCTCACACTTACTGAAAGTGTCAAAGAGATCCTTGTCATCAATGACTCTCCTTTCCTTGAGTGCCTCTGGAAATAGGGCAGGTGGTTTCTCATATCCAAGGGGAGGGAAATTGGGGCATACATAGGGATCCTCTTCCTCGTCAGGAAGAGCTATGAGTTCTGGGCTTTCACCGCGGGGCGGTGGGTTCAACGCGGGGCGGTGTGGATCACCGCGAGGCGGTGTTGATGGTGTAGGATTACTGGGAGTTGTCGCCGGGTCGCGGTGAGAATCGCCGCGGGGCGGTGACAATGGCTCATTGGCAATGTCGATCTCAGCGTTGTCGTCCTCTTCAGCAGTAGGAGCGACATGTAATTCTTTGCCACTCCGTAGGGTTACTGCATTCGAAGTTTCTTTCCTGGCCTCTTTTCTGCCCCTAACCTCATCGACTAGGCTGCTCACGGACTCCTTTATGCTCTTTATGTCAGCCGCAGTCTCGCGCACATGCGTTGTAAAATGCATCGTTAGGGCATTGAGCATTGCTTCGGTTGAAGAGGGGTTGCTAGTAGTTGGTGGGTCATCAAAGCAAGTTTGTTGCGTTATAACAGACCTGGAGCCTTCAGCAGCATGAACTTCAGCAATCATGGTATCCTGCAGTCGCTTGCCTATCCCCACAATGACCTCCTTCAAAGAAGCAATTTCTTGCGACACATGTGACTCGCTGGAGATAATAGCACTCACTAGTCTGGTCCTCAGGGGTTCATTAAAATCCCTTGTACCTTCAGCCATATCTTGAAGTGTGGTCATGGCGACATCGGGAGTCATATTTAGGATACTACCACCACATGTAGCATCAATCATTCTTCGTTCATCGTCATTCAGCCCGTTGTAAACATAGAGCACCAGAGATTTCTTATCAAAACCATGGAATGGGCAACTAGTGCAGAGTCGCTCGAACCGCTCATAATAGTCATAGAGGGTCTCATCTTCACCTTGTTCAATGCTGGTGATTTCTCTTTTCAAGGCGTTTGCCATCTGAGCTGGAAAATAGCGTGCAATGAAAACCTTATGCATCTTAGTCCAGGAATCTATGCTCCCTCCAGGCAGGTGATAATACCAGTCTTCAGCCTCGTCTTTAAGAGTGAACCCGAAGGCTCTCATTTTAAGTTGTTCTTCAGTGACATCGGCCGGCTTAATGCTCATAAGGACGCTGTGGAATTTATTCAAATGAAGAATGGGATCCTCTCCACTTCGTCCATAAAATCTCGAGAGTAACCGTATTACTCCTGATCTAAGCTCAAAAGTTACCCCATCAGCAAGGGGTGGAATGACTACAGCCAATGACTGCTATATCAAGGTTGGTTCCGTCAATTGACGGAGTGTCTGCGCCATTCGCACCTGTCTCTGTATGAACTTCAACAAGTAGCGAATCAGTAGCAAAAGTGTGGATCATAAGATAGATCCACACGACAGTCAATCACAAATAATCACAAACAGAAAATTTGACTCCCCGGCAACGGCGCCAAATTTGACAGGACGGGAAACCGGTGTCGTTTTCCTGTCAAAATAATCCTAATTCACCTACTAAAGAGTATAGTAAGTAAGTCAGGGTCGATCCCACAGGGAGTCGGTTATCTGTATGCAATAACGTGTGACTAAAAAGTAACAGGGGGTTGTTTGGAACAATTGCAATGTAACCAAAGATTCAATTATGACAAGTGACGAAATATAATGAGAGAAGATCCTCCACCAGACAAATATCCACACCACAATGCAATCGGTTGATCACTGAAAACTATCTTTCCAAGTTCTTTTACTATCTTATTATTGTTCCCACCCTAATCGTGAATACTATCGATTCTCACAGTTGTCGATAGACTTATTACGGTACCAATGATAAAGTACAACTGATTCTCACAGTTGTCAGCGTACTCTAGCACCAATGCAGCAATAGCAATGCACACAAGGATATAGGATACATGCAAGTAAAAAGACGTACAAGTACTCACTCCCCTACTTAACATGCAATTGATTCTCACACACAATTGTACGCTCGGAACCCCTATACGCACAATTGTGTTTGCCACTAGATATGCACTCGGAACCCCTATATGCAATCCTAGCAATATGATAGATGCCAAAAAACCTAGTTAGCTACGCTAGAAGAATCAACATAAATCAATAGACAGTTCAATCAAGAGAATCAATCCAATTTAATAAGATATAGAACAAGGAATAGAAATCTCACAACCAATTCATTGTAGTGCTTCAATTGTCTAGCGAAACAAAAGTGTTTAGCTATCCATTGTATAAAAACCTAGAAAATTGTATTGTAAAAAGGGAGAGGAACTCTCCTCTACGAACTATTAACAAGACCTTAAATAGGATCTCAGAAAGTTAACCTAGCAAACAAAATAAGGAAAATAAAATATACTAAAGTATAAAGTCTAAAATACTAAAATAGGAATAATAATAAAACACGTCAGCCGCGCGGTCTTCACTCCCACCGCGAGGCGGTAATGGCTCCACCGCGAGGCGGTGGCTTCATCTGGGGCGCGGCTCTTCTCTGAGGATCTTCGCTGGGTCGCGGTGACAGCGACGCGGGGCGGTGCTGGCAGCTTCTTCATCCTTCATCTGCTCCAAAGTACTGCTATGTGAGGCATCTTTCTCCTTTAGCTCTGAGCAGATCTTCTTCTTCATCTTCATTAGGCTGCAGAAACCTTCAAATCTGAACTACTTCAACTTTTCTCCTAAGTCACAGACTTAGCCTAATTCTTCACCAAAACTCCATCCAATATGTGTCAATAGTCACTAGTTAAGGTGCACTAAATTGCACCTATCAGTCACAATAGGCGGTAAGCTGTAAAGAACAATGACGAGAGAGAACTAAGCATTGCCCTGGTGACCCCTTGATATAGCGCAAAACACGGATGGCGGTCTGCCAATGTTCCTCCTTCGGCTGCTGCATGAATTGAGACAAATGTGTACAACATAGCAAAGTTCAGGACGAGTGATTGTAAGATAAATCAAACGCCCAAAAAGTCGCCTATACTGATTCGGGTGAGCATGATCGAGTCCAGATGCCTGACTCAGGTTATGATTATGAACCTTAGGAAAGTCTGCCGGTTTCGCCGTAAGAAGACCGGTCTTAGCAAGAATCTCAAGAGCGTACTTACACTGACTCAGGAGCAATCCAGAAGATCTATGGGCAATCTCAATGCCTAGAAAGTACTTCAGCAGACCAAGGTCTTTCATATGAAAACAAGAATTCATGTAAGACTTGAAGCGAGTGATGGAGGTAGAGTCTTTACCTGAAATGATTAGATCATCCACATAGACCAAGACATGTAGAGTGGTGCATCCTCAAATATAGGAAAATAGAGAATAATCAGCATAAGACTAAGTGAAGCCGAACTTAAGCAGAGCGGAAGCGAGCTTAGAGAAACAATTTCAAGGTGCCTGACGCAAACCATAAAGAGATTTCTAAAGACGACATAATTGCCCCGGAGGAGCTTAAAAGCCAGAAGGGGTTTGCATGAAGACCTCCTTATCAAGATCCCCGTGTAAGAATGCTTTGTGAACATCCATCTGATGAAGTTCCCAACCGCGAATGGCAGCGACGAATTAGAAGACACGAACGAATGTCATCTTAGCCACCGGTGCAATTGTCTCATTGAAGTCAACACCCTCAACTTCTTTGTTACCAAGAACCACTAAGCTAGCTTTATAACGCTCAATGGTACCATCAGCCTTGTACAACCGATAGATTTCTTGCTAGAAGGAAGCGACTGAAGGACCCAAGTGTGGTTGTTTTCTAGAGCAGATATTTCAGAAGCCATGGCATCCCGCCATTCCTTGTGCTTAACGACTTTGGCAAAGTTGCGAGGTTAATGGCCAGTCGTGATAGCCGCTAGAAACTGCACATGAGGGGCAGAAAATTGGCTACAATCAACATTATTAGCTATGGGATAAAGTGGGTTACCTGAGGACGGCGTTGAAGCAGGTGAGGAGCGAGCAAGGGGGGGTCTTTACAACGAGTGGTGTGACAAACATAGTCCTTAAGAAGAGAGGATTGGTGTCGAGTTTGAGCACTATGACGAACCTCAATAGAAACATCTTCAGATGAAGACAAATGAGCAGACAAAGGCTCGTCAATAGAATGGACCAACAAAGCCGGTAAATTAGACAAGTTAGGCAAGTAAGAACTCAACGTTGGTGTTGAAGAGAAAACAACCTCAGTCGAAGAATTCCCCATATCACTGGAGGGTGGCACAATGGGTGGAAAATCATAAAAAACAGCCAGCGAGAGAGGTTCGGGAGGCGGCGAAATATTAGGAGGCGGTGGAGCGGCATACGAAAATGCCATTTCTGAAAACACAACATCTCGAGATGTGATGAAGACTTGACTCTCAAGATCATAAAGACGCCATGCCTTTTTACCATAAAGATACCTAACGAAAATGCAACGACGACTACGAGACGCAAACCTGTCTCGGTCTTGAGGAATAGCGAAAGCATAGCAGAGACAAAGAGAAACTCATAAGGTGGGCGACCATGAAGCACAAAAGATGGCGTTCGATTGATGAAGTATACAACAGTAAGGATGGGCAAAAGTAGACCGGACCGGACCATAAATATACGGTCCGATCCACGGTCCAAGAATTTGACATTTTCGGTCTTTCGGTCCAGACCGATCGGATCGTAAAAATTTTAAAAAAATTCCATTACTATTTTGGGCATAATTTTTACGGTCCGGATCGTAATCAAATAATTTAAATGTCGAAATTTATGAAATTCGATATTTCGGGTCCGGACCGGATCGGTTCGGTCCGGTCCACGGTCCATACATTAAAATGTTTATGGTCTGCCGGTCCTGACCGGACCGTAAGTGTCCGGTCTGGACTAGATGCCCATCCAACAGTAGTAGGAACGCATTAGCCCCAAAATTTGATGGGTAACGAAGCCTAAAAACGCAATGCCCTTGCCACATTAAGAAGATGACGATGCTTGCGCTCAACGCGTCCATTTTGTTGCGGGGTGGCAACACAGGATGTCTCAAATAAGATGCCAGATGAATGAAAGTAATCCTTGAGTGGTAGAAACTATGTGCCATTATCAACGCAAAACCGCTTGACACGTCGTTGGAATTGAGTTTGAACGTACGTACATAAGTTTTGAGCAAGCTTGACAACTTCCGTCTTTCGTTGCATCAAGTGAACTCATACACAACGGGAATAATCATCAACAATAGTGAGAAAGTAGGATGCACCACTGTAGATGCAACACTATATAGGCCCCAAACATCAACATGAATAAGATTAAATAAATCTCCTGCTTTATTAGTATTCAAAGGGAAATTATCCCGAGTTTGCTTGGCTTTTAAACAAATAACACAAGGTTCTGAAAACTGACAATCACCTGAAGTAATCCCTGGTAATAACGAAAGTGGCATGACCCAATTGCTTGTGCCATATCCCTGACGAAGAAGCAGCAGCATGAACAGCCGGAGACGGACCCTGAGTCGCACACAACCAATAGACCTTATCCCTCGCTTCACCCGAGCCAATCACAGTCCTCGAAATGCGGTCTTAAATCACACATAGCTTATCAGTAAGAGTAACCAAACAGTACAAGTCCCGATTTAAAGTAGTAAAGGAAAGAAGATTGGAATGGAATGAAGGAACATATAGCACATTCAAAAAAATTAAATTTCCTAGAGTTACATTGCCGGCTTGCGAAGTAGTAGAGTGCTGGCCGTTTGGAAGCTGGATTGTAAAGGAACTTATTTCATGTAAATTAGTGAGCAGAGCCTGACAGCCAGTCATGTGAAAGAAGGCCCCTGTATCCAAAATCCAAGAGCAAGAATTCTGACCCATTAACTTGTCGGAGGGCGAGGTTTTAAATTGACCATCAGATAGAGTTGGCCAAAGCGCTTCGCGATCCTGCGTAGTAAGGCCTAGAGTAGACAAAGCATTAGAAGATGATTGTGCAACATAAGCCTGGACAGTACCATGTCCACGGCTCGCAGAGTATGGATTCACGGCCTGGACAATACCGATGCGCCCACAGTGAGTACAAGTTGGCTTGTCGGAGCGACGACCGGAATCAAACCGAGTAGAAGGTGCAAGAGGCGACACATCCAATGCCCCCTTCATCTTGGTAGCATCGTCGGCCATTGCGCACACGCAAATGGAAAAGCGACAGATTTGAAGAAAAGAAGAAAAAAATTGATGGCTGAATATAGCGGAGGAAAAACGCAAGGTAGGAGATAGTGTTTTAGGGTTTTGGCTCTGATGTCATGTAAAAACAGAGTAAGCGCTTGTGGAATTATTCCTCTCCTTTGATTAATGAATGATCGTTCCATATATACACAAGATATAACTAACAAAGGCTAGAGATATTATCAAAATATACATATCTAATCTAAAAGATATATAACCGAAATTAAGGTAACAAGAAGATATTATCTTTCCTAATAGGTTTGCATTTCAACTTTTGTGGCGTGCTTTTTTGCATCGCATAATTGGTTATCTTTGTATGATATACAAGCTGTTTTATGAATGTTGACTAAATTTAACCTATTGCTTAATAGATTAATAGACTGCCTTGCATGGTGGAGCATCCTACTCCCCTTCACTTAGCTGCATATATGAATCTAAGAAGAAAAGTGAAACTAAGCCATCTTGCCGCCTGAATTTACATGAAGTGATTAGCCATTGAAAATTGAAATAATTGTTGTTCGATGTACGAGATGTTTTGGGGCGAAAAGATCGAGCCGACCTAAATCGCTTTGAACGCAGTAACTAGACAATAATAAGATTAGAATATCTAGAAAATCCAAATCGAATAATAACAAGGCAAAAGAAATCGATAAAATATAAGGACGGGCTTATCTCCTCAAAGTGAGAAGCTTAATGATATGCAATTAGTCGTGTATACCTAACGAAGAAACCTTAAAAAATCCAACTAATGTAGTCTGGCAAGTAAGGGTTGAACCCACAGAGAATCAAGTTATCTATCATGTTTGCAGAAATTGTTTATCAACAGTAACAAAGGGGTTTTTTTATTGGTTTGTTCTAAACTATGAAATTAACTAACAGAATTAATGATGATGTAAACAGATATTGATGAAAGTATTCAGCCAGTCAGATATCCACACTTCAGTTTGATTGATTGATCCTTGATTATCTCTAGTTCTTTAGACCAGTGAATGTTCCTATTTCTTTTCTTAAGTTATTAACAGGACAACCAGACCCTGATGATACTAACTATCAAACAACCAGGAAACTATCCAGATTCAATTCAATAGCAGCAGTAAGTTCCAAAAATTCAGCAGATACATGCGCATAAAACAACCAGTTTTACTTAGCATGCAATCAATTCTCTTCTACAATAAACTATCACAACCAATTCTAGAATATCGTAGTTGCTACTCTGAATTAGATATTTCAACCAGAAACAATCCAACTCTAGCAGAAGAATAATACTAATGGCCAATTAGCAAAACTCAACGGGATTAAGCACAAGAGAATCAATAACATTCAAAGGAAAAGAACAAGAGTTATAATCTTACAACCAAATCAAACGAAGGCTTCAATTGTCTGACTAAGCAAAGGACCTTAGTTCTTCATAGTCTTACAAAACACAAAAGCTCTCAATGAAAAACATAGACTGCCATTCTGAAAAATATGATAGAATGAATGATACCTAATGAGAACTTAGTCTATTTAACCTAAAACGAAATCTGCTAAAAAAAATAAACTGAAATATAAAATATGAAATAAAGGAAATAAAGCAAACAAGGAAATCTGCGTCGAAGATCCTCCGCGTCGTCTCTGACTTGCAAAACCGCGACCGCGGTGGTTAGGCCGCGCCTACGGCTTACTCTTTGTGGTACTTCAGCGAATCCTTCAATGGCCACGATCGCGGCCCTCCAAACCGCGCCCGCGGTTTACACTTCAACAGCTTCCTGACGAAATCTTCCTATGTCGCGGCTTGCAGTCTCCTAGCCCGCGGCTGCGGCTTCCTTCACAGCTCCTCAATGCCTTCAATACTTCACTAAAAACATCACTATCTCCACTAATTCTCTACTACTCCATCATCCTAGATTACCTCCTAAACCCACACAAATGGTACCTAATAACCTAGTAACAGCTCCTAGTTACGCACTATAAAGTAGAGCGTATCACTTAACGAATCGGAGAACTTAGTCATCGGACGCTTTAAATATTCGAACAAAGAGTAGAATCAAAGAGCAACTTCTTCCACTAAGCAAGATGGGAGTAAAACAATGCTTGTATTTGTCAATTTTGATATCGTGTGTTTGTTACATGGGGGATCCTTCCATATTTACACTACGTTTACATCCAATCTAGTTAAAACTACCCGAGATCCGCGAGAGCCGACGAGTCATGCACTGGTCGTTCTGAGATTTCCTCCAACGTCTACTTGTGTCAATGTCTCTCTTGTGGATTTCTCCCAAGTCT
The DNA here is from genome assembly GCA_027886185.1 of Rheum nobile. Lineage (NCBI taxonomy): Eukaryota > Viridiplantae > Streptophyta > Magnoliopsida > Caryophyllales > Polygonaceae > Rheum > Rheum nobile. Next base: position 17,808,273 of record WOAB01000568.1, read on the forward strand.
TCTAGATGGCAGCTTTCTTCAAGTTATTGGGCCGGTCCCGTAAGGCCATAAAATTGTGGCCTAACAATTGCCCCAAAAGCAAACTGGGCCGAAAACATCAGTTGACGGGATGTATTGATTTTCTATCTTCTCTCTCCTTGCGTGATCTTCCTTTCCGATTTTCTTGCAGACGTTCAGGCGACGTGGCATTCTTTAATTGGACCAGCATATTGACCGAATGTTTGGCGGTTTTACCTTCTTAAATAGACTGTCGCTATCGCCCTCTTTTTCCATCTCTTTCCTCTGCAAAAGTTCCCATCTTTCAAGGTAAAAATTCAAATTCTTACCGTTTTCTTTCTTGTCTTGTTCTTCCATGGCATTTTTTAGATCCAAAAGCAGTCAAGTCACGTCATGTGGTCCTAGTGAGGAAGGAAGCGACTTCACCCCCTTGAAGCTCCTGAGCCCAGAGGATTCCCTAGCCGACACTTTAACTCAATCGGAGTTGGAAAGGATTCTAGAAGTGGGACAATTTCCCACTGGGACTGTAGTGCGTCTCCCACATCCTTATGAGCGTGCCGACTGGTACCGAGAAGGTTGGGTTTATTTCTTTGAATACCGTTTCCGAATCGGTCATTCTTTTCCCTTTTCAAACCTTGTTCGTAATTTCTTGGTTGTCCTGAAACTTGCCCCTTGTCAAGTCATGCCTCATGCATGGCGCTTGTTGAGAGTAGTTGACTTGTTGGTTTCTAGCGTTGACGTCAATTTTGACTTTGATGCGTTGTGGTATTCCTATTACTTGAGTAGCCGAGGATCTTCTACGTTTCAATTGCTCCTTCGGCAGGGTAGGTCGCCTATTGCTTTGATTCTTAATGTCAATGACTGTGGGTGGAGGTCTCAATTCTTCTTTGCGGAGCGGAGATCGCTTGAGAGGGGTGTCGATTGCTCTTTCCTGCTGGCGGACTAGAGGAAGATAGGTATTGTATTTGTCTTTTCAAATCTCTTATTGGACGTCTTCTAAAAATTTTGCTCACATGTGTCTTGTTTCAGTGCCTAATCTGGAGGAACCTGAGGATTCTGATTTCGAGATAGAAACCCTAGCGCTCCTTGCTCTTCCTAAGGCAGACAGATCTTTCAAAAACACTAATTTCTTGGCATCCAATCCTCTTGACATGTCTACACCTTCAACCTCTGTGACCCAAGGCACATGTTCGTTCCTACAGGTATGCGTTTGGGTGGTTTTTGGACTAGTCATTTGCTTACTATGTTGCGCTTTCTTGACAGCGTCTCGCGGTGGGAGGTCGAGTGCGCGTCTCTCTGGGAAGAGTCTTTTGGAGCACGATATTTCAGCGGCTAAGGCATCGGCCTCGGCCAAGATCATCTCTCTGGACTCGCCGTCGTCTAAAGTCTCTGGGTCGAAGAGGAATGCGGTCATGGTTGTTGAGCTACCGTTGGACGACCTCAAGGACAAGTCTTTAAATGATCTTCTTCATCTCCAGGATCCCGCTGCTAAGAAGGCTATTGGATATCTACATCCAATTGACTGCATCGATGAAGCGGGAGTGCTTGCATGGAAAGTAAGTGTGAAGGGTTCTCTGTGTAGTTTTCTTCGTCTTTCTTGTGTTGCGTTTAATGCTCAGCTTTTTCCTTGTGTTCTTAGTCGTTTCAATATTCTTTGGCGGCTTTCTCGACAGTGCAAGATTTAAGCGACAGGGCTGATAAGCGCATTGCTCAAGTTGAGGATCAACTTACTTCTGCCAATAGTCGCGTAAAGGCCACCAAAATCAAGCATGCCTCTGCCGAGAGGAAGTTGAAGGAGGTTCAAGCCCGTGTCGAGGAACTGGAGAGCAGCGTCGAGGAGCTCTGGATGAAAGATGCCCAGATTGCCAGTGATGTCGGGGCATATTATTGCATCAAGTCTCGTGTTGAAATGATGGAGGAATATGCTTCGTGGATCCATTCAGCTTGGAACATAGAGGATGAGAAGGCGAGCATAGAGCTTCTCTACCCCAATGGGAACCCTGGCGCCGAACTCTTCAAGCTTGTCGGTTTAGGCAAAGATGAGCAAAATGGTGAGGACGATCTTGAGGCAAACAAGGGTGTTGCTGAGAACGTGTTAGAGACGCCTCCCTTGGAGGCAAAGGATGAAGTGACTGTCCCTGCAAATGTCATCGAAAGATCGGGTGAATCTTAGTTGTTCCCTTATAATGTCAATGACAATAGTTTCTCGCATCATGTTATTCACGTTTAGACTCTGTGATGTTTTACGTTGTGCCCCATAGTGGAGATGGGATAGATAATGGTTTTGGCGACACGTCCACCATCGCGGGTCACGTATTTTAATATGAATGCTTTGTCGTTTGCGTACCTTGTTGTTTTTCGCTTTGTTTTGCAGGTGGACTCGTCAGTCACTTCCTAGTTGAGTCGTATGGTGTTGGTCATGTAAACATGTAATTATAGTCGTTAGTGTGTATGACATGTCGTGTAATTCCAGGGAGGAGTGTTTTTGTGTTTTGATAAGACATGTACCTTTATTGGGACAAGTCTTGTAAAGATGTGTTTTGTAATTGTTCATCTACTCCCTGTGTACCGATCGATCGTGTAATGTGTAAGCGTTGTTGAATGAAAATGTTTGTTGTTCGTTGATCAACTTTGACTCTATCTTGAGGCCTCTTGTCGTGTTTCTGTTTAAAACGCTAAAAAGGGAAAAAAAGATCAAAGGGGCGACTGTTGGGTGTGAGCCCTACGGCCCTCCGATGCATAAGTCAGTAAACGGTCGAATGAATATAGTCGACTAAATTTAAATTGAATGCAAAGTGTATGTTTTCAAAAGTGATACAACTTTAAATGGATCGCGTTCCAGCTTCGTGGGAGTGGTTGGCCGTCTTTTGTCTCGAGTCGATATGCCCCTTGACCAATGATTTCTTTAACGAGATACGGCCCTTCCCATTGAGGTGCAAGCATTCCGCCGGCTGGATCTCTAGTGTTTTGGAGTACATTCCTTAGGACCCAGTCTCCCACTTTGAAGACTTTGACGCGAATGTTTTTGTTGTAATTCCTCGCGACTTGCTGTTGGTATCTTACCATTCATATTCTTGCCTTTTCCCTGATTTCATCTGCTATGTCCAGATTATGAGACAACTCGATGTCGTTTTGCTCCGGGGTTTGTAGACCATACCTGGCTATTGAGACGAGAAGTTCGGCAGGTGTGACTACTTCGCTTCCATAGACCAATGAAAAGGGTGATTGGCCGGTCACGTTCTTTAGGGTGGTCCTATCCGACCAAAGTATTAGGGGGGCTCGTGTGCCCATCTTCCTTTCGCCCCTGTGAGATGCTTCTTGAGGTTGTTTATGATGATCTTGTTACTGGATTCAGCTTGGCCATTATACTGTGGGTATCGGGGTGTGGATGTGACCAAATTGATGTTCCATTGTTTGCAAAAGGATCGCGTCTTGTTGCCGATAAATTGGGAGCCATTGTCGCATATGATTTCTGATGGCACGCCAAATATGCATAGGATGTTACATTTTATAAATGAAATGACGTGCTTTTCTTTTACCTCTCGGTATGCTTCAGCTTTAATCCATTTAGAAAAATGATCGATCATAGCAAGGAAAAAGACGCGTTGTCCTGATGCTAGTGGTAGTTTTCCCACGATTTTCATTCCCCATCTCATGAATGGCCATGGTGCTAACGTCGGGTGTAGAATCTCCGATGGTTAATAGGTTATGGGCATATGTCGTTGACAGGTATCGCATTTCTTGACATAATTTGTTGCATCCTCCGGTATGGTTTCCGCATTCTCCGTTGTGTAAAGATTGTAGGACGCATTTGACTTCGGTTGTTTTCAAGCATCACAAGTATAATCATGTGACAGATCGTTTGAACAAGATATCATCTTTTAGATGAAAGGTTGTTGCTCATACCTTTAGTTTATTGGCTTCTCCTTTGTCTATAAAGAGTGTGCCGTCTTTTAGCCATTTGATGTAGGGTGTAGTCCAGTCGTCTTGATTGTTTATGACATCATCGTCGGTGTCGTCGCCTACCTCTGTTGAGACTCCTTCTTCTAGGGGCAGTTCGTCCAATATATGAGTGTTGTCGTTGCTGGTCGTTTTGTGGGTCTTGGGACTGCTGGAGTCGTGACGTGTGCTAGGGGGATGTTGCGGAAGTCGTTAGGGTGTAAGGATGACCCGAGATTTGTCAGGGCGTCGGCTTGAGTGTTGAGGTTGCGTGGGACTTGTCTGATGGTGAAATTCTGGAATTGTTTTGCTAATTTTTTGACGACATCAAGGTAGGCCATCATCTTGTCGTCCTTAGCGGCATACGACCCTTGTACTTGATTGACGATCAGAGGGAGTCGCATATCACTTCAATGCTTTAAATCGCGAGGTCTTATGCAAGCGTCAGTCCGAATATGAGTGCCTCGTTGATAGGCGTTGTCGTCGTGACACCTAAACAAATAAAATCCTAAACAAACCTAAACAAGTAGTAGAGGCAAGCAAGGGTCGAATCCACAGGGAGGAAGTGATCAATTCATGTGTTTATGAGCATGCAAAGTAACAGGAAAGGGGGGGGTTTGGTTATCAAGCAGAGCAAAGCAAACAAGTGTAGTTGATGAGAAAATATGAATGGGGAAGTAGTTCTACTAGAACGAGATCCACAATACAGAGATATAAGTCGATCACTGAAATCTATTAAATCCAAGTTCTTTAACTATTCTTATGGTTGTTCCCACCCTGATCTTAAGTAATACCGATTCTCACAGTTGTCGATAGACTTATTACTATGCCAATGATAAAATACGCCTGTCACGCGGTACCAGACCGGGATTCTTTACCACCAACAAAGCAATAGCAATACACACAAGGATATAGGATACATGCAAGTAGAAAGACGTACAAGTACTCACTCCCCTACTTAACATGCAATTGATTCTCACACACAATTGTACGCTCGGAACCCCTATACGTACAATTGTGTTTGCCACTAGATATGCACTCGGAACCCCTATATGCAATCCTAGCAATATGATAAATATCGATAAACCTAGTTAGCAACTCTAGATAAACCAACATAAATCAATATCAATATAACCAAGAGAATCAATCCAACACACATAAGAATAAGAACAAGGAATAGAAATCTCACAACCACATCAACTGTATTGCTTCAAACGTCTAGCAGAATAAAGGTGTTTAGTTCTCCATGGGTTGGAACCCCGGAGGCAAAACTACGAACTAAAACTGAATTCTAACCTAATCTAATTGTGGCTGGAGGCTGTGGGCATTAGGTTAAATAGAGTTAACCTAAAGCCCAAGATCACAAACCCCAATTACAAGGAAATAAAATAATATCTCGAAATAAAATAATAAAAAGAAAAGAAACAAAATACGGAAGCTGCTTCTTGACTCCAAATCTTCGTGCAAGCATCTCGGCTTCTCTATTTGCAGCTTCGGCCCATCACACGCAGCGGCCCATCTCCAAATGCATCAGCGGCCCAATATCAGCCTTCTAATTCCAGCAATCACCACGCGGCCTTCCAGCTTAATTAATTAATTCGCCCATATGGCCGTGGGGCGCCAACTCCCACCGCGAGGCGGTGCTTTCCACCGCGGGGCGGCATTCTTCTCTGAGACCCATCGCCGGGTCGCGGTGGCTTCTGGCGCGGGGCGGTGACTTTTTAGCTTCTGCGGCACTTTAGTAAAAACGCCATAACGTTTGATTCCCAACTCGGATTGCGCTCATATTTTGAGGACTTGCAATAGACTTCAATATCTAACTCCTCGAATTGGAATCACTTCATTTGGACATCTGAGTAGAGAGAACGAACCATTTGAATTCAGCACATTGTTCTTCTACTCTTCAATACACTTCAAACCTCTATAAATCCCATGATTTCTTCACTTCTCCACTCTAACTCCATAATCTCCAATTGTGCTCTAAATCCAACCAAATGGCGCCTCGAACCTGGTAATAATCCTTAGATAAGTGGTACAAAATAGCACTTATCAAATCCCCCATGCTTAAACCTTGCTCGTCCTCGAGTAAGCCAAAGTCAACCTACTCCTCCAATCAATCCCCAAAGTTTCAGGAAGCATAGAAAACTCAATCATCCAAGAATCACACCCAACAATAAACTCCAGGCAACCATACAAAATAAGCTCAGCACAACACAACACCAAAATCAATAAATCTCAACACCCCACACATCCAAGCTAAAAGGAAAGCAGAGTACTTCCCCCAAGCTTATCCCAAACACCATAGAGTGAATAAATTCTAATCCTATCTCCCATCTATCTTCTTATCCCTCCAGAGTGACCTACCCGACAATCCTTCTTTGACTCCTCTTCTTATGACGCCTCGCCAAGAATAATGAGAAATCCTAGAATCACTCTTCTTCTTTTTCGCTCATTTTGCCAAGGCGCCCTTTCGGGTTTTCACCAAGCCACTCATTTCATTTTCCAATAGATGTACTTACATAAGCTCACGTCACTCTTGACCACATATTACCCCAGCCTAATGCTGGTCCAAGCCACCTGCTTATTGCCTAGGCCGCCCTTTCGGGTTTTCGATCTATCCCAGGATTTCAAATGTATGCCTTTTTTCAATTTTTTGGCTTTTTCATTTTTTTTTTATTTTTCTCCTCAACAACGTAGCAAGTATAGAACTCTCCCCCATGCTTAAACATTGCATTGTCCTCAATGTAATGAAAGACAAAAGAATAGAAGCAGAGGGAAAAGCAAAAAAAAAAAATTAACTCACAAACGTTGCCAAGCTGCTTGGACACTGTAGGTGATCGTTGGCGGTCTTCTCAATAAATGCCCATGTCTCTGGTGTTGGGCGGGTGTCTTCATCAACTCTATAATCTTCTCCTACCGTGCAACCAAAAGGGAACCACTTTGGTGAATAGTGGTATAGCAAAGATGTCGGGGTTGCACGGCCTTCTAGGAACACATGGTGGAGCCTAGATATAATCATGTTGGGGGCTCTAGTGTTCCTCCTCCTCAGCTGTCAATTGTAGGGCCATCATCGTTGCCAAATGATGTGTAGGGCTAAGGTTTCCTCCTTGACAACATGATGCGCACCATCTCCATGGGGAACTCTGGACAGCTGGCCTCGGTAGAACACTTTTTTTTTTGAATTTTTTTTTTTTGCCCCCCCGTTTAAGGTTTTTTCGGGGGGTGACTTAGTGTAGGGAAGAGAAGACTTACATTGGTGGTAAACACCTTCTTCAATAGGCATGGGTCTCTTCCCTGCAGGTTAGTCGGAAACAAAAACCAAAACAAAGCAAAAACAAGAAAAACTAATGCAAGAAATAAAGAAAGAAAAATAAAGAAAGTAAAACATACCTCGGGTTGCCTCCCGGACAGCGCCTTAGTTATTGTCATGGCTTGACATACCACTCCAGCCTCCTCAACTCGGGTTGGTCCTAGCTTTTGAGCACCTGAGATCTATATCAGGGGGATGCCTCTTTGTATACTCCCTGTTGAGCCTCTCCCCCATGCTTGTGCACTTCTTTGTGGGTGGACCATTGTGCATACCCATGAACGCACTTGCCATTTTCAGAAATGGCCTACTCAGCATCTCAGGGGCTGCATGTATGTCCTGCCCCGTATCCAGCATGTAAGAATTCACCACTTGAGTCAAGTTCTCCTTCTTGTGCCTCCCCTTCGGTTTCTTCTTGATCATACCCAGCACCTTTAACATTTCCTTGCTGCGAGGGGTGCTGTCCGCCAGTGTGACCAAGGGGACGGTTTTTATGCAGTTACTGAAGGCCTCATAGATATCCTCATTGTTCTTCGGCCTTTGAGTAACTCGGGAAGCCTCAAGGAGGGGCGCGACGGGTTGCAGCGAAACAAGCGGGAAGGAGTTGAGATGCACAAACTCATCATAGGCAGCCTCCAGAGGATCGGGGACTGTCGGGGCGATTGTCTCTGGAGTATTTTCGCGATCACAGCACTCCTCCTCATCGTCGCTCCACTCATCTCCAAAGAATTTCTCCTCCTCAGAAAGCACCTGTCGTGCAACCCCGTAAGGATCTACCCAAACCTCACCAGCATATCTGAAATTTTGGACACCGGGCCGCGGCGAGGTCGCGCTAGGAGGTACTTCGTCCACCGCGGGGCGGCAGTCATTGCCGCGGGGCGGTGAGGTCGCGGTGGAGATACTGAGGCACGCCGCCTGGTCGCGGTCAGTCTCGCCGCGGGGCGGTGAGATAACTGGGACTTCACGCCGGGTCGCGGTGACGGGTGACGCGGGGCGGTGGGCGATGTTCTCCATCTCACGGTCGCTCTCCTTTTCAGCAGACTTCGACTCAATCAACGCTTGACTCAGTTGGTCAACTTGGCTTTGGAGACTGGAAATCGCCTCTTGTTGTTGTTGGACACTCTGAGCCATGGTTGCTTGCAGTGAGGACATGTTCTGGGCCATGGTTGTATGCATTGAGATCACGTTCTGGGCCACAGTTGTTATACTTTGCATCAGGGTCCTGAGTACATCAACATTGGGTGCAGGCGAACATTGTGGTTGATTTCCATATGGAACTGGGTTATAGTGCTCCCTCTACCCTGAGCTGTAAGTGTCTGGATATGGCTCCTGCCTCGGTCCCTGCGAGTTCAGACCTCGACGTGCATTTACTGCTGCTCTGAATGCGGGAAGTCCTGGACAGTCGTCAGTGGTGTGCAGCACATCGCGACAGATTCTACAAGCACTAGCTGGCCTTGCTGCACTGGAGTTGGGACGTATCCCCTCTCTGGAGAGAAAGAGCAAGGGTTTGAGTTATCGCGCGGCTCTCCCCAGAAATCCATATCTGTGACAAAAAATCAAAAAGGAAAAACAAAAATCAGTAGCAAGGGTGTGGACCGTAAGATAGGTCCACACCAAAGTAACAAACACACAAACAAACACACAGAAAAATCAAATCTTGCCTCCCCGGCAACGGCGCCAATTTGATAGGCGTTGTCGTTGTGACACCTAAACAAATAAAATCCTAAACAAACCTAAACAAGTAGTAGAGGCAAGCAAGGGTCGAATCCACAGAGAGGAAGTGATCAATTCATGTGGTTATGAGCATGCAAAGTAAGAGGAAATGGGGGTTTTGGTTATCAAGCAGACCAAAGCAAACAAGTGTAGTTGATGAGAAAATATGAATGGGGAAGTAGTTCTACTAGAACGAGATCCACAATACAGAGATATAAGTCGATCACTGAAATCTATTAAATCCAAGTTCTTTAACTATTCTTATGGTTGTTCTCACCCTGATCTTAAGTACTACCGATTCTCACAGTTGTCGATAGACTTATTACTATGCCAATGATAAAATACGCCAGTCACGCCTATCACGCGGTACCAGACCGGGATACTTTACCACCAACAAAGCAATAGCAATACACACAAGGATATAGGATACATGCAAGTAGAAAGACGTACAAGTACTCACTCCCCTACTTAACATGCAATTGATTCTCACACACAATTGTACGCTCGGAACCCCTATACGCACAATTGTGTTTGCCACTAGATATGCACTCAGAACCCCTATATGCAATCCTAGCAATATGATAAATATAGATAAACCTAGTTAGCAACTCTAGATAAACCAACATAAATCAATATCAATATAACCAAGAGAATCAATCCAACACACATAAGAATAAGAACAAGGAATAGAAATCTCACAACCACATCAATTGTATTGCTTCAAACGTCTAGCAGAACAAAGGTGTTTAGTTCTCCATGGGTTGGAACCCCGGAGGCAAAACTATGAACTAAAACTGAATTCTAACCTAATCTAATTGTGGCTGGAGGCTGTGGGCATTAGGTTAAATAGAGTTAACCTAAAGCCCAAGATCACAAACCCCAATTACAAGGAAATAAAATAATATCTCAAAATAAAATAATAAAAAGAAAAGAAACAAAATACGGAAGCTGCTTCTTGACTCCAAATCTTCGTGCAAGCATCTCGGCTTCTCTATTTGCAGCTTCGGCCCATCACACGCAGCGGCCCATCTTCAAATGCATCAGCGGCCCAATATCAGCCTTCCAATTCCAGCAATCACCATGCGGCCTTCCAGCTTAATTAATTAATTCGCCCATATGGCCGCGGGGCGCCAACTCCCACCGTGAGGCGGTTCTCTCCACCGCGGGGCGGCATTCTTCTCTGAGACCCATCGCCGGGTCGCGGTGGCTTCTGGCGCGGGGCGGTGACTTTTCAGCTTCTGCGACACTTTAGTAAAAACGCCATAACTTTTGATTCCAACTCGGATTGTGCTCATATTTTGAGGACTTGCAGTAGACTTCAAGATCTAACTCCTCGAATTGGAATCACTTCATTTGGACATCTGAGTAGAGAGAACGAACCATTTGAATTCAGCACATTGTTCTTCTACTCTTCAATACACATCAAACCTCTATAAATCCCATGATTTCTTCACTTCTCCACTCTAACTCCATAATCTCCAATTGTGCTCTAAATCCAACCAAATGGCGCCTCGAACCTGGTAATAATCCTTAGATAAGTGGTACAAAATAGCACTTATCACTCGTACTCTACTTCATTGTTGGTCGCATCCTACTCGCACCTCATAGCTTGGGCTATATGGTCCCCTTGTGGCAATTTTAGTACAACTCCTAGTCCGACCTTCTTACGTTCGACGCTCATCTGTATGGAGTTGCCAAGTGCCCCTGTCTTCTTCGGTTGTTAGCTGTGCGACCTCTTTTGCGACTTCTTGCTCTAATGTTGGACTGAAATCGGCCACAAAGTCTGCCAAAGCTTGAGCCTTAATTGTTGTCCTTGGCTCATATTCGATATAGTAACCGCTCAAGTGTATTGCCCATTTTGCCACTCGACCTGTGAACTCTGGTTTCCTCATGATGGCTTTCATGAGATGGTTAGTCCGTACAATAATAACATGTGATTCGAAATAGGGTCTTAGTTTGTTTAATGCCATTACTAGAGCTAGGACCAATTTTTCAGTGATGTGTACCTTGTTTCGGCCGGGAGTAGAGAGTGACTTACATAGTGGATTGGAGACTGCTTTACGTCTTATTCTCTTGTTAGAAGTTGCACTTACTGTTGACTCTGATACAGCTAAGTATAATGGTAGTATAACGACGGACTTGCTAGATATATCTTCAAGTCTTGGAAAGCTTGCTCGTGTGCCACCGTCCATTCGAACAACTTATTTTTATTCAAAGCTTCATAGAAAAGTTTGCACTTGTTGGAGGATTTTGATATGAATCTGTTGAGTGCTACTATTCATCTTGTTAATTTTTGTACGTCCTTGACGCATCTTGGTGATCTTAAGTTGACGATTGCTTTGATTTGATCCAGACTGGCTTCTACTCCTCTTTGGGTCACCATGTATCCCATGATTTTCCTAAGAATACTCCAAAAGAGCATTTAGTAGGATTTAGTTTTATGTTATACCTCTTTAGTACTTTGAATGCTTTTTTAAATGTCCGATATGATCTGGGGCTGCTTTTGATTTGACCAGCATGTCGTCTATATATACTTCCATGGTGTCCCCAATTTGGTATTTGAACATCTTATTGACGAACCGTTGGTATATAGCCCCTGCATTTTTTTGTCCAAAAGGCAGAACGTTGTTGCAGTATGTACCTTGACTGGTTATGAAGGCTGTTTTTTCCTAGTCTTTTGGATCCATTAGAAAACACCACCATTTTTTAGTCCAAAAGGCAGAACTTTGTGGCTTGCAGTCACATCAACCATTGTGTCAATGTGTGGCAAGGGAAAAGAGTCTTTGGGACACGCCTTGTTCAGGTTCGTGAAGTCGATGCAGACTCTCCACTTGCCGTTTTTCTTTTTTGTACTACGACGACCTTTGCCAACCATTCTAGGTATTTGACTTCCCTGATTTTACCTGTTTCCAGCAAGTTTTTGACTTCGTCGTCTACGAAATTATTCCGCCCTGATGCGAATTTCCTTCTTTTTTGTTTCACTGGAGGGTAAGTTGGGTCTACATTCAACTTGTGAGTGATAACATCAGGTGAAATTCCCACCATGTCTTCATGTGACCAGGCGAATCAATTGGCATTAGATCGTAAAAATTCCACTAGACTAGCCCTGGTCGAGTCATTTAAATCTGATCCGACCCTTACCGTTTGCTTTGGCTTTGAAGGGTCCAATACGATTTTGTCTAGTTGTTCCATTTCTGGTTCGACGTATCGTTTGATCCACTCGCCGTCCTGTAAGTTCTATGCCGAATGTCGATCGATCGCTCATTTCATTGATGTAACGTAGCATTCCTTGGCAGCTCATTGGTCGCCTTTTATTTCATGTAACCCCCACTTGGTTGGAACTATTTGCCTTATCGGAGATGACGTCACGCAAGAGTCCTTGCGCGAGGAGCCTTGTGACCTCTTTGCGTAGTGCGATACACTCATCTTTCGTGTGACCATGATCTCGATGGAACTCGCACCACCGACTCATGTCTTTCTTGGATTATGTCTTGTCGCTCTTCCTAGGACATCTTACCTCTTTCCCATATTTGTCAAAATTCTTGACGGACTCCGACACGGAAATGTTAAAGTTGTAGGAATGGACCTTCGGGGGCAGAGTTGGGTTGTTCTTCCAGTCTTGATTCATGTCATAGGAATTGTTTACCTGACTTTGTTCGTTTTGTCCCTTGGGGTATGGTTGATGTTGCTTGTCGCGTCGGTGGTCCGAAGATGATCTTCGGTCGACTCGGTCAGGGCTCTTGTCCGCTTTTGTAGGTGCTTCATCTTCTTCTAGTTTGACTTGGGCCATTGTTTTGGCTTGTACGTCTTCGAAGCTTCGGCACAGGTGTTTGGTCAACTCGCGATAGAGTTCACTACCTCTGATCAGTCCCCGGTGGAAGGCCTCAATGAACGTTGGGACGTCACAATGCGGGATTGCGACCTTTTCTTTGTTATACCTGTTAAGATAATCCATTAAGGGTTCACCGTACATTTGCACGATTCTGTATAGGTCGCTTGATTGCTTTTCCAGTCTTTTGTTGCTGGCGAACTGGATCTTGAATGAATTGACTAGGTCGATGAACGATGCAATAGAACCCTGCGGTAAATGCATGAGCCAAGTTAGCGCGGGTCCCGCGAGGTTCGTACCAAAGTTTTTGCACATGACTGCTTCGCGATTCCCTCTTGGAAAAGAGATAGTCATTAATTTTTTTTTATAAATGGAGATATGATCGTCGGGGTCCCCGGTCCCATCGTATGTAAGGCCCGAGGCTTTAGAAACGCTATCCGCCAACCCAGGGACTTCCCAAAAGGTCACCCATCCCAGTACTACTCTCGCCCTAGCACGCTTAACTTCAGAGTTCTTTGTCCTCACTAGAACTCTGAAAAGGAAGAACTCTTGTTGATATGGGTAGCATTCTAATCCTTATAAGGGATTACAAATCTGGAGTATTACAATCACCCCCACTTAAACCCTTGAGGACCTCGTCAAGCCCAAAGACCACCATCTAGGTCAAGTGACCGTCATCCAGGCCAAGTCCACTGGTAACCCAGAGTCGTCTCTGGTACCATTTGTAAGGCCCGAGGCCTTAGAAACGCTATCCCATGCCAACCCGAGAACTTCCCAGAAGGCCACCCATCTCAGTACTACTCCCACTCTAGCACGATTAACTTCAAAGTTCTTTGTCCTCAAGGAAGAGCTCTTGTTGATATGGGTAACACTCTAATCCTTATAAAGGTTACAAATCCGGGGTATTACATCATAGTTGGGCATGTTGGGGACGTGAAACTTCTTTGGGATCTCGACGCGTGCGATTGCTTCCAAGAAGGATGAGTCTTTGTATCCATCGATCGCTTCCTTTTTGATCGGCTGTGGGACTCCTGGAATCTGAGTGATGCGATTGTCCAGAGTCTTCATACACTCGTTGATGGCTTGTTGTATGAAGTTTTGGAGATCCATCGGTGTTGCAACCTATGGAGGGGCTACTCGAGCCTCAGCGGACTCGGTTGCGGTAATTGGAATATTAGTCGTGAAATGTACCAACGGGTTGAGCAACGCTCTGAGTGATTGGCTCCATGGGCGTCGTGATTGCCCCATCCATGTTGAGACGTGTTTGGAGGCCTTCGTTATTGACTATGCGTCTCAATCCTCCTAGGCCGACGCGGCCGAATTCACATGCGATTTCAAGAGTTCATTTTCACGAGTTAGTCGCGCGATCTCAGCTTCAGATTGAGAGCTCAGGGTTTCGGTCCTCAGGCGCTGCTGGGCCAGTTCTTCTTGGAGGACGCTCATGTTCGTTGCCAGTTCCTGGATCTGGTTGTCCAGCATGGGAGGATTGGTGACGTCTTCGGTTTGATTCCCGACCAGGGCATCGGTTTGGGTTTGGTCGTCGACGATGGTCATGGGATTCCCGGAATCGGCCATGATTGAATGACGATTGGATCGGTAGTTTGCTAGATGCCCCACGGTTGGCGCCAAATTATTTTAGGGCGAAAAGATCGAACCGGCCTAAATCGCTTTGAACGGGGTAACTAGACAACAATAAGATTAGAATATCTAGACAATCCAAATCGAATAATAACAAGACGAAAGAAATCGAATAAATATAAGGAAGGGCTTATCTCCTCAAAGTGAGAAGCTTAACGAATCGGAGAACTTAGTCGTCGGACGCTTTAAATATTCGAACAAAGAGTAGAATCGAAGAGCAACTTCTTCCACTGAGCAAGATGGGAGTAAAACAATGCTTGTATTTATCAATTCTGATATCGTGTGTTTGTTACATGGGGATCCTTCCATATTTATACTACGTTTATATCCAATCTAGCTAAAACTACCCAAGATCCTCGAGAGCCGACGAGTCGTGCACTGGTCGTTCCAAGATTTCCTCCAACGTCTACTTGTGTCAATGTCTCTCTCGTGGATTCCACCCAAGTCTTCTAGATGCAAGCTTTCTTCAAGTTACTGGGCTGGTCCAGTAAGGCCATAAAATCGTGGCCCAACACGAGGCACATGCATTTGCTGCTTCAAGGCGTTATCGATTGTTTGATTGTTATTTAGGGCCCGTTTTTTTAGCTCTAAATGGGCCAAAACAAACGGATACAAAGCCCGTTTACATTATAGGCCATTTGGTGGCATTTTTTTTGGGGTTTTCATTCAGGAGATAATCTTCTATCTGTTTCCTCCCCAAATTCACGATATTTCATTCCCTTTCCAGCGCCTCCTCCACACCTCACTCGCAGCCCCTCTCTCTCCTCGCAGCCGGTGACGTTGGTCGTTCACCACCGGGAAACCCTCGCCTCCTCCGCCGTCAGTAAGCCCTCTCGTCCCTCTTTTTTCTTCTCTTTGGAATGACTCGAACCTGTATATTGCGCGAGCTTTATCTGATTCATGGTGATTTTGCCCGAGACTTTTGAAATTTCGCGAGATTCATTTATCAAGTCAGTGATTCTCGTTGATCTATGTGGTTTGCTTACGGGATTAAGGTTTTCTGGTGATTTTGAACCACAAATTTGCGTCTGATGAATTGATGGGGATACGAAACTGGGAGATCTGCTTTGTTGAGCTTTGATTGTTCATTTGAGTTGGATTGTGAATGGTGAAAGCTTGCCTCCAGTTAAAGCTCATTGGTTTTGTGTTTTCTTATTTGCTTTTGTATGAGAATTCTTGCTTATTGAGAGGTTTTGAGTTAACTGTAGTGATTTCCTTTTTTCTTTCAGCTATGTTTTCTGCTTGCAAGGATGGTTTGGTTTGCTATTCTGACTATTATTCCATATAATCACTTTGGTTTGCAAGGATGGTTTGGATCTAGTTGCGGTTCTTTGTTGGAAGTTTCATATAATAATCACTTTGGTTGCCTTGTATGTTTTTTTTTCTGCTTAGAGATTAGTATAACTACTATGAAATGTATATGTTGTGAACCAATAATCCAAATGTAGGAATTCCTCATCTCTGAATTCAGGAGACTATAGCACTAGGCACCCTTTCCACTGATTTTACTGGCTTGCTGATTTTACTAGCTTGCTTAGAGATTTTACTAGGAGAACCAAACTCGGTTTGTCTTTTGCTGATTTTCAATCATTGTTTGCCCATTTGTGAATTATGAAGTTTATATGTGTGGGTCATTAGATGTTATTGTCTAACCAATTAGCTAGAGTTTGCTGAATATTGTCTGTTGTCTGATGCTTCTACTGTCTGTTGCTGCTGATGTTGTTGTTGTCTAAACCAGTATGAAATGCCTTTTTTCCACTGTTTTGCAGGATGCAATTGATCTTGTAAGCGGCCGATACTCAATCAGCAGAGGCAGTCCTTTCTCACTTCAGATTAGTGGTCCTGATCCATTTTATGTAAGTTGTTGTAGCTGTCTAATTGCTTGCTTGCTGTTTTACCATTTCTGTTGACCCAACATGTATCAATTAACCCAAACATTATGGGAATTTCTCAATTAGTTCATGTAAGTTTTTTGAACTTTGAGTGCTTTGTAAAAGTAATAGTTGTCCTATAGGGAAAAAATCTTCCCTTGATCTTTGATCATGTATTCTACACCACCATTGTTGATTTCCATCTTTTACACTTCATGGGTGAAACTTTGTTATTCAAGGATTTATTTATCAATCTATTTGGAATCTTCAAACTTGATTTCAAATTTGGAATGCCAAACATAAATTCTCCCTTGTGTTCTATGCAGTATTTTCCAGTGGCATCAGCCTTACTGATAGGAGGCCTTACTGCAGGATTTGCTGAATACTGTCTGTTGTTGTCTAACCTAATGAATATCACCTATTTGTCTTTGATGGTGTTTTACTTGCTTCAAGCTCTAAATATCTACTAGCTTAATGTATTAGTATCTAATTTGAAGTAGATAAAGTATGTTTATACTGGTTTCAAGTTCCAAGTTCAAACAATAGTTGCATCCATCCTTCCCAAACAAAACATTCAATGTGTGTTTTGCTTGGTTAATAGTTTCCAAGTTACATTTGGTACTTGTATTTTGGTTATGCATAGATTTGGTACTTATATTTGGTATGCATAGATTGGGTACTTGTGATTTGGTACTTGATGTCTGGTTATGCATAGATTTGGTATTTATGTTTGATATGCATAGATTGGGTACTTGTGATTTGGTACTTTATGTCTGGTTATGCATAGATTTGGTATTTATGTTTGGTATGCATAGATTGGGTACTTGTGATTTGGTACTTTATGTCTGGTTATGCATAGATTTGGCAAAATTAAAAAAACAATAACTCAAATTGTAATTCAATAATTAACAAACCAAACACTTAAAAAAGTAATGCAAACGTAATCATTCCATTCATGGGATAAACCAAACAAAATTTGATTTTAACACATTCCATTTCCATTCCCTTAATTTTTCAATCCCTTTCCGTTTCCCCTTGTCAAACCAAACGCCCCCTTAGTTCAGGTGCAGAGAAACAAGAAAGGTTCTATACTTGTATGCAAAATGTGGAATCCTTGTCCATCAGCCTATCATGTTACAACTACAATACAATAATTCAAGTTGTGTTTGAATTGTAACTTGGTTACTGTTTTTGTAAGTTGCATGCAGTTTGTTCGATCAGAAGGAGGCTTTGGATGTAAGTTACTAATCAATAGCCCATAGAGCGAGGTTTGTTATGCATTGAAAGTGCTTGAGTTGGGACATCATCTTACCTGGTTTTCATATCTTCTTTTTTTCATAAATGATTTCCTGTTCAATAGGATACTTGTTGCTAGCCTAATATTTGGTTACTTTGTTCTTACTGCTCTTGTGTATGTGTTTGACAGAATCCTGTCTTTCCAGATTATCCTTAGCATGATAAATTTATTGGGATATTCTATCTCTAATTAGTTAATCTTATCTTTGTCAAGAATATCTTATCTTATGTAACAAGATAGAAGATAGATTGCACTTTGTAACTATATATTCCTGCGTATGATCAATGAATAGAACACACACTATTTTCCCAATACTCTTCTCTTCCAAATTAACATGGTATCACAGCCAAATCGATCTTTAGCCTAAACTCAAAACACAACCCTCAATTTTTTTTTCTGGTAACTGGCCTGCCGCCGCTTCTTCGCTGTGCCTCCGCCGTTTTCCAATCTCCGACCCCGCTCTGCCCATCTTCCTTCCGATGGCCGTCAAGCGCACCGCCCCCGACTTCACCTCTCCTTACTACCTTCATCCTTTGGATCATCCGGGACTCGACATTTGCCCGGTTGTTCTGAAAGGTGATAATTATGAGGAGTGGGCCACCGCTATGCAGAATTCTCTCATGGCGAAACGCAAACTCGGTTTTCTCGATGGGAAAATCACCAAACCTGCCGCTGACCACGAAAACGTTGAGGACTGGCAAATGGTTAATTCCATGCTCGTCGGATGGATCGTTCGCTCCATAGACCCACCGTTGTGGTCTTCCATCACATACTTCTCCTCTATGAAAGCTCTTTGGGACGATCTTCGCCAACGCTTCTCTGTTGGTAAGGGTCCCCGGAAGCTTCAACTATGCCACTTCATCGCCTCCTGTCGCCAGAATGGTCAATCAGTGTCGGCCTACTTCGGCATCCTCAAGAAGCTGTGAGACGAACTCTCTACATATGTTCCCCCCCAGGCATGTTCTTGCGGTCTTTGCAAATGTGATCTCACAAAATCTGTCATTCACGAGAGGGAGGAGGAACAAGTTCATCAATTTCTGATCGGACTTGACGACGCCACCTTCAGTTCGCTTCGCTCTAATCTGCTCACCCAAGACCCGCTTCCACCCATCAGTCGGGTCTACTCTCTCGTTGTTCAGGAGGAAAGACTCAAGACAGTGGTTACGGGACGTGATTCTTCCACTGAAAATCCTGCCTTTGCTGCTCGTCGCTTCTCCCCACCGTCCACAGACATGCCCCATGTAGACAAAAAGAACCTTCTTTGCACTCACTGTGGAAAGAAAGGACACGACACAACTACCTGTTTCAAAATTCACGGGTATCCAGATTGGTTGAAGGAGAAGATTGTTGCTTCAAAAGCTGCTACTGGCCGTGGTTCGACTCCTCCACAAAGCTCCAACGACAACTCTTCTCCTGGTGGCCGAGGGTAGGGTCGTGGTTTTGGTACAGCAAACGCCATGCAGCCTGCTGCGTCGTCGTCTGCCCCGGGCTCGTCTTTGACACATCTCGATCGCCAAGCTTTTGGTCCAGCGCTCACCAATGATCAATGGTCTGCTGTCCTGAATCTCTACAACACCATGAATTCAGCAAATGACAAGTCGGGTAAGGATTTCTCTTGGATTCTTGACACCGGGGCGTCGTATCACATGACCGGCGACCGTGAGTTCCTCCGAGATCTCATTGACGTCTCCCCGGTCCCGATTAAACTACCTGATGGCCGCGTCTCATCCGTTGTCCAAGAGGGCACCCTTATGTTTGGTTCCCTTCGGATTTCTCATGTCCTATATATTCTTAATCTCAGTTGCAATCTGTTATCCTTCGCACAGTTGACTCGAGACCTTCGCTTACTCGTTCTTATGACTGATGTTATTTGTGTGTTATAGGAAACCAGTTCGAGGACAGTGACTGGCGTGGGTAAACAACAAAACGGGGTCTATTGGCTGAAGGCGTTCTCCTCGATTGCTCGGGCTTCGTCTGCTTAGTCTTCTATTGCTTCTGCTAGCTTATGGCACTGTCGTCTTGGTCATCCATCTGCATCGATTTTTTCTTCTATCCCATCTATAGATTTAGATAGCTCTTCTTTTCATAAACTTAGTCCTTGTGATGTTTGTTATAAGGCTAAACAAACACGTTTGTCATTCCCTCCTAGTTTCAATAAAGTAGAATTTTTATTTGATCTCATACATTGTGATGTTTGGGGACCATATAGCACCCCTTCCTCTAGTGGCGCATCATATTTTCTTACTATAGTCGATGATTTTTCCCGAGCTGTTTGGGTATATTTGTTTATAGTTAAAAGTGAGGTTCCGACTTTGCTCAAGAACTTCTGCTCCATGGTGAACACCCAATTCCGGAAACATGTTCGCCGGGTTTGAGCTGACAACGGAACTGAGTTCTTGCCTCTTCGACCTTACTTTGCTGAGAAAGGCATGTTATTCGAGACTTCCTGTGTTGCCTCGCCACAACAAAACGGCAGGGTGGAGCGCAAGGACCGTCATCTCCTTAATGTTGCCCGTGCTCTGCGTTTCACCGCTCACCTTTCTATGGATTTCTGGGGTGAATGCGTCTCCACTGCAGCATTCCTCATCAATAGAACGCCATCGCCTACTCTCGACGGGCGAACTCCATTTCAACTCCTTCATGGCCGTCCTCCATCATATGACAGTCTTCGTGTTTTCGGCTGCTTGTGCTTTGCTGCTCAGACGCCCAAGCATCGCAATAAGTTTGCATCACGGAGTCGCAAGTGCATCTTCATCGGGTACCCTCAAGGCAAGAAGGGTTGGTTGCTCTACGATCTGGAATCTCGTGTTACATTTGCCAGTCGGGATGTTGTCTTTCACGAGATGATCTTCCCTTTCGCTTCTCTGCCACCACCACTCACTGATCAACCGTCATCACCGCCGCAACAACCTGCTGCCGCTTGTGACAATGCACTACCTTCCCCAGTGCCTGTCATGGAGGTTTCGTCGTCCTCCTCGTCTCTGGATGCTGCGTCACCTGCTCCTCCCTCATCCGATAGGGGGAGCTCGCCATCACTGGCTTCTGCTGATGTCCCACAGTCCGCCGACAGGGGGAGTACCGACTCTCCTCCTTCGGCTGCCACCGAACCACCTCTGGTCTCTGCATCTCCGGAACCACCTGCTACTATGGCGCGTCATAGCATCAGAAATCGTCAACCGCCGAGTCATCTTCGTGACTACGTCTGTCGCACTATTCGCCAAATAGACCCCCATGTTGCTCACTCTACTCCCATGCCAACCTCACTCTCCTCAGGTACCCGGTTTCCCATTGAGATATATGTCTCTTGCACTAATTTTTCACCTACATATACTGGTTTCCTAGCTGCTATTACATCAGGTGCCGAGCCATCATCTTTTCAGCAAGTTATTGTCCATCCGCATTGGCGACAGGCCATGCAAGCCGAGCTCGATGCACTCGCCAAGAACAACACCTGGGTCCTTACGGATCTCCCACCCGGCAAGAAACCAATTGGCTCAAAATGGGTTTACCGGATTAAGTACAACTCCAATGGCACCATCGAACGCTACAAGGCGCGACTTGTGGTTCTCGGTAACCGGCAAATCGAGGGAGTTGACTTCACCGAAACATTTGCTCTTGTGGCTTGTTTGGCCTCAGTACGGGTCTTTCTCTCGGTGGCTGCTGTGAAAGGATGGGAACTCCATCAAATGGATGTGCATAACGCTTTTCTTCATGGCGACCTGGATGAAGAGGTTTATATGACGCCTCCGTTGGGCCTCCCCGGGGTGGTTTCCGGACAAGTCTGTCGCTTACAAAAGTCACTCTACGGTCTTCGTCAAGCTCCAAGGAATTGGTTTGCTAAGTTGACGTCTTCCCTGCGTGCCTTTGGTTTCACACAAAGCTATGCCGACTACTCGTTATTCTCTTATCATCATCGGCACACTACCTTGCACGTTCTGATCTACGTCGACGATCTCATCATTGCCGGTAATGATTCTGCCACTGTTTCTCGCTTCAAGTCTTATTTGAGTTCTTGCTTTCATATGAAGGATCTCGGGGCTCTCAAGTATTTTCTCGGGATTGAGATAGCTCGCAGTGACAAGGGTTTGTTCTTATCTCAATGAAAGTACACCTTGGATATCCTTTCCGAGTCGGGTCTTCTCGGTGCTAAGCCCGCCGAGTTTCCTATGGAACAACATCACCGTCTGGCCACGTCTTCCGGACAGCTCTTTGCTCATCCTGACCGATATCGGCGTCTAATCGGCCGACTAATCTACCTCACTATTACTCGACCCGAGCTGTCTTACTCGATCCACACACTCGCGCAATTCATGCAATCTTCCACCGATGATCACTGGAATGCTGCCCTTCGGGTACTTTACTACTTAAAAGGCAGCCCCGGGAAAGGTTTACTTTTATCATCCTCGTGCTCGTTGCAACTACGGGCCTTCTGCGACTCGGATTGGGCGGCTTGCCCTAAGACCAGACGCTCCATCACTGGGTTTTTCATTCAGCTTGGTACTTCTCCTGTCTCATGGAAGACAAAGAAACAGGCAACCATTTCTCGCTCCTCGGCTGAAGCCGAATACCGTTCTATGGCGTCCACTTGTTGTGAACTAATCTGGCTCAAGTCTTTACTGTTATCTCTGGGGGTTGATCACCATTTGCCTATGCGTCTATTTTGTGACAGTCAGGCCGCATTGCATATTGTCGCTAACCCGGTCTTCCATGAGCGCACGAAGCACATCGAGATTGACTGTCATCTTATTCAAGATCAGATTCAAGCAGGGAATGTTGCCACCAGCTACATTGCTTCCGCACAGCAACCAGCTGATTTGTTTACTAAGGCTCTGGACAAACAACAATTCCTCTTTCTTATGGGCAAGTTGGGCATGATCGATCCTCACGCTCCAACTTGAGGGAGAGTATTGGGATATTCTATCTCTAATTAGTTAATCTTATCTTTGTCAAGAATATCTTATCTTATGTAACAAGATAGATTGCACTTTGTAACTATATATTCATGCGTATCATCAATGAATAGAACACACTATTTTCCCAATACTCTTCTCTTCCAAATTAACAAAATTGCTTTGTTCTATATATATCAATTAAGTTTTTGCTGATTAATTAAGAGTCGATCTCTGCTTTCCGGAATATATCATGACACCTGATCATCAGGATGGATTATATTGAAGGTTTCTTCCACTCAACTTTATATTCCATCGTGTTCTGGCATCTTGACATGTTACTGACTACTTACTGGTGACCAGCTACGTGACCTTGTACTATTTTTTTCACTTTTTTAAGAAGACACGTTTCTCTACTTTCCTTATTATTGCTCAGACTCTTACTATACTAGCTTTTATAAAAAATAAACTTAATCTAAACTTGGGTTGATTAAAGACTTGGAACACTTAATTTTCAGCTTTTGAAGGGGTCGGGCTTGGTAATTTAACAGCTATGTCATTTGAACTTCTTTCGGTTAAATGTCAAATTGCTGTGAATTTGAAATAACTTATGATATATCTACTGGAATTTTAGTTTAGGCCAATAGAACTATTAACTAAGATGGCTGTCCTCTTATGTCAAGAAAACACTATAACAAGTCTTCTTTTGTGTTCTTATTTACTTGGAATCTAACTTGTGATATATGAAGTTAAGGATTCCTTAGCTTATGAATAATAATAATAATAATATAGACATGACTAGACGTACATTCTTACCAAGGACTCCAGAAATTGGAATGTACTTTTATTGTATATACTAAATACTGAAATCATCCGAAGAGAAGAATGAACACCAAAGTGAGATAGAAAACCGAACCTAAGACCAGATTGGCAAAAGACTTGCAACTCCTCAAATCTGCTATATTGGCTTCAAGCTGCTAATAGTACTCAAAATCCAGCGATATATATTAAGGAAGGTCTTGATGATAATAAAGGTGTTGTTGATGATACGACGTCATTGAACTGCTACATTCACCTTCTTTGTCTCGAGTATCAAGCTCGGCCTCTTCTTTCTCTTCCTTTGCAACTGGGCAGCCAATGAGCTCCAAAGGCCTGCTCGGTGTTGCCATCAGCTGGTGCTGGTGCTGGTACTGCTGATATTCGTGGTCGTAGGCTGGGCCTTGATGCAGAGGTGGCGGCACCACCGAGGGCAGCTTTGAGAGCAAGGCTTCGAGGCTGCTCATGGAAGGAGTAACCTTCATCATCATCATCATCTGGTTTTGCTGATTAAGGGTTTCTAGGGGAGGAGCCACGTTGCCCTGATGATGTTGCCACATCTCTTGGACGCTGTATCCATCAGCCTTGTGTGGGAATGCTGAAGATGATGGGTGTGGCAAAAGTGCCCCTGGGATGCTCTCAATCAGGCCCCACTTTCTTCTTAGCGTTACCACGTAGTTCAAGTCTTCACTTGCCTTCAATTTTGTTTATTGCAAATTAAGTACATACGAACTGTGTGTGTGTGTGTGTGTGTGAGAGAGAGAGAGGGAGAGAGAGAGTAGGGAACCTTTTCCATAGCTCCCAACTGAACAACACCTTCTCTTACTGCTATCAAGGCTATGGTCTGCATATACATATGCACATATTATAGATCCAACTTAGCTTTTGTTGGAGGATGCATGTGCTTAATCTTAGTATGAATATTTGATCAAGTGTTTCTGCAATCATACCTTAATACCAGATCGGAACTGCGCTTCCCATGTTCTTGGATGCTGCAAGGGATCAAATGAATCAAAGTTACCTAACTAATTATGTGTCCATTATGATAAAAAAATACAAACTGAAGCTGAAAGCTTACTGAGTCCACAGAATTATGCCATGTAGATAAGAAATTGATTTCTTGTTCATCAGCGTCTTTGTGTATCCACTTGTGACTATGATCCGCTGCTACTTTTCCGATCAAACTGCCAGTTAAATTTTTTGAATGATAGGTAGAATTTCATCTTGCTTGCTCATTTCATAAGCATACACATAGTGGAAGATTTATGCATATATAAGTGAAGTTTCTATTTAGCGTACCCTTCACCATAGTTGTAAATTTCATGGGACATCTTGAAGAAAATTTCCGGTTGCAGGCCTTGGAATTGTTGAAATTCACAGTTGCCATAAACTGATGGCCTCGGGTAGTCATCAGAGTTGACTTCAGCATTGGTTGAGGCGGCGAAATTGCAAAACCCGTCTTCCCAAACCAGTATCCTGGTATGTACAAGGCAAGTGAATAAATTTTGTTATGTGTATGGTTCTTACTTTATTAGAGCTGACTATACCAGTTTCTTCTATTGCCTCTTGATCTGTCGTAAGCTCCTCCGTGAACATCCCATCTGTGAAAACACCAGGAGAGAGTTAGATAGAATTTAAGATTATGTCCTGTTCACCAGGAGAGAGTGAAAATAGATTGATGATGCATAATCAATAGAGATGAAAGCTGGTTGTTATCAATCAGTTGGTGCAATAAATATAGGCAAACAAATTAGTGAAGTGTGGCCTCACTTGGGAGGTGGGAAGTTCCTGGGAAGGATCCTCCAGAAGACTGCATAAACCCATTGAGAGTTTTCATGAATGCATAAACTTCTCAGCGTGTGCTGAAGGAGATGAGTCACTGCTAATGGGCTGAGTTGTTCCTCCATGCTCTGAATCCCTTTCTCAATCTTTATCTCTCTCTAAAAGAAAAATCAATGCTATCTTTCTTTATGTGAGACTACCAACATGGAAATATCACATATATACCCCCACCTCCTCTTTGTGGGTAATGGGTATGTATGTGGAATTTTTGTATAATTTCCTTTTTCATAAATTCTAGTTACCAGAATGCTTTCTCCACATGGTCTGCTCTTGCGTCTTGGGTTTCCATTTCCCAACAGTTGCATGTAATGTATTTTACCCACCATTCAAAACTCCACTTCATGCATACTCTCTTCTTTTCTTTTTTCTTTTTCCTTCTCTCAATCATTATATATCAGCAAGACCAAACCTTATAGATTTATTCATTCCATCATGATCTTAATTAGATCCTTTCCTCTCCTTTTTCTCATCAATCTACTTCATTCTCCAGTGAGTGATTGTACTATTGCCCACTTTCATTTTCAAGCTCCGTTCATTTTCATATGAATTTGTGAAATGTAAGAAGTTACATTCTCGCTTTACACTAGCTAATAATTTTGATGAAGGGCGCGTCTGGCATAACTTGCTTTGATAAGGGGCTTATAATTTATTTTTTTGGAAAAGGTAAATATATTGCATGTATAAAACATGTACAAAAATCACCGACTTAATCGAGAGATAGGCGTTCAGAATAGTTGAGCAACAAAATGGAAACACGCTCAACAAACAATGGACTTGTAAACACAAGCATCTTCAACAAACAAGTCAGCCAAACCACAACTAGCAATCTGCAGGGATAAGCTCAGAAAAAGGAGTTCAACTCACTCTAATATGGTGGAGCCATCTGCGCGTCTTCCTATCGTTCCCCTTACACTTGCCCATAAGGCGGGTTTTCACATCTTTGATGGTTTTGCAGCTGCAATCCCCCTCAGTAACTGTTGTTCCCTGCCAAGTTTTTGCATTTCTGGAGGCCCAAATGTTATAAACTGCGCATGTGAAGGCACAGATACGAACCTTGAACACAACTGATCTCAATCTCTTGCTTGCTGAGAACCATAGCAACCATTCCTCTATAGAGGATTTGCATTGATAGACCCCAGTCCACTCCATAACTTGTTTGATCACCGCACTTGAAAACGGGCATTCGAACCATCGATGGAGGCTACTTTCAGTTGAGGCATTACACATAATACAAGAAGTTGAGTCAACCAAACCAATTAAAGAGAGGCGATCCAATGTAGGGGCTTTGTTCTTTGCAGCGATCCATGTAATAAATGCACATCTGGGGATCACAGCGGTATCCCATATTACTTCTCCCCAGGGCACCTCATTGGCTTTAGATCTCCAAAGCTCGTAGAGGCCATTACAGGTTCTCGATCTATGTTCACAAGACCATATCGCGTTCCAGCTGTTAGTCTCCAAGCTTCTCTGAGTTGCAATGATCTCATCCCTAACTTGGAGGACGGAACGCCACGCCCAACTATCATTGTCTTTCTTCCTAATCTGCCAGATGGAACTCCTTTTGAGGAGAGAAGAGTTTGCCCATTCAGTCCAGAAATTGTGCACACCTTGGTCGATATCACGGATGAGGTTGGCCATTTGTGCTCGATTCCAGGCAAGAAGCTCCTTGAAACCCAAACCCCCATCCGATCTCGGTCTAGCAACATCATTCCAAGCAACCAAGCATCTACGAGATTTCTCATTTCCACTCCACAAGAAGCTCCTCAACATGCCCTGGATAACCTTGATCACTTTCCGAGGGAATAAGATCACTTTAAGCCAGAAATTGAGCATGCCCATAATCACAGACTGAATGAGCTGCACATGGCCTGCATAAGACAGGTTGCTAGCTGACCAAGAGTTGATCTTTTTGCTAATTTTTTCAATAATGGTACCGTACTCATTCACATGCATCTTTCTAGAGTGGAGAGGGAGACCAAGGTATGTAACTGGGAGCAAGCCCTCCTGAATATGCAGCGCACTGAGAATGATGTTTTTGGTTGAGTCGTCCATACCGGCTAAGAGCACTTGGGATTTGTCTTGGTTGCACTTCAGGCCAGACACACTAGAAAAGGAGTTGATGGTGTCATTGATAATCATAGCAGATTGGAGGTTACCCTTGACAAAAACGAAAAGGTCATATGCAAACGCCAGATACAAGGCCTAATAATGTAAATTGTGACGTTCCAAATGTACCTAAATCTTTTTTCACATTAGGACGTACAGTGAAAGCTCCTTTGAAGAAAAAGAAGAAGGTAATAATTAATAGAATGAATGCTGAACAACTGTTCTTTGTCAATTCTCTTAATTCACTTTTGTTTTGCTGTAGGAGGGTAGGAGCTGTCTTGTGCGACTACTGACTACTCTAATTGGGATCAGGCCGCAGACAATAGTTAGAGTATATTATTGAGAAAAATAATTGTATAACAACAGAAGCAATAATTGAAAAGATGGCATAATTAGTTCATGGCACACCAAACACATTGTTATCTGAATGATTAGCGCGCTAAAGAAAATTAGCACTAGAACAGAATTTGCTTGTGTCAAGAACTGGCATGATCAGTATGTTTCACTTATGGTTCTCATGGTAATGGCGACATAATCTTAGCGTTTACTCCATGTGTATCTTCCCCTCTCTAGATTCATATATACTTAGCGTATACTCTATATTATTATGTGCCTGAACTTGAGGGTCCCAAATTCCCAATAGTGTTAGGATTTTAGTTGGGCAATGCCCTTACATACTCGAGTACCCTGAACCAAAATGGGGTCGTTTAGGTATAATTTGTACATCCTTTGTGGGTCTAGCTATAATATTTAAAGTAGGATTCAACAAATATATGAGCTGTATGCCTGTGCCTGTTCATCTCTAGTCTGTGAAAGCATCTACTTTAGTTCTTAAGACTTTTCGGGTTGATCGATATGCTAGAGACCGGGATTCAGAAAGTGTTCGTCTTACACAGCGTATTATGTATATATTTAGGGTGTGTTTGGATTAGACATTATATGCATTATCTTGTATTACAATACGTACATTATATTGCATTAAATCTAGTTCATTTCACATATTAAGTAAAGATTTTGTTTAAAACCCATTTACTATGGATTACAAAACTCAGTTCTTGACTCTCTTTGTAAGATTAGAGCTTAATTACTCGCTAATGAAGCAACTCTATGCACTAAAACTTACTAATAAGCATAAACGCGTAGGTGGGTTAATAATGTGTTAGTTGGTAGTATTAATTTCATTTCCCTTGCATGCATCATCAATCATCATCAGCAGCATATATATGTATTTCAGTCATATTCCTTTGCAGTTTGCACAGAGGCAATCACACTTGGTATCTGCGCTGATCACAAGAACATAGATGCACAAATCCAAACACTGTGTACTTTTCTTGTAAAAGCACCATAGTATACATACAATGCTGAAGGGCGTTTTAGCTGTGTTTCTTTATCTTTCTCTCTTGTGATTTTTTTTCCTTTTATTCACTGTGTGTTGCATGATGACCAGCAGAGGCTCTCGTTGTCATTGGCATTCATTTCCTCCTCAGAAAAAAAAGGAAGCTGGGTGCTTGTTTTTAGCCATTTAATTTTTAACTTTTTTAGACAGGGACTTTTCTCTTTGACCATCTGCCCATCCCTTAAACCAAGAAACAATCTAATTTTTATTTCTTATACACTTTTCTTTTTAGAGCCTCTTTTGTTATTGTTATTACAATACTATTTGTATATTGATTAATTTCCTTGAAAGGGAGATATATATATATATTGATATATATCTTCATCCTTTTCCTCTTTGGCTTTTTGTGCTAATAGTAACCCTCTCCTTTATTTAGAGTAAAATAGTATGGTTGGGGACAAAGTCTGACTCTCTGGAGTGGCATGATGTGAACACTGAGGCTTGTAGGTTAACAAATTAAATGAGCCTTTTGTCTATTCAACTTGCTGATCGATGGCCATGGTGCTGGTGGACTGGTGGGTGATAGCATTTTTTCCCTTTCATGTTTTTAGGTCAAGGGTATTGATGCCTATTCTTGTGCTAACTAGTAAATATATTTTATGTCCTTGCCCTTTTAACCTTCTTAATGGGTTAATAATAACACTATGAGTATGACATTGAACTTACAGATGAAGATAAAAACAAAGAAACAATGTATATTTAGTGAATAATATGCTTGTGTTTTATTTCTGTTATATTTCCATAGGGTACGGTAAAACCAAATGGGGATAATTGTTTAATTTACCAGAGGCACTTTGAACTTGTGTAACAGAACATGTCATGTGAAGCAGTTGTTGGTGAAAGATCTGCAGGGGATGATAGTATGGGAGAGGAGTCCTGGTCAAAATCACTCAACTTCCTTTTCCTTTTTCCATTAAGGTAAATGGAATCTCTGCTCTCCACCACTCTCCTGTCCCATTTATGATTTACCCAAAAAAAAAAAAAAAAACATTTCTCCAATTCCATTATATGCAAAGTTTATAGATCAGCTTTTTAAGTTGCATAATTTCCCCAAATTCAACATGTCAAGTCTATTGGGTTAAATCAGGATTTGTGAAAATTGTAAACACTTGTTGATATTAGAATATAGCAAGTACGTACGTCAATTGTTCTGTCTCAATGTAATTAATGTAGATGCATCTATATATAACGTAGGAGTATATTGTGTGTATGGAGTAGAATGCATACTAAATGAATCACATGTACGTACTAGATATTGAAGAAGATCTATGGGACAACAAAACTGAGTGTATATATAGTGCATGGCTGAAAGCAGGCAAAATCTTCTTTTCGTATCTTAAATAAATGTCAGCATTCAATAAATTAAAGAAAATATAACGTGACACCATTTTCTAATGTAGCTAGATACATCCACTGCGAACATTCTTCTATCTTACGGAGTAGTATTATATAATTGGATTTGTAGGATATTAATTTTTTGATATCATTAGTTTAATTACATTACAAAGTGATGATTTTGTGTGATAGGGGGTAGCTGGTTTATTTGTCTTGTAATAACGAACAAAGACAATCAACACAGTTTATAATTACCTCTGTACTGTACTGATTTATTTGATGAGATCGGTCACATTAAATAATTAATCTAGATAGCGTTGCTTCTGCAGCGAAGGTGGGCGGTTAATTAGGCGCTGTGAGAGGTGATCAGGTTATGTCCAAAAGTGCTCTAAATTTCAGTGTTTTCTTGGAGTGATGAAAATGTTTCATCTGTTTTTCTTTTCCTTTGTCTGAAAAAAAAAATTGTATCGTCTACCTGGTGTTAAAAAAAAAGCTCATACGATATACACGCTAATTTGTTTCGACTTGCTTTTTTTTAATTAAAAAAGAGTCATATGATGGAGCTAGGGACATGTACATGTACGTACAATAATTTTGCACATGGGTACTTGTGATTAATTTAGGCCTCAGAAAGTCCATGGTCTTGAAAGTGCTCATGCATGCATGCCAAGCAAATACGTTCATTTTATTTTATTTCCCCCCCTTTTTGGATTATTTGAGGTTGGACGCGCGCCTTGCTAGTTAGCATTAAGTTCTGGATTGTTTCACCATGTTTAGGTTATTACAAGTTAACAACATGTTTTATATGTGAGTATGTGGTAGACTTGTTTCCACATGTACAAGAAATGCTTGTGCTTTAGGGTATGTTTGACATACATACTTATATGTACGACAGTACGATAGATATGTGTTTATGATTATTAAGATTTATTAATGTCTTATAGAATCATCTACAAGGTTTGTAACAAGGTAAAACATGTTGATAAAGTGTGACAAGAACTTTGGATTCATGTTGATAAACATGTCTTATAGAATCATCTCTAATTTCATCCCCGACTACTGACTCATCACCGGCACCACATCCGGCGATCTATGACGACATCGTCTCTCCACCGCCGCCTGCAGTTTCAGCCCTCCCGTCGTCAGTCTGCTGCTCCGCCAGCTTCATCGCCGCTTGACGTCAGTGGGAGTACCTTCTCTTCTCCTCCGGCGTCCCCTCCTAGTGCTGCTGGGCTGGACCACGCTCCGTCCCCTTCTGCTCCTCGTCAGAGCACAAGGCCGCGTCAGCCATCGGTCAAACTAAGAGACTACATTTGCCAGACTGTTTGATCTACTGATCGACCCCCTCACCCCGCTACATCATCACTCGCGTCGTCTACACTGTCCTCGAGTACTTCTTACCCTATAGCTGATTATATCTCTTGTAATAAGTTTTCGGTATCACATTCGAACTTTCTTGCAGCCATTACTGAAGGCCGTGAGCCTTCTTCCTACTCTGAGGCCGCCCATCATGCTCATTGGCGAGCTGCTATGCAGTCTGAGATCAAAGCTTTGGAACGAAATCAGACATGGGTCCTCACTACTCTTCCTCCAGGGAAAGCTGCTATTGGCAGTAAATGGGTTTACCGGATCAAGTACAACTCTGATGGTTTGGTGGAGCGTCACAAGGCCCGTCTTGTGGTGCTTGGCAATAAACAAATTGAGGGCACATACTTTACTGAGACGTTTGCGCTTGTGACAAAGATGAGCTCTGTTCGAGTTTTTCTATCAGTGGCAGCGATTCGGGGTTGGGAACTTCATCAAATGGATGTTCACAACGCCTTCCTACATGGTGATCTAGATGAGGAGGTGTACATGAAGCCTCCTCCAGGGTACTCTTCTGCGGGTCCTGATCAGGTTTGCAGACTGCAAAAATCCCTGTATGGCTTGTGACAGGCACCGCGCAACTGGTTTGCCAAGCTTGCAACAGCGCTTCGAGCCTTCGGCTTCATCCAGAGTAAGGCCGATTACTCTTTGTTTACATTTGCACGTCATGACGTTACCCTGCATGTTCTTGTCTATGTTGATGATCTCATTATTGCTGACAACACTACTTCTGCTATATCGGGGTTCAAGGATTACTTGAGCTCTCTTGCTTTTATATGAAGGATCTTGGTCCCCTGAAGTATTTCTTAGGCATTGAGATTGCCCGTAGTCCGTCCGGACTTTTTTCTGTTTCAACGTAAGTACACTCTCGACATACTTTCTGAGACTGGTTTGCTTGCTGGCAAGCCCTGTGATTTTCCTATGGAGCAGCACCATCAGTTGTCATATGTGAACATTCCGCCATATGACTTCCCTGACCAATATCGCCGGCTGGTTGGCCGGCTAATCTACCTCACCATTACTCGTCCGAAGATTTACTACTCAGTTCATGCTCTTGCACAGTTCATGCAAGCACCATTGCAGGCTCATTGGCACGCTGCCTTACGTGTCCTACACTATCTCAAAGGCCATCCTGGCCAGGGATTGCTTCTATCTGCTCACAACGCTCTACATCTGATTGTCTACTGTGATTTTGACTGGGCCGCCTGTACCATTACACGCCGCTCAGTCACTGGATATTTTGTTATGCTCGGCCATTCTCCTATCTCTTGGAAGACCAAGAAGCAACCTACAGTTTCCCGCTCTTCTGCTGAAGCAGAGTATCGTTCCATGGCCGCTGCCTGTTGTTAGCTTATCTGGCTCAAGTCTTTGATACGTTCGCAAGGCGTCGGACATGCTCCGCCTATGCGCCTATTCTGTGATAGCCAGGTGGCCATTCACATAGCTGTCAATCTAGTCTTTCACGAACGCACAAAGCACATCGAGATTGATTGTCATTTTGTGCGGGATTTGCTCCAAGCCGGCTAGATCACCACTCATCACATTCGCACGTCTGGGCAACCTGCGGATATGTTTACCAAAGCCTTGGCAAGTAAGAGTTTCAATTACTCATTGGCAAGTTGAGCATTATTGATCCACATGCTCCAACTTAAGGGGGAGTATTACGATAAATATCTTGTATTTATCTTTTCATGTATATATCTTTCCATAAGATAGATATCTTGCCTAATAAGATAAATCAATAAACTGTATATTGTCCCTACGATATATGAAATAAGCAAGAAATTATTTTTCCAATTTTATCTCCTCTTTAATTCTTCTCAATAATGTCACTGATAATTCCAATTTACAAATGATAATGTGATCGTGTAAAACAAATCGCATACTACAAACTACAGAGAAGACTATTCGTTTGGCACCCATGATTTGAAAATTTAGAATGTTATTCGAAAATGGGAAACAAGAAGACTGATGTTGATATTTAAAGGCAGTTTCTTTGTACACTACAAAAATTGTCTTCGTACACTACACTTTGAAATGCAGAATTTTTGCTTAAGCGATATACCCGCGTTTGAGTGTAAATTGTACCCAGAAACTGAGTTTACGTATTAAAACGAAACGCAGGTATTTTGCTTAAGCAAAATACCTGCGTTTTAGTTTTTTTTTTAACGCAAGGATAGTGCTTAAACACGATTCCTGCGTTTCAAAGAAATGAAAATTTTGAAAATATTACAGTTGTGAAACGCAGAAATCCTGCTTAAGCAGGATTTCTGCGTTTCAAAAAAAAAAAACTTCTGAAAGCAACAAAGTGAATAACATATTTTTTAAAATCTACATTTGACTCTAGTAATAAACGTTATCAAGTAATCAAGGTTACATGGTAATAAATTTGTTTGTATCAAGAGGTTTCAATATATTTTTATTCATGTATATTTCTCCACCAATTTGTTTGATATTAACTGTTTGTTATTATTATTCTCGAAAATCACATATAACTATGGTTATATCTTATAACTATAAGGATATAACCAAATTGGATATAACTATAAGGATATAACCATAGTATATAATTATAGGATATAACCATAGTATATAACTAAAAGGATATAACCATAGGATATAACTATAGGATATAACCATAAGATATAACCAAATTGGATATAACTATAAGATATAATCATAATATATAATTATAAGATATAACGATATGATATAATCAAATTTGATATAAATATAAGATATAACCATAGTATATAACTATAGGATATAACCATAAGATATAACCAAATTGGATATAATTAAAGGATATAACCATATTATATAACTATAGGATATAACGATATGATATAAACAAATTGAATATAAATATAAGATATAACCATAGTATATAATTATATGACATAACGATATGATATAACCAAATTGGATATAACTATAAGATATAACCATAGTATATAACTATACGTCTATACGATATAACCATAAGATATAACCAAATTGGATATAACCATAGTATATAACTATACGTCTATACGATATAACCATAAGATATAACCAAATTGGATATAACTATAAGATATAATCATAATATATAATTATATGATATAACGATATAATATAACCAAATTGGATATAACTATAAGATATAACCATAGTATATAATTATAGGATATAACGATATGATATAACCAAATTGGATATAACTATAAGATATAACCATAGTATATAACTATACGATATAACCATAAGATATAACCAAAGTATATAACTATGGGATATAACCATAAGATATAACCAAATTGGATATAACTATAAGATATAATCATAATATATAAGTATATGATATAACGATATGATATAATCAAATTGGATATAACTATAATATAACCATAGTATATAACTATAGGATATAACCAAATTGGATATAACTAAATGATATAACCATATTATATAACTATAGGATATAACGATATGATATAATCAAATTGGATATAACTATAAGATATAACCATAGTATATAATTATAGGATATAACGATATGATATAACCAAATTGGATATAACTATAAGATATAACCAAAGTATATAACTATAGGATATAACCATAAGATATAACCAAATTGGATATAACTATAAGATATAATCACAATATATAAGTATATGATATAACGATATGACATAATCAAATTAGATATAATGATAAGATATAACCATAGTATATAACTATAGGATATAACCATAAGATATAACTAAAGGATATAACCATATTATATAACTATAGGATATAATGATATGACATAATCAAATTGGATATAACTATAAGATATAACCATAGTATATAATTATAGGATATAACGATATGATATAACCAAATTAGATATAACTATAAGATATAACCATAGTATATAACTATACGATATAACCATAAGATATAACCAAATTGGATATAACTAAAGGATATAACCATATTATATAACTATAGGATATAACGATATGATATAATCAAATTGGATATAACTATAAGATATAACCATAGTATATAATTATAGGATGTAACGATATGATATAACCAAATTAGATATAACGATAAGATATAACCATAGTATATAACTATACGATATAACCATAAGATATAACCAAATTGGATATAACTAAAGGATATAACCATATTATATAACTATAGGATATAATGATATGATATAATCAAATTGGATATAACTATAAGATATAACCATAGTATATAATTATAGGATATAACGATATGATATAACCAAATTAGATATAACCATAGTATATAACTATACGATATAACCAAATTGGATATAACTATAAGATATAACCATAGTATATAACTATAAGATATAACCAAATTGGATATAATTATATACTATAAGATATAACCATAGTTATATACTATGGTTATATCTTATAGTTATATCCAATTTGGTTATATCGTATAGTTATATACTATGGTTATATCTAATTTGGTTATATCATATCGTTATATCCTATAATTATATACTATGGTTATATCTTATAGTTATATCCAATTTGATTATATCATATCATTATATCCTATAGTTATATAATATGGTTATATCCTTTTGTTATATCCAATTTGGTTATACCTTATAGTTATATCCAATTTGGTTATATTTTATGGTTATATCATATAGTTATATAATATGGTTATATCCTTTAGTTATATCAAATTTGGTTATATCTTATGGTTATATCCTATAGTTATATACTATGGTTATATCTTATAGTTATATCCAATTTGATTATATCATATCGTTATATCCTTTAATTATATACTATGGTTATATCTTATAGTTATATCCAATTTGATTATATCATATCGTTATATCCTATAGTTATATAATATGGTTATATCTTTTAGTTATATCCAATTTGGTTATATCTTATGGTTATATCCTATAGTTATATACTATGGTTATATCTTATAGTTATATCCAATTTGATTATATCATATCGTTATATCCTATAATTATATACTATGGTTATATCTTATAGTTATATCCAATTTGTTTATATCTTATGGTTATATCCTATAGTTATATACTTTGGTTATATATCTTATGGTTATATCTTATGGTTATATCCTATAGTTATATACTATGGTTATATCTTATAGTTATATCCAATTTGATTATATCATATCGTTATATCCTATAATTATATACTATGGTTATATCTTATAGTTATATCCAATTTGTTTATATCTTATGGTTATATCCTATAGTTATATACTTTGGTTATATATCTTATGGTTATATCTTATGGTTATATCCTATAGTTATATACTATGGTTATATCTTATAGTTATATTTAATTTGATTATATCTTATCGTTATATCTTATTATTATATCTTATAGTTATATCCAATTTGGTTATATCTTATGGTTATATCATATAGTTATATACTATGGTTATATCCTTTAGTTATATCCAATTTGATTATATCTTATGGTTATATCCTATAGTTATATACTATGGTTATATCTTATAGTTATATCCAAAATTTTAAAAATAAAATAAATACTTTTATAATGCAATATAAAGGGTATATTAGTAATTTATTAAAAAAATTATTTTGATAATTTAATATAATGGCATAATTGTAAATATAAATTGAAACCAAAAGCCCCCCATTAAACAACCCCTTGTTGGCCGCAATCGCGGCCAACAAGGCAGTGGGCGCGGAAAGGAGGCCGCGGTCGCGGCCAACAAGGCAGCGGGCGCGGTCTCTGAAGAATTCACTGAAATCAAAGACATGGCTGCGATCGTGGGTTTGCTTGTCTTTGACTTCTGTGAATTCTTCAGAGGCCGCGCCCGCTGTCTTGTTGGTCGCGACGCGACTTTGCTTCTTGGCACTTTCTTGCTTTCAGGAAAAAAAAAATATTTTCTTTTTTTTTCCTGAAATGCAGGAATCCTGGCGTTTCACAACTGTAATATTTTCAAAATTTTCATTTTTTTGAAACGCATGAATCATGCTTAAGCACTATTCTTGCGTTTCAAAAAAAAAACTGAAACGCAGGTATTTTGCTTAAGCAAAATACTCGCGTTTCGTTCTAGTACATAAACTCAATTTTTGGATATAATTTACACTCAAACGCGGGTATATCGCTTAAATAAAAATTCTGCATTTCAAAATATAGTGTACGAAGACAATTTTTATAGTGTAGAAAAGCCTTCGTATTTAAACTTATCCCAAAAGCCAACCCCGCGCACAGGCGCCCAATCCACTAGACTCGGTTGAAAAATTCGGAGTCATATCATGCATATAAATATAAAGTGAAATTAATTCTTAGAAACTAGAAAGAATGTGAACACACTACTTAGCTACTCGTGACAACTATATGAAATCACGTTTAAACTGTGGATCCAATTTTTATTTTATTTATTGCAGCTGGTAAACAACGCCATTGCCACACAGTACAATGTTGCAATTTGTCAACAAAATAACTAAATAAGGGTATATTTAGCACAAGACAAACTGTTATTTAATTAAATACTATTTAAGTTAAATATTCCCAGTTTAGCCAGTAAGTATGACATATCCCACGTTGTATTTATTGATCTAGTGGATCCTATCTTCCCCCAAAAAAAAAAAAACAATTTAGGATTTTCAATGCATCTAAATCTGGTTTGATTATTATTCATTTTATTAAAAATAGTTACTTGTAATTATATAGGAGTATATTTTATATAAAAAATTTGGGTTTTGTATATGACAGGACTGAAATACTCTATTTGTTCTTACCGCTAATTTTGGACTATGTGAGACAATTTGCATTGGCAATTCGGCATTGCACTTCTACTATAATCAGATTTTGGATTTTCTGTGAATCTGAGTTGGAATGTCTTAGACGGTTCAATAATATCAATTAGCTTCGTTGTAAATTCAGTTTGATGCTAAAATCTCGTAGGGACATTGATGTTGATTGTTGATTGTTGATTAGTGATTATTTTCCTGAATACTGTTGAGAAATGGGGTAATCTCAATTTTGCATTTTGAATTATCTTTTTACGAAATTGTCAATGCTTTGGGTATAAAATCTAGCATTTCATGCACTAAGAAACAACTCCAAAATGGTTAAATGGTAGAATCACGTGAAAACATTACAAAACACGAAATATTTGGCCTCGAATGGTAAAACATACAGCTTTTTTTGTATAGTAAGAGCATTTACAATAAATGTTTTAGGAGTTTCTTTCTCTAAAAAAGAATAAAAATAAATAAAATTTCATTTAACTTTTGTCATAATAGAGTTTCTTCCTAAGAGAGGAAGTTTTTACTTTAAACTGATACAAAAACAAATGCAACCTTTTTCTTAATTTTTTGACATTTTTCTTCCATTTATTTATTTTACATTTTTTATTTTAAAAAGAACAAACTCCAAAAACCTCTATTGTGGATGCTCTAACCAATACATCTTTAGTTTCAATGGATTAGTCTAGTGAAACGTGACAGAATAAAAAATTTAACAGGTACGAATTTGATTTCTAACAGTCTCCCTAAAATGAGTTATACATAGTCACATCTATAATCGCTCTTTAAAATTATAGATTTTTCATACAATAAACTGAAACATACACAATCTCCTCCCTAAATTTATTCTACCAAAATCAAGACATCTTCATTGAAACAGCCCAAAGAAAGAAAATAGCAATATATGTGAAATAAGGTAACTTCTATTAAAATAATAATAATTATATAAGAATTTTTATCGGATCAAAACCAAATAAATGGAGAGATGGAAGAGTTGGGGATAGGGAGGAAGATGCCTAGTATGTAGCCATTTTGTGTCACCTTTTGGATTTGTCCCAAGTTCCAACCTTTTTAGGGCTCGTTTGGTATGACATCAGAAATCGGTCGGAATCAGAAATTAGAATGGAATAAAAAATCAAAATAAATCATTCCTAGACCTTGGTATATGTTTGGTATATTATTGGAATGAACCATTCTTAAAATACAATGTTTGGTTGTATATATGTGAAATTTGGAATGAGAATCAAATATCGTTTGGTGTTATAATTGTAAATTTGCATCCTTCAAACACCATGTTTGTAATTATTTATGTCCGAAATGTGTAATATTAAACATTAGAATACAAGATGCATACGTATACATCTTTCTCTAGCCAAAATGTGTCCCTTGTAGGCAAATTGTTACATATATTACATGTCCTTATTTTACAATCACCAAATATTATTTTCTGAAGAATAAAAGAAATAGAAAATGAAGATAAACAATTCCCATTCTTTCTCTGCCTTCTGTTCAAGCGTTTAAATCGAACCCAATTTCACCCCTCTCAAATCTGAGTTGAGATTTGAATTTGAGTGCAGTAATGGTGCTCCTCTCCTACAAAGATTACAATTTAAGGGTTTTGTATGAATAAGAGAGGTTCATTGACCGGAAGAGTTGACCGACAAAGGCGGCATGACAGTGTTGAGACGGTGTTGGATCTGGGTTGTAGATATGAAATGGCGTCAAAGAGCAAACGGTGGTGTGATGGTGTTGGATTTGGCTTGTGGAGGTTAAATGGCGTCAAAGAGATGATTTTGGCGGAATGGTGTTGGATCTGGGTTGTAGGGATGAAATGGTGTCAAAGAGCTTTCAGTGGAGAGGAGAAGATGATCAAGGGAGAGAGATGAACGGGTGTTTTGGATTTGGAATCACTCATACCCTAGTTTTTCTGTTAGAATCAAAGGCTTTTTCTTATGAGTTGGAATGAGTCATTTTAAGAAAATAAAATTATTCCCGTTCATTACCTTAGCAAACACAATTTCTTATATGGTTCATTCCAATTACGATTCCTCATATCCTTGCAATCAAACCAAACATGCCTTTCTATACATAAGATTTTGATTTTGATTTTGATTTTGAAAATAAAATTTAAGAATGAAAGAGAAAATTATACGGTAGTACATTGAGTTTGAACTTATTGTTATGTTTGTATTGATCCATCAAACAATTAAAATTCTCGTAAAGCTAACTTTTATTCATTTTTTTTCTAGCACACTTATGATGGTGTTCTTGAAAGCGATTGATCAAAATTTATTTTCAATATCAGTCCCCACTTTGAGAAATCTACCAGAGAAGCTCCAGCAGAAGGGCCCACTTAATTTCTCTTTATTCATAGCTAAGATAATCAACTTGAAATAATTATGTCATTCAGTTTCTTCTTCTTTTCCAAGAGAAAGTTGAGAATGAATATAGCTAGAGAATGTGTTTGGATTACCACCTATAACTCTTTTATTTTGTATTAATATTTGACTGTCCATAAGGTCATAATAATCCATACAAGATGTATTTCGACTATTACTTATAATGTGTTGTATATTTTACCAAACGATTAATATAATATAATGTATTATTTGTGTGAAGTAATCCAAACGAATCTAAAGTACAGATCGGTTTCATATACAAAGCTAGACTTATAGGGTCTTTAAATGAAATAAAACCAATTATTTGTTTATTGTGTACATGATTAATACTTTCTCTAGAGTAGATGATCATATTGTACTTGATGCCACCAACAAAAAGCCATGGTCTGCGGAATGGTACACCCAAATCACGCAGGCAACAATTGTTTTGAATAGACTAATCATAGGATGTCTGGTTAATTAGTTAATATGCTAATCATTGGTTATCTCTAATCATGCGCTTAATTAATTGCACTACAGTGTTATATATGTAAACGGATTGAGATTACATAACAGTCATCCATCTTCCTTTTATTCAAAGATTAAGAGAGGATGCATTTCCACTTTGCAATAGGCGCATGTATGATGGAGTGCACTATTTTTCATCAAATAGATTTTATTGTGCTAAATCATTGTGGTCATTCTAAAAGTGTTTTTCAAATGCAAAAATTTGACATACTAGAAGACCGCAATGGATACGAAAGAACGCATTCTATGGACACGTCACCAAACAAGAGTGGTATCAAGCTCCAATAAGAATTGTCTTCCCAAAGCCGCATGGCCTGTGTTCGCCACCTCACTCCGCATGACCAATCGCGATTCGACGCATTTCAACACCTCGCCAACAATCAGAAGCATGATGCAAGGGTCATAAAAGGCATTACCCATCATAAATTAGATGGTCTATGATTCGATGGCCAATTTCCTGGTTTATAATCGAGGATTTGTGGTTGATTCTCGTGTAAAAAGATTGTTGATTTGTAATATCGGTTAGACTCCTCATGATATAATCAAAGAGAGTTTGTCATAATCTTTGTCAGTATTCTTCCAAAGAATGCGTTGCTTGGACAACCGATGTCATGGTAGATTTATATTTCAATAGCTTAAATATGTAGGAATCATCATTGGAGTCGTCCGTGGGGACTTTCCTCACTTTAGGACGACTAGGCTATCCTAGATAACGCGGCCGCATCAAGTCTAGCCTTGACAAGAAGGGTGAGATCCCCTAAGCTTATACTTGGGGCTGCCACCACGTTCTTCTTAAACGGGTGAGATCCCCCAAGCATATGCTTGAGGCTGCCACCACACTCTTGTTAACGGGTGAGATCCCAAGCTTATCCTTGGGGCTACCATTGCGTTTTTCTTAAACAAGTGAGATCCCCAAGCTTATGGTTGGGGCTGTCACCGCGTTCTTTCTGAACGGGTGAGATCCCCCGAGCTTATACTTAAGGCTGCTACCGCATTCTTCTTATGGGTGAGATCCCTCACTAGTACAGAATTTAACTTAGATATCACTAAAATTAGGGCGCTATAAAAAAGCGCAATAAGAAACAAAAACGCTTAGCGGTTTTTTTAAAAAACCGCTAAGACGTACAAAAACGCTTAAAGTTTTCAATTTTATAGCGCTTTTTACAAAAAAGCGCTAAGAGTTCTGAAACACTCTTAGCGCTTTTTATAAAAAAGCGCTATAATACATTTCAGTTTTTTTTTTAAATGTAAAATATTCTCTTAGCGCTTTTTTTTGTAAAAAGCGCTAAGAGTTTTGAAACACTCTTAGCGTTTTTTGGTAAAAAACGCTATAATAAATTTCAATTTTTTTATTTTAAAAATGTTAAAACATTTTCTTAGCGCTTTTAAACAAAAAACGCTATAATAAATTTACCAGTAAAAATTTTGGGGCAAAATTTTTTTCCTTGCCTCTTCCCGCTACCCTGTTTCATCTCTCGCGCCCTAATTTTTGCCTTACCACATCTGCGAAGACGACGATCCTTTAGATTCCTCTCTCCCGTGGTTTGACTCTCGCCCCATAGCCCCTCTTTTTCTCTGTCGTCGGCGGTTTCCTCTCGCGCCCCATAGCCTCTCTTTTTCTCTGTCGCCGGTCGTTTCCTCTCGCGCCCAAGCTTCCAGAAGCTCATCTCGGCGGCTCATCTCGGTATCGTCTTCGCAGAAGCTTCTTTCGTTGCCTTATCTCGCCGGTGCGTTTTCTTGCTGAATTAAACTCAATTAGTTTTCGTTGTTACAATTGCTGAACCAAACCTTGCTCGTGGTTGTGCTATTGCTACACCAAACCTTGATATTTGTTGTTGCGTCTATCTCCTTCCCAAGAGCATAAGCAAGCCCTAATTTTAGTATCAAATACTAATATGAACTTA
Organism: Rheum nobile; assembly: GCA_027886185.1. Lineage (NCBI taxonomy): Eukaryota > Viridiplantae > Streptophyta > Magnoliopsida > Caryophyllales > Polygonaceae > Rheum > Rheum nobile. The sequence continues at coordinate 17,851,219 of WOAB01000568.1, forward strand.
CATTTCTCAATTCATATCTGGCTAGACACTTCTGCAGATTCTGCTGTTCTGCTGTTGTTGAATTATATTGATTGTTTCTTCCGATTATGCTGTTGTTGTTGCTCACTATTTTGCATTTAAAGTTGTTCTTATGTTGTTGTTGTTGCTCACTGTTTTTACATTTAATTTGAAGTTGTTCTTAGATGTGATCTCGACCAGTTTCAATCTACACGCTTTTTCTGATTTTTTGTAAGCTCAAATATTTACAAGTCTTTCAAAGTTTTTTGAACTTCTTTCAGTTTAAAATTTTAAAGTATCTGTTGAAAGAAATTTGAATGCACTGCATTGAAAGTATATATAATTTCTAGCTTTTTCAGTTTTGAAACATCCGATGCTGTTGAAAGAAATTTTAACTTGTATTTATGATCTCTTTGGTGAGAATTTTATGTTTTGGAGATTTTGAGATTGATTTAATGGGTGAGTGGTAATTTGAATATATATGGGTGCACAGGGGTTTGTTGAAGCACTGGTGCATTTCCTGAAGTCATCTGTTTATGAAAGGAATGCATTAGCTCAAGAAGTTGGTGCTATGGCTCTATTTAACATTGCTGTCAAGAACAACAGGTTATTTTCGTTACTGACATATGTACAACTTTTTACACGCTTACTTGACTGCAGAATTGCATGATTAAGAGTCCTTAGCAAATGTGGTGCTTTACTGAATGTTTTCCAGCATTGTTTCCTTGATCAATATCATTGAAAGGAAATGTGGTGCTTTACTGCTTTTGTTCATTAAGAGTCATTAGCCAATGTGGTCCTTTTTGTTCAGTAAGAATCAATAGCGCATTGATTCGAACTGTTGGATGTCATAATTTGATGGATTTTCATATTTTGTCATGTGTTTAAATGTAGGCAATTCTTCATAGGTTTTTATCTCTTCCAATGTGATTGTGGTTTGTGTGGTTATCCAAATGTGAAATTGAAGCTGAATGTTTTCAAGCAAAAATACTATGATATTCATAATAGTAGACATATATATAGGTTACTCTCTTCAATGGATTAAGGAATGCTTGACATATGATTTCTACTACTAGATTATGTTCCCTGTTACTTGTCACTTGTCACTTAATACAAGTTGTTACTCTGATCACTTGTATGATTCAGCTCTAACTTGTTAGAAAACTTTACTGGCATGTTTGTAAACTTGGGCCATTTTCTGTAATTAGTGATTAAGTGCGGGTGAGGTTGTTAGGCCATTGCAGAGGCTTATAAGGAGCTCTATCCTTTTCTTCTTTATCTTCTTCCCTCATCTCTTCCATTTCTATCCTTTCTTCCATTGTTATGAAGGATTGAGCTATTGTTGTATCCGGGATACAACACTATTTATCATTGGAATTTATAATTTAGCATGTTTGATTTTGACTATTGACAGTTGTATAGTATGCATTATAACAACTGAGATCTGTTTGTTACACCTTGTACTTGCTATTGTGAGTTTGACTCATACTAGATTAGATTAATATTATAGATGCGTAGCACATATTCCACTGGACTTCTTGCTGTCTGTCTTACTGGGTTTGTAGCGTAAGTGTTTGATTACCATGTACAGCTCATGATCCTTCTTGTTGATATAAAAGCTAACATGTACAGCTTAGGTTTTCTTAGTAAAATTTGAGTAGCTATGGTGTAGGCTTTTGAGTTCTCCATTGTGTTTGCATTGGCACTGGCATTCTTCTTTCTGATAGAAACTAGCTAGTTTGTTCAAAGCATGAAAATAATGAAACCAACCATTTATCCAATTCAGCTTCACGTCCTTGTGGAATATGAGATAGTGGAGGCAGCAAAGAAAGCGGTCAGTAGATATGTCTTTTATGTGTTATGCATATTATTGATACTAAGCTTTGATAAATAATAAAGTTCTATCTCCTCTACAATAAAATCTGGCAGGCTGTCACTTTAAATGATGAAAAGGACTAGAGGAATGGCTTGCGTGTTCAACTTCTTCAGAAGCGAATGGTATGGTATTGCATTGCATCGCATTCTTCCTCCTCTGTAACACTGAATAACGTCTTTTCTTTGCTGGAGGCATATGGTTTGGGAAGAAAAGCATGGAAGGGATCTGATGCTGACAAGGTTAGCCATACCAGGCCAGCTCCTATAGCTAATGAGGATAATCACAAGACAAGTGAAAGCCATGATGACACACAACAAGTTCAAGTATGCATCACAATTGCTCTGCTTATGCTCTTTGACTTTATCATTGCAATGACTCAACAAAATTCTCTTTGCACTTTCAGGATGGGGAAGAAGAAAAAGATGGAAAGAGAGGTCAAAACTGTAGATCAAAGGGACAGAAACACCGGGGTAATGGCGGGATGGGTATGTAGACGAATATACTTTTGAGTATCTTGTTAACACCAAAGCATAATTGTAATTTCATTCTCTTGTTTCCTTTGTACATATTTAGGTCATGGAAGCATTACTTTTGTACACATAGAAGCTACAAAGCCGCCTCCTGGCCCTCGCATGCCTGACGGAACAAAAGGGTTTACCATGGGTCGCGGACGCCCTCTGGTGGCAACTCAAGTTTAGTGCAATGTTGGGTGTCACGTTAAGGTATGTCAGTTACGTGGCTATGTATGTAGTTTTATAGTAGGGAATGGATTTTTGAGTAAATTGGTCTCAGCTCACAAGGGGAAAACTGTAAATGGCTGCCCTTGGAGTTGTGGGTTTCTAGGATGGATTACAAGCGAAGGTCTTTGTGGAGGATGTGACGGTGTGTTTTGGTAACTATATGCTCATTATATCGAACTACTATATTTGAATGCACTTTTCTTCTCGTTCTGTTAATTTTCATTTCAATGTTGTTTTCATGAAATTCCATTGCCACTTTATTTGTAGACTGAGCATCAAGCTTGCATTCCTATATGAAACTGTGGTGTCGTTATGGTGCATTATTGAATTCTTGCAGAGCTTATCCACCAAAATATAGTGGTGAGAATACTTTTAATTGCTTGAGTGTAAGAAGTTTTGGTGTATCCTGTTGTACACTTCTCTTTTTTGAATTTTAGATAACAGCTATTTTCTAGATCCGTCTTACTAGGTTAGCTGCAATTGCATTTGCTGGGCTTTTTTTTTTTAAAATTTGGAACATATATTATAGCGGTTTTTTGTAAAAAACCGCTATAATATATGATAAATTATAGCGGTTTTTGTAAAAAACCGCTATGCGTGTTTTTGTAAAAAACCGCTATGCGTGTTTTTGTAAAAAACCGCTATGCGTGTTTTTGTAAAAAACCGCTATGCGTGTTTCAGTTTTTTTTATAAAAAAGCAAAATTATAGCGTTTTTTTTAAAAAAAGCGCTATGCGTTCTTTTTTTTATAGCGCTTAACTAATAGCGCTATTAATAACTATTAACACACATGCTTAGATAGCGCTTGGATTAGCGCTATCCGCTTCATAAAAAAAACCGCTATCCCAAGGTATTTCTGTACTAGTGCCTCAAGCTTATGCTTGGGGATGCCACCGCGTTATTCTTAAACATGTGATATCTCCCAAGCATATGCTTGGGGATGCAACTGTGTTCTTCCTAAACGGGTGAGATCCCCCAAGCTTATGATTGGATTGCCATCGGGTTCCTTCAAAGCAACTACAAGTTGAGTATTCAGGTTCACAAGTTATTTCCTCAAGTCCGCAAGCAGTCAAAGAAAAAGAGATAAAGTAATCAAAAGTGACATTTCATGCAAAGATAAATTCGGTTACAACGTTGTTTGCAAAAGACCGCGTAGGGTCAAAGTGTTAACAAGAGTTCACAAGTATGTATCGGGTAAGTCAATTGCAAAGAAAATCAAGATGCGCCAATGTCCCCGGGTGGGGATGCCAAATGATATGCTTCGTTTGTTAGATCAACATCTACCGCATCACCTTCTTCTGCATCTGAATCGGGAAGCGGAGGCTCACCAAAGAAACTCGTGTACTCAAGAGTGAAGTAAGTAATTTTGGAATCGATCTCGCTGAACTTTGCGATAGCATGCCTTAATCCGACTCTTATCTTGTTTTCCTAACGTGGACCAAGCTCATCTGACCTCTTCATCTTGTACTCCTCTAATTTCAAGTAATCAGGTACAACACGTTCAACTCTCTCGTGTTGTCTCTCCGCTTCAATTCTAGATTCATTGCGCTGCTTTTTAGCCTCTCTGCTTCCTTGTCTCTCCGAGATATAGTTTTCTTTAGCTCCTCGTGTAATAACCCCTAAAAGTCCCGAACTGTCGTTTTGTAAAAGAGACGTATTGGGCAAATTTTGTAATCCCTGTAATAATCTTTTGAACGTATTATTATACGTTTAATAAAGTTTTGGGTCATAAAGTATTTGAGACTGCTAAAATAATAAGATCTAGCATATCCTCGAACGAGACCCGCGACCACAGACCCGGGGACGCGAATGCGGCAGTTCCGCGACCGCGGATTGCTTCCACGGGCGCGGATTCGCCCAAGAGCCAATCCGCGATCGCGGATTTCTGTTTGTCTTTTCTTCCCCGCGTTGCGTCGCTTCGTTTGCCGGTATTTCGCCGGTGGGGGAGGCTAACTGTTTGGAGTGCTCGGCGTTGGGCTTCCTCCACCCTATAAATATGGGTCTTCCGCTACCCAATTCTTCATCCAAAGCAGCTCCATCAACTCATCTCTCTCTCTCTCTCTCTCTCTCTCTCTCTCTCTCTCTCTCTCTCTCTCTCTCTCTCTCTCTCTCTCTCTCTCTCTCTCTCTCTCTCTCTCTCTCTCTCTCTCTCTCTCTCATTCTTGTCATCGCTGGAGTTTCTTGAGGTCGTCGGAGCATCGCCGGAGGTCGTGGTATCCTTGTGGAGCCCGAGAAGTAGTGGTCGAATGAGATTTCGTCCAAGTTTAGAAGTCGTCGTCGTCGTTGGTAAGCTCGGAACATCTCCAAGCTGTCGTCGGAAGGGAGAACCGCGACCGCGGGTATGAATTCCGCGACCACGGCTCTGCCCAGAATTCTGCGACCGCGGATATGCTAAACGCGACCGCGGCTTGCCCAGCAAGCGCGGTCGTGGCTTTGGCAACCACGGCCGCGGCTTAGGCTTTGTTCCCTTTCGTTCGTATCGTTTATTCATTTCATATCCTCGTTTCGTTCGTATCCTTGTTTCGTTCGTATCGTATCTAACTTAGGGTTCCGTCTTTTATCTCATCGTCGTCGTAGGAATCCGTACTCAAATTCCAGTCTTCAGATCTCGAAACCCAAAATCTTTGATTCGTCTAGATTAAGGCAAGTGGTGGTTCGCTCTTTCTCATTATTCCATGTTTCCCTTGATTATCAATTATTTGATTATTAATTAGGATGGGATAAAAGTTATTGTTTTCTGTTTGGGAACAGATTTAATTAAACGATGTGTTAAAATATGACTTTATAATAGGTTGTATATATTGCTAGAAATAACACTATTATATAGTTTGATATGATATTACTGTAATAGATTTTGGTGTGGATTTATATGTGAACTTAAATGCTAGATTAGCACGAGTATTCGTAGGAACGCTAATTCCTTACGAGGATTAGTCGTTTCTTTATAACGTCGGTGTTAGGAAGTAAGTGCCCTAACACTCTTTTGGTCATGACCTACCCCTATCCGAATATAGGGGTGGTGCACTCGCTAGTGCCAATCTTCGGGATGTATTCCCAGTCGGGGGTGTTACACCTCGCTCTCCTTGTGTTGCTCTCTTGTACTCACTACAACCTCATCGCGCTCAAATACCGCTTGTTCGTCCTGCTTACTCAAGGTCTCCAACTTCTTGCGAGCCTTGCATTCTTCTTGGATCCCTTTGCATTTTCCTTCCGAGGCGGAGCAGTATAAAGCCGTTGTTGACACCCTGAGATGTGCCTGCAAGCAGAACATAGTAAATACATTAAAACGGGAAATGAATGCGATAGAATCATCAAGATAGGATTTAAAAAGCAAATCACCATCTCAATATACTTCATGGTCTCGAATTGCAAGAGCGACGAGTGCATTTCTTCAACCAACCCTTTTCTCCTAGGCACGCGTACTTTGGGATGGCTAGCTTCACCATGTCAACAACATAAGGTCCGGGAGAGGTAAACCTCCTCAACATCTCTGCGTCAACCCCATCTGCGGGCATGCGGATAACAAAGCTCGCGACAACATTTGTACTTGCTTTCTTTGCACCACGGGTGACCTGAGGCACATCATGACATTTTTTTCTCCGGGGCTCAGCCTTAACATGATTGGCCTGAATTCTGGAAGAGCTTGTGGACTCGTGGAGTTCCACCACGCTCGGAGCTGGAGTAGACGACTGTTCTACACCTGCAGGGTCAGTTTCCGCCCAAACGTTTCAAGTTGACCGTGACCTCTCCTCCGTGATCTTATTCGCCCTATTCAACAATATTAATGACCCCACCATACCTGTAAGCACAAGAAAAATAGTTAGTGCTGGTAAATAGCAATAAAGGACAATAAGAGTGAGAAACAACCCTGCCTAGCACATTCGTTAAAACGCGGCAAACTTAATCCCGCTTTTTTCAAGTTTGGCTGGGTGATCGTCCCTTGTAGCCAATTGTGTCTCCTTCATTACGAAAATGAGTTTTGCAAGCATCGATCTCCTATTAATCAGGCTTGTCAAGGCAGATGAACACCGAGCGAAACAAGTTACAATTAAAGGTCGCGAGTGTAGGATCCCTCACAAGAAACCACCTATCCTTCAGTGTGCCCACATTTGAGGGTTTGCTTATCACTTTCAGCGAAGGAAGACTAAGGTTGAAAAAGACCCTTGCATACTTTACCGTGAACATGTAGAGCATATGCTGCTCATCAGGAGTAATCCTTGATTTATAACACTGCATAGTATACCCCCTAAGAAACCTCCACGCATTCGGAGACAGATGTGAAGGGCCGAGGCTCAACAAATTCAAGAAGTCGCGATAGAAATAAGATAGAGGAAGACAAACCCCGCCTCAACACTGGCCACGTAGACCACAAGCCAATTCTCATAACGCGACATTAAGGTTCCCCCTCTCTCAGGAAGACAAAACTCCACCCCATGAAGCCAAGGAATTGAACGCGCTAGACCCTCTAATGTTGTAATAGAAACACTAGTGAATACCAAGGCCGCGCATGTCCTTTCCCGGATGATTCGTGATCATAGGAACCTCTTCAAAAACTACCACGAGGATTGAGGGAGGATCGTGTAATAACCCACTTAAAATAGAAGGGTAAAATAGTAATTTTAAAGTGGTAAAAATAACAGTTTTGAAATTTATTTTATTTCTTTTAGAGGAATAATTTAAACTTTTTTGAACTTAGGTTCAATGGTTGAGATATAATAATTTTTGGTACTAAGTATCACATGAGTAATAATGTATGGTGTTAAAATAAATAATTAAGTGCAACAATGATTGTAATGTTAAATTTTAAATAATAATAAAGGACATAAGAATTATTATGTTATCCATAAGGGGATAAAATAATAATTGTCCTAAGTATGTATTTCTGTGAGCTAAGAATGGTTTAAATTATGATTAACTTTATGTTAATTATAATTTAGATAAAACTTATCAAATTTGACCTAAAATATATCAATCAAGTCTAACAAATTTTGGTTAAGGATTTAAGTATGGTCAAATTCATAAGAAAAGTAGCTTAAGTTTATTTTAACCTAAGTTAATTTTTCTACACTTTAATTTTGGGCTATAATGATATTATAAACTTAGAGAATTGAAATAAATTAATTTGGGAAAGTTTTGTGATTTTTAAAAGTTAGAATAAGGACGATTTTGCCACAACTTAAGAAAGTTGGGAAAAATTGTGCAAATATACCAAATATGGGGAGGCGTGTGCCATTAGCCCAAAAGTGGTCATCTTCCCCAAGTTTCCAGCAGCCATTTCAGGTGAGCTTATAAGGCTCTTCAATGGCGGAAATTCGCGAGCATCTGATTCGATCGAGCCCATTGAAGTCTGGGAATTGAAGACAATTGCATCTTACACGTAATCCATCCATGAATTGGCATTAAGAGGGGCTAATCCACCGGGATTTTATCCGAAATTCGAACGTGGCAATCGGTTGGGGCGAATTCAATTTCGCAACATTGGATAGGATCGTCTTCAATTGAGGCAAATTGATTGAGGTTTTATGCTGGGTATATCCTAAGCTCCAATAACCCTATAAATAGACCCCCGATTTCGACCTCAATCCATCCAATTTCATCAAGCTTCCTCACGAACCCTAAAAACCCGAAACCTCTATTCTGGGGTACAATTCGAGCACGTTAGAGTTTCGTTCTTGCAATTGGTTGCATCACTAGGACTGCCTGGGAGTCCTATACAAAATCCCTCTCCTTATACCGCCGGATCACCACCTCAGGGCCGCCAATTTCGCCGAAAACGCCAGCAGCTCCTCCGCGCGACCGATTGGGTATTTTTCGGGGTTTTTGGTCTGATTTCCACTTTCTTTCATTTTATTTGATTATTATTTGGCTTAATTCATGTTAATTAAATTAATCTTAATTAAAGAATAATAAGATGGAATTAATTTGATTTTAATAAAATTAAAATTACTTTGGATTTTATCTTAGACGATGAATGGTTAGAATATTAACTTTTCATTTGAATAATATTTTGGAGTAAAATTTCTGGACTTTATAAATGAATTATGAGATTTTTTATTGATTAAAAAAATATTTAGAATATACGACTAATTGATTTTTAATCGTATAGATAATCGTTCTACCGATTAAGCCTCGAAATTGAATTAATTGGAGATAAATTAATTCAATTTAAATATTGAGACCTATACCCTTCAAAATTCAGTATGAAATAAATTATATAATTATAATTTATTTTTGTGTGTGATCCGGATACGTCTCGGATTTGCTTCTGGAAGGAAAATAGAGCAGAGATTCAAGTTGCTACTCGGAAACAACCATCCCCGTGATACCGGTCATCTCAATGTGATTCAAGGCAAGTTGCGGTTCGCTCTTGCTAATTTATTTCATATTTTTCTTAATTGACAATTAATCTATTGTCTTAATTAAGTTAGGATAAATATTATTAATTTCTCATTTGGGAACTTGTGTGTATAAAATGTTGTGTAAAATAAACCTTTTTATTAGGTTGTATATATGCTAGCTATAACCCATTATATATATATACATATATATATATATATATATATATTATAGGGTGCTAGATAATATTTGGTGTGGATTGTTGTATTTTGGTGTGGTTAATAATTGCTAGATAGCACGAGTATTCGTAGGAACGTTATTACCTTGTGAGGTTCATGTGTTTTTTTATAATTTGGTATTAGGAGGATAATTACCCTAATACTTTTGGTCATGACCTATCCTTATTTTATATAAGTAGTGGTGCACTTAGCTAGTGCCGAAATTCGGGATTCGTCCCATGTTCTATATCTCATTGCGAGATTGGTGTGGATTAAAAGTTATAACGTAAATGCGCATTTTGGATTTTTAAATAAGATAAGTTTCATTTTGCACATAATTAATATACCATCGGGGGAGAAGTACAACGTGGAACCCTCCTGGTCTCTTGTCTAAAGTAAGTCCCCTTTCCAATCTGGATTCGCATTACGCGGTGAGGTTGGTCGATGACCCAAATATTCAATGAGATGTTTTTAAAACTTTGTGTGGTAATATAACGTTCCCAAACAAATTCATGTAATTTCCCATAAGACTCAATTCATTGGAGTCTTCTCTTTTAAACGGTATATGACTCATATACCGTTTATCGAGATTTATTCAGGAAACAAGGGTAGTGATTATATACGACTACGAAAACCAATCTATTTTCACCATTGTATAGTCTTTCATTAGACTAACCAACCGTTTCTATTCCTTGCATGGTTGGCTGGTGCATGCCATCCGTTCTATACGGCACATTAGAGGTTGGTCCCAGACGATTCGAAGTAACCGATCAAAGATGAAGGCCTACAGTTGAAGGTTTTATTCTAAAGTAATATTAAGATGTGTAATGTTGAGTTCATATTCGTAAGGAGTTGTAATACGTATCTCAACTAGTCATGTGTTTAGGGTTTTACTTAAAGGTCTTCCGCTGTAATTTTAATATGGTTGTAAACTATCTTTCTCAAGTTACAAGATGAATTTTAATAAAAGATCGAGATTACGCGATTTGCCGAACATGGACTTGGATAGATGAAGATGGTTGAAGAAGGCCCTTAAACTCACTTCCAACGGCAAATCCAACTCGCCGAACGAGCCCAATGTTGGGGGATGAGTGGGAAGCAGTAAAAGGCGGTTGAAGCATGGGGAGATTACGCGATTTGCCCCTGAATGTCTACTTTTCCATCGTCCCAGCTCAAAAGAGCTATCCAGATTGCCCTTGAAATTTGTTTTTCTATACTCGTCCATATTTTTCTTAATTGACAATTAATCTATTGTCTTAATTAAGTTAGGATAAATATTATTAATTTCTCATTCGGGAACTTGTGTGTATAAAATGTTGTGTAACATAAACCTTTTTATTAGGTTCTATATATGCTAGCTATAACCCATTATATATATATATATATATATATATTATAGGGTGCTAGATAATATTTGGTGTGGATTGTTGTATTTTGGTGTGGTTAATAATTGCTAGATAGCACGAGTATTCGTAGGAACGTTATTACCTTGTGAGGTTCATGTGTTTTTTTATAATTTGGTATTAGGAGGATAATTACCCTAATACTTTTGGTCATGACCTACCCTTATTTTATATAAGTAGTGGTGCACTTAGCTAGTGTCGAAATTCGGGATTCGTCCCATGTTCTATATCTCATTGCGAGATTGGTGTGGATTAAAAGTTATAACGTAAATGCGCATTTTGGATTTTTAAATAAGATAAGTTTCATTTTACACATAATTAATATACCATCGGGGGAGAAGTACAACGTGGAACCCTCCTGGTCTCTTGTCTAAAGTAAGTCCCCTTTCCAATCTGGATTCGCATTACGCGGTGAGGTTGGTCGATGACCCAAATATTCAATGAGATGTTTTTAAAACTTTGTGTGGTAATATAACGTTCCCAAACAAATTCATGTAATTTCCCATAAGACTCAATTCATTGGAGTCTTCTCTTTTAAACGGTATATGACTCATATACCGTTTATCGAGATTTATTCAGGAAACAAGGGTAGTGATTATATACGACTACGAAAACCAATCTATTTTCACCATTGTATAGTCTTTCATTAGACTAACCAACCGTTTCTATTCCTTGCATGGTTGGCTGGTGCATGCCATCCGTTCTATACGACACATCAGAGGTTGGTCCCAGACGATTCGAAGTAACCGATCAAAGATGAAGGCCTACAGTTGAAGGTTTTATTCTAAAGTAATATTAAGATGTGTAATGTTGAGTTCATATTCGTAAGGAGTTGTAATACGTATCTCAACTAGTCATGTGTTTAGGGTTTTACTTAAAGGTCTTCCGCTGTAATTTTAATATGGTTGTAAACTATCTTTCTCAAGTTACAAGATGAATTTTAATAAAAGATCGAGATTACGCGATTTGCCGAACATGGACTTGGATAGATGAAGATGGTTGAAGAAGGCCCTTAAACTCACTTCCAACGGCAAATCCAACTCGCCGAACGAACCCAATGTTGGGGGATGAGTGGGAAGCAGTAAAAGGCGGTTGAAGCATGGGGAGATTACGCGATTTGCCCCTGAATGTCTACTTTTCCATCGTCCCATCTCGAAAGAGCTATCCAGATTGCCCTTGAAATTTGTTTTTCTATACTCGTCCATATTTTTCTTAATTGACAATTAATCTATTGTCTTAATTAAGTTAGGATAAATATTATTAATTTCTCATTTGGGAACTTGTGTGTATAAAATGTTGTGTAACATAAACCTTTTTATTAGGTTGTATATATGCTAGCTATAACCCATTTTATATATATATATATATATATATATATATATATATTATAGGATGCTAGATAATATTTGGTGTGGATTGTTGTATTTTGGTGTGGTTAATAATTGCTAGATAGCACGAGTATTCGTAGGAACGTTATTACCTTGTGAGGTTCATGTGTTTTTTTATAATTTGGTATTAGGAGGATAATTACCCTAATACTTTTGGTCTTGACCTACCCTTATTTTATATAAGTAGTGGTGCACTTAGCTAGTGCCAAAATTCGGGATTCGTCCCATGTTCTATATCTCATTGCGAGATTGGTGTGGATTAAAAGTTATAACGTAAATGCGCATTTTGGATTTTTAAATAAGATAAGTTTCATTTTACACATAATTAATATACCATCGGGGGAGAAGTACAACGTGGAACCCTCCTAGTCTCTTGTCTAAAGTAAGTCCCCTTTCCAATCTGGATTCGCATTACGCGGTGAGGTTGGTCGATGACCCAAATATTCAATGAGATGTTTTTAAAACTTTGTGTGGTAATATAACGTTCCCAAACAAATTCATGTAATTTCCCATAAGACTCAATTCATTGGAGTCTTCTCTTTTAAATGGTATATGACTCATATACCGTTTATCGAGATTTATTCAGGAAACAAGGGTAGTGATTATATACAACTACGAAAACCAATCTATTTTCACCATTGTATAGTCTTTCATTAGACTAACCAACCGTTTCTATTCCTTGCATGGTTGGCTGGTGCATGCCATCCGTTCTATACGGCACATTAGAGGTTGGTCCCAGACGATTCAAAGTAACCGATCAAAGATGAAGGCCTACAGTTGAAGGTTTTATTCTAAAGTAATATTAAGATGTGTAATGTTGAGTTCATATGCGTAAGGAGTTGTAATACGTATCTCAACTAGTCATGTGTTTAGGGTTTTACTTAAAGGTCTTCCGCTGTAATTTTAATATGGTTGTAAACTATCTTTCTCAAGTTACAAGATGAATTTTAATAAAAGATCGAGATTACGCGATTTGCCGAACATGGACTTGGATAGATGAAGATGGTTGAAGAAGGCCCTTAAACTCACTTCCAACGGCAAATCCAACTCGCCGAACGAGCCCAATGTTGGGGGATGAGTGGGAAGCAGTAAAAGGCGGTTGAAGCATGGGGAGATTACGCGATTTGCCCCTGAATGTCTACTTTTCCATCGTCCCAGCTCGAAAGAGCTATCCAGATTGCCCTTGAAATTTGTTTTTCTATACTCGTCCATATTTTTCTTAATTGACAATTAATCTATTGTCTTAATTAAGTTAGGATAAATATTATTAATTTCTCATTTGGGAACTTGTGTGTATAAAATGTTGTGTAACATAAATCTTTTTATTAGGTTGTATATATGCTAGCTATAACCCATTATATATATATATATATATATTATAGGGTGCTAGATAATATTTGGTGTGGATTATTGTATTTTGGTGTGGTTAATAATTGCTAGATAGCACGAGTATTCGTAGGAACGTTATTACCTTGTGAGGTTCATGTGTTTTTTTATAATTTGGTATTAGGAGGATAATTACCCTAATACTTTTGGTCATGACCTACCCTTATTTTATATAAGTAGTGGTGCACTTAGCTAGTGTCGAAATTCGGGATTCGTCCCATGTTCTATATCTCATTGCGAGATTGGTGTGGATTAAAAGTTATAACGTAAATGCGCATTTTGGATTTTTAAATAAGATAAGTTTCATTTTACACATAATTAATATACCATCGGGGGAGAAGTACAACGTGGAACCCTCATGGTCTCTTGTCTAAAGTAAGTCCCCTTTACAATCTGGATTCGCATTACGCGGTGAGGTTGGTCGATGACCCAAATATTCAATGAGATGTTTTTAAAACTTTTTGTGGTAATATAACGTTCCCAAACAAATTCATGTAATTTCCCATAAGACTCAATTCATTGGAGTCTTCTCTTTTAAACGGTATATGACTCATATACCGTTTATCGAGATTTATTCAGGAAACAAGGGTAGTGATTATATACGACTACGAAAACCAATCTATTTTCACCATTGTATAGTCTTTCATTAGACTAACCAACCGTTTCTATTCCTTGCATGGTTGGCTGGTGCATGCCATCCGTTCTATACGGCACATCAGAGGTTGGTCCCAGACGATTCGAAGTAACCGATCAAAGATGAAGGCCTACAGTTGAAGGTTTTATTCTAAAGTAATATTAAGATGTGTAATGTTGAGTTCATATTCGTAAGGAGTTGTAATACGTATCTCAACTAGTCATGTGTTTAGGGTTTTACTTAAAGGTCTTCCGCTGTAATTTTAATATGGTTGTAAACTATCTTTCTCAAGTTACAAGATGAATTTTAATAAAAGATCGAGATTACGCGATTTGCCGAACATGGACTTGGATAGATGAAGATGGTTGAAGAAGGCCCTTAAACTCACTTCCAACGGCAAATCCAACTCGCCGAACGAGCCCAATGTTGGGGGATGAGTGGGAAGCAGTAAAAGGCGGTTGAAGCATGGGGAGATTACGCGATTTGCCCCTGAATGTCTAATTTTCCATCGTCCCAGCTCGAAAGAGCTATCCAGATTGCCCTTGAAATTTGTTTTTCTATACTCGTCCCTAGAGCAAGCTATCCAGATTCCAGTGTTTGCAGCTCTGAACCTTTCCTCCATTTGCAACCCTTTGAAGGTACGTATTTTCCTCCATTCACAACCAATATGCTTGAATTATTTGGTGAATTTTAGGGTCAATTTTTTTTGGGCAGTTGTAGATTCATTTCCAAGTAGTAATTCGTGTGTTTTGGGTATGTTTGGTGAAAAATCATCCAAAAATTGAAAACCCTAATTTTGTTGCACTTTGGGAGAACCCTAATTTCATATTTGAACATATAATTTCTTCATACCCTAAGGTTGTCCCCATGTTATTTAACTTAATTTGGTCTTAAATTTGAAGTTGGAGATAACCATTGAAGGTTAGTTCTTCAACTTTTGGGTTTGAGTGATTGCACTTAAGGTGTTCGATGAATTGCCTCACTTTTTTTTTGTATAATGAAGTAGAAAATGAACCTACATTTGTGTGGACTTGAGGAGATATCACTACTTGTATAATTTTGTTGTTAATATCCCTAACAAATGAATATGCATTGCACTTGAGGAGATATTAGTAGTTGTATAATCTTGTTGTTAATCGCCCTAACAAATTAATCTGCATTGCATTCAAGTTATGGGATATATATGCAAATGGTTGTGATCAAGTCTTGATAGAGATAAAGAAAGTAAGGTTGTTAGTTGTTTCAAGTAGATCTTCTTGATTACATGCTAGCAATATGTGGAGTTGATGCTCTTAGGGAGCTGTCTTCTCTTGGGAAGAGTGAAACTCTGTGGCTTAGTGGTGATTCATGAAGAGATTGGCATTTTAATAATATGATGCATTTGGTTTTAGGATCTTATAAGTAGTGCAGTTGATACTTAGGAATCACAAGCTAAATTTGGTTTTCAATTAGGTACTAAAGGGCTAATTATCTGCAGGGAGGCATACCATTAGAGATTGAAAATCTTTCCTATCTTAACATATTGTATGGAATTCTTATTCTCTATTGAACTCTGCAAAATTCTTAGTCTGCTCTTATTTTATTATAAAGTTGTCATCTTAAAGCTCTTTATGTGGGTACTGAAGTTTTGGTTATGTACTCATTTGAGAAATGCAGGGATTTATCAAATTGAACTTTCTTGCATTGATCCTTTGACCCATCTGAATGCAGGTTCATTGGAAATCTGGATCTTTGTGGCCGTGCAAGTGCATAAGCTATGTCGAACTTCCCTTGGATTCCCTGTAGTTCTACCTCATGCTGAAGTGAAGAAGATTCAGGCAAAATAGTTAAATTACTGAAGCATTGTCACCTTGTTGATTACCTAGGGCAAAGCGAGGGTAAATGATGCAAATTAGTTAATATCTTTTATAATGCAAGATTAGCTCAACCAAGTTTGGACTCCCTATATGCATGGGTATACAGTATACTCCTACAAATGTATCTTATCTTTCAAGTAATTTAAACCTTTGCAGTTTACACTATCCAATGCACATCATTAATTATTCCAGTTATCATATTTTCTTATATATCATGGTAAGATAGCTTGACTATATCAAATGCATAGTAAATGTATGATGTATACTATGATTTTTTCCAAGTTTCTTAATAATAAGATGAAAGTAGGTTTGGTTAGGAGATTATAGCACTTGTTCAGCATACTTTACTAGTGAATGATTTGGCTTGTTTGGTCCTTACAAGTTTTTAGACTATTAGCTCGTAATGTGCTCATGCACATAGACGTGAGTTCGAATTTCACACAGGTTATAAATTTTGAGTTTAGTATATTGAAAAAAAATAATAAATTTGTTAGCTTTAATGCATGAATGTCTTGTGCTCATTTGAAGATTTGGCTTGTTGAAGATGCAAAGAAAAAACATAGTTAATTACTTGGAACTCACTTTTGCTTCCACGTTGTATTTATTGTCCTAGTGAATCCTATCTTCCAAAAAAAAACTCAATTTAGGATTTTTAATGCATCTAAATCTGGTTCGATTATTATTCATTTTATTATAAATAGTTAATTGTATGCATGTCAATGGAGCGGGTTTGGGGTGGGGAGTAGTATCCCCGTCCCCATCCCCGTTTAAAAAAGCACTCCCCGTCCCCGTCCTTATCCCCATGAGGGGAGCTAAAATTGTCCCCGTCCCCATCCCCACCAAATCCCCGTCCCTGTTGGGGATTCCCCGTTCCCGTTAATTTTTCTCAATTAACATTTGTTTCGGGTCTTTCCGTGGAAATTCATACGATTTATCCACTTATAGTCAAACAAGTTTCCCATAAATATTCCCACGAAACTTTTCTTACCCCATTTTCCTTTAATGATTCTCCAATTAATCTACTTGTCAAACAAAATACAACAATATAATACATGAGCTGAATTCAATAAAAAAAAGTCCCTAAATTTCATAGTACATACGTACTAATACTTAAAAATGTCTATTACACCGTTTTTTCAAATGAAAAAAATCAAAACCAACTATAAATTATAAAAATGAAAAAATACCGTAAGCTCCCGACTTCACCCATGAAAGTTTCCCATGAGAAATTTCATCGAGTTTCCAAAATGGGGATATTCAATGGGTAATCCCGTGGGAAAACTCAATGGACGATACCACGGGGATTACCAATGGAAATACTCGTGGGGATCCTCGACGGGGACGGGGCCGGGGCGGGGAGTGGGGTGGGGGGCTCTATCCTCGTCCCCATTCCCACGCATGGATGTGTTTTTTTCCCATCCCCACCACCGTCCCCATTTAAAATCCCCATCTCCACCCCCATAGCGGGGAATTCCCGTTCCATTGACATTCCTAATTACTTGTAATTATAGGAGTATATTTTATATAAAATTTTTGGGTTTTGTACTATGACAGGATTGAAATACTCTATTTGTTTTTACCGCTAATTTTGGACTATGTGAGAATTGCATCGGCATTGCACTTCTACTATAATCAGATTTCGGATTTTCTGTGAATCTGAGTTGGAATGTCTTAGACGGTTCAATAATATCAATTAGCTTCGTTGTAAATTTAGTTTGATGCTAAAATCTCGTAGGGACATTGATGTTGATTAGTGATTACTTTTCCTGAATACTGTTGAGAAATGGGGTAATCTCAATTTTGTACTTTGAATTATCTTTGTACGAAATTGTCAATGCTTTGGGTAGAAAATCTAGCATTTCATGCACTAAGAAACACCTCCAAAATGGTTAAATGGTAGAATCACGTGAAAATTAACATTGCAAAAAATCGCGACTACTTTTGTACTTGCTTTCTTTGCACCACGGGTGACCTGAGGCACATCATGTCATTTTTTCTCCGGGGCTCAGCCTCAACTTGACTGGCCGGAATTCTAGAAGAGCTTGTGGACTCGTGGAGTGCCACCACGCTCAGAGCTGGAGTAGACGACTGTTCTACACCAGTAGGGTCGGTTTCCACCCAAATGTTTGAAGTTGACCGTGACATCTCCTCCGCGATCTTCTTCTCCCTCGTCAACAATATTGAAGACCACATTATACCTGGAAGCACAAGAAGAAGAGTTAGTGCGGTAAATACCAACGAAGGACAATAAGAGTGAGAAACAACCTTTCCTAGCGCGTTCGTTAAAACACAGCAAACTTAATCCCGCTTTTTCAAAGTTTGTGTAGGATCGTGCGTGTTAGCAATCAAAGGGAACTGAGAGTTCAGTTCCTTAGCAACGGAATAAGTAAACAATCACAGAATCAAGTCTAGTTCCTTAGAGTGAGAACCTTTGATAACCAACTAGTTATCCAGGATAAAACCCACTACCTTTGTTTCAAGAGGATTTGAAAGTCTACTTATTTTATTAATGCTTTGATTACAATCAACTAGGATAGAACACACAGATTAAAGTCTTAAGACACACTAAATACTCTCTACCTAGTTCGACCAAATCAAGCACAAAACAAGCAAGTGACTTACACAGTTCTTCTTCAAAGAACTAAGCTCTGTTTCTTGTTCGTAAGCAATGTGAGTGAATGCGTGAATATGATAGAGTTTGATTACTCTATTTATGTAACTCAATTGTGTAGAGAAACCGAATCTCCAACAACTGATTTACACAAATAAAATAATCAAAAAGTAATCGGAAAGATAACATTTGTTACCAAATATAATCTTTCACGATTTTACACTTTTCGTTTCCATAAAAGATATACATATAATCCCTAAGATAATATGGAAATAGGATAATCTTTATCTTCTCTCTCTAAGTAAAGATCTACCCTAATCGGATCGCCGCCGCCTTTCATCTCTTGTTCCAAGTGCTTACGGCGTCAGCGTCCTTCAGTTCCTGTACCAGTTCCCAAATCTGGCGTCTTGGTCTCTGTCTTGTATTTCCAATTCCTAAGTTCCCTGTTTATCAACACATATTGAAATATTAATAGCAAAGTGTTTGTCATCGTCAAAACTAGGAAAATTGAGGAAGGGAACTAGAGTTCCCAAAAGTTCACTTCCTAACAATTTCCCCCTTTTTGATGATGACAAACATGTAGAACCTGGCATATCTAAAATAGGCATGTATGATATATGAGAGGAAATAAAACAAGGCTAGATGTAGAATAATCATTAGTGAATTGCATATTCCCCCTTAACAGCAAACCGAGTTCCTTAATCCCCCTAAGGAGACAACTAGTTCAGAGTTCCTTTCATCCTATTAGTTCCAGATTGCAGAGTTCATTCCCCCTTTGAACATCATCGAAAAGAGTCAGTTAAATGAAAATCAAAGAGAATTTAGAGCGACAAATAGACTAATGCTGAACTCTATAGAAATGGACTGTAATAAGAGTTGAAAGCAGATCAGAACAACGCAAGGAACACAAAAACTTCATTAAACATAAAGAGAATATAGACAACATATAGCAAAATAAAACACTCAGAGACACACAAAAGAGGATCATGATGTGGAAGTGGGAACCTAGGGAACTAAGGTGCCATGCCTACTGAGTAGGGAACTAAGCACTGCGCCACACTACAGCTTGGCCTTGTCTTCAGCAAGCTTTCTGTTCACCAGCTTTGCAATTTCCTCTACGAGGGCAGCCGACGTCTTCCACAACTCCACCACCATTTCATTGGTGAAGTTGCTTCCCTTCTCAACAACAGCCACCTTGTCAAAACCCTCAACTAGGGCAACCTCAATACGCCTCAAACTATCCAGAATGACATGGGTGTCGGGAAATAGGCGGGGCTCAGATTGGCCAGGCTGGGTCTCCTCCTTATCTTTCTCTTCATCAGATTCCTCATCTACATGAGCTTTGTGCATAAGGCGCCTCACAGTGGTCATGGTGAGGAGGCGAGAAAATTGAGTTTCCTCAACTCCAGTGGGGTACAGACCAAGGCGGCTCAAAATCTTCTTAACAAAATGTGGGCAAGGAAGAGCGTGAGTGGAGTGGACCTTACAGTATTGCATGTGGGCTAGGGTGATGTGGGGAAAATCAATAGGAACTCCCAGAATAAGCTTCTCCATGAGCACATCGTCACCAACCAGAACAATGTCCCTCTTCTCTTGGCGAGGAATAATATTTTTGATGAGGAAGGTGTGGAGGATCTTCTTATCAAGGCTCAAATACTTGGTGTGCAGAGGGCCTTTAAAAGGATAGGAACCATCGAACACCATTTTCAGGATGGCCTGCTTGCGCTTTGACGGCCAGTTCCTCTTGACGATCACTCCAAAACCTTCGCAGGTGGTAAGCTCCAACACAGAACCAATAATGGCAACAGAGAGGGGAATCGGATTACCTCCCCAGGTGAGAATGGCGTCGTGTGCCGGCTAATCATCCTTAGTTGGAACGAACTCCATGTTCTGATAGAATAGACGGACCAGATCCTCATTGACGGCAAAGGGCTCCGTCACCAGCTTATCCCACCCTTGAAGTTGAAGCATTGTGTGGGCGGCGGAGACATTCTCATCGTCAGCAGAATGCCAGAATTCCTGGCCTACTATGAGGGGCTCCAAGATATGACGAGAAGCAAGAGCCGGAGCCACCGCGAAGGGAACTGAGGAAGGCGGTGATGCTTGCTGGGATTGGGGCTGGTTCCCTTTGGCAGCCTTGGTGAGCTTTGCCTTCTTGGCCTGAGGGGCATCCTCAAGATAAAGAGATGGGATGCCCTGACCACCCTTTGCGGCTCGGCGTTTGACCCTTTCGGCCACTGACTGGGAGTCGCCGGGCTGTTTGATAGAATCTGTCGGAGTGGGTAGCAGATCCACATCGATTGGAGCAGCCTCCTGGAAGGAGAGGATTGGTGGGATCCCTCCTTTGTTGGTGTGGGGGAGAGTGGCTTGGATGGTGTGTGCTCAGAGGAGGCGGATTGGGACGGTTGTGCCTCAGGGACCGACGGTGGAGCCGATTTGGTAGGATCCGCCACCTCTGTGGGCACTAAAGATGTAGCCTTTGCCGGTGAAGCCGCCTGGGAAGAGGAGGTTGTAGCTTTTTGCTTTCTGTATGCCTCCAGCATTGTGAGCTCATCGACGGGGAGTTTGGGCATACCGGAATCCATGGAAGCAATTTGAAAGGTGAGAACGTTAGAGATTTTGAGGGCGCGACAGATTGGTTGAGAAGCAAATAGAGTTTGAAGATTCGGTGCCTCTTTAGGGTTGTATGTTGCCTTATATACTTGCTGGGCAAAATTCTATCCAAATTGTAGGAATCCATGTGCTTTGCGTCTCATCATCCGATAATGACTCTGGAGCAAGATTTGCAGCGAGAATGTAGGACACCACGCATTTACCCTTTACCCTTCTGGCTTCCAATACGCGTCCCTCAGGAATAACCGCGACTCTCAAGGTCTTCTCTTACGATACTTATTCACCTTAGGGGAATGGCCCGATGAGACACGAGACAACAAAGATACCATCTCTATCTTCGGGCTTAAAGCCGATTTATTCTCTCGATGTGCGTCTTCATCCGCTCTACCAAAGGAGGCACCACTCCCAGAGTTAGTCTCACTCGATATGGTTTAAAGAAGCTTGAAGATGATTGCGCGTGTTCAACTAAACCCTCTGAAAAGAAGAAGAAAGAAAGAAACTGGATTTAGCAACGCAAGAATAAATGGTTTGCTAATGGTAGAGTTGGGCGGTGTTGGTTCTTGGGGATGAACGACAGTAAGGTGGGGTGGTGACCATCCAACACCAGCACACATCCAGAAGCGTAACTACCCCACCCCATTGTCGTTCATCCCCAATCATCTTTGGTGGAATCAATGATGGAATCTCAATCATCTTTGTGCTTGTTTTGAAAAGCTAGACGGTGAAGATGAGGTGAAATAATGTTTTGCCGCCCATCTCCCCCTCTTTATTAGAACACGTTTTGGGCTGAAACCACTCAAGGCCCAATAAGATAGACGAGGACCATCTCAATCAAGCCCAACACTCATGCCCAAATTGTCTAGAAAAACTCAAGGATAGAAACTGAATGCGTTGATTCAAGGCGACTTCATGTTGATTTAAGAATATTGCGAGCGAAATAGCATGGGAATGTAATGGAGCGCGCTTTTTTCCATCAAATTGTAATACCCCTCATTTTAGTAAAGAGTATTTTGGTAATTTTCCAAACTCTCGTACTGAAGTCGAATTAATTTCAGAGAAGTTCAGAAATTCTGTTAAATGCTTGATCTCTGTAATAATTCCCTGAGTGGAATAAAATACATTCGACGTATTTTTGGGGTTTAGAATATTTGTTCGGATACGAATATATTTAATCCGGGGTTAAGACCCATACCCATAATTCTTCCCGGACGAAAGAGGGTGAAAGAGGTAGGATTTGGCCTCCACCGCGCCCACGGTCATACCCACCGCACCCGCGGTCAGAAATGGCATTCACCGCACCCCGCAGTGAGACCCACCGCACCCGCGCCGTCATCATTACTTTTCTGCTTTGCCGAGCTTTGACCGTCGTGCGCCTGAGCTGCTTCGCCCTTGTCGGAGCTGAGGCGGTGGGGGAGCTGGTTGCTTGAGCTCCTTGCTTGGCCTATATAAGGAGGGGACTTGGAGGAGGAAGCCATCCCAATCTCTCTCTCTCTCTCTCTCTCTCTCTCTCTCTCTCTCTCTCTCTCTCTCTCTCTCTCTCTCTCTCTCTCTCTCTCTCTCAAATCTCTCTCTCGTTCCATTGTCGCCGGATTTGCAAGCTTTCGCCGGAGTTGTCGCCGGATCTACCATAGGAGGAGGAGGTACTCTCAAGGTGGTGCTTGGGTGGTCCAAGGAATCCAAAAGTCAGAGCCACCACGAGTCGAGCCCCCGTCGTCTTCCCTGGTGAGGTTTTCTTCCTCGTCGTGTTGCCGAAAGTCTCGCCGCTGTAGCTTGACCGCACCCGCGGCATAGCCGCCGCACCCGCGGTGTGCCTGGGCACTCGTGGTTGTGGATTGTGCTTTGTGATCTCGATTGGGATTTCCGTTATTTCGATTTCGTTCGTCTTTCCTTAGATTCGTATATTTTATTATCGAATCTAACTTAGGTTTCGTTATGGGTCGTTTCGTCAGAATCCATAATCCGAGTCTGTCCTCGTTTCGGACCCAGAAACCCATTGTCTTTGAGCTTCATTGAGCTTCGTCTAATCTAAGGCAAGTGGCGGTTCGCTCTTGCTTATCATTCCATATTTCCATTAATTATCAATTGTTTAATTGTTAATTAAATTGGGATGAACTATTGTTTTCGTTTGGGAACAGATTTGATAAATGATACGATTTAAAAAGGAATATTATAATAGGTTGTATATACTGCTAGAAACAATGCTATTATATATATATATATGATTGAAATACAGATATTATAATAGGTTGTATATATTGCTGAAAAAACAACGCTATTATATCTGTTATTTGCCTCGATGGCATTGATGTGGACTACTATGTGTTTAACTGCTTAGTTAGAACGAGTATTCGTAGGAACGCTATGTACCTTGCGAGGTCTAGTGGTTTCTTTATAACTGGTGCTAGGATGATTATTTCCCCAATACCTTCGGTCATGACCTTACCCTTACTCAGGGTATGTGCACACATCTGGTGCCGCCATTAGGAATTTATTCCCGACTATATATCTCTATATCCTGAGGGATGAGATGATTATTCTAAAAACCTATAACGTAAATGTGCGTTTTGGAATTAAACAAGATAAGTGCATTTGTGCACATAATTAATATACCCTCAGGCGAGTAGTGCAGCTAGGAAGTAGTGCGGCTAGGAAAACTCGTCTAAACTTTGGTCAGAGTAAAGTTCTCTTTTCAATCTGAATTCGCATTGTGCGGTGAGGTTGGTCGTGAATCGAAACACCAAGTCATTTTAAACGATTGTGTGCAATTATAACGTTCCCAAACATTGTCATACTTTCCGGTAAGACTCAATCTCTTGGAGTCTTCTCTTCATATATTTTCCTTGAGACTCAATTCCTTTGGAGTCTTCTTTTCAATGCATATCTAAATAATAAATCATTTCGTGAAAGTATCGGGTTATATATCGTTCCTTCGGTTGTTATTCGAGGGACAATGATAGTAAACGGTTACGATCACTAGAACCATCTGTTTTCACCCTTGCATAGTCTTTTATTAGACTAAACAACCGGGTTTTATTCCTTGCATGGTTGGCTGGTGTCATCCGTCCCTTACGACACATCAGTGGTTGGTTCCCGCAGACCTAAAGTAACCAATTGAAGAAGAGACTTGCAATTGCAGATTTAAGTGCCGGTCTTTCAAGGTCGTTAGACATTACTTTAATGTATATTTTTAGAACCTAGTCATGTGATAGGTTTATTCTTAAAAGTCTTCCGCTGTGTAATTTATAAGTTTTCCGCTGTATTAACTCTGTTACAAAAACACTTCTCTCGTTTGATGAGAGATCGTTTAATAAAAAGGATTGAGTTTCTTATCCAAATGTCTTCCGCTGTTCAATCTTTCATTTAATATATACGTATTTGAGTTTAATTATTCTGATTAAAGCCTAGGGTGACTTTGGACGGTAATATCTGAGGTCACTGACGTGTGGCATTTCCAATAGCCCTTGTCGCGTTAAATCAACGCGGTCATCCTAGAAGTGCCTTCTAAGTGCACAAATTCGACATCCCTAGAAGACCGTGATAGATACCAAAGGATGCGTTCTATGGAAACATCACCAAACGAGGGCGACATCAAGCCCTAACAAGAATTATCGACCACTAAATCACCCCTAAGTCGTCTGTCATGTGCTCCACACCTCACTCCGCAAGACCAATCGCGAGCAGACGTGTTTCAACACCATAACAACAATCAAAAGCAAGACACAAGGGTTATAATGGACATTGTCCACCATAAATTAGATGGTCTTTGATTCGATGGCCAATTTTCTGGTTTAGAATCGAGGATCTATGGTTGATTCTCGTGTAAAAGACTATTGATCTGTCATCTTCTTTACAATCATCACTATATAATAAAAGAGAATTTGTCATAATATTTTTCAATATTCTTCTAAATAACATGTTGCGTGGATAGTCTATGTTGCGGTAGATTTATATTTCAGTAGATCAAGTACATGAGAATCATCAGTAGTTTCTTCTTCGTTTTCACATTTGATTATGCAGAGATCGCAAGCAACATTCGACTGATTTTTTTTGTCTCATAAGCGTTGTAAGCTCAACATTTATATAGAGTTCTCATCGTTAAATCAGTGTTTCATTGCCTTTACAAAGATATCCTTACTTCTCGATCTGTTCGATTAGTTTTTTTGTATGGTTCGAATAGTTCACTTTTGTGTAGTTTTCTTCCTTTTTATCATAGATTTGGAGTTTTTTGGAGTTCTTATAAAAAGATCTATCAATTGTGAAGATTGGTTATGGATTTAAGTTTTTCAAAGTGTTTTTGATCGTGATGATTTATGTGCAGTGTTCTAGTTGTTGAAAAAACGTAGGAACACAAAGATGCAAACCCATTAACACGTAATTATAACACATACTTTCAAACATATGAATATGTAGATGAAAACATAAGCACATATAGTTAACAAAATATAAACACATAGAAGAAAAGATATTCACACATGAACACATAGTTAACAATACATGAATACATAGATGAAATGCACACATGAGTTTGTTATATATACACACATGGTCTATTTCATATGCGCACATATGTTATTTTATATGCACACGTAGTTTGTACTTTATGCACACATCGTTTAAACCTTATGCACACATGTGCTCTAAGATATATGCTTATGTAGTCTATTTCATATGCACACACGTGTGATTTTATATGCACATGTAATTGATACTTTATGCACACATAGTTTATTACATATTAACACATGAGTTCTTTTATATATATGCACACATAGTCTATTACATATGCACACATGTTATTTCATATGAATACATGTTATTTCCAATGCACATGTAGTTTATTCCATATGCATACATAAGTTTTTTAATATATGCACACTTAATCTTTCATATGCACACATAGGTTATTTCATATGCACACATAGTTTATTCCATACGGAAATATGGGTTCTTATATATATGAAGATGGTTCTCATGAGACTATATCTTCAAGTTAGAATGGTGAAAATGATTCTCAATCATTGGATCCACGCTGAATGAGATGAAGGGGGCGAAATGGCACGGTGAAATTTCTGTAAACAAGTGGAACTTTAGAAAATAGGCCCATTTAACTCAAAGCCTATCAAAACCTCAAGCACGTGACTCATTTAAATTAGTTGACCGTAGGTCTCCGACATTGACTGCCCGGTCTCCGGTGCTGATCGCCTGGTATCCTCCGTTATCCAATAATTTTTTTACAGCTAGCTTGTGTTTTTTAAAAATAAAATCCAAATGCACATAGTGTACACTCCAAATGCACATATAGTTCAATCGAGACTTTTACCCCTTAGCAACTTGTGTTTGTCTTGGAAACATAAAATGCACATACTGACATACAGTAAACTCCAAATGCACATGTTGACACTCCAAATGCACATAGTGTACAATCCAATTGCACATATAGTTCAACCGAGACTTTTACCCATCGACCAACTTGTGCTTGTCTTAGAAATTTAAAATGCACATAGTGTACACTCCAAATATACATACAAAAGCACATATAGTTCAACCGAGATTTTTACCTCTTGCCAACCAATGAGTAAAAAAGTGATGCCTAGGCGCTCTTCTCTCGCCAAGGCGTTCAGGCGGAGACCAAAACGCCTTTCACAGGTCAAGGCGGACATTTTCGAAAAGGTGGTTGGCTCTCTCGCTTAGGCGAGCATGCAAAAGGCGATCACCTTTTGAATGATGTGTTTTTTTAAATAAAAGGAAAGAAATATCTAAAACTAATAATAGTTGTATCCTTTTGGGCTGTTGCTTGTTTTTGTTAAAAGATAAACTTTTTTCTAGCCTAGAAAATATCTTTTGACCCTTGGTTTTCCGCTTTATACACTTCATCTTTCTCTTCATTCTCTTATTTTCCTCACTAATGTCTCTCCCACCAACTCGCACCTCTTCCTTCCTTTCCCTTCTCTTCTCTTCTACATGGCTGAGAGATTTGGATGAAGGAAGTTTTTTGTAAGTTAATTCCTTTTGATAATGACTTTTGTAGTGCCTTGCATTTTGGTTAGGTATTTAATGCTTCATATATTTTATGACATTGGCATGTGTGAGTATATGTTTTATTCATTCTAGGATACCTAATTATATAATTTTGCACTATATAATAAAAATTCATAAGTTTTATAGAATTACTTTATTCTACAAAGGAAGAACTGCAAAAAGGAACGCCTTGGTCTAAAAGGTGTTTTCTTTTAGCCCCTCGCCTAACGCATAGGCAATAGGACCCCTCCCGCTTTCGTTCTCCTAACGTTTTTTTTCATTGTGACCAACTTGTGTTTGTCTTAGAAATTCAAATTTCACATACGGTGTACTCCAAATGACATAGTATACATTCAAAAAGCACATAGTTTAACAACAACTTTTACCCTCAACCAACTTGTGTTTGTCTTAGAAATGCAATTACTGTACACTCCAAATGCACATCGTGTACCTTCAAATACACATAGTGTATAATACAAAAGCACATATAGTTCTACCAAGACTTTTACCCCGATCAACTTGTATTTGTCTTAGAAATACACATACTATACACTCCAAATGCACATAACGTATAATACAAAATCACATTTGGGTTATATGTACATTTGGCTTATGCTAGATGTGTATTTTTACCTATATGTGCATTTGGATTTTATAGGATGTGCAAGTGGATATGATTGGAAGTGCATTTATATATAACAATATGTGTACTAAGATTTAATTGGATGTGCATTTAGATATAACTTGATGAGTATTTATGAACTACGTACATTTGAGTTATACTAGATATGCATTTGAATTGCACGTGCATTTATACATAACTATATGTGCATTTGAAAATGACCAGATGTGCATTTTTTCATTCTGGATGTGCATTTCATAATGAATTATAATATACTGTATGTGCATTTAGAATATATAAAGTTAAACTAAAGTTAGTGGGAAAAGAACTTTTTCCAGAGAGAGAGAAAGAAAAACCAACTATAGTTAGTCAAAATCACGAGAATGCCCCCATTATCACCTAAGAGGGCATTCTCGTGCGAGAACGTTTTCACTTGAACGCCCCCTATATATACACATAGTCTATTTCATAGGCACACATAAGTTATTTATATGCACACATACTTTATTTCATATGCATACATGATTTATTTATATGTATGCTCACATAGTCTATTTCATATGCACACATGAGTTATTTCATATTCACACAGAATATTTCATATATACTCATATTTTATTCCATATGCACACATGGGTATCTGATTGTCACATATTCAATTTTTGGGAATGGGCATGTTATGTAAATCAAATACCTAAGTGTAAGTGTTTTTCCTTTTCTTTTTTCTATTTCTACTCGTGGGATTTGGGTCGTTACAGATGATGAATTGGACGGTCTGTTTGCATTTTGAATGGTTAGTGTGCATTTTGGATGGTCACGTGTTCGAATTCCTCCTCTCTGTTGTAATAGCCTAGTGCCTTCTATCAACAACAAAAAACATATACTCCTCTAGATTTTCTTATTGCCATATCTGAAAGTTTAGTTTTGACGACCTCAATAAATTTAAATATAACAAAATAATATATTTAATAAATTATCTAATCAATACATATATATAAATAATATATTCCTTTTGTGCCATTAGAACGATTCTAGACCCATATTATTTAGCTATCATTTTGTGGCTAATTAATTTTTAATTAATTAAATTAAACTCTAAAATCTTACACTTTTTTTCCAAAAATCTAACAAACAAAATTATTATTAACAATACATTTTATTTAATTTTTTATTTTGAAATTAATTGACCTTTTCATCTTAGTTTTATTATCTTGTATGAGCTGAGTGGTAGACCAATCCTGCCATAGCTAAAGGGGTGAGGAAATAAACATCATTATATTATCTTGAAATAGTTTCTTATTTTATATAAATAAGTACTTAATCTGTAATAATGTATTTTAAATAAAATCCTAACATTTTGTTCCTCTTAGAGTGAACTTGTAAAATTGACTATATTTTAATTGTTGGTTTTTAATGTTATAAATGGATAAATTATACACATGATCTCTTATTATCCCATCACATAATTATTAATATAGGAAATACGTGCATGGCACGAGACATAAATTAGTTTTCCTTAATTTTTCATTGAAGAAGTTTAAAGATAAGTATATATCAAGTGACAAACGTACAAAAAATTGAAGGGGGGTCACACAAAAAATGTCGGGCGTACGACATAGGCTTATGACATTTGTCTCTTGTCTTCTTCATTGTTAGTGTTTTTTTTGAAATTTGGTTACGTGTTACAAGATAATAGGGAGTTCGGATATACAAACCAAATGCAAGCCAAAATAATAAAATCCTTGCAACACCAGAAGGAGTTTCAAACATGCATCTAATTAAGAATAGGTCTCCAAGAGATGAGGTCTTTGTTCTTGGTCCAATTCATATGAGCATTCATCTTCATTGCTTGAATGGTTTGATTTGCGCAGTCCGAGGCACAACAGATCTTGTTTTGGTAGACAACCTGGTTCCTAACATTCCAAATTTGGTGACAAAGCTGAATTTGTAGCAAAAGGAGCCTTGGTTGATTGCGTTGGAAATCCAGGTGAGCCAATCAATAATGTTCGGAAATCTTGAGTTGATACCAAGCCATTTAAGGATGATACCAAGAGAAGAATTAGTATAAGAACAAGCAAATCAGATGTGATCCTCGATTTCTGGTGTGAGATTGCAAAAGCGGCATGTACTGTTGTTGATGATTCTCCATCTTCCCAACTTGTCAAGAGTAGGAAGGTCGCATTGCGCTCAACCCAGGTGATGAAACTGCAGCGAGGAATATGAAGACCACCCCAGATGGCCAAATGTGCTTCAATAAGGAGGGCTGCTACTAGGAGCCTTGAAGGTGTGGTAGATGTTACTTGTTGAGTACTTCCCTCTGTTGTTGATCATGGATAGTAGGGTTGTGTAGAGCTTTGAGTTCATCCTTGACAACGACGATGGTCCTCCAACACTAGCTAGAGTTGTCAGAGGCTGTCGCGTTCCATACATTTGTGTGCTTGAGATAGTGGCCTTTGATCCATGATATCCAAAGGCTAGGGATGTTGTGTGTTGCTCCAAAAATGGATCTTGCTATGCATGACTTGTTCCATGACATAATTTCTTTGATTCCTAGTCCTCCATCCGAGCGCGGTTGACATATGGTGGCCTAAGCAACAAGGCTGCGGTTCACATGCTCCTTCCCTGATCAAAGAAAATTTTGAAGCAAGCTCTCAATCTTCTCCATCACCTTGATAGGAAGAATAAGGATGTTGCACCAGAAACCTTCAAACTAAAAATAACATAGTCAATTATTTGGAGGCGGTTGTCATAGGAAAGGTTTTATGCGGTCCAAGTCTGGATACGTGAGGTTAAATGGATGATGATGGGGCTGAATTGGTTATTGGTGAGTTTTTAGATCTTACATGTAAGCCTAAGTAGGTCATGAGAAGAGAGCTTATAGGAATATGAAGGAGATCATAGATGTGACCTTGCTCAAAAAGAGAGACTCCCCAAAATAAACACAGGATTTGTTGTTGTTTGATCTCAAGCAAGAAATTTTGCCAAAGAGTTGAATGGCCTCCTTCATAATTCTTACAGATTCCAAGTCGCCTCTACAAAAGAGGATGATATCATCTGCAAAGCAAAGATGGGTAATGGCAAGGGAGGCGCATTTGGGGTGGAAGTTGAAGTTAGGGTTTGAGGTTTTGTGTTTGAGACTTGGAGGATTCTAGAGAGGTACTCAACGACAATAACATAGAGTTGGGCGACATTGGGCAACCTTGCTTGAGACCACGAATCCCCTTAATGAAACCATCAAGTGAACCATTACACTTGATTGAATAGGTGGCTGGGGAAAGGCGTGTTTTGACCCATTGGACAAGCTTGGAAGGGATACTTGATAACATCCATTTCATACATGTTTAGGAAATGCATTTAGGCTTTACCTTAGGATTTTTCATGTAATTATATTGCATTTTTAATTAGTTGCATTGTTTTCTTTAGTTTAGATATCTACACTAGTTTCTGAGTGTTTTCCGGTAGTTTGGTGGACAATGGAGGTGTGCTACGAGGCATGGACATCGTTAGGGGAAGCTATCGAGTGAAGGAAAGCCGAGAATATGGACTATGCATGCCAACAAGGAAGATTATGGATCAAAGAAGAGGGGCACGACCATTTACACAAGGTGCACGACCAATGATGTGACCCTGCCTCCCATGATGGCCCAAGACGAGGAAGAAGCCATGAGCCTACGCTCAAAGGGCCCAGTAACAAGGTCTAGGTCCAAGGCCATCGCTGCCGCCGTCGCGTCACTTATCGCACGCACCGCCGCCAGCCAAGGAAGCCCATAGACCAATCCAAGGCTCGTCGTCCTCGCCACCATCGGAAGTTCTGAAGACTGTGAAAAGGCCGCATTCTTTTGAAGACTGTGCCACCTCGTCGTCTCACGCGATGATCTCGTCAAAGCCTTCAACGCGTCCATGAGTTTCACGCGTTCTTTTTAAGACATAATCTATATTTGGTATTTCCAGCTTGCATTAGATAGTTTCCTTATTTGCAACGTTTTAGATAGTTTCCTTATTTATAGCATTTAGGATAATTTCCCTTTATCTTTTAGGGTTTGTGCCTTTTGCATGCTTGCATGGGCTAGCCCTTAGGCTCGTTTCGACCCAAGCCCATTAGGTCTTGGTCGAGACCCCTTCCCTATTTATACCCTACTTTGTACTCTTTGTTTCTCACGTTCAAGTTAAAGTTCAAGGTTTTAAGTCGAGTGTTAATTCCTCCTTCCCTTGATCGGACGTCACCCATATCCCTCTCATCCCCATTCCCTCCGCCGCCGACGCTACGGCAAACACTTGACCTTCTCAAGCAAGTCTATCTTCGCATCTCCTTCACCCGCAGTCGACGCTACGACACCCAAAGGCTTGTCTTTTCAAGCCTTATATCCTTCACCATTTCGCTTCCGCCACCGCTACCCATCTTCCATCAATTCGCTTCCACCGCATTTACCACCGCACCACCACCGTGTTCTTCATCGTGTTATCCAACGCGTCCCCTTCATCTTCACCACCGAGATGATTCACTGCGTGACTTCCCAACCAGGACTAGATCCAAGTCATCACCTTTGGCAATTCGGTCTGTCACAGGAGGCAAGGACACATCAATTGGTATCAGAGCCCAACAGTCTTGTAAGTCACGAACTCAAGTTCCCATTTTGTTCACGTAATTTTTCTGGCCCCCATCGTCTTCTTTTCATATTATCGCGTTCATTGAGAAAGAAAAAAACCAGAAATTTTCCATCTTTGCTCACCCTTCGATTTCTACAAGGTAATACCTTGGCCGATTTTTTTTTCTTGTTCCCCAAGTTTTGGTGTGTTAGGTATTTTGTTATCTTGTATGCTAGAATATTTTATTTCCTTATTTTCTGCGTGGATAGAGTTTCCTTGTTTGCTTGATTTTGCTTTTTAGTTAAGTTTACCAATTTCCTTATAAGATATCATCAAAATCTTATCTTCTCTCTCCTCTCTCTACAAAGATCACACTTGTGATATTCTAGTCACTTAGACCTTTTTTATTTTGTTTCCTTTTGCAATCCGCAAATATCAAAATATAAGATCTCAGATATAAAAAAAAAGATACCAAAAAGATATTAAAAAAAAAAAGTTTCCAAAGTTAGGTAAAGCCAAAATAAAGCAACCCTAACTCCCTCACCCAGGTCTAAGCTCATCTTCTCAATCTTTCCATCGTCTAGGTAGCTCCCTAGAAGGTGATTTCTTCCTACTCGGTTGCTTTGTTTACGTTTGTTTAGGGTTTCAATTTGTTCTTGTTTATTTGATTGCAACTTGCTTGATACACCAACTCTTGCGCAAGCCAAGCCGCCCTCACGGCAAGCCAAACAAGCCCTACCTACGTGACCTTTTGTGACTTGACTAGTGATTTGCTTGGTTGTTGTTCTTTGTTGTCTTTTGGTTCATTTTTACTCCCATGTCTGGTCGTCTTGTCATAGGCACCATACAGATTGGCCACAGTGCAGACGAACGCGAAGTAGACAACACCAACACCAACCCATAACCCCAACAGTTGGGTCTACCTCCAGACCAACCACCACAGGACCAACCACGTGACCCCATCATGGCGTTGTCCGAAGATCAGATTTTGATCCAGGCACTTCGATAGGAGGTCGCCACTCTACGCGCCAACCAACAAGAAGTGGCACCACCCGCGCCCACTCCAACTCCCCCACCGTTGAGTGCTATGGACGCGCCACCTCCACCTGGAGCCACCGACGCGGTCCCATCCAAGACACGAGTGGACAAAGGCAAGAGAATTATGCCTTCCACTTCTCACCATCAACCTCAACTAAACAGAATGCAGAGTGTCATTGAGAGCCGCCAAGGCTTCATTCCCCAGAAGGATCGCTATGTGCCACGAGCCACACCTGCTGGCTTCGACAACGGCTCAAACCGCGACGCCGACGACTCTCAAGGTGAGTACTCTGAACCTTACAACTTTGATGATAGGTATGCCTCTAGGGGAACCCAGAAACGTGTGCCAGAATCAGCCACACGCGATGGCCGACATCGTCAAGCTATCCAAGTCGACGCGACGCCGAGAAGACCAAGCCGCCGCGACACTGGACAACCGCGACGTGATGATCAATTGCGGACACCACCTACCCAACAATGCAGCCATGATGTACACGATCATCTTCAACACCAGAGTGTTCGAACACCGCATTACGGATCAGATGGCTACGCGTCGATCACACCCAATGTCTAAGACGAGTACGATGACGAAGAGATCGAGGACTCAGGTATGGTCAGGCCTAATTTTTTCCATCCCCCTCTTTGAGATCCCATTGAATTGCAGGATCACCCATCAGATTGGATACCTTCCCCGCATCTCCGACCCCGAGGAGAACGCATTCGTGACATTGGCGGCGAGCGCCGCGATGTTCAACAGAGAGACCATCGACGCGACAACTACGATGCCCCGCCACGCAGACGTCAACGCGATGACGCCTATGCGCCCAGGGATGAGTTTGTCCGCGAAGATCGCGAACAACGCGATAGACACCAAGTTGGACGTGATAGACCACATGGATTGCGCGCCATTGACAACCCTCTTTATGATGCTGCACCGAACAACGCGTTCAACCCAACTCTAGACCAGCCTCGATACCAGCGACCATATGTCAAGGTAAAAATTGAGCATTTTCATGGTGAATACAACCCCTCTGTGTTTCTTGAATGGGTGCAGGCTACAGAGTACACCCTACGCTATAATCGTGTGCCACCTAAGGACCATGTCGACGCCGCGACGCTTAACTTCCGAGGAGCCGCCCGCGTGTGGTGGCATAGGTTTGAAGATGATTGCGTTCGACACCATAGAGCACGAGTCACAGAATGGCATCAATTAGTCTATGTAATGACCAGGAAATACGTGCCTCCAGACTATAGGAATGAAATGCGATTGGACATTGCCATGGCTTGCCAAGGATCGATGACTCCCCTCGAATTCTTTTCCAAGCTTGAAGACATGTATTACAAGGCCAACATCTCTGTTGTACCATCTACCTTGAGGACGAAATTCTTGAGTGGTTTGAACACCAACATCCGTGATCAACTCGAGATTTTGCCCATCAAAGACATGAACACACTCACCCACACGGCGATGCAAATCCATGCACAACTATCTCGCCGAAAGTCTTACACCTATTCCACTGGCCAACAAAGGTATTCTTCTAACTCTAGTGGTTTACCTTCTACTAATGTTCGCCCTAGTGCCTCTACCACAACCGCGTCTAACCAAGCCCCCAAAGCAAAGACCGTGCCACCGGCCACCGCGCCGCGACAGAACGCGCCAAGACAAGCGCCAGTGAACAATAATCGCGCACGTGATATTGAGTGTTACAAATGTGGTGGAAGAGGCCACTATAAGAAAGATTGCCCCATTGCTCGCCAAGTGTTGTTCTCCACAGCCGCTGCCGGCTACGAGTCTTGTGAGGACGAGGAGGCCACACTTGACGCGATCCCTGAAGACAATGCAGAGGAGGATGAAGACGCGTATGACTGCAAACCCACATCTCTGCACGCGGGCACACCATTGAGCTTGGTGACGCATCGTCTCCTCACCGTTAAGGAAGCCAACTTAAGCGATCAACGCGAGAACTTGTTCCACACAAGGGCTCTAGTGCAAACATTCCTTGGGTGTCATTATTGATGGAGGCTCTTGTGCAAATATTGTGAATGAGAAGGTTGTCAACCACTTCAAATTGCCTACAACTCCTCATCCACAACCTTATGCCCTCCAATGGATTTCTTTGAAGTCTAGGTAACACAGTATCTCGCCAATGTTTAATTTCTTTTTCTATAGGCCAATACTGTGATTCTATTCTTTGTGATGTCATTGCAATGGACGCCACCCATATTTTTCTTGGGCGCCCATGGCAATTTGATAGACGCGTGCTCCATGACGGGTATTTGAACACTTATGTGTTCAATTACCACGGTAAGCGCATCACTTTGCATCCAATGTCTCCCCATGAGATCTTGCAGGACCAGGTAGAACGCGATCGCTAGAAGGCCATAGAGACCGCATCCACTACGTCCAAATCTGGTCACACTTCGCCTTCTCCAGGCACTAGCAAGAAGAAGCCAAACACCCAAGCTGGGACACCAAGTGCCCCGCCTTATTCGTTGCCCCCAGCGCGTCCTTTGCAAGGAACCTGTGAGCAACGCATTCTTTTGGCCAGGCCTAGTGACCTCACTGCATGTGTCACTGGCAAAGCGCCATGTTTTCTACTTGTGCCAACCCCGTGCATACCAGAATCGTCGAAGAACGCGGTCTTACCATCATCGATCATGAAGTTGCTTGACGCGTTCCGCGACGTATTCCCAGATGAATTGCCACAAGGTTTACCTCTCCTGAGAGGCATTGAGCACCAGATTGATCTTGTTCCAGGTGCTTCTTTGCCCAACTGTGCTGCTTATAGAGCTGGTCCAGAAGAGACCAAAGAACTATAGCGCCAAGTCCAAGAATTGTTAGATCGCGGGTACATACGGGAATATCTTTCCCCTTGTGCTGTGCCTGTGATCCTTATTCCCAAGAAAGATGGCACCTGGAGAATGTGTGTTGATTGCCGTGCCATAAACCAGATCACAGTCATGTATAGGCACCCTATTCCCCGCCTTGATGATATGCTTGATGAACTTCATGGCGCGACACTCTTCTCCAAGATTGATTTGAAGAGTGGTTATCACCAGATCAGAATGAAAGAAGGTGATGAATGGAAGACGGAATTCAAAACCAAGTATGGGCTCTACGAGTGGCTTGTCATGCCCTTTGGGCTCATGAACGCACCCAGCACCTTCATACGCGTGATGAACCACGTGTTCAGAGCTTTCCTTGGCAAGTTTGTTATCGTTTATTTCGATGACATCCTTGTGTATTCCCGGAGCCTAGAAGACCATGTCGCTCACCTTCGCCAAGTGCTCGAATGCCTTCGCCAAGAGAGCCTGTTTGCAAATCTGGCAAAGTGCTCATTTTGCTCCGAGTCCACCAACTTTCTGGGCTACATTGTGAGTAGCGATGGTTTATGCATTGACGAGGCAAATATCGCGGCCATCAAGGACTGGCCCACGCCTACAACTCCGATGCAAGTGCGAAGCTTTCTAGGTCTCGCGGGCTTTTATCGGCATTTTGTACGCGACTTTTCCTCCATTGCTGCGCCACTTCACGAGCTCACCAAGAAAGGAAGCACGGTTTTGTGGCAGGATTCCCATGAACGCGCCTTCTCCACCTTGAAGACCGTGTTATGCCACGCGCTATTGCTCCAGCTTCCAGATTTCACCAAACACTTCGAAGTAGAGTTTGATGCCTCTGACATAGGCATTGGTGGTGTGCTACACCAAGAGAAGAGGCCAATTGCCTACTTCAGTGAGAAGCTCACAAGAGCCACTCTCAATTACCCCACCTACGACAAAGAGCTTTATGCCTTAGTACGCGTGCTGAAGACTTGGCAACACTACCTCTGGCCGCGTGAGTTTGTCATCCACAGTGATCATGCCGCGTTGAGCTACTTGAAGAGCCAAGCTCACCTCAATCGCCGCCATGCTCGCTGGGTGGAGTTTCTGGAGACATTCCCTTATGTCGTTGTTCACAAGAAAGGGAAAGATAACATCGTTGCTGACGCGCTGTCTCGCAGGTATGTTCTCTTGACTCAAGTGTAAACTAAGATTTTGGGTTTTTCTTTGATTAAAGATTTATATGCTAGTGACCCGTTCTTTGCCCCTATTCTTGAGCACTGCCTGAGATCGCGTGAGTTTGAGACGTTTTACCTTTCTAAGGGTTATTTGTATAAGGCTAGTCGTCTATGCATTCTTAGATCTTCCATTAGGCTCCTATTGATTGAGGAAGCACACGCGAGTCGTGGACACTTTGGGATTAGGAAGACCTTAGACGCGCTGCGAGAACATTTCTTTTGGCCTAACATGACCCACCAAGTGACTAGGTTTTGTAGGAGTTGTGTGACTTGCCAGAGAGCCAAAGCTAAGTCTAGTCCTCACGGCCTCTACACTCCTTGGCCCATTCTGAGTGCCCCTTGGGAAGATTTGTCTATGGATTTCATCACGGGTTTGCCCCTCTCTAGACGAGGTAAAGACTCTATTTTTGTGGTCATAGATAGATTTTCTAAGATGGCACATTTTATAGCTTGTAAGACCACTCATAGTGCTAGTGAGATTGCTGATTTAATCTTTGAGCATGTGGTGCGTCTTCATGGAGTCCCGCGTACCATTGTTAGTGACATGGATTATAAGTTTGTTGGTCATTTTTGGAGAACTCTTTGGGAAAAGCTAGGAACCAAACTCCTATTCTCAACTAGCTACCACCCCCAAACCGATGGCCAAACGGAGGTCACCAATAGAACTCTAGGAGCCCTCCTTCGCACAATGCTCAAAGCCAACCCTAAGCGTTGGGAGGACTTACTATCCCTTGTCGAGTTTTGTTACAATAGATGCAGGCACACGGCGACCAAGTTGACACCATTCGAGGTGGTGTATGGCATGAACCCCTTGACACCACTGGATTTGTCGCCGCGCCCTCTCTGAGACCCCGTGCATGTCTCCGCCTCCAATCGCGCTGAGCAAGTCCAAGAGCTTCATCGAAAGACCAAGGAACAGCTGGAGAGGAAAGCCGCACAGTATGCCTCGCAGAAGAATTCAGGCCGCCGACGCGTCGTCTTTGCCCCCAGAGATCTTGTCTGGGTGCATCTACGAAAAGAGAGGTTTCCCTCGCGGTGAAAACACAAACTGGCACCGCGTGGAGATGGCCCCTACCGCGTGATAAAAGCCATAGGGGACAATGCTTATCAACTCGACCTCCCACCAGATTTTGGAGTCCACGCGTCCTTCAACGTGGCAGACTTGACTCCATATGTTGAGCCAGAGTTTGATGATGGTGAAGTGGGGACGCTTCACAGCCAAGTGGGGGAGGGTGATGTGACCCTGCCTCCCATGATGGCCCAAGACGAGGAAGAAGCCATGAGCCTACGCTCAAAGGGCCCAGTAACAAGGTCTAGGTCCAAGGCCATCGCCGCCGTCGTCGCATCACATATCGCACGTGCCGCCGCCAGCCAAGGAAGCCCAGAGACCAATCCAAGGCTCGTCGTCCTCGCCACCATCGAAAGTTCCGAAGACTGTGAAAAGGCCGCGTTCTTTTGAAGACTGTGCCACCTCGTCGTCTCACACGATGATCTCGTCAAAGCCTTCAACGCGTCCATGAGTTTCACGCGTTCTTTTTAAGACATAATCTATATTTGGTATTTCCAGCTTGCATTAGATAGTTTCCTTATTTGCAACGTTTTTGTAACACCCCCAAATAACCTCTTGAAAGTATTACCGCCAGTGACCTCAGACGTACTGTCCGATGTCACCCAAGGCTTTTCCAGTTGATATAAATCATCAAACAAAAATTATGATACAAAATATCATAACTTTCAATTAAAATCATTGTCTCGACATTACATCCATAATCCGAAAGACAACCAAAATACAGCGGAAGACTTAATACAAGATATATTTAATACAGCGGAAGACTTTAAATAACCAACAAAAGGGTCTTGATCGCAATGATCACCCGCCAAGGATCTTAACCTGAATAAACTGGTCAAAACACCGTTCGCCTCTATAGTCGTTCTAGCCTTCACGGGATGGCAACTTATCTGATGTGCCGAATCGAACGAATGACACCAGCCAACCATGCAGAGAACAATTACGGTTGGTTAGTCTAATGAAAGACTAAGCAAGGGTACAAAGCAGAGTGGTTCGAAGTAGACGTATTAGGTTAGACTCATCGCTCCTCGAATCAAAACCGATAACGATAGTCAACCACCATACTCTACTGAAATCTATGAAAAGACATGATCAAGAGAATATTCTGGAGACCGAGTCTCACAGCATACAATCCCAAAAGAAGACTCCAACGAAATGAGTCTTATCGGAAACATGACAAATGTTGGGGAACATTAATAATCTCATACAAGCGTTCAAAAATGACTTGATGTTTCGGCTCACGACCAACCTCACCGCCCAAGGCGAATCCAGATTGGAAAGAGAACTTTACTCTGATCAAAGTCAAGATGAGATTTCCTAGCTGCACTATTGCCTAGCTGCACTACTCGCCCAACGGTATATTAATCATGTGCACTAAAGCACTTATCTCATTAATTTCCAAAACGCACACCACGTTATAAGCTTTTAAAATCTCATCCCCACGGGATAAAGAGGTACCGTCGAGAACTAAATCCCTAAGGCGGAGTTGACTCGGGAACTAAATCCCTAAAGTCGAATCGGGAACTAAATCCCTCGGGAACTAAATCCCTCGGGAACTAAATCCCAAACAACGGAGTTGGGAACTAAATCCTTACAAGCGGCACCAGTTGTGTGCACAAAACCTGAGAAGGATGGTAGAAACTAAATCCTAACCACCAGGTTATCAAGAAACGACTAGGACTCGCAATGAGATACACAGTAGCGTTCCTACGAATACTCGTGCTAACTAAACAGTTCAACACAGTAATAATCCACATCAAAGCCATCATGGCCAACATCAAAAACATATATCTATACTAGCGTTGTTCTAGCAATATACAACCTAGTATAATATCATGTATTAATCATATATATATATATAATAGCGTTGTTCTAACAGATATACAACCTATTATAATATCTCCTTTTTAATCATATCATTTAACAAAACTGTTCCCAACGCAAACAGTAAATCATCCCAAATTAATTAACAACTAAACAATTGATAATTAATTGAAATATGGAATGATGAGCAAGAGCGAACCGCCACTTGCCTTAGATCCGCAGAAGCTTAAGCAAAGCTTAGAGACGACGAGTTCCTGGGTCCGAAACAGGGACAAATCTGAGACCACAGATTCCTTCGGATCGACCAAAAATGAAACCCTAAGTTAGATTCAATATCCACATATATGAATCTAAAAGAATACTAAAAGAATCGAAGGAGCCAAGCCTCGCCCAAAGCCAAACACCCAAGAACATACAACCCGGGTAAGCTCGCCGCGGGTGCGGTGGAGCCTCTGTCACGGGTGCGGCGGGATGACAGGGGCGAGAGCTTTCGACAACTTTAATGGCGAAACTCACTTGGTTTGGTTCGTTGGCTTCCGATTCGATTGTGGCTCCACTTCTAACCTTCTTAGGCTTTAGAATACCACTTAGGAACACCTTTCTAAACGCTCAAAGGGGTTCGAACACCTCTCAAACAAAGCTCAAAAGCTTGGGCTTTAATGGAGATTTTCTGAGGAGGAAGAAGAGCATATCAACACTCTCCTCTTGAGCTTTCTCTCCCTTTTATAGGCCTAGCTAGGAGGGGAACAAGCAGAGGACAAGCCCTCGACCAAGGGAGACAACCCCTTGCTGACAACCGGCGCCACTTGCAGTGGAGGGGAAGAGGATAACGTCGTCAGAAAAAATATCCCACCGCGGGGTGCGGCAGGGGTGCGGTGGCGCCCAGTGACCGCCTCACCTGTTGCTTCAGAACTGGTCCTCGCCGCGGGTGCGGCCACTTGACCGCGGGGTGCGGTCAAGGCCATTTTTCACCCTTTTTGACCGTTTTGACTTTGGGTTAATCTTCTTAACCCCGGGTTAAATATATTCATACACGAACGACTATTTAACCCCGAAAATACGTCAACTGTATTTTATATTACTCAGAAAAATATTACAGAGATCAAACATATTACCGAATGTCTGAACTTCTCTGAAATTAATCCGACTTGTAATACGGGAGTTGGAAAAATTCCAAAATATCCTTATAAAATGAGGGATATTATAGTTTTAGATAGTTTCCTTATTTATAGCGTTTAGGATAGTTTCCTTTTATCTTTTAGGGTTTGTGCCTTTTGCATGCTTGCATGGGCTAGCCCTTAGGCTCGTTTCGACCCAAGCCCATTAGGTCTTGGTCGAGACCCCTTCCCTATTTATACCCTACTTTGTACTCTTTGTTTCTCACGTTCAAGTTAAAGTTCAAGGTTTTAAGTCGAGTGTTAATTCCTCCTTCCCTTGATCGGACGTCACACATATCCCTTTCATCCCCATTCCCTCCGCCGCCGATGCTACGGCAAACGCTTGACCTTCTCAAGCAAGTCTATCTTCGCATCCCCTTCACCCGCAGTCGACGCTACGACACCCAAAGGCTTGTCTTTTCAAGCCTCCTTTACCATTTTGCTTCCGCCACCGCTACCCATCTTCCATCAATTCGCTTCCACCGCGTTCACCACCGCACCACCACCGTGTTCTTCATCGCGTTATCCAACGCGTCCCCTTCATCTTCACCACCAAGACGATTCACTGCGTGACTTCCCAACCAGGACTAGATCTAAGTCACCACCTTTGGCAATTCGGTCTGTCACAGGAGGCAAGGACACATCAACCAACAACGAAGACGCAAACCCGTGTAGAGTGCTCAAAATAAGTGCACGGTTTGTCGCTGACCATGCACAATCAGTGACAAACCGTGTTGTTTCTCTCAGTTGAAGTCCACGTTCAGTGACAATTGCGTGCACGGTTTGTCACCGACCGTGCAATATCGTCCGCGACCAGGATTTGTTATATTTCACCCCTTGTTATTTTTGGATGATATAAATATTTTTTTAGGGTCTCTTCTTCCACTTTTTGCCACTTTTCAAACTCTCTCTAGCCCTAGGTGTTTTTGGAGTTCTTTTGAAGATTTCTGAAAATTGGAGATTGTTTCCCTAGATTTGATCAAGTATTTCTCTTCTTCTAATATAGTTGAATGATTTCCTTTGTTTATATGATATTTTTAATTATTTCTCCAAGCATGTCTGGCTAATTCCATAATTCTATGGTTGGGGTGATCCAACAATGAATTGGTAGACTTGTGCATGATATTTGTCTGAATTGAAATCTAAAACCTTGTTTGATTCAATCCTAGAGTTCTTAATGTATTTCATGAAAGTTGATTAGTTTCTATTAGGTTTGAGTCTGAAAGGAGATAACCTTAATAGATAACTCAGATAGGCTATGAGCCTGAAAGGAGATTACTTTACCAGATCACTAGGAATTGAACCTGAGTGTTATTTGTGCAACAACAACCTAATCACTCTTGTGGAATCCTAAGCTACCATAGAAACCCTAGGCTTTCCTAGATTTAGGGGAGCGCAACAACGAATGTTAACCCTATTTGATCCTAGATTCTAAGTGCCTAAAAGGTCTAGATTTGATTAGCTTTGCGCGACAACAATTGTTAGTTGGAATTTAAACACATCTATTTTCGTTTGAAAGGAGTTAGTAGAGACTTTAGATAGCTTACCTTCAAACAAGTTTAGACAATTTTCAGATAGATATCTCGGAGAATTAGACGAGCTTCCCGAGCAGGCCACTAGAGATCGTAAATGTTCACTAGAGATCAGAAATTCTTGAAGAAAGAACAAGATGTTTCTTTTGTCCCCTGTAGGCGATCGGAAAATAAAGAAATGGTTAATATATTCAAGATAATTACATATTTACAAAAGACCGTCCCAATTTATCATACTTCATCAAATTGGAGATGTGATAGGGTTACGAAGGATGAACCGAATATGGACACTTCCAATAAGATTTCATTCTTGAACAAAAATCCATTTTTTGATTTATTTCATCTATTCCATGACCGGAACAAGGGGGATACACGTTACACCACGATTTTGATCAATTAAAACCCCTTCCCAAACTGTACAAGCTTCTTCTAAAGCATAAGACTTTTTGGATGTAGATGGTGATATCTATATGGAGGAGAAATTACCAAACATTTTGCATTTAGACAATTTTCAGATAGATATCTAGTAAGTTTACCAAGACATTGTTGTGGGGATCCCTAGTCCTAGAATCTTCTCCCCAACTATTTACAACCATCCTTTGCAATTCTTGTTTCTTAATTTCTTAGTTGTTAATCAAACAAATCTCTCTTTTTACTGCTTAGCTTACCAGTTTAAGTTACAATAGGTACTAAATAGTCCTCATGGGAACGATATTTGAAAAGCTATAACTGATCCCATACGCTTATGGGTAGGTTTTTGTCATATCAATACCAAAGGTAGCCGTTGCTTGGAAGAGGAAAGATTAGCTGATTGTATCAAAAGCTTTTCTTATATTAATTTTTTGCACATCGAGAGAGAGAGATGGATCTTGTCATATTTATGGAGAAGCTCTTGACACAGAAGAGAATTATGCCGAATGGAACGACCATGGATAAAAGCGCCCTGGTAGTCCCCAATGATTTCAGGTAAGACACATTTGAGTCTGCCAATGATCATCGTTTCCACTGTTTTGTATAGGGTTGTGCAACATGAAATGGGACGGAAGAAGTTGACAATGAATGGAGTATAGGACTTGGGAATGAGAGAAATGATGGTGTGATTAAGCTGCTTAAGGATTTTTCCACTTCTACAAACCTCGAGAATTGTTGCACAAATGTCATCCCCCACCAAGTGCCATGTTTTCTTAAAGAAAAAAGAATTGAACCCATCAAGGCTGAGGGTCTTTGATGCGGTACTGGCCCGCCATCAGATGGTTCAGTAAGAGGCTGAGTCAACCAAGACCATGGCGTCCTCCCTGGAATAGTACTTAGCTCAGTTTATTATATATTTCTATATTATTAGTTATTTCCAGTTTTAGTATGTTTCCCGTTTTGGTATTTCTATTTCAGTCATTTCTATTTCGGGCGTGTGCCAACTCTTGTAGAGTGGGCCGACCCATTTAGCTAGAATAAGGCCCTAGACCATTAGGGTTTTTGGGA
Organism: Rheum nobile; assembly: GCA_027886185.1. Classification (NCBI taxonomy): domain Eukaryota; kingdom Viridiplantae; phylum Streptophyta; class Magnoliopsida; order Caryophyllales; family Polygonaceae; genus Rheum; species Rheum nobile. The sequence continues at coordinate 17,895,660 of WOAB01000568.1, forward strand.
GAGTCACTTGGCTATTTAAAGCCTCTCTTGTACTTCATTTTAATCACGTTGAAATTAAGCCAAGCTTTGCAGTTGAGTTTTACTCCTCCCCTTGGCATCAACGTCACCTATTCTTGTTACAAATCAAACACAATTTATCCCTAATCAATCCAAACACAACCTATTGGCAATACGGTGAATTCCTTGATCTAGATCCGTGTGCGAGACGAATCGAGCCCTACTCTTTTCGTATCAGTCTTGTTTTTGCCAATGCTAAAGATAGCATTTTTTTACATCATTTCCATTGAAATCAGCAATCAAAGAAGCAACAATATTATCATTGAGAATGGGACTAGAATTACAAAACCTGGTAATAAGGGGCATCACTTTTTCAGCAGTGCCAGGAAGACCTTCAAAGTATGAAATGAATGCTTCAATATCTTGATCATTGGTGATAAGATCGCCAGAAAAGTCAGTGATGGAGGAGATATTGCCAATACCACGATGTGTCTGGACATGCCTAAAGGACAATGAACTGCATTGATCAAAGTACGTCACCTAATTATTCTTGGGTAGTTGGTTATGGTTGTATTAAATGCTCTCATGTCAGACCTAAGAACAAAGAAGGTATCATTTTCCATGTTGATCAAAGATTTAACTAGGGGATTACTTTGGAGATTGACTTGGATGGTCTCAAGCCTGGCCCTATTGTCCTTGATTCCCTCCTGAAGGCTTTAAAACTTGATGCTTCTGAATTTCTTAAGCTCTATGTTCAACATTTTGAGCTTGGAAATGATTATGAACATAAAATGCCCATCAAACTTAGTTTCCCAAACTCTTTTGACAGTAGGCATGAAAAGTTCATGGTTGGCTCACATATTATTGAATTTCAAAAGTTTTTTTGTGGTGAGGGCGTTGGAGGATAAGGAGGCGATGACATGGGAATGATCGGAGAGGAGAGCATGACCAAAGTGCGCTCTAGAGTTTGGGAAAGTGTTGGACAAGGCAACATTAATAAGGATTCTATCGAGCTTAAACCAAATACGGCGCAAGTTCTTTTTGTGATTGTTCCAGGTGTAGATTCAACCTATGAAAGGATGATCAAGAAGGTTTGTGGAGGAAAGACAATTACCAAGCTCAGAGGAGACTACAAGAGGGTGGGTATCATCACCAACAATCTTTTCAGAGAGACCGAGAACCATATTAAGATTGCCCAAAGCAATCCAAGGGCATTGGTGTGAGAGATTATGTCAATAAGATGTCTCTAGAGCCTTTTCCTGTTAGCAGGATTATTCTCAGCATAAATGAAAGAAGTGTGGCAGTTGGGAGCTCCACAGTTTGGGTGAATAGAGTAATGGATGATTTAGTTCATGTTGAGAAGAGGGTGGATGGTGAATTTTGAGGGGTTCCACCATGCCGAGATCCGTAAATTCTAGAACAGTCGGAGTTAGAGAGAGAGTTTTAACATTCAAAGAGGGATTTGGAGAGATTGAGTTCTTGTTGTGAGAAAGGGCGAGTCTCAAGAATAGAGACAATATCGGCTTTATGGAGGGATGTAGTATAAGAGAAGGCATTCTGTTTTAAGGAGTCATGGAGACCCCTGATATTCCAGCAGAAGATGAAGCTATTCATGAGGAATGATGGGTGGATGAGGAGGTTGACACTTGTCAAGGAAAGAGGAGGAGCTAGGAGTGGGGATGACATCCAAACATTGGGATTCAGTAGGCAGAATGTGAGTTTGAGAGTTGGGAATGAGAGTATAGGAGGGGTTAGGGATATAGATGGGGAGCCTGGAATGCAAACACGAGTTGTGAGCTCCAGATTGGAGGGTAAGGTGGTGCCAAACACCAGAGAAGGAGGATTGACATAGTTGTTTGGTGTAGTAGTTGGGGGAGAGTGAGAAGGTGTGATGAAGATAGGAGGTGAAGACAGAGAATGTTGAGTACCAGATTTAAGTGGAGAAGGGGTGGGGCTACTAGGGTTTGACACCAACAAGAGTCGTATGAAAGTTTTGAGAGGGAGGAGGAGTGTGAAGGATATGAGGGTTAATACAATTGATGGGAGAAGCAGGGGAGTTTCTAGAGTAAGTGACATCAATATGAGAGAATGGAGGATGAGAAGGGAACCAATGATAGTATAAATCTTGATGCACCATTTCCCCATCAAGTCCTTTGAAAGTAACTTCCCTAAGTAACTCAGTTTTAAGAGATATATCAACAAGAACCCTTGCGTAAATAAGTCTTCTGTATGTGGCCAAGTTGAAGTCAATGAGAATCGGATTGCCAATAGTTGAACCAAGTTTCTGGTGCATGTGTTCAGACCAGAAACAGATTTCAAGATCATGAATCGTCATCTAAACTGGAATCTCATCCAGACAAGAATGCCATGCCTTCTTGACATCTCTGAAGAATGAGTGGTTTGTTGTTGACAATCGTCTAGGGTGGACATGCTTGTATGGATATAGGGTCGTCCTCTTTGTCAAAGTGAAAGACGAAGAGGCCATTATATTTTCGTAAGATTCTATGGAGGGATATGTTTGTCCACCCTCGAGTTAACCATTAATCTTGATTGAATAGGTAGCTGAGGAAATGCATGTTTTGACCCATTGGACGGGCTTGGAAGGGATACCAAAGGCAGCCATTGCTTGGAAAAGAAAAGAGTGGTTGATTGTATCATTAGCTTTTCTTATATCAATTTTTATTACACAACGAGAAGAGACATGGATCCCGTCATATTGATGGAGAAGCTCTTGACACAAAAGAGAATTATGTTGAATTGCACGACCAGGGATAAAAGCGCCCTCGTAGTCCCCAATGATTTCAGGTGAGGCACATTGGAATTTGCCAACGATCATCTTTTCCATTGTTTTGTAGAGGGTTGTACAATATGAAATGGGACGGAAGTAGTTAACAATGGAGGGAGTGTTGGACTTGGGAATGAGAGCAATGGTGGTGTGATTAAGCTGCTTGAGGATTTTGCCACTTCTAAAGACCTCGAGAATTGCTTCACAAATGTCGTCCCTCACCTGATGCGGTCATGTCCCGTCATCAAATGGTCCACTAAGAGCCGGGGACGACCGAGACCATGGCGTCCTCCTTGGAGTAGGACTTAGCATAGTTTATTATATATTTCCTTATTATTAGCGATTTCTTGTTTTAGTATGTTTCCCTTTTAAGCATTTTCTATTTCGGGTGTGCGCTCCTCTTATGCTTAAGAGGGCCGACCCATTAGTTAGAATAAGGCCCAAGCCCATTAGGGTTTTGGGCTGAGCTCTTTGGCTATAAGTAGCCACCTTGTACTTCATTTCTAATTACGTTGAAATTATTGAGCTTAAGCCTTGTCGTGAGAAAACTCCGCCCCTTAAGCCTTCAACGTCACCCTTGTTACTTGTCCCAAATCTATCCCAAACACAACCCATTGGCGATCCCGGTGAATTGCTCGATCTAGATCCATGCGCGAGACAAGTCGACCCGATCGATTTGTATCAACTGGTATCAGAGCGCCAGTCGATCGAGCCACCCTAGTCGCCACTCCGAAACCCTAATCTACCACACCAAACCAGTTCGTTCTCTACACCTCCATCTGCGACACTTCAGGAGAATTGCCATAACCTTCTTCTCACTCAATATTTTGGTCTGAAATTTTGAGGAGGCAAAATAGACTCGTAGATCTAACTCCTCGCGTTGGAATCATCCCATTTCGATTCCTGAGCAGGGAGAACGAATTTTTACAAGTCGGACCAACGCCCAAGAATTCTCCTTGCCCGACGAGAGAAGATTGATTCTGCCCAGATCAGCCTCGCCGCCTTCACAGTAGCAGACCCGACGACGCTCTTCTTCATCTCCAATCTGCCAGATCTGCGGCCTTCCGCCGTCGCTCCGGTCGCTCGCACCACCGCGCGACTTCCCGGACTCGTCGCACGCCGTCCTCGTGCCTCTGCGACGCCATTGTCGTCGGATCTGCATAGATCTAGGTCTGCCGCCTTCGTCTCCACTCCGCCCCCGCTCGACCAGATCTGCTCTTCTTCATCTCCACTTCGCCTCCGACAGTCGTCCACCAGCCCTTCGTCGTTCGTTCACCATCGTTGTCGTCCTTCAACCGGTGGTGTTCGTGTTCTGATCTTCGTGGTTGGGCCGACCAGATCTGCTCGTCCTTCATCTCCACCCCGCCACCGCTGACTTCCCGGCGTCAGACCCATCGCCGGCCACGCCCAGCTGCCGCCACTGCCCCTGCTGTGCTGCGATCTGTGTTGAGTGGCTGCTTGCACAAGCAGTCGTAGGGTTAAAAAAAAAAAAAAGTTGCCTCCTGAATAAAAAAAAATAGAGAAGAAAGAGAAATCAACCAAATTTCGACATGGCATGTCGACTCTCAGATTGGCGCCCGCCCGATACCCACTTACGTCGTCGACGTTTTGCTGGATATGAAGGAGAGTTCCTGGAGTGGTCCCGACACATGGCTTACTACTTTAGCCAACGAGACTACGACCAAGTCGAGACGTGTGACGTCGCAATCAGTTGTCTCACTAGATACACCCTTGACTGGTGGTTTCGTGTAGAGGATTATCGCCGGACCTGTGGTTGGCAACCCGTCATCACTTGGGAGCAAATTGTTTATGTTATGACCCGACACTTTGCTCCGAGTGTTGATCCAGTAGTCTACGCCGCCCGCTCAAAGCAACGGACCAGACTGTACCTTGAGCGCGTCTTTGCGCGTACCCCAGTGTGCTCTTCTGAGGTTTTCCCTGAACGCACCCCAGCGCGCGTCATGGTGCTCCTGCCCCCAGCTCTAGTACCCCCGGTTGCGCTCGTCCCTGCTACGACGCCAATCGCTTCCGCACCAGCACCCGATCCTGAGATCACTCCAACTCCAACCGTCGTGCCTCCGGGGCCAGCGTCCACCAGACCACCCTTTCTGGTCATCTCAGCACCCACTTCGATGGTCCCCATGGTGTTGGACGTGCCTCTCCTCGTTCCCGTGCCCACGACTTGTGAGTCTTTCATTTTGGCTCCTTCAATGGACATTACGCATCAACCATTCCGATTTATATGGTCCTTTACATGTGTTGATCGATTGTTCTCCCTTGCGCCTACATGCTCGAAGCGAGGATGCTTCGATTCTAAGGGAGGGAGAATGATGCGGTCCTGTCCCGCAATCAGATGGTCCACTAAGAGCCGTGGACGACCGAGACCATGGCATCCTCCCTAGAGTAGGACTTAGCATAGTTTATTATATATTTCCTTATTATTAGCGATTGCTTATTTTAGTATGTTTCCCTTTTATGAATTTTCTATTTCGGGTGTGCGCTCCTCTTATGCTTAAGAGGGCCGACCCATTAGTTAGAATAAAGCCCAAGCCCAGTAGGGTTTTGGGCTGAGCTCTTTGGCTATAAGTAGCCACCTTGTACTTCATTTCTAATTATGTTGAAATTATTGAGCTTAAGCCTTGTCGTGAGAAAACTCCGCCCCTTAAGCCTTCAACGTCACCCTTGTTACTTGTCCCAAATCTATCCCAAACACAACCCATTTGCGATCTCGGTGAATTGCTCGATCTAGATCCGTGTGCGAGACGAGTCGACCCGATCGATTCGTATCAACTGGTATCAGAGTGCCAGTCAATCGAGCCACCCTAGTCGCCACTCTGAAACCCTAATCTACCACACCAAACCAGTTCGTTCTCTATACCTCCATCTGCGACACTTCAGGAGAATTGCCATAACCTTCTGCTCACTCAATATTTTGGTCAGACATTTTAAGGAGGCAAACTAGACTCGTAGATCTAACTCCTCGCGTTGGAATCATCGCATTTGGATTCCTGAGCAGGGAGAATGAATTTTTACAAGTCGGACCAACGCCTAGGAATTCTCCTTGCCCGACGAGAGAAGATTGATTATGCCCAGATCAGCCTCGCCGCCTTCACAGTAGCAGACCCGACGATGCTCTTCTTCGTATCCAATCTGCCAGATCTGCGGCCTCCTACCGTCGCTCCGGTCGCTCGCACCACCGTGCGACTTCCCGGACTCGTCGCACGCCGTCCTCGTGCCTCTGCGATGCCAACGTCGTCGGATCTGCACAGATCTAGGTCTGCCGCCTTCGTATCCACTCCGCCCCCGCTCGACCAAATTTCGACATGGCATGTCGACTCTTAGATTGGCGCCCGCCCGATACCCACTTACGTCGTCGACATTTTGCTGGATATGAAGGAGAGTTCCTGGAGTGGTCCCGGCACATGGCTTACTACTTTAGCCAACGAGACTACGACCAAGTTGAGCAGTGTGACGTCGCAATCAGTTGTCTCACTGGATACACCCTTGACTGGTGGTTTCGTGTAGAGGATTATCGCCGGACCCGTGGTTGGCAACCCGTCATCACTTGGGAGCAAATTGTTTATGTTATGACCCGAAACTTTGCTCCGAGTGTTGATCCAGTAGTCTACGCTGCCTGCTCAAAGCAACGGACCAGACCGTTCCTTGAGCGCGTCTCTGCGCGTACCCCAGTGCGCTCTTCTGAGGGTTTCCTTAAACACACCCCAGTGCGCGTCAGGGTGCTCCCGCCCCCAGCTCCGGTACCCCCTGTTGCGCTCATCCCTGCTATGACGCCAACCGCGCCAATCGCTTCCGCACCAGCACCCGATCTTGAGATCACTCCAACTCCAACCGTCGTGCCTCCGAAGCCAGCGTCCACCAGACCACCCCCTCTGGTCATCTCGGCACCCACTTCGATGGTCCCTATGGTGTTGGACGTGCCTCCCCTCGTTCCCGTGCCCACGACTTATGAGTCGTTCATTTTGGCTCCTTCAATGGACATTACACATCAACCATTCCGATTTATATGGTCCTTTACATGTGTTGATCGACTGTTCTCCCTTGCGCCTACATGCTCGAAGCGAGGACGCTTCGATTCTAAGGGAGGGAGAATGATGCGGTCTTGTCCCGCCATCAGATGGTCCACTTAGAGTCGGGGATGACCGAGACCATGGCGTCCTCCCTGGAGTAGGACTTAGCATAGTTTATTATATATTTCCTTATTATTAGCGATTGCTTGTTTTAGTATGTTTCCCTTTTATGTATTTTCTATTTCGGGTGTGCGCTCCTCTTATGCTTAAGAGGGCCGACCCATTAGTTAGAATAAGGCCCAAGCCCATTAGGGATTTGGGCTGAGCTCTTTCGCTATAAGTAGCCACCTTGTACTTCATTTCTAATTACGTTGAAATTATTGAGCTTAAGCCTTGTCGTGAGAAAACTCCGCCCCTTAAGCCTTCAACGTCACCCTTGTTACTTGTCCCAAATCTATCCCAAACACAACCCATTGGCGATCTCGGTGAATTGCTCGATCTAGATCCATGCGCGAGATGAGTCGACCCGATCGATTCGTATCACCACCAAGTGCCATGTTTTCTTAAAGAAGAATGAACTGAACCCGTCAAGGCTCAAAGTCTTGTTTTTGCCAATGCTAAAGATAACATTTTTCACATCATTGCAATTGAAATCAACAATGAGAGAAGCAACAAGATTATCATTGAGAAGGGAACTTGAATTACAAAACTTGGTAATGAGGGGCTTCACTTTTTCGGTAGTGCCAAGCAGACCTTCAAAGTGTGAAATGAATGCTATGTCAATATCTTGATCATTGGTAATAAGATCACCAGAAGTGTCAGTGATGAAGGAGATAAGACCAGTACCACGACGTGTCTAGACATGCTTGAAAAAGAATGAACTGAACTGATCATAGTACTTCACCCAATTAATCTTAAGCAGTTGGCTGATGGTTGTAGTCAATGCTCTCGTGTCAGACCGAAGAGTAGAGAGGGTATCATTTTCCATGTCGATCAATGATTGATCTAGGGGTTGCTTTGGAGATTGACTTGGATGGTCTCAAGCCTGGCCCTTTTGTCCTTGATTTCCTCCTAAAGGCTTTCAAACTTGATGCTTCTAAATTTCTTATGCTCGAGTTATGCTCAACATTTTGAGCTTGGAAATAATTCTGAACATATGGCACCCATCAAAGTTAGTTTCTCAAACTCTCTTGACCAGTGGGCATGAAACGTTCATGGCTGGCCCACATATTATTGAATTTCAATGGCTTTTTAAGAGGTGGGGGCGTTGGAGAATAAGGAGGCGATGACAGGGGAATGATCGGAGAGGAGCATGACCAAAGTGGGCTCTAGACTTTGAGAAAGTGTTGGACCATGCAACATTAATAAGGATTCTATTAAACTTAAATCCAATACGGTGCAAGCTCCTTTTGGGATTGTTCTAGGTGTAGGTACAACTTGTGAATGGATGATCAAGAAGGTTTGTGGATGAAAGACAATCACCAAGCTTAGAGGAGACTACAATAGGTTGGGTATCGTCACCAAAATCTTTTCAAAGAGATCGATAACTGTATTAAGATTTCCCAAAGCGATAAAAGGGTCATTGGTGTGAGAGATTATGCTAGTAAGACCTCTCCAAAGCCTTTTCCTGTGAGCAGGGCTGATATGAATATGCTCATGGCCAGTGAAGTGCCCACCATGCAAGAGGAGCCTATGTCCAAGACCAAGGCAAAGGCAACCCGGGCAAACCCTAAAATCCCGCCGGCAAACCCTAATTGCCCGCCAAGCCACATGGAGATTCCTCTCGGCACACGTCTAATTCTCTCAGCCACCAAGACTCCCACAGTTCCCACAGAGTCACCTCAGATCATTGGAGCCCAAGGTGCCAAGCCATGTCAACATTTGCCGAGCCCTAGGTCAAGCCCTAGATTCACGGCCGCGCGTGGGGAGGAGTATAGGCACGAACTAACACCTGGCTCAATCACCCAAGCCCGAGCTGACCCACTTCACCACTAGCTCAAGGGAGGTCCAGTGGCTCAGGGAGTGCTGAGCCAAACCGAGCCCAGCCCGGTCCCATGCATTGGAGCTTCTCCGGAAATCTCGCCGCCGGCCACGTCCGGGTTAATAGCCCATGAGAAGAATTGAAGTCCCATTGAATTTCTGAATCATTTCCGGTTGTTTTTCTTTGGTTTTTAAACATTATTAGACTTATTTTAATTTCCCTAAACTGTCCATTAATTGTGTTTAGGTTAGTGGGCACGTGTTAGCTTAGTGGGTTAATTTTAGTGTTTTTCTTTTTATTTCTCTTGGTAACCGAATGCTAGGTTACTAAGGCAAACAATTTGGCATTGTGTTACATACATTTATTCAGATCAAAACCAGAGTTATTCAGTTTCTAAGCTTTTCTCTTTGTTCCTTAACTTGTGTGTGATATCAAGTTCTTCCCTTGAGAGATTTGAGTGTGTTGTATCTCCGATTTCTCTTGGTCGCTTTTCCTTGGTTTAGTGCATGATATCTAGACCTAGGAGAGTGCTTATCCCCCACAAATCAACACCCATTCAATCGTTCCCGTCATCCACCAAAAACCCTAAAAGTGCCGAAGGTGCCCTAGTTCTTCATCCTTTGGAGATTAGCCATTTTCATCCACAACAAGAGCAATTCTTGCACAGAGGCTTCCATAGATCTGAAGGGATATCATTTGGTATCAGAGCTACGTAAGTCTTGCTCTTATTTGTCTTTAATCTCTTGCAAATTTCGTAGTTTAATGCTCTCTATTACGTGCCTTGCATTGTTGTTAATTTCCGAGTCTTGTAGTGCCTAGTGTCTTAGGTTTTCTTGCGTTTTGTGTCCTTATCTTTGTGTAGAGTTGTGTCTGCATTTAGGTGTCTCTTTAGTGTCAAAAATCAGGCTGAATCAAAGGTAGAAGACGGCAGTTAGCGCTTGAAAATTTGTTGGTTCGGCACGCCTAGAATATAGGACTTGTTGTTGAAGTTGTTGCGTCAATTTGATTTCAAAATTTGAAGTTGCCGTATGTTTACCTTTACCCTAGACGTGACCAGTCATTAGTTGCATATAGTTAGGACCTTTGAGTCTTTAATTTTATTTCATTTGGCCCTTGAAACAACCTACCTAAAGCACCTTAAGTTAAATCCAATCCAAATTGTCAAGTGGAGGAACTTCCGAGAGGTGTGTACGCTATAGGTTGATCAAGTAGTTCATTTTATTTTCATTACTTTCATTGGTAGTAGTACCAAAAAAAAAAAGTCGGCCAGTTTACAAAAAAATAAAATAAAAAATTAGACAAAGGCCTTAAGTTGTTCATTCTAGTGTCATTGTGATTCTCCTAGTGATCTTGTGAAGTGCTCGTAATTGTGCTCAAATCTTCATTGTAAGCTGCATTCCTTTGTAATCTTGCTTGAATCATCCATAGTAAGTGGCAATAGAGGATAAGTACTTACGAGACAATTTGAACTTGCATCTAATTTAAGTGCTTGAATCAAGGTTGTGGTGCACTTTGTTTTCTATTTTGTGAGTCATTTGCATATAGGAAGCCTACCTTGACCTTTTTGCTGAGCTTGAACTTGAAATTTTGCAAGGAGTTGTTGATAAGTATAAGCTCCTTACTAGCTCTAGAGACCATTGTGTTCTTTGGCATTTGTGGGCTGTTGTGTGGATTTTCTTGCGTGTAGGAAGTCATGGTGAGAGCCAAGGATAAGAATGTGGCTGCGGAGGACCCTAAGGAAGGTGCGTAAGTGACCTTGGAGGCCATACTCTTGGCTATCCAATCGTCCAAGGAAGAGGCCGAAGAGCGAGAGCGCCAAGCTGAAGAGCGGACTCGCCAAGAATTACAAGCCTTACGAGATGAGCAAACAACCTTCATGAAGACCATGGAGGAGAAGTGGGGGCTGTCCCACAGTCCATCACCGAACCCATCTCAAGGTGCTTACCAAGGGAGTGTTGCACCAAATCCTCTAATGGCCGGACCATCAAGCGGCAATCAAGGGGTCCAAGTGACCATACCCCTTCTAGCTCAAGAGTTGGCGAATGTGTCTCTACGTGAAGGATTTCATCACCCGCCACCGAATGTGGCTGCCTCAAAGGAAGAGTTCGGTTTGACCTCTAATACTTCTTCTCCTTATATTGCACCTTTTACTACTAGCATGGTTTCTTTGTACCCTAACATGGCAGGACCAAGTACCATCCATAGAGATGAGTCAAGAGGGGTGCCGAGCACCATCCATATAGAGGAGCACCGAATGCATACAATGGGTACCATGACTCGGGAAGGAGGATGGCTGGAAGAGGAGGTATGGGCCGAGGCCAATACCAAGGTGGGAGGATGCCCTATGTCCCCCAATGAGGCTTCGGAGGCTTTGACGAGGACTATGGTGACCAACGTGAGGAGTATGCACATGACCAACAACGGCCTCATGGGATAAAATTGGAGGTACAATCTTTCGGTTTACAATGTGACCCGGAGATCTATCTTGATTGGGAGCAAAATACCGATCAAATCTTTAGGTACTATAACTACTCGGAAGCTCAATGGGTAGCTATAGCGACCATAAAATTTGAGGGTTTTGCTTACCAATGGTGGCTTGGGGACAAGGAGGAACGAGAGTACCTCAGAAACCCCCAAATCACTACTTGGCAAGCACTAAAGCAAGCTCTCCGAGATAGGTTTGTCCCGGATGATTTTTCGGATAGGGTGCATGAGAGGTTGGAGTTGTTAGAGCAAGGGAATAAGACCCCGGATGAATTCTATATGGAGCTAAAGACCTTGGTCTTTAGGTCTAGACTTAGGGTTCCCGAGGGGTATCTTATTTCTAAGTTTATTAATAACCTTAGCCCCGAACTCCGAGCCATAGTGAGCAAGCAACACTTTTCTAGAGGGACCCCTATGGAAGAAGTGCTTCATTATACAAATCGTATATATAAGGCACTTCATTCAAAGCGTCCCCAAGCTCAAAGGTCACGGCCTTGGCAAAATGCATCAAGTGGCTCCAAGGGACCACAACCTATGCCAAGACGCTTAGAACCCACTAGGAGTGACAACTCAAGTCACCCTAGAAGAGAGGCTCCTAATTCGGATCAAACCCAACGAAAGGAGGGAGAGACCTGAGCTAGGGATCTTAAGTGTTTTAAGTGTCTCGGCCATGGCCATTTTGCCGAGGATTGCCCCTCAAAAAGTCAAGTTCTTCTCAACACTATAGGGGGCATTGAGTCCGAGGATGAATGGGAAGAAAAACTTGTTAAGAAGGAGGATGGTTTAGAGGAGTTGCATGTGGTGGCCGCCGAGGGTGAGTGCTTTTTGGTCAAAAGAGCACTAACTATCTCGAAAGGTCCTAGTGCACCTAGTCAACGTGAGACTCTCTTTCACACTAGGTGTACCATTAAGGGAAAGGTGTGTAGTGTCATCATTGATGGTGGCTCATGTTGCAACTTAATTGATCAAGAAGTGGTGAGTAGATTCAATCTATTGACCACTTCTCACCCGCAATCCTACACACTTTGTTGGTTGAATTCCGACAAGCCCCTTAAGGTCAAGGACCAAGCCACCGTTCAGTTTGCTATAGGAGAATATGTGGATGAGGTTGTGTGTGATGTTTTACCCATGACCGTATGTCACCTTCTCCTAGGCCGACCATGGCAATTTGATAGGGGTGTCATCCATCAAGGGGTGACAAATGAGTATTCTTTTATCATGAATGGTAAGAGAATCACCCTACACCCTATGATGCCCCATGAGATCATGGCTGACCATATGGCTAGAGAGAAAAGAAAGGCCGACCAATAATTAGAGCAAAGCCAAGGTAAGAAGATGGCAATTGGAAACAAAGGTGGTGCTTCTCATCACATGCTTTTGGCTAAGCCTTTTATGTCTACTTTCATTGCATATCCTCCACCATTCATTACATTTTATGAGACTAACCCTACTAATGAGGTGGATGTGGTGTTGCATAGTTTGTCTTGTAGTTCTATTGTAGGTCAAGGAGGTGTACCGCACAAGGAAAGCTATTGCTTGGAAGGAGTAAGAGACTTTGACGAGCTGGATTCGAGGTCGAATCCCTTTCAAGGGAGGGAGGATGATATGAATATGCTCATGGCCAGTGAAGTGCCCACCATGCAAGAGGAGCCCATGTCCAAGACCAAGGCAAAGGCAACCCGGGCAAACCCTAAAATCCCGCCGGCAAACCCTAATTGCCCGCCAAGCCACATGGAGATTCCTCTCGGCACACGTCCAATTCTCTCGGCCACCAAGACTCCCACAACTCCCACAGAGTCACCTCAGATCATTGGAGCCCAAGGTGCCAAGCCATGTCAATAGTTGCCGAGCCCTAGGTCAAGCCCTAGATTCACGGCCGCGCGTGGGGAGGAGTATAGGGACGAGCCCACACCTGGCTCAATCACCCGAGTCCGAGCTGACCCACTTCACCACCAGCTCAAGGGAGGTCCAGTGGCTCAGGGAGTGCCGAGCCAAACCGAGCCCAGCCCGGTCCCATGCATTGGAGCTTCTCCGGAAATCTCGCCGTCGGCCACGTTCGGGTTAATAGCCCATGAGAAGAATTGAAGTCCCATTGAATTTCCGAATCATTTCCGGTTGTTTTTCTTTGGTTTTTAAACATTATTAAACTTATTTTAATTTCCCTAAATTGTCCATTAATTGTGTTTAGGTTAGTGGGCACGTGTTAGCTTAGTGGGTTAATTTTAGTGTTTTCCTTTTTATTTCTCTTGGTAACCGAATGCTAGGTTACTAAGGCAAACAATTTGGCATTGTGTTACGTACGTTTATTCAGATCAAAACCAGAGTTATTCAGTTTCTAAGCTTTTCTCTTTGTTCCTTAACTTGTGTGTGATATCAAGTTCTTCCCTTGAGAGATTTGAGTGTGTTGTATCTCCGATTTCTCTTGGTCGCTTTTCCTTGGTTTAGTGCGTGATATCTAGACCTAGGAGAGTGCTTATCCCCCACAAATCAACACCCATTCAATCGTTCCATTGTCATCCACCAAAAACCCTAAAAGTGCCGAAGGTGCCCTAGTTCTTCATCCTTTGGAGATTAGCCATTTTCGTCCACAACAAGAGCAATTCTTGCACAGAGGCTTCCATAGACCCGAAGGGCTATCAAGGGCTATTCTCAAAACAAATGAAAGAAGTGTGAAAGTTAGGAGCTCCACAATTTAGGTGAATGAGAAGAGGGTGGATGGTGAATTTTGAGGGGTTCCACCATGTCTAGATTTGGCGAGTCCTGGAACAATGGAGTTAGAGATAGAGTTTCAACCTTTGAAGAGGGATTTGGAGAGATTGAGTTCTTGTTGTGGTTGAAGACAAGTCTCAAGAATAGAGACAACATTTGCTTTGGAGTGAGGCAATATAAGATAGGGCAATCTGTTTTAAGGAGTCATGTAGACCCCTAATATTCTAGCAGAGGATGAAGCTATTCATGAGGAAGGATTGGTGGACGAGGAGGTTGACACTTGATGGGACAAGAGGAGGAGCTAGGAGTGGGGATGCCATCCGGACATGGGGATTTAGTTGTAATACCCCTCATTTTTAGTAAGGGTATTTGGATAATTTTCCCAACCCTCATTTTATAATCGTGTCGCGTTTGGCGAAGTTCGGATTTTTTGTAACTCATATAATCTATGTAATAATTCCCTGAGCATTATAATATACATCCGATATATTTTTGAGGCTTAGAATATTTGTTTGGGTACAAATATTTATTTTTCGGGGTTTAATCACGTGTAAACCTTTTCCCTGAAGCAACGGCACGAACGTGGCATTTTCCGCGACCGCGGAAGAATTTCCGCGATTGCGGAAAACTGTTCAGCGTCGTCTTCAATGGCTCTGCGCGTTTCGCCGGTTGGGTCACCGTCGATTCGCCGGGGGAGGGAGATGGATCGCTTCGCCTGGCCGCCGTTACTCCTCTTCGGTGGCTATAAAAGGGGGGCCGAGGTGGGTGGCTCAGCATCCAATGCCGATCTCCATCTCTCAATCCCTCGCTCGTGTTCGTTTTGCTCTCGCCGGAGTTGCATCGTCGTCGGAGCTGCTCGCTGGTAGGCCCAGGTGGTGGTGGTGGTGCTTTGGAGGTCTCGTGGTGGTAGGAGTCGAAGCCCCCTCGTCCGAGCCGTTGTCGTCGTCGTCGTCGGTGAGCTGGTTTGATTTAGGGTTCGTCGGAGGTCGATCCGCGATCACGGACATGAACACCGCGACCGTGGATGGTGCCCAGATATCCACGACCGCGGAATCCAAACCGCGACCGCGGTTTGCCTTAGCAAACACGATCGTGGCTTTGGACGAGCCGGTCACGGATGGGACCCTCGTTTCTTTCGTTTCCGTTCGTTTCTTTAGATTCGTATTATTATTTGTATTGAATATAACCTAGGGTTTCGTCGTGGGTTCATTGTCGTCGTAGGAATCCGTAACCCGATTCCAGATTCCAGTTTCCGGACCCAGAAACCCTACATCGTTCATTCGTCTCGATCAAGGCAAGTGGCGGTTCGCACTTGCTTATCACTCCATGTTTCCGTTAATTATCAATTGCCTTTAATTGTTAATTAAATTGGGATGATTGTTGTTTTCATTTGGGAACAGTTTTATAAATGGATGATTTAAAATGTGATATTATAATAGGTTGTATATACTGCTAGAAACAACGCTATTATATATGTTATTACCATGATGGTACTGGTGTGGATTATTGTGTGGTTTTAACTGTTTAGTTAGAACGAGTATTCGTAGGAACGCTATGTACCTCGTGAGGTCTAGTCGTTTCTTTATAACTGGTATTAGGAGGATTTTGCCCTAGTACATTCCCTGGTCATGACTGTACCCTTACTCAGGGTAGGTGCACACAGCTAGTGCCGACAATCGGAATTTATTCCTTGGATATCTCTCGTGAAGAGATGATATATCTTAAAAGCTTGTAACGTAAATGTACGTTTTGGAATTTAATAAGATAAGTGCGATATGGCACATAATTAATATACCCTCGGGCGAGGAGTACAACGTGGAAACCGCCCGGACTTCGATTAAAGTAAGTCCTCCTTCCAAATCTGAATTCGCATTGCGCGGTGAGGTTGGTCGTGGACCCAAATGGTCAAGTCTTTTTAAACGCTTGTGTGAAATTATAACGTTTCCAAACACTTGTCACATTTCCGATAAGACTCAATCTTTTGGAGTCTTCTCTTCATACGCTTTCCATAAGACTCGATCTTTTGGATTCTTCTCTTGATCATTATGTTTCGTAGCTTCCGTAGAAGTGTTGAGGTTTTACTATCGTCATCGGCTTTTAATCGAGAAGCGATGGGTCTAACCTAATACGACTACTTAGAACCTTTCTGTTTTACCCTTGCATAGTCTTTCATTAGACTAACCAACCGGTTATTTTCCTTTGCATGGTTGGCTGGTGTCATCCGTCTCATACGGCACATCAGGTAAACTTCCCTTCCGTGAAGGCTAGTACGCGACGATGAAGGCAGATGAAGTTTTTAAGAGTTTTCTCAAGGTTGAAGATCCTAGGCGTGAGATCGCTCCGATCAAGACCCTTATGATATTTATTATTTAAAAGACTTCCGCTGTATTGAAACGAATTTTGTATTTCAGATGTATTTGGGATTTTACAGATGTAATCTGAGACTTTGGTTGAATAAAGTGCTATGATATTTAATATTATCGGTGTTATTTTATGGTTAGTATAAAATGGTTAAGCCTTGGGTGGCTTCAGATGTGTAATCAGAGCCAGCCTCAGGCAAGTGGGTTCAAGAGACCCGCGCCACCGTCAAACTTTGCCAAGTCTGGCCGGGCGAGAACGGAGACAACTCAGGGGGGTCTACGCAACGCTCGGGTCAGGCAAAGAATCCAATCCAGTGTTACAATTGTGGCACGCCCGGGGCACAAGAGCAATGAATTCCCAAAGGATAGGAATACGTGTTTTGCCTGCGGGAAGGAGGGGCACTTGCAGACGTTTTGTCCGCAAAGGAGACATAAGGGAGCTGAGTCACAGCAAGGGTCCGTTAGTCATAACAACCGATCCCGATTCAAACCAATGGAGGCTCCTAGCCCTTCGACGCAGACAACTGCTCAGAACCAGGGGAAAGCCCCAGCTGCTTCAGGAGGTCAAGGTCAGCGACTCTACGAGATGCGTGAGGTTGACGGACCTAATGCTCTGATTACTCAAGGTACTTTATACCTTCATTCTACCTCTGTGTGTATATTATTTGATTCGGGTGCTACTCATTCTTTCATCTCGGAGAGTTGTGTAAGTAAGCTAGGCTTAGTATGCAATGAGGCTTGTGAGCCTTTTGTAGTGAATCTACCCAATGGTGAACAGTTGGTAGGAACCAAGCGTCTGTCAGAATTTCAAATCACCATTCAGGGTAGGAAGTTCAAAGCAGACTTGATCTGTATAGCCATGGCTCCATACGACATTATTCTCGGGATGGATTGTTTGACGCGTCATGGGGCGGTAATCGATTTTAGCTCAAGGACTGTGACGGTGTCATCTGGGGGCCAGTTTGTATGCAAATTTAAGGGTCGTAATGACGCTGATAACGGCAAGCTCATCAATGCGATGGCTGCGTGTAAGCTACTTCGACAAGGTTGTGTCGGGTACCTGTGCTATCTAGATAAGCCCAAGAGAGATGAGGCCTCAGTTCTTGATATTCCTATAATTCGTGAGTTTTCGGATGTCTTTCCGGAGGAGATTCCCGGTTTACCCCCGAATCGTGACGTGGAATTCACCATTGATCTCGAGCCTGGTACCGCGCCGATTTCTAAGGCACCGTACGGGATGGCTCCACCTGAGATGCAAGAGTTGAAGAAGCAACTCGAGGACCTTCTTGAGAAAGGATATATAAGGTCGAGTGCATCGCCTTGGGGCGCTCCGGTCTTGTTTGTCAAAAAGAAGGATGGTTCGTTTCGACTTTGTATCGACTATCGTGAGTTGAACAAGGTCACAATCAAGAATAAGTATCCATTGCCTAGGATTGATGATCTGTTGGATCAACTGTAGGGATAAAAAGTCTTTTCCAAGTTCGATCTGAGAACTGGTTACCATCAACTCAGGATTCGTGAGGAAGATATTCCGAGGACTGCTTTGCGGACGAGGTATGGGCACTACGAGTTCGTAGTCATGCCATTTGGACTTACTAATGCTCCGGCAGTCTTCATGGATCTGATGCATCGATGTTTCCACCAATATCTGGATAAGTTCGTGGTGGTCTTCATCGACGATATTCTGATCTATTCCCCGAGTGAGGAGGCTCACGAGGAACATCTTCGGATCACCTTGTCTGTCCTTAGACAAAATCAGTTGTATCTAAAACTGTCTAAGTGTGACTTCTGGATCAAGGAAGTTGCTTTCTTAGGCCATGTGATCAATGAGGATGGGGTTATGGTCGATCCCCAGAAAATTGAAGCGGTAGCCAATTGGAGGCGGCCTCAGAATGTAAATGAGGTGCGTAATTTCTTGGGACTCACAAGATACTACAGACGGTTCGTGGAGGGATTTTCTAAGATCGCTCTACCTATGACCGGTTTGCTCCGCAAGGTCCACAAGAAGTTCGTCTGGGACGACAAGTACGAGGCCAGTTTTCAGAAGTTGAAGAAGTGTCTGACCTCCGCACCAGTTTTGGCGCTACTGGAAGGATCTGATGGTTATGTGGTCTATAGTGATGCTTCAAAGCATGGGTTAGGATGTGTACTGATGCAGAAAGGAAAGGTTATTGTGTATGCATCTCGGCAGTTGAAAACCTATGAAGCAAACTATCCGACGCATGATCTGGAGTTAGCGGCTGTGGTTTTCGCATTGAAGATTTGGAGGCACTATCTCTATGGTGTTAGGTGCCAAGTCTTCACCGATCATAAGAGTCTCAAGTATCTGTTCACTCAAAAGGAGTTGAATATGAGACAACGTCGCTGGTTAGAGCTACTCAAGGACTACGACATCGAGTTGTTGTATCATTCGGGCAAGGCTAACGTGGTGGCCGATGCATTGAGCCGGAAGACGCCGCACGAGACCGTAGTGGCTCTACTCACTGCTCAGACCAAACTAAACCAAGGGTTGTGCGAGATTGAAGTCTTGTACGATCAGCATCGAGGATACCTGAGTATGCTGGAGATTCAGGCTATGCTACTTGATCAAATCAGGTAGAAGCAGGTTGATGATGTGGTCTTGGTGAAGTTAAGCAGTGAAGTGATGGACGGGAAAGCTCTCGGATTCGTGATTCAGAAGGATGGATCACTCTGGTTTCAGGACCGGATTTGTGTGCATGACGTTGATGGCCGTCGCTAGTTGGTGATGAAGGAGGCCCATTCGTCAGCTTATTTTGTACATCCAGGATCCAGTAAGATATACAAATACCTCAGAAAGAAATTCTGGTGGCCCAATATAAAGTAGGTCATAGCAGAATTTATGGCGAAATGCTTGACTTGTCAGAAGGTCAAGATAGACCAGGTGGTGAATTGCTACCTCTCCCAGTGCCAGAGTGAAAGTGGGAGGATATTGCTATGGACTTCGTCACGGGGTTGTCGAAGACTCAGAGTCAAAAGGATGCTATATGGGTGATCATTGACAGGCTCACGAAGAGTGCTCACTTCGTGGATATTGATCAGCTCTACTTTGTAGTGCTTATCTAGGAGTTATTACCGGTTTTTAGGGTGCCATTTGTAGGGATTTAGAGCACAACTGTGGAGTATGTAGTTAGAGAGATGAAGTGTGGATATGGTGGTTTAGAGGAGCTAATTGAAGACATCCAGAAGACGAGGAGAAAACCACCTGAGGAGACAAAGAAGAATAGAAGAAGAGCCACACAAATGAGCCAAGAAGAGGCTGCCGCGACCAACCACAACCAAGGGCAAAGACAAGAGGCGGTCGCGGCGAGAGGCGAACAGCGGAGCGAGACATGCCATTTTCGCGGGCACGGATTCTCCACCGCGATCGCGGAAAATTCCAGAGCTGCACAGGTCGAGAGAACATATTTAATTTCCGCGACCGCGGATTTGGTTTCGCGACCGCGGAAGCACACGAAGGCGACCTGGCGTAGATTTTCCGAGTTTTTCTTATTTTATTATTTTCCGGTTTTCTTTCTTTTATTATTTTCGATACTTTAGTTTTATTTCCTTTTAGATGAGGTTTGTGATCTTGGGCTTTAGGTTAAGTCTATTTAACCTAAATTCCACAGCCTCCATTCATGATATATATTCATCATCACGTTACAATTCTAGTTTACGTTTCAGTATTGTTTTTCCTTTGAACTATGAAGAACTAAGCACTTTTGCTTAGTCCAACAATTGAAGCCTTCGTTTGATATACGGTTGTGAGATTCTAATTCTATTTCTTTTCCTTTGAATGTATTGATTCTCTTGTGCTTCATCCCATTGATTATTATTGATTTCACTTGTTGGACGCAACTAGTTGTTGTTGATAATTATCTATTGCTAGGGTTTGGTAATTACTGTTTGAGTTACCTAATTCATGTGTAGCAACTGCAATACTCTAAGAACTGTTTGGGACTAGTTTATTGTAGAGAGAATTAATTACATGCAATAGTATGACTGTTTGCTACTCTTGCATGTATCTATCGAAATTCTTGTGCTCATTTCTACTATTGAATTGACGCGTGAGGTTTTCATAGTTATTTAATAGTTAGTATTTTCAGGGTCTGTTTGTCTTGTTTATAACTCAAGAAAAGGAATAGGAACATTCATAGGAAGGAATTAGAGATAATCTAGGATCAACCTATCAAATGAATGGTGGATATTTGTTTGGCTAAGTGTTTTCCCAAATTGATTACATCTTTGCTTTGTTTTACTTTACTTTGTTATTTACTTTGCAAACAAATCAACCAAAACCCCCCTTGTTACCTTTGACATACAATTGTGCACTTAGAAAGATTACTTCCTCCCTGTGGGATTCGACCCTTTCTTGCATTTGCTACTTCTTTAGGTTTGTTTAGGATTAGTTTGTTTAGGCGCATCGACAACGCCTATCAGCTATTAAGTCAACATGGGGAACTCAGAAGCTATCAGAAGTTTTCTTACACGAGATTGTCCATTTGCATGGTACGCCAAAGACCATTGTATCGGATCGTGACGGCCGATTCATGTCGAGATTCTGGAAAGAACTCCACAAGGCCATGGGAACCGAGTTGAGGTTTAGTACTACATTTCATCCTCAGACGGATGAACAGTCTGAGAGGACCATCCAGACACTAGAAGATATGCTGAGAGCTTGCATACTTGATCGTCCGACCAGCTGGGAGAACAGCCTAAGTCTGATTGAGTTCACGTACAACAACAACTGGCATGCTGCCATTAATATGGCTCCATTCGAGGCTTTGTACGATCGGAAGTGCAGATCTCCAATTTGTTGGGATGAGAATGCCGACAAGGTTCTGCTCGGACCGGAGTTAGTCGAAAGGACTGCCTCGGACATTGCTTTGATCAGACAGCGGATGTTGACATCTCAGAGTCGACAGAAGTCTTACGCAGATCTGAAGCGCATGAATGTCGAGTTCGAGGTTGGTGACAATGTGTTTGTTAGGGTGTCTCCATCCAAGGGTGTGTTCAGGTTCGGCAAGCGTGGGAAGCTTAACCCTCGCTACGTGGGACCGTTTGAGATCCTTGACAGGGTGGGGTCTCTAGCGTATCGTTTAGCATTGCCGCCGTCGGCGCATCCAGTGCATAACGTGTTCCACGTGTCCTTGTTGAGAAAGTACGTGCCAGATGTGTCTCATGTGCTGAGTTATGAGGACATCGAGATTCAGGCAAATGGTACCTACGAGGAGATACATGTGCGTATTCTCGAACGTCGCGAGAAGTACTTGCAGAATAAGGCGGTACCATTAGTACGGATCCTTTGGTCCAAGTCTGGATCTGAAGAGGTTACTTGGGAAACCTGAGAGACTGAGGATGACATGCTTAGTCGTTTTCCCCACCTGTTTTCGGCCTAGTTTCGTGGTCGAAACCTTTTAAGGGGGTAGTGCTGTAACGTCCCTCGTTTTTTTTTATTTCGGCCAAGTTTCGGGGTCAGAACTTTTTTTAAGGGGGAGGTGATGTAATACCCCTCTTTTTTAGTAAGGGTATTTGGGTAATTCCCCAACCCTCGTTCCGTAATCGTATCGCGTTTGGCGAAGTTCGGATTTTCTATAACTCGTATAATCTCTGTAATAATTCCCTGAGCATTATAATATACATCCGATGTATTTTTTAGGCTTAGAATATTTGTTTGGGTACAAATATTTATTTTCCGGGGTTTAATCACGTGTAAACCTTTTCCCTGAAGCAACGGCGCGAACGTGGCATTTTCCGCGACCGCAAAAGAATTTCCGCGATCGCGGAAAACTGTTCAGCGTCGTCTTTAATGGCTCTGCGTGTTTCGCCGGTTGGGTCACCGTCGATTCGCCGGGGGAGGGAGATGGATCGCTTCACCTGGCCGCCGTTACTCCTCTTTGGTGGCTATAAAAGGGGGGCCGAGGTGGGTGGCTCAGCATCCAATTCCGATCTCCATCTCTCAATCTCTCGCTCGTGTTCGTTTTGCTCTCGCCGGAGTCGCGTCGTCATCGGAGCTGCTCACCGGTGTGCCCAGGTGGTGGTGGTGGTGGTGGTGCTTTGGAGGTCTCGTGGTGGTAGGAGTCGAAGCCCCCTCGTCCGAGCCGTTGTCGTCGTCGTCGGTGAGCTGGTTCGATTTAGGGTTCGTCGGAGGTTGATCCGCGATCGTGGACATGAAAATCGTGACCGCGGATGGTTCCCAGATATCCGCGACCGCGAAATCCAAACCGCAACCGCGGTTTGCCTTAGCAAACGCGATCGTGGCTTTGGACGAGCCGGTCACGGATGGGACCCTCGTTTCTTTCGTTTCCATTCGTTTCTTTAGATTCGTATTATTATTCGTATCGAATCTAACCTAGGGTTTCGTCGTGGGTTCGTTGTCATCGTAGGAATCCGTAACCCGATTCCAGATTCCAGTTTCCGGACCCATATGTAATACCCCTCATTTTTAGTAAGGGTATTTGGGTAAATTTCCAACTATCGTTGGGAAAAGCAAGACGCGTTTGGCAAAATTCGGAATTTCTGTAACGTGTATGATCTCTGTAAAAATTCCCTGAGCCTTGGAAAATACATTCGACGTATTTTCGGGGCTTAGAATATTTGTTCGGGTATAAATATATATAATCCGGGGTTTAAACCCATGTCAAACCTTTTCCCGGGCAAACAGATGCGAAAATGCCTCTGCCGCGACCGCGGAAGAATTTCCGCGACCGCGGAAAAATAGCTCCCAGAGGAGCTGGGCATTGGAATTTTCCGCGACCGCGGAAATGTGCAGAATGTGCAGACCGGCATGCGTGCCGCGTGTTCTTCGTTGCCATCGATCTTCTGAGCCACCGTCGATCTGGGAAGGGGCTGCTCTCCTCCTTTGGCTATAAATAGAGGCCGAGATGGGAGGGTTTTTGGCACCCAAATCTGATATCTCTCTCTCTCTCTCTCGTTTGCTTGCTCGCCGGAATTTTCGAAGTGTCGCCGGAGGCCTCGCCGGGAGTTGTAGCAGCCTTGGAGTGGTGCATTGGAGGCACAAGGAAGGTTGGAGTCGAAGCCCCCTCGAATCGAGCCCTCTCGCGACGTCGCCGGTGAGTTTCCTCCATTTTGGGTCGTCGGAGTTCATGGCCGCGACCGCGGACATGAACTTCCGCGACCGCGGCAGTGACAAGGCCGGCCGCGTCCACGGCCGCTGTCTTTGACACTCGCGGACGCTGTCCCCGACGCCCGCGACCGCGGAATCCCTGCCGCGACCGCGGATTGCTTTGGCAATCGCGATCGTGGCCTTGGACGATCCGGTCTCGGGCGGGACTTTCGTTCTTTCGATTTCGTTCATTCTTCCTTAGATTCGTATCATTTTATTGTCAAGTCTAACCTAGGGTCTCGTTGTGGGTCATCGTCATAGGAATCTGTAATCCGATTTTTGTTCCCGTTCCGGACCCAGAAACCCGTCGTCGCTCAATCGTTCGTCTAGACTAAGGCAAGTGGCGGTTCACTCTTGCTTAATCATTCCATGTTCCATTAATTATCAATTGCTTTTAATTGTTAATTAAATCGGAGTGAACTTTTATTTTCGTTTGGGAACAGATTTTATAAATAACGTGATTAAAATATGATATTATAGTAGGTTGTATATATTGCTAGAAACAACGCTATTATACTTGTTAATGACCGTAATGGTTTTGTTGTGGATTTAAATGTAAACTTTAATGCTAGATTAGTACGAGTATTCGTAGGAACGTTAATTCCTTATGAGGATTAATCGTTTCTTTATAACTCAGTATTAGTGGACCTAGTCTCTAAATGCTTTCCAGATCGTAAACTTTCGTAGTCACTCAAGATCATAAACTTTCGTAGTCATTCGAGACCATAAACTTTCGTAGTCATTCGAGACCATAAACTTTCGTAGTTACTCGAGATCGTAAACTTTCGTAGTCACTCGAGATCGTAAACCTTCGTAGTCACTCGATATCGTAAACTTTCGTAGTTACTCGAGATCATGTTAAAAAGCTTTAACATGAATATCCGTTTTGAAATTAAGATAAGATAAGTGCGGGTAGGCACATAATTAATGAACCCTCGGGCGAGAAGTACAACTTGGAAACTCGCCTGGACTTCGGTTAGAGTAAGTTTTCTTTCCAATCTGAATCTGCATTATGCGGTGAGGTTGGTCGTGGACCCAAATGATCAAGTCGTTTTTAAACGCTTGTGTGAAATTAACGTTCCCAAAAAATTGTCATACTTTCCCTTAAGACCCAATTCCTTGATGTCTTCTTTTTAGTGCATGTCTAAACTTAAATCATTCCGTGAAAGTTTCGGGTTATATATCGTTCCTTCGGTTATTATTCGAGGGACAATGATAGTAAACGGTTGCGATCACTAGAACCATTCTGTTTTCACCCTTGCATAGTCTTTCATTAGACTAACCAACCGGGTTTTATTCCTTGCATGGTTGGCTGGTGTCATCCGTCCTATACGGCACATCAGTGGTTGGTTCTCGAAGTCAAAAGTAACCAGTCGAAGAAGAAGAGGCTTACAGACGAAGATTTAAGTGTCAGTGTTTTAAGTTGTTAAATATTACTTTAATATATCTTTATAACCTAGCGATGTTATAGGTTGATTCTTAAAAGTCTTCCGCTGTGTAATTTATAAGTCTTCCGCTGAAATTTTTACTCTGTTGTAAAGACGCTACTCTCGTTTGATGAGAGATCTTTTAATAAAAGAGCTGAGTTTCACATACAAATGTCTTCCGCTGTTTAATCTTTCATTTAATATATATACGCATTTAAGTTTAATTGTTCCGATTAAAGCCTAGGGTGGCTTTGGACGGTAACGTCCGAGGTCACTGGCGTGTGGCACTACCGATATAAATCGGGGGTGTTACACCAGAAACCCTACATCGTTCGTTCATCTCGATCAAGGCAAGTGGCGGTTCGCTCTTGCTTATCACTCCATGTTTCCGTTAATTATCAATTGTCTTTAATTGTTAATTAAATTGGGATGATTGTTGTTTTCGTTTGGGAACAGTTTTATAAATGGATGATTTAAAATGTGATATTATAATAGGTTGTATATACTGCTAGAAACAACGCTATTATATATGTTATTACCATGGTGGTACTGGTATGGATTATTGTGTGGTTTTAACTGTTTAGTTAGAACGAGTATTCGTTGGAATGTTATGTACCTCGCGAGGTCTAGTCGTTTCTTTATAACTGGTATTAGGAAGATTTTGCCCTAATACTTTCCCTGGTCATGACTGTACCCTTACTCAGAGTAGGTGCACACAGCTGGTGTCGACAATCGGAATTTATTCCTTCGATATCTCTCGTGAAGAGATGATACTTCTTAAAAGCTTGTAACGTAAATGTACGTTTTGGAATTTAATAAGAGAAGTGCGATATGGCACATAATTAATATACCCTCGGGCGAGGAGTACAACGTGAAAACCGCCTGGACTTCGATTAAAGTAAGTCCTCCTTCTAAATCTGAATTCGTATTGCGCGGTGAGGTTGGTCCTGGACCCAAATGGTCAAGTCTTTTTAAACGCTTGTGTGAAATTATAACGTTCCCAAACACTTGTCACATTTCTGATAAGACTCAATCTTTTGAAGTCTTCTCTTCATACGCTTCCCATAAGACTCGATCTTTTGGAGTCTTCTCTTGATCATTCTGTTTCGTAGCTTCCGTAGAAGTGTTGAGGTTTTACTATCGTCATCGGCTTTCATTCGAGAAGCGATGGGTCTAACCTAATACGACTACTTAGAACCTTTATGTTTTACCCTTGCATAGTCTTTCATTAGACTAACCAACCGTTTATTTTCCTTTGCATGGTTGGCTGGTGTCATCCGTCTCATACGGCACATCAGGTAAACTTCCCTTCTGTGAAGGCTAGTACGCGACGATGAAGGCAGATGAAGTTTTTAAGAGTTTTCTCAAGGTTGAAGATCCTAGGCGTGAGATCGCTCCGATCAAGACCCTTATGATATTTATTATTTAAAAGACTTCCGCTGTATTAAAATGAATTCTGTATTTCAGATGTATTTGGGATTTTACATATGTAATCCAAGACTTTGGTTGAATAAAGTGTTATGATATTTAATATTATCGGTGTTATTTTATGGTTAGTATAAAATGGTTAAGCCTTGGGTGGCTTCAGATGTGTAATCTGAGGTCACTGGCGGTAATACTTTCAAGGTTATTTTTAGGGGTGTTACATTAGTAGGCAAAACGAGAGGTTAAAAGTTGAGAGTGAGAGTATAAGAAGGGGTTGGGGACATAGAAGGGGGGCCTAGAACGCATACACAAGTTGTGAGTTCGGGATTGGAGGGTAAGGTGGCGCCAGACACCAGAGAAGGAGGATTGAAAGGGTTGTTTGGTGTGGCAGTTGGGGGAGAGTGAGAAGGTGTGATGGACATAGGAAGTGAAGGCAGAGAATGTTGAGTGCCAAAGTTAAGTGAAGGAGGGGTGGGGTGGGGATACTAATGGGAATGGCACCAGTAGGAGTAGTAAGAAGGTTTTGAGAGGGAGGATTGGTTGGAAGGATATGAGAGTTAATACGGTTGACGAGAGGAGAAGGGGAGTTACCAGAGTGAGTGGCATTAATAAGAGATAATGGCGGTTTAGGATCATGTCCTAGGTACTACAAGTGTGCCCAAAGACATTGCATTTAATTCATTTAGGAAGGAGGAAATGATAGTATAAATCGTGATGAACCATTTCCCCATCGGGTCCTCTGAATGTAACTTCCTTGAGTAAATCAGTTTTAAAAGAGATCTCATCAAGAACCCTTGTGTAACTAAATCTTCCTTGCTCGTCCGAGTTGAAGTCAGTGAGAACCAGATTGCCAATAGTTGAATCAAGTGTTTGGAGCATGTGTTCAGACCAGAAACGGAAGTCAAGCTCAAGAATGGTCACCCAAACTAGAATCTAATCCAGATAAGATAGATCCAATGC
Organism: Rheum nobile; assembly: GCA_027886185.1. Lineage (NCBI taxonomy): Eukaryota > Viridiplantae > Streptophyta > Magnoliopsida > Caryophyllales > Polygonaceae > Rheum > Rheum nobile. The sequence continues at coordinate 17,922,942 of WOAB01000568.1, forward strand.
CATGCCTTCTTGCCATCTCCGATTTGTTGTTGCCAATTTCTAGGGTTCACATTCCGGTATGGAAATAAGGCCGTTCTCTTTGTCAAAGTGAAAGAAGAAGAGCCCATTATCTTTTTGCAAGCTTGTAGGGAGGGAGATGTTTGTCCACTGGTTAGCAACAAATTTTTCCATAGCTTTGTATAAGATCTTGTCTCCTATCGGTGCTCCCACAAGTTAAAGATTCCACTTAGCAATCAGCTCTACAACATCATCCTTTGAAAAGCAATAATGCCATTTTTTATGCCATGGACAAAGCTGAGGGGGATCAGCTTGGGACCAAGCTGACGTTCTCGAACAGTGTTGACAAAGGATATCTTTGGGGGATGGTTTGACAGAAGAAGGTGAGCAAGAACATGAACTAAAGGTGAAGGGGGGATTGAAGATGAGAGGTTTTGGGCGGAGACATGAGGATGAGCAAGGTCACCAGAAGGCGGCGCCTAGACAGGGCAAGGAGGAGGCGAAGGCAAATCTAAGCTAGGGTTAGGAGTCTCATGGAAAGAGGAGTATTGTGGGGAGGTGGAATGAAGAGGGTGGAAGGAGGGGAAGAGGAGTTGTCAGAGATGTTGACGAAGGTAATTCCAGGCGGAGGGAAGTCCGTTAGGGATTTGGGAGACAGAGGAGTCGAAGCAAGAAATAGAGGGGTTTGGGGGCTTTGAATGAGAAGGCAGTCCCATGGAAAAAGGATTTTGAGAGGGAGGAGAGATTGAGATTAGAGGAAGGGTTGCCCTCTTTAAGAAGTCTGAGATTGTTAGAGGTTGTGAGGGATTCTGGGATGGAGTAGAAGGGGCTATCATGGTCGTTAAGGTTTGGAAGGGATTTAGAGACGGGGCTGGAGATAATGGAGGATATGTTTTTGGAGAGCTTTTTGGCCTTGCCTTTCTTCTTGTTACTACCCATCGGAGGCAGCAAAGGCCCGACGGCATCGAAACCCTAGCATAGGAACAAAACACCCAGACTCACTTTTTTTTTTATAAGGTAAGAATTCGAAATACCAGACAATCCTGATAAATCGATAGACCGAGAAAAAAACTCGATAGCCGGACAAACCGACATGAAGAGCAACCGAAAACAACAAACGGGTCAAAAGAGAAGCACAAAACCAGAACAAGGCTTCAATACAACCTGGAGAGGGTGGCGTATGGCTAAACAAGGGTTAGAACGAACAAACCTAACACAGTGTCGCGCCGCCGGAGAGCAATCAGCATGACATTCAAAAGGAGATGCGGTGAGAACCCTGGGCAAAGCTCCGACATAGGGAGACCACAAGAACCGCACAAGCACGCCTACGACCTCAACCGGAACATCCAACTCGACCCAAACACCAAAAGAAAGCTCTAATCCAAGAGAATGCTTCTCAAAGAGTCTTGCAATCACAAAAACAAAGATAATTCAAAGAGCTTCGGTTCATCTTAATTGTTCTTGGATCAGAATCATGTGTTTATTGGGCTTTAAATACATGTGCAGATCATCAAGAATATGGTTCCTGATGTTAAGGAAAATAAAGATTTCAATATACAAGTGCATTTCCTGCGTCAGAATAACCAGGGTTACTAGTTGTTGATCGCAAAAAAGTTCAGCTGGTGACAAATCACCTACAACCGTATCCATACAAGTGGCATAATTTTGAGTTACTCCATTTTCAGCAAAAACTGTTTCCACACCAAAATCAGTACCAGGCACCATAGAAGCACTTGTTTATTCCAAAGAAAATCCAAATCCAGCGCCTCAAACGACACTGGATACTCCATTTCCAAGTTGTCGAAGATCCAACATCAGTCAAAGGAGGAAGCTTCCTTTCACTTCTATCCTTGAAAACCGGCTTCGAGTGAGAAGGGAAAACCCACAAATCGGCTTTGCCAGAGGATACGTGGTTGGTGAAGAACAGGATCAGGATCGAGAGTAGGTGGCCAACTGCAGTAGCAGGCACCAGAGTCGAGATGGGAATCGCCCAGTTTTCCGCCGTGTCGTTGTCAACCATTCAGACTCACTTTGATGAAGGTGTGTGAGGCGCGTTCATTTCACTCAGATGATGTAGTTCACAAAACCGTGTTTTTAAGATACATTGTTGTTAGAATATTGCCGAGGTAGTCCTGGCAGTGATTGCAAAAAAGAGTTGCTAATTTAGTTTTTTTTAAAAGGAACAAAACATGATTGTTTTAAAATAGAGTCACTATTTTTATTTACATAAATAATTAGGATAAATTGCATATTTGATGGTTATTAGTTCTTTTAGTCACAAAAACAAAAGAAGGAAAGACTATTTTAATTCACTTGGTTGATATTGTGGAGTAATATTATTTAATTATTAATTGATTTAGTTAAAAGTTTTTTAAAGTAATATATTATGTGCTTAAGCTATATAGCAAATTATTCTTGCAAATTAAAAACTTTTTTTAACTTTTTCTTGTTTTTATATTATTCTAAGATGCCTACTAATCTCTGAGAATCATCATATATTATATCTAATAGATATTATATAAAAAATTAACGGTAATGTAACGATTTAAGGTGTTATTTATAACAAAGTTATATGAACTAATCAATATAATATTTGAATTTATAAAGCCAAAAGTAGAGAACTTATGGGTGTGGGAAGGAGGGCAATGGACCCTCCTCTGGCTATATCACCAATATGATCGAGGAAAGTCTTCAAAAATCCTTGTTAATCACAACATGACGTGTGCAAAATACCCTATCTATTATTTTTTAAAACAATAAATTAAAATAGTACAAACTATTATATTTCTACTCAAAATTATAAGAACTTATAAATTACTAAAATACACAAATTATTTACTTATGAGCCATGAATAATACAGGTCAATTTTAAAACTAAAATTATGATAAAAAATGATAACGCAGAAGCCCCAAAGGTAAATAACATATTTTCAATATTTACTATTTTGTCCATTGTTTCAAGTTAAACCATCATTTTGATTCAAAAAAAAAGTTAAACCATCATTTACTTACTAGCTTTTACTTCAATATATTCACTCAAGTATTAACTTGAAAAGTGATTCATTTTAGTTTTCGTTTATAAGTTAATTGTTCATATCATTATGATAATTTTAAAAATGTGTATTACTCTGGGTCTAAATCCAATAGTTTATATTATTTTTTATCATTTTTCCTAATTTTTAGTAGGTAAAGATTAAGGTTAGCTTGAAAAAGAGTTGAAATCCAAATAGAGCATCTTACCAGTGCCGGAGGCAAAAATTTGTTAAAGGGAGACGGTTTTTAGTTTGATTTTTTCTCTTGAGTCATTAACACTTTATTTATACTAGTGTAGTATTCGTGTCTTGCACGAATTTGTTTATTTTTTCTTACATTTAAAAAAGTAGTATATAAAAATTATATATTTAATTGATATAGAAATATGTAGATAGTGACTATTATAAAAATAGATGAATTCTAATGTAAAAAAGGACTAATTGAATACAAAATATTGAAGAGATTAACAAAATACATTATCGAAAGAGAGACGAAACTCTCCATAACTTTATTAATAGTAAAATTGGCTAAGTAGTTTTGAAACGTGGATAGTCACATCCCTAACATCTATACTACTAAAACGATAAAGCATAATCAAAATGTTTATCTAATACATGAAAATAAAACCCTAAACATAAAATCTCGTAAGATGTTCAAAATTGCTACAAATTATGAAAAACTTCGTTGTATACTACATTGGTAGTAGTATTAGATCTTTTTTTTTGTTTTTGTTTCATATCAAAATCTTCAAACTTTTCTTGCTAGTAACTCTTGATGATGCAACATAAAACTGACAGTGAGTGATGCAACATAAAACTGACCATGAGTGAAAACATGGCGAGGAAGATGCAAACCGACATTTGTAAGAGATTGGCCCTGGCTATTGTTTATCGTCATAGCAAAACAGACACTCAAGAGAAATTGTCTTTGTTGAAACTTGAACGGGTATGAAGTGTCTGAATGTGACATGAGCATGCGAGGATTCAAAACTGTATGTCTAATATTGTAGTTAAAATAATTTTTTTCCTTGTATGACATGATTGTCGAGCTGCGTGGTTATCAATCTTGTCTCATTGCATAAAACTTAAGACTGATTACTATTTCAAAGCAGCATAATAGGGACCTTAATGGTGGTGCCTAGAATTTTCTGCCTTTATTTTTTAGTATTTTTAATTATGGAAATATAATAATATATGTAAACTATATGTTTTTAATTGAGATGTTTAGTTTTGGAAATAGAACAATCTTATATATAATTATTATATTAAATTTTGAAAAAAAGGATTTTTGAAGATTGTTATTATAATTGACATGTTTAGTTTAGGAAATAGGAGAATTTGATATAAATTTATTATATTAATTTAAAAAAATGAAAAATTTAGAAAATGTCATGTGATAGAAAGAATAAGAGGATGTCATGTGGTATAACGATGAGATGAGCTTAATAGGGGGATGTCATGTGACATAGAGGAGTTTTGATTTAGTAGATAAATATTAGATTTTTAGTTTATAATTAAATATATCAAAACGAAGTGAAAAAAAAATGAGAGAATGACACATGACAAATGAAGGTGATTTGATTAGGGAGAGTCATGTGATTTAGTTAGGTTTTAGTTTAGTGTATACATAATAGATTGTTGTGGAAGTTTTGTATTGATAATCTTTGTTATTGATTTGTGTGATTCTTTTGTGTGTAAATTAGGAAGTGATTAGTTTATTTATGTGATTGATTTGTATCTAAATTAGAAAATTGTATGTAAATTAGGAAGTGATTATTTTGATTGATTTGTATCTAAATTATGAATTAGTTAAGGTGTAAGATAGAATTTTTTCTATATAAATTTTGATTTACAAAAAAAATGAAATTCTCAAAAAAATAGCATGTGACATTTTTATTGTGAGGGTGCAATGTGGCATATTGAAGTTTTGTTTTAGTAGACATATAGTAGATTATTTATAATATAATACTTTGACCAAAAAAATATAATTGTATTTATGATTATATCTCTTAAATAAATTAGATATATGTATTTCTATGCGTCCTTTCCCAAGCCATGACCATATAAAATAGATATAATAAAAAAGATTTTTCAAAAATAGGTTTATGAAATTAATGTTAGTACACTTATAGCTCAATATTGAAAACTACCTTTAATAATTTATTTTCGTACTAAACTACGAATTTGAATTTTAACATTACTAAGTAATAATTTATATCTTATTTCATTTAAGTATAGAGTATGTAATAATGTATCCTTATAAAACATTTATTTCTAAGATTATGTATAATGTTTTTTATTGCAAATATTTGCAGTTTTACAGGGCAAATAAAAAGTGCACATAATTGACCTATTATAAGCTACTAATTAATCACTTACTAACTACATATTATGAACATTTAGGAAACAAATGTACAAATTAAGGTCCTAATAAGATCAATATAAGATTATTAAAAATGAAAAAATGTTATATAATTATGGAAATTTATTTTATTGATTTTTTTGGTCCAAGTGTATTTGTTTATATAAGATTAGTTTATGATGGAAAGACTTAAAAGATTAGGTGGATTATTATTAAGATTACAAACTTCTTATTGGAAAGAATTAAGATATATATTGATTTTTAAAATAAGATTTTTATTACTTGAAAAATTGAGATGATGACAAGTGGCATATAATGGCATGGTTTATTCTTAGAGTGACACGTGGCATAGAAAATTTTGGATTTGTTTATCCCTCTTCCTAATTTAAATTGAAATTAAGCACAAAGATTACAAATCCATATAGTTTTTGATTATATATAGATTCAGAATTTCCTAATTATATACAAATACAAAATTTCCTAATTATATGGACAATTGATATATGAAATTATGATCATGATATGATTTTGATATTAATATTATGTAGATCTATTTTTTAATATATAAATTAATTTTAATAATTATTACTATCTTTTATTCAACATATATGACATAAAAACCCGTCTACACAAGAATTTTGATAGTTAAATACTAAATTTACAAACTTCCCTGAGAATTGCCACTAATGCATATTTGCATGTAATCGGAGGTGTCTGTTTACTCAACTGAAGTAGATAAAATATTACATAATTAAAATGCTAATTAATTCGTAATTAGCCAGTAGTATAGTAATACAAAAATCAAATATAAACACGTGCGCTATATAATCCTCCGAGTCCTCCTCCATATTCTTATGTCACTGATTTGTAAGCAAATATGTAGGTTTAGTTTTTGGAAACAAATTATTTGTTTGGTACAAATTTATTATTGCACTACAGGTGTATTGGATATTTTATGGTCCATTTTAAATAGAATTAATGTTAAAAATATTGCAAATTTATTTTCCTAAATCCATATAAACATCACGTGATTTTGGAGTTGATCATAGATGAAGAGAGTTGATATATAGCAAAGTAATAAATGCAATCAAAATGTAAACAAAAAACATCGTAACTAAGCTAGATTAAATATATAGAGAAATTTGAAAAATATTGCCTACAAAATCTGGAGAAAAATACTACTCTCTCCGATTTAATTTGACGGTTTTTGCATTTTATTTTTTTATCAAAATTATGTGTCGTTCCAACCCCTCTTAATTACTCTTTTTATTTTCCGATTACTTTGGTGGGTGCTTATTTTGATATCCAAACCAGTTGTTGTTTAATCCTCTTCTTTAATTAATGAGTCAATATGTGTACGTGTCTGATCTGATATCTTCCAAATTAAATTTAATGCAAATTTAAGTGCATATGGATTTATTGCTTAATGGATGCGTTTAAAGAAATAATAAGTTGTTTTTTAATTTGTCTGTCATTGGATAAAACGTCAATTGACTATTGAGAAACAAAATGAAAAGCCTAAAAAGGCAAATTAAAAAAGATTTTTGGTGGTCCATTTTGGAAAGAATTAATGTTAAAAATATTGCAGATCTATTTTCGTATAGTGCATAAAAAATATTACAGAATATTCTGTGGCCAATATTGGAAATGATAATCAAATATTACAGAATATTTTGTTGTACATTTTGGAAAGATTTTATTGTAAATAATATTCGTATGGAAAGTGTAGGATTCTATTGCTGCGGATTTTTTATTTTTAAAATAAATCTAAAAAAACAACAGGCTGCCACATGTCCAATTCAATACCGTGACGCCACGAGGCAGCGTAAAATTCGGGCTCATTCTGGGGGCGTCACGTGGTGCACTGGGTATTCTTCTTTAGTATATATATAGTAGATTTGCAACAAAAAAGTGGATCAGTAAAGGTATATAGGCAATCGTTTGACTACCAATTTTTAATTATGAGTTTTGTTATATTTTTTCCGATTCTAAAAGTTATATTTACTTAATATTATCAAGTGAACATAAAACCATCATTTTTATAACAATAAAATAAATAAATCTTGATATCAATAATGTCATATAAACTAATCGTATATACCAAATAATAAATAACTACAACAAAATATGTCCAAAATTTTCTAATTAAGTTCAATCCACTATATAATTACATAATCTGAACATCCTAAGACTATATGTCCCTCCGAAAATACGCACCTTACTATATATTATGTTTCTTCACCTTATTTTGACACACCAATAATATTTTTTATAAAAATTTATATATTTTTAACTCTCATTTTTCTTCTTAACAAATTTCCTTATAGTTTGAGGATAAAATTATTCTAAAATTGAAAACAAATTTGTTGTGATTTTTATTTAACTTTTTACTAAGTCTAGATTTATATTTCCTTTTTTTTAATCATACCATGCCAAACCACTGTTTAAATCAAGTAAAGATCATTGCATTATAATTATATCTGGTTGAAAATTGTCCAACTTGATATTTACAATTAAGAAAAAGGTCAAGACCTTTATAATTTATTTTTTATATTATTTGGTTACTATACTGACAATCTTATCATAAATATTTGTGTATTTAAAATGTGATGTTATGAATTATATATGGTGGATTATATTAAAATTAAAGTATTCAATTATCTAGGTTATATAAATTTTAGGAATATATGAATCAACCATTATAGATAAACATAGATAAGGAAAGATATTTGATAACATTTTCAACTATATTAAAGTTAAAATAGATAAAGAATGATATTTGTAATATTTTATGAGTATAACGATCTTAAGAAAATAAGTATTATTTATTTGAAATTTTAAGCATATTATTATTATTATTATTATAATATTAATTATTATTTTTACAGATGTTAAAGCATTTCAAAAATAATATTTGCATCTAAAATAGTTCTTAGTAATGATGGAAGTTTTAAAAGATGATCTGGCGCATGAAAGAATTTTATGTTTGTTTCTAAAATTGATTATTTGAAAGTATTAGGCATAACGATTTACGATCCTTGATTTCTAAATCTTTTTATTTGACAATTATACTAATTGCGTGTCTTGACTATTGCCTAGCGGAATTCCAGTAAGATCAAGACATAGGAGGAGTAATCCGAAAGAGTTAGAAAGGAAAAAGTAAAAGGGAGAAAATGATGGTTTTTGGTCCGAGAAATTATTCGTATATCAATTAAGCATAATCCTTAAACTTGGATAATATTTGCTTCCAATAACTACACCAAATATACATGTGACTTATTAAGTATCTATAGCATGCTAATCTGCTATCCATATTAACACCATGCATGTTTATAAACTTATGATTATAGCATATCAAAACACGCAAATAATCATATAGTATATCCGAAAAGGAAAAAAAACTTATGATTTTGTATGTGATCTACATGTTCATTTTTTGGCAAATAATCATATAGTATGTCCGTTTGTTATTTTACTGTAGAAATATCTTGCCGAGAATAATGTGGGAATATAATAACTTCGGAAATAAAGTATTATAAAAATATTTTGGCTGATCTTTGATTTACGGTAAGTGTAGGATACTGCATATTTTTTTTTTAAAAAAATCTAAAAAAAACTACAGGCTGCCACGTGTCAAATTCAATACCGTGACAACACGTGGCGAGATAATTTTCGGGTTCATTCTAGAGGCGCCACGTGACGTAGTGGGTATTCGACTTTAGTAATTATATAGTAGATTTTGAAGCTAAGAAGAAACACTTACAGTATGTTTGGCAACTAGTTATTGAGTAGAAAGGGAAGGGAATTGAAATATAGGAAATGGGGAAAAGGAAAAGAAAGGAAGAGGATATAGGGTGAGAGGGAAGATTTTAATATTTTCCCTTGTTTGGATGAGAAGATATTTTTAGGGGAAAGTGAATACAAAACAATTGAAATTATTAATCTTTTTTTTTTAAAGTCCATGTCTTGCTTTCCATCAAAATTTCACCAATTTGGTGGGATTTATTTCCCCTCTTATGTTCCCTTAGAATCTACTCAATTCTCTTCAGTAATACCAACCAAACAAGGGAAATTATCTCCTCTCATTTCCTTCCCTTATAAACCCCTCAAATCCCTCCAACCAAACATAGCATTAGGCTTTGTTTGGATTCCAAAAAAATACATTAAATTGCATTATCTTGTATTAAATGACCCATTTAATACAAAATAATGCAACTTAATGCATTCTTTTTGAGAATCCAAACGGACCCTTAAAGATTAATCATTTGAAACTTTACCAATTTATACCACACAACTATTTTTATTTTATTTTAAAAATATTTCAACAATATAAGTTGGTTCGATTTTTTTCGTTTGAGTCATCGTCATTTTTATTAATATTTGAAACTAACGAAAGACGCTTGAAAACTCATCAAATATGGAAGAAAAAACAAAATTCAAACAATCTGAAACTTTACCAATTTATATCACACATACTATTTTTATTTAAAAAATATTTAGATAATATAAGTTACTTCGATTTTTTTTTTGCTTGAGTCATAAGACTCCTCAAATAAGGAAGAAAGAATAAACATTCTAAAGATGAGAGAGTTGATAGAGATTGAACTCATTACCTATTGGTATTTTTGACACAAGTTGCAAGACACACACCACTAAATCAAGACACTTTTCTTGTAATGTTTACATCATTTTATGTTTATATCATGAAAATAAAAATTAACGGGGGTTAAAATTGAATTTTGACGGGATTTCAAGGGGTTCGCCGGAGTTTAGCAGGGTTTTGTGGCTCCGCCACTGATCTTTACGAATGAGAAGATTGAGTTTTGAGCAATTTTGGATGTTTTCCAAAGAAAATGGTGGCTAAGGGATGCATTTTATTGGTCACATGGTTCATTTTTTTGAGAATATGAATAATATTAAATGTGAATAATGATTTAAATAAATCAGGATATCACGGAAGATCATTTCAATTTGTCAAAGACAACTTAATATATTTGACTAAATTAATAACAAAGATATTCTCTTATTTCAGTTTTCCTTAGTCCAAGTTGTTTTACACTTTTAGCACAATATCAAAGGACATACAATAAAAATTGAATTTTGCAACATACCCTAAATTTATTCATTTTCCTCTTATATGTTTTGTTATGCCACATTTAAGTGCATGTTCCTCTTTTGATAGAGATTAAGATCCTGTTTGATTTTAACTTATGAAAACGGTAACGGAAATGAAATAAGTTTAGTCAACTTAAACGTCATGATACATTAGTAAAAAATGTTCATCTTGGCTTGGAGATCTAAATTTGGTGTGCCAGGAGAAGGGAGAAAGAAAATGATTTCTTCATTTTAAAAACCACCATTGTATTGGAGAAACAAATATCTCTGTCATAGTGTCAAGAGAAGGGAGAAATGAAATAATTTTATCATTTTGAGTAATGAATAATGACACTAAAGTGGATTAGATTCGTTTATTTTTCATTACCGTTTCCATAATTCAAATCAAACGGACCCTAATATTACCACCTTAAAAATCATAAAATGTTGATATATAAGCTCAAGAGAAACAAAGAGAGTAATTAATTTGCTCGATCAAATGGAAATTGGTTATCATGTAAGAATAGTGCTGAAACGGGTTTCATATTTACACCGTGTTTTTGTTCCCATGCTGCTTTTACACCCTATAGGACAACGTTACAAATAAAACATATACGCAACTTAGTAGAGTATAAGATAGAGGTTCACTTAATAAGTCATAGCGTATTAAGTGAACTAGGTTTAGAGTTCACCTAATATGCTATATCTACTTAATGGCGCATTAAAGCGCTATTAGATAGGGCTTCAATCCCCCCCCCCCCCCCCCCCCCCCCAACATTCTCATCTTCAATCTCAAACTATAGAAAATCATAGCAAAGAGGTGGCGGAGATCTTGCGATGGCGACGACAACTAACGACGGTGGCGACGACACGATGATGACAGAGGAGAAGGATGTTGCTCAGGCAGAGGCATCGGCGCCTAGATTGACGGCGAAGACAACATCAAATTTGAGGAGGCGACGATGAATTTGGCGCCTAGATCTACGGTGGAGGAGACGATAGCAGTGGCGACTGCAACGGAACCGGAGTAGACGTGCCCGGAGGAGATGAGGCGGCGGGAGGAAGGGTTGCTCAAGGTGGGCCCGAAGAATGCCCTATCTGTGGTGATGACAGTCGGAGCGGTGGCATTGGCGTCTTTCGGCTCTGGCGTCGTCATCGTCGAGTAAGGATGGGTAAAAGTAGACCGGACCGTAAATTTACGGTCCGGTCCACGATCCAGGAATTTGACATTTACGGTTTACGGTTTGATCCCGGTCTGGACCGTAATATTTACGGTCCGGACCGGTCGGACCGTAATTTTTTTATAAAAAAATCCATTACAATTTTGGGCGTAATTTTTACAGTCCGGACCGTAATTTTAACGATTAAAATGGTGAAAATTATGAAATCCGGTCTCCCCGGTCCAGATAGTAAAGGACCAGACCGTATCGGTATGGTCCCGTCCACGGTCCATATATTAACAATTTTACGGTCCATCATACCGTAAATGTCTGGTCCGGTCCGGACCGTATGCCCATCCTTATCGTCGAGAAGGGTGGAGGTGGTGGCGGCTCAGGCGAGAAGATCAGATACGATTTCGTTCGTTATCGAGCAGAAGCGGACTCCTCGGGATCGTCAGTGTACTACTGAGGTACGTTTTCAAACGTTTTATTAATTTTTATTGTAAATGTTGTAATGTATTATTTAGTTGTTTAGGTATTATAAATAAAATGAAATGAAATTATAATTATTTAAAAATAGAGTATTAAAAGGACGTTAGAGAAATTTTATATATAAATTAGGAGTGTACGAAATGAAACTAATATAGTATTATAAGAATGGAGTATTAGAAGGATTTGAGGGAACTTTTGTTGAAATTGTATGAAAACTAGAATTATTATAAATAAAACTAAAATTAAGAAAATTTTAAAAATAATAATTGTATATTATTAAATGAATAGAATATTAAAATAATTATAGGAAAATTTTAGCTTAATTAAAGTTTTATAAGAAAATGCATTAAAATTAAAATTAAAAACTATAGGAAAATTTTAGAATAAATTAATGCAATGTCATATAAATTTTAGGAAAATTTAATAACTATAAACTATTGAAAAATAATAATAAGTGAACTAAAATTCAAAAATTTGTATGAAAATCACACCAAATGGGTTATAGGTAGAGCTGTCAAAAGTGACCGAACCCGTTTTACTAACCTGACCGACCCGCTTTTAGACCCGACTCGACCAAAAATTTTGGTAACCTGAATTTACCGAACCCGAATTTACCGAGACCGAACCTGACCAACCCGAACCCGGCCCGATTAACGAATAAATGTGGAGTATTAATAATATATAGCATAAAGTATATATGATAAATGACATATATTTAATGGTAATATGCTCAATTATCCTAAAAAAAGAACATTGTTTACTTATATAATTTTTTTATAATGTATAAATTATTATAATATGAAATACAAATAAAAATAAAATATGATTTTCGTCTACTAATATCAATTACATTAAAATAATTAATAATATTATTATTTTTTAATTCAAAACAACTTATTTTGACATATTTAAATTAGTTTTTAACTATTTAATAATATTTAAATAGTGAACAAAATATTTTTAAAATGACGCTCTTGACCCGTTGATCAACCTGAACCGCCCGTTGACCTATAATAACCCAATCCGACCTGTGATCCGAAATGACCCGACCCGTTCTCAATCCAAACCCGAAATAACCGAACCGAACCCGACTTGACCGACCTGATTGACAGGCCTAGTTATAGGAGAAATGAGTTTATTACTATATAGACAATGATATTACATATGTTAGTTGTGGAGTTAGTGTTTTAAAATATGATAGTATTAAAATGTTAGAAATAAATAAAATAGAATTATAACAAAAGAAAATAGGATGTCGAAGAAAAAAAGTTATTGAAAATATAATCATTATATATAACCAAAATACCCCTAAAAATTAAAATTTTGATAAAACAATAGTCGCGGATTTTCGACGACGGATGCGGGGTGGACGGGACGCGACAAATCGTCTCGTTGCCGCTTCTGGTCGCAAGAGGATAAGGCCACCAGATCATGTCACTAGAGAGGACGGTGTTGGTGTAGAGGATATCGTCCCTAGATTGGACGATGTTATTTATGGAGGATCCCGTCCCCCACAAGATTATTCCAAAGGCTCCTCCCGTCCCTTAAGAGCATGTTGACGATGTTGATCTCATCCCTCCCACCCCCTAAGAGCATGTTCCTGACCCTATTGGCGGTGTTGTTCCCATCCTTCCGACCCCCTAGGAGCATGTTCATGGCCCTACTAGTTGTGATGTGCCCATCCCTCCTGCCCCCAGGGTGCACATCCCCTTGCCCCTTATGGTGTGGAGACTTTTGAGCCATTGAGGACCTTCCAAACTCACATTGCTCATCGGATATGGCATACTTCTCCAGGTTCGAGTGTTCGGCCTTGCCTTTTGAAGGCATACACACATCCCATCCATTTTGATTACTGGCGATGGCGTCTTATTCCTAAGGGGAGGTGGTGGAGGATAGATGGTCGTATTACGCGTCATTAAGCGGGTTGATTGGACTCCACGCATTACAGTTCGGTAGACCACGTTCTCATCACAACATTCATTGAGAGTTGGCGTCCAGAGACGAAAATTTTCCATTTTCCGTAGGGCAAGATTACGATCACGCTTCATGAGTAGAGAGAATTATGGGCCTCGTGTTGAGGGATACATGACCTATGTTCCAGCTACATACGTGAAGTTGGTCACGTTATTTGGATATTTGTTCGACTACTCACGGGAGGAGATCAAGTCGTGAATTAAGTCAGCCGGAGTATGTACTTTCGATTTCTTGATGGACTTGTAGCACATGGTTTTGGACGGCGATGACCCCATAGCTTGTGCAGCAGGGTATCTATTACACGCCATGGGGTCCATCTTGTTCATTGGATTTCCTCCTCTCTCTAGCCTGGCAATTGTACACTTGACTCCTTGATGTCACGCATTCTGGATCTTCATCTAAAAATAATGAAATAATGCTTTTCGGCATCGCACTGGTGGAAGACAAAACTTCACCATGTGCCTTTGTTCCTCTGTAAGGCGTCTAGCAAATGCATGACCAAGTAAGCAAGTTGGAAGATAATGGTTTTGCGATCCACAAATGACTTTTAAGGTCCACGTACCCACTTGTGCCCAACTTCCTTTTAATAATAACCCGTGTAACTCAAACGAGTACTCATTCTTCTTTGTCCTCGATAATCGTTTCTGTTTAGGGGCTGGCTCGGAACCTTCGGTCACCTTCTTCTTCACTGTTATGTATGATCCAGAGTTCTCACACAATAATATGACATCTCGAGCCCATGATTTTTTATGACAATCAACATGTTTAGTCCCTTACCCAATGAACGAGACCAAGCAGTCATAATGTCTCTATCACTCCTTTCTTCATTAGTAGTAAAATGAGAAGAATAATCGATGATGGATCCCGTGTATTTGAGTTGCTAAAGTATGAATATGTCGCGGCATCGGCTATCCCAAACAACGCGGTCGAACAAACACAGGATTTGTAAAATATGACGAGCCTTATCATTCAAGAGGATTCTAATAGAGATTACACTTTGACAATTCTTTACATGAGAATCAACCACAAATCTCTCGTTCTCTCCCTGGGAAATTGGAGATCGAACCAATGATAACTAAATTATGGAGTTCTATGCCTATTTATAGTCCTTGCATCCTGAATCTGGTTACTGGCATGAAGCCGAGACACATCGGGTTGTGATTGGTTATACACAAAGACGTGGCGAGCACAAGTTAGGCGACTAGAAGTGGTGGGTTAGGTGTGAATCATATTTATTGGAGGGGTGATGTCATCGTTGTAGTTGTAGGGATGCTTGAGATAAGCGACCACGTTCTTATGATGAATTAACGCGTTGATTGTGGTTGTGTTCCATTTATTGGTTGAGACGCATGAGCCAAATGACCGTGGTGAATCCATACAGCCATGGCTATTTGGATCAAAATAGTGCGTTCCATCACAACCCCTTGCTTTGACAATTAGCTTGCGAAGTTGTTAAAGCCACACATGGAGGACATCTTGGATTAACGCACTTTTTTGCTACACTCGGAAATTTCTCTAACTACTTTGAACTTGAACGTTGGGCCTGACGGGGATGGGCTTTTCTTCTTATTGTGCCTTGGAAGTTCCGGCCCAATAAGCTTTCTATAAATGGGGGGGATGTGATGCGTTCCTGCTTGTGAATGTCGGATCGATGATATTGGTGGGAAGTCGCGCGTGTTGAATCTGGGGTTGAACGAGTGGAATGCGGTGTTGGTTGCCTCGTGTGAGTAGATGAACACGATGATGGGTGGTGGTATTGCGATGGCGGAAGCGATTGTTGGAGGGGATAGATGACTTGAGCAGACAAGTCTAGGGCCGTAGTGTCGGCAACAGATTGGATAGACTCGATGAAGATCGAGTGGGTACTGTAGCGTTGGCAGCGGATTAGATAGGCTCGATGAAGATCGAGTGGTTGCCGTAACGTCGGCGGCGGAGTGAAGGAGATGCGAATATAGAAGTGTTTTGACGTCCAATCAAAGGAAGGAGGCGATGGCTCTCAAACTTAAGCTTTGATTCAAATTAGACGTAACTTAAAACAGAAGGATGAGTTGGCCTTTTATAGCGAGACTCGGATGGGCCGAGTCTTGCTTAATGGGCTGGCCCACGCGACACGCGTGGAACACACATCCCAAAAGAAAACACTGGAAATAAATAATGTTCAAACATTTACAAAGATATTCAAAGAACGCGTTCAACATTGAATGCGAGAATCTTCATATAGAACGCGATCTCTGGGCTTGGCTGGAGACGCTTGAAGGAGATCGCGGTCTCTATACCAGATGTGAGAAGCATGACGAAGATCACGGTCTCTATGCTCGATGCGAGTAGTGAGAGGAAGATCGCGGTCTTCGTACTTGGCTCTTCTGAGCTCACGGTCATGGCTTCTTCTTCTATGGCCATCATGGGGAGCAGGGTCGCATCACCCTCCCCCACTTGGATGTGAAGCGTCCCCGCTTCACCATCGTTGATCTTGTGCTCGACATGCCCGTGCAATTGCACCCACGCGAGGTCTCCGGTGTCGAACACGAATCATCGGCGGCCATGGTATGGTGGATAGGCACCAGACACCCAGTTTATTGTGTGTTGAATGCTACGCAAGGGTGGTAGTGTGTTTGGTGGTGCCCCTGGCAAATCCGCGGTGAACTCCGGTAGCAACGCGGCGAAAGCTGGTGGCATAGGCACGGTACTCCCATTTTCACTGCAACGCGTGCTCTCCTTGGGCGCGTCGTTATGGGAAGCGTTATGGTGGACTGATGGAGGACGCGTCCTTTGATCGCCAGGATTCGGGGTAGTTAAAGACGCGCCAGATATGGGGTAGGATCGCGGTGCTGTGGCCGCTGTCGTGGTCGATGGCAAAGCTTTGTGGCGATCTCGCTCCACCTGCGCCTGTAAAATCTCTCGGAGAGACATAGGTAAGAAAGTCACGCACTTCACGTGGTAGGTAAACACATAGGTGTTTAGATACCCACTGTGAAGTACGCGACAATCGGACTGCCATGGACGCCCAAGCAGGAGATGGGTGGCGTCCATTGCAATCACATCACAGAAAATGGTGTCATGGTAGCAACCAATGGAAAAGGGTATAAGACACTGTCGTGAGATAGTGTTACCTGAGCTTGAAGATATCCCTTGTAGGTCATATGGTTGTGGGTAAAGTGTGGTTGGCAGGCTGAGAGGGTTGACCACCTTCTCATGGTTGATCTTTAAGCAGCTGCCACCATGGATGATGTCACTTATCGACGTGGAGTTAACCAAGCAACGTGTGTGGACGCGAGTCTCGCGCTGGTCGACAAGGTTGTCTGCCGTGACGTTGAGAATGCGCCGCGTGACGAGACTCAGTGGTGTGCCTGCATGGAGCGTGGTAGCTTCACACGTGACGGCCTCCTCGGTGTTGTCGTTGCATCCTTAAATTGTCTCAAGCGGGGTCTCCTCTTCGTAAGACTCATCTTCCGCGACAACAGTGGAGAAGAGGACCTGCTTTTGTTTGGGACAATCCCTTTGGTAGTGATGTCGTCCTCCACACTTGATGCATTCACTGACATGTGCGGGTTCATTGCCCTGGGTTGGGGCCTTTGACGCGGGCGTGCGAGACGTCGTGCAAGTGGGCGTCGCGATTGTGGAATCACGGCCTTGGGTGTACGTGGTAAAGCCTGAGACTGGAGCACGCACATCAGTAGTAAGGGACAGACTAGTGTTAGGATCATACCTGTGTTGGCCTTGACGTTGCCAAGATGAGTACGTGCGGCGGTTGAGCTGGTGGTGCACCTCTACTTCATGGCAGTGGTAGCGTTCCGCGATCGGGGCTGGTTGGGGCGCGTTGTGTGGCGCGGCGGCATAGAGAGGGTTCTCAGAGGTGCGGACGCTAGGGTCTTCAACGAATGCATAGCGTCGCCTCTCGCGTGCTTGTTGTGCTTCGCCGTGAGGAAAATCTTCCCTGGGCGCGTAGGCGTCATCGCGTCGACGCTGTCGCGGCTGGTCTCCGTGATCGACTCGGCGAACATCTCTGGGCAGGACATCGCGGCGCTCGCCGCCAATGCCATGATCGCGATCTCTTCGTACTTGGAGACGCAGTGGAGGAATCCAATCCAAATGGTGGTCCTGCACATCAAGTGGATCTCCAAGATATGGGTAATAAGAGTCGGAATTGAACATACCTGAGTCCTCAAATTCCTCATCGTCGAACTCCTCAAAGGCATGATGGATCGTTGGCGTCGTGTAGACATAGCCATAGTAGTCATAGCGTGGTGTGCGCGCACTCTGGTGGCCAAGGTGGTCACGGACATCGAACATGATGGGTGTTGTGGCAGGTGTTCTCACGCGATGTTCGTCGCGCTGTGGGCGTCGAAGTGATCATTGCGGTGTAGTAGCTTATCGCGCGTTGTGGCATAATCTGTTGTCTTGCGGCGCGGAGGGTGGTTCATCGCGTTGAACAATTTGGAGTTGAGCAACTTGGCACCGTAACTCCTGTATGGTTTGGAGTTGAGCAACTTGGCGCCGTAACTCCTATATCTCGCGTTGTGGCGCGGAGAGCTCCAGACTAGGGGCTTCATTTTGTTGATTTTGTTGTGGCACCAAGGGTGGGTTTGTCGCGTAACCAGACATCGCGAGTAAAAATGAACAAAGACACCAAAAACCAAAGAACAAGCAAGCACTTAACAAGAAAGCAAAGTTCACGTAGGTAGGCTAAGGCTTATGGCCGTGAGGGCGGCTAAGGCATGCACAAAATTAGTGTGATATGCAAGCACGAAACCAAGCAAAATCAATTGATTAATTGTGAACCAACTACGCAACCACACAAGCACACAAACCAAAACTTTAAGCGTGAACCTAGACGATGGAGGGGTGAAGAAGATGAGCCTAGCCGAGAGTGGGGAAGAAGGTTGCCTTATTTTGGCTTTACTTCTTTCTCTTTTTTTTTGAATTAAGTCGAGTTTTTTTTTTAATTCGACTTTGACTTTTTAATTTTTTGAAATTCAAATTCAAATCCGAGATCCTTTTGACTTTAGATGGATCGGATAAGATATAACAAACATATTCAAATCGGCTAAGTAACTATTAGAAAGAAAATCATGAGATTTATGGTGATTGGAGAGAGAAAAGATATGCAGATTTGTTTGGTCAACAACTTCCAGATTTGGCAAGATATGATTAGCATAAATCACGCAATTAATGACACAAATTAAGCATGCAGTTTTGGATAATTAAATGCTAACAAATCACACTTATCTTGGATAGGATCAAGCAAGATTCGGCCAAGGGATTCCCTTGTGAAACCGATCGGACTAGCAAGTTGTGAAGAAGAAAATTTCGAGTAACAATGGCGGAAGCAAGGATGATGTAAAGAAAAAAACTTCGTGAACAAATGACAATCTTGACAAGCGACTTACAAGATCAAAGGCTCTGATGCCAGTTGATGCGTTCCTGCTTGTGATGAAGGATCTCTGATCTCGTTTGGGAAGTCGCGCGGGTTGAGTTGTGATGGAATGAGTGGAACGCGACGTAAGGGCTGGTGGACGCATTGGTTGAAGGATGGTGTGTGATGGAGAACGACTCGAAAGAGATCGAGTACTTGGCCGTAGCGTCGGCAGCGGAGGGGAATGACTCGAAGGAGATCAAGTACTTTGGCCGTAGCGTCGGCAGCGGGGTGGATAATCTCGATGAAGATCGAGTGGTGGCCGTAGCGTCGGCAGCGGGTTGGAGGAGATGCGAACATAGAAGTGTTTTGACCTCCAATCAAAGGAAGGAGGCGATGGCTCTCAAACTTAAGCTTTGATTCAAATTAGACGTAACTTAAAACAGAAGGCTGAGTTGGCCTTTTATAGAGAGACTCGGATGGGCCGAGTCTTGCTTAATGGGCTGGCCCACGCAACACGCGTGGAACACACACCCCAAAAGAAAACACTGGAAATAAATAATGTTCAAACATTTACAAAGATATTCAAAGAATGCGTTCAACATTGAATGCGAGAATCTTCAGATAGAACGCGATCTCTGGGCTTGGCTGGAGACGCTTGAAGGAGATCGCGGTCTCTGTACCAGATGCAAGAAGCATGACGAAGATCGCGGTCTCTATGCTCAATGCAAGTAGTGAAAGGAAGATCGCGGTCTTCGTACTTGGCTCTTCTGAGCTCACGGTCATGACTTCTTCTTCTATGGCCGTCATGGGGAGCAGGGTTGCATCAGGATGGGTGGGAGAAAGCCATTTCACTTCATCTTCTTCCTCTTGACTCCTCAGAACAAATGTGTCCAAACGGTTGGGATTCTTCCATTGACATGTAACTGCAAGCTCCTCTTTGTCTTTCTTCTCAGATTCGACCAAGTAAGTGACGTTTGTCTCTCCTCTTCTTCTAATTTCTTTTTTTATGCGTTGTCTTCTACTCGATTTCTCTCTTGTTGCTCACGAATCTGAAATTTTTTAGGGAGGGTTTGGGGAACTGGATTGGTCTGGGTTTCCTAGGGCTTTGCTAACGACAATGTTGGGTGGTGATTGGACGACATGCATTGGTTTCTTGGGGTGACCTGTGGTTGGGTAAGGCGGTGTTGGTTTGGGGAAGGTAGTGGTGTTCTTCAAGGGAAGTCACTTCCTCGTTTCGCCTCTTCGTCTTCTTGTCTCCCCTTTCTTGATCCTTCAGATTCTCGAGTTGGATCTTTCCGGGTGTCAGCAAACCCTTCAACTTCTGTTGGCCATGATGTCTTTGTCTTTTAATGTCATTTCAACAGTTCACGTGTTCTTCATCAGAAGATCCTTCTTTAGCTTTCTCCTCTATTGATTGCGCGCAGATTCTCCATCTTGTTCTTCGTTTTTCAATTATTTCTTCTTCTTTTCAGAGGGGTTTTGATCAATGCACGCAATCGTCTCCAAGCTTCTTTCAACCCTGTCTAGTGAGACAAATTCTAGAAGTCACGACGCTTTTGGTATAGCAGTTGGGAGCGCGTATCGAGAGAGTGATCTGGCCTCAAGCTCGGAGCCTGAGTCAACGTCTTCATCTTCCGGAAAGTCATCGCGTCAATCTGCAAGGGAGGTCTCGAAGGACGCGGTTATTTGCAAAGGGTGAGTGTTGTAAGAAAAGAGGGTGAAGGATTCCTATGCCCTCGCGGCAAATCCTTCTTCAAAATAATCACCAAACGAGGAGGCACGGAGTATAGCCAGCTTCGTAATTCATTTCTTTGACATCGACCCTCCCCCGATCCCCGTGGTAATCCCTGATTAGATACCTATGATTGCGAGTCACCTAGGGAAGGACATGCGAGGCCTTATGGTTACTAGTGTTTCCCTTACCACGTTATAGAATCTAGCGCGTTCGATTCCCTGGCCTCGTGGGGTGGATTTGTGCTATCCAGAGAGGGGGTTAACTTCAATGTCGCGTTACGAGAATTGCCTAGTTGTCTTTGTGGCCAGTGCTGAGATGGGGTTTCGCCTTCCTCTGCCTGACTTTTACCATGATTTTTTTAGCCTTTTGGGCCTTAGTCCTTCACAATTGTTTCCTAACGCGTGGAGATTCCTTAGTGGATATACTATGCGATGCTACAAATCCGGCCTCACACTGGACGCGCAACTTATGCTATGTCTTTTCACGGTGAAGTATGATATAGCTTTCTTTAACCTTGGGTTGCCCATAATAAGTAAGCCCTCAAATATGGGTAAATGGAAGGACAAGTGGTTCCTGGTGTGGGGTCCTACACACGTGATCTTTAACTGTTAGCTCTTTCCTACACCTTTCACGTGTCCTGAAAAATCAAATCAAAAGGAAATTGATGCGTGCAAAGCTTGATTTCGCAATGAAGGAGACACTCCCGATCACAAGCGACTAATCACCAAGAAAAACCTGGAGAACGCGGGACTGAGTTCACCGTGTTCTGGAGAACATGTTGGGCAAGGTTGTTTTCTATCTTCTCTTTTGTTTCCTAATGTCACGCTAACCTGCTATTATGGTGTTTCCAAGAATGGTGGGATCTGATATTTTATTGAAAAGGGAGAAGAAGATCATGGGAAGTACATCGCGGTCTACCTCAGCCGTCGAGACAACGGATGATCCAGTTTGAGTGGAGTAATCATCTACCCCGACTCTCAGCGCGGTGGCATTGTGTGAGACTACGAGCTCTCTGAGGCCTTCGGCTAGACAAGCCGGAGCGGAGCCCCAAAGCAAGAAACGTCATGGCGTGTCTCAGGTTGCCCGTAATACAAAGAAGGCAAGAACATAGATTAGCCCTGATTTTCCTCGGCTTGTGGAGCGAGTTGACATGGAGACACTGAGAAGGTTCGCCTCTCTTGGGCCTTCCATGGCCGACATGCATAAGTTGGTTATTCTGAAGGAAGCGTGCCTCACAGAAAAGGAATGGCAGAAGACATTGCTTATGTCATTCTTGTAAGTCGAGCCTATGAAGTACATTGAGATTGTATGTCATTTCTCTTACCTTTGTCGTGATGATTCTATCGCTTCAGTTTCCTATCTTATCGTGTCCACCTTGTTGTATATTGTAGGCTCACCACAGTACGCTGGCCATAATCTCGTATTGTGTTGCTCTAGAAGGGAAGTGCAAGGGGGATCAAGAGGAACGTGAAGCTCGTGAGACACTGGAGGCACTGATGAAGCAAGCTAAGCAGGCGGCATCTGAATGCGACAAAGCCATGGAAATGCAAGATAACATCCCAAACAACGCGGTCTTTAGAAGAACGTGGTGGCAGCCCCAAGCGAGCTTGAGGGATCTCACCCGTTTTGTAGGGAGGACTCGGCGCGGTAGCGTTACCTAGGATAGTGTAGGATCGTGATTGTTAGATAAAAATTTAAGAAACTCAGAATATCAATTCTCAGTTCCTTTCGCAGCTGAAATAAACAATCAAATAAATGACCAGTTCCTTATAGTGGAAACCTTTGATTGCCAACTCGCAATCCAGGATAAAAACCACTACCTTTCTTCCAAAAGGATTTCAAAGTCTACTTCTTGATTTCTTATCTCTTTTGGTTACAACTTATTCTAGGAACGAACACACAGTTCCTTTGCCTTACACACAGTTAGACAATCCTAGATAACTTAACACAATCAATAATCAATCCAAGAAACAGACTTTCGCACCTAGGAACTATCACTTACAGTCACAGGAACTTAGCACTCAGCTCTTCTTCCTTGACTGGTTCCTCTTGATCTCGGTTTGATTTGATGATCTTGTTTGAAGCTTCACACTTTGATGTTTGCTATGGAGTGTGATTCTATAGTGAATGCTTGAAGATAACTCTTGAGTTAGTCTTCCTTTTATAGAGGGTTCTTCGCAGCTTGATCCTCTCTGGGTTCCCACAGATTGAGCTTGCCCTAGGATAAGTGGTTCTCCTTGGTCCACGTTATTCTTGGCATGTGCAAACAACCTAGGCAGCTCAAAATCCTTCTAGGTTAGTCAACCTCTTCAGCCAAGTCGTTCTCCAGCTTCCTTTGTCCGAGGTTCAACACTTTAGGCGCTTGGGAACTGTCTTCTGGACAGCGACAGGTTCCATGTCCTGTCGCTTTCACCTTTCTCTGTCCGAGGTTCGGCGTTCTAGGTGTCTTGGAGTCTTGCTCTTGGATGGTGGCAGGCTTTTGGAAGCTTCTCTCAAGTCGCTTTCACCTCCTTTTGTCCGAGGTTTGGTGTTCCCAGATTTCTCGGGAATCGCAACTTCGCATGCTACGTTTCTGGGCACACCTGGGTTCCTCTGGGTTCCTTCCTTTGTCTTGTTCCTTTGGTTCTCTTGTCCTGTTTGGCTTTTTTGCCTTCGGTATATTCCTGTGGTTCCTTAAAGCACATCTTTGAGATAAAACATTAGTATCATAATATTTGTCATCTTCAAAAGTAGAGAAACTGAGGAAAGGAACTCTCAGGGGAACTGAAGTTCCAGAGTTCCGTTTCCTAACAATTTCTCCCTTTTTGATGATGACAAATACAAGGAACCTGGCAACATAATAGGAACATGAAATTCATGAGAATAGTTGAACTAAGGGATTTTCAACTTTAAAAAATATTGATAGAACATTCAATAGTTGCAAATTCCCCCTAAGCAAATGAACTAAGTTATTCAAGTTCCCCCTTAGAAGTAGAATGGGTTCAGAGTTCCTATAAGTCCAGTAGTTCCAATAATTCAAGGTTCCTATCCATTCTTCCCCCTTTTGACATCATCGAAAAGATCAAGTTACTTATCAAGTATAGGATATCAATGTGAAATAAATAATTTGCGTTAAACCCATGACAGTGACCATAATAGAAACTTAAGACAAAGACAAATGATGCATTAGAAACATTACCATAAGAGTTCATTAATCATTAAAATCAAGAACATTGCCCAAAGATGCAAAGTGGAAAGAGAAACAAAAGAGCACAACCAATTGGACATTAGACAAAATAAGGATAGAAGAGGGGAGTAAGACCCTAGGGAACTACTAGCACACTGTGATGTTATAGCACTGGGAACTAGGAGAGACGTTCCTATGGCAGCGTAGTGGCCTCCTCTTCAGTTTCCTTCTTTTCTGCAGTTCCTTCATCTTGGCATGTTGTTATCTTATCGGCCTAATTGCCTCCAATTGAACAAGGTTAAGATTGAGGTTTTTCTTGGCCATTGAGAATCAATCCATTGGAAACAAAGGAGCTTTGTGTTTTGAGAGAGATAGGTGAACATGAGATTGAGAGAAGGCGTGAGAGAACAGAGTGCTTGGCTCAGTCAAACAGGAAACCTTAAATAACCCTTGAGCAATTTTGGAGCCGTTGAGAATCAATCCATTGGAGATATTTCTGGGAACTCTGAAGAGTTAAAACGGCTAATTTTCTTGAAGCTTTTGCGCCTTTGCAATGGTCACAAATTGAAAGATTAGATGCTCAAAAAAGGCAACAGTTCAAGGCTGAGTAGACGTCTCTGACGCTGTGAGATTTGCCATAAATACTGTCTTGGGAGGATCAATTCTCTTACTAGCCGTTTAAGGGGTAGCCCATCCTAGTTCCTTTCTGGCGATATTTTCAGTGTGCTAGAGGGATATATGGGAACCTTTGATGTGGGTTTTAAAACATAGGACCAGAAAGTACGTTCCCATTAAATAAATCGGGGAAGGCCATTTATCGCATCA
Organism: Rheum nobile; assembly: GCA_027886185.1. NCBI lineage: Eukaryota > Viridiplantae > Streptophyta > Magnoliopsida > Caryophyllales > Polygonaceae > Rheum > Rheum nobile. Next base: position 17,948,135 of record WOAB01000568.1, read on the forward strand.
CACACTAATTCCCAGAGAGGGTAAAGACGAGGATCATAGGGAAATAGATTGTGTAATGAGGCAAGGGAGGGTCATAGTACACAATCATCATTTCGGCTTGTATTGTTGGGTTAGAATATGATCAGATTGTGACTTTTGGGTCAACAAAGAAACTTGAACAAAGACAGAGTTGAAAGAATAATGAAGACCAGAAGATACGAACTAGAAAAATTTCTCTAAGCCTTTTTAAGAAACCATTATGGAAAAGAGGGTTTGTAGCAAAAAAATATAACACATAGATATCAAGACTCAACAAGTGAAAAATCTTAAACTAGTCAATCAGGGGAACTGGAAAGGAGTCTTTAAACTAAGGTCACTACTAGGTTATAGGAATCATTCCCAGTTCCAATCTAAGGTTCTCGAAGGGAACTCTATTCAAGGCTTTGGTGAATATATCTGCAACCTGATCTTCAGTTCTACAAAATTTCATAATGATGTTTCCTTTCTCAACATGATCTCTAAGAAAATGATGTCTTATATCTATATGCTTGGTCCTAGTGTGATGCACATGATTCTTTGAAATGTTTATAGCACTCGTGTTATCACAAAGAATAGAGAGGGGACCATAAGACATACCAAAGTCCGCGAGTTGTTGCTTTAGCCATAAGAGTTGGGAACAGCAAGAGGCAGCTGCAATGTACTCAGATTCTGTGGTGGAGAGGGAGACTGAAACTTGTTTCTTTGATCCCCATGACACAAGTCAAGGACCTAGGAACTGTGCCATTCCAGAAGTGCTCTTTCTATCCACCAAATATCCAGCATAATCAGCATCAGTGAAACCCATGAGCTCAAAGGGACATTCTTTGGGGTACCAAATGCAGAGATCGTCAGTTCCCTTGAGATATCGAAGTATTCTCTTCACAGCAGCCAAGTGGGTTTCTCTCGGACAAGATTGGAACCTAGCACACAAGCCAACAACAAAGACAATGTCTGGTCGACTAACGGTTAGGTACATGAGTGAGCCTATCATACCTCTATAGAGCTTCTCCTCCACTAGAGGACTCGAATGGTCCTTATCCAGATGGGCAATGGTGGATATGGGAGTGGAGAGAGGCTTGCATGAATCCATTTTGAACTTCTTCAGTAGTTCCCTGACATACTTCTGTTGGTGGATTTGAATACCATCTTCCTTTTGAGTGATTTGTAATCCGAGGAAGAATGTGAGTTCCCCAATTAAACTCATTTCAAATTCACTGCTCATCAAGTCTTTGAACTTGTCTATAAGGGACAGGTTAGTGGAACCAAAAATGATATCATCAACATAGATTTGAACCACTAAGATGTTACCTTCTTCTTCTAGGATGAAGAGAGTCTTATCAATAACTCCACGCCTGTAGCCATTTGAGAGTAGGAACTGGGCAAGACGATCATACCAAGCTCTGGGAGCTTGCTTGAGGCCATAGAGTGCCTTGTCTAGAAAGTAGACATGATGTGGATGATCATCGTCTTCAAAACCAGGTGGTTGCTTGACATAGACTTCTTCTTGAAGAATTCCATTGAGGAAGGCCGTCTTTACATCCATTTGGAACAACTTGAACCCTTTGTGAGATGCGAAGGCAATCAACAATCTTATTGCTTCGATCCTTGCCACTGGAGCATAAGTTTCATCATAGTCGATGCCTTCTTGTTGATTGTATCCTTGAGAAACGAGTCTAGCTTTGTTCCTTATCACAGCTCCTGTATCATCTAGCTTGTTTCTGAAAACCCATCTAGTTCCTATGATGTGTTTATCCTTGGGGCGTGAAACTAGTTGCCATACTTTGTTTCTTTCAAACTGATGAAGCTCTTCTTGCATAGCTTGAATCCAGTCCGCATCCTTCAGTGCCTCACCTATGTTCTTTGGTTCCACAATAGATAGAAAGGCATTGAAGGCAAAGAAGGTTAGATGTTCGAACCTGACTGGAGGCTTGATGACTCTTCTTTCTCTGTTAGGAGCTAGAGCATTTGATGTGGAGACATTCTGAGTTGAGCATTCAGCTTCCTGGTTGGGATCACCTTCTCCATTAAAGATCATGTGGGAAGATGAATCATTGAAGTCTCCACAGGTGTTGTCGTCATGCTCTTGGTTCCCAGAGATGGATTGTTGTTCATTATCCATGGGAACTGGTGGAGGAGCCATTGGAGGGTTCCGAGCAGCAGGACATGAACTGGGTGGAGTGACATCTTCATCTGGATCTTCTTGATATGACTTGGGAAACGGGTCTCCAAAGGAATTGGTGGTGTTCTGCACAATCTTTCCAAGTGATTTTTCATTAAAAATAACATGAACACTTTCTTCTACCTTTTTAGTCCTTTTGTTGAAGACTTTGTACGCCTTGCTACCCGAGGCGTATCCAATGAAGATTCCTTCATCACTTCTTGGGTCGAATTTGCCAAGATTGTCCTTCCCATTGTTGTGCACAAAGCATTTGCATCCGAACACCCTCAGATGTGAAATGTTGGAAACTCTTCCTCTTAGGAGTTCATAGGGTGTCTTCTCTGTGATTGGGCGAATCATGGCTCTATTGATGATGTAGCACGCTGTGTTGATCGCCTCAGCCCAAAATGATTGGGAGAGTCCACTTGAGATCAGCATAGTTCGAGCCATGTCCTCCAAGGTCCTGTTCTTCCTTTCTACTACTCCATTCTGTTGAGGAGTGTATGGTGCAGAGAAGTTGTGATCGATGCCATGCTCATTGCAAAAGGTTAGAAATTCTCCATTTTCGAATTCGGTACCATGGTCAGACCGAATAGCATTTAGTGAACAATCAAGAGATTTTTCTAACAAGGGAACCAGATCTTTAAAGCGGTCAATAACTTCACTTTTAGATTTAATGAATATGGTCCAGGTAAAACGAGAGAAGTCATCGACAATAACAAAGATATACCTGTTCCCTCCTAGGCTTTGAACTCTCATGGGTCCACAAAGATCCATGTGGATAAGTTCAAGAGGCCTTGAGGTGCTTACCACGTTTTTGGATTTGAAGGAACTATGAGCCTGTTTTCCTTTTACACAGTCAGAGCATAGTTCCTTAGATGTGCCACTCAGCTTTAGCAGTCCTCTGACTAGTTCCTTTGAGTGTAGCTTTTGAATCAGCTTAGTGCTAGCATGACCGAGGCGTTGGTGCCACAACTCAGCTTGGTCATTCACGGTTGAGAGACACAGTTTCTCCTTGGGGACGAAGGATGGATCAACAATGTAAACATTGTTGAATCTCTTTCCTTTTAGGATGATTTGTCCCGAGGAGTCAAGAACTGAGCATTCGTTTGATCTAAATCTGACTTCATTGTCTCCTTGATCACACAGCTGTGACACACTTATTAGATCAAAACCAAGACTATCAACAAGGTGAACTTTGTTTACCTGAATGTGATCGTTGAGTTTCACAGTTCCTATTCCACATATTTTCCCTTTGCTTTTGTCTCCAAAGGATATGTTCCCTCCTTGAAGAGGTTGAAGAGAGGTCATTTGATTTCTTTTTTCCGGTCATATGGCATGAGCAACCACTGTCAATGTACCATAGTTGGGGTTGCCTCTCTTCTTTTTGCACACAAGGGAACTAAGATTTCTGAACCCAGCGAAGCTTGGCTTTACTGGGGGGATTAGCATTTCGAGTTTGTGAATAATCAGGGAATTGGTTCCTTTCCTGGTGATAAGCACTTTTCTCTCTTTCAAAGTTCCTTTTCTTAGCACAATCAGTGTTGTAATGGCCATTCTTACCACAGTAGGTACATAAGCGGTTGTAGACAACATGACCATACTTTCCTTTTCCTGGCCTAAAAGGGTTTTCAATTTTTTTGTTGAAATCAACATTGTTGTTAACCTTACTATTGGCCATGTCAACATATTTTTTGTGAGCAAAAGAATTGGTGAACCATTGATTTTCAGGAGTCATTTTTTCTTTTCCTTTTGGTTCCCTCTTAGGGCTTTGAGAACCTTCATTGAGACGTTTGGCAACCTCAGCCTTGTTCTCAAGCACCATGATCTTCTCTGATAGGAACTGATTCCTGTCATGAGAGGTGGCAAGAGCAATGCTGAGGTTCTCATTCATCTCAACAAGTTCTCGTCTAGCCTTTTCATTTTCAGCATCATTGTTATCCTTGTTGTTGACATATCCTATTCCATGACGTTGTCTCACAAAGACAGTTTGATTTATCGTTTTTTCATTAGTGGAATCAGTGAGATTGTCTAACCTATCAATAATGGACTGAAGCATTTCATTTCCAATAGAGTTAGCATGCAAAGGAACTTTAACAGAATCTATGCCAGTTTCATCGCAAGATTTGCAGATTTTAAGGTGACTAGCATGCACATTCCTAATATCAATCAGCTTGGAGTGAGTTTTAGCTAGGTCTTTTTCAGATTCATTAAGTTTCTTACTCCAAACAGAATTCTCAACAGTTAAGCATGTAATTTCATCTTCGCAGTCATCAAGTTTCTGTTGCAGGGAACTGGTTTCCTTCCCTAGTTTCTTTATGATCTTAAGAAGTTGTTTCTTATCACAATCAACTAGAGATTTTAAGAGATCATCAGAAGTTACCTCAAGGTCTTCTGAATCGCTTGAGTCTCCTTTTGCCATGAGACATCTTCCTCCAGCGAAGCCGCTCAGATCCGGTTCCTCATTTGAGTCTTCTCCCAATGAGGCTACGAGAGCCTTCTTTCTCTGATGTTTTTCTTCTTCCTTGGAGTCTTCCTTGTTGGGACAGTTCTTAGCGTAGTGTCCCTTCTCTTTGCACTCGTAACAAGAGACTTCATTTAGATCCCTTCTGGGTCCGTTGTAGGAGGAACTGCCCTTTTGGAACCTTCCCTTCACAAAGATTTTTTTGATATTCTTTGAGAAGAGGGTTGTTAGCTCGTCCTCCTCTTCTTCCAAGTCCGAGTTCTCTTGCTCCATCTCAAGTCTTGAGAAAGCTTTGGAGATCTTAAGGGCGATTCCTTTCTCCAGTTTCTTATCGGCATTGGCTTTGATGTGCTCTCCTTCTTCAACCTCCAGTTTTCCTATGACTTGGGTCAAGGGAAGTGATTGGATGCCTGGAGTGTTCTTCATGATTCCCTTCAGAAGGGTGAACTTGGAGTTGAGTCCATTGATGACCACTAGGGACTTGGAAACTTCATCAAGATCGACTCCTGCCGCTGTTAGCTTTCCAATCAATCTGTTGAAGCGGGAGTAGTACTCTGAGATGGTCTCAGTTTCCATCATTTTGAAGGTGTGGTATTCTCCTTCCAAAGCAAACTTTCTGCTTTGCTTCAGTTCCTCACTTCCTTCATGCATCTCCTTGAGAGCTTTCCACATCTCTTTGGCCGTCTTGATTCCTATGACCTTGTCCATGTCCTCTCTGTCCAATCCATTGAGGATGAACTGCCTGGCCTTGGCATTCTTCTCCATGATAACATAGTGTTCTGGTTTCCAATCTTCTTCCTTCATGGTGAGGTCGCCATAGCCATCTCCATTTTCGACTATCCTCCAACATTGGTAGTCGTTGGTCTTGATGTGGCTTTCCATGCACTTTTCCCACCATGTTTCTTCTCCTTTCTTTCGGAGATGTGGCTTGTTGGTGGAGATTCCGAGCTCAAACTTGCTTGGTTGAGACATGATCTGCAAACTTATCAAAGATTAGAGCTTTTCCTGCTCTGATACCAATTGTAGGATCGTGATTGTTAGATAAAAATTTAAGGAACTCAGAATATCAATTCTCAGTTCCTTTTGCAGCGGAAATAAACAATCAAACAAATGACCAGTTCCTTATAGTGGAAACCTTTGATTGCCAACTCGCAATCCAGGATAAAAACCACTACCTTTCTTTCGAAAGGATTTCAAAGTCTACTTCTTGATTTCTTATCTCTTTTGGTTACAGCTTATCCTAGGAACGAACACACAGTTCCTTTGCCTTACACACAGTTAGACAATCCTAGATAACTTAACACAATCAATAATCAATCCAAGAAATAGACTTTCGCACCTAGGAACTATCACTTACAGTCACAGGAACTTAGCACTCAGCTCTTCTTCCTTGACTGGTTCCTCTTGATCTCGGTTTGCTTTGATGATCTTGTTTGAAGCTTCACACTTTGATGTTTGCTATGGAGTGTGATTCTATAGTGAATGCTTGAAGATAACTCTTGAGTTAGTCTTCCTTTTATAGAGGATTCTTCGCAGCTTGATCCTCTCTGGGTTCCCACAGATTGAGCTTGCCCTAGGATAAGTGGTTCTCCTTGGTCCACGTTATTCTTGGCATGTGCAAACAACCTAGGCAGCTCAGAATCCTTCTAGGTTAGTCAATCTCTTCAGCCAAGTCGTTCTCCAGCTTCCTTTGTCCGAGGTTCAACACTTTGGGCGCTTGGGAACTGTCTTCTGGACAGCGACAAGTTCCATGTCCTGTCGCTTTCACCTTTCTCTGTCCGAGGTTCGGCGTTCTAGGTGTCTTGGAGTCTTGCTCTTGGATGGTGGCAGGCTTTTGGAAGCTTCTCTCAAGTCGCTTTCACCTCCTTTTGTCCGAGGTTTGGTGTTCCCAGATTTCTCGGGAATCGCAACTTCGCATGCTACATTTCTGGGCACACCTGGGTTCCTCTGGGTTCCTTCCTTTGTCTTGTTCCTTTGGTTCTCTTGTCCTGTTTGGCTTTCTTGCCTTCGGTATATTCCAGTGGTTCCTTAAAGCACATCTTTGAGATAAAACATTAGTATCATAATATTTGTCATCTTTAAAAGTAGAGAAACTGAGGAAAGGAACTCTCAGGGGAACTGAAGTTCCAGAGTTCCGTTTCCTAACAGATAGCCTAGTCATCCTAGTGTGAGGAAAGTCCCCACAGATGACGCCAGTGATGGTTCCCGTGTATTGGAGCTGCTAAAGTATAAATTTGTCACGACATCGGCTATCCCAAACAATGTGGTCTTTCGAAGAACAAACACAAGATTTGTAAAATATGACGAGCCTTCTTTTATTATCATCGCAGGGGTTCTAATGAAGATTACACTTTGACAATTCGTTACACAAGAACCAATCACACATGTTCTCTCCCTAAAAATTCAGAGATCGAACCAAAGATCACTAAATTATGGAGTTATATGCTTATCTATAGTCTTTGTGTCATGCTTCTGGTTGCTGGCATGAAGCCGGGACGCATTGGCTTGTGATTGGTCATACGAAAAGACGTGACGAGCGCAAGTTAGGCGGCTAGAAGTGGCGGTTTAGGCGTGGATCATTTTTATTGGAGGGTGATGTAATCGTTGTAGGGATGCTTGAGCCAAGCGACCGCGTTCTTATGATGATGTAACGCGTTAATTGTGGTTGTGCTCCATTTATTGGTTGAGATGTATGAGCCAAATGACCGCAATGAATCCATGCGGCCATGGCTATTTGGATCAAACTAGCGTGTTCCATCAATCGACTCTCGCAAAATCACTGTCACTAAAATCATCCTATTTATTTGACATACATTAGATATATACATAAATACCAACTAAAATATTGTTCTAAGCTCAAACATAGAATTTATACTCATGTTCTACACTAACAATATGTTCTACCCTAACATAATGTTCTACTCTAACATAATGTTCTACCCTAACATATATAACAAAACCAACTTAAAAAGGTATATTAAAAATAAATTTATGTCAAACATATAAATTATTACTAATGTCTACACTAACATAATGTTCTACCTTAAAAGAATTCCCTACTATATATATAACAAAACCAACTAAAAAGGGTATATTTAAAATGAATTTAGGTCAAACATATATTTCATTACTAATGTTCTAAACTAACATAATGTTCTACACAAACATAGTGCCCTAAAATACATATAACAAAACCAACTAAAAAGACTATATTTTAAAATAAATTTAGGTCAAGCGTATACGTAACCGTACATTCTCTTCATTCATCGAATCAAGATTGGATACATCATCTCCGCTTGAGGACAACATTCTCCCAATATTGTAATTTAAATTTGGGTGAGTGTTAAAGAATGTAAGACCCCATATATATAGCCGAAAAAACGCAACAATCGAATTTCCGATTGTTGCATTTTAAACCAATTGAATTTATGCGTTACGATGTAGCGCATAAAAGCTCAACAATCAAATTTTATGCGTCATGTCGTAGCGCACAAAAAGTGACCGTTGAACTTTTATGCATTATACCGTAGCGTATAAATTCAAACGGTAAAATTTCAACGATCTTTTTTCATGCATTACAACGTAGCGTAAAAAATTGAATCGGTTTACTTTTCGTTACAAAATCTCCGGAAATAAAAAAATACAACTTTTATGCGCTAATTGCCCAAGTTTTGACGCCACATTATGGCGCGTGCAAAACTCTTTCGCCTAATGAAATAATATGGGATGATGGAGGGAAGAATATAATTGGAGCTAGGTAGCGTGAGTTGGTGGGGGAACTTTTGATGGATGTTGGCTGCTGGGCTGATGAGGTTAACAGAGCATTTGAAAGGGCGCGCTGCAATCATACAAAATATGGAAATGGCATCTTCCACTCTTTAAAATCCTTGTGCTGGGTCATGGGTGTGACGACAACCTCACTCAGATCATATGTGGGCTTCAAGACAACGACTTCTGACCCATCGAGCGCTATTTAAATTCCCACGTCCGAAGCGTCATCTCTTGCCATCTAGGCATTGCTGGCCTGGTCCTGAGTCCCCCATGTATTGGCCTGGTCCTACATTTATTAAATAAATCAGAAGTAATTACAATTTTTAAACAAATTCATGTTATACTAAATGTACTTACCATAGGCTGATGATAGGGAGCGTTCGGGTACACTGTCGGGTTCTTCCAAGGGTTGTGCTGATCCTCAGCCCCCTGATAATAATACGAAGGGCTCTAATGAGGGCTCACATGCGGCGGTAGTATCGGCGGACTAAAAGTCGGCCCGTAGTAGTTATTCTGATCTATTGTATCAGAATAACCACGCAGCGGGCTCGCTCGGTAGTCCGGGTAGAACTGAGGCTCAGAATCTGCCTTATCTCCAGGAAACGAAGGCACCGCCATTAAGCTCTGAGCGGAAATCATGTCCGCAACCCCACTACTGCTACCGGCTCCCGTCTGATAGGCGCCAGTCTCATCATCCCGGTAGCATACATTCCTCCGTTGCCTTCTCTCCGTCCTGTTGACCTCTTCTTCAGTCCTAAACGATTGTTCGCGGACAAGGTTGCGGCGCCTCCTACGTGCGGTTCTTTCACCAGGCTCCATCTGCGGTTATATATCCACACATTTTAATCAAAATAATATATTCTGTATTCTGGATAAATACTACACCGGAGAGTCGTCGGAATGTCGTTGGAAACGAAGGCAAGCCACACGTTACGTGTGGAGACATCCCACATGTTATGTGTGATACGACTCCACACGTTACGTGTGGAAACGTTTCACACGTAACGTGTGAATTTGCAGTTTCCAACTGTCGGCGGCGACTTTCCGTCGTCTTCTCCGGCGCAATTTCCAGATTCCGGCGAAAATTATTTTCATCAAATAATACAATAAATTCAACAAAATTCACACTATTTTAACAAATCCACCAACACTATCACTTCCATTTGCATATTTTCACAAAAATTCAACATAAATCCTCAACACCATTTCATACAAAAAAATACTTCAAAATTACAGAAAAAATCAACAACACTATCAAAAACATCTACACACCATAGATCTACAATATCTACAATATGGATCTACAATATCCAACAAAAAACTTCAAAATTAACAAAAAATAACCAAACAACAATTTCTACTAACTAACCTTTCAAAGATCTTGATTCAACGTAACGTGCGGAGTTCGTTGCTTCGTAACGAGGAGATCCACGAGACGCGTTATACGGGAAGGGAAGAAGGGACGACGGCTGCGGGTAATGAAGACGATGGAGGCGAAATTTGGCTTTTAAAGCCAGATTGCCTCCACAGGTTACGTGTGGAGTGTCTCCCCACGTACCGTGTGGGACAGCTCCACACGTTACATGTGGAGCTGTCCCACACGTTACGTGGGGAGCTTGAACGGGTCTGCTCCCTCGCGTAACGTGGGAAGCCTATTTCCACGTTACGCGCGAGCCTATGCGTTGAAAGGCAAAATTGCCTATGCGCCGAATAGTAAGGGCCCCTATTTATTGTATTATATTATATGAGATGGGTTCTCATACATTTGTCTATTAAAGTAAAAAGTAAGAAGCATTGTGAGCCTTTGGATTAAGGAGAATGAGAGTTGAGATTAAAATGGATGAAAAAAAGTGAATAGTGACGCGGTGACATAACCGTAAATATTTTTTTTCCGTCTCTGATCGTTCTGGAATAGACAATTATTGACGTTCATATCTAAGTACTAAATGTTCATTATTTGTGTCGTAAGGTTCACATATAACATGTTCATGTTCAAACACATGTCTTTGAATATTTAGTGCTTATTTGTGAACTTGAGTGTACAAATAAATGAACATTAAGAGCTTATTTGTGAACCTTCTATATAGGTTATTCCAGAATGATCATGAGACGAAAACAAAAAACAAAAATTGTTGACAAAAAAAAAAAAAGAACGGACGACTTGGATCCGTCTGTACTTTGTACCGTAAGAAGGCTTCGTACATGATCCTTCATCTATATTATATACTTCTATAATTGGGAATTTTCTTGTTGATGAATATATAAAAATTAACATTTCAAATTCATGTCTTTTACTATAATATCAAAAAAAAAATCTCAATTTGTGAATAAAATATTATAATATTTTTATGCATTACAAGTAGAGCTGTTAAAATTTGATCTGACCCGCATTTTTTAGGTTGAGTTTCGAAAAGTATTGGGTCAAAAGTGACCCGACCCGTTCGACCCAAAATTTTTTGGGTTGGTTCATTGACCCGTTGAATAATTATTAACATATTCATTTTATAAAATTTGGACATGGCGCTCTCGACCTGCTGGGTCGACCCGAACACGTACTTGACCCGTTGAATAATTATTACATCTCATCTTCTCCTACCTGAGGCTACCTTCATCGTCTCCGCCTTTTTTCTCCTTGTTCAATGTTATGTTATGTTCAATTGAATGCATAGTTTGTGTGTGTGTGTGTGCTATGAATAGACTGTTGAGATTATATAGCTTACCCATAAGTTTTTGTTTCTCTACATACTAAATGAATAGATTGGGTGCTTAGAGAAACATCATATGTCAAAAGTGGACTAATCCAATAATCAATACTAGATGAGATCATCTTCAATTTTTATTTTTGATAAAGGGTAAATTGAGTTGATATGGGATAGAACATACAAAGTTTATATTCACCAAATATAAAGCAGATCCAACCCTGTCATGTAATTCGTCAAGATAAAACAGAGCACTCATAAGTAATGTTTAGTTACCTAGACCACTGAGTAGTCAAGTAACCTCAGCTTATCATTCTTGTCCCCATGGATATGAAGAATTTTTTTATTATGCATCTGTTATGTTCACTCAGTACTCTCACTAAATTCTTGCTTTGTTGAATTTTTTTACACTTCCTCCCTGCATTGCTGAATCTTTGTTTTATAATCTTATACCCCTCATTGGGAACTATCTTAATTTGCTATAAATAATAATTGCATCGGGCTAGTCCCGTGATATTGACCAAAAAAATTATTTTAGATTGTAATTAAAATTGATTTTAGTCACGCAGGATTTGTGCTCCCTCTCGACGAAAATCCTGCGCCCGCTCCTGTCAATGACGAAAATACGAAGTTTATTCGATCTCTCATGCTTAAATAAAATTAAGTACAAATTAATTTAACTTTTGTCATAATTTTCAAAGTATAATTTCTTTATTTTATAGGAAAAGTCTCTACTATATTAGATCAACAACGTAGAACATAGAAAATTTGGCATTGATTTTTTTCTTACACAACTTCAAGTTATATATTTTATCTTTCTTAATCTTACAAGGAAGAGACATGGTTACTCCATTGTAAATAATATTAGTTGTTTGTTAAGCGGTTCTACATCATGCGCACATATATACCTGTCACGATCTTACGGACCCGGAACTGATTCGCAAGTCTGTGCGGTGCCTCGACACCTCGAGGATAGCCTTCTTTGCTAGAGCAACTACTGGTTTTTCCCTGCTCTGGATTAATTTGGAGAGTAGCATCAGCTTCCTATCAGTTTGGGTATAGATGGCCACTTCCCTTCTTCACCGTCAAGTCCAAGACTAGCGATAGGCTCTCCGCATTTAACTGGGTCGGCATGTCTTAACATCTAAAGGATCCTCAGTAAAGCCGCTACAACAAACCCTTGGAGCTCTTCATCCGACGATCTCCTCACTTCAACCAGCAATTGCCCAGGGAAGCGCGCTCCCTGGATGCGCCCGGACGATGACCGCCAACGATTGAATGAGAACTATTATATAGGAGAGAAAATATGTGTATCTTAGGCTTATTTGCATGTACGCCTGCCCTGTTTGCTAGCTAGTGAACTCGGATGTTCACCGCATTTGTTCATAGATGTTAGTCACATGTAGTATATAAACAATGTTCTTTGTTTTACACCTGGGCATAGAAGTGATCAACATCGAAGACATGTTCATAACAAAAAGTGATGCACGTATAGGGAAAAAGTGATGAACATGCATTCATAAAACCGCGATGAACATCTAGGTTTAAGATTGAGTGATGAACATCTAATACATGTGTCACAACAAAAAGTGGTGAACGCATAGGAAAAAGGTGATGTACATGCATATAAAAACCTGATAAACATTTAAGCATAGAATTGTGAACTTTTATGAACAAAAGTGTTGAACATCAAAAACATGTTCACATCGAAAAATGATGAATGTATAAGAGAAAAGCGATAAACATGCATGCATAAAAAGGTAATGAACGTCTAGGGAAAAAATGATAAACATCTAGACATAAAATGATGAACATTTATGAACAAAAGTGATGAACATCATACACATATTCACAGTGAAATACGCACAAATTTATCCAAAAATCACATATAATACGGTAACAATCCAGACGTACCCTTTTATCTTTTTAATGAAAGTGTTGGACAATTTATTTATCAAATCTGAATGACCCAAATTGATTCTCAATTTTCTTTAATCAAAGGTGCAATTACTGATTATGAAGTGAGACCATTTATGGAGATATTTAATCCGGTGATTTTAGGTAGTCATAGTGTTTTGCTAGAATCCAACTATGATTTATAGACTATATGTTATAAAGTATGTCATAAAGTCTATTGCTATTATTACCGGGTCCTACGAGGTCACACCCTTAGAGTTTGGACTGGATCAGTCTATTGGGAGACATATTATATAAAGTATATGATATAAAGTTATATATGATATGACTTGGGAGATTAGGCTTAATTAATAATAAAGAGTTATTATTAATTATAAAAGATATAGTTATTTAGGAAATAAGATATCTACACATGGTAATATAAAAGGAGGGCTTTTAGGAAAAGCCCATAACCCTAATTTACACCAACATACACGGCTGCCACCATCTCCCAAATTTCTCTCGTTCGCCTTCGATCCTCGCTCTAGCAACCGAGTCCTAGGTGATCCAGATCCATGCTCGGGTGGACCAAATAGAGGAGTCACACGTGAGGCTCTATCCTCTCCATTCCAGCAGATTGAAACACGCATCAAGAGGTATTTAATTATTCCTATCTATGATCTATTTGGTTTATGCATGAGATCCTTGGTTAGATACTTAGATGTTAGGAAAACGTTTCCTGAAATTCCGCTTTATGCATCTAAAATCCCTTCAGTGGTATCAGTTGCCTCTTGCATAAATTGATTAGATCAAATTTAAAGTTTTTAAATTCTGATGCATGTTCATGATTATCTTGATTCAATTAGATGGAAAATTGATATGTAGATTAAATTTGCATGATTACAAATTTAGATTTTCATCGATTGGATTAACAAAGTTTAGAACTTTCAATTTGAATATGCATGTAAAATTGTTCTACATAAAAAGTTGTAAATTTTTACCCATGCATAAAATTCTGAATTTTACCGAGTTTGATTCGGATCGAAAGACCAATTATTCACCAATTACCGAAAAAGATTATTGCAGGATTGAATCCGCAGTCGCGGATCTGCGCATCGGAATTTTCACGGTCGCGGTTCTGGGAAAAAATAAATAAATATTTTTTTGCGTTTCCGCGGTCGCGGTTCAGAGTTCTGGGCAAACTGATGCGTTTCCGCGGTCGCGGTTACGTGTTCGTCAGACCCGGCTTGTTTCGACTTGGGTGGCATCGACCGGCTCGGCTTGGTATATGACTGAACCGATCAGGGCCGAACCCGCCCAGGCTTGAACCAGCATGGAATGGCCCAGAACGGGTTCGGTAAGACCGAACAGGTTCGAGAAAACCATGGACCGATTCGGTTTGACCAAACCGGTCTGGACTCGACTGGTTCACATTTGAATTGGGTTCGGGTGGAGCTCGCCGAGGGTTTGATGGGCTGGGCCGGTGGATCGCGCTGGGTTGATTCGCGTTCTGACGTGGTCCATATGGCTCGGCCGTGAACCGGTGTGGCGCGGGTCGGGTTCGCTTGATCGAGTTGGCTCGGGTTTGGGTCCAAGTGTTTGCTCCAAACCCATGCCAGGCTGATTAGGTAACTTGACTCGGATACGCAGGGTGAAACTATTTTGGGTAGATTTTACAATAAAGGATTTTGTCCTAAAAGAAATAGATAAGATCTTATTTGTCTTATTAGATAATATATGATATTGTCTAAAATATATCTTCTTAAAAGTTGTTAGGAAAGATTCCCACTTACTTATATTAGGATATTTGATATCTTACTTTAATTGATGCATATCTTATCCAATATTGCAATTTAATGATTAATTATGATTAATATTACATATTATATTTATTTGAATCAAGATAATGATATCATATTATTTTATCATGAGATGATTTATTTAATATGGTTTTATTTAAATTAGTTAAATTATTTTTGTTATTAATTAGATTAATATTATTGATAATATTTGATATTAAAGTTGCATGTCTATTTTATTATGATATTATTGCATGCGGTGACTAGTATGGCCCACATTAGGATAGATAAATACGATCTGCGTATCGTTATATTTTTCTTGTACACGATTTGCGTATCGTTATGTATTTTTGTAATTTAAATTTCTACAAGAGAGTTTATTCCAATTATATGTAAGACAAGAAGAAAAAGATTCTAAGAAGACCAAAGGATGGAGATCCATGGAGGGTACTAAGGATGGAGATTCAGGAGTAACAAGACCCATGAAGATTAGATCTTTAATTTTGGTTTTTAGGGGCCATACTAGGATCACATTTAATTACTGCATTACTTGAATGTGTAACACCCCAAAAACTTAACCCTTTTGGAAAGGTATTACCGTCAGTGACCCCAGTGTTCCTTAACGAGATCACCCAAGGATTTACCGTTTAAATACAAATCATGAAATACAATGATACAAAATGATAACCTTAATCATATAAAACACGAGTCCCGGGATTACATCTCAATCCCGAATAGGACAAACACAGAGTTTAAATAAATTACAACGGAAATCTTAAACAAGACACAGCGGAAAACTTTTAAAAGATATTACAAAAAGGGTTGTGATCGTAATGATCACCTGCCCAAGGATCTCAACCTGATTAAAGAAATTATTAAAAACGTCGGAAAAACCACCGTCGACTCCATAGTCCTTCTAGTCTTCTCATCTACACTCCATCTGATGTGCCGAATCGAACGGATGACACCAGTCCACATGCGGAGAACAAAGTTCGTGGGTTAGTCTACTTAAATAGACTAGCAAGGGTAAAAAGCAGAGTGGTTCGAGTGATCGAAACCGTTTACTATCATTGTCCCTCGAATAATAACCGAAGGGACGATACATAACCCGACACTTTCACGGAATAACAACAAAGGTATGCATGAGAGAAGATTCTGGAAGACTTCATCTTCACAGAAATCGACTCGAAAAGAGACTCCAAGAGATTGAGTCTTTAAGGAAATATGACAAATCTGGAATGTTTAATAGAATCAAACAACAATGATTTAAAGTTGACTGAGATGCTTCGGTTCACGACCAACCTCATCGCATACAGCGAATCCAGATTGGAAAGAGAACGTACTACATTCAAGTCGAGACGAGCTTTCCTAGCTGCACTATGACTTAGCTGCACTACTCGCCAAAGGTTTATTAATCATGTGCACCCGGGCACATATCTTATTTAATTACAAAACACACATTACTGAAACACATTAATGTTATTAAGAGCGGCACACAGCTTAAATCTCAGGGTGACAATCATGTCAACCCAAATTAAAACACACACAACCCACACGCGGGACTTAACTTCATTATGCCGAGAAACAACGGCGATTATTATTACACCGGGTGACCTTACGTTCACCCTGATTGCACTATACAGCGCTTACAGTTTAATTATGTGTTTAACTGCACTTATCTTATTAAATTACAACACACACACACACAGTGTTGAGGCTTTTAAGAATATTCTGAGAACACGGAAGTTATTAAGACACCGGGTGATCTTACGTTCACCCTGATTTGCACTGCCACAGCGCTTACAGTTTATTTTACAGGGTGACAGTTACGTCCACCCCAATGCACTAGCTAAGTGCTTAAAACACAAGACTGCAATTAAGCTCATCCACTGGCGCTAGCAAGGCGCTTAAAACACTTCAGATCCTTACATGTGGATAAGAAGCATAGGTCATGACCCTTAAATTATTCGGCAATAACCCCGAGGAATATTATGATTTAAAGAAATGACAAATCCTTACTTGGATTAGCGTTCCCACGAATATTAAATTATAAAGAAACGACTAATCCTTACTTGGATTAGCGTTCCTACGCACATTAAATTATAAAGAAACGACTAATCCTTACTTGGATTAGCGTTCCTACGAACACTCGTGTTAACTAAACAGTCTAACACAACAATTATCACATTAAAGCCATCCAGGCAAATAACTTAAACATAGAGATAATAGAAACAGCTAATCCTTACTTGGATTAGTTTTCCTATTAATCCACATAAATGCCCGGAAGGCGATCACAGATAATAGCGTCGTTCTAGCAGATATACAACCTATTATATGATTTTCCAAAATAGTTTATAAAACCTTTTCCAGACAAACACAGATAATCATTCCAAATTAATTACTCAGATAAACAGCTGATAATTAATGTAAATATGGAACGATGAGCAAGAGCGAACCGCCACTTGCCTTAGTCCGCAGATCTGGAACAAAGCAGAGATAACGGGATTTCGGGCTCGACACGCGTATAGCTCCACTAGCATAAACACCTTCGAGTCGACCCAAAAAGGAACCCTAGGTTAGATTCGACAAAGAATAGTACGAATATACGAAAGGACGAAAGAAATCGAAGGATACGAGACCCGATCGAAGGTCTCGGAAGCCAACGCACAACTCCCGGGCAACTACCCTTCACGGCCGGCCACCAACAATTGCGGCGGGCGCCGCCACCATCACGGCGGTCGCCGTCTCAAGCACGGCGGGCGCCGCTCATCGGCTTCCTCCACGGCGGCACCAAGAACTTCACGGCGGTCGCCGGCCACAACACGGCGGTCGCCGTCCCCAACACGGCGGTCGCCGTCCACAACACGGCGGTCGCCGTTCCTGGCGGCGATCGCCGTCTCCCTGGCGGCGGTCGCCGTCGCTGAACAGAAACTTAAAAACGGACGAGAAATCTTACCCGCGACGCTCGATTTGGTTCGCCTTTCGCCTTGCTTGGCTTCTAGGCTTCTAAGGGCCTTCCAAGTCTCCTTTGTCCACCGAGAACGACACCAAACGAGCCTCCAATGATCCATGAGAGCTTTCCGAGAGAGAGCGTTTTTCTTTGGGAGCGTTTTTGAGAGACGAGAAATGGACAGCGTAATGGCGTTTTTCACACCCTTTCTAGCTTCACCCATGCCCTCTGGCTTGTTGGGAGCCAAAAAGCCTTACAATTGTGCCCTTGGGTATTAACCCATGGTTAATCCATTTGCACCTCTTGGGCAATAGCCAATTGGGTAGAGATTTGGTATTAATCTTAACTTGCGATAACAAAAGTCGTACACGAACGAGTATAGACTTCCAACAGGTCTTAACTGTATAATTCTTCACTGAGAAAAATATTACAGATACAGAGCACATTACAGAATGTCTCTGACTTTCTGAATTAAATCCGACGTACGGGTGTTCGGGAAAATTCCAAAAATTCCCAGAATAATCCTTACAGAATTACGGGGTATCACAGAATGCTTTATTATTTCCCACTTTGCATGCTTGCTTGTTTGTTTATGCTATTTTGTTCACTAGTAAATAAACAATCATTGCATGTTTAAGTCCCTTAACAGAATATTGAGATAATTCCTTTCCATATCATAACCATGAGGCCCTTGGGATTCGTTGGATAGTTTTCGTCCTAGCGAGGTGTCCTTCCTTGACCTTGGGATAGTGCGGGTATGTCTAATAGGGGCATGCTGCCTTGGTATGGTTACACTCAACAAGAGACCAAAAGGCTCAGTTTTGGATCTTGAGGCATAAGGATGAGTCTTACATAAGATGTGGCCATCAATCAAGAATTATAAGGTGTTATAATTAGTAACGGGTTTATTTACCTTGATTACATAAGACTTGGGGAAGTGCCTTAGTATGCTCGAGTTTCATCTAAGATAGGATCTTGGAATCATTTTACTCACAAGGGACAATTTAATTGAGTAGAATGTGCAAAAACTTATTGTTTATAGCTTGTCTAAATTTTAAGTTCTTGCATGTCAAGCATAATTTATCTGCATGTTTTATTCCGTTTTTGTAGTTACTATGTCTTCTGAACACCTCAAATTCACTCTCCGCTCAATTGTTGAGAAAAACAAGTTGAACGACACAAATTTCTTTGATTGGGAAAGACATATGAGAATCAGTCTCAGGTCTGAGGGACAAGAGGATGTTCTTGAAACCCTCATCCCAGAGTTGACTGCCACCTCATCTGATGAGGAGAAGGCAAGGCACAAATACCTGGAAGAAAAGAAGAGGGGAACAGTCTCCACTTCAGGTATTTACGTTACTGAAATCTTATCAACCAAGTCTCATTCTTGGATATTAGATTCCGGATGTGGTTCTCACATTATTTCGAATGTGCAAGGACTAAGAAATAGGAGACAGTTGCAGAAGGGTGAGATAGATCTGCGCGTTGGAAATGGAGCAAGGGTTGCTACACTTGCCATCGGAGATTATAGTCTACCTCTACCTTCTGGATTAGTTTTAGAACTTTATAATTGTTATTTTGTTCCTTTTATTACTAAGAATTTGATTTCAATTTCAGTTTTGAACCTTTAGGGTTATGAATTTGTCATTAAGGATTGTTTTTCCATTTATAAGAATGATATTTTCTATGCTCGAGCCCATGTGAGTAGTAGTGGACTATACATGCTGGATCTCAAATCTAAAATTTATAACGTAGATACAAAGAGGCAAAAGTCGAATATAAGTGAAGCCAATCTATGACACTGTCGCTTGGGTCACATTAGCATCAAACGCATGAAGGAACTCCAAACAGTTGGTAGCCTAAAGTCATTTGATTTAGAATCATTTGAAACATATGAGTCATGTCTGATGGGCAAGATGACAAGGTCACCTTTCACTGGTACGAGTGAGAGGACTACTGAGCTTTTAGCTCTCATACATACCGATGTGTGTGGACCTATGAGCATAGAAGCTAGGAGAGGCTATCGATACTTTATTACATTTATTGATGATTTTAGTAGATATGGGTATATTTACTTAATGAAGCATAAATCTGAGTCCTTTGAAAAGTTTAAAGAATTCCAGAATGAAGTTGAGACACAGACTGGCAAGAAGATAAAGGCACTCCGATCAGATCGAGGGGATGAATATCTGAGCCAAGAATTCGACCATCACTTGAGGAGTTGTGGCATTTTGACACAACTGACTCCACCAGGCACACCACAGTTGAATGATGTATCTGAGTGGAGGAATAGGACATCGTTAGACATGGTCCGTTCAATGATGAGTTTTGCTGATCTTCCTACATCCTTTTGGGGATATGCCCTCACCACTGTTGCGTTCACACTAAACAGGACTCCGTCACGATCAGTTGATAAGACACCACATGAGATATGGTATGGAAAAGTTACTAGTTTGTCATTTCTGAAGGTCTGGGGATGCAAGGCTTATGTAAAGCATTTACTATCTGACAAGCTAGCACCCAAATCAGACAAATGTTTCTTCATAGGTTATCCCAAGGAAACAAGGGGATATTATTTCTACAATCCCACTGAGAACAAAGTGTTTGTTGCTCGGGATAGTGTCTTTTTGGAAAAGGATTTCTTTTCCAAGAAGCCAAGTGGGAGAAATGTTCAGCTTGATGAGATTCAAGCTGAGCAACAAACCCAACAACATGAGGACATAGACGATGTCACTGAGGAACTTGACTTTGGAGGTGTACCTTCTCAAAGGGAAACCGCCCAGATCCAAGATGCAATTCTTCAAGTTGATGAAGCACCTGAGGTCCCGCATACAGATGTGGTCAACCCAGCAGCTGAAGTCTCTCCTATTGTTGGACCACTTTGGAGATCAGACAGGCTAAAGCAGCAGCCTAGACGTTATGAGGATTACGTCTTGACTGCTAGCATTGACGTTATACTTTTAGAGAATGGCGAGCCTGCGACCTATAAGCAAGCGATGGCGGACTCCGACTTCGAGAAATGCCTGGAAGCCATGAAATCCGAAATGGACTCCATGTCTGAGAATCAAGTCTGGGACTTGATAGTTTTGCTTGATGGGGTAAAACCCATTGGATGCAAATGGGTCTTTAAGATCAAGACAGACAAGGATGGAAACGTTTTTGTCTATAAGGCAAGACTAGTTGCCAAAGGATTTAGACAGGTTCATGGTACTGACTATGATGAAACGTTCGCACCGGTCGATATGATCAGGTCCATTAGGATACTCCTAGCGATTGTCGCTCATCATGATTATGAGATTTGGCAGATGGATATCAAGACCGCTTTTCTAAATGGATATTTAGAAGAGGATGTATACATGATGCAACCAGAAGGTTTTGAGGATCCAGAGAACCCTAGGGGAATATGCAAGCTTAAGAAGTCCATCTATGGACTTAAGCAAGCATCCAAGAGTTGGAATCTTCGTTTTGATTTCATCAGATGCGAAGAAGAGCCCTATGTCTACAAGAAGTTTTGTGGGAGCAAAGTGGCCTTCCTAGTTCTATATGTGGATGACATATTACTCATTGGGAATGACATTCCTATGCTGGAGACAGTTAAGGAGTGGCTTAAGAAGTATTTCTCAATGAAGGACTTGGGAGAGGCCGAGTACATATTAGGCATTAAGATCTATAGAGATAGATCTAAGAGACTTATTGGTCTGAGTCAGGGAACTTATGTAGATAAGGTCCTTGAAAGATTCAATATGATGAACTCTAAAGAAAGGGTTCTTGCCTATGCAGTATGTCTTACATCTCAGTAAGAGCCAATGTCCTAAGACACCTGGTGAAATTGAGAGCATGAGCAGGATTCCCTATGTCTCAGCCATAGGATCCATCATGTATGCAATGACTTGTACTCGCCCGGATGTTGCATTTGCTTTGAGCATGTGTAGCAGGTACCAATCAAACCCGGGTGATGCACATTGGTGTGCAGCCAAGAACATCCTGAAGTACTTAGGAAGGACTAGGGATGATCTCTTGATATTTGGAGGTGATGACGAGCTGGTCGTCAAGGGCTATACTGATGCGAGTTTCCAGATAGACATAGATGATTTTGAATCTTAGTCTGGATACGTCTTCATTCTGAATGGAGGAGCCATCAGCTGGAAAAGCTCGAAGCAAGGGACAGTAGCAGATTCTACAACGGAGGCAGAATACATTACTGCGGGAGAAGCAGCTAAGAAGGTTGTCTGGATTAGGTAGTTCTTAGCTGAGCTCGGTGTTGTTCCTAGAACTTCTAGAGCTATTGACGTCTATTGTGACAACATTGGCGCCCTTGCTCAAGACAAGGAACCTAGCTCTAGCTCCAAGTCCAAACACGTTCTGCGGAAGTATCACTTGATCAGACACATCGTTGATAGAGGTGATGTGATGATGTGCAAAGTGAACACACACGACAACATTGCAGATCCTTTGACCAAGCCTATGTCTAGGCCCAAGCATGATAGTCACACTCGGGCCAAGGGACTCAGACACATTAGAGAGTTTTTTTGAGACATTGTTTGTTTTATGATAAACCTTGTTTATTGTTATTACAAACATTTATGCTTGACTTATATATATGAGTTTCATATTATTATTTAATCATTGCTTGGGATTAGATAAAGTATCCAAACAATTTAATAATTATCAAATAGGCTCATCAAAACTGTTTTGGTGAATGAAACCCCATTAAGTGAACTGAAATTATGAAACTGTTAGAAGTCCATGGTCTAAGTCGTTAACTTGGATACAAATGACTTAATCGAAATACCATATTGTGATATTGATTGATAACACCGGGTTTCATGTGTTATATGGACATAGAGATGTCTAATCGATTACATATATGTGTATACCGATACATATCGGACAGACCAACCTTAGGACTCCTCAAGGCTTTGTTGCGGAGTTCTAGGATTATTCATGATTAGTGAGTTCCTTAGACATGAGTATGATATAGTTATCATTTGACTGCTGGTATGTCTTTGACGATGTCAAACGCTGACCGTAACAAAAATTATAAAGGCAGTGATTGGGATTGCCAAAAGTTGAGTGGGAGCTGTAGTCTTACAAGATTGAATATGTCCTCCTATTCCATGTATAACACGATACATTTGGAAAGGATTGGTGTCTCGGCCACTTGAAGAGTGAGAACTGTGAAAACGCATGGCCATTTTTGAATGGATTATTAGTAATCATCTGGATTGACAGTTTGATCTCAAGAGTTCAAGAAACGTATTTGACGGTAAAGATGAGTTTTATCATATAGTCAAATAAGACACTAAGTGACAAAGGAATTTTAACATTGCACATTTGTTTTAAAGACAAGTGGGAGATTGAAGGAATTGTGTCTTTTAATCAAAGGTGCAATTACTGATTATAAAGTGAGACCATTTATGGAGATATTTAATCCGGTGATTTTAGGTAGTCATAGTGCTTTGCTAGAAGCCAACTATGATTTATAGACTATATGTTATAAAGTATGTCATAAAGTCTATTGTTATTATTATCGGGTCCTACGAGGTCACACCCTTAGAGTTTGGACTGGATCAGTCTATTGGGAGACATATTATATAAAGTATATGATATAAAGTTATATATGATATGACTTGGGAGATAAGGCTTAATTAATAAAAAAGAGTTATTATTAATTATAAAAGATATAGTTATTTAGGAAATAAGATATCTACACATTGTAATATAAAAGGAGGGCTTTTAGGAAAAGCCCATAACCCTAATTTACACCAACATACACGGCTGCCACCATCTCCCAAATTTCTCTCGTTCGCCTTTGATCCTCGCTCTAGCAACCGAGTCCTAGGTGATCCAGATCCAAGCTCGGGTGGACCAAATAGAGGAGTCACACGTGAGGCTCTATCCTCTCCATTCCAGCAGATTGAAACACGCATCAAGATGTATTTAATTATTCCTATCTATGATCTATTTGGTTTATGCATGAGATCCTTGGTTAGATACTTAGATGTTAGAAAAACGTTTCCTGAAATTCCGCTTTATGCATCTAAAATCCCTACATTTATCAAATCTGAATGACCCAAATTGATTCTCAATTTTCTTTTAAATAACGGTTCTCACGTGATTCATAGATGTACACGATCAAATTATTAGAGTAGAATTGGAAGGATTATATATTTTTACTAGATTGAATATGACAGCAGATGTCCTTTCATGCAAAAAAAATATCATTTGCTAAAGTCTTTACAGGAGGGAGAGCACTTAGACTTGTATGTCCTGGCCTATTGGATACTAGCTTCTTCCCAATCCTTGTCAACAAGGTACGCCGGTTCTTGAATTTCCAGCATATAGCTCGTGATATACATTTTTTAAGCTAGCGTATACTATCTGAAAGGAGGGTGCATATGTATACTATATAACACTGTCATCCAATTTGTTAAGAGTCACCAAAAATAATTGATGAGGAGTTGAATTCAGCTATTTGTTAAATTCAAAATTTTGAACCGGGTCACCTTCATTTGAAAAACTATTTGAAACGATCAAGGATAGATGGGAATATTGTTAAATTCCTGCATGGAACTTCCGTATAGCTAGAACTAAAATATATATTCTCAAACCAGAAGAATTTTAGCCACAATAGATCAAAGATCAATTTTCAATTTACCTTATAAGAGAAGTACTGTAAACGTACTTGATCAACAAAAGTCGATCTCCAAAAACTCACAGTATATGCAGCATAGTACGTAGATCTTGTTGAGAATTGGGTAAAGCCCTACGTCCGGGAAACTAAAATAAAAATTGTCAATATATTAGGTAGGGTCTACGCATAGTTTAATTTTAAACTTTTATATTAGAAAGTGAATGTCATATTGACCTCACCTCACCTCACCTCTCCTCTCTCGATTCTACTTTAATGGACCTACCTACTTTGGGCTCATCTTAAGGAAGGACTTTGTTATTTTTTAACATAATCCATGTCCAAATAGATACTATGCCATATATAATACAGTATGTTATAGCTGAAATGTTAAACTTTTTTTTTGGTAAAAAGGGAGGTTATACCCATTTACTCTAAGAAACGAAACTTATATATATTCGCGCATCCAGTTATCTATTTGTAAGACATGGTATTTACAATATTACTCTCTACATTACTCATATAACAATCTCATAGTACATATGAATGAGTAGGTCACGCCAAATGAACACTTAGTGCATAAATGTTGGATAATAATTCACCAGAAGTTTTATTTTGATGATGGCAGAGTTAGAATGTGAGGGTAGTTTTGCAGTGAAGAAAACAAGGGTGAAATGTGTCAAACCATATATACTGTCATTTATGCATCAGGCCAGCTTCTGGCTTGAGGTTTCTCTCTCAAATGACATGACTCATTCCCGGAATTTGCTTCAACATCAAACATTGTGAACATCAACCAAATACAAACGGCTTTATTATCCCTCTTCCAGACTTCCACACCACGAAAAGAAGAAAAGAAAAAGGGTAATTAACAAAGCTGGAAAGTTACTATAGAACCATTCATCTGACATAAATTTTGTAAGTGTGACTTTTCTTTTTATTTCTGAAAGGCCGGTATTGCTAATAATAAGCCTTTTTTTGCCTTAGAAAATTGAAAAGCGAGCAATGTGATGTTATTTTGTTACCTTATTTTTGCTTAAAGTTGAAATTCCCGTTCTCATATTTTAGAAAAAGTTGTAAATAAATTTCTCAACTAATTTTTGTCACAATTGGTAAAATGCTATAATTTAAACTTTGAACATTTATCTGTAATATTAAAATTCTAAAACGATAAGATTTTGGGCCAATAGTCTCTTAATCAAAGTTAACAAACAATATCATAGAATAAGGATTTTAGATGAACAAAAAAAGACTTAAACATTCATTTGTAGCTATTCTAAAAATTCAAGGACTGTAATTGATTGACCAAGAAAAGTTGGGACACCCACTCACTTTCTTTGATGTTCATAAAGTTTGATGAATAATTAAAAAGTTGAAGACCTTTTTTGTAATTTGTTCTAAGACTCAAGGACGATCAATGTATTATACCTTCTTTCCATACAATGCTATAATGTTCTTTCTTTTTCAAATATGGTGCTTCATTCAATCTAATAGAACATGGTTTCAAATTTTTAGCCCCTTATAAATTTATAGTGTCTTATACATTTTAAAAAAGATAGTTTGTCCTAGAATTGTGAGAGTATTGTTTTAATTATTCAACCTGGGTTCAAGTACTCTCATCTCAAAATTTCCAAAACTCTGATTTTACAAAATACAACTTATTTTTGTTCTAATCTTCACTTTTTAGAAGTTCAAACACAAACATTGAAATTATGTACTTCTTATGATGGACAATTTGAAAACACCGCAACTCTATAATATTTCGTAACTCGACAACACAACAAAACCCTAGACCATCACACATGGCTATATAATAATTTTAGACAGGTTGAGAATATGTGAAAAAGTTCCATGCAGATTTCAGATGAGAATTTAAATACAAATTTACATGCCTTGAAAAATAAGTTACTATGCACAAGATAGATATCTTACAAGTAAAAGACAATCTATCCTAATAAGATAAGATTCACTAATATAATCTTTAATCCTCCCCCTCAAGTTGGAGCATGAGGACCGATAATGCCCAACTTTCCCAGAAGATGAGAAAATTGCACTTTCCCAAGAGCTTTGGTGAAGATATCAGCTAGTTGATTCGTTGTAGATATATGAGGGTTAGCGACGGCCAGCCTGTACCTGATTACGAACTAAATGACAATCAATCTCAATATGCTTGGTGCGTTCATAAAACACCGGATTGGCAGCAATATGCAATGCGGTCTGGTTGTCACCGAATAGACGCATAGGGGATGCGTGATGAACACCAAGTGATCGAAGTAAAGACTTCAACCAAAAAAGCTTACGACACATAGAAGCCATAGATCGATACTCAACTTCAACAGAGGAACGCAATACAGTAGCCTACTTCTTAGTCTTCCAAGAGATGGGAGACTTACCAAGCATGACAAAATACTTGTAATAGAGCATCGGGTGAGAGGACAAGATGCCCAGTTAAAATCGCAATAGGCCATGAGCTGGAGTGAACTATCAGCAGAGAGAAGCAGGCCTTAGCCCAAGTGGCCTTTCAGATAATGCAAGACTCGAATCGCCGCATGCAATGAGCGACCTTCGGACCCTACATGATTTGGGCAAGAGTATGCACAACAGAAGATAACCCTGAACATGTGATGGTAAGGTAAATAAGGCGACCCACCGTCAATGATATCGCTCTGGGGCATCAAACACGGGCTTGTCAATGGTAGCAAGCTGATGATGTTGCTCCATGGGAAAGGAGCAGGGCTTGGCAACGAGTAGCCTTGCTTTAGATAAAATGTCGAGAGTATACTTCCATTGAGACAGAAGCTGTAATATCCCACTTAAATAGAAGGGTAAAATGATAATTTCAAAGTGATAAAAATAAAAGTTTGGAAATTTATTTTATTTCTTTTAGATGAGTAATTTAAATTTTTATGAACTTAGGTTCAAAGGTTGGATTATGATAATTTTTGGTACAAATTATCAAATGAGTTATAATAGTATGGTGTTGAAATAAATAAATAAATATAACAATGAATGTAATTTTAGAATTTTTAAATAACAATAAAGGTCAAAAGAATTATTATGTTGTCCATAAAGGGATAGAATAATAATTGTCCTAAGATGTTATTTCTTTAAGCTAAGGATGATTTACATTATGATTAACTTTGTGTTAACTATAATTTAGATAAAACTTATCAATTTTGACTTAGAATATTTAAATCAAGATTAACTAATTTTTGTTAAGGATTTAAGTATGGTCAAATTCATAAGAAAATAACTTATGCTTATTTTAACCTAAGTTAAAATTTTCTATACTATAATTTTGGGTTAAAATAATATTATAAACTTAGAATATTAAAATAAATAGGTTTGAGTAAATTTTGAAATTTTTAAAAGTTTAAATAAGGGCATTTTTATCACAACTTTAGAAAGTTGGACAAAATGTGCAAATATGCTAAAATTGGGGGTATATAAATACCCAGAAATGGCTGTCTTTTTCCCAGCCCCAAAACTCCATTTTCACGTGAGCTTAATCTCCCTTTTAATGGAGGATTTTCAACCTTCTTGGATCCGATTGAAGCCATTAACTATTGGACATTCAAGAGGACATTATAATACACGTAATTCATCATTTAATCGGATTTAATATCAACAAAATTGGTGAAATTTTATCCCCAAAACCAACGTGTCGTCCATGGGACCGATTCAATGTAATGCAAAATTGGATCAAATCGTCTTCAATTTGATTTTATGAAATTTAAAATTAAATTAATTATAATTGTTATAATATTATCTTATATTATGAATGAGTAAATTATGACTATTCATTTGAATAATATTTTGACTTAGAAAATTTTAGGACTATAAATAAATTATGTTATTAATTTATTTATGATATAATTATTTAGAATATATGAGTAATTAATTTTTAATCGTAGAAATAATCATTTAATCGAAAAGCCTTGAAATTAATTTATTTATGGGTTAAATAAAGTCAATAAGAAATTGAGACATTGTATCCTTCAAATATTGATATTGAATAAATTATCTAATATGATTTATTCATTGTGTATGATTTGGGTATGTCTCGGAATTGCGTTGGAACGGGAAAAAAGCAGGGAGCCGATTTGCTTTTCGAAAGCAACCATCTCTGAAATACCGTTCATCTTCTTCGTGATTCAAGGCAAGTGACGGTTCACTCTTGCTAATTTATTTTATATTTTTCTTAATTGACAATTAATCTATTGTCTTTATTAAGTTGGGATAAATATTCTTAATTTCTTATTTGGGAACTTGTGTGTATAAAATGTTGTGTAAAATGAACTTTTTTATTAGGTTGTATGTATGCTGGCTATAACCCTTATATATATATATATTATTATTATTATTATTATTATTATTATTATTATATGGTGCTAGATAATAATTGGTGTGGGTTGTTGTACTTTGGTGTAGATAATAATTGCTAGTTAGCAGGAGTATTCGTAGGAACGCTATTATCTAGTGATGTTTAGCTGTTTCTTTATAACTGAGTATTAGGAAGATAATTGCCCTAATACTTTTGGTCATGACTTACCCTTATTTTATATAAGTGGTGGTGCACTTATCTAGTGCCAAAATTCGGGATTCGTCCCATGTTATATATCTCATTGCGAGATTGGTGTGGATTAAAAGCTTTAACGTAACTGCTTGTTTTGGAATTAAATAAGATAAGTGTCGTTTTGCACATAATTAATATACCCTCGGGCGAGAAGTACAACGTGAAACTCGCCCGGTCTCTTGTCTAAAGTAAGTCCCCTTTCCAATCTGGATTCACATTACGCGGTGAGGTTGGTCGAGGACCCAAATATTCATCGAGATGTTTTTATAACTTTGTGTGTGACATTTTAATGTTCCCAAACAAATTCATGTAATTTTCCATAAGACTTAATTCATGGGAGTCTTCTCTTTAAGCATCCCTTTCTTCATTCTTTTCAGTAGAAGTCTATAGTCATATACCGTTTACCGAGTTTTATTCGGGAAACAAGGGTAGTGATTGTTTACGACTACGAAAACCAATATGTTTTCACCCTTGCATAGTCTTTCATTAGACTAACCAACCGTTTTTATTCCTTACACGGTTGTCTGGTGTCATCCGTTCGATACGGCACATCAGAGGTTGGTCCCCGACGATTTGAAGTAACCAATCGAAGAGAAGGCTTGCAGTTGAAGGTTGTGTACTAAAGTAATATTTCTGAGTTTGTTGTTAAGTAAATGTAATATGTATACGGACTAGTCATGTAATTAGGGTATCTTTAAAAAGTCTTCCGTTGTAATTTCACATTATTTGTATCACCGTCCTTCTCAATTTACGAGAGGAGTTTTAATAAAATATTGACTTTTCTTTATACTAAAGTCTTCTGCTATTGTGTCACTATTTAACATTTATTTATGTATTTAAGCTTAATTGTTCTAATTAAAGCCTAGGGTGACTTTGGACATTAACGTCTGAGGTCACTGGCGTATGGCACTACCGACATAAGTCGGGGTGTTACAAAAGCAAGTCGGACGAACTACAAGCAATATCAATCCCAATGAAGTATTTCAACATACCGAGGTCTTTCATGTGAAAACACAAACTCAGATATGCCTTAAAGCGGATAATAGTGGGAGCATCATCGCCAACAATAATCAAATCATCAACATAGACGAGAACCTGCAAAGTGGTTCGGTCGTCAATATAAGAGAAGAGAGAGAGTAGTCTGCGTAGCCCTAAACAGAAACCAAACGCACGCAGCGCAACAGACAACTTGGCAAACCAATTCTGAGGAGCTTGTCGTAGTCCGTAAAAGGGACTTATAAAGACGACAAACATGATAGGAGGGAACCCCACGTAACCCGAGAGGAGGCTTCATGTACACTTCCTCATCAATGGTTTCACCATGCAAAAATGCATTGTGAACGTCCATCTGATTAAGTTCACAACCCGAAATAGTAGTAACAAATAGAAAGACATGTACAGATGTCATCTTGGCAACCAGAGCAAATGTCTATGTGAAGTCAACACCCTCAACTTAACGATTCCTAAGAACAACCAAACGAGTCTTGTATCGCTCAATAGACCCGTCAGACTTGTATTTAATATAGTAGACCCATTTGCAACCTATGGGTTTCTTCCTTGGAGGTAGAGTTGATATCTACCATGTGCCATTTCGTTCAATTGCCTATAGCTCTGACAACATAGAATCTCGCCAATGCACATGTCGGACAACCTCTGGCCCTCTGTGAATGCTGCTAGAAACCGAGCATGGGAAGTAGAGAAATTAGCACAAGAAACGAAAGTCGCGATAGGGAAGAGAGTACCTGAGGGCAATAAGATTGGTGTGGGCAAAGCGGGTGTAGCGTGGGGTCAACTTGCAGAATTGTACGACAGACATAGTCTCGTAGATGAACCGAAGGATGACGGTCCCTAGAGCTTTTTCGAACAGGTCTTGATTCGGTGTCGGTAGCAAGAGGAGCGGTTGAGTCATTGCTCCCTCTGTCTTGCAGCGCCTGCTCGCTCAAAGGTAGTGCGACCACAACTTGAGACGGAGCGAGTGGCTCAGTCGGAGCAAGTAGCAGTAGTAAGGGCTCGTCGAAATAGCAGCCGACTGAGAATGGGGTTGCACTGGTGTCATCGCAAGAGAAGACGATGTGCCATAAGAAAAAACTGTCTCAAAGAAAACGGCGTTGCGACTCACAAATATGTGTCGACTTTCAAGATCATAAAAACGCCATTCACTCTTCCCAAAAGGATATTAGAGGAAGATACACCTGCGATTGTGCGAGGAGAACTTATCCCTACTGGGAGGCAATTGAGAAGCGAAGCAAAGGCATCCAAACACGCAAAACGAGTGGTAGGGAGGTGTACGATTACATTGCAGTTTGTAGGGGATGTGACCATCTGAAGTCGGAGATGGAGTGTGGTTGATGAGAAACACAACAGTGGAGAGACATTTAGCCCAAAACTGGAGAGGCATGTGAGCTTGAAAACGCAAAGCACGCGCAACATTAAGAATATGTCGGTGCTTACACTCAACCCAACCATTTTTTTGAGTAGTATACACACACGAAGTCTCACAGTGAATGCCCTCAGTATCAAAATAGGAATAAAGAGGAAGAAACTTCATTCCGTGTTGCACTTGCTAATTGCGCAAAAGATAACAAATTGCACGTTTAAATTGGGAATAAATAAAACATGAAAAGACATCAATCGCCCATGTATAAGTTGCCTTCATGAGAGGTGGACGACATATTACCATCTGGCAATTTGATGGAAACTGGTGGCACTTCAACTAAGTCCCAAAGAAGACTTATGTCACCCGTCATATGGAAAGATGCGCTTGTGTAAAAAATCCAAGAGGAAGACACACCAGATTTATCGGCTGATTTCATAGCGTTAAACGTATTGTAACACCCCCAAATTTAACCCCATTTGGAAGCGCTACTGCCGATGACCCCGGGCGAAAACCCCGAAGTCACCCCAGGCTTTTCCGACGTCATAACTGACTTAAAACACAGTTACGATACTAAAATCATAACTTTTATTAAACCACATGGTCGCGGAATTACACGATTCCTAAAACGACCCAAATACATCATCAATACAAAAATCAGAATTTACAACGGAAGACTTATAAACAAAATACAAAATAGCAAATAGCACAGCGGAAATCGTTTTAAACACAAAGCGACAAGACAAGTTGTCGAAAACAAAACACCGTTCATATTCATAGTCGCTCTAGCCTTCACTGAACAGCAACACACCTGATGTGCCGAATCGAACGGATGACACCAGCCAACCATGCAAGGAATATAACGGTTGGTTAGTCTAAATGAATAGACTAGCAAGGGCACAAAGCAGAGTGGTTCGAAGCAGTCGCATTAGGTTAGACTCATCGTCCCTCGAATAATAACCGAGTACGCTAGTCAACCATCATACTCCTACTAGAATATCAAAAGGTATGCACAAGAGAAGATTCTGGAGACCAAGTCTCACAGCAATCAATCCCAAAAAGAAGACTCCAAAATGAAATGAGCCTTATAGGAAACATGATAACAAATGTTGGAAAACATATCCAAACACACACAACCACATCACACAAGTATCGCATACGAGCGATTTACAACTAAGACGAGCTTTTCCTAGCTGCACTAGCGCCTAGCTGCACTACTCGCCAAACATTTTAAATAAGTGCTTACTCATACGGCACTTTAATAATATGGTCAAGGCATTTTCATTATGTGCATACTCATGGCACGTATCTTATTTAAATGACCACACACCACATCACGTTACAAGCTTTTACATACATGTCCGCCACTCGCGAAACACATATCGAACCGGGTTGTGACACCTGCAGAGTGCACCACTTCTTACTCCACTCGAGTATAGAAGTTAGTCATGACTCACCAATTTATTATAAAGAGACGACAGGACCTCCATCCATTGTCCCTACGAATACTCGTGCTAACTACACAGTTAAACACACAAACACACCACACAGAGCCATCACGGCCCCACCTGCACAACTATCCATATCTATGCCCACCTGGCAAACACCCTAGATTTAATAATCTAAACACACACAATAAATCACATCAAAGTCCCTTACGGCCTTCACCTGCACAAATCTAGAATAGACTAGTGTCGGTTCTAGCAAAATATACAACCTAGTATAATATCTTCTTTTTAATCACATAACGTTATCAAACAATTCCAACATAATTAACAATCATCCCAAATTAATTAACAACAAAACTATTGATAATTAATTGAAATATGGAATGATGAGCAAGAGCGAACCGCCACTTGCCTAAATCCGCAGAAGCTTAAGCAAAGCTTAGAGACAACGGGCTCCTGGATCTGAAACTGGAGCAAATCTTGGATAATAAATCCCTAAGAAATGGCCCATAACAAGACCCTAAGTTAGATTCAATACACTTATATATGAATCTAAAAGAATACAAGAAGAAATCAAAGGAAACGAGCAAAGCCCAAAGCCAAACCACAAAACACACAACTCGGACACAATACCGCGATCGCGGCAGGTCGCGGTCGGTCGCGGTTTTCGTGTTGTGACAGTGGCTAGCTCGCGAGACGACAATGGAGAATTTCTTACCCAAACCGATTTGTTTGCCTTCGATTTGTCTATGGTTCGATCTCCCAACACCACAAAGCTTCACACAACACTCAAGAGCACCTTCTCAACTCAAGAGACACTCGAAATCTCCCATACACGAAGCTCCAAAACTGCTCAACAATGGTGAAAAACAGAGGAGAAACAGAGGAGGAAGAATAAGGAAGAAGAAGAGAAAGAGAGCTCCGGTTCTCACCCCTTTTATAGCCCAAATCCGAGCCTCCACCAAGGGAAACACGTAGGGAACAAGGGAACAAGCCAAAGCCAGCTGGAGAGCCACCTGCCCTTCCAGAAAAATCAGAAAAAAAAACAGAGCTACAGTAACCGCCACGCGAGGAAGACGACACTACTCAGCAAAAGGCATTACCGCGATCGCGGCCGATCGCGTCAGGTCGCGGTTCATCGCGGTCAATCGCGGTTGATCGCGGTTTCTGGCCGACTTCACTTATTCTTATTCGAACTTGGTTCGGATTAAATTTCTTAACTCCGGGTTAAATATATTCGTATACTAACGACAATTTAACCCCGAAAACACTTCAACTGTATTATATAATGCTCGGAAAATTTTACAGAGCTCAGACCCCTTTTGAGAAGGTCCGAGACTCACTGAATTAAATCCGTCTAGCAATTCGGGCATAAGAAAAATTTAAAAATAATTCAAAATACCCTTAAAATTACGGGGTGTTACACGTATGCATCACGATTGTCCATTGAGACAGCGCAAATCTGAAAGCATGACAATCAGAGTCGTTCAACGGCGTAGAAGCAGGAGCACTCATGTTATGCACCGAATTTGTAGCACCATATGTGGTGCGATCTTTGCGTGAAGAAGCTGATGGCGGTACACATGAAGAACTAGCAGCAAATGCTTTGGCAAGTGGCTATATTCTCTTTGAGCCAATCGGGAAGCCCATGGAGATGGTAACAAGTAGGCTTGTCATGGTCGGTTTTCCCACAGTGAGCTCAAACAAGGGATTTGCGATTCACTGGTGGATCTGAAGGCGACGACGATACTGAACTTTGATTGGGGGCGGCGAGCAGCAAAGGCTACACTTTCAGTGGACGAGGAGACTCGCGATTTAACGACCGTCTTGAGGCGTTCTTCTTGAACAACAAGCACATACACGCGGTTCAGATACGGAAGAGGATCTTGAGCCATAATGTTGGAGCGAAGGGTTCCAAATGAGGCATCGTCGAGGCCCATCAAAAATTGATGTACCCTTTCTTCCTCTTGTTCTTCAGTCAAGTAGGAGTTCAAGTTGCAAGTACACTTTCCACAAGAGCAACTACGGGGTGGAGCGTAGGTGTTGATCTCATCCCAAAGATTCTTCAAAACACCATAATACGCGGCAACCCTCTGATCGGTCTAACGACAACGAGCAATTTTAGACCGCACCTAGAGCTTTCGTGGTTTCCAATATAAAAAGTTGACACAAGTCATCCCACAACTCCTTAACAGTATCAAAGTACGTAATAGACGAATGAATGGATGGATAGATAGAGTGAACGACCCATCCGACTAGCATCGAGTTCACTTGCAACCAATCATCAAGAAAGGTATGATTCGTCGCATCAGGGCTCGGTTTGAGTATAGTTCCTTCAACAAAACCGAGCTTTCTTTTTGCTCTAAGTGAGTTGCGTATCGCGATCACCCATTCACTATAGTTATCGCCTTTCAAAGACACTTGGCAAATCAAGAGGCCCGGATGATCGGACGGATGAAGGTAATACGGAGAATAAAAATCCAGTTCATCTTTCTTGGCTCTAGTAGTGTTGGTCATGGTGACACAGAGATTGAGCATCGAAAGCAAGAAAAGTGTTCAGTGGAAGAAAACAAAGAATCTAGCAACGACGGAAGGAAGCTTCGATGGCGGACCTAGGGCAATAGAGGGGGTTAATGGTCGTGTTTTAGGAAAGGCTCTGATACCATAATAATTTTAGATAGGCTGAGAATATGTGGAAATTGTTTTTTGCAGATTTCATTGACAGATGAGAGTTTAATACAAATTTACATGCCTTGGAAAATAAGTTATTATGCACAAGATAGATATCTACAAGTAAAAGATAATTTATTCTAATAAGATAAGATTAACTAATATAATCTTCAATATTATACCACAACCAGGAATGGAAAATTGCTCATTCGATTTCTTCCCAAAAACCGTATATTAAAAATAAATATTCTTAGAAATCAATGGACACAAATTAATTTTGACGGCTCTAGAAACTATGGTTATGAATCTCATATTGAAAATATTCTTAGAAATCATCAAGGTAACATTTTACACCTTGATAAGAAACAATTCCATAATTTACCTATATAACAAACTAAGGCCTATGCAGCTCTAGAAGGTGTTCGCCGAGTTGTTGCCTTGGGAATTAATAAGAGGGCAATAACCTAACAATTATTATCTATTTATAATCTATCTGGAAAATACCATGGGAAATCCAATCAATTATTATTGACATCCAATCTCTATTACATTGTTTCAATTTTGTATATTTCTTCCACTGCAACAAGGAATCCAACAAACCATGTGACTACCTTTCAACACATGATATAAGTGTAACTCAGTCCGTAATGTCATCCACGCAGTTACAACACCAAGTGTATCATCTTCACGTTTGTATACTAGTAGACGTGAGTTCTTACAAATGAACTCAACCTCTAAGGTTGCTTGTAAAATTTTTGCAAAAATCATTCGTTGGCGATGATTTAGGCATGTCCTTCACCTTATAAGGGATACTAATGTTTGCCATGTAACACAAAAAAAAGGAAAAAAACTTTCATCCCAATTTTTTCTTTACTTTGTCTTTTTTATTTGATAAATTATGGAAATAATATATATATTTAAAATTTAGTAAAGGATCCCCAAAAATAATTGGACAACTTTGTTCAAGTATACCATCATAGGAAATGCATCCCGTGAGAATGTGTTCCCGAGCGATAATGAGGCTTAACATGAGAATAAGTCACGCGGTGGCATTTTTGTAATTCTATGTAACTTTTTAAAACAGGTCCAAAAAGTAAATGTCATGTTTTAAGCAAAAAAACAAGTTAGTCTAGTGACACATGCAAAAAAACAAGTTAGTCTCTGCTACTCATATCTTCTTCTTGTTTTTTTAATTCCCATCCAAGTGCACGCATATGTGCTTTAATCGCACTTTCGAACCAAACATTTTCATTTTCACCCAAAATAGTTACGGAATAGGTTATAAATTTCAATTATAAATATTTTGACCTTAAGTTATGTAATAGTTTATACACATACATAATAAATTCCAAATGCACATAGTGTGTACACTCCAAATGCACATAACATGTAGTTCAATTAAGACTTCTTTCCCCACACAACTTGTGTTTGTCTTATATATTCAAAATGCACATATATATACTCCAAATACACATAGTGTACACTTAATATGCACATAGTGTAATCTTCAAATGCACATGTTGTTCAATCAAGACTTTTTTCCTCGTTCAACTTGTGTTTGTCTTAGAAATTCAAATTGCACATACGGTACACTCCAAATGCACGTAGTGTTCACTCCAAATGCACATATAGTTTAATCGAGACCCCCCCCCCCCAAAAAAAAATTGTGTTTGTCTTAGAAATTCAAAATGTACATACATATACTCCAAAATGCACATAGTGTACTCTTCAAATGCAAATATAGTTTAATCGAGACTCCCCCTTCCCTGGTCCAACTTGTGTTTGTCTTAGAAATTCAAAATACACATACGATACACTCCAAATGCACGTAGTGTATACTTCAAATGCACGTAGTGTACACTCCAAATGCACATATAGATCAATTTAGACTTTTCCCCCGCCCAACTTGTATTTGTCTTAGAAATTCAAAATTCACATCATATACAATCCAAATGCACATATAATTCAATTAAAACTTTTCCCCACCGAACTTGTGTTTCTTAGAAAACCGTTTCTCAAAATCCCTCATGCAAGAAACTCTTTTTACTAATCTCTCAGTTTTTTTTTGTTTTTTTACATTTTCTTTTATTTCTTATGTGAAAAATTCATAGAAAAACCCTCAATATTCATGTGGTAAGTGCAATCATAAAAAGTAGTTTAAGAAACAGATTTCTCTTCCAAAACATTATTAAAAGTTTAATACCCGATTTGGTATCCACTACCACTTACAAGTTTAATACCCGATTTAGCACATATAATATTGTTTCTTGAGCTCAACTTTTTCTTATATATATTTTGCCTGCAGAATCATAAGATGATCAAATATGAGAAGACAAATTAAAAGTGTGTAAAGGAAGCACGGACTAGAGAGATAGAGGGGAGGAAAGTTAGATGTGTTGGCCGACAGATTTTAAGCTATGTAATGTGACCCTTCAAACGCATTTGTGGCTACATATCACCTCTTCGATTTCGTTCTCTGCACTATTTAGCTTCTTTTCCATCTTTCTTTCTTGATTTTTGTCTGAAATAGTAAGAATTCGAGGTTTCAGGTAAACCTAACCTAAATACTCAAGAGGTCGGAGAATCGACAGTTAGAACAACCGACATGAAGGAACAAAATTACAATAAAAATTCAAAAGAAACAAACAAAACCGAAAGAAGTTAGAAATAGGCAAATCGATGAGAAAGGCTCAAGCACGGGTTGAAAGACACCAATGCGGCGTTGACGCGGCCAGGAAGCAGAAACAAGACAATTATTGGAGGTGCAACTGGACTTCTAGGTGGCGCTTCGTTGCTAGAAACCAACATGGATCAAACAACCACGATCTCGATCTCTAAACCGGAACAACAATCTCAAACCAAAACTAAAATTTAACTCCACATCAGAAATGAGTAAATCTCAAAATGGAAAAAGTTTCATCCAA
The DNA here is from genome assembly GCA_027886185.1 of Rheum nobile. NCBI lineage: Eukaryota > Viridiplantae > Streptophyta > Magnoliopsida > Caryophyllales > Polygonaceae > Rheum > Rheum nobile. The sequence continues at coordinate 17,986,513 of WOAB01000568.1, forward strand.
GAGAGAAGTATTTCTATTCTTAGATTTCAAGGTTCATTGAAACAAACTAAGAGTCCATAGTCTATAGTAAAAATTCTCGGAATTATAGTCTAGATATACACATCATTTCAGAGAGAATATTTTGTCAACAACTGCTTAAGAAGAGAAAGAGGTAAAAATCCCTTTCATTTGTTAAATCCATTATCAATGGTTTCGAGGGGGTTCATTGGCCAATAGTTTCAACGGGTTCGTGTCAGGCTTGTCAAAGCCTAGTGGTTCAAAGATGGATTTTCAGGGTGCACTCTAGTAGCATGTGAAGCATCAAAGTAACATATCATGGTTAATAGATCACAAAAGATTCAAAAAATAGCTAGTCAAGTTCAGTTTTAGTTTTAGTTTGAGATTGTAGTAGACGGTCTCCAAGTATACAAGGAGAAGAAGAAGAAATGTAATTAAAAACAATCAACAACAACCCAAAAAAAAAATCTCCCATTGATGATCCTCTTAATGACCCTCCTCCCTCGATGGACAACCCTACGAAGACTAAGTTGCGCATTGGTATATCTAAAGCCCTTATTTCTGAGTATGTCTCTAAATTTTTTAAAGTTAAGGAGGAAGTCACCAACCTTCACACTAATTGCATGTTGGGTCGCCCTCTAGGAGATGATATTGACCTCAACCGCATTAGAAATAAACTTAAGAATGAATGGAGGTTTGTTGTTGGATCTGTTGAATCTGTTGATAGATCCTTTAAGTGGTTTGAGATTCGATTTTCCAATCCAATAGACTTCAATAGAGTTTGGGATGATCGCCCTTATCATGTATTGGGTAAGCTCATTGTATTGTTCAAATGGTTCCCTAACTTTGATCCTATGTCACCCACAGTTACTAGAGCTGATGTTTGGTTCCGTATTCCACAACTTCAGATAGAATTCATCTCTAGGGAGGCTATCATTGAAATATTGGACTTCAACGAGATTGGAGATTGTAATAACCCTCAATTTTAGTAGGGGTATTTGTGTAATTTTCAAACTTTCGTTTTGTAAGCAAGACGTGTTAGGCATGTTCTGTAACCATGTAAGAACCATATGAATGTGTGGATACACATTTAATGAATTATATGGGTTTTAATTATTGGAGGGTTGCTAAAATCGGAATTAAGCAAGACCCGCGATCAAGGCTCGAGAGCCGCGGGCGCGGCACTGCCCGTGACCACGGTTATGAAACCGCGGGCGCGGTTTTGGCCAAAGGCCAAACCGCAATCGCGGCACCTTTTCTTCGTCTTCTTCCTCGTCTTTTCTGAGACGCCGACGATCTGTGTTCCGTCGTTTCTTCTCCGAGCGACCGGTGTAGGGAGGTCAAGTGGTTGGGTGACCCTCTCATTAAGTGGAGGAGCTCCACCCTTGTCCTATAAATAGAGGCGGATCCGAGGGTTATTCTCATCCTTCATCTCTTCCTCTCGATTTTGGTGTTGTTGTCGGAGTTTGGTCGTCGTCAATCATTGTCGGAGTCGGAGTTCCATCAAAGCGAAGCCAGGAGTGGTGGTGGTGCGCGCTTGTCCAAAAAGCAAGACCTGAGCCTCGTCTTCCCTCGGTATGGCTCCGTTGTGTTCGTTTAGTTTGTCGTTCGACGATGGATCCTGCGACCGCAACATAAATACCGTGATCGCGACTGGGCAGAGGCCCGCGATCTCGGCTAGGCATGGAACCGCGATCGCAGCCTATCTGCCGTGGGCGCGGTTTTGCCAAGAAAAGCTGCAATCGCGGCTATGCAAACCGCGATCGCGGCACTGCCTTTTCTTTGTCTTTTCATTCCTTCGTACCCGTAACTAATTAGGGTTTTGTTTCGTCGGTGTTGGATTGTGCTCGTCTCCATGGCTGATTGAACGGATTGGAATCCGACCCTACTGAATGATGACAAATTCCAACGAGAATTTTAGTAGGCAGCCGTGCACAAGTTCAAGTTTTCGGATTTCGGACCCAACTCTTCGTTCGTCCAGAGTAAGGTAAGTGGCGGTTTGCTCTTGTTGATTTATTCCATATTTTCTTGATTATCAATTACTTAATTGTTTAATTAAGTTGGAATAAAGTTGTTGATTTGTGTTTGGGAACCTAAACAATAAAATGTTGTGTTAAAAGTATGAATTTATAATAGGTTGTATATATTGCTAGAAACAACGCTATTATATATTATTCTATATGATATTACCGTAAGGTGATAAATGGATTTTGGTGTGGATTTATATGTGGATTTACATGCTTAGTTAGCACGAGTATTCGTAGGAACGCTATGTACCTTGCAAGGTCTGGTCGTTTCTTTATAACAAGTATTAGGAGGTTTTTGCCCTAGTACTCCTAGTCATGACTGTACCCTTATTCAGATATAAGTGGTAGGTGCACTTAGCTAGTGCCAACATTCGGGATTCATCCCAAAGATATCTCTCGTATCGAAATGATGTGAATTAAAAGCCTTAACGTGAATGTACGTTTTGAAAGTAAATAAGATAAGTGCTTTTACGCACATAATTAATATACCCTCGGGCGAGAAGTACAATATGGAACCCACCCGGACTCTTGTTAGAGTAAGTCCTCTTTCCAATCTGGATTCGCAGTACGCGGTGAGGTTGGTCGTGGACCCAAATAATCAAGGTCGTTTTTATAAACTTGTGTGAAAACTTAACATTCTCAAACAATTGCATAAATTTCCTGTAAGACTCAATTCCGTTGGAGTCTCCTTTTCTATGCATATCTTCTTCTATCATTCCGTGAAAGTTCCGGGTTATGTATCGTTCCTTCGGTTATTATTTGAGGGACAATGATAGTAAATGGTTACGATCACTATAACCATTCTGCTTGTACCCTTGCATAGTCTTTCATTAGACTAACCAACCGTTATTTTTCTTGCATGGTTTGCTCGTGTCATCCGTCCTATACGGCACATCAGAGGTTGGTCCCCGATGATTGAAGTAACCAATCGAAGAGAAGGCTTGCAGTTGAAGTTTGCGTTTTGAGAAGTAATATTTCCAAGGCGTGTATGTTTAATTTGAAGAAAATGTAATACATAGTCATGTAATTAGGACTACTTTAAAAGAGTCTTCTGCTGTAATTTAAAAGTCGTCCGCTGTCACTATACTTTGTTGTAAAACCGTCCTTCTCATTTTACGAGAGGAATCTTAAAAAAAGGTTGAGTTTTATTCATTTAAAATATCTTTCGCTGATCATTCTTTCGTTATTTATTATTTATGTATTTATTTAAGCTTAATTGTTCTGATTAAAGCCTAGGGTGACTTTGGACATTAACGTCTGAGGTCACTGGCGTGTGGCACTACCGACATAAGTCGGGGGTGTTACAATTATGGTATCAGATCAATGGTTTTACAATTCTTGGCCTATTGTTAGGTGTGAGAATTTTCGAAAATTAATTTTGAAACTATTTTCTTTTAAAAAGGAATTTCGAGAGTCTAAATGTTAGTATCAAACTTAAAGTTCAATGATTTCTTAAATTTTAGTTTAAAAATAATGGTTTAACTATTAGGAATTTAATAGTTATTTTATAGTTGCCTTATAAATAGTGTGTTATAAACGTTTAACATTTACTTCGTGCTATAACTTTAAAAGTGTGATTTTTGGTCTTAGTAAGGGTCTTAGGTGATAACAGTGTCGTTAGTTTGAGAAACTAACCTTATAAATAATTATTTTATTAAGTTAAATATATAAGGTTTAAAAGTATAAAGTTTGAAAGCATAGGGTTTAAGTGGTTTTTAAAACTTTTGCAAGCTTCGGTTTTGTTACTTATTCCTTAGATCCATTCTTAAGGATATCGTCTTTTTTAGGTTTAATGTCATTTAAAGGTTGACATTTCTCCTAATTGATCCATTCTCAAGTAAGAGAAGAAGATAGTTTTAAGGTTAATGGTGAAGGGTCAGTCAAACTAATATAAGATATTGGTTTGGACCCTTACAATTCGTATCATAACGTAAGTGATTAAGTATCATATACAAGTTGGAAGATTTTAATTTGACGTTATGGTTCATCAACAAATGGTGAACACTTGATCCACCAACCAAGCAGATAATAAAGGTCCTAGCAACGGTTCCCGAATTCAGCTGAGAAGTGCTACTCAGCAAGGGGAAGACACGAGATCTGGCTCGCATAATAATAACTCGATCCTGCGGCAAGATGTTCCTCAGGGACAAGTGGACCCCCAAGTTGCGAGGAAAGTTCCACCTCATGCCCCGATCGTGTTGGATGCGACGGTCATCAGGCAAATAGTGAGGCAGGTGGTCGAGGTACTGACGACCCAAGGGATACCGCAAGATCAAACGGCTCCCAATCCTCAAGTTGCAACTAGTGTGGAGAGAAGTGTAGGTCTTGCACATCCGGTGGTTCCCGAGAGAAACGACGGGAATTACAACTGGGCTTTGAAGACGATCAATTCGATGCGCCCGGATAGCTACGATGGGACCGGGGAACCAGTCAAGGTTGCCTATTGGTTTTCCCATATGGAGTGACTATTTCGGAATGTGGTCTGCACTGATGCTGAACAGGTGCACATTGCTTCATTACATCTGAAAGACGAAGCAAGTGAGTGGTGGGAAGGAACTGGTTTAGACGACCACCCAAATCTGAGCTGGGCAATGTTCAAGACCAAGCTCATTAATCGGTTCTTCTCTCATGCTATGAGGGAAGAGAAGCTGAAGGAGTTTCTCTACCCAGAGACTGAAGGACTAAAAGTGTTTGAGCTAGCGGCAAAGTTTAACCACTTGCTGCATTACCCTGGTTTTGAAGTGCATACTGAAGAACAAAAGATCTGGTACTTCCATGGATGGATGAATCCAGAAATCAAACCTCTGATGGTGCGTCACGGTTGCTCTACTTCGGAGCAATATGTTGATGCGGCCTACAAAATAGAGGTCACGCTGGAGGAATCCGCTCGAAAGCGGGAGGAACATAATAAGGCGAAGGGTGAGCAACAAAACCGGAAGGCTAATAACTTCAAGCGGTCGGCATCGCCCACCAAGTTTGAGAAGTCTGGTCGTGCAAAGAGCGAGACGACTCAGTCTGGCTCCGCCAAAGGCTCAGGTTGGAGTAGCGGTGTGATTCAATGCCACAACTGTGGTAAAGCTGGGCATAAAAGTTTTAATTGCCAAAAGGAGAAGCGGATATGTTATAATTGTGGGAACGAAGACCACATGCAAACATACTGTAGGCAGAAGGGTCAAGGGCCAACACAATCATATCAGGCCTCAAATGTTGGCAGTAGGCAGAACCCAAAGTCGGAAGTGTCCGCTCCTGAGCAATCTATTGCTCGTAATAGAGGCAAGGCGCCTATCGAATCTTTGGGTCAAGGGCAACGACTCTTTGTGATACGTCACCCCGACGAGAAGGAAACCCTGAACGAGTAGTGGTATTTTGTAAAGCTTTTGAGAATAAGGAGCGATGACTTGTGTCGATAGTCCCCATAGTTTAGTAATCTGTCTGTTCGACATTTTGTCAATTGTTTTAATGTAATGTTTCGAATAATAAAGAAGTGTCATTGTTCCGGAAATTACTAAATTCGTTACTATTGCAAGTTGTTCGTTCATACGAGAATCCTTGAGTGCCAAAAGTAGTACATGTCATGTGTTGATAAAGACTGTTTAGACTCATAAAGGATAGTGTTGGGTTGGGACATGTGTGATTGTTCCCTACCTTGTTAGCGCTAGTTTCGGGGTCAAAACTATTTGTAAGAACCCCTCTACGTTCTTGAAATAATGTCAAGTTGGGCATTGACATTATTTGGACCCCTTGCTCGAATTCATGAGCATCGTCTCGAGAGGTTAATGTTGTAAGGATTCCTTGCTATAAGGATTTTGTGTGTGTAGTAGAGAGAGGATCAAATGAGCACAAACCTTAAGATAAGTATCGAGCATTTATTGTAGCCATCCACGTGTCACCATCCAACGGCTGTGAGTGTTTCATAATTTAACAACAAAATCCTACACGGAGGGACATTTTCGTCCTTTTGGCCTTCATTTGTTCTGTTGTCTCTCTCGGTTGGCTCCCGTCTCTCTTGGCGAAGAAGTTCTACCGCCATGGAAGGAGTTCTCCCATCCCTAAAATAGAGCTGGCTTTCGAGGCCCACACCACCCTCCAATTCGACGACGCCCACGCGGCGGCCCTCCTAGACGAAGGCGGTGGCGCCGCCAACCTCCTCTGCCTCCGCCTCATGCTCTCTGACCACTACCTCGCCTCCGGCTTCTCAGACGGCTCCGTCAGGCTCTTCCACCTCGACAGCTTCGTCCACCTCCACACCTTCCGACTGCTCCGCCGCGACCGCCTCAGAATCTTCTCACGCGCCGTCACAGGAATCATCCTCCCCTCCGCCGCTCCCCGTGTCGTCTTATCCTCCCTCCACGACGACATCCACATCTCCGATATTAACGACGGGCTCCGGCCGACGCGCCGGGTTCAATTGGGCGACGTCGTTAACAACGGAACCCTAGTTTGACTTCACCGGTTGCAACATGCATGCCAATTTTCTCTAATTTAATATTTTAATCTCCAATTCAAGTGTCGATCAATTCAATTGCAGATTTCTGTTCTTTCAATTACAGGTTTCTGTTTCGGATTATGGAAATTTGTATTGATTGTCATGTTGTCATTGTTATGTTTGATGGAAAGCTTGCAGGATTTGGTGAATTTATGCTTTTGGTGATTGTTTGGGTTTGATAATTTGTCTATGTTTGGGAAATTTTGACAGGATATTGATGGTATCATTGTGGCTATTAGCTTTGGGAGTAGATTGTTGATGTGAGAAGTTGGAAATTGTTGATGTTGCTTCATGTGCTTATGATGTGTGTCTGTGTAGAAAGTCTTGTTGACCTTTGCTTGGTTCTTACTCTGTATCAGTATTTGCCTTAAGATAAAAAAAAACTGTATCAATGTTTTCTGGGGTTATACACATTGTCTTAGTTGCATTCTTATATTGTTTTGTTTAGTGATGCTTTTATCTGTATTATCATCATGGATTGTTTGCTCTTCCCTTCTACTTCCTTGAAACTGTTTTTTTATTCTTTGGAAATCAACTAAGAATTCTTTTGCTTCTATCAGGGGTTTATAAGAATAATGGTTACCTCATGGTTTCATGCAATGGAGGACTCAACCAAATGAGATCAGCGGTGAGTTGTCAGCAAACTTTTTGTTTTTACAAGTAGCTTCTATACTTCCACATACTTTTCTCCTTTATGATTGATATTTTGTTCCCCTGATCATTATGAAAGATTAAGCCTATTTTCTTCTATTATGCAGATCTGTGATATGGTTGCCATTGCAAGATATCTCAATGCCACCCTTATAGTTCTTGAGCTAGATAAGACATCATTTTGGGAAGACCCTAGGCATGTTATTGCCATATTTTCTTTTATGATTTGAAGTTTCTGAATATCTCATTCTTTTTTAGTCTTTTTGACAGCTTCAGTTTATATAGTGCTTCTCTATGTATGAATTTGTGCTGATTTTTACTCTTGTTGTGGCAGTGAGTTTCAAGACATATTTGATGTTGACCATTTTATTACATCTTTAAGAGATGAGGTGTGTATCCTTAAAGAGTTGCCACCTAGGCTCAAGAAAAGAGTGGAGCTTGGACGGATTTACACCATGGCGCCTGTTAGTTGGTCTGATATATCTTATTATCATAAGCAGGTTAGTAAGTGCTATCTTTCACTTGGTGGTTCAGACTCATTGACTGCCTGCTAAGCAACACCGCTCTTGTTTACCATGACAGATACTTCCTCTGATACAAAGGTACAAGGTTTTGCACTTGAATAGAACTGATGCCCGGCTTGCGAATAATGATCAACCTAAAGAAATTCAAAAGCTTCGCTGTCGATAGGTGGACACGCCATGATGACAATAAGGGTTATGGACTAGGAGGAAGCAGTTTCAAAATTCAGTAGAATCATCTAGGGGCAGAGCGGCTGAGTGGAATATGAGGGAGCGAAGCAGGAATGGTTTAGCTTGTTATTTTTATGTGGAAATTTTTCTTGTGTGTATAGCCGAATAATTTGTAAAAACCTTCTATTTGTCAATGTCTAAAGACATAATCACCCCGTTGTGGTGTTGTCTAGTTTGTTATTGTTATGTGGAAATTGGTTTAGAAAAAAAAATCATGAACCTGAAAGAGAAAAGTCATGAACTTATAAAAGAACCTATAAGGCAAAATCATGAACCTGAAAGAGAAAACTAATGAACCTATAAGACAAAACTCATGAACCTGCTAGTTAAAACTCATGCACTTGCAAGTTAAAACTCGTGAACCTATAAGATAAAAATTATTAAACAACAAGATAAAAAACTCACGAACCTGCAAGATAAAAAAACTCAAGAACCTCATAAAAAACCCATGAACCTGTAAAACAAAACTAATGAACCTATAAGATAAAACACATGAACCTGCTAGTTAAAACTCATGAACCTGCAAGTTAAAACTCATGAACCGATAAGATAAAACTTATTAAATTACAAGATAAAAAACTCATGAACCTGCAAGATAAAAAAACTCAAGAACCTCAGAAAAAAATCCATGAACCTGTAAAACAAAACTAATGAACCTGTAAAACAAAAATAATGAACATGTAATACAAAACTCTGCTAGTTAAAACTCATGAACCTTAGAAAAATCTCATAAACTTGTAAAATAAAACTCATGAACCTATACGGCATAACTCATGAACCTATAAGTTAAAACTCATGAACCTACAAGTTAAAACTCATGAACCTGCAAGGAAAAACTCATGAACCTGCAAGATTATCGGCTTAAACTTCTCTTGTAGGGTTTATCAACCTCTAAAATGTAGCCTATGAGGGATTTGAACCCACATCCATGTGAATAAACACATTGCTCTACCATTTGAGCTAATAGGCTATGACAACCAATACACAATTTCACCCTTTTGTCATTCAAATTCAGCACATGAAAGACGAACTGCACAAACCCAAAATCAAAGCTTTACATTCAAGTCCAAGAGTATAAAAACTCATGAACCTACAAGATAAAAAAACTCAAGAACCTCAGAAAAAACCCATGAACCTGTAAAACAAAACTAATGAACCTGTAAGACAAAACTCATGAACCTGCTAGTTAAAACTCATAAACCTTAGAAAAATCTCATAAACTTGTAAATAAAACTCATGAACCTATACGGCATAACTCATGAACCTACAAGTTAAAACTCATGAACCTACAAGTTAAAACTCATGAACCTGCAAGGAAAAACTCATGAACCTGCAAGATTATCGGCTTAAACTTCTCTTGTAGGGTTTATCAACCTCTAAAATGTAGCCTATGAGGGATTTGAACCCACATCCATGTGAATAAACACATTGCTCTACCATTTGAGCTAATAGGCTATGACAACCAATACACAATTTCACCCTTTTGTCATTCAAATTCAGCACATGAAAGACGAACTGCACAAACCCAAAATCAAATTTTTACATTCAAGTCCAAGAGTATAAAAACTCATGAACCTGCAAGATAAAAAACTCAAGAACCTCAGAAAAAACCCATGAACCTGTAAAACAAAACTAATGAACCTGTAAGACAAAATTCATGAACCTGCTAGTTAAAACTCATGAACGTTAGAAAAATCTCATAAACTTGTAAATAAAATTCATGAACCTATACGCCATAACTCATGAACCTACAAGTTAAAACTCATGAACCTACAAGTTCAAATACATGAACCTGCAAGGAAAAACTCATGAATCTGCAAGATTATCGGCTTAAACTTCTCTTGTAGGGTTTATCAACCTCTAAAATGTAGCCTATGAGGGATTTGAACCCACATCCATGTGAATAAACACATTTCTATACCATTTGAGCTAATAGGCTATGACAACCAATACTCAATTTCAGCCTTTTGTCATTCAAATTCAGCCGTTCCTGGCCACGCTGGCGGTGGCTGCTGAACGGAACACTGATTACCTTTAACATATCTCTGAGCATAATCTTTTCTTCTTGATAGAAACCCACCTTCAAGATAGAGATGACAAGACTAAGAATTTACTATATGGACAAAACTAGGAAATATGAATGCATAGTAACACAATACTCTACATAGCAGTCATGCTAATTAAAGATAATTGTTCAAGATTAAGAACATGAAATTAGCAATTAGAAATATCAAAGATGTCAAAATGCACATAGCTTTCTACTCAGAAGCTAATCATTTCAGCAACATACTAATATTAATCATAAAATGACTATGCCAAAGAGCCAATAAGTGTGTCAAAATTGAAAACTGAAAATCAATACTTATGAGAAATATATTGCAGAAACATGTGGAAAAAAAGAGTGTTCATGACCAGCAAATTAGTGTCATAACTCATAAGTGAGACTCAAAAAGCTAGATATTAACTACTACACATACAAAATTAGCAGGTCTAAGATTAAGCCTACCAAAATTAAGATTGCGCACAATGGCTACAACTGGGAGACATGAAATGAGACATATGGGTATTGTGGCAGCCGTGATTTCATTCATCAAAAGACACATACAGGAGAGTTGCATTTTGTGGTCCTGCATAGAGTTTAATTTAGGCTCTAATGGAGATTTTACAGGATATCTCTTTGAAAAGTCTCCATTTGATGCATCTCCATGGATATATACCGAGCCACCGGGACCAGATTCTTCTTGCAAGTTCATAGTGAGGAGTCCGTCTAGGCAACACAAACCAGACTGAAGACCACCTAAATCAGTGGCTAAGAAAGTCTACAACAAGAACAAGCGCAATAAATATACAAAACACCAGCACACACAGAACAGACAAACAAGAGCATATACTCCCTTTACCAAACACCTGCTCAGTGGCCTTAATTCATCAAGCTCCATCTGAGCAATGGGAGTATAGTCCAAAACCTACAACTATACACTACTTTATTGATCATAGTAACTGTTTTGACATATCCGAATGCGCAAGGTGCCAGAGTCGAACCTTCAAACGCAATCTAGTAGAAACAGCATGACAAGTTAAATGAATATACTCATGGGTTTCCTCCAGAACCATCTTTACTTCAATAAACTCATTCAGCTTGCATATTTTCATGCATCAGGTTCAGCAAAGATAGACATGGTGATGGAGGCTTCAACATATCTTCAGTGTAGAACATCAGGGATCCTCTTGAAAATACAACTGAAAGATCCTCTCCTGATGATAAAGAGAACCACTATCAAAACAACCTCAACTTACAACCCTTTTGTAGCATCAATTCCGCTTTTACAGCAAAACCAATAACTGAAATTCAACAAGAAGAAGCATAAAGGTGAAGAAACACACAAAAAGAGACCACCTTTGAGTTTGGGGTGGAGAGAAGACTTGGAGGAATAAAAAAAGGAGATGGATTTGAGCTCTGCTGGAGAGAGAAAGCTCAAAGCCATTGAGCCTATGCGGTGACTGAATACCCAAAATAGACAAGATGAAGAAAGAAAGGATTCTGATTTCCTCTCCCAATCTTGTCCGATTCGCTCCTTTTGTACAATCGCAAGCCCCAAGGCTCGGAATCAGAAACCCTAGGATTCTGATTCTCCGTCGCATCTTCTTCAGGCGCCTTGAGCTTCGCTACCTCCTCGCATATGATTTTCTTGTCCTGAAACACGATCGCCTTCTCCGGCGAGGCCTGTAACTCCGCCGCGACGTTAGAGCTCAACTCCTCGTGGATCCTTCAATCTGGGCCGTCTATTGGCTCCATCCTACGGTTGTAATTGTTTTGTAGTGTTTATCTTAAGAAGCAATTCCATCCGAACGGCCCTCGTGTGTAGTAATGCTCTATGGAGTTTGAGGTTATTCCTCATATGCATACTCTGAGCATTAGATGGGGTAGTATAAAGCTCAAAATACTCAATTGTGAGTCTTATAAATTATTCATTTAAAGTGAACAAATTTGTAAAGAGGAGTATTTCATAAGGAGTTGGTTTCTCTAAAATGATCATACTCTAATACGATTTTGAGCAAACGTTAAAAATTAAGAGTTATAATTGTGGGTTTTAAAAGTGAGTGTGTCCGTTATGGGACTAGTGTTAAAAGCTTTCGGAAAGGCCAATTTGAGGTTTGAGGTTTGTGTGGAATCATAAGTATTATTTTGGAGTATGTGTGGAATCATAAGTATTATTTTGGAAGACCAATTTGAGGTTTCGTTATAAGGTTTTATTAAGGAAATGATATAATGAGATGATGATACGAGAAGTGTTAAGACGATTAAGTCTTGGGTAAATACTAAAATTCGGTAAAGCAAAAGGTTTTCTTAATTTAGGATAATAAATTATGTGAGGACAATGTTGGGCCCAACATACTCCAAAGGGATCGGAGCAAGCGAGTTGGGCCAAGGTCCAAGCGAAGTCGAAGGCCAGAAGAGACCAGAAGGAAGCGTCAGACACTCCTCAGACGCGTGGGATCCGACCAGCTCCGAAGATCTCGCCCAGGGCATTAATTTCTTGATCGATGGCAACGACAATAGCATTAAATACAGAGATTATACTGGCAGTCAAGAGCAAATCCCGAAGATCTCGCCCGGAATTAATAGAAGATATTGCAAAAGATAAGTAACGGACACAAGATAAGATTACCATATATAGATCACGACAAAGCAATCGACAGAAAACACGTCTGCATCAAACATCCGCTCACTTACCCTAAAAAGAACTTACGAGTACACCCGCTCCAGTGGAGTCTCCCCGGAATATTACCCGACCGCTGCCGGTCGAATCACGAAAACATCTGTCGGACAAGACGCGATCCTTTATTCTCTAAGGATAAGTTGTACTTTGATCTGATTCAATCATCAATAGATCTATAAATTACCTTGCTATTTCACATCCATTCTTTGCTTGTTGATTGTCTATTTGGTTTGGATTGATTTTATTTATTATCCGATCGACTCGTTACCCCGTCTAAGGCGATTTAGGTCATTTGATCTTTTTGCCCCAAAACAATTTGGCGCCCACCGTGGGGCAACTTGCCGATCACCATCTCAAAACCTTCCAACCATGACTATCAACCCACCTACTGGTACCAAGGAGCCATGCCTCGAAGACGACACCCAAGCTCAAGGAAACACAATCGAAAATCCTACTCCAAACCAACTCCAAGAGCTTGCCCAAAAAATGACTGCCCTACAAGAGGAACTTGCCCAGCAATGCCAAAAGACTGAAGCCTTGGCTACCTTATCCACCCAATCCGAGGCCGAGATTGCACAACTAACCCGTGAAAATGAGTCTCTTAAGTCGCAGGTACAATCAATGGCTTCTGGATCCAGGCGGATGCCCATCCATAGCAACGTCCAGACGCGTCTTGACATGGATGGCGTCGACCTGACCCCCCCGAGTGTACGGCGTCCCGGACATACTGAGGGTATATCTTGAACTCCTCTAGTCAATCCATTTTCAACTAACAATGTTACTTTCTCCACACTGATCGGGTCAGCAGGGACCCGAATCGACGAACCATAGGTTACCAATCCTCCCGACATCCTGGCCCTCGTCCAGCAGACGCTCAGTCAGCACATGAAGACACTTGACGATTGCATCGCTAGAATTCTCGGAGTTCCACAGTCGATCGAGAAGGAAGCATCGGGCGGATATGAAGAATCTCCATTCACCGGAGAGATCGCCAGGGTCAAAATCCCAAAGAAGTTCCACCTTCCTAGCATGGCGACATTCGACGGCACTAACGATCCAGATGATCACATTTCTCTCTATAAACAAAAATTAATGACTGCATCAATTCCAAGGGAGAGCCGCGAGGCTGTCATATGCAAAAGCTTTGGCACGACTCTCGTGGGTCCCGCACTGACCTGGTTTATGCGTTTACCCCAGGGAGTGATCGCCTCGTTCACGGATCTAGTCAATTCCTTCAAGATCCAATTCGCCAGCAGTCGGAGGCTCGAAAGGCAGTCGAGTGATCTCTATCGAATCACCCAAAGGTATAATGAATCTCTCTGAAGCTATCTTAACAGGTACAATAAAGAAAAAATCGCAATTCCCCATTGTGACGTCACCACCTCCATCAAAGCTTTCCGAAAAGGTCTTATCAAGGACAACAACCTCTACAACGAGATCACCAAGTACCCGTGCAGAAGTTTCGAAGATGTCCAAGCCAAAACCATGGCCGAGGTACGTTTGGAAGAAGATCGCGAATCGCGAAAAGCGTCCCATGGACCCGACCAATCCGATCGCAAATCCTCTTCCGACAACCGTCGAGACAGACGTCATCACCCCTACCCTCGTAATCGAAATTAGCAGAATCAGGTAAACTCCTTCCAGGACAGGTCCTAAGACTAGAGAGATGGTCCAACATTGCCTCCCAGGGTTCAATCTTACAACTTGAGTATTTCCGTGTCGGAGCTCGTCAAGAGTTTCGACAAATATGGAAAAGAAGTAAGATGGCCCCGAAAGAGCGACCGACCGGACGTCAAAAAGGACATGAGCAGGTGGTGTGAATTCCATGGTGACCACAGTCACTCAACGGACGAATGCATCGCCTTACATAAAGAGGTCGCCAGGTTACTCGCACAGGGGCTCTTGCGTGACGTAATCTCGGAATGAGCCAAAGCTACCATGGAGTGACGAGATCAGGTAAAACAAGATAAACCCCTTTCTACTGTCCATACAAAAACTATCAATACCATTTCAGGGGGATCGGACGTATGTGGGAACATATACTCCACGGCCAAACGACATGCAAGAGAAAGCAAAGGCAGTAAGCCCGGAATGCCAGAGTTCAGACAAACCAAGGTCTCCGACCTCCCAACAGTCACGTTCGACGAGTCCGATGCCGACGGGTCGGAAAACCATCACGATGGTCTGGTAATCTCTTTATCTGTCGGGAACTGTTTGATACGTAGAGTACTAATCGATACAGGAAGTTCGACCAATCTCTTGACCTTCGACGCCCTCAAAGGGATGGGTTTGGGCGAAGATGACCTGATCAAGAAATCGACTCCACTAGTCAGATTCAATGGTGAAGTCAAACACACTATCGGAGAATCATTCTTATGACATACGCCGGGGGAATAAACCAGTAGGTGAAATTTATGGTCCTAGACTGCACATCTCCCTATAATTGCATTCTTGGCAGGCCATGGATACATGCTATGAAGGCGGTACCCTCGACGTACCATCAAGTCATCAAGCTCCCTACCAAGTGGGGAGTCCAAGAAATCAAGGGAGACCAGAGGATGGCCAAGGAGTGCTACGTCGCCTCCATGAAAAGCATTGTCGAGCATAAGGTCGCATAATAATCACAGATCGGCGAAGAATCTAATCGATACGTCGAACCAGAAATGGAAAAGCTTGACGAGATCGTACTAGATCCTTCAAAGCCAAACCAAACGATAAGGGTCGGGTCAGACCTGGACGACTCCACCAGACAACAAATTCTGGATTTCCTCAGGTCTAATGTTGATTGTTTTGCATGGGCACATGAAGATATGGTCGGTATATCTCCAAACATTATTACTCATAAATTGAACGTAGATCCATCTCACCCCCTGTAAAGCAAAAGCGCAAGAAATTCGCCCCAGAGCGAAACAAGATTGTCGACGACGAAGTCAGGAGCTTGCTGGAAACATGAAAGATAAGGGAAGTCAACTACCCCGAGTGGCTGGCCAACGTGGTCGTAGTCCAAAAGATAAATGGCAAATGGAGAGTCTGCATCGACTTCACCGACCTCAACAAGGCTTGTCCCAAAGAGTCATTCCCACTTCCTCACATCGACGCCATGGTCGACGCAACGGCAGGACATGAAATGCTATCCTTCATGGACGCGTTTAGTGGCTATAATCAAATCCTCATAGAACCAGAAGACCAAGAGAAAACGGCATTCGTCATGAGTCAAGGTATCTATTGTTACAAAGTAATTGTAGCACCCCTAAATTTCAATCCGTTTGGAAAGGTATTACCGCCAATGACCTCGGTTTCCACACCGAAGCCACCCCAGGCTTTATCGATTTAAACACAATTTATAAACAACGGTTAAGATATAAACATCAAAACCTTTAATTAAAACATATGTCTGGGGATTACATCTCAATCCCCATAGGACAAAACAGAGTATTTAGCGGAAGTCTTTATAAATATAAATACATGGGTCTTGATCATAAAGATCACCCGCCAAGGATCATAGCCTGATAAACCATTAAAACACCGTTTACTTTTATAGTCGTTCTAGCCTCCATTCCTCGGATGTTATCTGATAAGCCGAATCGAACGGATGACACCAGCCAACCATGCAGAGAACAATTATGGTTCATACAAGCGTTCAAAAACGACTTGATGTTTCGGTTCACGACCAACCTCACCTCTTAATGCGAATCCAGATTGGAAAGAGAACGGTACTCTGATCAAAGTCAAGACGAGCTTTCCTAGATGCACTATTCCCTAGCTACACTACTTGTCTGAGGTTTATTAATCATGTGCGCTCGGGCACTTATCTTATTTAATTCCAAAACGCACACCATGTTATAGGCTTTTAATTATATGCCTGCCGACAGCAGGACATACTTCTGATAGGGACGAATCCCAAGTTTGTAGCACCAGCTTCGTGCCACCATCTCTATACCCGAGTATAGAGAAAGGTCATGACCCACCAAATGGTCTTTGAGTTTAGAACCCTTAGCACCATTTTCATTATCAAGAAACGACTAGACCTCAATTAGTCCATCGCTCCTACGAATACTCGTGCTAACTAAACAGTCCAAGCATAACAGTAATCATATCAAAGCCCTCAGGCCAAAATATATATTTATAATAGCGTTGTTCTAACAGATATACAACCTATTATAATATCATATTCCTTTTATATCATTTAGTAAAACTGTTCCCAACAAAACAGTAAATCATTCCAAATTAATTAACAATCAAACCATTGATAATTAATGGAAATATGGAATGATGAGCAAGAGGGAACCGCCACGTGCCTTAGATTGCAGAAAGCTTAACGAGCTCTTACAGACGACGATTCCCGGGTCTGATCAGGGACAGATTTCGGATCTCAAATCCTTCTGAAACGACCCATAACGAGACCCTAAGTTAGATTCAACATCTACATATATGAATCTAAAAGAATAAGAATTGAACGGTTCAGGAAAGCCAAGCCTCGACCAAGCCACCATCCAAGACACACACACACCACGGCCATGTTTGTCGTAGGGTGCGATGGTCAGTCACCGCGGGGTGTGGTTCTTGGCCGCTGGGCGCGGTGGCGTCTGACCGCGGGGTGCGGCGCCATGACAGAAGCAGAAAACGATGGAGTTTTCGGGGAGAAACTTACCCAAATCGATCCGATCGGCTTTGATTTGTTCTTGGCTTGTCTTTCCACCTTCTTAAGCTTCAAACCACCTCTAAGGATCACCCTCTCTTGCTCGAAAGGAGGTTCAAATCCTTCCATGAATCAAGCTTGAAGTTCAGCAAAAATGGAGTTTTTCTCTGAGGATGGAGATGGTGATGAAGTTGGTTTGAGGCTTCTCCTCCTCCTCTCTCTTTCCATTTATAGGTCCTCCAAGGTCTCTACCAGCAAGACACATATGCAGGGACGTGTACAAGCTAGGAGGAGTAGCCCCGATGACACACCACAGCTACAACTAGCCTCGCCAAGTTGCACATCAAGCTGTCAAAGCTGCTAGCTGGCCCTTACCGCGGGGTGCGGCACTCCCTTCACCGCGGGGTGCTGTCAAGGCCAAAGTGCTTCCCTCCGACTCTTTGTCGTTTTTACCTTAAGTGGTAACGTATTTTTAACCCCGGGTTAAATATATTTGTACACGAACGACCTTTTAACCCAAAAATACCTTAACTGTATTTTATGTTACTTAGAAAAATATTACAGAGACCAAACATCTCACAGAATGTCCGTATCTTCTCTGAATTTAATCTGACATGTAATATGGGCATTTAGAAATTTCAAAATTACCCCTACAAAATATGGGATATTACATTACCTCCCCCTTAAAAGAAGTTTCGACCCCGAAACTTAGGTCGTAAACATCTCGGGAAAGCGTCTACGCATATCCTCTTCAGTCTCCCAAGTCTCCCATGTAACTTCCTCGGTTCCTGACTTGGACCACAGAATTCGTACCAATGGTATGATCTTGTTGCGCAAGTGCTTCTCACGGCGCTCGAGAATACGCACAAGTATATCTTCATAAGTACCATTTGCTTGAATCTCAATGTGTTCATAGCTCGGCACATGAGACTCATATGGTATGTACTTCCTCAACAAGGATACGTAGAACACATTATGCACTGGATGCGCCGATGGCGGCAATGCCAAACGGTACGCAAGGAATCCCACTCTATCGAGGATTTCAAATGGTCCCACGTAGCGAGGGTTAAGCTTCCCACGCTTACCAAATCTGAACACGCCTTTGGATGGCGAAACTCTGACAAAGACCTTGTTGCCAACTTCAAATTCAACATTCCTACGTCTTGGATCGGCGTAAGACTTCTGTCGACTTTGAGCGGTCAATATTCTTTGTCTGATCAAAGCAATATCTGAAGCAGTTCTCTCGACCAACTCTGGTCCGAGTAAAATCTTGTCGGCATTCTCATCCCAACAAATTGGCGATCTACACTTTCGACCATACAAAGCTTCAAATGGAGCCATCTTGATAGTAGTGTGCCAGCTATTGTTGTACGTGAACTCGATTAGACTTAAGCTGTCCTCCCAGCTAGTCGGACGGTCAAGTACACAGGCTCTCAACATATCCTCCAGGGTCTGGATAGTCCTCTCAGACTGTCCATCCGTCTGAGGATGAAATGCAGTGCTGAATCTCAATTCAGTTCCCATGGCCTTGTGGAGTTCCTTCCAGAATCTCGATGTAAAACGGCCATCACGATCCGATACAATGGTCTTAGGAATACCATGTAAGCGGACAATGTCATGCAAAAACACTTCAGTTAGCTTTTGGACTCCCCAGGTTGACTTAATGGCCATGAAGTGAGCACTCTTCGTGAGCCTGTCAATGATAACCCAAATAGCATCTTTCTGACTTCTAGTCTTGGGTAATCTTGTGACGAAATCCATTGCGATATCTTCCCATTTCCATTCTGGAACTGGAAGAGGTAGCAATTCACCACTTGGTCTACGGTGTTCTATCTTGACCTTCTGACAAGTCAAGCATTTTGCCACGAATTCTGCCACATCCCACTTCATGTTGGGCCACCAGAACTTCATTCTGAGGTCCTTGTACATTTTACTAGAGCCTGGGTGTACAGAATAAGCTGATGAATGTGATACCCCGTATTTTTGTAAGGTTATTTTGGGAATTTTGGAATTTTCCCGAGTACCCGTTGTGTACGTCGGATTTAATACAGAGAGTTTGAGACATTCTGTAAGGTGCTCTGTATCTGTAATATTTTTCTCAGTGAAATAATATACAGACATCATGCCTCAGATTTTAATTGTCGTTCGCATACGATAATTTTTATCCCGGTTTAACGCCATGTTCGTTCAAGAGCTGAATGGGCGGGAAAGGCAGAAACGGCGATCGCCGTACGGTAACGGCGATCGCCGTACCGTAACGGCGCCCGCCGTCGCTGGGCCCGAAGTGCCAGCAGTCGTCTCCAACTCTGGGCTCGCCAGAGCTAGGAACGGCGACCGCCGTAATTACGGCGCCCGCCGTAGGCAAAATCACGGCGCCCGCCGTAGGCAAAATCACGGCGCCCGCCGTGATTACCCAGCGGACATTGTCCGATGGTCGCCGGTGAGCTCTGACCGCGCCGAACTAGCTGTAGGCCCATCTTCTTCGTGCTCCAGATGTTTTGGCTATAAAAGGAGGTGTTGGGGGAGAGGTTTTGAGCCATCCCAGCACCAAACCTCAGCCAAATTTGCCTCTCGCCGGAGTTGTGCCTTCGCCGGAATTTCTGAAGCTTCCATCGGTGTTGTTGTTGGTGTTTCCAGCAGCTCTTTTGAAGCCTTGTGGTTGCCTCTGGAGGTCAGAAACCAAGCAAGGCGGAAAGGGGTCGAAACGCACTTTGTTTTGGTGAGATTTCTCTCGTCTCTGTCGACCGTGTTCTTCACGGCGACCGCCGTGTTCTTCACGGCGACCGCCGTGATGAATGCGGTGACCGCCGCCAAGAACAGCGACCGCCGCCAGTGCCCAGAATGCCTTCGTGGCTTTGGCTTGGTTGGTTGTCGTCGTGGCGTCCTTCCTTTCGTGTTCTTTCGCCGTGTTTAGATTCGTACTGTTTATGTCGGATCTAACTTAGGATTCCATTTATGGGTCGACTCGAAGGTTGTTGTGCTGTCAGAACTATACCGTGTCGAGCCCGGAATCCAGTTGACATCGTTAGACTATTCTGCGGATTAAGGCAAGTGGCGATTCGCTCTTGCTCTTTCGTTCCATATTTACATTAATTATCAGTAGTTTATCTGAGTAATTAATTTGGAATGAATATTCTGTTTTTCTGGAAACGGTTTTGTTAAACTGTTTTGAAAATCATATAATAGGTTGTATATCTGTTAGAACAACGCTATTATCTGTGATCGCCTTTCGGGCCTTTATGTGGATTTATCCTGTAACTGTTATTGTGCTGTAACTGTTTAGTTAGCACTGTTACATAGGAACGTTACTCGGACTCTGTCCAGTCGTTTCTTTATAATCTGGTATCGGGGTGGCTCGTCTCCATCTGGTACTATTCTAAGATCATGATCGGTCTCTTTCACAAGTGTGTAGAGACCGGACACTTAGCTGGTGTCACAAACCTTTCGGTGTACGTCACTCTCGACGAAACGTATACTAAGATGTGTCGTCCCATTGGTGGGGTACACATGTAAAAGTCTCTAATGTGATGTGTGTTTTTGAAACATAATCAGATAAGTGCTACCTTGACGCACATAATTAATGAACGATCAGCGAGTAGGGCAGCTAGGTAATAGTGCCGCTAGGAAGACTCGTGTTGACTTGAATGTAGTACGTCTTCTTTCCGATCTGGATTCGCTGAAAGGCGGTGAGGTTGGTCGTTGACTGAAGCATCTCAGTCAGTTTTAAATCATTGTTGTATGATTCTGTAACTTTCCAGAATTGTCATACTTCCTTAAAGACTCATTTCCGTTGGAGTCTTCTTTTGAGTCGATTTCTGTGAAGATTCAGTTTTCCAGAATCTTCTCTTGTGCATACCTCTTGTTCATTCCAGTAGGAGTATGGTGGTTGACAAGCGTACTCGATTATTATTCGAGGGACGAGGAGTCTAACCTAATACGACTGCTTCGAACCATTCTGCTTTGTACCCTTGCTAGTCTATTCATTTAGACTAACCAACCAATATTTTCCCTTGCATGGTTGGCTGGTGTCATCCGTTCGATTCGACACATCAGATAAGAAGTAGTTCAGAAGACCAGAAGGACTATGGAGTCAACGGTGGTTTTTCAATATTTTAATTATTTCTTTAATCAGGTTGAGATCTTTTGGACAATAACTTTGATTGTAATATACTTTCTTAGACTTCCGTTGTGTTTGGTTTAAACTCTGTATTGACCTATTCAGGATTGGGTTGTAATCCCGTAATTCTTGTTTCCTTGACAATGTTATGTTTTGGAATTTAATGCTTGATCATTGTGTATCAATTGCATTTCATAAATTGTATTTAAATGGTAAAGCCTTGGGTGATCTCGGTAAGGAACACTGGGGTCACTGACGGTAATACATTTCCAAAAGGGTTAAGTTTTGGGGGTGTTACAGTTGTGGTATCAGAGCCAAAGGTTTTAAAACGGGTTTGGAATTTTTATAAACCATTTATCCGTTTTCGAAAATGCTTTAAAAAGGGCTCTGAATTTTCATACTGAAAAGAATTTAAAAATACCATTCATAGTCGTGTCTTCTTTATAGTCTGATGTAGTAAGCTTGCTTCTATGTTTAGAAAGACTAATTTCTTCCTCATTGTTCGATAGGATGGGTGTCTGCTTTTCTATTGGTAGGGGGTCGGAAGATGCCAAGTCGGACCAGCCGAGGCTAGATTTTCCGTTACCTCAGCGATGTTTCGAGGTTGGAGGCCCGAGTAGCCTGCCCGAAGACGTCAAGCACGTTCTCCCCGAGTCGGTTGTCCTTATAGCTAGGGATGCTATGGTCCCTGAGCCTGCACATGTGCCGCCACCAAGGGTGGAGGAAGTACAGGAATGGGAGCAGGAAGATGAGTTATCAAGGTATGAACAAGGGGTTTACCAAGATGACTTTCTGCTGGGACCAATTCCAGAGGAGATCGAGTATGAGGAGGAGGAAGAGGAGATGCTTGAGCAAGATCCTGTCGAGGACGAGGATATGATCGAGGATGATTCCGAGGATGAGGATCCCATCGAGGATGATTCCGATGATGAGGATCCCATCGAGGATGATCCCGAGGATGAGGATCCCATAGAGGATGATCCAAAAGAGGACCCGGAGTTGGACCTTGGAGGGCAGAATCAGGAGCCCGGTACAGGATTGCCACCAGTGCCAGAGTACACACCCATGTCAGAAGCTGACTGGGAGGCATTGTGTACCGAGTACGGTATTAGGAGAAGTGACAGGGAATTTCAGCCTATCCCTACTCCAAGAAGATGGAGGTCGGAATCCGAGCTACAGGAGATCCTCTGCCAGAGCGAGGTAATCTCTGCAGAACAGCAGAGTCAGTGGGATGAGTTGACTGCCAGTACTCAGAGGAGGGCTGGAATAGGAGGAGCAGTCATGGACGACCCATACCTTACGATGACTGAGATAGGACCATGTGCTTCAGGGTCAAGTAGGGTGCGAAACCCATCGCCAGAGCTCGATGGTGAACCTAGCCCGAAGAGACCATGCACGAGTAGCCAGTCTTATGGGAGACATTTTGGAACGCCTTGAGGAGGGTTGGCGTTGCCTATCGCAGTAGTTTCGTTTCTTAGTATTCCAAGTTGTACTTTGTGTAATATTTCAGTATTGCGGCAAGTACTCTGAGAAACACTTATATCTTCGAGCAATGTTGTCCAAACGCTCGAATGATAGACTTATGTGTAGCTTGTGTAACAGTTCGAAGGTTCATCTATAAAATGCCAAGTTGATCTATTCTGAGTAATTTATTTATGTTGGTATATTTCATAAGTATATTGCATAATATTAATGTATTGAATGCTTGGAATTTGATCGGTAAATAGATGGTGAACCCAAGAAGCACGAGGATCTCGACTCGAGCCGGTGCTGGGACTAGTCAAAATCCCAGGCCAGCAGGAAGAGGTGTTCAGGATGAACACGAGTCTGAGTCTCGCATCCAGCAGAGGCGTGAAGGTCAGGATCAGACCCAAATGCCAGCGCTGTTTGACACCGCAGTTGTTGAGGCGATTCGCGGGATTGTGATGCAGGCAATTGCGGATGTATTGAGACCCAGTGCGCCTCAAGCGCAAGAAGTGCCTACCCACCCAGTGGTTCCTGATGTTGTGGAACCCAGACACCCTGTGATTCAGGAGACTGCCGACAGGGCGAGAGACAACTATGGTCGCGCTCTTAAGACCATCACTTCCATGAGGCCCGATTGCTATAACGGGAAAGGGGAGCCAGTGGCAGTGACTCATTGGTTCTCCCATATGGAGAGGCTGTTTCGGAATGTGGAGTGTACGGAGGCCGAGAAGGTCCATATCATTTCTCTTCAGCTGAAGGAGGAGGCTAGCGAGTGGTGGGAGAGCACAGGTCTGGCTGAGAGCCCAGTGTTGACTTGGTCGATGTTCAAGACCAAGATGGTTGATCGCTTTTTCTCTCGTGCTATGAGAGAGGAGAAGCATAAAGAGTTCTTGTACCCACAGACAGATGGTCTGAGAGTGACCGAGTTGGCGTCTAAGTTCAATCATCTCTTGCAATACGCCACTGCCGAGATTACCAGCGAGGCCCAAAAGATCTGGTACTTCCACGAGTGGATGAGCCCGGATATCAAGCCATTAATGGTGCATCACACATGCTCTACCTTGGAACAGTATGTTGATTGTGCCTATAAGCTGGAGGTAACTCTTGAGGAGTCGACCAAGAGACGCAACCGACAGAAGTCGATGCAGAATCAGAATCAAGGAGGTGGTTTTAAGCGCCCTGCGCCACCGTCTAACTTTGCCAAGTCTGGCCGAGCTAAGACAGAGATGACGCAAGGAGGATCGACTCATCAGTCGGGGTAGACCAGGAGTTCAGTTAAGTGTTATAACTGTGGTACGGCTGGGCACAAGAGCAATGGGTGTCAGAAAGAGAAGAGGTCGTGCTTTGGGTGTGGACGTGACGGTCATCTGTAGAAGTTCTGCAAGCAGGGGAAGCAGAAGGGAGTAGAGTCCCAGCAAGGGTCAGTTCATCAGAGCAACCGACCTAGGTTTAAGCCTGCCGAGACTCCTAGCCCTTCGGTCCAGACGACTGCTCAGAACAGGGGAAAGGCCCCAGCTGTTTCTGGAAGTCAGGGACAACGCTTGTATGAGATGCGTGAAGCAGATGGACCCAATGCTCCAATTGATCAAGGTACTTTATACCTTCACTCTACTTCAGTGTGCATTCTATTTGATTCTGGTGCTACGCATTTCTTTATTTCGGATAGTTGTGTTAGCAAGTTAGATTTAGTGTGCAACGATTCGTGCGACCCTTTTGTCGTTAATCTTCCTAATGGAGAACGTTTGGTGGGAACCAAGCATCTATCCGACTTTCCGATTACCATTCAGGGTAAGGAATTTGAGGCAGATTTAATCTGTATAGCCATGGCTCCATACGACATTATCCTCGGTATGGATTGGCTGACGCGTCACAAGGCGGTGATCGACTTCAGTTCAAGAACGGTGACGGTGTCATCCGGGGGCCAGTTCGTGTGCAAGTTCAAAGGTCGAAATGACACTGATAACGACAAGCTGATCAATGCGATGGCTGCGTTTAAGCTACTACGACAAGGATGTGTCGGGTACCTTTGCTACTTGGATTCGCCTGCGAAGGATGGACCTAAGGTTCTTGATATTCCTATAGTTAGGGAGTTTTTGGATGTCTTTCCGGAAGAAATTCCTGGATTACCCCCAAATCGTGACGTAGAGTTTTCAATTGATCTCGAGCCTGGTACGGCGCCGATTTCCAAATCACCGTATCGGATGGCTCCAGCTGAGATGCAAGAATTGAAGAATCAACTTGAAGATCTTCTTGACAAAGGTTATGTCAGGCCGACTGCATCGCCGTGGGGTGCTCCGGTATTGTTCATCAAAAAGAAGGACGGATCATTCCGACTTTGTATCGACTACCGAGAGTTGAACAAGGTGACGATCAAGAACAAGTATCCTTTGCCTAGGATTGATGACTTGTTGGACCAGTTGCAGGGAGCAAAGGTTTTCTCCAAGATCGACTTGAGATCTGGATATCACCAACTCAGGATTCGTGAGCAGGACATTCCTAGAACTGCATTTAGGACCAGATATGGTCATTACGAGTTCGTAGTGATGCCTTTTGGGCTTACAAATGCTCCAGCTGTCTTTATGGATTTGATGAACCGATGTTTTCACCAGTACTTGGATAAGTTCGTGGTAGTCTTCATAGACGACATCCTGATCTATTCTCCGGATGAAGAAGTCCATGAGGAACATCTACGGATTGCCTTGTCAATCCTTAGACAACATCAACTTTATGTTAAACTGTCCAAGTGTGAATTCTGGATAAAGGAAGTGGCTTTCTTAGGCCACGTGATCAATAAAAATGGGGTTATGGTTGATCCCCAAAAGATTGAAGCGGTGGCTAAATGGACACAGCCCCAGAATGTGAAGGAGGTGCACAGTTTTCTTGGACTTGCCGGGTATTATAGAAGGTTCGTAGAAGGATTTTCAAAGATCGCTCTACCTATGACCAATCTACTCCGCAAGGTCTACAAGAAGTTTGTCTGGAATGACAAGTGCGAGGTCAGTTTCCAGGAGTTGAAACGACGGTTGACCTCGGCACCCGTGTTAGCACTCCCAGAGGGGAACGACGATTATGTGGTCTATAGTGATGCTTCCAAGTGTGGTCTTGGTTGTGTTTTGATGCAAAGGGGCAGAGTCATTGCTTACGCATCTAGACAACTCAAAACTTACGAAGAAAACTATCTGACCCATGATCTTGAGTTAGCAGCGGTTGTCTTTGTGCTGAAGATTTGGAGGCATTACCTCTACGGTATAAGATGCCAAGTCTTCACCGACCACAAAAGTCTCAAGTATATATTTACTCAGAAGGAGCTAAATATGAGACAACGCCGCTGGCTAGAGTTGCTCAAAGACTATGACATGGAGTTATTGTATCATACGGGCAAGGCTAATGTAGTAGCTGATGCACTAAGTCGGAAGACAACGCACGAGACTGTAGTTGCTCTACTTACTGCTTAGACCAAGCTAAACCAAGCTTCATGCGACATTGAAGTCTTGTATGACCAGCGTAGAGGGTACCTGAGTATGATGGAAATTCAGGCTACACTGCTGGATCAGATCAAAGAAAAGCAAGTCGATGACATCATCTTGGTGAAGTTAAGCAGTGAAGTGATGGATGGGAAAGCTCCTAGTTTTGTGGTTCAGGATGATGGATCACTTTGGTTTCAGGACCGGATCTGTGTGCCTGACACAGAAAGTCTTTGTCAGTTGGTGATGAGAGAAGCTCATTCATCTGCTTACTCTGTGCATCCTGGCTCTAGCAAGATGTACAAGGATCTCAGGAAGAAGTTTTGGTGGCCAAACATGAAGTGGGACGTAGCAGACTTTGTGGCAGAGTGCTTAACTTGCCAGAAGGTCAAGATCGAACACCACAGGCCAGGTGGTGAGATGCTACCTCTCCCCGTACCAGAATGGAAATGGGAGGACATTTCCATGGACTTCGTCACTGGGCTACCCAAGACTCGAAGTCAGAGAGATGCTATCTGGGTAATTGTGGATAGGCTTACAAAGAGTTCTCATTTCATAGCCATCAAGACCACATGGGAAACCCAGAAGTTAGCAAAAGTTTACCAGAAGGAGATTGTCCGCTTACATGGCATTCCTAAGACCATTGTATCGGACCAAGATGGCCGTTTCATGTCAAGGTTCTGGAAGGAACTTCATAAGGCTATGGGGACCGAGTTGAGGTTCAGTACAGCTTTTCATCCTCAGACAGATGGCCAGTCTGAAAGGACCATCCAGACATTGGAGGATATGCTTAGAGCTTGTGTGCTCGATCGTCCGACTAGCTGGGAGGACATCTTGAGTCTGATTGAGTTCACGTACAACAATAGCTGGCATGCTAGAATCAAGATGGCTCCGTTTGAAGCTTTGTATGGTCGCAGATGCAGATCTCCGATTTGTTGGGATGATAATGCCGACAAAATTCTGCTTGGACCAGAATTGGTCGAAAGGACTGCTTCAGACATTGCTTTGATTAGACAAAGGATGTTGACCGCTCAGAGTCGACAGAAGTCCTACACAGATCGGAAGCATAGGACTGTCAAGTTCGTGGTCGATGACAAGGTTTTTGTCAAGGTATCGCCATCCAAAGGAGTTTTCAGATTTGGTAAGCGTGGGAAGCTTAACCCTCGCTACGTGGGACCATTCGAGATTCTGGATAGAGTGGGATCTCTAGCGTACCGCTTGGCGTTGCCGCCATCGGCTCACCCGGTGCATAACGTGTTCCACGTATCGTTACTCAGATAGTATGTACCAGATGAGTCTCATGTGCTTAGTTATGAGGACATCGAGATTCAAGCTAATGGTACTTATGAAGAGTTGCCCGTGCATATTTTGGAGCGTCGGGAGAAGCGTTTGCACAACAAGATCGTGCCGTTGGTACGAGTGTTGTGGTCCAAGTCAGGGACCGAAGAAGTTACTTGGGAGACGTGGGAAACCGAGTCAGATATGCTCAGGCATTTTCCCGAGTTATTCTCGACCTAAGTTTCGGGGTCGAAACTTCTTATAAGGGGGAGGAGATGTGATACCCCATATTTTTGTAAGGTTATTTTGGGAATTTTGGAATTTTCCCGAGTACCCGTTGTGTACGTCGGATTTAATACAGAGAGTTTGAGACATTCTGTAAGGTGCTCTGTATCTGTAATATTTTTCTCAGTGAAATAATATACAGACATCATGCCTCGGATTTTAATTGTCGTTCGCGTACGATAATTTTTATCCCGGTTTAACGCCATGTTCGTTCAAGAGCTAAATGGGCGGGAAAGGCAGAAACGGTGACCGCCGTACCGTAACGGCGCCCGCCGTACCGTATCGGCGCCCGCCGTCGCTGGGCCCGAAGTGCCAGCAGTCGTCTCCTACTCTGGGCTCGCCAGAGCTAGGAACGGCGACCGCCGTAATTACGGCGCCCGCCGTAGGCAAAATCACGGCGCCCGCCGTGATTACCCACCGGACATTGTCCGATGGTCGCCAGCGAGCTCTGACCGCGCCGAACTAGCTGTAGGCCCATCTTCTTCGTGCTCCAGATGTTTTGGCTATAAAAGGAGGTGTTGGGGGAGAGGTTTTGAGCCATCCCAGCACCAAAGCTCTGCCAAATTTGCCTCTCGCCGGAGTTGTGCCTTCGCCGGAATTTCTGAAGCTTCCGTCGGTGTTGTTGGTGGTGTTTCCAGCAGCTCTTTTGAAGCCTTGTGGTTGCCTCTGGAGGTCAGAAACCAAGCAAGGCGGAAAGGGGTCGAAACGCGCTTTGTTTTGGTGAGATTTCTCTCGTCTCTATCGACCGTGTTCTTCACGGCGACCACCATGTTCTTCACGGCGACCGCCGTGATGAATGCGGCGACCGCCGCCAAGAACAGCGACCGCCGCCAGTGCCCAGAATGCCTTCGTGGCTTTGGCTTGGTTGGTTGTCGTCGTGGCGTCCTTCCTTTCGTGTTCTTTCGCCGTGTTTAGATTCGTACTGTTTATGTCGGATCTAACTTAGGGTTCCTTTTATGGGTCGACTCGAAGGTTGTTGTGCTGTCAGAACTATACCGTGTCGAGCCCGGAATCTAGTTGACATCGTTAGACTATTCTGCGGATTAAGGCAAGTGGCGGTTCGCTCTTGCTCTTTCGTTCCATATTTACATTAATTATTAGTAGTTTATCTGAGTAATTAATTTGGAATGAATATTCTGTTTGTCTGGAAACGGTTTTGTTAAACTGTTTTGAAAATCATATAATAGGTTGTATATCTGTTAGAACAACGCTATTATCTGTGATCGCCTTTCGGGCCTTTATGTGGATTTATCATGTAACTGTTATTGTGCTGTAACTGTTTAGTTAGCACTGTTACATAGGAATGTTACTCGGACTCTGTCCAGTCGTTTCTTTATAATCTGGTATCGGGGTGGCTCGTCTCCATCTGGTACTATTCTAAGATCATGATCGGTCTATTTCACAAGTGTGTAGAGACAGGACACTTAGCTGGTGTCACAAACCTTTCGGTGTACGTCACTCTCGACGAAACGTATACTAAGATGTGTCGTCCCATTGGTGGGGTACACATGTAAAAGTCTCTAATGTGATGTGTGTTTTTGAAACATAATCAGATAAGTGCTACGTTGACGCACATAATTAATGAACGATCAGCGAGTAGGGCAGCTAGGTAATAGTGCCGCTAGGAAGACTCGTGTTGACTTGAATGTAGTACGTCTTCTTTCCGATCTGGATTCGCTGAAAGGCGGTGAGGTTGGTCGTTGACTGAAGCATCTCAGTTAGTTTTAAATCATTGTTGTATGATTCTGTAACTTTCCAGAATTGTCATACTTCCTTAAAGACTCATTTCCGTTGGAGTCTTCTTTCGAGTCGATTTCTGTGAAGATTCAGTTTTCCAGAATCTTCTCTTGTGCATACCTCTTGTTCATTCCAGTAGGAGTATGGTGGTTGACATGCGTACTCGATTATTATTCGAGGGACGAGGAGTCTAACCTAATACGACTGCTTCAAACCATTCTGCTTTGTACCCTTGCTAGTCTATTCATTTAGACTAACCAACCAATATTTTCCCTTGCATGGTTGGCTGGTGTCATCCGTTCGATTCGACACATCAGATAAGAAGTAGTTCAGAAGACCAGAAGGACTATGGAGTCAACGGTGGTTTTTCAATGTTTTAATTATTTCTTTAATTAGGTTGAGATCTTTTGGACAATAACTTTGATTGTAATATACTTTCTTAGACTTCCGCTGTGTTTGGTTTAAACTCTGTATTGACCTATTCGGGATTGGGTTGTAATCCCGTAACTCTTGTTTCCTTGACAATGTTATGTTTTGGAATTTAATGCTTGATCATTGTGTATCAATTGCATTTCATAAATTGTATTTAAATGGTAAAGCCTTGGGTGATCTCGGTAAGGAACACTAGGGTCACTGGCGGTAATACATTTCCAAAAGGGTTAAGTTTTGGGGGTGTTACAATGAATGAGCTTCCCTCATCACCAACTGGCGAAGATCATCAACGTCAGGCACACAAACTCGGTTTTGAAACCAGAGTGATCCGTCCTCCTGAATCACAAAACCGGGAGCTTTCCCGTTCAACGCTTCACATCTCAACTTTACCAAAACTATATCATCAATTTGTTTTTCTCGAATCTGATCAAGTAGTATAGCCTGAATTTCCAACATACTCAAGTATCCTCTATGTTGATCATACAAGAGTTCAGCTTCACACATCATTTGATTTAGCTTGGCTTGAGTAGTGAGGAGAGCTACTACTGTCTCGTGCGGTGTCTTCCGGCTCAGTGCATTGGCTACTACATTAGCCTTGCCCGGATGATACAGCAATTCAAGATCATAATCTTTGAGCAGCTCTAACCAGCGTCGTTGCCTCATGTTCAACTCTTTCTGAGTGAATACGTACTTGAGACTCTTGTGGTCGGTGAAGACTTGGCATTTCACACCATAGAGATAATGCCTCCAAATCTTCAACGCGAACACTACCGCCGCTAGTTCCAGATCATGCGTCGGATAGTTTTCTTCATAGGTTTTCAGTTGCCTTGATGCATAAGCAATCACCTTGCCTTTCTGCATCAACACGCATCCTAAACCATTCTTAGAAGCATCACTATAGACTACATATCCGTCATTTCCTTCTGGTAATGTTAACACTGGTGCCGAGGTCAATCGTCGTTTCAATTTTTGAAAACTGGCCTCGCACTTGTCAGTCCAGACAAATTTCTTATGGACCTTGCGGAGTAAACCGTTCATGGGTAGAGCGATCTTGGAAAATCCCTCTATAAACCGTCTATAATATCCGGCAAGTCCAAGGAAACTGCGTACCTCTTTCACATTCTGAGGCCGCTTCCAGTTGGCTATCGCCTCAATCTTCTAGGGATCAACCATCACCCCATTCTCGTTGATCACATGGCCTAAGAAAGCCACTTCCTTAATCCAGAAGTCACACTTAGACAATTTAGCATATAGCTCATTTTGTCTAAGGATTGACAACAAAATCCGCAAGTGTTCCTCGTGAACTTCCTCGTTCGGGGAATAAATCAAAATATCATCAATGAAAACCACCACGAACTTATCTAAGTACTGGTGAAAGCATCGATTCATCAGGTCCATGAAGACCGCTGGAGCATTGGTAAGTCCGAATGGCATAACTACGAACTCATAGTGGCCATACCTTGTCCGGAATGCAGTCCTCGGAATATCTTCCTCACGAATTCTGAGCTGATGGTAACCAGATCTCAGATCGATCTTGGAAAAGACTTTAGCTCCTTGTAGCTGATCTAGCAGATCGTCAATCCTTGGCAAAGGATACTTGTTCTTGATCGTGACTTTATTCAACTCTCGGTAGTCGATACAAAGCCGAAACGATCCATCTTTCTTCATGACAAACAAGACCGGAGCACCCCAAGGCGATGCACTCGGTCTTATATAGCCTTTGTCGAGAAGATCCTCTAACTGCTTTTTCAATTCCTGCATCTCAGCAGGGGCCATTCTGTACGGTGCTTTAGAAATCGGAGCAGTACCTAGTTCAAGATCAATTGAAAACTCTACAATACGATGCGGGGGTAATCCAGGAATCTCTTCCGGAAAGACATCCGGAAATTCCCGAATCACAGGAATATCAAGAACTGATGGTTCATCTTTCATGGGCTCGTCCAGATAGCAAAGGTACCCGACACAACCCTGACGAAGTAGCTTAAACGCAACCATTGAATTTATAAGCCTACCATTATCAGCGTCATTCCGACCTTTAAACTTGCACACACTCTAGGCCCCAGATGACACCGTCACTGTTCTCGAACTAAAATCGATCACTGCCCCATGGCGTGTCAGCCAATCCATACCGAGGATAATGTCATAGGGATCCATGGCAATACAGATCAAATCTGCCTCGAATTTCTTACCCTGGATGGTAATTAGAAACTCAGACAGACACTTAGTTCCTACTAAGCGTTCATTATTAGGAAGATTCACAACGAAAGGCTCACAAACTTCGTTGTAAACTAAACCTAACTTACTAACACAATTTTCTGAAATGAAGGAATGGGTAGCACCCGAATCAAACAGTATGCATACAGGAGCAGAGTGAAGGTAGATGGTACCTTGAGCAATCGGTGCATTAGGTCCATCAGCCTCATGCATCTCATACAGGCGCTGACCCTGACCACCTGAAGTTGCTGGGGCTTTTCCTTTGTTCTGGGCAGTTGTCTGCATCGAAGGACTAGGAGTCATTGCTGGTTTGAACCTGGGTCGGTTACTCTGCCTAACAGACCCCTGATGCGACTCTGCTCCTTTCTGCTTTCCCTGCCAACAGAACTTCTGCAAATGCCCCTCAGTCCCACAGCCAAAACACGTCTTCTTCTCCTTTGGACATGCGATGCTTTTGTGCCCAGCGTCACCACAGTTATAACACTAAATTGAACTCTTGCCCTGACCCGATTGTTGTGTCAACCCGCCTTGCGTTCCACCCGTTTTTGCCTTGTTGGATTTAGCAAAGTTGGACGGTGGTGCAGGACGTTTGAATCCGCTTGCCTGAGGTTGATTCTGTGTCGACCTCTGGCCATTCTTCCTCTTGGTTGATTCTTCTAGAGTTGCCTCTAGCTTATAAGCCGCATCCATATATTGTTCCAGAGTAGAGCAATTGTGGCTTAACATCATTGGCTTAATCCTTGGGTTCATCCACTCATGGAAATGCCAAATCTTCTGTTCTTCAGTGGATACATCCGATCCGGCGTATGGCAACAAGTGATTAAACTTAATTGCCAATTCAGCCACCTTTAACCCTTCAGTCTTAGGGTAAAGAAACTCCTTGCGCTTTTCTTCTCTCATTGCCCGAGAGAAGAATCGGTCGATCATCTTAGTCTTAAACATTGTCCAACTCAAATCAAGGCTATCCGCAAGACCGGTGTTTTCCCACCACTCACTAGCATCTCCTTTTAATTGCAGAGAAGCTATGTGTACCTTCTCGGCTTCCGTGCACTCCACACTGTGGAATAACCGCTCCATGTGGGAAAACCAATGCACCACCTCAACTGGTTCACCTTTCCCGTTGAAGTTGTCGGGTCTCATAGAATTTATGGCCTTCAGTGCTCGGCCACAATCATTTTTGCTTCTGACTACAGTCTCCTGATGCCGGGGTACATGAGTTTCTTGTTCCTCAACTTCCGGGGCTGCTGAGGATGCCGGCACATCTTGTGCCTGAGACACACTCGGGTGTAAGACATCAGTCATTGCTTGAATGAAAATTTCCCGAATTTCAGCAACGGCCGCCTCGTCAAATATCCTCGGAGCATTGCTCCTGGGATCATGTTGAGAATTGGACTCACGTACATTCTTAGGAGTTCCAGCGCTCCTGTCGTTGTGTCTGGGATGGTTACCAGCATCAGAACGAGTGTTGTTCATTGTGTTCACTATCTGTTTACCAATCAAATTCCAAGGATTTCATACATTAATATTTTTCCCAAAATACTTAATGTAATAAAAATCAACTCAGAATAGATCAACTTGGTACTTTTATAGATGAACTTGAACTATTTTACAAACTGTACATTAGCCGATCTCCCGAGCGTCGGGTCAAAATTGCTCGGAGATTGTGGTATTTCACAAAGTACATGTCGCAATACTAGAATATTCACACGGTACATGCTGAAATACTAAGAAAAGGAAACTACTGCTACAGGCAATGTCGGTCCTTATCACGGTGTTCCGAAACGTTTCCTATACGGTAGACTTCCCATGCAAGGCTTCTTCGGACGGGGTTCTCCATCGGATTCTGACGATGGACTACGCACCCTGCTTGGCCCTGGAACACATAATTCTGGTGTCCCTGGCCTTATCTCAGTCATGGTGAAGTATGGATCTTCCACGTTTGGCTCTCCTAGCCCAGCCCTTCTGTGAGCACCGGCGATCATTTTATCCATCTGGTATTGCTGTTCAGAAGAGATCATCTCGCTTTGGTGAAGGATCTCTAGTAGTTCAGATTCCGTCCTCCTTCTCCTTTGAGTAGGGATAGTCTGAGATTCTCTACCATTTCTTCCAATACCATACTCGGTATAAAGTATTTCCCAGTCAGCATCAGACATGAGTGCATACTCTGGCACTGGTGGCAACTCTTGCACGGGTGGTAACTCTGAACTGGGGTGAATAGATTGCATCCCCGGTTCCTGACTATCCACCAACAAGTGCTTCAAGTCATCGGACTCCTGGTTCTGATCGTTGAGGTCCATCTCGGTATCATCCTCGGAATCATCCTCGATGGGGTCCTCTTCCTCGTCGGGGTCTTCCTCTATGGGGTCCTCTTCTTCATCTTTCCCCTCGCTCTCTTCAGGAATCATTTCTATCTGGTAATCGTCATTATAGTATCCTCTCGCGTACCTAGACGATTCATCTTCATGCATTGCTTCCTCCCTTGGTGGCTCAACTGGTGCTGCCACAGGAACTACAGCATTCCTTGACACCAGGACTACCGACTCAGGAAGCACATGCTTGATCTCCTCAGGTGGGCTGCTTGGTTCTCCAACCTCAAAGCATCCCTGGGGTATTGGGAAGTCGAGTCTTCCTGGAGATGGTGAATCTATCTCGGCATCTATCGAGTCCCTCTTATGAGAAATACACGCACCCATATCCTACAGGATAACGAGGAAGGAATTAGTCTTTCTAGACATAGAAGCAAGCTTACTATATCAGACTATAGATAGAAGACATGACTATGAACGGTTTTTTTATTTTCAAATTCTTTTCATTTTGAAAATTCAGAGCCCTTTTGAAAATACTTTTTAATTGAAAATGAGTAATTCGTTTTCAAATACCCAACCCGTTCTAAAACTTAGGCTCTGATACCAGATCTGTAACACCCCCAAATTTCAATCCGTTTGGAAAGGTATTACCGCCAGTGACCTCGGTTTCCACACCGAAGCCACCCCAGGCTTTACCGGTTTAAACACAATTTATAAACAACGGTTAAGATATAAACATCAAAACCTTTAATTAAAACATATGTCTGGGGATTACATCCCAATCCCTATAGGACAAAACAGAGTATTTAGCAGAAGTCTTTATAAATATAAATACATGGGTCTTGATCATAAAGATCATCCGCCAAGGATCGTAGCCTGATAAACCATTAAAACACCGTTTACTTTTATAGTCGTTCTAGCCTCCATTCCTCGGATGCTTATCTGATGTGCCGAATCGAACGGATGACACCAGCCAACCATGCAGAGAACAATTACGGTTGGTTAGTCTAATGAAAGACTACGCAAGGGTACAAAGCAGAGTGGTTCGAAGTAGTCGTATTAGGTTAGACTCATCATTTCTCGAATTAAAACCGATGACGATAGTCAACCACCATACTCCTACTGGAATATATCAAGCAGCATGATTAAGAGAAGATTCTGGAAGACCGAGTCTTGCAGCAATCAATCCCAAAGAAGACTCCAACGAATTGAGTCTTATCGGAAATATGACAAATGTTAGGGAACATTAATTAATCATACAAGCGTTCAAAAACGACTTGATGTTTCGGTTCACGACCAACCTCACCTCTTAATGCGAATCCAGATTGGAAAGAGAACGGTACTCTGATCAAAGTCAAGACGAGCTTTCCTAGCTACACTATTCCCTAGCTGCACTACTCGTCTGAGGTTTATTAATCATGTGCGCTCGGGCACTTATCTTATTTAATTCCAAAATGCACACCATGTTATAGGCTTTTAATTATATGCCTGCCGACAGCAGGACATACTTCTGATAGGGACGAATCCCAAGTTTGTAGCACCAGCTTCGTGCCACCATCTCTATACCCGAGTATAGAGAAAGGTCATGACCCACCAAATGGTCTTTGAGTTTAGAACCCTTAGCACCATTTTCATTATCAAGAAACGACTAGACCTCAATTAGTCCATCGCTCCTACGAATACTCGTGCTAACTAAACAGTCCAAGCACAGCAGTAATCATATCAAAGCCCTCAGGCCAAAATATATATTTATAATAGCGTTGTTCTAACAGATATACAACTTATTATAATATCATATTCCTTTTATATCATTTAGTAAAATTGTTCCCAACAAAACAGTAAATCATTCCAAATTAATTAACAATCAAACCATTGATAATTAATGGAAATATGGAATGATGAGCAAGAGCGAACCGCCACTTGCCTTAGATTGCAGAAAGATTAACGAGCTCTTACAGACGATGATTCCCGGGTCTGATCAGGGACAGATTTCGGATCTCAAATCCTTCTGAAACGACCCATAACAAGACCCTAAGTTAGATTCAACATCTACATATATGAATCTAAAAGAATAAGAATCGAACGGTTCAGGAAAGCCAAGCCACCATCCAAGACACACACACACCACGACCATGTTTGCCGCGGGGTGCGGTGGTCAGTCACCGCGGGGTGCGGTGCTTGGCCGCTGGGCGCGGTGGCGTCTGACCGTGGGGTGCGGCGCCATGACAGAAGCAGAAAACGATGGAGTTTTCGGGGAGAAACTTACCCAAATCGATCCAATCGGCTTTGATTTGTTCTTGTCTTGTCTTTCCACCTTCTTAAGCTTCAAACCACCTCTAAGGATCACCCTTCTCTTGCTCGAAAAGAGGTTTGAATCCTTCCACGAATCAAGCTTGAAGTTCAGCAAAAATGGAGTTTTTCTCTGATGATGGAGATGGTGATAAAGCTGGTTTGAGGCTTCTCCTCCTCCTCTCTCTTTCCATTTATAGGTCCTCCAAGGTCTCTACCAGCAAGACACATATGCAGGGACGTGTATAAGCTAGGAGGAGTAGCCCCGATGACACACCACAGCTACAACTAGCCTCGCCAAGTTGCACAGCAAGCTGTCAAAGCTGCTCGATGGCCCTTACCGCGGGGTGCGGCACTCCCTTCACCGCGGGGTGCGGTCAAGGTCAAAGTGCTTCCCTCCGACTCTTTGTCGTTTTTACCTTAAGTGGTAACGTATTTTTAACCCCGGGTTAAATATATTTGTACACGAACGACCTTTTAACCCCAAAATACCTTAACTGTATTTTATATTACTTAGAAAAATATTACAGAGACCAAACATCTCACAGAATGTCCGTATCTTCTCTGAATTTAATCTGACTTGTAATATGGGCATTTAGAAATTTCAAAATTACCCCTACAAAATATGGGATATTAAAGTAATGCCCTTCGGATTAAAAAATGCAGGGGCTACTTATCAACGACTAATCAACAAGATGTTCAAAGATGAGATTAGGGACACGATGGAAGTCTACATAGACGACATGCTGGTCAAATCGAAAAAGAAAAAGGACCACATCAACCACCTCCGCGACAGCTTTGAGGTACTAAAGAGATATAACATGAACTAAATCCTATGAAATGCTCTTTCGGAGTGTCGTCAGGAAAGTTCTTAGGGTACTTGGTAACACAAAGAGGAATAGAAGCCATCCCAGAACAAGTCAAAGCCATCATCAGCCTCTGATCCCCTCAGTGCGTCAAAGATGTGCAGAAGCTGACAGGTCGGATAGCAGCTCTGAACAGATTCATCTCAAAGTCATCCGACAAATGCAAATCCTTTCACGACGCTCTCAAGAAGAACAAATCCTTTCAATGGATGGAAGAACATGAAGTTGCGTTTCAGGACCTAAAGAAATACCTTGACAGTTTCCTGTTGTTGACCAAACCCAAAGACGACGAGCCATTATTGTTGTACCTGGCAGTATCAGAGTCGGCTGTAAGCACAGTTCTAGTCAGAGAAGAAGACGGCAAGCAATCGTCGATATACTACGTCAGTCAAACATTACTACCAGCGGAGACAAGGTACTCGTCGTTAGAAAAACGTGTACTATCATTGGTAATGGCATCGAATAAACTCAAACCGTATTTCGAATCCCATACTATAGTTGTCCGCACTAACCATCCCATGAGAGCAATCATGAGGAAGCCTGAGTTCACAGGACGGATGGCCAAGTGGGCCATTCACTTCAGCGGCTATGACATTGAGTACGAGCCCAGAACAGTGATCAAGTCGCAAGCCCTGGCTGACTTTGTGGCAGACTTCAGCCCGACCCTAGAGCAAGAAGCCGCCAAAGAAGCAACACAATTGTTTGCGACAGATGAAACAAGAAAATGGGAGCTCCACACCGATGGCGCGTGGAATGCTAGAGGGTCAGGGCTAGGGGTCGTGTTGAAATCACCACAAGGGGACAAGATAGCCCAGGCCGTAAGATGCGAAGGGGACGCAACCAACAACGAAGCTGAATATGAAGCCCTCATATTTGGGCTCATCCTGGCGCGCGACCTAGGAGTCCGAGAGATCGAAGTCATTTGTGACTCCCTCTTAGTCGTAAATCAAATACAAGGGTCATACAACGCCAAGGGCGATAGGATGATAGCTTACCTGGACGTGGCCAAGAAGCTAATCGACCAATTCCAAACATTCGACATCAGGCAGGTGCCTAGAGAACTCAACTCTCAGGCTGACGCACTAGCCAATTTAGGGTCCGTCTTGGATCCAAATGAATTTCCAAATATCCCACTGGCGCACGTCATGACACCAGCTGTTCCAAAAACATCCAAGGAGTCGATCACACCATTGGAGGAACTTGTCACGATGGAGGTAGGTGACCGACCAGAGGATGACATCATCAATAATAGTGACGACTGGACGTCACCTTACATCAAATAGCTGAAAGACGGCATCCTACCCAACGACAAAACAGAAGCAAAAAGGCTAAAGGTACAAGCTCTCTCCTTCGATATTATAAATGATGTCTTGTTCAAAAGATCTGTCACATGGATACTCCTACGATGCCTCAAGACTCTAGAAGTCAGACGTATCTTACAGTCATTACATGAAGGAGAGTGTGGGAACCACACCGGCGGACGAAGCCTCTCGGGAAAAGCTTTGTGAAACGAATACTATTGGCCCACAATGAATAGAGACGCGATGGAGTAGACCAAGAAGTGCGATGCCTGCCAACGACACGCACCCGTTCCTCATCAACCCTCGGAACTCCTCCATCCGACTCTAGCGTCGTGGCCCTTCATGAGATGGGGGATGGACATCGTTGGGAAACTCTCACCTACGTCGGGTCAACGAGTCTTTTTCCTTGCCATGATAGACTACATTTCTAAATGGATCAAAGCTGAAGCCTATCGAGAGGTAAAGGATCAACACGTCATTTCATTTATAAAATGCAATATCTTGTGCAGATTTGGCGTCCCGTTAGATATCGTGTGTGACAATGGCTCCCAATTCATTAGTCATAAGACTCGAGCCTTTTGCGACCAATGGAACATCAAACTGGTCACATCCACTCCTCGATATCTGCAATCTAACGGACAAGCCGAGTCTAGCAACAAAATCATCATCAACAACCTCAAGAAATGCCTCACAGGGGCTAAAGGAAAATGGGCAGACGAGCTCCCGTTCATCCTCTGGTCCGACAGGACCACTCCAAAGAATGCGACTGGACAGTCACTGTTGGGGTCGGAAAATTGACCATTCGTCCAATGGGCATCGACTGTTTGACGCAATCGGTCGGACGCATCAGACCTGTCGGACGCATCAGACCCGTCAGACGTGAGCCATGCGACCGTCGCCTGATTCCTAGACGCAATGGACCAGCGAGATTTTCTCCTTTATTACTCCGAGAACTCCAACTGTTGTATGCATTATTTTAGCCATCAAGGAGGGAATCAACCATCTTTAAGAGAGGATCAAGGCTTATTAAGAGGAGATCAAGCGTAATTAATGCAGAATCAAGGAGAGATTAAGAGCATTTAAGGAGAATTCAAGTGCCATTAAGAAGGAGATCAAATCCTATTCAAGGGAGATTAATGCGGGAGATTCCTTCTCCTTAGCTATATATACAAAGCTCCTTAGCTATTCTAAAGGGATCCAATCCTACCCAAAAAGCCTTGTAATACATCTACTTTTCTCCATTTCGCGTAATTGGAAGAACTTGTAAGCATCCTCATACGATCGGAAGCTCTCACGCTTCGAACAGTGTTCTTATCTATCTAATGAAGATAAGTCTTTCTTATCTCGATTTACATTATATTCTACTACATTTTATGCTATTTTACTCTTTAAGTTTCATATATTCAATCTTGTCATTATCGTCGCCTTGACTCAACAAACTAGTCGTCGTTACTATTTTTATTCGATTCTCATGTCTAACGTTTGATCGATATGGATTTTTGCTATTTTACCCCGTCTAAGGCGATTTAGGTTATCCGATCTTTTTGCCCCAAAACAATTTGGCGCCCACCGTGGGGAAGATAGTTAAAATCATTCGATTAATCTATTCATCATCTATACATCTAATTGATTCACAATCATTTATCTAATATACTATATTGCATAACGATCAGGTATGATTCAACGCCTCATCTATGGAGACAGTATGAACAGATCTAACGATCCAACCAGATCTAACGATCCCACCAGATCTAACGATCCAACCAGATCTAACGATCCGACCAGATCTAACGATCCGACTTTATCTAAACGATCCGATCAGATCTAATGATCCGACTTTATCTAAACGATCCGACCAGATCTAATGATTCGACCGGACCCCATTAGTTGTCCAACACCGATAAATGGAAACCACTGAGGAAGACGTCTCTAGACTTGTAAAACCAAAGAGTCATACATGATATCCTTTCACTCTAAAATATCTAAATGGTGACGACATTTAGACCATCGGAGGACGCATTCATCCACCTTGAAAGATAAGTCTCTTTCTATGCACTTTCAATTAATACTATTGTCTAGTCCTGCTTTATGATTACGCTCACTTGACTTGTTTGCACAATCATAATTCATTTTTCTCGAATACGTTTACATACATGTCACTTCTATTATGCTTGAATAGGCTACACTATTATTGTTCAAATCCACGTATGTCTTATATACTGTCTAGTGCATGCATATATAAATTTTACATACGCCAATAGTATAGTACTTATTCATGGAATTCATTTTTCCCGCAACTCTTAATGACGCGACTATTATATTTGAGTATGTAGCATTCAGATTGTCGGGGCACCCACACGTTTTATATATCGTCAAATACATGCATACTGTTTTGGGGCGAAAAGATCGGACGACCTAAATTGCCTTAGACGGGGTAACGAGCCGATCGGGTAATAGAAATCAATCCAAATAAGTAGACAATCAACGAATAAAGAAGAGATGCAAAATAGTAAAGTAATTTTACTAATATGTCAACGATAGAGTCGGATGTAAGTACAACTTATCCTTGGAGGATGAAAGATCGGATCTGGTCTGACCGGTGACTCGGGGGTTCGACCGGTGGAGATTTGAGTGATATTTCTAGTGGAGTAAGCTAGAGTGGGCGTGTTCTTGGGTTCTTCTCGGAGCAAGTGAGCAGATGTCTTGTGTAATTGTGTGTAGATGAGCGTAGATGTCCCTTCGTTGTCCTCTTCGTGGTCTATATATGGTAAGCTTTAGCTTGTGATCGTTGCCTATTGATGACAATATCTCCCACTTAATTCCGGGAGTAATTGTTGGGATTTCTCCTTTAAATGCTCTTGATATCTCTTTAAATGCTCTTGATCTCTATATGGTAAGTCTTTAATCCATTTGACCGTTAACCTTTGATCACGTCCTTATCCTCAACGCTGGGAGTAATTGCAAAGATTTCGCCACTAAATGTTGTTGTTTAGGCGGTGTTGAATGTTGTGGTTGTCGGAGATCTCGGAATAATAAAGGAGAAATTCTCGCTGGTCCGTTGCGTCTAGGAATCAGGCGACGGTCGCATGGCTCACGTCTGACGGGTCTGATGCGTCCGACATGTCTGATGCGTCCGACCGATTGCGTCAAACAGTTGATGCCCATTGGACGAATGGTCGATTTTCCGACCCCAACAATAGCCCCGAAATTAAACTGGGCCAGAGCGTCAAATGATGGGACGGTTTGATTTTATAACTTCTCTTTCTTCTGGCATGATCTTGATTTTGTTGTAGGCGTTCTGGCGACGAGGCCATCATGTGTATTGCTCAAACTGAGAATCAACTCAATATAGCCAATAATCGTGGGAAGATGACTGAGAGCGTTTCTTGTGATGACG
Organism: Rheum nobile; assembly: GCA_027886185.1. Taxonomy (NCBI): domain Eukaryota; kingdom Viridiplantae; phylum Streptophyta; class Magnoliopsida; order Caryophyllales; family Polygonaceae; genus Rheum; species Rheum nobile. The sequence goes on from WOAB01000568.1 coordinate 18,028,939, forward strand.
AAGGGTCAGGAGACCGCTCCTTGTTTGTCATTTGTTTTGTTTTACAGGTGGTCTCGCCAGTCGCTTCCTAATCAAGTCGTGTGATGTTGGTCGTGTAAACCTATAATTGTTGTACGACGTTGGTCGTGTAGACCTGTTGTTGGTCGTATAGACCTGTCATCGATCGTCTAGATCTGTAATTGTTTGCGACATTTGGTCGTGTAGACCTATCGTCATTTGTGCGACGTTGGTCGTGTAGACCTGTAGTCGTTTGTGCGACGCTGGTTGTATAGACTTGTCGTTATGTGCGACGTTGGTCATATATACCTGTCATTGTGTGCGACGTTGGTCGTATAGACCTGTAATTGTTTGTGACACATCGTGTAGTTCCAAGGAAGAGCATTGTAGTACTTGTATAAGACGTATACCTCAAGCGGGATAGGTCTTGAAAACATGTATCGTGTTTTTGTCCCTCTATTCCTTGTGTACCGATCGATCGCGTAAGGTATAAGCGCTATGTGTGATTGTGTTTTTGTGTGCGTTGATCAACTTGTTTTGTTAGTCGCGCCTTGGTAGTGACGCGAAATGTTTGGTCATGACGACCTGTAATGTAGCATACTTTGTCTATCCGGGGAAGAGTTGTATGTATGTGTAGGAAAAGACGAGTGCATTTGGACATGACAAGTCTTGTAAGCAGTTTGTAGTATGATGTTTCTCTTTGTTTTTCTTGTGTTTTATGCATTATCTGTCAGCATCTCCGGCTGGTCGAGTTGCAGGCGTCATAGGCGCTTTTTACGTGTTGAAGTCTCGTGTCGAGATGATGAAAAGAGTTTGAAGAGGGCATGCAATGAACCTGAGATTTGAAGGCGGGTAAGGAGACCATGGAGGTCTTGTTTCAGAAGGGGAATCCATGCTCGGAGCTTTCCCATCTGGCCGACGTCGGAGAGGAATCTCTGGTCGAAAGTGCCGGTGAGGACGAGGTTTATTCTGGTGACATTGTACCGCTTGAGCCCCAGTCTTCTCCCAACTTAGCCCCTGTTGCTGATGGCGTTTGTAAACCCTGATGCTTGATTGTTTTTTTCATAATTTGTTTTGTCCAAACTCATCCTGCTACGTAGATAGTCGAAGATTTGATGTGATGTGACGTTGCTTGTGTAAAAGCTTTTGTCTTTTGAAAGCGTTGAATTGAAGTTTTCAGCCATCGGGCGTTAACTCCATAAAGGTATATTTGTATTGTACCACCGTTTGCATAAAAGCTTTTGTTTGGTGAGTCGTGTGTAAGTTGTAGCCGTGTGAGGCATTTAACTTTGTAAATGTGTAATGCGCATGTTTGTGTATTTGTAGGTACCGTATGTAGGGTTTGTCACCCGTAATGTGTGTTTAGTCATGACGTTTGTGTAAACCGAGGAGGAAAGCAGTTTGTTTGCTGCGTAAATAAGGTGGGTTCCCTCGTGTAAGGTGGGCAATGTGTCGTTGAACCGTAAGTCATCTCCCCGTGTACCAATCGATCGTGTAGTGTAAGCGTTTTTTGCGGATGACTGGATCCAGTATGTATGCAAATGTAATGTGACATGTCAAGTCGATTTGTTCGTAGTTGATTTGTGTGTCGGGTTTGCCCGTGTACTCCGTCGAGTAGGGCTTACCGTATGTATGTCGGGTTTGCCCGCGTACTCCGTCGAGTAGGGCTTACCGTATGTATGTCGGGTTTACCCGTGTGCTTCATCGAGTAGGGCTTACCGTATGTATGTAAAGAAAGACTAAGGTGTATATTGTATTGTACCACCGTTTGCGTAAAAGCTTTTGTTGGTGGATCGTTTGTAAGTTGTAGCTGTGTGAGGCGTTAACTTTGTAGATGTGTACTGCGCAGGTTTGTGTATTTGTAGGTACCGTATGTAGGGTTTGTCACCCGTAATGTATGTTTAGTCATGACGTTATGCCGGGGAGGTAAGCAATATGTAATAAGGTGTTTGTTCCTTATGTTTTATTGCGTGAATGTAATAAGGTGTATTAACCTTACGTAATGTGTAAGGCAGACGATGTGTTTACGTGCCTGTGTTTGTTCATCTCTACCCGTGTTCCGATCGATCGTGTAATGTAATGTAGCGCTTTTTGCGGATGACTGGATCCAATGTGTATGTTAAGGGTCGTCACCCGTATGTATGTAAATGTGATGCGACAATAAGCAAAGTATGACATGTGAATATATGTATTTGCTAATGCGACGATAAGTAGTGTATGACATATGAAGATATGTAGTTGTGCATGCGACGATAAGCAATGTATGACATATGAAGATATGTTAGTGTCTTACCTTGTTGGTTCAGAAATGGTATAATTTCAGATGTGTTGCGTTCTTTGGAGTGGTCCCGTCGGATCAGAGAATGAACGGGAGTTCATCCGCCCATTTGCCTTTAGCCCCTGTGAGGCATTTCGTGAGGTTGTTGATGATGATCTTGTTGCCGGATTCGGCCTGTCCGTTGGATCGTGGATACCGAGGTGTGGAGGTGACCAACTTGATGTTCCATTGGTCGTAGAAGGCTTGTGGGAGTATCCCTGTGACAAATCTTTTGTACAAGATGTTATCTACGATATCGAAAGAGAGTGCTTGTACCTTGAGCTTTTTTGCTTTTGTTTTGTCGTCGGGTAGGATGCCATCTTTTAACCATCTGATGTAAGGCAGCATCCAATTGTCATTGGTATCGACGATGTCTTCTTCTGGTCGGTCGCCTACTTCCATGGCGACGAGTTCTTCAAGTGGTATTGTCAACTCGACGGATGTCCTTGGGACGGCTGGCGTCATGATGTGGGCCAATGGTATGTGTGGAAATTCTTTCGGGTCTAGGACAGATCCTAGATTGGCGAGTGCGTCAGCTTGGGAGTTAAGATCCCTGGGCACCTGTCGGATGTTGAATGTCTGGAATTGTCCGATCAGTTTCTTGGCTACCTCCAGGTAGGCTATCATTCTGATGTCCTTTGCATTGTACGATCCTTGTATTCGGTTCATGACTAGCAGGGAGTCGCAAATGACTTCGATCTCTCAGACTCAGCTGACGGCCTGAGTTATCTTGTCCCCTTGTGGCTATTTTAGCACGACCCTTAGCCCCGGTCCTCTGGCGTTTGACGCACCATCGGTGTGGAGTTCCCATATGCATGTTTCTGTTGCGAGCAACTGTGTTGCTCTTTGTTCTTGGATGTGTAGTACGATGACTTTCGTAGATCGTGTTGCATTGACTAGCTTCATGGGGATGGCTCGGGCATCATTATTTGTGAACCTGCTTCATCTAAAAGAGTAGAAGCTAGAAAGGGTTGTGAGCAGCCGGTTATCGGCTTCCTCATCGGTCTCTCCGTGTATACGTTAGTATGCATTAGTCAGAGTATATTCAGATCGAAGACGATGCAAGTATGGAGGAGATGATACACATGAATGAATAGAGGTGAAGAGTTTAGAAATGGTAAACGTTTTGATATGTTTGCGAGATATGGTTACTTACCTTTGGTATCGTACCTCACTTGATCTCACCCTTTTCCGGGGTTCGTAGATCCAGATTGATCAGTCGACGCCATTGTACCTTTGAGTTTGTAAGTCATACCTGGTTGCCAGAGATAAGGCTCGTGATGGGATAGAGTTTGCTTGCTCATTCACCCCTTGCCCCAAGGAGGCATTTGTTGATGTTCTTGATGTTGATCCTGTTGCTGGATTGATTTTTGAATCTAGTTTGACTAATGCGTTGGCTTGAGTCTTCGACTCAAGATTATGTTTGTTATCCTCTTGTCTCTAGAGGTGTGTGTGGTTCCTGCATTGGAATGAGGATTATGGTGAGGTAGTAATTGCTTTAATACCTTGTATGGATGACCTTCGGGCAGTTTAAGCCAAGAGATTAGAGTCTTGTAGTCCTGATTTGTCGTTGGTCGCTTTCAGCTATGACGAATGTCTTAAACTATCTTGTCTTCTTGTTTTATGACTCTTGGATCTTCATCTGCCATTTTTCATGTGTGAAGTTTGGCTTGTGTGGTCTTTTTCTATGTCGAAGCGATGTGACGCTTCAGATGTGAGACTTGTTTGAAGATATGCTTATCCTGTCACTTGATTTGTAGATTTTGGTTTCCTCATGATAGATTTCATGGGATGGTTAGTTCGTAAAATAATAGCATGTGATTCAAGATGTGACCTCAATCTAATTGAGGATACCTTCAATGTTTGATATTCTAAGTGACGGACTACGTAGTGTGTGTAGGTAGGGGTAACGCACTTACTTGGTGGTTTGGTAACTGTCATCCGACCCGTCGGTGGTTGATGTCTTCTAAGCATTTGTGTGACCTTGGAATGATGACCATTATGACTTGACCTAGGCTTACCTTGGTGTTGCCTTGAGTCGCCATGTATGTTGAGAGGTTCCGTCATCCATCATGCGTTTAGGTCTTGACCGTTGTCTCGTTCATGGGTCTTTGGAAGATTGCCCCTAGCGTATTTGTTAGTCCGAGTTATATGACTCTATAATAGTGCATACCTTATTTGCTTTTACAGTATGTCTGTCTAGATGGACGTGACTTGCTCGTTCCGTCGTATTGACACGAAGAGGTCGTCCAAGATGCAGAAAGTTATGACATGAGCTGTGACTGAGGATCGAAGAATGAAATGAAAGAATAGATGCAAGCCCATCAGAGAGTGTTTCTCTAGCAAGTGATAAACATCTGACTCAGTAGCTAACTCTCTTGATTCAGGAAAGGCATATGAATGCATTGGATAACACGATGAGCATGAGATGTCAGAAGTGGTTGCAAAAGACTACTTAGATGAGCCTTGGATCGGTCAATTTCATGATTAGGCATATCAAGGTGCAAGAATCGCAAAAAAGTGTATGACATGACACACATGTGCCAGTAGCTTAGATGTAATGCATGCGGATAGGTATGACATATATGCAAGAATACGAAGTAGTACATGACATATGCTTTTATATCGTATAATAGGTGTGGGAGAGCACTATATGGACACATGATGAATAAGAGATATGGAATAATGATCTTGCACTAGTATGCATGTATTTGACGATATATAAAACGTGTGGGTGCCCCGACAATCTGAATGCTACATGCTCAAATTTAATAGTCGTGTCATTAAGAGTTGCAGGAAAAATGAATTCCATGAATAAGTACTATATTATTGGCGTATGTAAAAGTTATATATGCATGCACTAGACAGTATATACGACATACGCGGATTTGAACAATAATAGTATAGCATAATCAAGCATAATAGAAGTGACATGTATGTAAACGTATTCGAGAAAAATGAATTATGATTGTACAAACAAGTCAAGTGAGCGTAATCATAAAGCAAGACTAGACAATATTATTAATTGAAGGTGCATAGAAATAGACTTATCTTTCAAGATGGATGAATGCGTCCTTCGATGGTCTGAATGTCGTCACCATTTAGATATTTTGGAGTGAAAGGGTATCATGTGTGACCCTTTGGTTTACGAGTCTAGAGACGTTTTCCTCAGCGGTTTTCATTTGTCGGTGTTGGACAGCTAATGGGGTCCGGTCGAATCGTTAGATCTGTCGGATCGTTAGATCTGGTCGGATCGTTAGATCGGTTCGGATCGTTAGATCGGTTCGGATCGTTAGATCGGTTCGGATCGTTAGATCGGTTCGGATCGTTAGATCGGTTCGGATCGTTAGATCGGTTCGGATCGTTAGATCGGTTCGGATCGTTAGATCGGTTCGGATCGTTAGATCGGTTCGGATCGTTAGATCGGTTCGGATCGTTAGATCGGTTCGGATCGTTAGATCGGTTCGGATCGTTAGATCGGTTCGGATCGTTAGATCTGGTCGGATCGTTAGATCTGGTCGGATCGTTAGATCTGGTCGGATCGTTAGATCTGGTCGGATCGTTAGATCTGGTCGGATCGTTAGATCTGGTCGGATCGTTAGATCTGTCGGATCGTTAGATCCGGTCGGATCGTTAGATCTGTTCATACTGTCCATGTCGAGGCGTGTTCGGACGCTGCCATGGATGGGCATGTTCCTGGACCCTGAGGCCATCGATTGTACCTGCGACTTAAGAGACTCATTTTCGCGGGTTAGTTGTGTGATCTCGGCCTCGGATTGGGTTGACAAAACGGCTAGGGCTTTGGTCTTTTGGCGTTGCTAGGCTAGTTCCTCTTGAAGGGTGGCCATTTTCTGGGAAAGTTCTTGGAACTGGGTTGGAGTAGGATTTTCGGTTGATAGTCATGGTTGGAAAGTTTCGGAAGGGTGATCGGCAAGTTGCCCCACGGTGGGCGCCAAATTGTTTTGGGGCGAAAAGATCAGACGACCTAAATCCCCTTAGACGGGGTAACGAGTCGATCGGGTAATAGAAATCAATCCAAACAAGTAGACAATCAACGAATAAAGAAGAGATGCAAAATAGTAAAGTAATTTTACTAATATGTCGACGATAGAGTCGGATGTAAGTACAACTTATCCTTGGAGGATGAAAGATCGGATCTGGTCTGACCGGTGACTCGGGGGTTCGACCGGTGGAGATTTGAGTGATATTTCTAGTGGAGTAAGCTAGAGTGGGCGTGTTCTTGGGTTCTTCTCGGAGCAAGTGAGCAGATGTCTTGTGTAATTGTGTGTAGATGAGCGTAGATGTCCCTTCGTTGTCCTCTTCGTGGTCTATATATGGTAAGCTTTAGCTTGTGATCGTTGCCTATTGATGATAATATCTCCCACTTAATTCCGGGAGTAATTGCTGGGATTTCTCCTTTAAATGCTCTTGATATCTCTTTAAATGCTCTTGATCTCTATATGGTAAGTCTTTAATCCATTTGACCGTTAACCTTTGATCACGTCCTTATCCTCAACGCTGGGAGTAATTGCAAAGATTTCTCCGCTAAATGCTGTTGTTAAGGCGGTGTTGAATGTTGTGGTTGTTGGAGATCTCGGAATAATAAAGGAGAAATTCTCGCTGGTCCGTTGCGTCTAGGAATTAGGCGACGGTCGCATGGCTCACGTCTGACGGGTCTGATGCGTCCGACAGGTCTGATGCGTCCGACCGATTGCGTCAAACAGTTGATGCCCATTGGACGAATGGTCGATTTTCTGACCCTAACACATACTAGTGCAAGATCATTATTCCATATCTCTTATTCATCATATGTCCATATAGTGCTCTCCCACACCTATTCTACAATATAAAAGCATATGTCATGTACTACTTCATATTCTTGCATATATGTCATACCTATCCGCACGCATTATATCTAAGCTACTGGCATGTGTATGTCATGTCATACACTTTTTTACGATTCTTGCACCTTGATATGCTTAATCATGAAATTGACCGATCCAAGGCTCATCTAAGTAGTCTTTTGCAACCACGTCTGACATCTCATGCTCATCGTGTTATCCAATACATTCATATGCTTTTCCTGAATCAAGAGAGTTAGCTACTAAGTCAGATGTTTATCACTTGCTAAAGAAACACTCTCTGATGGACTTGCATCTATTCTTTCATTTCATTCTTCGATCCTCAGTCACAGCTCATGTCACAACTTTCTGCATCTTGGACGACCTCTTCGTGTCAATACGACGGAACAAGCAGGTCACGTCCATCTAGACAGACATACTGTAAAAACAAACAAGGTATGCACTGTTATAGAGTCATATAACTTGGACTAACGATTACGCCAGGGGCAATCTTCCAAAGACCCATGGACAAAACAACAGTCAAGACCTAAACGCATGATGAATGACGGAACCTCTCATCATACGTGGCGACTCAAGGCAACACTAAGGTAAGCCTAGGTCAAGTCATAATGATCATCATTCCAAGGTCACACAAATGCTTAGAAGACATCAACCACCGACGGGTCGGATGACAGTTACCAAACCACCAAATAAGTGCATTACCCCTATCTACACACACTACGTAGTCCGTCACTCAGAATATCAAACATTTAAGGTATCCTCAATTAGATTGAGGTCACGTCTTAAATCACATGCTATTATTTTGTGGACTAACCATCCCATGAAATCTATCATGAGGAAGCCAAAATCTACAAATCAAGTGACAGGATAAGCATATCTTCAAACAAGTCTCACATTTGAAGTGTCACGTCGCTTCGACATAGAAGAAGACCACGCAAGCGAAACTTCACACATGAAAAATGGCAGACGAAGATCCAAGAGTCATAAAACAAGAAGACAAGATAGTTCAAGACATCCGTCATAGCTGAAAGTGACCAACAACAAATCAGGACTACAAGACTCTAATCTCTTGGCTTAAACTGCCCGAAGGTCATCCATACAAGGTATTAAAGCAATTACTACCTCACCATAATCCTCATTCCAATGCAGGAAACACACACCTCTAGAGACAAGAGGATAACAAACATAATCTTGAGTCGAAGACTCAAGCCGACGCATTAGTCACACTAGATTCAAAAATCAATCCAGCAACAGGATCAACATCAAGAACCTCAACAAATGCCTCCTTGGGGCAAGAGGTGAATGAGCAAACAAACTCTATCCCATCACGAGCCTTATCTCTAACAACCAGGTATGACTTACAAACTCAAAGGTACAATGGCGTCGACTGATCAATCTGGGTCTACGAACCCCGAAAAAGGGGGAGATCAAGTGAGGTGCGATACCAAAGGTAGGTAACCATATTTCGCAAACACATCAAAATGTTTACCATTTCTAAACTCTTCACCTCTATTCATTCATGTGTATCATCTCATTCATACTTGCACCGTCTTCGATTTGAATATACTCTGACTAATGCATACTAACGTATACACGAAGAGACCAATGAGGAAGCCGATGACCGGCTCCTCACAACCCTTTCTAGCTTCTACACTTTTAGATGAAACAGGTTCACAAATAATAATGCCCGAACCATCCCCATCAAGCTAGTCGATACAATACGATCTATGAAGGTCATCGTACTACACATCCAAGGTATGCGACATGACGACCCAGTGAAGAGAGTTGACCTAGACACATGACGTGACATCTAAGTTATCAGATCAAGATTCTAATCTGATGCTCGAAAAAGAGACGCCAAAGGAGCATACCGACTACAGGTCTACACGACCGACTATAGGTCTACACGACCGACTACAGGTCTACACGACCGACTATAGGTCTACACGACCGACTACAGGTCTACACGACCGACTACAGGTCTACACGACCGACTACATGTCTACACGACCGACTATAGGTCTACACGACCGACTACAGGTCTACACGACCGACTATAGGTCTACACGACCGACTTCAGGTATACACGACCGACTATAGGTCTACACAACCAACGTCACACAAACAACGGCAAAGGACTACTTGAAATGGTTCAACCGGGAGAAAATCGGGATCCTCAAATTGCGACGTCCCAACCTCCATAGAAGCGTTCCGCCAAGGACTCGATAAAGGAGGCGATCTCTACGAAGACCTCACAAGGTACCCATGTAAGACCTTTGAAGATGCTCAAGCTAAGGCAACGGCTCAAATTCGACCCGAAAGGACGACGCATCATCGAAGGGACAATAGTCCAACGCATACAAGATCATCATCAACAAACTCACAAAATGCCTCGCATGGGCTAAAGGCAAATGGGCGGACGAACTCCCGTTCATTCTCTGGTCCGACAGGACCACTCCAAAGAATGCGACACACCTGAAATTATACCATTTCTGAACCAACAAGGTAAGACATTAACATATCTTCATATGTCATACATTGCTTATCGTTGCATGCGCAATTACATATCTTCATATGTCATACATTGCTTATCGTCGCATTAGCAAATACATATCTTCACATGTCATACATTGCTTATTGTCGCATTACATTTACGTACATACGGGTGACGACCCTTAACATACACATTGGATCCAGTCATCCGCAAAAAGCGCTTACACTACATTTACACGATCGATCGGAACATGGGTAGAGATGAACAACACAGGCACGTCGGCACCCCGCCTGCCTTACACATTACATAAGGTTAAGACACCTTATTACATTCACGCAATAAAACATAAGGCACAAACACCTTATTAAATATTGCTTACCTCCCCGGCATAACGTCATGACTAAACACACATTACGGGTGACAAACCCTATATACGGTACCTACAAATACACAAACCTGCGCAGTACACATTTACAAAGTTAACGCCTCACACGGCTATAACTTACATACGACCCACCAACAAAAGCTTTTACGCAAACGGTGGTACAATACAATATACATCTTAGTCTTTCTTTACATACGGTAAGCCCTACTCGACGGAGCACACGGGCAAACCCGACATACATACGGCAAGCCCTACTCGACGGAGCACACGGGCAAACCCGACATACATACGGCAAGCCCTACTCGACGGAGTACACGGGCAAACCTGACACACAAAACAACTACGCAAATCGACTTGACATGTTGTTTTGGGGCGAAAAGATCGGACGACCTAAATCGCCTTAGACGGGGTAACTAGTCGATCGAATGATAAAAAACAATCCAAACCAAGTAAGCAATAGATAAACAAAGAATAAATATGTAATAGCGTGATGGTTTTATTAGATGTCGTGTTTAATCAGACTGAATCGTGATACAACTTATCGTGATAAAACCAGAGATCGAGTGGGACTCGACCAGTGACTTGTGAGTGGCGACCGGCGGGGGTCAGGCGTAGGAAGCCGTTAGAGAGCTAGATTGAGAGTGAGAGTGCTATTCTGGTGTGTTTTCTGAGTAAGAATGCTCATCTCCCTTGCATCATTGTGCGTGTTGTTTCTTATCCTCTTTGTCGTCCCGATATGGTAAGTCTTTCACCCTTGTTACCGTCTTGCATTTCTTGCCGAATATTTCATCTTCAATGATTAGAGTAATGGCGAAGATTGCGCCATTGAATCTCTATGATTACGTTGGTTTTAATGTTATGGCCGTTGCGTGATCTGGGCATTAAATGCGTGGCGAGATCCTTGCGATCCTGTCGGATGATACTTGACCAGAGAAGTCTCGTCGGCTCCTCTGGGCTTTTCCTCTGTTCTTCCGATCTGTAGTGGGCTTGAGTTCGATCCACTTGATCCGTATTTCTCCTGGGATGCCAGGCCCAACAATAGCCCCAAGTTGTTATGGGCTTACGGTTTAGGCAAGTAGACCGAAATCCGTGGCAACTTCTCTGGACACGATCTCCACCGTCCTTTCTGGCGCGGTTGCACAGGTCGACGTGGCTTGCGATTAGGGCATGACGCGATGTCTCTGCAGGTCATGATATCTTTCCATAAATTCTGAGCAGGGGAAACGATTAGTCTTCATCTTCTTCCTTTACAAGTTTCTTCTGGTAAGTTTCTTGGTCTCTCTCGTCATAGCTTTCTGATTTTTCCTAGCCATAGCTCTCCAATTCCCCTCCCTCTCTATTCTCGAGATGGTTTCTCTTGAGGCTTCTGAGTCGTCGAAGACTCTTTCCGACGCTAGAGAAGGTGAAGTTCCTCCCCATTTTATCTTGGCGGAGTCGGATGCGCTGGTTAGCACTTTGTCAGAGGCGGAACTGGATCAAGTCCTCCAAGTCGGGGGCTTTCCTCCGGAGACAATCTATGTGTACCCGTTTAGAATAGGGCATAAATTTCCTTTTTCATCTCTTGTCAGAGATTTTCTAGCCACTTTGGCGTTAGCGCCGTGTCAAGTAATGCCTCAGGCGTGGAGAGTCCTTAGGGTTTTAGACCTCGTGAACGTCCAAACTGGAGCTGGTTTTGATTTTGATGCTTTGTGATATAATTACTTCATCGGGTCGAAGAGTTCTTCCTGTGTGCAACTGCATATCCGACGTGGTCGGAATCCCTTGGTGCAGACTCCTGATGTGAACGACCGTGGATGGGGGTCGAAATTCTTTTTTGTCAAACGTTCTTCTCTGGAGAAGGAAGGAGAATGATCGTTTCTGTTGACGGAGTGGGGGATCGACAGTATGTATTTGTCTTCTCTCCCACGCGTTTATGTGTTTTAACACTCTGTTTTTAACTTTCCTTTTTTGTAGTCCCTGAACCGGAAGATTTGGAAGTTAACAGCCGATCAGAGGGCTTGTCCAAGATCATCCTTGGGGTTCCAGTGGCTGAGAGGAAGTTTGTAAACGTCAATCTCTTGTCGACGACCCCTGTTTCTCAAGAGGATATGTCGAACGTATCGTCATCTCGTGTGAAAGGTAGACATCCGACTCTGGGAGCCTCTTGTGTCTGTCTTTTGTTTTGTCGTGTGTTTTAGGGTTCTGTTTGTCATGTCAGGTTCTCCCGGTGGTCGGGCGAGTGCTCGTTTTAGAGTCACTTCTGGAAAAAGCTTGATCGAGCAGAGGAAGGCGGCGGCCAAGGCTGCGTCGAGCAAGCCGCTTCTGGTGGACCTGACAGCGCCAGCCAAGGCCAGCTCGAAGAGGAAAGCAAGTGCTTGCTCCGAAGATGTCAAGGCAGAGGAGGTCTTCAAGAAGAAAAAGGCCGTGACTGTTAAGGGGATTGGCAAGATCGGTGCCGTTGGGCGGTCGATTGCTGACCTTTTTCACGCTCAAGACCCGACTTTGAAGTCGGAGGTCGACGACGTCTCTCCCCTCGACTGCATTGGTGAAGCGAGGTGCTCCGCATGGAAGGTGAATCGTCTTTTTGTTTGTGTCTTTTTCTTTCGTTCGACCACGTTTTCTGATCGTCTGTTGTGTCGTCGTGTGAGATTGCAGTCTTTTCAGTATCTTTTGGGGGCATACTCTAGCGTCAAGGCGATGGTCGCCAAGGCCGAGGAGCGGGCTGCTAGGTCAGAGTCCGACCTCGCGTCCTTGAAGACTAAATTAGAGGGAGCGGAGAGTCGCTGCCATGAAATCGAGCGTCGCCTCACCAGGGAGTTGAAGAGCTGTCAAGGGGAGTTGGTCGCATGTCAGAGGGAGTTTGAAGAGTGTCGGGAAAGCGTTAAGGAGGAGGTGAAACGGGCTCGGATCGTCGATGGCGAGATTGCTGGAGACGTTGGGACCTTTTATGCTGTGAAGTCGCGCATCGAAATGATCGAAGAGTTCAACTAAGGCAAGCACGGGCTATGGGACCTGAATGCGGAGAAGGAGACTCTAGACTCCATGTTCCCAAAAGGCGATCCTGGTCAGGAGTTGTTCTACTTAGCCGGTGTCGGCGAAGAAGCCGTGGATGAGGGCGTGGACGAGGACGAAGCCCACTCTGGCGATGTTAAGCCGACCGATGAGGTAGCCCTATTGGAGCCAGTCCATGCCGAAGGTAATGCCGTCGTCCCCGACGCCTGATTCGTTTTCTTTGCGTATTTTGACGTTGTTTATCCCGTTTGTGTGTGGGTTTAGACATTTGGTGTTTTCGGATACTGTGTGTTTTGGCGACCCGTCCACCATCGCGGGTCGCAGAATATTTCTGTTTGATGAAGTCCTACAGATGTGTAGGCAGACAATGTGGTTTGGCGACCCGTCCACCCTCGCGGGTCGCGTATTTGTATAAAAATGCTTTTATTTCGATGCAATTGTGTGTTTACATATGGAGTCATATGCTAGTCTGTTTCGTACATGTTCGTCGGACTTTCAAAGAAGTTGTCGACGACGTTTTGTATTTTATGTGCGTCGGTTTCACCCGTGTGCTCCGTCGAGTGGGGTTTCACCGTATGTATGTATGTATGTATGTAGAGCAGGCCTACGATGTGTTTGTGTATGTGTTAGTCATGACATTATGCCGGGGAGGTAAGCAATTTGTTTATTGCGTAAATGTAACAAGGTGTTGTACCTTGTGTTTTGTGTAAGGCAGGCGGTGTGCCGACGTGCCTGTGTTGTCATCTCCCCGTGTTCCGATCGATCGTGTAATGTAAGCGCTATATGCGGATGACAGGATCCATTTGCGGACGACTGGGTCCAATGTAAATGTTGTTCTGCATTTGTGTTTTTGTAAGAAGGAAGTCATCGCTTAGTGTCCGACGATGATATGTAAAAGAAAGTAGCGATGTACATGCGATAGCATGCGATATGTGTGCGATAGATGGCAATGTGTATGCGATAGCATGCGATATGTGGCAATGTATATGCGATAGCATGCGATATGTGGCAATGTATATGCGATAGCATGCGATATGAAGCGATGTATAGAATTTGTGTGATGTTTTACCTCGTCGGTTCAGAAATGGTAGAGCTTTAGATGTGCTGTGTTCCAACTTCTTGGGCTCGGTTGTCCATCTTTGTCTTCTAACTGATATGCTCCTTGTCCGACCACTTCGGTGATCAAGTAAGGTCCTTCCCATTGTGGTGCTAGCTTTCCGTCGGATGGATTCTTGGTGTTCTAGAAAGTTTTCCTTAAGACCCAGTCTCCGACCTTAAATGCCTTAATTCGAACGTTCTTGTTGTAGCTCCTTGCGACTTGTTGTTGGAACCTAACCATCCTGATTCGGGCTTTCTCTCTGATCTCGTCCGCTGTGTCCAGATTGTGTGCTAGTTCGACATCGTTTTGTTCAATTGTCTGAAGGTTGCAGCGAGCAGTTGGAACCAGTAACTCAGCCAGGATGACCGCCTCACTCCCGTATACGAGAGAGAAAGGTGATTGCCCGGTCGCGTTCTTTGGAGTAGTCATGTCGGACCATAGAATAAGTGGGAGTTCGTCTGCTCATTTGCCTTTAGCCCCGGTGAGGCATTTCTTGAGGTTGTTGATAATGATCTTGTTGCTGGATTCGGCTTGTCCATTGGATTGTGGATACCGAGGTGTGGATCTGACCAACTTGATGTTCCATTGGTCGCAGAAGGCTCTAGTCTTATGACTGATGAACTGGGAACCGTTGTCGCACACGATTTCTGATGGGACGCCAAATCTGCATAAGATATTGCGTTTTATGAATGAAATGATGTGTTGATCCTTTACCTCTTTGTAAGCCTCGGCTTCGATCCATTTGGAGAAGTAGTACGTCATGGCAAGGAAAAAGACTATTTGACCCGACGCGGGAGGAAGCTTTCCGACAATGTCCATTCCCCATCTCATAAAGGGCCATGGAGCCAGGGTCGGATGGAGGAGCTCTGAAGGCTGACGATGGATGGGTGTGTGTCGCTGACAGGCGTCGCACTTCTTGGTGTATTTCATGGCGTCTTTGTTCATTGTTGGCCAATAGTACCCATTTTGTAGGGCCTTTCCTGAGAGGCTTCGCCCGCCAGTGTGGTTGTCGCACTCTCCTTCGTGTAACGATTGCAAGATACGTCTGACTTCTGGAGTCTTAAGGCATCGTAGGAGTAGCCCTGTAACAGATCTTTTGTACAAGATGTTATCAATGATATCGTAAGAGAGTGCTTGTACCTTGAGCCTTTTTGCTTCTGTCTTGTCGTCGGGTAGAATGCCGTCTTTTAACCACCTGATGTAAGGTAGCATCCAGTCGTCATCGGCGTCGATGATGTCCTCTTCGGGTCGGTCGCCTATTTCCATGGCGACGAGTTCTTCAAGTGATGTTGTTAACTCGACGGATGTCCTTGGGACGGTTGGCATCATGATGTGGGCCAATGGTATATGTGGAAATTCTTTCGGGTCTAGGACGGATCCTAAATTGGCGAGTGCGTCAGCTTGGGAGTTAAGGTCCCTGGGTACCTGTCGGATGTTGAATGTCTGGAATTGTCCGATTAGTTTCCTGGCTACCTCCAGGTAGGCTACCATTCTGGTATCCTTGGCGTTGTACGACCCTTGTATCTGGTTTACGACCAGCAGGGAGTCACAGACGACTTCAATCTCTCGGACCCCTAGATCGCGAGCCAGGATGAGTCCGAATATGAGTGCTTCGTATTCAGCTTCGTTGTTAGTTGCATCCCACTCACATCTGATGGCTTGAGCTATCTTGTCCCCTTGTGGTGATTTCAGCACGACCCCAAGCCCCGATCCTCTGGCGTTCGACACCCCATCTGTGTGGAACTCCCATGTAGCTATCTCGTTTGTCGCGAGTAGTTGTGTCGCTTCTTTGGTGGCTTCTTGCTCTACGGTCGGACTGAAATCGGCCATAAAGTCGGCTAAGGCTTGCGACTTGATCGCCGTCCTAGGCTCGTACTCGATGTCGTAACCACTGAGGTGTATGGCCCATTTGGTCATTCGTCCTGTGAACTCGGGTTTCCTCATGATAGCTCTCATGGGATGATTAGTGCGAACAGTAATAGTATGGGATTTAAAATATGGTTTGAGTTTATTTGAAGCCATTACCAATGATAGTATGAGCTTTTCAAGTGACGAATACCTCGTTTCGGCTGATAATAGCGTCTGACTGACGTAGTATATCGGCGACTGTTTGCCATCCTCCTCTCTGACCAGTACAGCGCTTACGGCCGACTCTGACACTGCAAGATAAAGAAATAAGGGCTCGTCGCCTTTAGGTTTGGTCAGTAACATGGGACTGGCCAGGTACTCTTTGAGGTTCTGGAACGCTGCTTCGTGTTCTTCCATCCATTGAAAGGACTTGTTCTTCTTGAGCGCATCGTGGAAGGGTTTGCATTTGTCGGATGATTTGGAGATGAATCTGTTCAGAGCTGTTATCCGACCTGTGAGCTTCTGTACGTCTTTGACACATTGGGGGGATCGGAGGTTGATGAGAGCCTTGATCTGTTCTGGGCTGGCCTCTACTCCTCTTTGTGTCACCATGTATCCTAAGAACTTCCCTGACGACACTCCAAAGGAGCATTTAGTAGGGTTTAGTTTCATGTTGTACCTTTTGAGCACCTCGAAGCTGTCGCGCAGGTGGTCTATGTGATCTTCTTTCTTTTTGGATTTGACCAACATGTCATCGATGTAGACTTCCATCGTGTCTCCGATTTGGTCTTTGAACATTTTGTTGACTAGTCGTTTATATGTGGCCCCTGCATTTTTCAGACCAAAGGGCATTACTTTGTAATAATAGATACCTTGGCTGGTGATGAATGCTGTTTTTTCTTGGTCGTCGGGATCCATGAGGATCTGATTGTAGCCGCTGAAAGCGTCCATGAAGGTGAGCATTTCGTTCCCCGCTGTGGCGTCGAACATGGCGTCGATATGGGGTAGAGGAAACGAGTCCTTGGGACAAGCCTTGTTAAGGTCTGTGAAGTCGATGCAGACTCTCCATTTGCCGTTCTTCTTCTGGACTACGACCACGTTGGCTACCCATTCAGGATAGTGGACCTCTCTGATTTTTCTTGTTTCCAATAAGCTTCTGACTTCGTCGTCTACTATCTTGTTCCGCTCGGGAGCGAACTTCCTGCATTTTTGCTTGACAGGGGGATGAGATGGACCCATATTTAATTTATGAGTAATAACATTTGGAGATATTTCGACCATATCCTCATGCGACCATGCGAAACAGTCGGCATTGGCCCTGAGAAAGTCAAGGAGTTGTTGTCTGGTCGAGTCGTCCAAGTCCGACCCGACCCTTACCGTTTGGTTTGGCTTTGAAGGGTCTAGTGCGATCTCGTCGAGTTTTTCCATTTCTGGTTCGACGTACCGACTAGGTCCTTCGCCGCTCTGTGGTTGCTACGCGGTCTTGCGTTCGACCGCGTTCTTCATGGAAGCGACGTAGCATTCCTTTGCGGTCTTTTGATCTCCTTTGATTTCTTGGACTCCCCATTCAGTGGGGAATTTGATAACTTGATGATATGTTGAAGGTACTGCCTTCATAGCGTGTATCCACGGCCTGCCAAGAATACAATTATAGGGAGACGGACAGTCTAAGACTAAGAATTTCACCTGTTGGTTGACTCCTCCAGCGTATGTGGTTAGAATGATTTCACCAGTCGTATGCTTAACCTCGCCGCTGAACCCGACCAGTGGGGTCGACTTCTTGATTAGGTCGTTCTCAGTCAAACCCATTTCTTTAAGAGCATCAAGGGTCAAGAGATTTGTCGAGCTCCCTGTATCGATTAGTATTATCCGTATTAAGCAATTTCCAATGGACAAAGAGATTACCAGACCGTCGTGGTGACCATCCGACCCGTCGGAGTCAGACTCGTCGAAAGTGACCGTCGGAAGGTCGGAAGTTCTCCTCGGCTTGAATTCCGACGCTTCAGGCTTGTCGCCCTTGCTTTCTCTGGCGTGTCGCTTGGCCACGGAGTACGTGTTCCCACATATGTCTGATCCTCCTGAAATGGTATTGACAATTTTTGTATGGACAGGAGATGGGGTTTTGTTTTGTTTTACCTGATCTCGGCATTCCATGGTAGCCTTTGCCCGCTCCGAGATTACGTCGCGTAGGAACTCTTGTGAGAGCAGCCTAGCGACCTCCTTTCGTAGGGCGATGCACTCGTCGGTCGAATGACCGTGGTCGCCGTGGAATTCGCACCATCGACTCATGTCCTTCTTGATATCCGGTCGGTCGCTCTTTCGGGGCCATCTTACGTCTTTTCCATACTTGTCGAAACTCTTGACGAGCTCTGACACGGAAACGTTGAAGTTATAAGATTGGACCCTGGGAGGCAACGCAGAATCGTCTCTCCATTCCTGTGACCTGTCTTGGAAAGAGTTTACCTGGTTTGGTTCGTTTCGAGTACGAGAATAGGGATGTGGACGTTTGTCTCGACGGTTGTCGGAGGAATGTTTCGATCTGATGGATCGGGTCCGCGTGAGGCTTTACGCGACTCACGGTCTTCTTCCAATCTTACCTCGGCCATAGTTTTGGCATGGACATCTTCAAAGCTTTTGCATGGGTACTTCGTAATCTCGTCGTAGAGATTGCTGTCTTTGACTAAGCCTTGTCGGAAGGCTTCGATAGACGTTGTGACGTCACAGTGGGGGATTCCCACTTTCTCTTTGTTGTACCTATTAAGATAATTCCAGAGAGGTTCGTTGTACCTTTGCGTGACTCAGTAGAGGTCACTCGATTGTTTCTCGTGCTTCCAACTGCTGGCGAACTGACTCTTAAAAGAGTTGACCAGATCCGCGAATGATGCGATCGTTCCCTGAGGCAAACGCATAAACCAAGTTAGTGCGGGACCCGCGAGGGTTGTGCCAAAGCTTTTGCACATGACGGTCTCGCGGCTCTCCCTTGAAACAGATACAGCCATTAGTTTTTGTTTATAGAGAGACATATGGTCATCTGAATCGGTGGTGCCGTCGAACGTCGCCATGTTGGGGAGATGGAACTTCTTGGGGATCTCGACTCTTGCGATTTCTTCGACGAACGGGGATTCTTCGAATCCGCCGGACGCTTCTCTCTCGATCGGTTGCGGGACTCCTGGGAGCCTGTTGAAGCGATCGTCGATCGTCTTCATATGTCGGTCGAGCGTCTGCTGGAAAAGAGCCATGATATCTGGCAGATTGGCAACCTGTGGTTCGTCGATTCGGGGCCCAACAGACCTGATCGGTGTGGAAAAGGTGACATGGTTAGTCGAAAATGGACTAGCGAAAGGAGTTCGAGACGTACCCTCAGTGTGTCCAGGACGTCGTACGCTCGGAGGCGTTGGCTCGATGTTGTCCATGTCGAGGCGTGTTCGGACGCCACCGTGGACGGGCGCGTTCCTAGATCCTGAAGCCCCTGATTGTACCTGCGACTTAAGAGACTCATTTTCACGAGTTAGTTGCGCGATCTCGGCTTCGGATTTGGTTGACAAAACGGCTAGGGCTTCAGTTTTTTGACGTTGTTGGGCTAGTTCCTCTTGAAGGGCGGCCATTTTTTGAGAGAGTTCTTGGAACTGGGTTGGAGTAGGATTTTCGGTTGGGTTTTCTGTAGTTTGGGTTTCGTCTTCGAGACGTGGTTCTTGATTGTCAGTAGAGGGATCGATAGTCATGGTTGGAAAGTTTCGGAAGGATGATCGGCAAGTTGCCCCACGGTGGGCGCCAAATTGTTTTGGGGCGAAAAGATCAGACGACCTAAATCGCCTTAGACGGGGTAACTAGTCGATCGAATGATAAAAAACAATCCAAACCAAGCAAGCAATAGATAAAAAAAGAATAAATATGTAATAGCGTGATGGTTTTATTAGATGTCGTGTTTAATCAGACTGAATCGTGATACAACTTATCGTGATAAAACCAGAGATCGAGTGGGACTCGACCAGTGACTTGTGAGTGGCGACCGGTGGGGGTCAGGCGTAGGAAGCCGTTAGAGAGCTAGATTGAGAGCGAGAGTGCTATTCTGGTGTGTTTTCTGAGTAAGAATGCTCATCTCCCTTGCGTCATTGTGTGTGTTGTTTCTTATCCTCTTTGTCGTCCCGATATGGTAAGTCTTTCACCCTTGTTACCGTCTTGCATTTCTTGCCGAATATTTCATCTTCAATGTTGAGAGTAATGGCGAAGATTGCGCCATTGAATCTATGTGATTACGTTGGTTTTAATGTTATGGCCGTTGCGTGATCTGGGCATTAAATGCATGGCGAGATCCTTGCGATCCTGTCGGATGATACTCGACCAGAGAAGTCTCGTCGGCTCCTTTGGGCTTTTCCTCTGTTCTTCCGATCTGCAGTGGGCTTGAGTTCGATCCACTTGATCCGTCTTTCTCCTGGGATGCCAGGCCCAACACATGTCACATTACATTTACATACATATTGGATCCAGTCATCCGCAAAAAGTGCTTACATTACACGATCGATCAGTACACGGAGAGACGACTTACGGTTCAGCAGCACATTGCCCACCTTACACAAAGGAACCCACCTTATTTACGCAGCAAACAAATTGCTTTCCTCCTCGATCTACACAAATGTCATGACTAACACACATTACGAGTGACAAACCCTATATACGGTACCTACAAATACACAAACATGCGCAGTACACATTTACAAAGTTAACGCCTCATACGGCTACAACTTACACACGACCCACCAACAAAAGCTTTTACGCAAACGGTGGTGCAATACAAAATACATTCGCGGAGTTAAACGCCCGATGGCTAAAAACTTCAATTCAACGCTTTCAAAAGACAAAAGCTTTACACAAGCAACATCCCATCACTTCATCGACTATCTACACAGCAGGACGAGTTCGGACAGAACCAAATTACGAAAAAACAATCAAGGGTCAGGGTTTACAACGTCATCAGCAGCAGGGGCTAAGTCGGGAGAAGACTGGGGCTCAAGCGGTACGAAGTCACCAGAATGGACCTCATCCCCACCGACACTTTCGACCAGAGATTCCTATCCGACGCCGGCCAGATAGAAAAACGCTGAGCCTGGGTTCCCCTTCGGAAACAAGATCTCCATGGTCTCCTTCTTCGCCTTCAAATCTCAGGTCCCCTGCTTACCCTCTCCAAACTCTTCCATCATCTCGACACGCGACTTCAACACGTAAAAAATGCCTACGTCGCCTACAACTCGACCAGCCGGAGACGCTGACACGACATACAATACATAAATCACAAGCAAAAAAAGAGAAACGGCATACTACGAACTGCTTACAAGACTTGTCCTGTCCAAAGACACTCGTCTTTTCCTACAAATACATACAACTCTTCCCCGGACAGACAAAGTATGCTACATTACAGGTCGTCATGACCAAACATCTCGCGTCACTACCAAGGCACGATTGACAAAACAAGTTGATCAAACACACACGACTACAAGTCTACACGACCAACGTCGCACAAATGACGATAGGTCTACACGACCAATGTCGCAAACACAGGTCTAGACGACCGACGATAGGTCTATACGACCAACGACAGGTCTATACGACCAACGTCGTACAACAATTATAGGTCTATACGACCAACGTCGCACAAATGATGATAGGTCTACACGACCAATGTCGCAAACAATTACAGGTCTATACGACCGACGACAGGTCTATACGACCGACGATAGGTCTATACGACCAACGACAGGTCTACATGACCAACGTCGTACAACAATTATAGGTTTACACGACCAACATCACACGACTTGACCAGGAAGCAACTGGCGAGTCCACCTATAAAACAAAACAAACGACAAACAAGGAGCGGTCTCCTGACCCTTCGTCATCACAAGAAACGCCCTCAGTCGTCTTCACACGATTATTGGCTATATTGAGTTGATTCTCAGTTTGAGAAATACACATGACGGCCCCGTCGCCAGAACGCCTACAACAAAATCAAGATCATGCCAGAAGAAAGAGAAGTTATAAAATCAAACCGTCCCATCACTTGACGCTCTGGCCCAGTTTAATTTTGGGGCTATTGTTGGGGTCGGAAAATCGACCATTCCTCCAATGGGCATCGACTGTTTGACGCAATCGGTCGGATGCATCAGACCTATCGGACGCATCAGACCCGTCAGACGTGAGCCATGCGACCGTCGCCTGATTCCTAGACGCAACGGACCAGCGAGATTTTCTCCTTTATTACTCTTAGATCTCCAACGGTTGTATGCATTATTTCAGCCATCAAGGAGGGAATCAACCATCTTTAAGAGAGGATCAAGGCTTATTAAGAGGAGATCAAGCGTAATTAATGCAGAATCAAGGAGAGATTAAAAGCATTTAAGGAGAATTCAAGTGTCATTAAGAAGGAGATCAAATCCTATTCAAGGGAGATTAATGCGGGAGATTCCTTCTCCTTAGCTATATATACAAAGCTCCTTAGCTATTCTAAAGGGATCCAATCCCACCCAAAAAGCCTTGTAATACATCTACTTTTCTCCATTTCGCGTAATTGGAAGAACTTGTAAGCATCCTCATACGATCGGAAGCTCTCACGCTTCGAACAGTGTTCTTATCTATCTAATGAAGATAAGTCTTTCTTATCTCGATTTACATTATATTCTACTACATTTTATGCTATTTTACTCTTTAAGTTTCATATATTCAATCTTGTCATTATCGTCGCCTTGACTCAACAAACTAGTCGTCGTTACTATTTTTATTCGATTCTCATGTCTAACGTTTGATCGATATGGATTTTTGCTATTTTACCCCGTCTAAGGCGATTTAGGTTATCCGATCTTTTCGCCCCAAAAAATCACCATTCTCACTCGTCTACGAAAGTGAAGCGGTCATTCCCGCCGAGCTATTGGTTCCGACGACCCGTTACAGTCTTCAGACAAATGAACAAAACGACATCGAGCTAGCACACAACTTGGACACAGCGGATGAGACTAGAGAAAAAGCCAGAATTAGAATGGTCAGGCTCCATCAACAGGTCACAAGAAGTTACAACAAAAATGTTCGAGCCAAAGTCTTCAAAGTTGGCGATTGGATCCTTAGAAAGACATTCCAGAACACCAAGAATCCGACCGACGGAAAGCTCACACCTCAGTGGGAAGGACCCTACCTAATCAAAGAAGTAGTTGGACAAGGAGCATACCAATTGGAAGACAAAGATGGACGACCAATCCCGAGAAGTTGGAACGCAATGCACCTAAAGTTATACCACTTCTAGACCAGCAAGGTAAGGCACTAACGTTCTTTCACCTACCATATACTATTTGTTGTTACAAACACAATTCTATTCCTTGAAACTGAGCATTCGCATCTAGTAAGGACATTTTTCCTTACAAACCTAAGTACAGGACGACATCGACATACACACTGGATCCAGTCACAAATAAAAGTGCTTACACTACATTTACACGATCGATCGAAATACGGGGAGATAAAAACCACAGGCACGTCGGCACACCGCCTGCCTTACACAATACATAAGGTTAAGACACCTTATTACATTTACGCAATAGAGATATATTGCTTTCATCCTCGGTATAACACTAAGTCATGACTAAACATAAACACATACATTTACAGGCCTCCTTCTTTACATACATACGTCAAGCCCTACTCGACGGAGCACACGGGCGAACCCGACATACAAATCAAAGGCGTCAAACGACAAACTTCTCTAGAAGAGTCCGACGAAACATAAGAACACATAAAAAAGTTCGACCCTTTGTAAAACAGATTACGTCAATAAAATTCTAAGCATTTTTTACATACATGCGACCCACGATGATGGACGGGTCACCAAAACATATTGTCTGCCTACACACACATAGGACTTCAAATCATCCACAGACACATTATGCGACCCGCGATGGTAGACGGGCCGCCAAAACAGAAAACATCCTACCCACACACAGGTGGGGTCACAAGTCAATTATGAAAAACAGTCAAAGGTCGGGATTCGCGGCATTACCTTCAGTAGGGGCCGGATCGGTGGAAGGCTGGGGCTCGAGCGGCACGGTATCGCCAGAATGGACCTCGTCCTCACCGGCACTTTCGTCTAGAGATTCCTCTCCGACGCCGGCCAACTGGAAAAGCTCTGAACCAGGATTCCCCTTTGGAAACAAGGTATCCATGGTCTCTTTCTCCGCCTTCAAATCCCAGGTCTCTTGCTTGCCCTCTTCAAACTCCTTGATCATCTCGACACGCGACTTCAACGCATAGAAAGTGCCTACGTCGCCTGCGACCCGACCAGCCTCAATCCTAGCCTGCTTCACCTTCTCTTCAACACTTGACTGGCACTCACTAAGCTCCCTCCGACAAGCATTCAAGTCATCTTGTCAATTCTTCAGCTCCCTAACGAAGCGGCGCTCGGCGTCCCTAAAACGGCTCTCAGCTCCTTCCACCTTGGTCTTCAAAGACGCCAGATCGGACTCTAACCTAGCAGCCATGTCCTCGGCCTTAGCAACCATCTCTTTGACACCAGAATATGCCCCTAAGAGAAACTGGAAAGTCTGAATAAAGGACAAGATCGAAACAATCAAGGTTCCACCCGACTATGAGAAAGAAAACGAACAAACTTGAGATCCGCCAAGACAACTTACCTTCCACGCAGAGCACCCCGCTTCGCCAATACAGTCCAAGGGAGAGACGCCATCAACTTCAGACTTCAGAGTCGGGTCCTGAGCATGAAAGAGATCGACAATCGATCGACCGACCGCATCGATCTTCTCGACTCCACGAGCAACCATCGCCTTTTTCTTTGGAGTGTCCACCACCTTCACATCGCCAGAAGAAGCACTTGCCTTCCTTTTCGAGCCAACTTTGGTTGGGAGCGACGACTCCACCGGCGTCGATTTATTCGATGAGGCCCTGGCCGCCACCAACCTTTGCTCTATCAGACATTTCCCAGACACTCCCTTAAAATGGGCACTCGATCGACCAGTCGGAGACGCTGTCACGACAGACAATACATAAATCGCAAGCAGACGATTAAAAAATACATGAGTCAAACAAAAACTTACGCTTGACCCGAGATGACGAAACAATCGACATAACGTCCTGAGTAGTGAGGGAAGTCGACAACAAGTTGACGTTCACAAACGTCCGCTCCGACGCGGGGATACTAAGGATGATCTTTGTCAGGCCTTCTGACTGAATGTCTACTTCCAACTCTTCAGCCTCAGGGACTACAAAAAAGAAGAGTTAAGCAAAGGGTTAAAACACATAAGACAGGCAAAGAGAGGTCGAATACGTACTCTCAACTCGCCACTCCGACAGCGGAAACGAACAGTCACCCCCCTTCTCTAGAGACGAACGCTCAATGAAGAAGAACTTCGACCCTCATCCACGGTCGTTCACATCTAGGTTGAACACCAAGGGCTTCCGACCCGGACGAATACGCAACTAGACACGAGAAGAACTCTTCGACCCCAGTGAGTAGTTGTACCACAGGGCATCAAAGTTAAAACCGGCCCCAGACTGAACATTCAACAGATCTAAAACCCTAAGGATCCTCCACGCCTGCGGCATGACCTGACACGGCGCAAGCGCCAAAGTCGCTAAGAAATCCCTCACAATCGGGGAGAACGGAAACATATGACCAATCCTAAACGGGTAAGCATAGAAACAAACCCATCCCTCGTAGCGAGCATCGGCTCTCTTGTCCGGATGCGGCAACCTTACGACCGTCTCAGGAGGAAATCCTCCGACTTGGAGGATCTGCTCCAACTCCGCCTCCGACAAAGTCCCTGTCAGAGCGTCTGCCTCCTTCATAAGGAAAAGGGGAGGGACCTCATTCTTGCTCGAGTTCGAGCGAGTAGCAGACGACTCGAAAGACTCGCTGGAAACCATTTCCAGAATATAAAGAGAAGGAAATCGAAGAGAAATTTTTCGAGAAACCTACCAGTTCGAAGAGCAAAGGAAGAAGATGAAACCAACCCGTCAGAACTTTATTCGGATTTATGGAGGGAATCGGCAGGTCGCAGAGACGTCCCATCGTGCCACGGGATTATCGCCACGTAGCCCTCGCTTGTCGCGCCCAGATCGGAAGGTGGAGATCGTGTGGAAGAAAAGTTGCTTGGACTCCATCTTACAGCTGCCTTGAGCCCAAAATAACTTGGGGCTATTGTTGGGCCCAACATACTCCAAAGGGATCGGAGCAAGCGAGTTAGGCCGAGGTCCAAGCGAAGTCGAAGGCTAGAAGAGACCAGAAGGAAGCGCCAGACACTCCTCAGACGCGTGGGATCCGACCAGCTCCGAAGATCTCGCCTAGGGCATTAATTGCTTGATCGATGGCAACGGCAATAGCATTAAATACAGAGATTATACTGGCAGTCAAGAGCAATCCTGAAGATCTCGCCCGGAATTAATAGAAGATATTGCAAAAGATAAGTAACGGACACAAGATAAGATTACCATATATAGATCACGACAAAGCAATCGACAGAAAACACGTCTGCATCCAACATCCGCTCACTTACCCTAAAAAAAACTTACGAGTACACCCGCTCCAGTGGAGTCTCCCCAGAATATTACCCGACCGTTGCCGGTCGAATCACGGAAACACCTGTCAGACAAAACTCGATCCTTTATTCTCTAAGGATAAGTTGTACTTTGATCTGATTCAATCATCAATAGATCTATAAATTAACTTGCTATTTCGCATCCATTCTTTGCTTGTTGATTGTCTATTTGGTTTGGATTGATTTTATTTATTATCCGATCGACTCGTTACCCCGTCTAAGGCGATTTAGGTCATCTGATCTTTTCGCCCCAAAACAGACAATTAAGTGTTAAGGATTTATGGGTGAATAACAAACTCAGTCGGTAAAAGTTGTTATAACTTGTGTGAATATATAGTATGGGATAATGTAAGGGTATGGATTTTTATCAACTGGACTTAGTGAAGAGGTGACCTCTGCCTATTAAAGTGATCTTATGACACATGTTGGATAAATAATGGTGATTGATTATAATCGTGTGAAATGGATTATTAAAATCATGTTTGAGGAAAGCATGAATAAGATGTTACGTGATTAATTGGAAATTTTAAGGAATTCTAAAGGTATTATGTAAGAGCCTGATTAATGGAAAGATTTTAGGGTAAGAGATGGCATAAGGGCCAAATTTAATTAAGGTAAATCATGAAATGGATGAGATGTATATATAAGGAGTAAGACGATATGACAATTGGGGGTACTAAGTTAGGTTATAAGGAGATAAGGTATGAACTTTGGGAATCGTTTATAAAGAGAAAAGTTGAAAGAAAAGGTGGGTTCTCAAGCTTAAGGTGTATTAAGATCGTGTGATGATTTTGGAAACTATGATTCCAAGGTAATCATGACCTTGTGAGTATATTAAGAGGTGGCACATGAGATAATATATGGAAACGAGACATATGAGGGATGTCATGGTTGAGGAAATAGATCGACTCTCCTAGGATTAATTTTGAGTACGAAATAATTGGGGATACTAAACTCAATTAGAGAGGTTAATGTGGAAATCGATCCCTCTATCTTGGTAGTGTTAGTTTCGGGGTCGAAACTATTTTTAAGGGGGTAATAATGTAATAACCCTCAGTTTTAGTAGGGGTATTTGTATAATTTTCAAACTTTCGTTTTGTAAGCAAGACGTGTTAGGCATGTTCTGTAACCCTGTAAGAACCATATGAATGTGTGGATACACATTTAATGAAATATATGGGTTTTAATTATTGGAGGGTTGCTAAAATCGGAATTAAGCAAGACATCTATGCATAGCCGCGGGCGCGGCACTGCCCGCGATCGCGGCTATGCAGTCGGGCGCGGCACTGCCCGCGATCGCGGCTATGCAGCCGGGCGCGGCACTGCCCGTGATCGCGACTATGCAGTCGGGCGCGGCACTGCCCGCGATCGCGGCTATGCAGCCGCGGGCGCGGCTATGCAGTCGCGGGTGCGGTTTTTGTCAAAGGCCAAACCGTAATCGCGTTTATGAAACCGCGATCGCCGCACCTTTGCTTCGTCTTCTCTGAGAAGTCGACGATCTGTGTTCCGGCATTTCTTCTCCGAGCGACCGGTGTAGGGAGGTCAAGCGGTTGGGTGATCCTCTCATTAAGTGGAGGAGCTCCACCCTTGCCCTATAAATAGAGGCGGATCCGAGGGTTATTCTCATCCTTCATCTGTTCCTCTCGGTTTTGGTGTTGTCGTCAGAGTTTGGTCATCGTCGATCGTTGTCGGAGTCGGAGTTCCATCAAAGCGAAGCCAGGAGTGGTGGTGGTGTGTGCGTGTCCAAAAAGCAAGACCCGAGCCTCGTCTTCCCTCGGTATGGCTCCGTTGTGTTTGTTTAGTTTGTCGTTCGATGATGGATCTCGCGACCGCGGCATAAATACCGCGATCGCGACTGGACAGAGGCCCGCGATCTCGGCTAGGCATGGAACCGCGATCGCGGCCTATCTGCCACGGGCGTGGTTTTGCCTAGCAAAGCCACGATCGCGGCTATGCAAACCGTGATCGCGGCACTGCCTTTTCTTTGTCTTTTCATTCCTTCATACACGTAACTAATTAGGGTTTTGTTTTATCGGTGTTGGATTGTGCTCGTCTCCATGGCTGATTGAACAGATTGGAATCCGACCCTACTGAATGATGACAAATTCCAACAGAAATTTTAGTAGGCAGTCGTGCACAAGTTCAAGTTTTCGGATTTCGGACCCAACTATTTGTTCGTCCAAACTAAGGCAAGTGGCGGTTCGCTCTTGTTGATTTATTCCATATTTTCTTGATTATCAATTACTTAATTGTTTAATTAAGTTGGAATAAAGTTGTTGATTTGTGTTTGGGAACCTAAACGATAAAATGTTGTGTTAAAAGTATGAATTTATAATAGGTTGTATATATTGCTAGAAACAACGCTATTATATATTATTCTATATGATATTACCGTAAGGTGATAAATGGATTTTGGTGTGGATTTATATGTGGACTTACATGCTTAGTTAGCATGAGTATTCGTAGGAACGCTATGTACCTTGCGAGGTCTAGTCGTTTCTTTATAACAAGTATTAGGAGGTTTTTGCCCTAGTACTCTTGGTCATGACTGTACCCTTATTCGGATATAAGTGGTAGGTGCACTTAGCTAGTGCCAACATTCGGGATTCATCCCAAAGATATCTCTCGTATCAAGATGATGTGAATTAAAAGCCTTAACGTGAATGTACGTTTTGAAAGTAAACAAGGTAAGTGCTTTTACGCACATAATTAATATACCCTCGGGCGAAAAGTACAATGTGGAACCCGCCTGGACTCTTGTTAGAGTAAGTCCTCTTTCCAATCTGGATTCGCAGAACGCGGTGAGGTTGGTCGTGGACCCAAATAATCAAGGTTGTTTTTATAAACTTGTGTGAAAACTTAACGTTCCCAAACAATTGCATACATTTCCTATAAGACTCAATTCCGTTGGAGTCTCCTTTTCGATGCATATCTTTTTCTATCATTCCGTGAAAGTTCCGGGTTATGTATCGTTCCTTCGGTTATTATTCGAGGGACAATGATAGTAAACTGTTACGATCACTAGAACCATTCTGCTTGTACCCTTGCATAGTCTTTCATTAGACTAACCAACCGTAATTTTTCCTTGCATGGTTGGCTGGTGTCATCCGTCCTATACGGCACATCAGAGGTTGGTCCCCGACGATTAAAGTAACCAATCGAAGAGAAGGCTTGCAGTTGAAGTTTGCGTTTTAAGAAGTAATATTTCCAAGGCGTGTATGTTTAATTTGAAATAAATGTAATACATAGTCATGTAATTAGGACTACTTTAAAAGAGTCTTCCGCTGTAATTTAAAAGTCTTCCAATGTCACTATACTTTATTGTAAAACCGTCCTTCTCATTTTACTAGAGGAATCTTAATAAAAGGTTGAGTTTTATTCATTTAAAATGTCTTCCGCTGATTATTCTTTCGTTATTTAATATTTATGTATTTATTTAAGCTTAATTGTTCCGATTAAAGTCTAGGGTGACTTTGGACATTAACGTCTGAGGTCACTGGCGTGTGGCACTACCGACATAAGTCGGGGGTGTTACAGAGATTTTATAAGATTAGATACATTCTCTGAACAGAGACTTCGCATCAATTACACCCGAGTGTGTGCTAATGTTAATATTGAAGATTTACAAGGCTTTGTTTGGGTTCCCCGTCCTGATGGAACTCTCATTACATATCGTTTATGGTTTGAGGATTTTTCAAAGGGTTGTGGGAATTGTGCTGCCCCTGACCATTTCTTGAAGTTTGTCCTTTAAGAATGAATCAGAGACATACCCCGTTCTAAAACTACCCAACATGAACAACATTGGCTTAAACCCTATCCAAAGAAAGATAACCCTACAACAAACATGAATAACCCTAGCCTTAAACCTTATGTGGCCGTTACAAACGGTGTGGTGGTTGAGGTTCAGCAGATGGATCCTTCTACTATTACTACTTCCACTTTTGATAATCAAACATCCAAGTCGAAGACTCCTAATTCTGCAGCATGTATGGGATCCAACGATGAAGTTGCTCCCCCCCCCCCCCGGAGAAACCCCCCTCCCATGATGTGACCGTAGAGGATTGTCACGCATCTTCACCGCCTACTATGGCCCATTTGAATGATGAGATTGAAAGATCTCATTACATCCTACATTTACTGGCCGGAAGAACCGATTGACCCTCTCCATGATGAAGATTACAATGATATGCTTGACATGAATGAGGCTGTCCTTGTGGTGGATGAATCAGATGAGATTGTTTTCCCTGCTGGTGGACCAGATCTTCTCGCCTCAGTTGTCCAGTCAGAAGCCTCTTACAAATCCGTTCCTTCCATGAACACTAATAATTCAATGCTCCAGTTAGTTGGAGAGTTAGGTTTCAGTAACAGCCCCCAATCTACTTCTGACACTATTAAAAGGCGTGGCTTTGATGCTGATGAGGCCACTTCCTCTAGACTGAAGAGGAACAAACCCAACCCTGATCATGATAAGTAAGACCTCTATGTCGTGGCTTCTACTTTTGTCTACCCAGTGACCATATCCTGGCAGTTTCTTAACTTTGTAGCTGTTAAGAAATCATTTTGCTCACTATCTAATACTGTTTTTTGCTTTGGCTACTGCTAACTTTGGGGATGTTTGCTCTTATTTTATTGTAGCCACTATGTATTATAGTCCTACTACCATATACTCCTCTAGTATCTATGTATGGGTTGGTCTTGTTCATAATAATAAAAAGCTGGGTGGTTTATGTACTTATTCCAAGACTTGTTTGGATGTTATTTTGTTGTATGTCATGGTTAAATACAACCTATTGTTATGTCAACGACTAAATATATCATGTTTTGATTTTTCTAAGTTTGATTTGGAGATCATCATTATTCCTCCTCTAAATGGTTACTTTGCCTTATTTATTAATTACTGGTTCAAGACTAATGATATCTATTGGCCTATGGTTGTGTTAGTTATAACTAGAAATACGAGTTGTGATATATGCTGTTATTCCTATTCAGATAATTTCATTACTGACATTTTATATCTCATGTTTATGGTTATTAAATTTTATATTACCAAAGTGCATCTTCCTATTAATCCTACTTCTTTCTTTATCATTAATCTATGGTGTTGGAAAACAATGTCCGCTAATAAGTTGTCGTCAATTTATAAACTAAACTGGATACATCTAGGTTTACTCCTTGTAATTTTTATGTGGAATAATATTTTTCGCTTAAGCCTCATGGTTTTACTGATTATGTATGTCGATTTTTATGCCAATTGTGTCATATACAATTCTAACCAGTTGCTAAGCTTATTGAAGACATGCCAAACTCCAATATGGACTACCCTCAACGCCGAGAATGCCCTTTTTGACATGCATTGTTGCAGGTGGTATCTGATTACCTTTTGTTTAGATAATACAATCATGGTGAGTAGTCTAATCGTATTCAAGGACAAGGAGGTGAAAAAATTGGCTAAGAAGGTTTCTTTTATTAAATATGTTGAGAAGGCTTGTTGTGCTAAAAATGCCGAGAAGGCCTTGATATTAGCTGAGAAGGATGTGCTATCAACTGAGAAGGATTGCTTATATCACCAATTATGTCAATACCATTTTTATGCCTATATAAATATAAAGAACCTCGTATGCATAACATGTCTTACTATATTACTTTGTATATATTATGGCCCTTACTATTCGGCGCATAGGTGAAATTGTCTTTCAGCGCATAGGCTATGCACGTTACGTAGCAACATGTTCCACACGTTACGTGATAAAAAAAAAAAAAAAAATTACGTGAGAGAACATTCAGCACGTTACGTGGGCGCACATTCACCACGTAACGTGTGGGCTTATGTCTGCTTTAAAAGCCGAAACCCTCTTCTTCCTCCTCATTTCGCCGCCGCTCTCTTCCCTTCATACGTAACGTTGCTCTCTCTTGCCTTCGTACGTAACGTCGATCTTCGTCCTCCTCTTTACGAATCAATAAGCTTCCCACGTTACGTAAATCCATATTCAAAGGTTAGTTTTTTTGTTAAATTTGATTTTGATTTTTTAGTGTTTTTGTTAGGTTATTATTGTAGATCCATAATGTTTCTGTGGTTTTGATATATTTTTTGTTTGTTTAGTGTAATTTTGAACTAGTTATTTGCATTTTTTGGTTGTAGTTTTGTTGGATTTGTAGTTTTATTGGATTTGTATAATTTTGAATTAGTGTAATTTAGTCCCAACATCTGGTACCGTCCATGCTACGGACTTTAAGAAGCATTGCGAAGACCTGAGTGAAGAGCATTGTGCGTCCGGGTTCTTGCTTCACTTGTTGGGCTCTTGTCTGTTTCCAGACAAGTCCCAACACAAATTGCCCGTGTACTACACTCCTTTCGTCTCAGATCCCTCATCTAGCATGAATTATGCATGGGGTACTGGCGTTCTAGCCCACGTGTACCGTAGCTTGGGCGAGTGCACAAGAAAAGAGGCAAGATTGATGTCGACATGCTACACTCTCATACAGGTAAAATAATAGTACTTAATTTATAATGAATTTTGTTGTTCACCATGAATTTTGTTCTAAATGTATTTATTCATTGAATCCATTTGGAACACATCATCATTTTCAAGCGTGGATCTACCAGTACTTTCCTATGTTTAGACCTGCAGAGAGTAGAAGTTGGGACTTTAATGAGCCGATCTCATATGCTCGTAAATGGGACCTTTCAGAGAAGCCCAACCGGATGAGGGACTACAGAACCGAGCTTGATATGATGATTGCTGAGAGAGTAAGTGCGTCTACGGTCTCTCTACATTAAGTTAGAAATTCAATGATAGATATGTAATTGTTTGGCATCCCATTATGTTTAGGTTGACTGGATGCCATACGGTCTGATTGACTTCAGCAATGAATTATTCGCTCCGTCTCTCTTTCATGGAGTTTTGTCTTGTCTTTGGATCACGGAGCCGTACATGCCCGATCGTGTGGCCAGACAGTTTGTCCGGGTACAACAAGTACCAAGACCACCAATAGTGCCAATAAAGGCATGGAGGGGCCCTAAAATCAGCTCGTACATTGTGGAATACGACAGGGGTCAATTTGTATGGGATGCCCAGAACATACATTCCATGAGACTAGATGTGATGGGCCCTCCTGTCGTGCAAGCGCATGAGTGTAGAAGTGGTTACATGGGCTGGTACCTCCCACGTAGGTTGTTGTTTGCGGTTAACACAACTCTTATTTATTTTACATATGAACGTTTTTGTGTTGTGTGCAGTGCATCGAATATTTCTACAGTCGTCTACACCCACATCGCACCCATGAATGTGAAGATGTATCAGAGGCGGTACGCCAATCACTGGATGGAATGTATCCCTTCCTACCCTGAGGATACTTTTATTATCGAACTAGTTATGGAAATTGTTTATTTTATGGAAATCGTTATTGAACTTTGGATTATGGCAACAATGAAAGTTTGTTATGTTTAGGGACTATCAACCTTTGTAGGGAGCAAACAATTTTATCTCATTTTTAGTTAGTTTCATCGTTGTCTTTAGTATAGATGTCTACACAAGTTTATCTGTGGTTTCAGGTGATTACAAATTGTGGGCTTTAACAGAATGTTATTTCTTGCGGTTTCTATGTCTTCTGTAAAATTGAAACTTGTGTAAAATAAGAAAAATTGAACCTATCTGTATGATCTACTGAGGGATGAGGGAAACATGTGTATTTCACCAACAGCTCATAAATACAACGAACATCAAATTCATTGCATCATAATTCGTACATATTAGTCATTACATAAATCGATCGTTCCAACTTTCCTCTTTCCTCTTGGCTTCTTTGGGGCGGCTGCCTGGTACTCCATCAATCGATCATAGATTTGATCTACCAAATCACCCACAGACGGGTCATGATTTCTCACCCACGGCCCGTAAAGACGCGGCAAGGGCGAGGTTTCGGCAAGGCCAATCTACATCAAAGTCAATGCATCATACATATGTTTTAACATAAGATAGTTTCAACTTATTTGATTATATTAACGTATCGCAATGAAATATTGCTCTTTCTCGACATGGCAAATGCATATCGTCTTCAGCTTCTCGCCAACTGCTTGGTTTGGCTTTGCCCTCATAGGCATGTATGTCATTCCCACACCAGTACCGACGGAGACGAACACACAGTTGAATGCAGTTGTCACCAAACATCCCATATCCGGGAGGTCCAACCACGTCTCCCATGGGGCAGGCCTGTTGGGAGAAGGAAACCATGCAAGCTTCGCCTCCATTGCCTCAAGTGTCATCGTAGACATCCAAATTGGCACGAATAGCTCATACTCTTGTTTCAACGTAGCGATCATGGTACGTCGAACAAAAGCCCACTGCTCTTGCCTTAAACCCAGACCATGCGCAATTGCTCTGTACCCGCAGTTTCCATCACCCACTATTTCCCACCATCCTCCCACGTGTGGTTTCATACACTTGGGAAACTGGGTAATATATCGCTTAGGATTCTTGATCAATGATGTGTGACCCGAAGGCATAGTTGAAGCCTTCTTTGGTGGTCTTCCTTTTTGCTTCTTCGGAGGTGTTTCCTCCATCTATTGGTCAGTGTACTCCCATGATGACAGTTGTCTTTTGGTGGGAATGTTTAAGGCTCCTTGAGGCCGACCCTTATGCCTAACTTTAGCTGGCTCTTGCAGAGTAGTCCGCTCTGGATGTGCTATACTTGTTAGTGCAGAGATAGCTCTTTGTTGATCATGCACTGGCAATGTGGGGAAGACGCTTGCAGAAAATTCTTCAAGCAACAACCTATTCACTCTACGTTCTCTGGCTTCTCCTTCTTCTTCTGTCCGCACTTCTGACAAGGTCAATTGCCTCCAGAACGGATGCAATGAGCTAGGTTCAATTGGTTCCTGGTTCATCATATTCCGTGCCATGTCATGCACGCAAAGCAAGCCATCTCTGAACCTCATCTGGCATCTGCATATAGTGTTCCACAATGGAGCTTCGCCTTTCTTGTATTCCTCAATCAACCGAGCTAGTGCAATCGCAGAGACCTTGTAGTGCAGCTTGCAGAAAATATGTGCATTTGTTATCAGCGTAAATCTCTTTTCTATGCTCTCATTCAGTGCCCCCCTTATCTCACCAATATGAGTGCGCAACCGTGCATCATATTGATCGAATACAGTGCAAAGGTTGCCATCATTGCTAGTGAAGAAGCTTTTAAGACTGGAATGAGCCCCTTCAACCCTGTATTACAATCAAGAATCCGAAATTAGTATGTTGCTGTAAAAGTCTAAGTTCAAATAACCAGTTAAATTTAAAAACATAATGCACAAACCTGTTAGTTGTGGTAGTTCCGAGAGTGAATACTGTATCTGTCCATACGGAGACGATTCTTTCCTTGTACGGTTCAAGGCAGTTTTTTTGTACGTACTGGAGACATTTTGGAGATTTCCTCCAATCATACTGAATCTTCTTCAGTGTTGCTTCATACCCTTCTATGGTCGTTTCCTTGAAGAGTTTCATGCAGTCATTGGAAAACGATGTGCCTCTAAACTTGTCCATGGCCTTCTTCCCGAAGTCTTCAATATTCTTCCTCACATGCCGCCTACATAGAAGGAATTTTGCTTCTGGAAACTGTTTCTCTAAGGCATTCATCAACGCCTTCTCCCGATCAGTGACCAAACATGTGGGTGCTCGTTGCACCTTGACAAACATTTTTGAAAGTTGTTCTATGGCCCACTTGTAACTCTCTTCGTCCTCATGCTCCAGAAACGCCCCGGCAATATTGTAGTTTTTCCAAATAGATGTGATGCCGACAATTTCAAGGAAGGGCAAATTGTAACTGCACACATAATGATATGTTATGGCATGCTAATGATCACATGAACAAGTGAAGAATATAATAGATATGTGTGTTACTAACCAGTTAGTTGCGTATGTAGAGTCCAGCAACACAATGTACGGAAATGCCTTCAGCAGCGACAACTGGTTCGGGCTTGCGAAGAAGATATATGTTATCTTGTTGGTCTCCTTATTGAATATATGCTCCACGAAGTATCTCTTCTCATTGCACTCATAGAAGAACTGTTGCACAACTGTTCTTCCTTCCATGCCCTTCTTTCGTATCTCATGCATGATGTTGTACACTTGCTTCATCTTGGTCAAGTTTCCTGGGGATGACTTGATTGTAGTATGAATCTTTTGAGGCTTGCAATGATTGACTGTCATCACCCTAATAATCTCCTTCTCTTCAGCGTTTGGTCGTCCAGCTAATGCATGACCATACAAATTATTTTTTATCACATGATTGTGAGTTCCATGTTGTACACTGATCTTCCATGATCCCTTCGGCCCTTCTTTCAGCCTCAACATGAAGGGACACCCACACTTCTTCAACCTTGTGATACTTGGTCAGCTTGTTTAGGCACGTTTTGTCCATGCCTGTCGCACGATAACCAAGTCCCCCCAAGGGCTGTATACGTGGAAGGTTTATTCCTCCACTTTTTGATGCAGAAGGTGTGACACCTAGCAATCTCCCGCGCCCACATAAATGCTTCTTCTCTGGACTTCCAGATTTGATCAGTTGTGAAGAACTTT
The DNA here is from genome assembly GCA_027886185.1 of Rheum nobile. Taxonomy (NCBI): domain Eukaryota; kingdom Viridiplantae; phylum Streptophyta; class Magnoliopsida; order Caryophyllales; family Polygonaceae; genus Rheum; species Rheum nobile. The sequence continues at coordinate 18,066,086 of WOAB01000568.1, forward strand.
GAATAATCAACAGAGACGAAAACATCCTCTTCTGGTGATACACTAAACTGAGGCTGTGTGTGTAGGGATGGAAAGCAAAATTATGGGGTAGCATGAGATAAAGATGCTTCTGGAGGCGAAACACTATAGTCAAACGATCCAAGTGAGAAGGATGGTATCTCATCTAGTGTTTTACACTCAGATGGTGTGTTCCATTCCGACAGCGGTTGATGAGGTGTTTCCCAAACAGAAAATGTTTTTTGTGGGGTGCTCCAGTCATCGAGGAAAATATTGTTTAACCCCTCGTACAAATAATAGTTCGCCTGCATACACATGGAATCATCTCATCAAGTAGTGAACTAATTATCAACTATGAAACCATAATTCCCTTTAAGAAAGCAGATTCTGCTAAATGGCACGGTTTGTGACAAACCGTGCACTAAACCGTGCCATTTTACAGAAGGGACAGCCATATACTGGTTGTGGTTTCACACGTTACGTGTGAATCATCTCCACACGTGAAGTGTGAAACATCCCCACACGTAACGTGTTAACCCTAAACCATCTGGCACATGTTCCACACGTTACGTGTGGAGATGTTCCACACTTAACGTGTGAAACACCCACACACGTAACGTGTTAAACTGTTCTTCAATGTTTCGAACATCTCGTTTTCTTACACATGTATCCCTCAAAATGTAACATCTAAAACTTTGTTTCTAAACCCTAAACAACAAAAGTCAAGTTCAAAACTTACAAAATCTAGCATGTGAAACTTGGTTAAACCCTAAACAACAAATATTATGTTTAGTTTTCTAAAACCTAAACAACTAAAGCTCAAAACTTTGAACATGTCCAAAACAAAAATGAGAACTTTAATTTTAAATAACGGAAATTACTTCATTCGGATGTGGATCCTCTTCGACATTGTTGTTTCAGTAATCATTGTTGTTCATGTTGTCCATTTTTTTTACAAAAAATGAGAGTGTAAAACACAATTTTTTTAGTGTTTGAAATGAAGTATTAAGCTCGAAATTGTGGTTAGCCGGTGAAGATGAAGAAGAGGGGTCCATTAATTCAGTTAGGTGGGGACAAGACGGGTAATTCAATGCATTTTACAACAGACGAAACCACACGTTACGTGTGGGCTTCTTCCACACGTTACGTGTGGATCTCTAATACACGTTACGTGTGGTGTATTGTCCCACATTACGTGTGACTTCTTTTCCTCTTTAGGGTTTAGGTTTAGGGTTAGGGTTAGGGTTAGGGTTATGGGTCGGAGTTTACTATTTTGGATTTTAGAATTTAGTATTTGTGATTTAGGGTTTAGAGTTTAGGGTTTAGTGTCGGAGTTTACTATTTAGGGTTATAGAATTTAGTATTTAGGATTTAGTATTTATGATTTAAGGTTTATGATTTAGGTTTAGGGTTTAGGGTTAGGGGTTAGGGTTAGGATTTAGTATAAAAGACTCATGACTACAGCTATATACTACAGTTGGTTATTAGCTATCAATCACATTTCTTCTTTTTGAGGCTGGTTATTAGATGTCAAACACATTGCCTTTTCACTATATAAGAAGCATTAGGGTTGTTTGTTCACTACAATATTTTCAACACAAGCGGCGCTTGAAGATACATTTTTTGGTAAGCATCTTCTTCCAATTTATATCGATTTATTAACCCTAATTTTTTATATTAATGGATTCATGATATTTGTAGGAAACCAAATACTACAACAAATAATGGCATCTTCATCCAAACCATCAACAAACGCAGATAAGCTATGCTATTGTAATTTGAAAGTTGTTGTCTGAAGTTGGGATTTGCAGTGGAACTACGGAAGGAGGTATTGGGGATGCCCAGAACTGGGGTGTTGTTTCAGGGAGTGGATTGATCCAATCTACCAGGACAGGGCACACGCGGTTATTCGACAACAATGGCAGGAAAAACAAGATCTTATTAAGGAGAATCAAGATCTTGTAAAGCAAAATCAAGATCTTCTTAAAGATTTTGATAACATTCGTAGGTATAACCTCAAACTACTAAATGATATACATCATAGGTGATTAATGTCGTATCTTTTGTGTAATGTTGTTCATGTACTATCAACCTTTGTAGGGAGCAAGCAAATTTAGCAAACCAGAGATATCATATGAAGCGAACGTTTACCAGAGACTATCCTAATTTCTTCAAACGCTAAAGCAACGAACCATATATGTTCTCTTATTTTTCTAAGTTTATGATCAACTTGTATTCTTTCCTGTATTGTGTGCTCAATGTGGTTGTGTAGTCAACCAGTGTAATGAACAATTTGTTTTATCTTCTAGGTTGATTATTTTGTATTGTTTTTTTTTATAAAGATTAGATAAAAGTTGGGCAACAAAATGGGAGTAACCCTCTATTGAATTCCTTAGGTTTTGATAGTGACAAACATTCAACTAATCTGGGTACTAAGTGTTTCAGGAACAAAAACAGTTGTCTCAGGGAACCTTCGCAGCAAAGGATTGAAGAGGGAACAAAGCTCTGTTCTTGTGCTTTGTTACCTCTGAAGGAACAACAGTGACGAACAAGATCGAAGCTGCAAATGGAAGGAAGAAATCCAGCGTGTTATTTATGGAAACAAATCAAGGCGCACACGCGGTCAAGGATTGAAGAAATCGGCTGGAAGGATCTAGCCGTTGGAGGAGATATGGAGAGAGAAGCTCGATTCCTTATCTTAGGGATTCTTTCCTTAGATAAGCGGATTGGAGAGAGAATAATCTTATCACATCCGTTTATATTAATTTAAGGGAATCCTTTCCTTTTATTAATATATACGACTAGGGATACTATTCCTCCAGCAAAACATATCTTCTTGTTACCATATTTGAATAAATCTTATCTTGTTACATTTAGGGTTTGTCGAGTTGTATTTAAGAGATGTGTGGATTCATTTCTTTGTAACCACGACGACGGAAAACAGAGAGAACGAAAAGAAGAAAGAAAAGAAGTGAGGTGTGTGTAAGTCTTTGAGGGTTGAGTTTGATTCATCGTTGTAGAAGAGGTTTCGAGTCTAGCTGGGTGTTTAGATGTCGAAGTCCAGGATACAAGTGTAATCAAGCAAGATATCAATAAGACAAGTACACGCTTCAAAATCCTCTCAAGCGGAAGCTTGAAGGTAGTGGTTTTTCCTTGAGAAGCTAGTTTTGCTAATCAGGGTTTCCACTATATATCGTGAGTTCGTTCGTTATCTTTCTTGCTATATTATTCCGCTGCAACTTCTGTGGGAACAAAGCCTTTGTTCCCTCAGACGTAACTCTAACGATCCAACACCCTCCCCTAATGCCTATTTAGAAACAATAGTATGATTCATACACAACATTATTAATATGATTCATACACAACATTGAAACACAAATAAATACTAAAAATAAACAATAATATGATTCATACACAACATTATAATACACCAAAAACACCACATCTAACCACACGTTACGTGTGGATCCTAACAGCACGTAACGTGTGGAGCCTATCCACACGTAACGTGTGGATCCTAACAACACGTAACGTGTGGAGCCTATTCACACGTAACATGTGGATCCTAACCACACGTAACGTGTGGAGCCTATGCGCTGAAAGGCAATTTTGCCTATGCGCCGAAAAGTAACCGAGTATATTATCTAGGTTTGAAACTTACATCGATGATGTACATTCTTTTTGTTTTTAGTAAGCCTATGCCCATGTAATTTCTTGAAACTAACTACTTATATGTATTGTATATGCAATTCATTAAAATGGCTGGAAAAATTACTCTTATACAATTTTTTATTAGAACTAAATATAATATTGTGCTTATACCTTACCCTAAAAATACACCCCAGTGCAATATCCAACAATTATATCATGAAAGTCTGCTTATGGAATAGTCATAGTACTCGCCGACGAAATTTATGGACCCATTTAGAGACCTTTTGCAAAATTGAACAGATTCAGGTAATAACAATAGTTGAAACTAGAACAAATAAGCCCCCAAATGAAAAACTATGGCGAAAAGCTGGATTTGACAATATGCAATTTATACCAGCTAGCGGATTCTCGGGCGGACTAAGTCTCCTTTGAAAATCACATCAATTACGTAATGAGGAACTAAAAGTTTATTATTGCACTGACCGCTTTATTTGCACGGAATATATTAACTTTGCAAATAAAAATCATTTCTATATAATTTTTGCTTATGCTCCTCCTCAACAAAAAGATAAGCCCCGCTTTTGGGAACAATTTACTACTTTTATTAAGAACCTCACACTTCCTTGTATTATCATCGGATATTTGAATGAAATTAAAATATCACAAGACAAATTAGGTGGAGTACAACCTAGCTATAACCAATTTAATACCCTTATTAGATTTGAAAATGAATGTGAATTGATGGATCTTCCTACAATAGGTAATAAATACACATGGCGTAAAAGTAAGGATAAGATTGATAACACATTTGAGAAACTAGACCGAGTTCTTATTCATAATCAAATTCTACAATGGTATCCCACTCTTTGTACTACAAATCATGCATTTACCATGTTAGATCATTGCCCTATTTCATTTCAACTTAGTAATCAAAATACTAGAACAATTCCTCCATTTAAATTTGAAATGATGTGGACAAAATGCAAAGATTATGAAAATATAGTAAAACAAGCATGGCATCTGCAATCCAATGGATCATATATGTTTAACTTGGTAAAGAAAACCCAACTTCTTAAGATTAAGTCCAAGTTGTGGAATAAGCACACCTTTGGCAATGTGTTCCGACAACTAAAGGAACTCAATGAAAACTTGCTTGATCTGCAAAATGAATTAACTTCGACATTAGATAGTAATAAATTTGCCAAACAAAAACGACTACTTCAAAAACGAGAAAAACTTCTTGATTTTCAACGAAGATATTGGAGTCAACGTGCTAAGGTAACTCATTTGAAATCATGTGACTTTAATCCTAGATATTTCCATAGAATTGCTATTGGGAAAAGAAATCATAAAATCCTAAAAACCATCACGACTACTTCTGGAGTACAAATCAATGAGTTAGAACAAATTAAAAATGAGTTTTTATTGGACTATCAAGCTCGATTTCACAGTAACCACATTGATCGAACTCAACTATATGAACAACTTAACCATCCAGCTACAGAAGTTTCAAATGAGGATAATCTGGAACTAACCAAACCCGTTACTAATAATGAAATTAAACGGGCTATATTTGGTATTGGCTCTGATAAAACGCCAGGACCAGATGGTATGCCTGTTGTTTTTTATCAGACAGTCAAACTTGATATGGAAAAAGCATATGATAGAATAGAATGGCCTTTCATTCTAGCAGTCCTACAAAAGTTTGGCTTTTGTCCACAATTTATTAATTGGATTTCTGAATGTATTACAACGGTCTCCTTCTTTGTCCTTGTGAATAATGAACCAACACAGCAATTCTTCCCAGAAAGGGGACTTAGGGTTTAGGGTTTAGGTTTTGGGAATACAGTTTGGTTTTAGTCGGACCTCCATTGGAAAATAGGAGATGGAAATACAGTTCGGTTTTAGTCGGACCCTTGGTTATTTTCATACCCACTCTCTCAATTATTGCCACAAGGTATCAAGGCACAACCAAATCTTACAGTTAGCTATTATATTACTGTTAATCATTAGTAGGACTCCTTTAAATTATCTCAAGAACTATCTCATATATTAGACCGTCATATAATAGAAGAAATTTTAAGAACTCCAATTCTTCATAATCCCTTTACAGATCGTCTTTACTAGGGCCCTAGTACAGATGGTTGGTTTTCAACCAGCTCGGCTATTGATCTTCTACACCACCAAAGAGGAACCTCAAACAATAATTTCCAGTGGATCTGGAAGTTAGATTTAGCCCCAAAAATTAAAAACTTCATATGGAAAATAATAAAAAATGGTCTTCCAACAAAGGATCGTCTAATCCAAAAAAGATTTGCAGTACCAGCCAATTGCGAAATGTGCAATTGCCCCTATGAAGACCTAGAACATATCCTCACTCAATTTCCCTTTACACTTAACGTTATCCAGAATATTAACAGGAATATAACTCCACATCTATGTACTCTTGATTTCCAATCAGTATCAATAAATGATAACATATACAATCTTAAGAACCAACTAGGCAATCAAACGTTCTTACAACTCGTAACATCTTGGTGGGGTATATGGTTTCATAGAAACCATGCTATCTTTAATCAGGTATCCCCTAAACAACATCGAGACATTATTTACTTCATTAATGGAGTTGTCCTTGGAAAATTGAATTAATAATTGCATACTCTAAATTGGATCTTTTTTTGTTCGAAGATTTTCATATCCAGCATATTTTCAGGGAAATTAATTGTGTGGCTGACAGAATCGCTAAGTTGAGCCACTCAGTCCCTGCCGTTGGATTATCTGAGGATATTTTATTGCTTCGGCTCATCCGTTAGGATGCTTTAGGATGGTCTACTATCCGCTTCAAGGGTAGTCGACCATCTTAATTACTTTCCTATAATAAAAAACAATCAATAAAACAAGGTGTAATGTAAAGTTATAAACAATGGAGGAAAATCAAAACCCATTGAAACCACATAGTCTGGTCAAATAAAGGTAAGTGACCCATATAGAAGTCAAAGTTTAGAAAGTCCAAATGAGCAAGGAAAAAGAATCAGAGGAAAGAAGAAACCAGCCAAAAACAATCGCCTCAACGATCGAGCCCCCTTTCCACTAGATCTCTGAGCCCACTTGTCTGAATTCGGGTCAAAACGTCTCGAATTTCAGAGGATTTTTTCTCTATATCTTCATGGAAGGAGATCCATAAGAGGGTTGACTACAAGATCAGAAGAGGCGAGATGAGGGATCGATTTGTGGAGGTTTGATTTGTGAAAGATCGATTTGTGGAGTTCGGCGACGACTGATGTGGGTTTTGAATTTTCATTATTTTTATTTATCTATATAGGTGTCTTTTTGAACGGGGTATTAAACACACCCATAACTTTTTGTCATTTATACACACTGTATGTATGCGAAACGCGGAAGCATATATATTGAGCTACGCATGCGGAATGTGTATACGTATGTATATGCATTAGAAAACCATAAGCATACGGACCCGAAATGCACATACATACGCATGCGCCTGCGCACTGCGCATACATACGCGTATGTATGCGCGTTTCGCATGCACATATAGTATCCTGCTATTAATTAACGTTAACGATCTTAATTATGAATGTTTTTGAATTTTTTTAATACGAGTTAAGTTTACTATGTTTATTATTATATAACTTTATGGTAAATTAGTTACTTCTATATATAATATGGTTAACTTGATAGTTTGTTATATATTTAACGGTTTTTCTAGTGTGTGCTCATGAGTACATGCTAACAAGTTATTTCAAAGTTATTTATATCTTCTTACCTTTTTAATTATGTTACTTTTTATTTGTAATTAAAATTATTTATAATATAAGTGCGTAAAACTATAAATTAAAAATTGTGTTAAAATTATTTGTAAATTAAAATATAGGGCCAAATACTAAAATTTAGATTTCAACCATATCAAAGGTATGTTTTTCAAAATTATATACCTAAAAGTAGACTTCGCAAAACATGACCCGACCCGACCCGACCCGTCTAATATTTTAAGGGTTGAGACCTGATTCGAAAATCAATGGGTCAAGAAAGACCTGAACCCGATGACCCGAATAAATCTGGGTTTGATATGACCCGACCCGTTAGGTTAACCGACCCGACCCAATCATATGTATTACCACATTTTTAATGAATATTATACATATTTTTACTAAATAGTGATATAATATTGATTCTGTTATTATTATTTTTATTATTAAAAATATTATTTTATTAGTAAAAATAATATTTTATTATTAAAATTATTATTTTAATATTAAAACTATTATTTTATTATAAAATTTATTGTAAAAATCATTAAAAAAACTGACACTTTGGACTCGTTGGGTCGACCTGAACTGGCACTAAACCCGACAGGACCCGACCCAATCAACCTGTAATTGTTAACGACCCGATTGACCAAAATCCGATTTAACCGGAACCCGGTTAATCGGAACCCGGTTAACCAAAACCCGATCCGCCTAACCTGATTGTCAGGTCTACCTAAAAGCGTAATGTTCTTATAGTTTTAACACTTAAATTTATATAGTTGGTATAGTTAGTAATATATGATTCATGATGCAAAAGTGGGAATTTACATATTAAAAATATTTGAAATAAATATGTGATATACTTTAACCACTTTTTTCGTTTTATTAGTTATACAATTAATAGTCTTTATTACTAAAATTAAATTTATATGTTTGTTATTCAATTATTTGCATGAATTTCTTAGTTTATTCTCCATTTTTGTATACAAATTTGCTAATATTTTTTCAATTCTAATCATATAAATATCAAAAATTGAGTGTACACTTTACCATATTAGTTTTTAAAAATATTATTTAATATTTCAATTCAAAGTTTTATTAACCAAACTAGTGCAGGTCACGAAAATTGGGCTTGGGCTTGTTGTCTGATGCTATTGAGAAATCTCTTATGATATAGGTATGTATGTAATTCAGTGTTATACATAATTGTCAAACACATATGGATAATATATATACTACTACTACTACTCTTCTATTAGCCATCTTTGACTGCTGACATAAAGACTTCGACGTCAATTATTCTTCATATGTATATAAATACTAAGTTGGCTTCTATAATGTCATTACTAGTAGAGTGAACCTGTTGGAAATAATGTAGTTCTAAAATAAAAAAAACTCAAAACACAACATGTTGAATAACCAATCATCATCATCATCATCATCAAACACCAAGAAAAGCAGGAAAGCTTCATAAATTAACATTCAAACTTGTCAAAACCCAAAACGCATATTTGGCCTGTTACAAAGGATCCTCAACCTTGCTCCAATTCTGTGCAATAAAGTCATTCTTTGATATATATATATATATATGTCCTAAATACTCGCGTTAATCCAAACATACAAAAATTCCATCATGAACTCAAAAGGGGAAATTCCATCAGGAACTCAAACAAAAGAGTTTAGGTAGACGCCACCAAGTATTGGAAAAATACATCAAAATGTATGCCTCTAAATCTAATGGTTACTTGGGCCAACTAATTTTATTTGAGTCGTCTAAATAGATGGAGGGACGACATGAGGATCATCACTTGTCCCAACGGCTAGAAGGGCTCGTAAATCATCTTCATATGTCGGGACACCCCGGTCAATAAATTCTCGTATCCTCCCAACAATTATATTCAGACGTTGTGACAGAAAATAATAAATAAACAATGATACAAAATAACACCATATCAAGAATACAAAATTAGCTTACCCGAGAAGAATCAACATGAGTGGGAGCTGGACGAGTATCCCGATAAGGCTGATGTTCGACATTCTGACGCAAGTAAGGATGACTCCGGGGCCTAAACGAGTTTATGCATTCGTCATCCATGTCCCATGCATTTGTCACCTTTTTAAGTCGTGACATATCATACAGATTCTCGTGACGCCTCGCCCAAACATCGTCGCTGAGTTTAAATTTCAACTCGTACTTGCCTAGTATGGGAGGGCGCTTAGCCACCACAAGCTAGATTACCGAGAGCGGTTTGCCTTGCACTAGGCCAAACTGGCAAACTACCCTGTCATGCATGTAGGGCTCCAAAATGTTACCGTAACTAATCAACCCTCTATACCGAGAGATGAGATATCGATCCTCTAAGACTACCGGCTTTCCAAAAGGCATCCACGTCACCTGAATTGCAAACAAATTTGTAATTATAAAATCTATAACTTAGATGTATCATTAGTATTAAAAAAATGATTGTACACTTAAATCATCCGCTTGGTATTGGTCCAAGGTCGTCCGACGCATCTCCATAGTTTCTTTCAATATTGATCGGGTCTTCCCAACGTCGATCCGAGCAGCCGATCTGGCATCTCTATGCTTTAGATGTATATGTTAAGTACTTTGTTTTGATAAGATTTGTTGGATACTCGATATTATTTATTTTAAAGTATTATTTTTATCATGGAAAAGTTTAAGCATTTTTTTAGGATAGCAATTTTTTACTAAAGAACACTTAACTTATGTTAAATTACATAACAAACTTTGGAATAAAACTTAGAAGAATCGAAATAAATAACCTTATGTATGTGCACGCGTATGTATGCGCATGCGCACGCGTATGTATGCGCATTGCGCATGCCTATGCGTATGGTTTTCGAATGCATAAACAGAAGTATATGCATTCCGCATGCGTGGATATAAATAATAAAAAGTTACGGGTGTGTTTAACAACACCCTTTTAAAACAACTATTTAGGTTTTTAGGGCGTGCAAATAGAAATGGATACGTTTTAGAATCAGCGGGTTCCAGATTTAAGTGAAACCGGGACCTTAAAATACCCGATTTCGGTTTTCACCCGATTCCAAATCCGGTTTCATTAAGAAAATAAAACAAAAAAAGACCGATTGTCGGAACCGCCAATTCGAGCAAGTTTTAGGCGGTTTTTAGCCGGTTTGGTTCCTTCCATACGTGGAGAATGGAGATCCAATATTTCCAAAAATTCACCTCCAAACATCAAGGAAAGATAGAACAACTACGAGATTTTATTCAACTAGTGCAGTACTTGTACCCTATATGGGTGAACGTAAATTTATAAAATCTTCAATAATTATTCATAATTTATTTAAATTATGTTATTCAAGTAGCTTTTAGAAGAAGGAAATCTTATTGATATTGTTTAAATATTATATAAGTGGAAGATTGAAATAACATAATTTTATATTTAAATTCTTTTTTTAGGGGTAGACCTTTATAATATCCCCTATTTCTGTATTTTATTCTTTATTTGGCCCGCATCAAACAAAATGAGAAAAGGTTCCTCACCAACAATTCGAGGTTGGAGCATAGTTGACGTTGAATCTAAAGGATCTACTGCCGGATAGATGCATTCAACATTTTATTATTAATTATATAACTTTTATAAATATATTATATTTTATTAATATATATTCGCGTACAATTATCCTATTTATTTTTAATCATGTACTATAACAGCCCCAAATTGAGGTGTTACAGTGCCATGGATCTGAAGGGTCCATAAGGCGTTAGAGGATGAGATATATACAGCGAATAACCACTATAACCTAAACGTGAAATATAAAACATAGATGTGATAGACAAGTATAAAACATAGTTTGTATATCCACAATGAATCAAGTTAATGTCAAACAATTATAGTTTTACAAGAATAAAACTCTACAATGGTTAAACAATAAAAGTGATGGGTCAAAACTGGTATGTAAAAACGATTTAGCAAAACACTATTTATCACAGCGGAGAATGAAGTAATTAAAGAGTTCTAAAACTTTTGAAATAGAGTTGACCCCAAAACACCCACATAGCTTGCCCTAATATCGTGTCCACCCTGTTTGACGTCCACGCTGATCCTGAGTGAAAGAGTATCTGACCATGTATAAGACATAGCCAGTCCCACGATAATGGGGGTTAGTCTCAAACCAGACTAGCAAGTTATATAAGCAATTTAATACGTGTAATAGTGCAAGCAAGGGATCACAGATACACATGCAAAGGCACGGATGTACATGTTACAACAAGAATGTATCATATATATACACATACAAATATGCAAGAAATGTTACAGCTAGACATGATACATTGAATAAGTATTCTCTACAGATTTACGAATATGAGAGATTAATGACAGTAAACACATGACAAGAAAGTTACCAGCAATCATGACATACAAGAGAGTGTTACTTCACATACATATAGATATGCAGGAAAAATTATAGCTAGAATAGTCGCAATACCAGATCTTCCAAGCATACATATCATACTCACAGAAAATCTAACACTAGATCACATGAACTTCACTCAATTTCAAATCAAACCACAAGTTCCAAACTTTTAAGAAATCATTCAAAATCTATATACTCGAGTATATTTTTCTTTTTACGAAAACTCATTTACAAATCCAAGTACAAAAACGTTTCGAAAACATGTCCAAGCCTGTCTTGGACACGAAGGTACCTTCTGAACTCGTATAACGGGTATTATCACCTCTACTAATGGATCGGAAACGGCATCACTAGCTAGGTGACCCGATCTCTCCTAAAATGGTAGAGCACTCTCTTGAACCGCTCCACCCGGATGGAGCCCTCTGTCGAGGAGCATATCAATAGAAAAACAGTTTAAAACCATTTGGGATCGGAACCATCCTTACTCATATGTATATCATACCACATTTTAATCAACATATCATTTTACTTCAAATCAACCATACAACAATATTCATCCATATGATCATCATATCCTCACCAACATCTTATGTTAACACAACCAACATCCATTTATTGACACGTCATACCATATCAAGACAATGTAGTACTCGATACGCGTATATATGCACATGTTTAAGACACGACCAACTACTCAAGTATGATCTAAGACTCGATAAATATGCACAATTCAAGGTTATATATACTCATACATGATTTCATATTTAATAATCATGCACAACTAGGATATAATACTCATGCATATTCCATGACTCTAAACCTAAACTACAACATGTAGGTCTCAAACATCCAACAAGAATCATACATATCGTCACTTCTCTATAACAAACTATCATAATCACAATCATTCATTTATCAACACATCATGACTATATGATAAATTTGAGTAATTCAATATAGATAAACCCATGTTTGAAACACGATCAAACAATTCAATTCTTATGCGACATTAAGACTCCTAAACTTAGACCATAACATGTAAACGCTCATAAATAACTTGCCTTAGTGACGTTCAACGTCAAGCAAACCGTTTGTTGTAATAAAAAATTCAGCCCAACCGTTCCATGGTCTACGGAAACAATCAAACTTCCAAAACATTCACAAAACACAAAACAACACATAACTTGTCACATATATGTACAAATCGAAATCCGTAAAATTCCCCATGCTCGTGGAAGGAACCCTCACCTTAAGAGCTTAGCCAAAACTTTCCAGAAATTACGTAATTTGCCCAGATTTTTCAGAAGTGCACAAAAATGCCCAAATCTATAATCATCCACCTCCAACCTCCAAATTCGATCAACCTAACCATTCCATAACATCAATTAGTCTTTAATCAAACTCCAATTGTTCATAAAATTCCCCATTTACACAAAAGTGACCAAACTCACTAATCTAGGGTTCAAGAATTGGGGGAAACTCACACAAGCCTTAATGGGGTGAATTGGGTTCACAAATGGGATGATGGAGGTCCAAGGTTTGCTTTCTGACCACGACCAGCTGGGGAGGGTGGCCGTACTGGTGGTCGTGGCTGCTGCGCGCAGCTGAGTGCTCGGAAGGAGCTCGGCGAGGAGGCAGCGGCGGGGAGAGGCTAGGCGCGGGACAACTGGCTTCTCCAGCGGCGGTGGTTGCTCGGGATCAAGATGAAGAGGAGGTGTTGCAGGAAGACTGCAATTCCCAACTAGAAGCTCGATTGAGCTCGAAGAAGGGTTTCCCAGGTCTAGAACTTGATCTCGTGAGAGAAGGACCAAGTCGAAGAGGGCTGGAGAAGAGGATATTTGTGAGAGAGAGGGTTTGAGAAAATTTGTAGAATTTTTTTATTAAAATCTGAATCCAAAGCATAACCGAGTACATAAAGGTGTCCAAACCGAATTCTGAAAATAGAATATAAAAAGGCTAAAACCCGGTTCACAGAACCGAGTACATACAAAATCATGCAATCCTGCCACAATACTCCCTCTTTCACAGGATCCTTGTCCTCAAGGATCGAACTCTGGAAACTTGCTTGTGAAGTCTTGATAAAACTCCCACGTAGCCTGATCAACTGGGTATCCCTTCCATTGGACAAGAATCTTTGTTGCTGCACAATTTCCTCGCTTTATCATCTTGCGCTCGAGAATAGCCTTTGGCTGTTTAATTTGCCCCAAATCCAGCAAGTATTGGGGAAGATTTGAGCTGGCTGCAGCGGGGTTGACACATAACTTTAACTGGCTAACATGAAAGACGTTGTGAATGGATGCTGAACTAGGTAACTGCAACTTGTAAGCAACAACTCCAATTTTGTCAATAATTGGAAAAGGTTCATAGAAGCGAGGGCTCAGCTTGTGTGGGGCCTTAGTTTTAAGGGAATTATGGCGATATGGCTGCAGCTTGAGGTAGACATGATCCCCAATGTTAAAAGATCTAGATGACCTGTGGGAATCAACAATCTGTTTCATCCTGTTCTGAGCTCTGAGGAGATGAAATTTCAGCATATTTATGATCTCCTCTCTCTTCTGGAGGCTTCTATCAACCACTGTGGAACTTCTCTCCACTGGCAAATAAGGAAGATGAAGAGGGGGTTGTTGGCCATACAAAATTTCATATGGAGTTGCTTTGATGGCTGAATGATAGGTGGTGTTATACCATCATTCTGCAAGTGGTAACCACTTGCTCCAAGTGTGGGGAGCATCAAATGTCATACACCTTAAATAAGTCTCAAGGGTTTTATTTGTGATTTCTGTTTGCTCATCTGTTTGAGGGTGGTAAGCGGTTGAGAAGGTAAGATCAACCCCATTAGTTTTGAAGAGTTCCTTCCAAACATCACTAAGGAAAAGGGGGTCCCGATCACTGACAATGGTTTGAGGCATGCCATGGAGTTTAAAGACATTGTCAAGGAATGTTTGGGCCACATCTAAAGCAGTGTAAGGGTGAGAAAGGGGTAAGAAATGAGCATTCTTACTGAATCTGTCGACCACCACTAGAATCGAATGTTTCTTAGAAGATGGAGGCAGCCCCTCTATAAAATCCATGCTTATGGATTGCCAAATGCCCGCTGGTGTAGGGAGAGGTTTGCAACAGTCCAGGTTTGGAGGACACATCATATTTGTTTTTCTGACAAACATCATAGTTTCTTATATAGTTCTGCACTTCCTTGCTCATCCTTTGACAATAGAAGAGGGATTTGATTATGTGCAATGTTGCATCTCTACCTGAGTGGCCTCCTACTGCATAGTCATGGAGCCACCTAAGAATGTGGAGCTTTACTGTTGAATCATTGCCCATAACAAGCTTGCTTGTACGCCTAAGTTCACCATTAATGAAAGTGAACTTTGGATGGGAGTTGGTATTTACCTGTACATCAGTGATTATCTTCTGTAACACAGGATCTGTTTGTCAAGTGAGCTGCAAAGAGTCATAGAAGCCCTGATGTGCCTGTGATAGAGTAATGTGCAGTAACTATGAACCTGTCACCCGTGAGAGAGCATCAACAACTACATTTTCTTTACCCTGCTTGTACTGAATTTCATAAGAATACCCCATCAGTTTTGACAGCCACATATGTTGAAAAGGAGTAGTAACTCGTTGCTCAAGGAGATACTTAAGACTTTTCTGGTCTATCCTGATGACAAAAGGCATGTGTGTCAGATAAGAGCTCTAACTCTGCACAGCATGGACAACAGCGAGTAATTCTTTCTCATAGACAGAAAGAGATTGGTATCGAGGTCCCAGAGCTCTACTAATGAAGCTGATAGGGTGATGATCATGCATGAGTATTGCCTCGATGCCCATGTTGGATGCATCTGTCTCCACAACAAATGTTTTCTCAAAGTCAGGCAAGGCCAGAACAGGAGCAGAAGACAAGGCTAATTTGAGCTCTTCAAAGGCACTTGAAGCAGATGAATCCCAACTGAAGTTTTCTTTCTTCAATAGGTTAGAAAGTGGTTTGGCAATGAGGCTATAGCCTTTAATGAACCTCCTGTAATAATTTGCCAGACCTAGGAAGCTTCTGAGCTGCTTCTGATTAGTGGGAGTAGGCCAATCTGCAACTGCCTTGATCTTTATTGGATCTGTGCTGACACCTTCAGCTGAAATGAAGTGGCCCAAGTATTCAACTCTAGTGGCCCCAAAAGTGCACTTGGAAGGTTTAAGAAACAACTGTTGTGCTCTCAGTATAAGAAACACCTTTTCTAGATGCTGAAGGTGAGTGGACCAAGTTCTATAAATGAGAATGCCATCAAAGAAAACAAGCACAAACTTTCTCGCAACATTCCTGAATATATGGTTCATGAGACTCTGAAATGTGCATGGTGCATTAGTCAGGCCAAATGGCATAACTAGGTATTCATAATGGACAGAGTGTGTTTTGAAGGCGGTCTTGTAAACATCACTAGGTTCCATTCTCAATTGATGGAAACCTGCCCTCAAATCCAGTTTATAAAAGTACTTAGCACCACCTAGTTCATCCAAGAGATCCTCAAGGAGTGGTATGGGGTACTTATCCTTAATGGTTTGTTGGTTAAGATCCCTGTAATCCACACAGAGCCGCCAAGATCCATCCTTCTTCTTTACTAGCACCACTGGTGAAGCATAGGGACTGAGCTATACTGAATTATGCCTTGGTCAAGCATGTCTTGGATTAATTTCTCAATGATATCTTTCTGCAAAGAAGAATATCTATAGGGCCTCTTGCTTATAGGATTAGCATCAGCTTGCAAAGGGAGTTGATGATCAAAACCTTCCCTGAATGGTGGTAAAGCAGTAGGCTCCTGAAAAATATCACTGAAATTGTGAAGCATGTGTTATACCTCTTCATTAGCAGAATCACCACCAGTGGCTGAAATGTGGCATAACTGAGGTGCAACTGAAGGGTCATCAGATGGTATGCAAGCATGTAGAAGGGCTATCTGAGGGCTATGCTTGATAATCTTATTCAGACTACTGCCCTTGATAACTTTAGTGCTTGGGTTGCTAACTCCTCTGATCACATGTTTGATGCCTCTGTAAGAAGATTTCATCCTCATTTTCACAAAATCCCACCAGATTGGGCCAACCATTGTAAGCCATTGAATACTCAGCACCAGATCACAACAATCCAGAGGTAGTGTTCTCAATTCTGTAGTGAAGTCATAACCCTGCATCTTCCATGAAAATTGCTCACATTTAAAGGTAGAACACATACTGTTACCGTTAGCAGCAGCCACAAGCATAGGTTTGACTGCCTCCAGTTTGCAACCCAAGCTCTTTGCTACTTCTAGGTCAAGGAAATTATGAGTGCTTCCTGGATCAATGAGGATGTTGAGCTTGTGTTTGGTGTAATATCCTACCACCCTCATACAGTTAAAGGTAGCAGCACCATTGAGGGCATTAATTGAAATCTGGGGAGAGCCAAGTTCATCAGATGAAGTCTCTTCAATAACAGGCTCATATTGGAGTTCAAAATCATCATCCATCTCTTCATCACACTCCATAACATAGATTTGACCCTTTCTATGCTTGAGGTGATGCCCTGGGGTGTATTGTTCGTCATAAAACATGCATAGACCCTTGTTTCTACGCTCCTTGATCAGCGCTACTTTGTAGGGTTTAACTAGGAGTTGTTACCGGAGTTTTAGGTACCATTTAGATGGGTTTAGAGCATAATTGTGGAGAATGGAGTTGAGGAGTAGAAGTGTTGAATGGGTGGTTTGGAAGAGCTAAAATGAAGATTTAAGAAGATGGAGAAGAAAGCCACAAGAGAAGACGAAGAAGGAGCTAGAAGAAGCTACCGGAGCTTTTCCGCAATCGCGGAAATCACCGCCGCAGTCGTGAAACAACACGGAGCGAAGAGAGAACAAGAAGACGCAAGAGCTTTACAGTAACTTTTCCGCGGTCGCGGAAACCGTTGTCAGACGCGCGCGAGAAGTTTCGTCCGAAGATCCGAGTTTTATTATTTTATTTTATTTCCTTTTCTTTTATTCCGTTTTATTTCCTTTTGGAAAGATATTATTTCCTATCTTTAGTTTTAGGTTTTGCTAGGGTTTTATAAGCTAGTTTCCTAGCAGCCTCTTTTGATTATCGAGATTATTCAATTTACGTTCAGTTTTTCCCTTTGAGTTTTTGTGTTTCAAGACTATGAAGAACTAAGCAACTTTTGCTTAGTCCGACGATTGAAGCCTTCGTTTGTTTTGATTGTGAGATTATAACTCTATTTCCTTTCTTTTGATTATATTTCTTCTCTTTGTGCTTATTCCTATTGATTCTTGCTGATTTGACTGGCCTGATCATCTAGTTGATATTAGTAATTGTCTATTGCTAGGGTTTGGATATTTCGTGTTGAAATTCCTTATCTTGTGTAGCAAACATGATATTCTAGGACTAGTTGGACTAGTTTATTGTGAAGAGAATTGATTATGTGTTAAATGCTACGGGTTGTGGTGTTGCATGTATCCTGGTTAATTCATATGCTTACTGCTGCATGTAGATTAAATCTTGATGGTTTCTTGATTGTTTATTGGTTAGGGTTATTAGGACTGGTTGGACTGATAACTATTTCAGAATATGGATAGGAATATTCATAAGAAGGAATAGAGATAATCTATGATCAATCAATCAAATGAATGGTGGATATTTGTCTGGCTAAGTATTTTCTCACCAATTGATTACAACATTTACTTTGATTTACTTTGTTACTTGCAAACAAAACCAAAAAACCCCCCTTTGTTACCCTTGACATACAACATGTTGCACTAAGAAAGATTGCTACCTCCTTGTGGGATTCGACACTTGCTTGCCTACTATACTTAGTTAAGTTTTTAAGGATTTACTTTGATAAGGCATAACGACTTTAGCCTCGTCACTCTTGCATCTCTTCATAAGAGTAGCGTCTAGCAGGCCTGTCACTCAACATCTTAGAATTGAAGGGAGGCCTGTTTTGTGGAGTTTTGGGTGTTTCAGGTGTCGGTAGGAGGGGTAAGGTTTTCTGTGGGGCATAGGAGTGTTTAGTGAAAGGTTGGAAGGTGTTTTGTGGGGCTCTAAAGGATTTTTGTGGAGTTAAGGCCAAAGAAGATTCATGAAGTATGGCGAGGCGAGCAGCTTCACCAAGGATGGTTGGGTAAAATTGTCTCACATGCATCTGTAAGTGGGGAAGCATGTTTGCCAGGAAAATGCTAAGAGCATGAGTGGTTGGTAGTGACAACCTGGTAAGTGCACACTCAAACTTATCCAAGTAATCATCCATAGGTTCAGTTTGCTTCAAACTTACTAAATCTGCCAAAGGATCATCATAGAGTTTACCAAACCTAGTTGTGATGTCTATAATATACTCAGACCAAGCAGGATATTGATCGAAGCGATTGCGAATATAGTTGTGGTGCCACTGTAAAGCTTTTCCTTCCAAATGAAGAGATGCCAATCTCACCCGCATCTCAGGTGAGGTATTATACAGTAGAAAAAATTGTTCACATCTATATATCCACTCAGAAATCATAGTCCCATCAAACTTCGGAAATTCAACCCTTGCCAATCGAGCTGACAAATTGCCATGGAATATCGGATTACCTCCCAGATTTATCGGCGCTGGCCGATTTACTTGTAAAGAGCCAGATCTGGATGGCTCTGGTGGATCTGACATCATCGAAACTCGATTCGATCCTAAGGATGAAGAACCGATTGCATCTGAGGCGCTCTGGGAAGTTTGGGGTTGTTGGGATGTTTAGCCATTGAAATGATGAGCTGCTTGAGCTCTTCCATCTTTGTGCTCTGTTCTTTAAATCGACGAGCTGTTTCTTCAGCTTGACGCACTGAATTGATCTTGACCTCTTCAAATTGCTTGTTCAGTTCAACGAGACTTTGCTGACGAGTTTCTGTCATGGCGGAATTCCAAGAATCCAAAACACGCTCTGATACCACTATTGTAGGAAGACTGCAATTCCCAACTAGAAGCTCGATTGAGCTCGAAGAAGGATTTCCCAGGTCTAGAACTTGATCTCGTGAGAGAAGGACCAAGTCGAAGAGGGCTGGAGAAGAGGATATTTGTGAGAGAGAGGGTTTGAGAAAATTTGCAGAATTTTTGATTAAAATCTGAATCCAAAGCATAACCGAGTACATAAAGGTGTCCAAACCGAATTCTGAAAATAGAATATAAAAAGGCTAAAACCCGGTTCACAGAACCGAGTACATACAAAATCATGTAATCCTGCCACATTGTGGAGTAAGCTCCAAGGAGCTGCTGCTGCTGTACGGGGGAAAGAAAGGCAGCCAAGGAAGTTGGGAAGAAAAATAACGTGGAGGAAGAGAGAGAAGAGAGGGGGAGAGAGAATAGGGGTGTTTTAGGTATTTGGGGTAATTTGGATACAAGTTGGGTGGAAAGAAAATATCTAAGGATATCAATATAACCCATTAATCAAACGAGAAAAAAAATTACAAGAATTTAACGAATTCAAACTCGACATCTAATAATAAAAAATGTCGAGTATTACATATTACCCCATTAAAAGAGTTTCGTCCTCGAAACTAGATATCGAGAACAGTAATACTAAACATAAAATGAAACTTCATTAATGTAGGTCCAGAAGTGTTCTGGAGTCTCGAAATGGGATATATTTATTATATAGATGGATATATAGATTAAATTAAAATATTAAACTAATAGATTTATATAATCCAAACAAAAAAAATTGAATAGAACAAAATAAAAAAAAAACTTATTTTGGTTATAAATAAAACATTAGAGTAGAAATTATTAATTTTACTTTTTTAGGATGAACATATAATTAAGTGAGTTAATAAAAATTAAATATAAAAGACTAAAATAGTGTTGCGATAAAAAATGAATATCTAAAATACAATTAAGAAATGAGATTTGGGTTCCCATGCGAAATGTCCTTCCCGTGCGAAATGCGAAGCGATCTCGGCCGTACATTTTTTTTATTTTTTTTTTTGGTCAACATTTTTTTTTTCGTTTTCGTCCTGTGATCATTCTGGAATAGCCTATATAGAAGGTTCACAGATAAACACTAAATGTTCATTTATTTGTACATTCAGGTTTACAAATAAGCACTGAATGTTCAAAGACATGTGTTGGAACATGATCATGTTATATGTGAACTTTTACGGCACATAAAATGAACATGTAGTACTTATCTGTGAACGTTAATAATTGTCTATTCCAGAACGATCAGAGACAATAAATAAATAAAAATGTTGACCAAAAAAAAAAAGTTCGCCGTATTTACGGTTATGCCATCGCATCACTATTCACTCTTCCCCCCCCCCCCCCCCCCTCCTTTTTTTAACAGTACAGCCCCTTGAATATTACCCCCCAGATAATGAACATTACCGCCCAGATAATGAACATGTGGTGTCTATTTATGAACGCGGATGAATATGACCGTTTCGCATTTCGCACGGTAAACATATTTCGCACCCGAAACGGACTCTAAGAAATGATATTAAGATTATGTGTATTTTATTGTGGATATTTGATTCTATTAAAATCAAGTTTAAAAATGATAATCAAGGTGAGACTCACTATTTGAATTATTAAAAAACTTGATGATTTGATATTATCTAGAGGCCGACATATAAGTCAAATGAATGAGATATCGACACGTAGATCAAAAACTTATCATTTATTCGGTTTATCTTTACACCATCATGAATACAAACAATGCTAAACAAATGAGCAAACAATGTGTGTAGCTCATAATAAATAAAGATTAATAAACATAAGTCATTCGAAATTTGATGGAGATTATGAAAATGTATACATGTGTTAATCTTGTGCGTTATATAGCATGTAATCTCAACAATTCCAAAATCATAAAATTCATTAAAAAATCATAAATATCTACTTATTGTTGAAAATTACTAAAAATATGTTTAATTTGTTTTTGTAGAGTGGAGTCATAAGATTTTAGATTCACCCAACGGTTTTATATATGAATCATATTCAAAGCATCTCGATATATCGTATTGTAAAATCTTCTCATAATACAAACGTTAAGAAAATCGGGAGAATATGAAGATCACGAAAATTAATCCTTAGTGTACAATAATAAATATTTTATTGAAAAAGTAAAATGTTTTAAATATATGATTAATTCTTGAAGTTCTCACATCTTACTGAAAAATAGAATGTATTGTTTTTCAATGAAAAATATATTGGTATTAGTTAATTTTCTAAACTATATTCTTCACATAATCATAGTTATCAATTGTGATTAAAAAATAACCCATAGGTGATGATTACTGTAAACATCAAAAAAAATGAAGTAAAAAAGTTTAGGATAGTTAGAAATACCAAAGGTTATTCATGTTTGTTATGACGAGTTTATTTAGATGTGTATTTATATATTTTTTTAAAAACAAATAAGTTTTTAAATTGAAAATGTTGGGGATAATTAAAATGTACATTAAGTAATTAATGCTAATAATTTTTATATCGGTTTTCTAACATATGCCCTAAAGGCACAGAATAAGAATTCTCGTTTTAGAAATCTATATACTTATACTAAAGCCACAATTATCTCTCATATGTGTCACTCTTTCAAGTATGTCACATCATCAAAAAAAAATGTACATTTATATATTCGCCCTTCTATTATTTCAAAATTTACTATCTATACAATTTTTCTTTAATTACAAACCAAATATCTCCCATTACATATAATAAGATATTACTTTTCTTTAAACATATCCCAACTTTTATTTATGTTCATTTCCTTAATTACTAACTAAATATCTCCCATTACATATATAAATAGATTACATTCCTCAAAAGATATTCGAGATTTTAAATATGTTTATTTTATTGAAAATAATAATGTAATATATATTATATTATAAAACTTCTTTATTTAATATTATAATATGTTCAATTGGTGATCAAAAGTATTTTTTAACCAAAGTTAACATTTGGGATATGTTTAGAATAACCAAATCCAAATTAGTATATAGATACCAACATTAACTACTCACCCTTCTATTGTTTTACTATCTACTATCTATACAACTTTTTATAATTACGAACCAAATATCTCCCATTACATATAATAATATATTACTTTTTTTTAAACATCTCAACTTTTAACTATGTTCATTTCCTTATATCCAACTAAAAATCTCCCATTACATATAATAAAAGATTACCTTCGAACTATGTTTATTATATTAAAAATAATAATTTAATGTAATATTATATTATAAAATTTCTTTATTTAATCTATGTCTATATGCTCTATTAAATCCCTAATTATTTCTCTTTCATGTCAACCCGTTAGCTATGCCACGTAGGTAAATCTCAATTTACAATTATAATTTTACCCTTCTCTAATTTTGATATTTACATATTCTATTTCTTATCTATTTACTTAATACCTAAAATAACTTACCTTAAATATACAGATATTATCCTCTCAAAGTTTATTTATATCTTTTTAACTTATTAGTTTTTTCTTATTTGTAAATAATTTTATTAATATACTATACTTTACCTAATTAGTTACGTTACTTCTTATTTGTAATTAAAATTATTATAATATATATGTTATAAAACAAAAGTTGAAAGCTATGTTAAAATTAGTTATAAATTAAAATATAAAGCAAAAAATTAAAATCTACGTTTCAACCATGTCAAGGGTACGTTTTTTTCAAAATTATATACCTAAAAACGTAATGTTCATATAATTTTAATAATGAAATTAATATAATTGATAACATGGAATTGAAAATGTAATTGATAACATATGATTCATGATCCAAAAGTGGTAACATATATTATAATATTTGATATAATTTGACCATTTTTCCCTTTTAATTAACTATTTAATCATTTTTATTATTTAAATCTAATTTATATGTTTTCTTATTCAGTTATTTGTATGAAATTCCTAATTTATTTTTCTTTTTTCGTATACATATTCACGTATATACTTTCAATTCTAATCATACAAAAAACTTAATCACCATATGTTCAATAGATTAAACTTATAATTTATCATTTTAATTTTTAAAATTTTTAATAATATTTTAATTTCCAATTTCATTAACAAGACTCATGCATGGCACGGGGACATATGCTAGTTGTTCCCTAAAAAAGAATGCTTAAATCCTTTTACAAAATATTAAGATCCCTAATATAATTACACCTAACAAAATCATTTTAAAATTAAGTGCCCTATGCCATTTGGCATAGGTTAGAAAAGTTATTTTTGTATTTAGCATGTTCTTAATTATTTTATGGTGTAAAAATTATTATTGAAGTAGTCATGTAGCTAATATTACGATTTATATCGGAAAGAAGAGTGAAACTATGGTAAGATTTGCCATGTTCTTAAAAATAAGATTAAATTTTCATGTTCTTAGAAATAAAATTTGCTATAAAAATAGTAAAACTATGATTTATATTTTAATAACAAATAAATATGAAATTAAATGAGAATTGTTACATTTACAATAAAAAAAACCTCACTAAAATCGTACGAAGTTTAGTTGATTAAAAAAATTGATAATGATGTAAATAAAACATAAATATCAAGCCCAATAATCCTATGAACCAAACGACGCCTTAATATTGGGCTTTCATGGGATTCAAATCCAGATAATAAATATGGGCTGGAAAACATCCAAGCCCAACAAAGCACGGAGGGTCCGACCCGAAATTCCGAAAACATATATTGCGCTAATGCTAAATCTAACACATGTTTGCCATATCAATTATCAACCCTTCTTGTTTCATAGTCCTCGAAAGAAACAGGAAGAACAATCAAACAAACTGTCAACAATGGCGACGGAGATGAACAACAACAACGAAGACTTCGCGATTGGATGTGTGCTTTCCATCAAGACCTCTCTTGGAGAAGAGTTCGAAGGCCAAGTTATCACCTTCGACCGTCCCTTCAACATTCTCGTTCTTCATATCCTTTTCACTGTCTCTTCCCCTCCATGGAAGATCTTTTCAAAATCAATTTATTTGTTTGAAATATTCAACTCCTGTACAAAATTATTGTTTTTTACATGCATTTTTATTGGCCAATTTCTTTAACGGTGGTTACAAGAGGGCTCGGAATCGGGGCCTCGGAGGAATATAAGGATGTTGAACGCGAATTACATAAAGGAGTTCACTCTAATTCGGAAGGCTGAGGATCCTCTTGATCTCAAGAGCTGTTACCTTGATCTCAATACTCTTCTAGCTAGAGAAGATTCTGCAATTAGGTTAATTCACCTATTC
The DNA here is from genome assembly GCA_027886185.1 of Rheum nobile. Taxonomy (NCBI): domain Eukaryota; kingdom Viridiplantae; phylum Streptophyta; class Magnoliopsida; order Caryophyllales; family Polygonaceae; genus Rheum; species Rheum nobile. Next base: position 18,091,157 of record WOAB01000568.1, read on the forward strand.
TTCAGTTCAGTTCAAGTCAGTTCAGTTCAATTAATCGTGATTCGTGCGATTCTTAGGTTAATTTTGTATACTTAATTGTAGATTCATGTAGTTAAGTTGATTAATTGTTGGAATTTTTGCAGACAAGCTGAGATGGAAGCTGAGAGGATTGGTGTAGGCGTGACAGCGGAGGCTCAGAGTATCTTCGACGCTTTGTCTAGAACGTAATGTCCCTCTTTCCCTCTTTCTTCTCTTTTTGCTTTCTTGCACGCTGCTAACAGAATTTGATATTAGAGTTAAATGGGATTTAGTTTCATGATTCAACTGTACAACTGCATGAAGTATGTTTTTACTATCTGATTTTGGAGCTATTGGTATGAAAAAGTTAGGGTTTATCAATTTGGCCACTTCTTAGGAAATTGGCTATGAGACTGCTCATATTAATTGATTCTGGGAAATCCCTCTAGCTTAGACAACTAGGGTTTGTGTAATTGTGTGTATCTAGAATTGATAAAACAGCGACTCATATATTATTCACTGATTAGTGAGTCAGGCATAAAGATCATTTATATGATTATGAGAGAGGTCCTCAAACTCCGTGTTTGTTCTGTATGGGGTAGAGAAAAAAAGATGTCTATCATGAGAAGTAAGGATTTGCTAGGAAGGTATGCAAATTTAGATACGAGATCCTGCTTTGGAACACCGTGTTGTGAACTGTGAAGTCAGTTAGGGGCCTTTCTGTACAGTATTTTATTTGGACTGGGATACCAGATTAGGATTCACTTGTTCAATTTGGCTTGGAATGAGAATCAAAATTTACCTGGATACAGAAATACCATTTCTCCCACTGATATGAGCCATTCCCTAACTCTACTCCCTCTCTTCCCTTTCTGCCTCATGGGTCATGACCCGCCTTCTCCTCTGGTGTTTATCGGCTTTGTCTTCCAGTCGTGTGAAGGTGGCTGTGAAGTTCTAACCAGAAGAAGAACCTGAGTGGTGGTGGTCTGACTTTGTTTCCGGTGTGAAGGACAAAGAAGATCTGGTTCCGTCTGGTGTAGGGTTAGGGAGAAGAACCAGCGGAAGCAGAAGAACATACGAGAACATGGGCTGTAGTGATGGTCAATGCGGAGGTGCTCTCTGAAGCCCTATCTAGTAGAAGTAGAAGAACTGGGGTGGTGGTGGTCCAGCTCTGTTTCTGGGGCGAAGGACAAAGAAGAAGAACTGCTTCTCTTTGGTTTAGAGTTAGGGTGAAGAACTAGCAGAAGCATCAGACGAGAAGAAGATAAAAACTTGGTGCATCTGGATCCAAATAGACATAATGGTGGTTAGGATGATTACAAAACCCCAATTTCATATCAAAATTCTAACCAAACACACTATAAAGGATTCCTGATGGGAACCCGATTTCATAAGCATAACAAATGGCCCTTTACTTAATGTGCTTTTTTTTTTGTAAGACTATTGAGTTGAATTGAAGATCAAGACACTTAAGTTTAGCCTCCTAAGTGAACTGTTCCAACTTAGGTATCTAAACCCGATTTCTTAGGTATTGAAATGAGAAATTTTGTGAAATGCAAGTGAATTCAGCATGGACATTGTCAAGTGAGGGTGGTTTCACTACCAGAATGTGATCCTTCGTATTAAAAATAGCTTGATAATTGACCTTGTTATGCCTTCCCTATACATACACGTAGCTCTGTCCTCGAAGAATTTGACCATTAAGATATCAGTCTCAAGACTTGATGTCTATTCAGTTGAGCATTATAAACAAGTTGGTTACCTTGACATCTGTAATTAGAAGGATCAGGGCAGAGTGCTAGTCTTAAATTTTCACTTCTGCTACATAAACTGGCCTGTAAGATTCATTTAACTCACTTTCAGAAACACGAGATGAGTAATGTGCATCAGGTTATACTCTTTGTCAATTAATCGAGTCTACTTCAGAAACTCATTTTCCCTCGTCGAATGTGCAATGAACTAAACTAATCATAATGAACTTGTTCCATTGAGCAGGCATCCGGTTCGCTGGGACAAGACTACAATTGTTGTCATGAATGAGGTGCGAGTTTGCAGCCCATATCTCCCCGAATCTGTTACAGGAGGAACTCCTGCAGCGAATGATCGCGTTAGGAAAGTGGTACGGACCCAACATTATTCTTGACCCTGGATGAGATGCTTTCTATTACCCAATTGCATTCACATTTTCACCTTTTTGTTTATCTTCTATGCAGCTCGAGCTAGAGAGGAAAAGGTTACAAGCTCGTGGGGGCTCTCAGTGAACATCTATAATATTCCAATGCTGGTGAGCTAGACATTGTGACCACAAGGATCAAGTCGCTACCTATTGCATTCGAAGAAAAACGCTTCCTTGCAGATCGACAACCTTAGGCTAAGTTAACTTGTATCTCGATCTGCATCGCCAAATGGATGTCATTTGGTCTTTGTGGAACACCTGCTGATGCCTCCTATTGTGTATCTGGTGGGGATCCTAGTTTTTCGACTTTTGATTCTTGAGCTGGTCCTGCTTGTCCTGGTCCAGTCTTAAATCAAAAGGCTTTGATGTGCATCTCTTGTACCTTTTTCTTTTAAGTCTGAGTTTCTCTTCTTCTTTTTAATCTATTTTCTTCCTGGCCATGTTGAACTGGCTGTGACACCATTTGCTAGTTATAAGCTTTCTTGTGATTTCTTACCCTCCATGAAAGTTGCAGCTGCCTCCTCTGTTCTGCAAATCTGCAATCAACCTTCCATAAAAGTTGCAGCTTGTGATTTCTTGTGAGTTTTGATATGAATTTCTTGCAAATGCAGAGAAAAGATGGTTGACAGAAGGTCAAAAGCCAATGTTGAAAATGAACACAACAGAGAAACTTGGCATTTGACTGTACCAAATTGATTTGATGCCTTTGAGCCAATATTGGAATTTGGAATTCCAAGTTTTCAAAGTTGAAAACAAGAAATAGTTAAAAGCAGAGGAAAAGGGTCAAAAGAGAGGCATCCAACGTTAAGAAAGCATGGAAGAAAAGGTGAAATTAGCCCCAACCATCTTCTCTCTGCCAATAGTGCCAGTGTGCACAAGTCTACCACTTCTTGTTTGCCTTATTATTTTTTCTACTTTTGTGACCTGCAGAAAAAAGTATTTTAAAGTTCAGTAATTCAGAAAGATTTACAATTTATTTATTTTTATGAAAAAAGGGAGGGAAAAAGTTACGGACAGTACACTCAGCCACGGCGAGGCTCTTTAGCTCTTTTTAAGGTGGTCCTTGTTTGCATGACAGACATTTGGCTTCATCCGTTCTACTCATGCAAAATGCATTTCTCAAAACAAAACAAAAAACATTTGTTGTTCTATTTCCCCACCAAATCTCATGTCCAAATCGAACATACGTGGTCCTCTGATGTTATCCGGTGCCCTTGATACGACTCAATCAAAATTAGTAACGTAAAATTTACAAAATTATCCAAAATATAATGAAAATTTCATTAAATTGTCCATATAAAGGAAAATCATATTAAACTACCGAACTTTAGAGTTTGATTTACTAATAATAACTAACTACTACAAGGTTACAAACCGTTGTGTTTACGCATACATATTAATATATTATCACTTTTATTTTCAAAGTTAACTACAGATACAAAGTGATAAGTTACGGGTAAGGAAGTAAACTAATACAATTTTCCTTTTTAAAAAAATCTTGTGGTACTAAATGAATGTATTAATCTATTATATATATACTAAAGTAAAATACACTTATACCATATAAATTAACTAATATCACATGACACTCTCACATTTAATATGCCACATATTATTATTTTTATTTTTTTTCAAATAAATTTAATTATATATTAAATATTTTTATCATTAACCTATTACTAATATTTCCGTATTTAAATATAAATCAATTAGGAAGATTATAAATCAATCAATTAAGGAGATTAATCAATTATAAATACTACAAATAAATTACAAAAGATTACAAATTCAAAAAATTGGACTGAACAACACGTGTCTTCTTCAACGAAATATAATCGACAGAACTCCATTTGAGTTTTTTTCCTATGGAGACTTCATGGGTTCTAGATCTTTATCTACGAAAGTTGAAAATCACGGTTAACTTTTATAAGGTACATATTATATGATGATGCAAAAAAGCCAAATCTACTGAACTATAGATTGCACATTCCCTTAGATGATTAAGAAGATTCAGTCTTGTAATTATCAAAATGGACATTTAAATCTGATTCCCAACATATCAAACACAATAACAAACAAACGAAACACATATTCAACAATAGAGCAAGTAGCACATTGTTCTGCTAAATTTCAAAATTTATGATTGAAGAACTATTTTTTTCTCAAAATTATAAAGTATTAGTTCATATCATTCTTAAGTTAAAATCTTTAGACAGATTCGAATAGTAGGTCCATAAAAATTATTGAATTGAATTAAGAAAATAAAATTGTCATAACAAAATTATACATACAATGAGTATTGAGTTTAAACGAATGATTGAAGAGAACTCAAGATATAAATGCAAAACTACTAAGGAGTCTCTATTGTAGTTTCTTATACCTTAAATTTGTTATGATAATATTCCTACAATGAGAATTGATTTTGAAGCGGAACACTCTGCACTAGAATTCAATAGTTGTATTAACAAAATATTATGCAACACGGCTGAATAACTTATCAGAAAAGAAAAGATTGAGAAAATATTATATATAATCATCAAGATTATTTATTATATTTTAGGTAGTTTTTTATTCGGTATTATATTTATATTATACTCTTAGGTTTTTCATTATTATATTATGATTATAAATGATTTTTTCAACGTGTCAAACTCTCCAAAACCATGGACTAGAGAGAGTTTACAATAACACAATTTCAATCGTGAGTAAATATTTGTCTCTTTGGTACCGTTTAGTTTGCCCTTTTATACATTTGGATATGATAATTAATTTTGATGTTCTGGATTTTTTGCTCTTCTCCTATCATGCTCCCATGGTTGAATTCATCTCTTCTATATATAAATCTACTATATATATACTAAACTAGATTGTAACTACACTACATGAAAAATCTCTCAATAAAACTGCCACACGTAAACCATATAAAAATCATGAGTTTTTTAAAACTAACATCTTTTTATCGGCACATTATATAAATCAAAATTTATTTATGTTATTTTCATTATTTTTTTCTAGATTTAAAATTCAATATAATCATAAATATATCATCTAAATAATATATTATATATACTAGAATAATTTAAATGTTGCTTTAATTTTTTAATATTTAAACATCTCAAAAAATTTAAGTAGATATTTATTGTTCGTGGAACAAAATTGTTTCAAAATTAATTTAAATAGTATTAAGGGACTACGTATTATCATACTTTTAACTAATTTGTCACACCTCTATATTTCAAAATTTAGAAGGTTACCCATATATATGATTGTTTTAAAGCTTTGATTTTTAATCTAATATATAATACTAAAGTAAACCTAGCTAAGACCATTAGTCGTTTTGACATTGTGTTACGTCATTTGTTGTCACATGTCTACTCCATATCGTGTCACATCACTAAATTATCTTCTTTTTTATTATTATTATATAAAATATTTTAGATATGATCGTGTTTTTCTTCTTCAATATATTGATTATTCACATTTGATCATGATTTTCATATAAGATAGAATATATTAGGTGTTTTTCAAATATTCTCTTTTAATTTTTCATGTAATTAGTCACAATTTATTCAATTTTATTTAATTCATTTATTTTTAGGTATAAGACCTGATTCAATATATTACGTATGTACGAAATAACATCAATATTTATTAATTGATTATTAGTATATATTTCTTTATATTATCGTACTTATCTTAATTTTATATATTTTTTCACTAATTAAATATATTTTTCATTTATATAATATTTTTGTAAATGTAAAACAAATATATTTTCAATAATTAAAAAGAATATCAATATAAAATTTTACCCAAGCCCCGTGCATGGTACGAGAACTAAGCTAGTAATATTAAATTTCATTTAATATCCCAATATTCTATGAAAAATACTAAAACCATAAAAAGGCTTCCTTGCTCTCAAATGAAAATTTGCCACGCAAAAGTTAATGGCTAACCGACATGGCTCATTAATCATTGTCATTTAGGTAGGGTCATACTATTCGGCACATAAGCATTTTTGCCTTTTGGCGCATAAGGCTCAAGCGTAACGTGGGAATAGGTTTCCCGCGTTACGCTCGGGAAGGCACCCGTTCAAGACCCACACGTAACGAGTGAGACTGCCCCACGCGTTTCGTGTGGGGCAGTCTCACACGTTACATGTGGTATCACTCCACACGTAACGTATGGAGTGGATCTGGCTTTAAAAGCCAGATCTTGCTCCTCCTTTCCTTTCATTCATCTGAACTGCACCACAACAATTTCTACTCGTTACGCGTCTCTTTGCTCTCCTCGTGACGAATCAATCGACTTTGCGCGTTACGTTCAAGATCTTTGAAAGGTTAGTTAGTAGAAATTGTTGTTTGGTTTTGTTTTGTTACATTTGAAGTTTTTTTGTTAGTAATTGTAGATCCATATTGTAGATCTATGTTATTTTGATGTTTAGGGTGGTAGATCTATGATTTGGGGAAGCTTTTGTGGTTGTTTTTTATTTTTTGGGTAATTTTGAAGTAATTGTTTGCATGAGGATTTATGTTGAATTTTGTGTGAAAGTATGGAAGTGAAAGTGATAGTATTGATAGAATTGTAAAAATTGTGCAATTTTGGATGAATTGCATGTATTTTTTGATGAAAAAAACCCGCCGGATTAAATGAATGCTCGCCGGAGAAGATGACCGGAGAGTCGCCGGAATTGCGCCGGCGAAATGTCGGATGTGCACATTCACACGTAACGTGTGAATGTGCACCACATGTTACGTGTGAGATCAGTTCACACGTAACGTGTGAACTGATGTGATTTTGGAGCTTCTGGAAACCAACAGAGAACAACTCGGTCGAAAACTCGACCGAGTTGTCGACCGAGTCAGCGTCAGTTTTTACAACTCGGTCAACAACTCGGCCGAGTTGTTGACCGAGTTGTTGCCTGTGTGGTAATATCTTGAACGTAAATTTTTTTTGATTAAAATGTGTTGATATGTAACCGCAGATGGAGCCTGGGGAAAGAACTGAACATAGGAGACGCCGCAACCTTGTACGCCAACAGTCGTATATGACTGGCAAAGAGGTCAACAGGTCGGAGAGGAGGCAATGGATGGATGTGTGCTATCGGGATGATGAGACCGGCGCATACCAGACTGGAGCCGGTAGCAATAGTGGGGCTGGTTTAGGATTTCAAACTGGAGCCGGTAGCAGTAGTTGGGATGCTGGCAATCCTGGCATGATAGGAGTGCAGAGCCTAATGGCAGTGTCGTCGTTTATTGGGGGTAGAGCAGGCTCTGAGCCTCCGAGGGACCCGGACTATCAAGGGAGCCCGATGTATGGTTATTCTAATACAATAGATCAGAATAACTACTACGGGCGAAATTTTAGTCCGCCGGCACTACCGCCGCATGTGAGGCCTCGTCATAGCCCGAGGGATTATTACCAGAGGGATGAGGAGTAGGCCAACCCGTGGGAGAACCCGGCAGTATACTCGAACGCTCCCTATCATCATCCTATGGTAAGTACATTTAGTATAACATGAATTTGTTTACAATTTGTTATTGTATCTGATCTATTTAATAAATGTAGGATCGGGGCAATACATGGGGGACTCAGGACTAGTCCAACAATGCCTGGATGCCAAGAGATGACGCTCCGGACGTGGACGAGGAGCCTCAGGAAGCCTCTTCTTCGCGGACAAGGCCACCCCGGTCAAAGAAGAATGTGAGATATGACCCGGAACTGGGGGTGAGCGTTCCTGGAGGTCCGGATAACCCTGAACTCCTGAAGAGTTATGTGAACCACGTGGCGTACCTCTTGTACCAGCGCATTGTAAGTTGCATGTAACTTTATTTCTTTTAATTATTAATCTTGTTTTAAGTAAGTCTGAAGGATTGCTTAAATATGTTCATATACAGTCGGTGCAACCCTTGAGGTTCCAGCAACGAGGCAAGCAGTTACGCTCATGGCGTTGCACAACGGAAGACGCGTGTGGTAACATGGCGTTTGCGTCCAGCCTATGTCATCTACCGGACATCATGCACGAGCATGTGGATGAGACGCTGATTGGTGCCTTTGTCGAGCGTTGGCAACCGGAAACCAACTCATTTCACATGCCATGGGGAGAGATGACTATAACTCTCCATGATGTGTGGATGATCCTTAGGCTGAAAATACAAGGGAAAGACATGGGTCCCCCAAAGAAATGGCACGAGCAGCTCACACGCAATGATTTGAAGAAGGCGTTGATGGAGCAGGCGCGTGAGTTTTTTGAGCTGGAGGATGGTGCTATCGTCGCCGGTAACGTGCATGCGGCAGAATTTAGGGGTCATTGCCAGGATTTGGTTGACAAGAAGCATGCGGCTGGGTTCTTGCTGTACTTGGTCGGGTCTTCCCTCTTTCCTGAAAAGTCTTAGCACCGGTTGCCCGTTTATTACACTCCGTTCGTGACTGATCTCTCGAAGGTCACGGACTATGCATGGGGTACCGGTGTTCTTGCCCATGTGTACCGCAGCTTGGGCGAGTGCACAAGGAAGGAGGCGCGGGTCATGTCCACATGTTTCACTCTGATTCAGGTATTACATGGCTTGAATAATTATATCTGAATTTTTGTTATAGATATATTATATATTTGTTATTTAGGGAATTGACTTACATGTAATTGTTTTATAGGCATGGATATATCAATATTTTCCCATGTTTAGACCTGCACAGAGTGTATACTGGGACCCCCAACAGCCGATCCCGTATGCCAGAAAATGGGACATGTCGATTCAACCCAACCGGACCAGGAATTATAGGGAGGAGCTGGATGGGATGCGTGCTGAGAGTGTAAGTGCATATACGGTCCTTATCTAGTATGTTAAAATATGAAATTATATGCATGATAAGTTGTTTGAAATACAATTGTGTTTAGGTTGAGTGGATGCCATACGGCCCGATTGACTTACACAATGGGATGTTTGCTTCATCGCGATTCTATGGAGTCATATCCTGTTTGTGGGTCACCGAGCCTTACATGCCGGATCGAGTAGCTAGGCAGTTTGGGCGTGCACAACAGTGTCCAAGGCCACCGATTGTTCCAATTAAGGCATGGAGGGGTACGAAGATTAGCAGCTACACGGTGGAATACGATAGATCCTTACATGCATGGGATGCCCGAAATGAACATTCCATTAGCCTACAAGTCATGGGTCCTCCAGTCCGTCAACCCCACCAGTGTAGCAATGATTACATGCAGTGGTACCTCCTGCATACTCATCCATTCATCATCCCTCAAGACGATCGTAACACTCAGCAGCAGATAAGTAATCATGTAATTATATCTTATCCACTTATCTTGTGTACAACATGTTTACTAATCGTATCCACTTATCTTGTGTGTAGTGCCTTGATAGTTGCTACGGACGTCTGCATCCATATCGTGATCACCACCATGGAGATGACCAATGTGAAGACGTAGCTGAGGCGTTAAGGCAATCATTGAAGCAAATGTATCCCTACCGTTCTAACCAATGAAGGCACCAGACTTGAGTTTGAATGTTTTATTTAAGTTGTTTGGATTATGACAACACTGAATGTTATCTTGTTGGGTTTGAATGTTTTGTTTAAGTTGTTGAGTTTTCTTGAAGATTGTTGATGATTGGAGATTGTTTTTGGAATATAAATGTCGAACTCATTGCATCATAATTCATACATACATATCATTCATTACATAAATCGATCGTTTCAACCTTCTTCTTTCGTCTTGTCTTCTTTTCGGCCTTGTATGCTTCGTACTCCAACGTCCGATCACACAGCCTTTGATCTACGTAATCACCCGCAGACGGGTCATGATGATACAGCCACCCCGAGTAAATAGGAGGCAAGGGCGAAGTTGCGGCCAGCCCAATCTACATCAAAATCAATGCATCATAAATATGTTTTAACACAAGATAGTATAAACAGTTGTGATTGTATTAACGTACCGCAATAAAATGTTGCTCTTTCTCGACATGACAAATGCATACCGTCTTCAGAATCTCGCCAGTCGATGCTTCGTTTGTCTTCCCCCTCATAGGCAGGTATGTCGTCCCCACGCCACCACCGACGGTAACGAACACACATGTGAATGTCGTTGCCACCAAACATCCCATATCCGGGAGCTCCAACCACGTCTCCGGTGGGGCCGGCCTGTTCGGCGAAGGAAACCAATCAATCTTCGCCTCCATTGCCTCAAGTGTCATCGTAGACACCCAAAGTGGCGCGAGTAGCTCATACTCTTTTCTCAACGTAGCGATCATGGTATGTCGAACAAATTGCCACTGATCTTGCCCTAAGCCCAGACCATGCGCAATTGCTCTGTACCCTCAGTTTCCATCACCCTCTATCTCATACCATCCTCCAAAGTGTGGTCTCATACACTTGGGGAACTGGGTTTCATATCGCCACGAGTTCTTGATCAATGACGTGGCACCACATGGTAAGGGTAGGCCCGTCTTCGGTGATCTTCCTTTTTGCTTTTTCGGAGGTGTTCCGTCCATCTGTTGGTCAGTGTGCTCCCATGATGACGGTTGTCTTTTGGTGGCAAAGTTCAGAGCTCCTTGAGGCCGACCCTTATGCCTGACTTTGGTTGGCTCTTGCAGAGTAGTCTGCTCAGGATGTGCTATACTTCTAAGCGTGGAGACAGCTCTTTGTTGAACCTCAACTGGCAATGTAGGGAAGACGCTTTGGGCAAATTCGTCAAACAATGATCTATTCACTCTGCGTGTGCAGGCTTCTTCCTCTTCTTCTGTCTTCACTTCTGACAGGGTCAATTGCCTCCAGAACGGATGCAATGAGCTAGGTTCAATTGGGGTCTCGCTCCTCACGTTTTGCGCCATGTCATGCACGCAAGGCAAACCATCTCTGACCCTCATCTGGCATGTGCATATAGTGCTCCACAATGGAGCTTCTCCTTTCCTGTATTCCTCAATCAAACAAGTCAGTGCAACCGTAGAGACCTTGAAGTGCAGCTTGGAGAAAAGATGTGCGTTCGTTAGCAGCGTATATCTCTTTCCAATGCTCTTATTCAATGCCCCCCTTATCTCACCAATATGACTGCGCAACCGTGTATGATATTGATCGAACACAGTGCAAAGGTTGTCATCGTTGCTTGTGAAGAAGCTTTTCAGACTAGAATGGGCCCCTTCAACCCTGTATTACAATCAAGAATCCGAAATCAGTATGTTGTTGTAAAGGTCTAACTAAGTTCAATTAACTAGCTAAATTTAGAAAAAATGTTGATGCACAAACCTGTTAGTGGTGGTAGTACCGAGCGTGAACACTGTATCTGTCCATACGGAGACGATTCTTTCCTTGTAGGGGTCAAGCCAGTTTTTTTGTAGGTACTGGAGACATTTTGGAGATTTCTTCCAATCACACTTCAGCTTCCAGAGTGATGCTTCGTACCCTTGTATGGTCGTTTCCTTGAAGAGTTTCATGCAGTCGTTGGAAAACGTTGTGCCCCTAAACTTATCCATGGCCTTCTTCCCGAAGTCTTCAATATTCTTCCTCACATGCCGCCTACATAGGAGGAATTTGGCTTCCCGAAACTGCTTCTCTAAGGCATTCATCAACGTCTTCTCCCGATCAGTTACTAAACATGTGGGTGCTCGTTGCACCTTGACAAACATCTTTACAAGTTGCTCTATGGCTCACTTGTAACTGTCTTCGTCCTCCTTCTCCAGAAACGCCCCGGCAATATTGTAGTTTTTCCAAACAGATGTGATGCCGACAATTTCAAGGAAGGGCAAATTGTAGCTGCACACATAATCATATATAAAATATTATGACATCCTAACCTTGACATGAACAAATGAAGAGTATAATACATATGTATGTTACTAACCAGTTAGTTGCATATATAGAGTCCAGCAACATAATGTACGGAAATGCCTTCAGCAACGACAACTGATCCTGGCTTGCGAAGAAGATATCTGTTATCTTGTTGGTCTCCTTGTTGAATCTATGCTCCATGAAATATCCCTTCTCATTGCACTCATAGAAGAACTGTTGCACAACTGTTCTTCCTTCCATGCCCTTATTTCTTATCTCATGCATTATGTTGTATACTTGCTTCATCTTGGTCAAATTGCCAGGGGACGAATGGATTGTAGTATGAATCTTTTGCGGCTTGCAATGGTTGAACGTCATCACCCTAATAATCTCCTTCTCTTCAGCGCTTGGTCGCCCAGCTAGTGCACTACCATACAAATTATCTGTTATGACATGATTGTGAGTTCCATGTTGTACAATGATCCTCCACAATCCCTTCGGCCCTTCTTTCAGCCTCAACATGAAAGGACACCCACACTTCTTCGACCTTGTGATGTCTCTCACTTGGTCAGCTCCTTTAGGCACGTTTTGTCCATGCCTATCACACGGTAACCAAGTCCCCCCAAGGGTCGAAGGGGTGGAAGGTTTATTCCTCCACTTTTTGATGCATAAGTGTTTACACATAGCCTTCTCCCGCGCCCACAAAAATGCTTCTTCTCTAGACTCCCAGATTTTATCCGTTGTAAAGAAGCTCCAATAATCCGCAGAGACATAAACATCCTCCTCCGGTGGTACACTAAACTGAGGTTATGTGTGTAGTGATGGAAAGCAAAACTGTGGGGTAGCATAAGATGAAGATGCTTCTGGAGGAAATGTGTTCCAATTCTGAAGCTTTTGAGGCGTTTCCCAAACTGGAAATGTCTTCTCCGGGGTGCTCCAGTCATTGAGGGAGATATTGTTTAACCCCTCGTATAAATAATAGTTCGTCTGCATACACATGAAATCATCTCATCAGTATAGTGCACTAATTATAAAATGGCACGATTAGTGACAAACTGTGCCATATTACAGAATGACACTGGTTTCTGGTGGTGATTTCACACGTAACGTGTGGGAGAGTTTCACACGTTATGTGTTGAATACATCCACACGTAACGTGTTAACACTATTCACCCGTAACGTATGTTCTTCAATGTAACAACAACTTCGCAACCATAAACCCTAAACAATGCTCAATCTTTGTTTCTAATCCCTTAAACAATAAAATGAGATCCTTAATATTAAACAATAAATATCATGTCTAACACCCTAAACAACAACTATCATAGCTCTCAAAATCCTAACCATCAAGCTAAAAACTTTAAACATGCTCAAAACAACAACAAAAAGAGAACTTTAGGGTTACGTAATAGAATTTACCTCGTTCGGTATATCAATATCTTCCCCATTGTTGATCCAATACTCGTTGTTGTTCGGGTTGTCCATTTTTTTACAAATATTGAGAGTGCAAATATTGAGAGTGCTCCAATACTCAAATGAGGGTTTAGGCTCAAAATGGGTTCGAAATGGGTGTTAGCCGGGGAAGAAGACGAGTCATTATTACAGTTAGGTGGGGACAAGACGGTTAATTCAATGCGTTTTTTTACAGACTACACCACACGTTACGGGTAAACCCATTGCACATGTAACGAGTTTGGAAGCTTGGAACGTTATGTGTGAGCCTCTTCCACACGTAACGTGTAGCATAGGGTTTAGGGTTTAGGCGTAGGTAGGGTAGGGTTTAGGCTAATGAGGTTAGGCTTAGGGTTAGGGTTTAGAGTTTAGGCTAATGAGGTTAGGCTTAGGGTTAGGGTTTAGGGTTAGGGTCAGCGTTTAGGGTTTACGGTTTAGGATTTAGGATTTAGGGTTTATCTTTAATTAATAAGGGTGAATTTGGGTATGCGAGTTACATTGTTTGTGAGAGTGGTTTAGGGTTTAGGGTTTAGGGTCTAGGGTTTAGGGTTATTAGGGTAAGAGTGGTTGAGGTCTTTAATGTTAGTGGTTGAGGTCATTATATACTACAACTGTATATAGTTGTATATAGCTATAGATTAGCTGTCAAACACATATCATTTCACTATATAAGAGGCATTAGGGTTGTTTGTTCACTACAACAAATCCAACACAAGCGGATTTTGAAGATTCATTTGTGGGTAAGCTTCTTCTTCCAGTTTCTTTCGATTTAGTAACCCTAATTGGCCTTTTCATATTAATGGATTTGTAGGAAACCAAGCACTACAACAAATAATGACATCTTCATCCGAATCATCATCAAACCCAAATAGGCACCATCAACAAATAAATGCTCCACAATGCGAGTGTAATTTGAAAACCATTGTCCGTACTTGGGATTTGCAGTGGAACTACGGAAGGAGGTATTGGGGATGCCCAAGACTGGGGTGTTTATACAGGAAGAATATTGATTCTATGTACGAGGACAGGGCACACGCGGTTATTCGACAACAATGGCGGGAAAAACAAGATCTTGTTAAGGAGAATCAAGATCTTGTTAAGCAAAATCAAGATCTTGTTAAGCAAAATCAAGATCTTGTTAAGCAAAATCAAGAACTTTTACAAGATCTGGATAAGATGCATAGGTATAATCTCAAACTATATAATGATGTACATCGTATACTGCCTTGATGTCGTATCTATTGTGTAATGTTGTTTACGTACTATCAACCTTTGTAGGGAGCAAGCAATTTTATCAAAGCAGAGACATGATATGTCGCGAAGTTTTACCAGAGACTATCCTAATTTCTTCAAACGCAACTAGGCGATGTCATTTATTTTGTGCTAGGTTTTCTAAGTTTATGAAGAACTTGTATTATTTCTTGTATTGTGAGCTAAATGTGGTTGTAGTCATCCAACGTAATGAAAAATTCTATTCTATCTTCTATGTTGATTATTTTGGGGTGTTTTTTTTAGGGTTTTTAGATAAACAAATAAATACTACAAATAAACAATAATATGATACAACATTCATACACGTAACATTATAATATATATAAAATAATTAATAATTCAAAATTGAACCACAAATAAATACTAAAAATATACAATAATATGACATACACAAATACCCTAAAGTATAATATAATCATACAATATAATATACACTATAACACCACACGTAACGTGTGGGTACAAACCACACGTTACGTGTGACAGGGATCCACACGTTACGTGTGGGCCCATTTCACACGTAACGTGTGGGCCCTATGCGCTAAACGGTAAAAATGTCTATGCGTCGAAAAGTAATCGTGTTTAGGTATTGTATTTATTTTCTCGTTGTTGGTCATAGACTCATATGTATAGAACTAACTTCGGGATTGAGCATAACATAACATGAATTTTTAAATAAGTGCATATTCCTTCGGGAGGTCGATTATATAATTTATGTGCCTTGCACGAATTTTAACAAAATTATAAAATATTAATCATTATTTAAAATTTATTTTATTTTGTATAAAATTATAGGTATATTGATAATAAGGTATGAAATTTTATGATATAATAATATCTTCAACTAACATAATTATTCTTACAACATATTTTTCTCGATTATGTAATATATAATATTTATATATTAATATAAAAGAATTATAGGAGCATATTTTAAAACTAAAATACAAAATAATGATTGACAAAAAAGAGTTATAGATAAACATAATATAATTAATATATTAGAAACTTATAATAAATTATGTGACAAGTACATGAACTCGTTCACCACCAGAACAATTATTCAGTACCGCAACACATCCTAAAACATACTAATTAAGGAGAAAAATTGAAAATTAATTTGACCAAATCTTAGAAAAGCAACTATGCATCACCCACACCGATTCTTTGTACAAAACTAAGCCAAATTTGTTTGACAATTACAATGACCAAACTAGAGCAAATTACATGTAGACAACAAACCACACATTACCCAATGAATTAGAAGGAATTGGATGCACCAACGAAGACGATAGAGGGATGGCGTCGATGAAATTAGCGCCAGGATTGTTGACAACGATGACTCAAAGATGCAAACCAAGCCCATTTTTGTGATTTCGAGCCTTTTTCTGGGGGTCCGCCTTTGGCGAAATTAGCGGCGGGACTGCGCGGTGCTGCTAACAGGAAGAGGCGCGCGGGATGGCAGCGGGACTGTCGACAAGGAGGAGGAGGAACAATGTTGGATCTGGAAGTGAGTGAAGAAGATGAAGTGAGGGACCATAGAGAGGAAGAGGAAGGGTGAAGTTTATGTGAGAATGGCTTATACTCAGCCTTTTTTTTTTAAACCGATTCCCATATTTTACTCAAAGTCATTCTGATTCCTTATTTCCGTGTAATCAATCCAAACGGAGTCTAAGAGTATCTTATGGGAGGCTTATTCATGGGCTTTTTGAATATTTTTTATTAAAATATTCTATAAGTCCCAAAAGCCCCCCCTTGGGGCTTAAATAAAGTGCAATTTTTAAGCCCCAATCGAGCGGGCTTAAACTAAAGTTAGTTTAAGGCCCGTTTGGTTGGGGCTAAAAAAAATTGTCCAGACGCCATTAAAACACAACGTTTTGATCCAAAAAGGACTAAAGCGAGCGCCACGCGTCGCTATGTTACTGGAGCCGCGTCGCTCGTTCGTTGAGCGACGCGTGGCGCTTCTTGGTCGTCCACTATTTTTTTTAAATGTTTTATTTTAAAAATTAAACATCAAAATAAAAAAATACATCATAATTCTAGTTTTATTTTTCTCTATCCATAGATATCCATTTTGAATATATTTGGTATATTTTAAATTTTTTATTGTATATTGTATATCATTAATTGAAATAAATCATTTTAATATTATCTATGGCGGTTTAAAATATAAATATATACTAATTTCATTTCTTTACATTAAAATGACATTGTGGATTTATTTTTTTATAAATTTTATGTATGAATTTAGAGTAGTTATATATTTTATGTATGTATTTAGGGTAGTTATATATTTTATGTATGAATTTAGGGTAGTTATAACTTATAACTAAAATTATTTATATATAATTAATATTTTCACAAAATAGAAAAATTGTAAATGATTTTTTATTTGCCTATAAATAAGATGTAGTGTTCATTGCAAAACTCACACATTCTCCACTCAATCCTGGGGTGAGGTTGAATATATATGTTTGTCGTTAATTTCTTCCAAGCCTTAATATTTGTTTTATTAATTTTCAATTAATACTATAATTAAACACTTGAATTAAATTTTATTTAATAAATTTTAATAAAATCAATATTTTTCTAATTTAATATAAATTGTATATTAGTAATTTAATATAAAAGGTATTTTGGTAATTTAATATAATGGCATAATTGTAATTTAATATAAATGTAAATTGAGACAAAAAGCCCCTCCAATATCCCCTCCATTAAAATACTCTTTTGAGTTGGGGCTTAAATGGAGACCGGACCGTAATTTCACCAAAAGGCCCTCCAATTGGGACCAAAAGCCTCTCCAATAGCCCCTCTATTAAAAAAACCGATCCAACCGATTTATTTTTTAATGGAGGGGCTTTTGGTCCCAATTTACATTTATATTAGATTACAATTATGTCATTATATTAAATTACCAAAATACCCTTTATATTAAATTAAATCACAATTATACCATTATACTAAATTACCAAAATACCCTTTATACAATTATGCCATTATATTAAATCATCAAAAGCCCCTCCAATAGACCATACCGTAATTTAAGGGCATTCACAATGGGGGTTTCATAAGGAGTTTCATAAATAAAATAACAATTTTTTGATGGAACCAAGGGGAGAGAGTTTCATTATATGAAACCCAAGAGAGAGGGTTTCAACAAGGTAAGTGGGCCCCTTATTTCATATTAAAGGTTGAGATTTAATCTTGTACTCATTTTAATAATAAAATAAGGCAACTTCTATATACACTACGTTTTTTAAACTTTCGCACTACAAAATTCTACGCAACAATCTGGCGTACGCCAAATACAAGTGCAGAAGGCAAATTCCTACAAAATTCTACGCCAGTATCTTGCGTACGCAAGATACTGGCGTAGAGTATTTTAAAAAAAAAATATGATTGTTGGAGATATGGGAGTTGGGTTTAAATTATTTTTTTTCTTCCTCTTTTGGACGCAACCAAGTGAAC
Source organism: Rheum nobile (assembly GCA_027886185.1). Lineage (NCBI taxonomy): Eukaryota > Viridiplantae > Streptophyta > Magnoliopsida > Caryophyllales > Polygonaceae > Rheum > Rheum nobile. Next base: position 18,109,299 of record WOAB01000568.1, read on the forward strand.
AACATATTTTTGAAATATGCATTTGACTCTAGTAATAGACGTTATCGAGTAATCAATGTTACAAGGCAATAAATTTGTTTGTATCATGAGGTTTCAATATACTTTTATTCATGTAGATTTCTCCACCAATTTGTTTGATATTAACTGTTTGTTATTATTATTCTTGAAAATCACATATAACTATGGTTATATCTTATAGTTATATCCAATTTGGTTATATCTTATAGTTATATGCTACGATTATATTCTTTAGTTATATACTATGGTTATATCCTATGGTTATATCTTATAGTTATATCCAATTTGGTTAAATCTTATGGTTATATCCTATAGTTATATACTATGGTCATATCTTATAGTTATATCCAATTTGGTTATATCATATCGTTATATCCTATAATTATATATTATGATTATATCTTATAGTTATATCCAATTTGGTTATATCTTTTGGTTAGATCATATAGTTATATATTATGATTATATCCTTTAGTTATATCCAATTTGGTTATATCTTTTAGTTATATCCTATGGTTATATCCTTTAGTTATATACTATGGTTATATCTTATAGTTATATCCAATTTGGTTATATCTTATGATTATATCCTATAGTTATATACTATGGTTATATCCTTTAGTTATATACAATGGTTTCATCCTATAGTTATATACTATGGTTATATCCTTTAGTTATATACTATGGTTATATCCTATAGTTATATATTATGGTTATATCTTATAGTTATATCTAATTTGATTATATCATATCGTTATATCCTATAATTATATATTATGATTATATCTTATAGTTATATCCAATTTGGTTATATCTTTTGGTTATATCCTATGGTTATATCCTTTAGTTATGTAATATGGTTATATACTATGGTTATATCTTATAGTTATATCTTATAGTTATATCCAATTTGGTTATATTTTATGATTATATCCTATAATTATATACTATGGTTATATCCTTTAGTTATATACAATGGTTTCATCCTATAGTTATATACTATGGTTATATCCTTTAGTTATAAACTATGGTTATATCCTATAGTTATATATTATGGTTATATCTAATTTGATTATATCCTATCGTTATATCCTATAATTAAATATTATGATTATATCTTATAGTTATATCCAATTTGGTTATATCTTATGGTTATATCCTATAGTTATATACTATGGTTATATCCTTTAGTTATATACAATGGTTATATCCTATAGTTATATATTATGGTTATATCGTATAGTTATATCCAATTTGGTTATATCTTATGATTATATCCTATAGTTATATACTATGGTTATATCTTATAGTTATTATATCTAGTTTGGTTATATCTTATGGTTATATCTTATAGTTATATACTATGGTTATATCCTATAGTTATATACTATGGTTATATCTTATAGTTATATCCAATTTGGTTATATCATATCGTTATATCCTATAATTATATATTATGATTATATCTTATAGCTATATACTATGGTTATATCTTATAGTTATATCCAATTTGGTTATATCATATCGTTTTTGTAAGGCCCACAGCCTTAGAAGCGCTATCCCCATGTCAACCGGGAACTTCCCAGGAGGTCACCCATCCCAGGACTACTCCCGCCCTAACACGCTTAACTTTCTAGTTCTTTGTCCTCACTTGAACCAGGAAAAGGAAGAGCTCTTGTTGACATGGGTAACATTCTAATCCTTATAAAGGATTACAAACCTAGGGTGTTACAATCACCCCCACTTAAACTCTTGACGACCTCGTCAAGACCCGTCAAGTCTCAAAGACCACCCTCTGGGTCGAGCGACCATCCACCGGATCAAGCCCACTCGTAACCCAGAGTCGGCTCTAATACCATTATTGTAACACCCCCGACTTACGTCGGTAGTGCCACACGCCAGTGACCTCAGACGTTGTTGTCCGATGTCACCCAAGGCTTTAATCGGAACAATTAATCTTAAATAAACATAATACACAACGAAAGGTTAAACAGCGGAATACATTTTTAAATGGAACTCAACCATTTTAAAAGATTTCTCCCAATACGAGAGGAGTGTTTTACAACAGAGTGAAATCACAGCGGAAAACTTATAAATTACACAGCGGAAGACTTGAAGAATAAATCTATTACATGACTTAGTGGTAAGAATAAATAATAATTGACAACCTTAAAAAAATACTAATATTTGAATCTCCAACTGCAAGTCTCTTCTTCAACGGTTACTTCGGACTTCGGGGACCAACCACTGATGTGCCGTATAGGACGGATGACACCAGCCAACCATGCAAGGAATAAAACCCGGTTGGTTAGTCTAATGAAAGACTATGCAAGGGTGAAAACAGAATGGTCCTAGTGATTGTAACCGTTTACTATCATTGTCCCTCGAATAACAACCGAAGGAACGATATATAACCCGAAACTTTCACGGAATGATTAAAGTTTAGACATGCACAAAAAAGGAAATGAGCCTTATGGGAAACGTATGAAGAGAGGACTCCAAAAGATTGAGTCTTACGGGAAAGTATGACAAATGTTTGGGAACGTTATAATTTCACACAAGCGTTTAAAAAAACTTGACCATTTGGGTCCACGACCAACCTCACCGCGCAATGCGAATTCAGATTTGGAAGGAGGACTTACTCTAATCGAAGTCCGGGCGGTTTCCACGTTGTACTCCTCGCCCGATGGTATATTAATTATGTGCATAATTGCACTTATCTTATTTAATTCCAAAACGCACATTTACGTTATAAGCTTTTAAGATATATCATCTCATCATGAGAGATATCAGAGGGAATAAATTCTGAATGTCGGCACCAACTGTGTGCACCTACCCTGAGTAAGGGTATAGTCATGACCAGAGAGAGTATTAGGGAAAAATCCTCCTAATACTAGTTATAAATAAACGACTAGACCTCGCAAGGTACATAGCGTTTCTACGAATACTCGTTCTAACTATAATGTATAAGTTTACACATAAAATCCACACCAATACCATCATGATAATAACAGATATAATAACGTTGTTTCTAGCAATATATACAACCTATTATAATATCACATTTTAAATCATATTATTTATAAAAATCTGTTCCCAAACGAAAACAACAATTCATCCCAATTTAATTAACAATTTGAAATAATTGATAATTAATGGAAACATGGAATGATAAGCAAGAGCGAACCGCCACTTGCCTTAGTCTAGACGAACGATTGAATGACGACGGGTTTCTGGGTCCGGAACGGAAACAGAAGTCGGATTACAGATTCCTACGACAACGACCCATAACGAAACCCTAGGTTAGATTCAACAATAAAATGATACGAATCTAAGAAAGAACAAACGAAATCAAAAGAACAAAAGTCCCGCCCGAGACCGGATCGTCCAAGACCACGATCGCGATTGCCAAGGCGATCCGTGGTCGCGGGCGTCGAGGACATGGCATCCGCGGGCGTCGAGGACAGCGTCCGCGTCGCGGCCTGAGTGTCATTGTCGCGGTCGCGGCAGTTCATGTATGCGGTCGCGGCCATGAACTCGGCGACCACAGATCGGGAGAGAACTCACCGGCGGCGACGCGAGGGGGCTCGAGACGATGGGGATTCCACTCCTATCCTCCTTGCGCCTCCAAGGCACCACCCTACGGCCGCTGCAACCTCTGGCGAGAGCTCCGGCGACACCTTGAAGATTCCGGCGAACGAAGGAAAAACGAGAGAGAAGAGAGGAGATCTGAGTTGGGTGCCCAAAAACCCTCCAACTTGGCCTCCATTTATAGCCAAAGGAGGGGAGCAGCCCCCGCCCAAATCGACGATGGCTCAGAAGATCGACGGCGATGAAGAACACGCGGCACGCATGCCTGCCTGCACATTTCCGCGGTCGCGGAAAATTCCAATGCCCAGCTCCTCTGGGAGCTATTTTTCCGCGGTCGCGGAAATTCTTCCGCGGTCGCGGCAGAGGCATTTTCGCGTCTTTTTGCCCGGGGAAAGGTTTGGCATGGGTTTAAACCCCGTAAATTATATATTTGTACCCAAACAAATATTCTAAGCCCCGAAAATACGTCGAATGTATTTTATACCACTCAGGGAAATATTACAGAGATCATACATGATACATAAAATCCGAATTTCGCCTAACGCATCCCGAATAATTGACGAGGGTTTGGGAAATTACCCAATTACCCTTACTAAAAAAATGAGGGGTATTACAATTTTATCTTATAGTTATATATTATGATTATATCTTATAGCTATATACTATGGTTATATTCTTTAGTTATATACTATGGTTATATCATATAGCTATATACTATGGTTATATCTTATAGTTATATCCAATTTGGTTATATCTTATGGTTATATCCTATAGTTATTTACTATGGTTATATCCTTTAGTTATATACAATGGTTATATCCTATAGTTATATATTTTGGTTATACCGTATAGTTATATCCAATTTGGTTATATCTTATGGGTATATATTATAGTTATATACTATGGTTATATCGTATAGTTATATCCAATTTGGTTATATCTTATGGGTATATCCTATAGTTATATACTATATATGGTTATATCGTATAGTTATATCCAATTTGGTTATATCTTATGGGTATATCCTATAGTTATATACTATGGTTATATCGTATAGTTATATCCAATTTGGTTATATCATATCGTTATATCCTATAGTTATATACTTTGGTTATATCCTATATTATATTCTATAGTTATATACTATGGTTATATCATATAGTTATATACTATGATTATATCTTATAGTTATATATTATGGTTATATCATATATTATATTTTATAGTTATATCCAATTTGGTTATATTCTATAGTTATATACTATGGTTATATCCTTTAGTTATATACTATGGTTATATCATAGAGTTATATATTATGATTATATAGTATAGTTATATCCAATTTGATTATATCATATAATTATATAACTATAAGATAGGTGATAGAACCATAGTATATAACTATAGAATCTAACCAAATTGGATATAACTATAAGATATAATCATAGTATATAATTATATGATACAACCATAGCATATAACTTATATACTATGATTATATCTTATAGTTATATCCAATTTGGTTATATCATATAGTTATATAACTATAAGATATATGATATAACCATGTATATAACTATAAAAAATAACCAAATTGGATATAACTATAAGGTATAATCATAATATATAACTATATAATATAACCATAGTATATAACTATATGATATAATATAAGATATAACCATAGTATATAACTATATAATATAATATAGGATATAACCATAGTATGTAACTATGGAATATAACCATAAGATATAACCAAATTGGATATAACTATAAGATATAACCATACTTATATGTGATTTTCGAGAATAATAATAACAAACAGTTAATATCAAACAAATTGATGGAGAAATGTACATGAATAAAAGTATATTGAAACCTCATGATACAAACGAATTTATTACCATGTAACATTGATTACTTGATAACGTCTATTACTAGAGTCAAATGCAGATTTCAAAAATATGTTGTTGTTCACTTGGTTGCGTCCAGAATAGATTTTTTTTTTGCGCTAGGATCTGGTGTACACCAGATCCTGGCGTAGAAGCCAAATTTCAAAAAAAAAACCCAACTCCCATATCTCCAACAATCATATTTTTTTAAAATACTCTACGCCAATATCTTGCGTATAATTTTTTTTTTAAAATTAATACGTATTTTATAGGAATTTGCCTTCTGCACTTATATTTGGCGTACGCTAAATTATTGCGTAGAATTTTGTAGTGTGAAAGTTCAAAAAACGTAGTGTATATAGCGAAGACGTAAAATAATTTTTTAAAATGAGATGGATAAAATAAAAAGATAAAAGAGTAATTATAAAACCCAAATTATGAAACCCCCATTACACAAGGTCTAATATAATTGCTTTTTCACCAAAAAACGGTTCAACCGATCCGGATCGATTTTTTTCAGATTTGGACCAGACCGAATTAAGGAAAAAAAACTGGATCGGAGACCGAACAGTAATTTCACAAGTCCGGTCTTTTCTAGTCCGATCCGGTTTTTCCATCCGGACAAGATTTAAACAGCCCTAGTAGATTCTAAAAGAAAAAAAATGCGCGTAAACGAATTGTCTGAAACAAAAAGCAGGCACAGAAGAAGAAGAGAGCAATGGAGAGGGGGGAAACATTGGGAAGATTCCATGAGTTGGATAAACAGCATATTTTGATCTTCTTCCTCTTCTTTTTCCACCCCCTCTCTCTTTGCTTTTTGAGCCCACATTCTCAGACTTGTCTTTTCCTTTTTCTCCCTCCTCCCATTCTCACTTTACATTACTTTAACCCTCCTACATACCCACACCAAGTAGTAGTACTCATCTTCTTAATACGCCATTTACGCGCATATATTCCCACTCCTAAACACCTTTTACCTGGTTTTCTTCCTTTCTTTGCTGCCCAAATTTCATTCAGCTTAAACGGTAAGACCCAATTTGTAATTTCTCTCGTCTTTGCTTACTCCGGGCTACATACCCAGAAAGCGATTTTCATTTCTTTGTTACTTAAAAGTTTGAGTGCAATTGCTGTTTAGTATATGTGGTGGTACAGAATCTTCTCTGTTTTTTTTTTTCAAGATTCAGACATCTGGGTTTTGTTCTCTTCTTCTTCTTCTTCTCTTAGTTGCTGCTGGGTTTTCTTCAGAAGGTGCTTGTTACTGTAACCAGAGAAGAAAGAGATGGCAGGTGGAGGACACGCGCCACCGCCAAAACAGGAAGAGTTGCAACCACACCCTGTCAAAGATCAGCTGCCCAACGTGTCTTATTGCATCACAAGCCCACCTCCATGGCGTAAATTTCACTCTCTCTTATAACTCGTGTTTCTACAAGGGTTTTAGCTCTTCTGTTTGTTACATAAAAAAACAGTTTTTTTTTGCGTCTTTGCTTAAGTTTGTGAAAGGATATCAGATACATCTATATGTGCTATAACATATTCATTTCTGTTTTTTTTTTTAATGTAGTCTCAGTCTAAGAACATTCAGTTTGCATGTAAGGTGATAAGTTTAAGTGTATTATGCTGATCTGTAAGCCTGTGATTTGTATCATCCTGCAGCTGAGGCCGTACTACTTGGTTTCCAACATTACTTGGTGAATCTTGGGACAACTGTTCTGATCCCAACTTACCTAGTCCCTCAAATGGGAGGTGGAAATGTAAGATTCAAATTTAGATTCATGAAATTTTGGTAGGAAAAATAAGTGATGAATTTATTCATCTTTAGGTGTTGAACAGTCCAATATTTCTATTTTTCTTGTAGGAGGAGAAAGTGAGGATGATACAGACTTTGCAGTTTGTTACTGGGTTGAACACCTTGTTCCAAACCTTCTTTGGAACTCGGTTACCTGCTGTTATTGGAGGGTCTTATACATTCGTCCCAACGACGATTTCAATCGTTTTGGCTGGTCGTTACAGTAACATTGTGGACCCTCAAGAGGTTACCTTAATGATTTTTGTTGCCTTTTGTGTTGTTGTTATATGGTTTCATCTAAAATTTCATTTTGATTGACTTCATGGCTCTAAAATGCAGAAATTTAGCAAGATAATTCGAGGAATCCAGGGTGCCATGATTGTTGCATCTACTATTCAAATTGTACTCGGGTTCAGTGGTCTGTGGCGCAATGTCACTAGGTGGGTTTAGGTCCTCTCATATTGTTGTTACTTCAAGGATTTACTTTGCTATTAACTTTTACAAATTTGCTTACCAATTGTCAGATTCTTAAGTCCTTTATCAGCTGCCCCTTTGGTCGCGTTATCGGGTTTTGGTTTGTATGAGTTAGGATTCCCTGGAGTAAGTAATCTCAATTCACATTTTACTGATAAATTCCCATTTGGCTATATTTTGTAATGTCATTTTATTGTGTTTAGATGTGCATTAGTTTCAGAAAACTAAATTAGCATCATTGTGTATTTGGATTGATAGGTTGCCAAGTGTGTGGAAGTTGGGCTACCACAGCTTATCCTTCTCCTCATATTTTCACAGGCATGTATATTAGCTGTTGTGTGTCATTTTTTTTGGTGATTTGATGTCGATTTCCTCATCCAAAAATCTGCGTCATAAGCTTGAAAGTCGATCTAACAATAAAACACGCAATTGCAGTATGTACCACATCTGATGAAGGGGGAGAGGCACGTGTTTGACCGGTTTGCCGTTATAATCTCAGTTGTCCTTGTCTGGATTTATGCTCACCTTTTGACTGTAGGGGGTGCCTACAAGAACAGGCCCTTAACTACTCAGATTAGTTGCAGAACTGATCGTGCCGGACTTATTGGTGCTGCACCCTGGTAAATGCTCTTCCACTTCTCCTTGCGCAGAATCTTGAACTGCACATTTTGTTAGTTAGTAACAGAAAGTCTGTGTGTGTTCATGTACAGGATCAGTGTTCCATATCCATTTCAATGGGGAGCTCCAACATTTGATGCTGGTGAATCTTTTGCAATGATGGCTGCTTCATTTGTCGCTCTCGTGGAGGTTTATCCTTTATACTTCTATCACTGAGATTCAGATTTTAGAATAGCATTCCCAGTGCCTTGTGCCCATATCCGGCCCTTCATAACTTGAGGCGTCAAGTGAAATGCACAATCTAGTAGTGATTGAATGGAGATTTCAGAAATTTCCTTTTGTATTTGCTTGTGGACTTATCAACTATGTTAATATCTGCTTCTCGTTTCGTTGCAGTCAACTGGTTCATTTATTGCTGTTTCAAGATACGCAAGTGCAACTCCAATGCCACCCTCCATCCTCAGTCGTGGCATCGGCTGGCAGGTTAAATAGCTACATTTTCTAGACTTGTGTGCTCTCTGCTATTAATTTCTTGTTAAAGTCGTTTCTGCGTGACCTCAGGGAGTGGGCATTCTCTTCTCGGGAATTTTCGGAACTGGAAACGGATCATCAGTATCTGTGTAAGATTATAGAGGATTTGTATTCTGCAACAAAGCTTTGTTTCTGTTTTTTTGCTGTATAATACATTTCTTTCAAGTTGACGAATTTTGCTTACTCTCTTTTTAGTGAGAATGCTGGCTTGCTAGCTTTGACAAGGGTTGGTAGCCGGAGGGTGGTGCAAATAGCGGCTGGGTTCATGATCTTCTTTGCTATACTCGGTTGGTACACCTACATAGCTCTGAATCTACAATGCTTCCTATTATAACCCATTTTCCTACTAAATGTCGAACTTTCCTTTGGCCAAAATCCAGGAAAATTCGGAGCCATTGCTGCCTCCATTCCTGCTCCAATCGTGGCAGCTCTGTATTGCCTTTTCTTCGCATATGTTGGTGCGCATTGCCTGAATCTTGATCAAGGGCTTCCTACGACAATGGTTGTATTTCTTAAACTTATTTTGTTTGCATCATGTGTTTTCGTTTATGCAGGTTCAGCTGGTCTCAGCCTCCTACAGTTCTGCAACTTGAACAGCTTTAAGACACTCTTCATACTAGCTTTCTCCGTCTTCATGGGATTGTCTATTCCTCACTACTTCAACGAGTACACTGTGATCCATGGATACGGTCCAGTACACACTCATGCAAGATGGGTAAATTCCTTTTGCCCTACCTTTTTCACCTTCGTTTTGGACTGCTTACCCACTTTGCTAGAGTGAGTGAGCTTGTCATCTTAAACTTGTTGGTTATTTATTATGCAAGTTGAAGCTTCCTAAACATGTTTGTCTTTTGCTGGTCCTGAGAAATCATTCAATCTCATAATTGTGCTCTTCTCATGGCTTTTGCAGTTCAACGACATGATCAACGTCCCATTCTCCTCGGAGCCATTTGTGGCAGGGTTGCTAGCCATGTTCTTGGACGTCACGCTGCACAAGGACGACAACACAACAAAGAAAGACAGGGGAATGATGTGGTGGGCGAGGTTCAGGTCGTTCAAGACGGACACTAGAAGCGAAGAGTTCTACTCATTGCCCTTCAATCTCAACAAGTTCTTCCCATCAGTTTAAATTGCCCTAAATCCAACTCCCTAACAATTATTGCTTGAAATGCAGCTTCCCAATGTAGATTGGATTCCTGTTCTTGTTTGTGGGGTTTGAGGTTTTTGTTAGATCTTTGAACTCTCTTCTAACTCTTGGATCACAATCTGTAGATGAAATTTGTGGTTCTGAATCTTCAATCAGTAGAGAAGAATTGTTCATCTTAAGCTATAAGCTTTTTAGTGATTACTGTGATTGCTGATCAGTTATGCTTCTATTGCGAAACAACTTCATTCTATAGCTTTTCAGCTTCGTGACCAGGTCATGGGCAATTTTCGAAAAAGACTAGCTTGAAATGTAATATTACCGTTTTTTGAATTTCTATTTCTTGGATTGACATTTTTTCCCACTTTTGCTTCTTGTATAGTTGTATGTACAACTTTGACAATCTATAGTTTCATTTGAAAACGGAAATTAACTAAATATACAAATATTATACCTTGAAGAATAATTTAGGCTTTATAAATATTTGAATTTGTAGCTCTACATTATATTCCATTTTGGGTTAAGAAGCATTTGTATAGGATTATTATAGTAGAATAAAGACAAATCTTGGGCACAATTTGGAATTAAACAAGAATTCAGACACCGCAACTGAATATTGCAAACTTACAGAACAGACTAGAGAAATCCCCCGATTTTTCCTGCAGGCGTTGTCGCTTTCAGCTAGACGGAGAGCTGCTTGGAGCTCAAGAAAAGATCGTTGTCCAAAGTTCCCTGTTCCGAAACTCACAAAAAATCCTCCTCTCTGAAACTCTTCAATCTTCCTAAGATGAGGTTTTTTCTGCTGAAGAATCTTACTAGGGCAACACAGCCGTCGTTCTTCGCTCTTCACTCTTTCCGTTCACCGCTGCGTTTGTTCTCGTCTGCATCATCAGCAAATGTTTCGCCGCCGCTTATCGCCGCCGCCACTTCCGCAGAAGCCATTGACCTGGATTACGCCGGAACGCCGACTGCGACAAGGCATGTCATACACGAACCTCTTCAGCCTGGAGTCGTCGTCTATGACGGCGTCTGCCATCTCTGTCACCGAGGTCCTTCCTCTTTCTCTCCGTTGCTTAATTCTCGATTGTTATAATGAGTTTCGTTGTTGAGTTCCGATTTTTGGCGCCATTTTTGTCCTTTTCACAATATAAACCCTAATACGCCAAGGCTTTTCCCTTTTCTATTGTTTCATTTGTCAACGGAAACAAGAAACAATGGCGAATTTGTGATTGATGTTGCCAGTTTAGGATGTTATCTCTCTAGTATTTAGAATTTAGAACAATTACTGATTGATGACTTTGAATTGAAAAACACAATTTTGTCTGAAAGACTGAAACTGGAACTTTTGCTCTCGGTGAAGTTGCATTGTTGATCCTCATTTTCCTTTCGTCAATTCCAAGTGTAGGGGTAAAGTGGGTGATCAATGCAGACAAGTACAAGAAGATCAAATTCTGTTGCCTTCAGTCCCAAGCAGCTGAACCCTATTTGGATATCTGTGGTGTTACGAGAGAGGATGTTTCGCGTCGTTTTATATTCATCGAAGGCTTTGGCCTCTACCATCAAGCTTCAACTGGTGAGAAACCTCTCTCTAAAACTAGAAACCATTCTGATTTCAGCCTGCCATTGTTGATGAACAACACACACTGTAAGATGCCCTTGTGGATCCATGAATAATAGTAGAGTGTGAACCTTGCAGCTGCACTGAAGGTGCTCTCGCACTTGCCATTGCCTTACTCTGCATTGAGTACTCTGCTGGTAGTCCCAACTCCTCTGAGGGATGCTGTGTATGATTACGTTGCAAAGAGACGTTATCACTGGTTTGGAAAGGAAGAGGACTGCCTCGTCTTGAAAGAACCAGAGCTGCTTGAGCGCTTCATCGATGCTAAAGAGCTTTGGAAGAAAAGGAATTCCGGAATTTGATTCATTTCTATGGTACAGTTCTTGATGCAACTAGTTCTAACATGATGTTTACCTGACCTACCTATAGAAATTAGCGTAATGCTGCAAAGAATATGAAGGCAAATGGAAAAAGAGTGAGAGGTATCAAGTGAAGTTTTTTGGAAGTTGAAAAGAATACGAAACTAGAAGTTTGTAAATTTTGCTATTGTTGATCCTGGATGATCACTGTTAATCTTTACACCATCTTCTCTGGTTATCTTAGAATGCTTGAAAAGCTTACTCCTGCAGGAATATGCTCAAAAAGTAGGCGATGAGTGTGCTGCATTTGGTTACCATGATCAAAGATTTCTCTGGTGAGGTTCCAACCAAGGGAATCCCAGAAAATCAAAGACCTCCCTCTCCGTCTTCAATTGCAGGCTGACCTTGGCTCTTGTTCCCTGCAGTAGGGTTCCGATTTAGAGAATAAAGGGAGATGATAGTGGTATGAAAAGGCATGCTGTTTTGGCTTGAAAAGCAATATTGCTTACTCGCTTGCCATCAGAACCATGGGTTGCTGGAAACAGACCCGTGTCATCAAGTCGATAACCCTTCGATTCTGCCACTAGTCTCAACCTAAACCACAAAATGACACCAAACTTAGTAGTAGTATTACTATTATGTGGAATTTCTTTAGAAACAACTTCCCTCTATGGAAATGGGTCTGCTGAAACCTATGGACTTGTTTAACTGAGAATTTTAAAGCCAAGCCACGGCAACCATTTGTGGCTTCCGGGACAACCATACGAAGAATTTTGAAAGGCAAGTCATTAAACAACAGAAATACCTCCTATTTAGTGTATCATTTCCTGTCCAATGTACTAGTCCAAAAGCATATATCTCAATTGGATAAACCTACAAAACAGGCCAGTATGAGTCATGTTTTGGTAACAAGTTTCTTATGAGGGAATACTTCCCTTAGCCGTCACACTACCTTAAGATCTATCCTGTGGCGCAATTCTCGACCAGGATAGGTGCACAAGCCAAAATAAGTGTCCACCCCAAGATGATTGCCCTATAAACCAACCAAGCTATATCATGAACAAAACAAGAATGATAAAGAACACTCCATGTAAAAGAGGAGTATGCAATTTCTTTACCATTTCTAAAAATTATTATGAATTGCCGATATCATTTTAAGGGGAATGATTACATTAAAACAACATTACCTCCGCACTGTAAGCATTGAACAACAAATCTTCTCTTAGAAAGTTGATCTCCTTGAGTTTATTCACATATTTTGCCAGGAAACCTTTGTGGCTGAAAGAACAATACAAGGAACTAAAGTGAAGAATAATATATGGTAACATAAACCATAAATCTGTAAATGAAATGTAAACATAAAGTAGAAAGGATAGAATATGGTAACAGAGCTCAAACATTTACTGGCAAATCATATATGCAGGAAGGAATGATTCAAGCATTGGAGTAATTGAGGAGATTTGTTCATCAAATGTGCGTGTTCTCACATGTCTTACCTCTGTCTATCAGGATGCGTAATTATAATGTCGATATCACCGCAGGAAGATTTCCCACGTCTGTATGATCCGCCACAAACTAACATCACCTTTCAATTGGAACATGGCGGCACATCCGAACACAAGCAACAATAAGTTGACATCAGTAAATTGTCTCCAATCAAGGTTAACGAGTTCTATACTTGCATATAAGGGTAAGGTGAGTTTACCCCAGGTAGAACATCTTCTGCAGCTTTCTGTAACAGTTTTCCCATCTCCGAGACCTACACTAGGAAACAGTCGTCAGAAAAAAGAGCTTAACCGTTGAGGATCTCAGCAGTAAAATAAATAGAATCACGAACAATACCTCATGGCGAGGAATCCTTGCCTTGATATCGTCAAAGTATTTCAATCCCAACCTCTGAGCTTTGGTTAAAGACTCGTCGCATTCTAGATCCTCAAGTGTACGGTGGCCTTTCTCGTACAGCTTCAAGGCAGTGGCAGGGCCAATGCCCCATACTTCTCCAAACAGAGAGATTGTTCTTACCTAACAAAATTCAAGATACATCTTAATAAAAATTGTAGTTTTTGTGATAAGGTTAATGCCCCAAAAGTGATGTGCTGATATTATTAGGAGAGTATTTATAGTGTTACAAAAGGGCAGAAAGGTAAATACAAATATAGGTAATTACAAAGATAATTACAATAATAAGACTAAGTCTAACAGCCCCCCGCAGTCGAAGCAGGAGGTTCCCGAATGCAGAGGCTGGAACGAAAGTCTTGAAAGATTGGCGAAGGCAAGCCCTTTGTAAGAACATCAGCAAATTGGCATCGAGTGGGTACATGAAGAACTCTTGCTTCACCCAAGGCAACCTTCTCACGAACAAAGTGAATGTCAATTTCAATGTGCTTCGTCCGTTGATGCTGGATAGGGTTGGATGACAAATAGACGGCACTGATGTTGTCGCAGAAAACGATCGTGGCCTTGGACATGGGAGATCGCAGTTCCTGCAGCAATGACCGAAGCCAACAAGCCTCGGCAATAGCGTTAGCTACGGCGCGATATTCCGCCTCAGCACTGGAGCGGGACACCGTCGGCTGGCGCTTGGAGGACCAGGAGACCAAGTTGGGACCGATGTAGAGGCAGTAGCCGGAAGTGCTGCGTCTTGAGTCAGGGCATCCAGCCCAATCTGCATCGGAATAGGCGACAAGTTGGTCGACAGGGCCGGGGTCGATGCAGAGGCCGAGCGCCGCAGTGCCCTTCACGTAGCGAAGGATACGCTTGAGGGCCGAGAGATGTTCAGTGCGGGGATCATGAAGATGAAGACAGCATTGCTGGACCGCATAACAAATGTCCGGGCGAGTGAGAGAGAGATACTGTAAAGCACCTGTAAGAGAGCGAAAGTTAGAGGGATCGGCGAGCGGTTGTCCGGCCGCAGAGCTCAGTTTGGGCTTGGTGTCCACTGGGGTGATGCAGGGATTGCAGTCACTCATGCCGGCACGGTGGAGGATGTCCAAGGCGTACTTTTCCTGGCTGAGATGAAGGCCGGAGCCACGCTTGGTAACGGCTATCCCGAGGAAGTAGTGGAGTTCCCCGAGATCCGTCATAGCGAACTCCCGACTCAAGGCTTGGATGATGCGGTTGAGAAAGGACGCAGAGGAGGCTGTGAGAATGATATCATCCACGTATACAAGAAGATGAGCCTGCTCAGACACGGAGTGACAGATGAACAGGGACGGATCCGAGCGACTGCTGCGAAAACCAAGCCGACACACATAGTTGGCAAAGCGTTGAAACCAGGCGCGTGGAGCTTGCTTCAACCCATAGAGCGCCTTGTTAAGCTTGCATACATGATCAGGGAACCTGGGGTGGACGAAGCCCGACGGTTGCTGGCAGTAGACTGTCTCTCGGAGGTTGCCGTGAAGAAAGGCGTTCTTCACGTCAAGTTGATGGATCGGCCAAGAGCGAGAGACCGCCAGGCTGAGGATGGTGCGGATGGTGGCCGGCTTGACTACGGGAGAAAACGTCTCGTCGTAGTCGATGCCATGTTCCTGAGAGTAGCCGCGGGCTACCCAACGAGACTTGTATCGGCTGAGGTTCCCTTGAGCATCAAACTTGTGCCGGAATAGCCATTTTCCTGAAACCACATTAGCATCCCGAGGCCTTGGTACAAGATCCCAAGTCCGGTTAGTAATCAAGGCATCAAATTCCTCTTTCATAGATTTAAACCAAAGGGGGTCCTGGACGGCGGTTCTGTGGGATTTGGGAAGAGGAGTGACAGATGAGTGGAGATTGAAGAGGAATTTGGGTTTGACAATACCGGACTTAGCACGGGTTTGCATTGGGTGAGAGAGAGAGTGGAGGGAGCACGTGGGAAAGAGGGAGGTGGGTAAGGGTTTGGAGAATTAGGGTTAGTGGGTGTGATGCGAGAGGGGGGGGGGGGGGGGGAGGATATTGGGAGGTGGGGAGTTACCGAGAGGAGGGGGAGTGGAGAGAGGGGGTGGGCCCGAGGAGAGTGGAGACGGAGAGGGTAACGGGGGGAGTGGATTTGGAGAATGAGGAGGGCCCGGATTTTTAGGGGATATGGAGAGAGAGGGGGAGGAAAGTGGGGGCGTGGGAAGCGAGGAAGGGGGGGGGGGGGCGGCAGGTATAGAATTAGGGTTTGGTGTAGGGGAGGGAGCCGGGTTATTTGGGAGGGGAACCGGTCCAGAATTTTCGAGAAATTCGGGAGGGTTGGATGACCGAACCGGCAAGGGTATATTTTGAAAAGGAAAAACATTTTCATCAAAAATGACATGCCGCGAAATTATTACCTTGCTGTTAGCCAGCTCAAGACAACGATAACCCTTGTGGTGCAATGCATAGCCGAGGAAGACGCAGGGTAGGGTTCGAGGTTCAAGCTTGTGTTTGGTGGTGACGGTGAGATTGGGGAAGCACAGGCATCCGAATACCCGAAGATGGTCATAGGTGGGCTTTTTGTGGTGTAGGGATTCGAAGGGTGTGGTAAGATTTTGAGTGGTGGTGGGTGTGAGATTGAGGAGATGGGTGGCCGTGTTTAAGGCTTCGACCCAAAACCGAGAGGGAAGGTGAGCGTGGAAGAGCATGGAGCGAATGGAGTTGGTGAGGGTTCGAATCATGCGCTCCGCCTTGCCATTTTGTTGTGATGTGTGAGGGCAAGAGAAGCGGTAAGTGACACCCTTTGATGTGAGGAAGGTGAGGAGTCCGAAATTGTCAAACTCCCCACCATGATCGAATTGGACAGATTTGAGTGATTTATTGAATTGTGTTTGGATGTAAGCGTGAAAGTGTTTAATGATATTTGATGTGTCAGATTTGTGTTTGAGAGGGTAAGTCCAGACATAATGGGAGAAATCATCAAGAATCACCAAATAATATTTATAACCACTAACACTGAATACAGGAGAAGTCCAAAATCACAATATAGTAAATCAAAGATAGCAGTAGTTTGAGAAGCAGAAGAAGAAAAAGGCAATTTTGATTGTTTGCCCATTTGACATGCTTGACAGACACGTGGGGTGTCCTTATTACAGTGCGGGAAATTTTGAGAGAGGAAGTGGTGAAAGGCCTGGCTTCCGGGATGGCCCATGCGTGCGTGCCAGATGGATGACGAGACGACCGGGAGAGCCGAGAGGGCCACGGCATCATGGACGGCAGGCTTAGTTGAAGAGGGGAAGGGATAGAGGTCGCCCCGGCTATTGCACCGACGGATCACGTTCTTGCTGGTAAGATCCTTCACAGAGAAACCAAAAGGATCAAATTCAACTGAACAACAATTATCAGTAGTAAATTTGCGAACGGAAATCAAATTTTTGATTAAATGCGGAGTAATGAGAACGTTTTTGAGAAACAGAGGCGGAGAAGTAGATAAAGTTTTGTGGCCAACGTTGGTGATAGGTAAGGTTTGTCCATTACCCACAATGATCTTGGAAGAGGAATAGATACCTGGATTAAAAACGGGAAAGAGATTACCTGTGTTCGAGGCCATGTGGGAAGACGCACCAGTGTCCATGTAGAACGAGGGGTCAGCACTGGCGGAGGGAGAAGTGAGGTTGTTCATGGCCTGGATGAGCTCCTGTTGGTTCCACGACGGGGCGCCGTGCTGCGCGAGGTGAGCCTGCGGAGCCGGGTGTGGCCGAGGGCTAGAGCCAAGAATGCCCAGAGAGTTCCAAGGGGAAGAGGGAGCCCAGTTCTGTCCGCCAGAGAGGAGGTGAAGGAGGTGCTGAACGGTGTTTGGTTGAGGGGAGAAGCCGCGTCCAGAGGAGCGGCCACGACCACGGCCGTAGCGACCACGCCCACGGTTACGGTTGTTGGAGAAGTTCGAGGGAGGATGGGGCGAGGGAGGAGGGGGCGCGGTGCTGGAGGGTGGTGCCGGGGAGTTGGCGACAGTGGTGGTAAGGGCTGCACCGAGGCTGGGCTTGGTGGTGGAGCGCCGGCGTTCTTCCAAGAGAAGGGCATTACGGCATTGTTGAAAAGTAGGGAACGGATCCTTGAATTGGATCAAGGCGGCCATGAAGGAGAATTGGTCATTGAGGCCGCTGATGGTTTAAAGGACCAAGTTCTCATCGGAGATGGGGTTCCCAACGTCGGCAAGGCCATCCGACAATTCCTTGAGTTGGCGGCAGTACTCCGTGATGGAGAGATCGCCCTGAGAAAGGCTGCGGAATTCAGCTTCCATTTGAATGGCACGGGTCTTCTTGTTGTCGCGGAAAAGGTTCTCAATGTCAAGCCAGACGTCCCTAGCGGCAACGTCATCATAACGAACGACAATTTTGAAGATGTCGTCGGAGATGGTGCCTTAAATCCACGACTGGACAGTGGAGTCGAGGATTTGCCAGTTGTCGTCCCCGGTGGGAGGGGAGCCATCAACATGGTTCTTGAGATTGAACTTCTTGAGAGTTACAAGAAAGAGGTGACGCCAGATGGTGTAGTTGGGCGGGGATTGCTGGAGAAGAACAGTAACATGCGATTTGATGTTGGAGACATGGAGAGCATGTTGGACCGCGACAACAGAGGGGGAGAGGGACGAGGAAGGGGCCGGCGATGTGGAGGAGCCGGTGGTGGTGAGGTCCGCGGCGTTGGCGGTTGGATCTAGAGGATCGGTGGTGGTGGGCATGATTGAGGGAGAAAGAGGAGGATCGTGATTTGATAGGGAGAGGAAAAAGGGGAGGAGTTTGTGAGGCTGATACCATGTGATAAGGTTAATGCCCCAAAAGTGATGTGCTGATATTATTAGGAGAGTATTTATAGTGTTATAAAAGGGCAGAAAGGTAAATACAAATATAGGTAATTACAAAGATAATTACAATAATAAGACTAAGTCTAACAGTTTTTTCCCAGTATATAGAAGATTGAGAAGCCTAATATTATATGACCATCAAATTAACTCCCTCCTAACATATTGTCTTATGAGTTGAGGCAATTATAGGGCTACTAAAGAACAGAAAAAGAAAATACATGCTTACATTGTCTAGTTTAACATGAATAATTGTCTAAAATGCCACTTAAATCCCTCAATGCAATATGAAGCCGAAAGTCTTAACCGTTTCACATGCGAATTGGAAAACAAATATTGGGTAAGAAGTACAGAACCTTTTCATCTTGCTCAAAGTGCTCCAACTTTGCTAATTTTCCCGTTGTTACAATTTCCATTATCTGAAACCAACTTGACAGGGTTCAAATCTCGACAAGAGGGATATCATAAATCACTCAAAAGTATTATAAGCTTGTTTAAACCTACGTGCTCTTGCAAAGATTTTCCAATTGCAGGCAAATTCTGGATCTGATCAGTGCTCTCTATTTTAAAAGGAAGTTTCTCTATGACTGCAATGGCCTTGTGATAGCTATATGATCTTCTGTCTTCACCCAATGCTTGCAATTCGGAAACAAACTTTATCAGTAAGAGTGCTTATTACACAAGAAAAACATAATCTAAGTTGAAGGTATACTCATAGCTTATTCTCACCTCTATATATGTCAATCAGCCTCTTGAAAATGCCAGTAATATTGCTGTTGATATCCGGTGGATTGTATGTTTCTGTTGGACTAAGCTGATCATCAAATAGCATAATCCATTCAGTTTTCCAAAGACTCAAACTTATCTTTTTATTCAAACAAACAAACACATAAATGCAGAAATCAGAATTTGACGTTTCTTCCCCAGTGAGAGACCTCATTACAGTCCTTTGATGAATTTGAGCCCTCATCTGTAGAATCATCTTTGATCGAATATTCAATTTCCCCACCTGGGTCTCTAAACAATTTAGGAGAAGATGACATTGACAGGTTGGAGCTCAGCGGACCTTCTGTTTCCATCTTCCCTTCATTTGATCGTCCTGAAAGTGCAGGCGAGGATCCTATAATACTTGTTTCTGCAGCCTCATCTGCTTTGAGAATATAATGATCCTCTGGAACAATTTCTCCTGCTTTCAAACTATCCTCTAACCACTGATAGAGAAGAACACTCTGCAGAAAGAATAATTGCACAAATGCATCCATAAATTGGCAATCCAACATCCCATAGTAGGTATATCATTAGAATATTTCATTCAACAGGAAGGTCTACCTATCAAAAGACTAACAATCCCTAGCTACTTATATGATGCACATGCACTTCACTACCCAAATTTAACACTCTAAATCAAGAACAAATAAAAAGGAAAGTACCCATTATAGCATAATTATCAAATCAGAAGGAAAAAACTAACCCCTGTAAAACTAGCCAATCTATCACCTCCCACTTTCTGCTTAAGAGCGCCCCAATTCATGGCAAGAATACGGGTAACACTCGGTGATAAGCTATCTTCGATTTTAGCACCCATTTGCTCCAATTTCACTTTCCATATCTGTTTGAAACCACAATAACAATGAAACTGAATCGACACAGAAATCAATTTGAACTAAAGCACAAGTATAAGAATCATTATACCTGTAATCGACGAGCCTGGACACCCAAATTGACCAAGAAAACGATCATCCCGGAGAAGATTCCGTCGGAATTGGAAAGGGAAGAAGGATTTAGGTTTCTCTTTCTTTTGGATTTTGGCGCCATTTTTGTTCACTGTATCTCCTTTCACCGGAATCTACTGGCGCAGAGCCAGTCGAAAGTATGAAAGAGTGGATTGCAAATAACAGTAGAAGGTGGGACTGATCACGTGCGTATTATATATACAATTTGATTTTTAGGGTTGATTCACTGTTTTTCGTTTGAGGTGAAATAAAGTAAGGTTGAATGCAGCGAATTATATCAATATGTAAAATCCGTGTTTGTAAAATGAGAATGTCAGATTAGTTTTGTTTTTGTTACAATTGCAGGAATTACCATTGTTTGAACATTTCATGTCAGCGTTGATGAAATATTTATCACATCGTATAGTTTTATTGTTGAAATGATCAATTAGAATATCAGTTTTGTGAAACATTGTTGTGTTTTGAAATTTAAATGTTTTTATTTGCCTGACATTATAGCTCTCTTACTCTTGCAACTTCCTTGTCTTCTCGTGTGATCTCTACATCTGAGTATGTTCAGTTAGGTGCTTAGAAAAAGCTTAAATGTTGATATTTTTTTTTATTGTTTGTCTATCTCCCCCAGTGCAGCTGAAGTGGTGTAGTTTTCCATATTGAAACGAAGGAAATTGAAATGGATAAAAATGTAAATTTTGGTTAGCTCATTGTGTGTAGTTTTCCATAGTTCACATCCTGTCATGTAGTTTTTAAGTATATGTTCCTTTTGTATTTATTGACCTTGTATAATTTTTATTTTTTAGGGTCATTTATTGAGATTTGAAGGGAAAAAAATCATCGGCAGAGTCAACCAAAACTGTCGGCGTGAATTGCTGAAACTTATTGAGAAATGCCTCTCCCCTGTGGACTGGCAGAGGATAATAAATGGTCCATTTGGACCTACTGTGAAGATGGTTCATCGACAAACCTGTTCATGCCAGCTTGTACATTACGTTTTATTCCGTCAAGTAGAAACGAGGAAGTTATGAGAGACGTGGTATGACCTGCAAGGACAACTGCTGCGTTTTTCAATGAAGGAATTTGCACTTGTGACGGGGTTATGCTGTCGTAGAATGAATGATAATGAGCTGAACCCGGATAAAAATGCCGTGAAAGAGTTATTTGATGTACAAAATTTGACGTTGGGTGAGCTAGAGTCATTATTTATGCGTACACAGCTTGATAGCCCTTTGAAATATAAGATGGCATTATTGATTATATTAGAGGGCGTCATTCTCGGGGTTGAGAAAAAGGTTCGCATAAGCACGGGTCATGTCAAATTATTGACTGATATCGATCGATTCATGAAATTCCCATGGGGCAGGGTTAGCTACATTGAAACTCACCAGGCATTGAGTTCAACAGTGAAGAATAGATTGGAAACGGTTGAAGCAAGCAGAGACTCAAGTACAAGGTTGGGTTACAAACTCAAGGGGTTGCCAATGGCCTTTCAGGTAACATGACATGATGTAATGTATATTGTTTTGAAGTTGGTATTGTAGTTACAATATATTGATGGTTTAAGTATCATACTGACAAGAAAAATTGCGGTTCAAGTTTGGCTATTTGAAGCTGTTAAACCAATTGCTTCAGCGTTTGCACATTTGGTGGATAAGGAGGCCTATCCACGCGGTCTACGATGGTCATCAGATTCACAACCTGATGCGACGACTGTGGAGTCTTTCTTAGGGAAGGCCAAATCCCGTTTTATTCCAAATGTGGTGTTGACAGAGGAAGAAGCTGAGGTGGAGGTCTTAAAAGAATGCAAATTTGATGGGGAAGTGAAAGACACTTACTTTGACAAGGCAGTTGAGAAATTCAAGGTAAGTAATAAGAGGTCTATCAATGGTAGAAGAAACGGAAAGAGTGATTCAGACCCTGCCCCTGCTGCGAAGTCCTCAGGCCTGGATGCAAGACAGATGATATGCGCTATGAAAGAGCTTCATGAGCGTATGACTAATTTGGAAAACCAAGTGGACGCATGATTTAGTGCTATGAATAAAACCTTGGGCATAATGGAACAGATGATCAAGAAGAGGGTATTCAACAACTCAGGTTCAACAAATGATGAAGAAGACGACATTGAACAAGAGGAAGGGGAGGTAAGATAACTGTCAACAATCGTTATTAAGTTTTGTTTGGGAACTTAGATTTTTATTTCGTGGAAGCTCAAGCATTTTTTCTTGTCGGAATGTAGAATAGTAATGTCATTTCAAAAAGTTAAAATGTCACTGCTTTAAACTTGAGATTGACAGTTACTTATATTTATTGTAAGTTAAAGCCTTTTTTTTGACAAACATTATAACAGGAATGTCATAGTTAGTTAATAGAAAATCAATATTTATAAGTTGGATGGATGCATAAAGCTCTGTTTTTGACAAACATTATAGAATACACTTACTTATTATTCTTGTGAGTTAAATCTAATTTGTAATTTATTGAAGCAGAATGTTGTATATGGTCGTGATGAGGATGTCGAAATGGATAGAATGGGGGGGGGGGGGGGGGGGGTCTGATTCAAATCCCCTACAGGATGACGATGATGAAGGTGCCATTAAAGTCGACAATGGCAATTTAGGATATATGGTTGTTTATCGAGAGCAAATGGATGATGAAGATGGTGCAGTTCAGAGAGATGATGTTGAGGGTGCAGTAGAAGATGAGGGGAAAAATGGAGAAACAATGACAAAAGAAGAAGACGATAAGAAAGAAGGAAAACAAGTTACAAGGAAGACTCGTTCAAAAAAGAAGGATGATAAAGATGGTACAGTTCATAGAGATGATGTTGAGGGTGCAATACATGATGAGGGGAAATATGGAGAAACGATGACAAAAGAAGAAAAAGATAAGAAGGAAGGAAAAGTATTTGCAAGGAAGACTCGCTCAGAAAAGAAGATGGGTGATGAAGATGGCGCAGTTCAGAATGAGGGGGAAAATAAAAAAAGGGAGGACAAAAGGAGTTGAGGTATGCATCAATAAATCTTCCTGACAGGATGGTCTCTCAGATCACCAACATCTTATTTATGAAAAAACTTATTTGCAGACGCTAAAAGAAGTTGAGGTGGAAGGAGAGTCTACCAAAGAATCAATTGGAGTCTCAACAAGAAAAACCAGCTCAAAAAAATAATTAATACAACTGGTGAACTGAGGGACCATCCTGTCAAGAAGAGAGGACTGTCCAGAGAAGCCGATAATCCCAAACGATGCAAGGTTTCAACATCCAAAGGAATTCCAGACATGAATAAATTATGCCGTTGGTTAGACTTGAAGGAAAGGTTAGGAAGTTGTCCCTTCTGTCTTGATGATATGAACACGTGTTTGAGATGTTCATTAAACCATCTTATGATACAGTGAGGAAATTGTTTCTCCAACTGGAGAACATCTACAAAGGAAGTTTTTTGAGAAATTGTTGCAACCAATGGGGTGGCTGAGTTCTCAGGTAAGCCCCTTTCATTATTTATATAAATTATCGTGACATGCAACACATTTCTGGTATGACATATATTTTTGGTTTGTAGCACTTGGACGAATGTATGTATTATCTTGGTTGTCGTGTGCGTGACAAACCAGTGGCAATATTGGACACCTTGTTTCAGCATAAGTTGGACAAGGAAATGAATAGATGGTTTTCAGATAAGCAAAGTTATGTTGGTGATCGATCTAAGATGAGATACCTACGTGGGAAATTGCCTGCACTTTTTGGGAAGGATTGGAAGGACGTGGATCGTATATACCTCCCCTTCAATTTCAAGGAGAAACATTGGGTAGCTCTGGAGATACAGCTAAGTAAATGGTGTGTCATTGTATACGATCCCGACGTCAATTTGTTCAAATTGTCGGAAGTCCATAGGTTCCTTGCAGGGTTGACATATATTTTTCCTGTCATGATAACACAATATGAGCCATTGGCAACAATTTATGAAGATAGGGGGGAAAATCCCCTAAATGTGACTTGTGTTCCTACATTGGAGAGAAACAAGAGAGGGTAAGTTGTTTACATAAATTGTATATTTTTTGGTGTGAAATTGGTTATAATATCAGCAAACCAACTACATTTTTATACTTGTGTGCAGGGGAGATTGTGGCGTCTTCACGATAAAGTACATAGAAATGCTAAGTTTCGGACGTCAAAACATCGTGAACGTGGGTGACAAATTTGTGGATCAGTACAGAAAAAGGATAGCCGTTAGTATTTTCGATATGAACTGGTTTGACTAGTGGATGAGGTTGTATGATTCCTTGTAGTTGGGATAGTGTTGTATGATTCCTTGTTGGGTGGTTTTCGCTAGAATTGACAATAAATTGTGTTGAAAAACAATTAATTTTGGTTGGTGCATTTCTGGTTTGCTACTTCGTTGTAGATGCATACTTCCTGTCAGTGTTGTTCATAATTCCTACCAGTGAAGTTTCTTTCTACTTCGTTGTAGATGCATACTTTCTGTCAGTGTTATTCATAATTCATGCCAGTGAAGTTTCTTTATAATTTGCATACATATGTTTTTTGTCACATTGTATAATCCTATTGTCGGAAATATCCTTTTGTTTTTGTTGTTTTAGGGTACAAAATTATTTTTTAATATTATTTGTTTGTGTTTACCATTATGTTGACCTTTTTAATAATATTTAATTGAGAATAAAAAGGGTAAGACATAACCCTATTTACCTTTCTTCGAAGTTCGAATGCTCGCAAAAGGCCCTCCGTGTTTACCTTCCAAAATTCCCTCCAAAAGAAGACAATTTCTTCTTCCCCAGAAGGCGACTCTGCAAACATCCATCATTGTTATCAGACATTTTCTTCTTCCCCAGAAGGCGACTCTTCAACTCCTCCATCTTTCTCTATTAACGCTAGACTCGATTTTTGCTTACTCTTGAAGTCCATTTTTTCTTACCGAGTCTGTTGAAACCTTGACGTTCCCTCTGGTTTTGAAGATGATAAACACCATTAGGTTTTATATTTTCTTGTTGTTCCTATGAGTTTAAGGTCTTATGAAAGAATAAGGGAACAATGAAAAACGCATGAAGAAGAGAAAGCAGAGAAGAGCTAAGGAACATTGTGGAAACAAGGAACAGTTACGTGAGAAGCAAATTGGAAAACTGAAAGCGCGTGGTTTCTATACAAGGAAATTCTATATATGGAAACATCGGCTATGGAACGATGCGGAACGCAGAGAATTGCCAACTGTTCCCAGATTGACTCCATTATACAAGGAAACGAGATTTTGAGTTTTACTTGGAAAAGAAGAGAAAGATAATGAGTCTTAGGAAAGTTTATAGATGGAAACTATGTGTTTATGAGCTGAATTGTTTAGTTAGAAAGAAAATCTTTCACCGTTACCTTATATAGCGGGGTTGCTAACTATTTGGTATGTTGGTAAGAGATCTTTTCTACCACTATATATAGATGAGTTTACCTTGGGAAAAGGCATATCAACTATCCCATTGAAGACTACAAGGAGCTTATTGTAAAGTTGAGATCGGAGATCCAAGGCAAGGTATGGGTATATACTTGATTGCTTAGGGTTTTCTTATGTTCTTGTGTTGTTACTAGTTGATTGCACTCAAAGCCTAGAAGCCTAGGAACTGTGTGTGAGTAGGTGGAGATAAGACTTGTGAGATTGTACAACTTAGGGTCTTGTTGTGTTCTTGTGTCATTGAGAGTTGATTGCACTCAAAATCTTGTAACCTAGGGTATAGGTGGAGAGAAGATTTGCGAGATTGTACAATTCTTAATAATACAAGTATACTTTTGAGAACTTTGTTGTTACTTTGAATCTTTGTTTATTTCCGATGCCTAGGGAACAATCACACCGTTCCCTGTCTAACACACTACGATTCAACAATTGGTATCAGATCAGGTGATAGGCGTTGTCGAGACGCCTAAACAAAATAATCCTAAACAAACCTAAACTAGTAGCAAAGGCAAGCAAGGGTCGAATCCCACGGGGAGGAAGTAATCTTTCAGAGTGCAAAGTCGTATGTCAAAGGTAACAAAGGGGGGAATTGGTTGATTGTTTGTCAAACAAGTAAACAAGGGAAACAAAAGCAAAGAGTTTGTAATCAATTAGGGGAAAATACTTAGCCAAACAAATATCCACCATTCATTTGATTGGTTGATCCTAGATTCTCTCTAATTCCTTCCTATGAATGTTCCTATTCCTTTTCGTGAGTTATAAACAGGACAAACAGACCCTGAGAATACTAACTATTAAATAACCATGAAAACCTCACAATTCAATTCAATAGCAGCAATGAGCACATGAATTTAGATAGATACATGCAAGAGTAGCAAACAGTCATACTATTGCATACAATTAATTCTCTCTACAATAAACTAGTCCCAAACAGTTCTTAGAGTATTGCAGTTGCTATACATGAATTAGGTAACTCAAACAGTAATTACCAAACCCTAGCAATAGACAATTACCAATAACAACTAGTTATGTCCAACAAGCGAAATCAATAATAATCAATGGGATGAAGTACAAGGGAATCAATACATTCAAATGAAAAGAAATAGAATTAGAATCTCACAACCGTATATCAATTGAAGGCTTCAATCGTCGGACTAAGCAATGGAAATTAGTTCTCCATAGGTTTGTAGCAAAAACTCCAAAACTAGAATGAACGAATGATGAGAGGCCACTGCTTCACAAAAGTTGTCTTAACCTAATTCTAAAAATATGGTAAAAATAATAAAAGAACAATAATAAAATAAAAACAAAAATAAACAATCGAAATCGAGTTGGGAGAAATTAATCCCGGCGGCTCAAACGAATTGAACAGCTAGATTCAGCTGCTTGCTTCCTCAAACTGGCCCAATCCATCACCACATTCTCGGCCCAGTGACGAACGGCCCATCTCCAGCAGCCCACTCTTGGCACCGCGTCAGCATGACGCCATCGTGACACCAGCGCGCTTGTCACTCCTTCAATTCACGCGGACCTCTTCTTCACTCAATTGGGCCGACACTTTCATCATTTGCGGGCCTCTTGTTATGGATCATGGGCCGCAACTCACTTATTTAATTAATGGCCCGCTTATCTTCTAATTAATGGGCTGCATAATCAGCTCACGCAATCATGCCTTCTCTCTTGCAATCTACCCCGAGACCAGCCATTTAAATCCCGCGACCAAGTCCATAAATCCGCTAAACTCGGTAAAATACCTGAAATGACATAGAAAATGGTGTAGACATCGAAATCCAAGAATGCTACAAAACAAACTAAATACGAGAAATATGCATATGCAAACGACCTAATTTATGCCTAAATGCATGCCCTAAACATGTATGAAATGGATGCTATCAAATTCCCCCAAGCTTAATCTTTGCTTGTCCCAAGCAAGTACATAACTAATGAGTCTACAAAATATGTAACGCTTGTTTCAATCCAAGAAAAAAATGAGCAATGACCATGAAAACCCAAACAAATGACAAGTCCTATCATAGCATGCTTCTCAATCAAAGACAAGAATGCAATTAGTTCCTCCACTCTAGACCTCACCAAGATAATAAAGTCGCTCCGCTCATGTGTTTCGATTATGTATTTCTCTCAATTATCATCCTTGAATGTTAACTACCATAAGCTTGCATCAATGTCTAGATCTCCACTGCTAGGGACTATATACATAACACAATCAAGAGACATGAATATAAGGTTGTAATGGGGCCAAGGTAAAATCATAGGGCATGGAGATATTTAGGCCATGTGGTGCTAATCCAGGGAAAAGAATTTCACAAAGAATAATACCAAACATAAATACTCACAAATTCAGCTCAACACCTCAATCCACATTACAACTTCTCATTCTTAACTTGAACAAATCTTTCCTTCTTCTTCTCTTATTCTTTTTTTTTATTATTATTATAATTTTTTTTTAAAGAAGAAGAAGGAGGCACATAATAA
Source organism: Rheum nobile (assembly GCA_027886185.1). Lineage (NCBI taxonomy): Eukaryota > Viridiplantae > Streptophyta > Magnoliopsida > Caryophyllales > Polygonaceae > Rheum > Rheum nobile. The sequence goes on from WOAB01000568.1 coordinate 18,137,673, forward strand.
CTAGAATGATGCAATCTCTACAATCCACATACTAACCATCAACCAACAACATATGCATTTTATGCAATTCCCCCAAGCTTAGCTCATTTCCACATTAGCAAGATTCAATTCAACTCACTGGATGGGTAAGATAAATATAGGCTCGGATTGCTTTTGTGGAGCTTCCAAAGAAAAGGCTTTAAGGCTCAGATTGGCTTCAAGCAACGGGAAAATATGTAAAAGGTAGATAAGGGAAATATGGGCTCACCAAGAAAAAACAATGTCTCAATCAAAATGTCATGCATAAAAGTCTTAAAATACAGCCTCGAAGAGGTATTAATGCAAGTTCTAGAGATAACAAACAAGGAGATTCACACAAGAAAATCAGAGGACTTATGCAATTGTAGTCCAAGAAAGGCTAACAAGCTCACTAGGACGTTTTTGTCTAGAGTATTGGTCCTAACACATCTTAATCCAAGTCCACATCTCAAGTCCATTGTCATAAGTTTGAACAATCATATCATTCTCATAATGTAATTGCAATCTCAACAGCCAAAACATATTAAGAAGATTCATGAATCATATACCATTATAAAGACCCACAAAAGATTAAACATGGCATCATATCAAGCATCCATAATGCGAAAATGCAATGTAAAGTGAACTTAAGGGAAACTACCAATAACCTAGAGATGCAAACAAATGCAAAAAACAAAGAAAAATCAAATAAAAATGCAACTAAATCTAGGATGAACTAATATGGACATGCAAGTCTACATGTGAATTCCTCCCCCAAGCTAAATCTTACATTGTCCCAATGTAAAAGAAGAAAGATAGAGGAAGAAACTCACCAAACAAGTCAGGCATTCAGGCATTGGCATTCTATGCTCCAGGGTTGTGAAAATTAGTACTAGTACAGAAGATTTTCAGCAGCTTATCTTTCAGTAGCACTGTACACAACAAAGACAAAACAAACCCAAAAGTAAAAGCATATACCTTAATCAATTAAGAGCAAAGTCAAAAGAAGGTATACCTTAAATCCGGAATTGAGATTTGACAAAAGAGGGTTCGAGTCTAGGCTAGAAGGGGTGGCTTGGAAATTAGGCTCGCAGATCTGGGTTGGGGGATGCGCGGATCGGGCTTCGTCTCGCCGACGGTGGACTCGTGTTGCCGGAGGGTGGGTCACCGGAGGAGCAGTGGTGGCGGGAAAGGAGGAAGGAGAAGATGGGGCGGGCTGTTGCTGTTCGTGAAGTAGGGTTCAGAGGGAAAATGAGAAGAAGGAGGAGGGGAAAGAAGAAAAGGAAAGATTTTTTTTCCGGTTAGTGGCACGGTTAGCAAACCGTTCCATTAACCGTGCAGTAAATTCGAGAGACAATACGGAAATTAGGCATGGTTTGCAAACCGTGCCTGTAACCGTGCGACATATCAGGATTTAGCCTCGTAATTTTGGCATGGATAGCAAATCGTGCGGTTATCTGTGCAAAATTCACGAGGAAATTTCCGAATGTTTTTCTGGAGTCCTGCCCGGGTTACAGACCGGGCTGCTAACCGTACACAACTACAGAACCCGATTTTACTACGTTTTTCGTCTTTTTTTTTAAAGGAAGAAAAACTTACCTCGGGTTGCCTCCCGAGCATCGCCTTGTTTACTGTCCTAGGCTCGACATAATGCCTGTGATCAATCTTAATCAAGCGTATCTCACACCAGAGGTGCGATCTTATCAATATAGCATAAAGAATGATCAACATCAATAAAATGCATAGAATTATCAGGAGGGTGCTTCTTAGCATCGTTAATGCGATATTCTACCTTGTCCCCCTCAAATTCCATGGTCAGTGAGTTACTACTCATATCTATTTTTGTGCTGGATGTTTTCAGAAATGGTCTGCCTAACATAATAGGGGCTGCATGCTTAGCAGGTGGTATATCCAACACAAAGAAATCAGCAGGGAAAATCAATTTATCAACTTTAACCAACACATCCTCAACAATCCCTCTCGGGTTAACAGAAGAATTATTAGCTAGTTGAACAACAATCTGGGTATCCTGCAATGGCCCAAGTCCTAGAGATTCATACACAGAAAAAGGCAACACATTAATAGATGCACCTAAATCTAGCATGACGTTATCAAACATGGTGTCACCTATCTCACAAGGTACGCTAAACATGCCAGAGTCACTACACTTCTTCGGCATTTGCTTTTGAAGCACAGCAGACACATGCTCAATTTCTTTAACATGCTTCTTGCTTTTCTCTTTTTGATTCCTCTTAATTATATCTAATTCTTGGAGAAACTTATTATAACGAGGAACACTTTTTATCAAATTAAGCAGGGAAACGTTTACCTCACAGTTTCTGAAAGTCGCGAACATCTCCTTATCGTTCTCCAACTTCCTTGTGTCCTTCAGCGCATTGGGAAAGGGTGGGACGGGCTTGTACGAACTCAATGGAGGAAAGTTAGGACGAACATATGCATCCTCCCGATCTCTTGTCATGATGGCGCTCACATTAGCCTTCGGATTCAACTCCGTTTGTGATGGCAGTTTACCCGAATCCTTAGCCTCCAATTTGCTCACTGCCTTAGAGATCTGTCCAACATGCTTCTCCAGATTTTGAGAACATCCTCTTGAATCTCTCGTAGTACTCATACAAAGTTTCGTCAGCCTGTTGTTCAATGTTGCTAATGCTCATCTTCAGGTTGTTGAGCTTTGTAGCAAGAAAGTACTTCTCTAGAAAGGCCTTCTTCATCTTGGTCCATGTATCAATGCTCCCTGGTATCAAGTAATAGAACCAGTCATTAGCCGAATCCTTCAGAGAGAAAGGAAAGGCCCTCAGCTTGATCTGGTCTTCAGTTACTCCCTTGGGCTTCATGCTAGTGCAGACTGTATGGAACTCCGACAGGTGCTTATTAGGGTCTTCACCACTCATCCCATGGAAGTGAGGGAGTAAGTTGATCAACCCTGACTTGAGCTCGAAGTTGACGCCATCAGCCAACTCAGGAAACTGCACAGCCAGCGGTTGCTGTTGCAGATTAGGGGCAGTCAGTTGCCTCAACATGCGTGCTTCGTCCGCCATCTCAAAAGTTGGGTTGTCAAAAACCAAAGATCTGTTTACTCTACGGCTATGGGAGAGCGTTCTCTCAATTTTTGTATCCAAAGCTAAGAGTGGAGAGTCAGTAGCACGGGTGTGGACCATAAGATAGGTCCACACAAAGACTAGCACACAAACACACACAAAGAAAAATTAAAACTTGCCTCCCCGACAACGGCGCCAATTTGATAGGCGTTGTCGAGGCGCTTAAACAAAATAATCCTAAACAAACCTAAACTAGTAGCAAAGGCAAGCAAGGGTCGAATCCCATAGGGAGGAAGTAATCTTTCAGAGTGCAAAGTCGTATGTCAAAGGTAACAAAGGGGGGAATTGGTTGATTGTTTGTCAAACAAGTAAACAAGGGAAACAAAAGCAAAGAGTTTGTAATCAATTAGGGGAAAACACTTAGCCAAACAAATATCCACCATTCATTTGATTGGTTGATCCTAGATTCTCTCTAATTCCTTCCTATGAATGTTCCTATTCCTTTTCGTGAGTTATAAATAGGACAAACAGACCCTGAGAATACTAACTACTAAATAACCATGAAAACCTCACAATTCAATTCAACAACAGCAATGAGCACAGGAATTTAGATAGATACATGCAAGATAGCAAACAGTCATACTATTGCATGCAATTAATTCTCTCTACAATAAACTAGTCCCAAACAGTTCTTAGAGTATTACAGTTGCTACACATGAATTAGGTAACTCAAACAGTAATTACCAAACCCTAGCAATAGACAATTACCAATAACAACTAGTTGTGTCCAACAAGCGAAATCAATAATAATCAATGGGATGAAGCACAAGAGAATCAATACATTCAAAGGAAAAGAAATAGAATTAGAATCTCACAACCGTATATCAATTGAAGGCTTCAATCGTCGGACTAAGCAATGAAAATTAGTTCTCCATAGGTTTGTAGCAAAAACTCCAAAACTAGAATGAACGAATGATGAGAGGCCACTGCTTCACAAAAGGTGTCTTAACCTAATTCTAAAAATATGGTAAAAATAATAAAATAAAAACAAAAATAAACAATCGAAATCGAGTCGGGAGAAATTAATCCCGGCGGCTCAAACGAATTGAACAGCTAGATTCAACTGCCTGCTTCCTCAAACTGGCCCAATCCATCACCACATTCTCGGCCCAGTGACGAACGGCCCATCTCCAGCAGCCCACTCTTGGCACCGCATCAACATGACGCCATCGTGACACCATCGCGCTTGTCACTCCTTCAATTCACACGGACCTCTTCTTCACTCAATTGGGCCAACACTTTCATCATTTGCGGGCCTCTTGTTATGGATCATGGGCCGCAGCTCACTTATTTAATTAATGGCCCGCTTATCTTCTAATTAATGGGCTGCATAATCAGCTCATGCAATGAGGCCTCCTCTCTTGCAATCTATCCCGAGACCAGCCATTTAAATCCCACGACCAAGTCCATAAATCCGCTAAACTCGGTAAAATACCTGAAATGACATAGAAAATGGCATAGTCATCGAAATCCAAGAATGCTACAAAACAAACTAAATACGAGAAATATGCATATGTAAACGACCTAATTTATGCCTAAATGCATGCCCTAAACATGTATGAAATGGATGCTATCAGCAGGTTTGCTCTAGATTGTGTGTTCTTTTCAGATTCATAGGTAACAATGGCTTCCACCCATGAAGTTGGGCTTGGGAACAACAAACCTCCGTTTCTGCCTATCGGTGGAAAGTTTCAACACTAGAAGGACCTCTTTACAAACTGGTTGAAGAGTAATGACTACCAATGCTGGTGAGTCATTGAGGTTGGTGAAGAAAAGGTTACTGAAGACGTAATCAAAGGAATAAAACCTTGGAGCCCAGATGATTTCAGAATCATGGAAAAAAATTCTAAGGCTCGTATTGTAACACCCCCAAATTAACCCCTTTTGAAAGCGTTATTGCCGATGACCCCGGACGAAAACCCCGAAGTCACCCCAGGCTTTTCCAAACGATATAACTATCAAAACCCAGTTACAATACCAAATATCATAACTTTTATTAAACCACGGTCGCGGAATGTCAACACAATTCCAAATACGACCAAAAACATCAAGAATACATAATCAGAAAAAATACAGCGGAAGTCTTTAACAAAATACAAAATAACACAGCGGAAGTCTTAAAACAAAATAACACTTCAAAACACCGTTCATCCTCATAGTCGCTCTAGCCTCCTCGGATCTGCAACATACCTAATGTGCCGAATCGGACGGATGACACCAGCCAACCATGCAAGGGAATAATTTCGGTTGGTTAGTCTAATGAAAGACTACGCAAGGGTACAAAGCAGAGTGGTTCGAAGCAGTCGTATTAGGTTAGACTCATTGCTTCTCGAATCAAAACCGATGACGATAGTCAACCACCATACTCCTACTAGAATATATCAACAGGCATGAACAAGAGAAGATTCTGGAGACCGAGTCTCACAACAATCAATCCCAAAAGAAGACTCCAAATGAAATGAGCCTTATAGGAAACATGACAAATGTTGGGAAACTTAATTTATATTATACACACAAGCGTTCAAAAGCTGACTTTAGATGTTTCGGCTCACGACCAACCTCATCGCCCCAGAGCGAATCCAGATTGGAAGGAGAACTTTACTCTGATCAAAGTCAAGACGAGTTTTCCTGGCTGCACTATTACCTAGCTGCACTACTCGCCTGAGGGTATATTAATTATGTGTGCTAAAGCACTTATCTGATTTAATTCCAAAACCAAACCACACACCACATTATAAACTTTTATTATGATCTGCTCGTCCTGAGACGAGAGATTTCCTAGGAGCATATCCCGAGATTTGCTCCCGAGGTAAGTGTGACACTAGCTAAGTGCACCACCTCTATACTAAAGTATAGAGGCTAGTCATGACCCACCAAGGTTTTAGGGACTAAAGCCCTTTCTCCATTTAATTATCAAGAAACGACTGGACCTCTTAGGCCCCAGTAAACGTTCCTACGAATACTCGTGCTAACTAACAGTTCAACACAGTCATATATCACATCAAAACAAAGCCATCAAGGCCAACATCATAGATCTAACAATCTATATATATATATATATATATATATATATCAAAATAGCGTTGCCACTAACAGTATATGCAACCTAATATAATCTTTCATATGAAATTCACCTTTAAAATCCACAACAAAACCATTATGAACATAATAGCGCTGTATCTAGCAATATACAACCTATTATAACATCACTTCTTTTATCAAATAATTTATCAAAACTGTTCCCAACATAAACAAATGAATCATCCCAAATTAATTAACAACAAAACAATTGATAATTAATGGAAGTATGAAATGATGAGCAAGAGCGAACCGCCACTTGCCTTAAATCCGACGAGAGCTTGAACAAAGCTTAGAAACGGGTTCCTGGGTCCGAAACTGGAACATCTCTGGAATAATAAATCCCAAAGAAACGACCCACAACGAGACCCTAAGTTAGATTCAACATCTATATAATCGAATCTAAAGGAATCGGGAAACGAATCAAAGGAAACGAGCCTTGCCAACGTTACACACACGAACACACACCCGGCCAAGCTTACCACGGGGTGCGGTGGCCTTGGTGCCGCGGGGTGCGGTGAGCATGACAGAGGCCAGCTCGCAGCTACGTTAATGGCGAAATCCTTACCCAAAACGTCTCGTTTCGCCTTCGATTGGTTGAAGCTTGATCCCCCAACACTAACAACCTTCCAAACAACACTCAAGAGCTCCTTCTCAACTCAAGAAACACTCGATCTCTCTCACACATGAAGCTCAAAAGCTCGGTTTTAATGGAGAAAAACAGAGGAGGGAAGAAGACGATCGAGCTTGGCTTCGGTCTTTATCTCCTTTTATAGCTCAACTCGAGCTTCCTCTAAGGGGACAAGGGGACAACGTGCCAAGCAAGACAAAGGGGACAAAGAAACAACAAGTGGAGCAAGTGGGCAAAGGGATAGGATTGCCAGAAGCTTATCGAGAAGACGAAGCTGTCAACGCTCGCCGCGGGGTGCGGTGGCCTGCTGAGCCGCCTCACTTCTGACCCTTGCCGCGGGGTGCGGCACTCCCTTCACCGCAGGGTGCGGTAGCCTACCCAATCGACTCGCGTCCTGGCCCTTGCCGCAGGGTGCGACGTCCTTGGTGCCGCGGGGTGCGGCTCAAGCCGGTTCTGGTTTGTCTTATCCGGACACTTAGGGATAAGTTAAACGTTAACCCCGGGTTAACCAAACTTGTACACGAACGACAATTTAACCCGTAAGTGCTTCAACTGTATTTTATATTACTCAGAAAAATTTACAGAGCTCAAACATATTACAGAATGTCCGATCTTCCCTGAATTTAATCCATCTAGTAATACGGGCATAAGAAAAATTCAAAATACCCTTACAAAAATGCGGGGTATTACACGTATGTTTATCAACAACGCTATCAGCATTGAAGATGCATCCAAATTACACTCTTGTGCAACTGCCAAAGATATGTGGGCAGCCTTGGAACAAATGTACATGGGAATTTCTGATCTTAGAGAGCTTGATCGTTTCCAAGCAAATAAAGATTTATACAACTTCGCCATGATCGATGGTGAGACTGTTTCCTCCTATCAATCCAGATTTGAGAAAATTACCACTAGACTTGTTGCTCATGATGTAGATGAAAAGAAAATTCTTTCCAAGGAGAAGATTTTCATCATTATTGATGGACTTCCTCCAAGGCACAAGATGACTAAAACAATTCTCAAGGAGAATCCCAATACTCTCAAACTCACACTTCATGAGGTATTTGGGAAAATTAAAAAGTATGATGAAGAAGACAAATATGTTAAACCTAAAGGCATTGCCTTGATGGTTGAAAAAGCTGTCCAGATGATAGAAGACAACAAAGATGAAAACTTGGATGATATGGATCCAGAAACTGCCATTCTCACCAAGGCCATGCGTTCCCTCTATCGAAAGGGCATATCATTCAGGAATGATGGGAACAATGGTGAGAAACATGATCTCAAAGATGTTACATGCTACAACTGCAAGGACAAAGGTCACTATGCTAACAAGTGCCCCAAAGGGAACAACTCAGACAACACCAACAGTGACAATACTGGGAACAACAAGAAGAAAGCTTTCGTTACTGTCTGGGGTGATGAGTGTACCAACTCTGATGATGTTGAGCCAGAGTCATGGGGGAACAACAGAATGTGTGCAATGACTCTGAAGTCATCAATTGAAGAACAAGAGGTAGATCCTGAAACCTTCTTTGAATCTCTTGTTAATTTTGATAAAAAGTCCTTGATTTCTCTTATCAAAAGCATGTATAATGAGAATCTTAAAACCCAAAATGATTTGACTAATGCTGAGGATAAATGCATTGAATTGAATGAATATTTATCTAGAATTGCTAGTTCCTTGTGTTAAAAGTAATGCTACTCATAGTGAACCTAGTTCCTTTAGCACTGTTAGGGAACTGTCTCAGATGAAAGCTCAGATTGATAAAATTCACTCTATCTTAGTTGAACAAAAACTTAAGGAAGAAGAAATTACCTTTGTTGCGCCTAAGTATGGTCTGGGGTACAAAGGAGAAAAACAAGAGAGTGAGGAACATGAGTTAACCATACCTGAGCTTAGAGAGTTAAAAGATAGGGAACTTCAAAGTACTAAGGATAGGAACTCTTACCTAGAAGAGCGTGTGAAGACTCTGGAGAGTGGGTTGAGTGAAAGCCAATCATGGTACAAAGGTCAACCTGTCCATAAGATGTACCTCATCCAATCCCAGGGTAATTTGCCTAGTACACATGACCCAATTAGAGCCAAGCAACGTAGTATACCCATCCCAAACCGTAAGTACACCTTGGGGAATTACTACAAGATTTGTTGGCATTGTGGGAATAATGGGCATGTTGTGAAAAAATGTGCTAAGAAACAAAAGTTCATTGAAGAGCATACACAACACAGGAGGAACAGTATGAGTAACGATGTGGATTTGAATGATTATATATCTCATGATATGTTCCATGCTAAGCCTAGAAAATATCACTTTGTCTCTAAGCGACCAGGTAAAGCCAAGCTTGCCTAGATCGCGAAACACTAACTCTCTTAATGCAGGATGAAGTGAGGGGGAACAACAGGTGGTTCATTGATAGCGCATGCTCATATGACGGGAACTAGAGATCACCTCACTTCAACAACACTCTAAGGGAACCGTTTCCCTTGGAGACAAGAGATGCTGAGAAATAGTAGGAACATGAGAAGTTGTGTTGAACTCAAACATCAAGATAAAGCATACTTGAATGTCAAAGATGTAGATGCTACAATGTATAGAGGCATGATTTATTCATTACTCTATCTAACGACAAGTAGGCCAGATATTATGTTTAGTGTGTGCCTTTGTTCTAGGTTTCAAGCAAATCCTAAGGAGTCACACCTAACTGAGGTCAAAAGGATCTTGCGATACTTGAAAGGGAACGACAATCTCTGTCTTTGGTATCCAAGGAATAGTGGGTTTGAACTTATGGGTTTCACTGATGCTGACTTTGCTGGTCACCTTGTGGATCGCAAGAGCACATCAGGGACGACACAGTTCCTTGGTCCATGTCTTGTCTCTTGGACATCAAAGAAACAAAATTTTGTTGCTCTTTCAACCGCCGAAGCTGAGTACGTAGCTGCTGCCTCTTGTTGTGCCCAAGTATTATGGCTCAAACAACAATTGGAGGATTTTGGTATGTCTCTTGGCATCGTTCCCATTATGTGTGATAATACTAGTGCTATCAACATTTCCAAAAATCTTGTTCATCACTCACGTACTAAGCATATTGATATTCATCATCATTTTCTTCGTGATAATGTTGAGAAAAATTTTATTAGAGTGGATCATTGCAGGACAAAAGATCAAGTTGTAGACATCTTCACCAAAGCACTGGATAGAAAACCCTTTGAGTATTTGAGAATGCTCATTGGGATGATCTCTCTAAACTAAGGAACTCCACTTCCACTATTCCCTCAGTGATTGGCTAGATCGATCAATCTTAAACTAGGGAACATCCTCTTTATCACATGTTGTTTGCAAATGACTTGTTTATTTACTCTTGCTATGTGCTTTGTGTTACACTATTTCAGAAAACTTCTTGCAACTTCTATTCTTGATCATATGTGCTTCATTTTTGCATGATAACATCTTCTTTCAAGCCCAAAGTGACCGATTTGATTATCTGTACCCTCATTACAAGCCAAAATGATAATTGGTTGCACTGTCGTCCCAAGCTTGGATCCAGGTAAACGTTTCCTATGCACATCTCTTTGTTTGCCAAATTATACCGGGAATCATTATCTGGATCGTCATTGTTCCCTACCTATATTTTTTGTTTGGATATATCTTTGATATTTTGTGTGAACCCCATAAAATATCCAAACCGGCCTTTCCATCCACTCAAGTATCTTGGAATCTTCTAGATGGGACTTGGCCTGAGGGGGAACAGTGAACAGGAACGTCAGTGCTGGGAACGTTAAGAAGAACGTTGAGAATTACAGAAGAACATTGCTTCATTGAGAAGGAGAAATTAAATTTTGATCTGATGGAACTACAGAGAGGAACAACTACTTTGCTACAAAAAGAGTTAAAAAAAGGAGGAATATAAGAAAGAAAGAAAGAAAGAAAGAAAGAAAGAAAAGAAAAGAAAAGAAAAGAAAAGAAAAGAAAAAGAAGGTCTACAAAGAAGAAGACGAGGTTCCCATGGTCACTGAGCTTGACATGGTGGACATAAGCAAAATGAAGTATCAAGGGGATGATAAGGGAACGTTGCCACCTTCGGAAGCGCTCAAACGCGAACCTGGTGAAGGATCTTCTAGGAACAATTTTGTGCAAAGCCAGATGTTGGCTGAGCTGCGTGAAATTAAGAATATCATGTCGCTGCTTCTTGAACACTTTCTCAGCAAGGACAAGGAACGGAAGGAAGACTCTGAGTCTTGAGTGGACACCTTCTCTTATCCAGCCCGTCTTACCCTCTTCTCTTCGATTTTTCATATGTTATCTTGTTTAAGTGTTTGCATTTTGATCTTTTTGTGTTTGTTTGTCAAGTTGTCTTTGCTGCTTTGTAATCAATTCCCTGCTTGATATATATGAACTTTTCTTTTGCTTTTGCCTGCTGCCTTAGTTATGTTGTTCCACTGTTTACTTTTGATCCTTTGATGATGCCAAAAGGGGAAAGTGTGGAAATTATGCGATAACTCAATTATGAGAGGTAACAATTTACATTGTTCCTAATTCTTTATGAATTTCTGGGCGATGCTAGTGTTGAGGGGGAACGATGATGCAACTTGAAGGTATGAATTGCAATTGTTCATTTGACATAAAATTTTGCTTATACATTAAAACTGAGATACATGTTGATTAGTATTGCCTTGCTTATTACTCTGTTTTGATTGAACAATTTTTTTTAAAATGGGTTTGTCATCACCAAAAAGGGGGAAATTGTTGGAACCTTGACGTTCCCTCTGGTTTTGATGATGATAAACACCATTAGGTTTTATGTTTTCTTGTTGTTCTTATGAGTTTCAGGTAGGGCTGAGCACGGGCTGAGAAAACCGAACCCGACCCAAAAAACCCAAACCGAACCCGAACCCACATGACTGCGGTTTGGGTTTCGGTATGAATTTATTAGGATTTTGGGTTCGGGTTCGGTTCGGTTTGGGTTCGGGTTCGGTTTTTAGTGTGTTTTTATGTACGAATGCTGTTTTGGCCCGAACCCGAACTGAACCCGAACATTCGGTTCGGTCTTCAGTCCCATTTTTTTAGGGTTTCGGGCTTTTCGGGTTCGGGTCGGTTCGGGTCGTGTTTAGGCCCATGCTCAGCCCTAGTTTCAGGTCTTATGAAAGAATAAGGGAACAATGAAAAATGCATGAAGAAGAGAAAGCAGATAAGAGCTAAGGAACATTGTGGAAACAAGGAACAGTTACGCGAGATTTAAATTGGAAAACTGAAAGCGCGTGGTTTCTATACAAGGAAATTCTATATATGGAAACAAAGGCTGTGGAACGATGCGAAACGCAGAGAATTGCCAACTGTTCCCAGATTGACTCAATTATACAAGGAAACGAGATTTTGAGTTTTACTTGGAAAAGAAGAGAAAGATAATGAGTCTTAGGAAAGTTTATAGATGAAAACTATGTGTTTATGAGCTGAATTGTTTAGTTGGAAAGAAAATCTTTCACCGTTACCTTATATAGCGGGGTTGCTAACTATTTGGTAATTTGGTAAGAGATCTTTTCTACCACTATGTATAGATGAGTTTACCTTGGGGAAAGGCATCTCAGCTATCCCATTGAAGACTACAAGGAGCTTATTGCAAAGTTGAGATCAGAGATCCAAGGCAAGGTACGAGTATGTACTTGATTGCTTAGGGTTTTCTTATGTTCTTGTGTTGTTACTAGTTGATTGCACTCAAAGCCTAGAAGCCTAGGAACTGTGTGTGAGTAGGTGGAGATAAGACTTGTGAGTGTACAACTTACGGTCTTGTTGTGTTCTTGTGTCATTGAGAGTTGATTGCACTCAAAGTCTTGTAACCTAGGATATAGGTGGAGAGAAGACTCGTGAGATTGTACAATTCTTAATAATACAAGTATACGTTTGGGAACTTTGTCGTTACTTTGAATCTTTGTTTATTTCCGCTTCCCAGGAAACAGTCACACCGTTCCCTGTCTAACACAGTACGATTCAACAAAGTCCATCTCCACATTTTTTTACTTACTCCCTCCATCTTTCTCCATTAACGCGACTCTGCAACTCCATTTTTACTTACTCGCCCCTCCCCGAACTTTTCCTTAACCTCTGAAGCGCGTTACAAAAGAACCCTAGAAAATGGCAGTGCTTAGAGACCGTAAAGAATCGAGCCCAAAGAAGAGTGGAGAGAAAAGGAAGAGAAAAGAAGACGACATGCAGGTTCGAAAGAAGAAGAAGCAGAGAGACGAAGTGCAGGTGAAAGGGGAAAAAACTTCTAACAGTTCCATAGGAAAAAAAGCCAGGAAGGGCAGGTTGAGGCCAAAACCGAAACCAGTAAAGGGGAATGGCAGGTTGAGGCCAAAACCGAAACCAGTAAAGGGGAATAAACCCTAAATCTTTAAAGGGGATGTAAGTTGTAAACATTTTTTGTTTAGGGCTTAGGGTATTTTTTCAATTGTCCTGTCACCCGTCTGAAATGGTTTACTTTGTATCGGGAGTGTTTTTTTAGGGTTTTTTGTTTTTTCATCTGTCGTCTAAGGCTTCTCAAATGGTTCGATTTCATTTGTTTATGGTTATTTTCATTTGGCTTGCAGATTAGGTACAGTTATTTCAGAGGTAAACCTTTCTACGGAAGAATTAACATCAACTGTAGGGTGCACTTTGTTCGTGAGATTGAAAACAAGTTGACACATGCGGATTGTCAACGGGTTTTGGATGGCCCGTTTGGAAAAGTTTTGAAAATGTTGCAGTAGGTATCATTTTCTTCACATACATTGCATGTAGTTCTATTTAAGCAACTTGAAACAAAAAAGAAGTGGGAGTCTTGGTATGAGGTGGCAGGGAAAGAGTTGAGGTTTTCGATTAAGGAGTTCTCTCTCATAACTGGACTGAATTGTGGTGAACTTCCATTTGTGGATACTAAAGCTGACGGGCTAGTAATGGAGCGATTTGTTGGTAGTCCTGGTGGTCCTAAGATGACAATACAAGATGTTTACAACAGATTTAAAGAACATCGTGAGTTGGACAACTACAAACTCAAGTTGGCACTGTTGTTGATAGTTGAGGGTCTGTTGCTGGGAGGGGATAAGAAGAGGCTAGTGAAGCCGCTGCATGTTAGGCTGCTGGAGAATATGGATAAATTTTGGGATTATCCATGGGGAAGGGTTGCTTATGAAGAGCTTCACAAGTCATTGACCACAACATTGGCCAAAAGGATGCAAACAGTAGAGAAGGCAAAGCTACTCTCCAACGCACCAAGAATTCCATATTCCATTCAAGGCATGCCAGTTGTGTTTCAGGTAGTTTTATTGCTTCAAATATTAATTACTTTATGCTATACTATGACCGGATGTTTGAATACCTATGTCAGAATCATGGTGAATATGCAAGAAGTTGTTTGTTGTGTTGTTTGATTGACACAACATACTAGTTTTCCAACATACTTTTATTTGCATTCCAGATAGTTTTATGGTGACCCGATCTAAATTTGTAATGATTGAAATATGAATTATTGAATGTGTTTTATTTGCAGCATAGTAGTATACTTTATGATATACTATGACAGAATATTTGAGTACAGGGTGACAGGATCATGGTGAATATGGAGAAAGTTGTTTGTTGTTTGATTGACACAACATACTAGTTTTCCAACATACTTTTATTTGCATTCCAGATAGTTTTATGGTGACGTGATCTAAATTTGTAATGGTTGAAATATGAATTACTGAATGTGTTTTATTTGCAGCATAGTAGTATACTTTATGCTATACTATGACATGATATTTGAGTACAAGGTGACAAGATCATGGTGATATGGAGGAAGTTGTTTGTTGTTTCATTGACACAATATACTAGTTTTCCAACATACTTTTATTTGCATTCCAGATAGTTTTATGGTGACCTGATCTAAATTTGTAATAATTGAAATATGAATTACTGAATGTGTTTTATTTGCAGCATAGTAGTATACTTTACTATACTATGACATGATATTTGAGTACAGGGTGACAAGATCATGGTGAATATGAAGGAAGTTGTTTGTTGTTTCATTGACACATTAACTAGTTCTCCAACATACTTTTATTTGCATTCCAGATAGTTTTATGGTGACCTGATCTAAATTTGTAATGGTTGAAATATGAATTACTGAATGTGTTTTATTTACAGCATAGTAGTATACTTTATGCTATACTATGACATGATATTTGAGTATAGGGTGACAGGATCATGGTGAATATGGATGAAGTTGTTTCTTGTTTCATTGACACAACATACTAGTTTTCCAACATACTTTTATTTGCATTCCATATAGTTTTATGGTGACCTGATCTAAATTTGTAATGGTTGAAATATGAATTACTGAATGTGTTTTATTTGTAGCATAGTAGTATACTTTATGCTATACTATGACAAGATATTTGAGTACAGGGTGACAGGATCATAGTGAATATGGAGGAAGTTGTTTGTTGTTTCATTGACACAACATACTAGTTTTCCAACATACTTTTATTTCCATTCCAGATAGTTTTATGGTGACCTGATCTAAATTATAGGGTGATAGGATAAAATGAAATAATGTATCTTAATTTGCTAATTCTCAAACCTCTTGTTATTGTAGATATGGGTATGGGAAGCTGTGCCAACATTTGGTCTCCAATTTGCATCAAAGTTGAGTGAATTTGCAATGCCTCGAGGTCTTCGTTGGTTTTCAGATGAAGCCCCTGAACATGGAGTGTTGGAGTTGTCTTTGGCTGATCATACACATGTGGTTAAGCCCATTCTTATTCCCGATGAGGATGAGGTGGATAAGCTGTCCGACTGCTACTATGTTGTTGAAAATGATGACCCGCATTTTGACAAGATTGTGAAGGAAGCAATGAAGAGTTTGAAAAAGAAGGGGAAAGGGAAGCAAGGAAAAGATGGAGCGAGCTCGAGTAATGCATATGTGCAGTCATCAGAGGTGATAAGTCAGATGTTCAGAATGATGAAGAGGATGGAAAAAGGAGTGCTTGCCAGGATGGGAAGGCTGGAAAAGAGGGTATCAAAGGAGGCAGAGGTGCCTAAGCTCAAGAGTAATGGGAAATCAAAGAATTATTCATATGAGGATGATTTTGAATCCTATGGTGAGTCTGATGAGGAAGAGGAGGAAGTTTATAAGGATGACCAGGAAATAGAGGATGAGGAGGTGGAGGATAAGAAGGTTGAGGGTGGTTTATTTGAGAGTGATGAGGTTAAGAGTGAGGATAATGATGATGATGATGATGGTGATAATGATGAATTTGGTGATGGTGATGAGGGTAATGACAATGAAGAACTTCGCCAGGGTGGTGACAAACCAAAGGAGGAGGACAAGGTAGAAGGTGGGGTTGCAAGTCGTGATGATGAGGAAGTTTCTGATGAGGATAATGAAGTTGGTGATAATGAGAGTGATGGTGAGGAACTTTCTGATGAGGATAATGAAGTTGGTGATAATGAGAGTGATGGTGAGGGTGGTGACAAAGAGGTTGAGGTTCAGGAGGCTGAGGTGGAGAAGGTAGAGGTTGAGGTTCAGGAGACTGATGTGGAGAAGGTGGAGGCTGAAGGCAAAGAGGTATGAATATGCTTATATGAAAATTATCATATTATCATCACTACTATGACATTATTATTTGTACGAGGTGACAAGATTTCTAATGTGTGATGGAAGTTTTTATGTTTTACAAGAAAAGTCTGGCATGGTGACATGATTTGTACTCATGTATGACATGGTTATTATGATTGCAGAATTTTGATAATTCCATTGAGGGTAACAATGATGTTCAGGGTGCGTATGGTGTTATGGCCATTGTCAAAGACATAAATGAAAATGCTGGCGTTGGTGAAAAGGACCAGGAACATGATTTTACTAACGACATTGAAGGAGCACCGGAGGCTACCCAGCATGAGCTAACCCCAACAGAGGTTGAGGAAAGAGAGGAACCTCTTTCAGTGCTAGCCGTTGTGGTTGCTTCATCCAGCAAGGCGAAACCCAAAAATAAACGAAAGCAACATCTCCAACCGAAGAGGGTTCTTCCTAGTCGTATGGTGAAGCCATCCTCCAAAAAACTAACACCTTACACAAATGAGAAAAAGGGGAAAACTGTGAAGAAGATAACCAAGAATTCACAGGTGAAGGAGATGACTGCTTTGCTGAACTGGATGAATGATGAAAGGTTAGTATCTCACGGATTTAATAATGTTCAACTATCTTTCATGGATTTAATTACGCCTTCTTTATTTTTCAGCTCTGAGCCAAGAGTTGGACTGTGTGGTCAAGAGATGGACAAGGACTGGTTTGGCCTAATACTGGAACCAAAAGCTTGGTTGGAAGATGGTGTAAGCTATTTACTTATAATGTCAAATTAGTTTACTGTTAGGATTTGTTGCAATGCCTGACATGATGAATTATATTTTTTGAAGCAAATCGATGAAGTTTGTTGTTATATCCGTAAGGCACTTTTGGAGTCCGAAGTTAAAAGCAAGGCCACAATATTGGATGTTTTTTGGCCTGTTGATTATACGGATGCATATAGATACTATGTCCGAAATAATAGTACTGTTCCACCTGCATCTGAATGTGCACTTGAATACTTTAGGGGAGATCGGCCTAAACCTTATGGGTCCAGTTAGGATGATCTGGACTTCATTTATGTCCCCCTCAACATCGATAACATGCATTGGGTGGCTGTAGAGATCGATCTGCAGCAATGGTAGGCAAATGTATATGATTGTAATGTGGATTTGAACACTAACTTGGGCGTAGAGACCTGACTGCATGGAGTTTGTCGGTTTCTTCCTCACTTCATGACACAGTACCCGCCGCTTGCCAAGAAATTTGAACATTGAGGTACTCAAGAGATTAAATTTGAGAGAATTTAAGGACTAAAGCAGAACAAGCGTGGGTAAGTCGAAATATCAATCCCCTTACCAATTTTATTATATACTTGATCTAAGTAACTTTATTGCATTTTGTGTTCGTAGTCATGATTGTGGGATATACACTCTGAAACACATGGAGTTGCTCAGTACTGGTTGGAAAAATCTTGACGTTGTGGCAGACAAATTTATTGACGGCTTCAGGAGCGACATGGCTCACAGCGTGTTTGACGGGGTATGGAGGTCGAGCCTAAGGAACTCCATAGTTTAAATTGGATAATTGGATGTTCTTTTTGGGGTTTGGATGGCATTTGCTTAGATTACGTACAATTGGATGTTTTCGATGACATTTGTTTAGATTACATACAATGTTACGATAACTTGTTTAGATTACATACAATGGCAGTTATGTGCGTGTAGGTTAAATGGCAGTTAAATGGAAGTTAAATGGCATTCGAATGACAGTTGTGTCAAATAATATAGGGACAATAACTGACTTCATAATATACATATTAAGAATTAGCATGACAAGATGAATCTAAGAGGGATATGGGATACACAACTAACTGTAACAGGGTATCAGCTCTACTAACTCCTTTTTTGAGAAGAGACAATAAAAAACTCTAAACCGTCATGAAATTAGCAGTAACTGCCCACCAACTCCAATTTACGCTGATTAGACAGGATATCAGTGACATGACAAGATATTAACACAAGTAATTAAATTAAGAATATATTAGAGCACCCTCATAAATGTATCCGTAACTGCCACCAACCCAAAAACCTCTTTATATACCCCCTCATACGAAGTCATATTTCCTCATCCACAATCCAGGCAAACATCTTCCACCTTACCCTAAACACCAAATTCCCTACGCTTCTTTCGTTTCCATGGCTGATCAGCCTAACGATCATAGGGTGTTTGCAACTGTCCATACCGGAGGGAGAATCATCCCTTCAAGGGGAGCAATGGCCATGATTTCGACCCATTACTACCAAGGCGGGATGACCCAAAACTGGAGTTCGTTGGCTGAAATGGTACAAGATATTTGGTGGCTGATCAACCAACTGTATCAGTTTAACAATTATGAATGGGACACTACGTACTTCTTCGAAGTTGTGCCCCCCGATGGCGGCACTCGTACCTTGAGGGCCTTACAGAACCGCAAAGACGCGGTCGTCCTTGCCGCCCAAGGTAGAACCGTGGCCTTCATAAACATATATGTCGTCATCGGAGATGTTGTTGAAGAACTTCCGCAGCGCGACGACCCATATTCATCTATCTCCTCCGCATCAATGTTTATGTAATATTTAGTATTTGATTAAGTAATGTAGTGTAGGGACTATGTAATTTAGTGTAGTATTTAGTAGGTTATGAAGTCTGTTATTGTATGAATGTATAATGTCAAGTAGGAACATGATAATGTCATATAGTGACTATATATTGTCAGGTAAATGTCAGATTGCCAAATGAAGCATGTTATGTAATTCTATTTTATATAATATAGTATGTTATGGTAATGTCGCATGAAATAGTACTTTATGACATGAAAGACGACAGGCCAAAACAATTAGTATGACAGGCCCAAAAAATGCCATATTCGGCCCAATTTCTGATCGGTTCCTTAGAGCACACAATGCCATATTAGGGCCAATTTCGACCGGTTTAATAATTATATTAAGAACTTGTTATGAACCCGGTTTAACAGACTATTATATATACAATTTCTGAGCGGTTCCTTGACTTCATTTCATCTATCTCAATTTGGGTAAGTTTTCTAGGGTTTGTCGGGATTGAACAACCGAAATCAAATTGACCCCATTTGGAGAGAGTTCAACCACAATCAACACCAGTTCACTCACGAAAAAGGAAGTCCAGGTATTATTATACATTTAGCATGGTTATTTTTAAATTGTTTCGAAAAGTTTACCATATTGCATCAAAGTCCTCTTCTGTCTGGTGCTGTTAACAGGATGCCGAACAATGTGATTGATATCAGCTCTGAATCCCATTGTGAAGAAGACACCAGTTACAGCAGTTGGAGTACTGGAGAGTACAAAAGTGGCGACCACCCAATTATTCTTGAAGATGATGGAGATGTTGATGATGATGTTGGAGCTGTTGCAGCTGAGCCACCATCAACAATACGATAGGCCCAAGCTTTTGCATGTGACAAGATTAATAGTTTCATTGTTTTAATGAAACAAACCAATGTCTAGGGTGACTATCGTCTGGTAGGATTACTTAACCTTATAATGTAAATGTGTGATAAAGATTACTTCATAATATCAACTTACAATGCACTTACTGCTATGCTGGGTGTCCCGAGCAAACATGCTATCAAATTCTTGAGTGCTGCAAGAATCACTGAAGTCATCCTGAATTGTGGTATGGCTGCGTGGCCCGTGTCTGTCGCAAAAAGTGGGAATCGCTACAGATTTGGAACAGGCTGGAGGCAATTTGTAATTGACAATGAATTGGAGATGAACGATGCATGTGTATTTGAAATAGTGAGGCGCCGCAATGTTATATACAACGTTACCATATTCAGAGATTTATTTTGAAATTGAAGAATGTAACTCTATCGTGATGCTTTTGTTGGTTTAAAGTAGTTGTGTTGAACATCGTATTAGTGTTAATGCATGTGAGTGTCGTGAAGATATAATGTCATGTAGTGACTATGTAATGTCACGTAAATGTAGTGATTTTAAGAAGCATGTTATGTATGGCCGAGGATGGATTATGTTTTTCCTGTGTGTTATTCAGATGCCACTCATGTAGGTCCGTTGGTTATTTGAAAGCATATTGAATATGTCATGATAAATATGGAAGAATAACAAGTGGGGTCAAGGGATAGGTACAGAATGGAGTGAAACTTCTGTCATATGAATTTAACCAAAAGTAGTCAATATTAACAATGTCAGGGTATAAATATAGTCATGATAGGATAATGTTACATTAACTAACCGCATATTAACAAAATACATATCATTTATACGAAAAGTAATATGAGTGGTAAGAGATCCTTCAAGAGTTTGGATCTCTTAATACACATATTAACAAAATACATAATTCAAGAGGTAACACGGGTTGCTCACATATTAACAAAATAGATAATTGAAGAGGTAGCACAATTAACGGCATCATGGGCCGGCTGAGGGGTTAGGACAGTTTCGTGAGTTATGGCCGACAATGCCACAACTTCCACACCTTCTCCTCGGTCCCCTATATTCTCCCCGTGACGGGATTCTTTTCTTCCTTGGTCTTCCTGATTTCCTTCTAACATCCGGGGGCAAACATGCTCTATTCAAGACCGTGTCAGGAACTTCCCAACGCTCAAATGCAAGAACCGGATATATAGTTTCCTTGTAAACTTCCTTCCACATTTCAGCATTAAAGAGGGGATGAACAAGAGTGACAAGATCCACACCACAATCCTTCGCATCCGCTATTGCATGCGCACAAGGAATTTGGTAAACTTTGAAGATGTTGCAGTAGCAGGTTCGAGCATGCAGATTTACCAAGAGTGTAGTTCCATTGGCATGCACTTGAAACTCATATTGATTTAGCCTACTCACAACCATTGTCAACGATTTCAAATAATTACCTTCTAGTTCACGGCAAACTGTCGGGGTCAGAAACATCAGAATGTCGCTCTCCCTTCAATCTCCTATCACAAAATCACTGACTCATGACATTCAATATACCATCAAGCAACCCAATCAACGGCATTCGACGCGGGCCCATTAAGCGACTATTAACGGATTCCGCATTGTTGGACGTCATAATGTTGAATATGTTTGCGGGCATATGCGACCTTGTCCACACTTCAAATCCAACACCCCTGAGGTAGGTACCACCTTTTGGAGACTGGTTGCAAAGTCTTGCAAATTCACGATTGAAGTCCTGTTTGGTGTACGCTTGATTTGCCTTTTGGTACAGAATCCACAAGTCATTTCTTTTAAACCTCGTCTTCACGTTACTCCATAGGTGAAGTGTGCAACAACCATGTTTTGCGAAGATATAGCGCTCTCTTAAACCTTTGTATATGCTTCCATGACGGTCCGACACAAATACGAGGTCATGATCGTCGGCAACAACAGAGCATAGGTGTCGGAAGAATTATGACCATGAACTGTCATTCTCGCTGTCAACAACAGCAAAAGCCACTGGATATATTTGTCTGTTTCCGTCTTGTGCCACTGTAACTAGAAGTGTGCCTCTGTACTTTAATCCTAGATGGGTACCATCCACAGTTATGACCTGCAATAGTTTTCACTCAGCTTTACAAAGTGACATATGCTACAATGTACTGTATCAATTTGACAATAGCATCGTGGAACGTGACAAAACTGAAATATACCTTTCTTAAAAACTGCATTCCATTGCGTCAATCACCCAAGCTGATGAAACAATACTTGAATCGACGATTAGAATCTACTTCAACATCTGTGGCTGTCCCTGTATTCATCCTTTCGGGCATGTACATGTATCCATGAATCCTATTGTAGCTTTCTTCAACTATGCCTCTTATCCTGTCAATGGCGGTTAAACGTGCTCTGTTTGCCTAGTCGTAACCAACTACCACTCCCATCTTCTTCATGATGTCTTGAATTTCGGCAGCACGAGGTCCAGTACATGTACCGGTTGTGTTAAAGCTGTAACAGGATTGTATATGTAACATGCTAAGGTTAGTTCATATACATGCTCATAAATATATATGATCGTACTGACAGGATTGTTTATTTACCTTGACATAATATGGTCAGCAATTACGCTTGAACTTGCATGTCTGTGGTGGTTATGCTTTAGCTTCATGCCACATGTATGCTGTTACTTCAAACAATCCTGTGCTGCCAAGAGGGGTCCCACGACAAAAAAATGTGCAACTAGGATCAATGCACCTTACCACATATAACTTCTTATCAGACTTCTGGACTTGCATCTGGAAGCGCCTCTGTAATACCATCAAGGATAAACGATCCTTAAGATCCTTCTTGCAATTGAAATGCTCTCCAACTTTTATTTCCAAATTATTGCCGCTCACCCCATTATCCTCCATTGGCTCATCCAATTGCCTTTTACTAAACCGTTTGCTACGATAGTACTCGGCTTCAATCTCTTGTAGAACTTCCTCATCAATGTCTATGAATAAGTTGTCGACTTCATTAGTGTCATCCAACAATGTCCCTTCTTCAACATCTTCCTCAACATCATCCTCAAAGTCATCCCAATCAAAATCTCGCCCAACGTCTTCCCCATAATCACTCTCAATGTCAATACATTCATGTATTCTTTTCGTTCATGTGGAAAGCCTTGTTTCTCTCCCATCAGTTTCCGAGTCTGTCTCAGATTGGCTCACCAAGTCAACTATTTGTACTTCCCCATTGTTTACACGGCAAATTTTTGGTTTCAGTTCATACATGTCACAATCAACTATATTCAGTATAACTTCAGTGGGACAATTGTCGCTTACCATATTGCTCTTGTCGGATTTGGTACCATTTCTGCTTGGATGGCAACCTACCACAACCTCGGCCTCTTGAGTTTGTGTTAACGGTGGCGGAGTCAGACACACTGTGATGTCCTCGTCATCACTTCTACTTGGATGACCAGCCATCACAACCTCGGCCTCTGGCTATTTGTTTCCCTTCTTTTTCATACTCGCATATAACTCGATAGGCCAAATGTTATCTTGTGATTGCAAGTTCAAAAATTTGAACGCATCAAGGTCCTCGTCATCTTTGACATCGATTGGTTGTGGCAGTGGTTTCCACGGTGACAGATATTTTATCTCCATTTCATCTATCTCGTCAATGCATTTAATCTTCTCAGCCAACTTTTTCCTCAGATTTGAGTAATTTATATCTGCATACAAAAGAAGTCCTGTTGTCGTTGTGATCCCATCAAAAACCCACTTGTTTCCCTTACATGTCCATTCACCACCTGTTTTCAGAGTCAAGTAGTATGCTCTTGAACCTGTTATACGAACAAAAAGCAAACACAAGTTCAATACTTTATGCCAAACGTTGACAGTATGACCACTACCCTAACACCGACATTAAAAGGTTTTCAAGCCATAATAAAGGGTTTTCAGGCTGGCAATTTTGATAATTCTATTTATGGTAGTTTCATTTGTAGGGAAAACAAATATTCTAGAATCAAGGATAAACGGGAGTTAAAGTTGGTGTAATGCTCAACAAGAAGCTGAAAGGTTGTTCTCTCGTTTAGGGAACCACAAAAGAATGTCTTGTAAAGAAGAATATGAATGTGAAAGTCAAAACTCACCCATTATTAAATTTCTTCTATTCCAAAGACATTGAAGACGCTGCACAATCTTTTTTGAAGATTTGTGGATTTAAGGTCTTGTGGTGTTACGGTGGCTTTGTGCAGGTTTACATGTTGGGTTCTGCTTGGATGACAACCTAACACATGGGTAAAGGGGTAGAAATTGGAGGAAAACTTGTTAACTTTTAGAGGGAAAACAAAGGTTAAAAGATGGTGTGTACTACATTTTCAGAAGTCATATCATGTAAATAGTTATGAAGCAATATTCAATAGAGAATGACATGCCCAAAAATTGAACAAAAAAACCTAAATAAACCTAAGCGGGGACTCCCGACCATGTTCCTTCTCATTTTGACTCAACAATCCCTAAACCCTCTCTGTTCGTTTCGCATTGGGTAGCAAAGATCCTTCATTGCTGCGCCAAACTTGAAGGTAACCCTCTTTGTTTATTGTGTGGTTTTCATACTGGATCAATAAGCAAGCATGTATCACTGAGTTTTTGGCTGGAAATCTTTCTTTGTTTCTGCAGTACTCGAGCACAATGTCATCCAGCAACACCTCAAGTTATCAAAGCGGGGACCTCCGAAAATATGAACATCCACCTACATCTCCTACACCTTCTCAAATAGAGGAGAAGTTGCAAGAAGAGTTAGACATGTTGCTAACGAATAGCCCACGTTCCAACATGTTGGGTGAAATAATCACATGCCTACGTACTGAGATACATGAACTTGGACAAAGAATTATGGAACTCAATACAAATGAGATGCAATTCGATCATGCAATTTGGCGACTAAATGCAAGGGTGGCAGAACATGAAGCTGAAAACAAGACACTACACTCCCAGGAAAACTTCAGGAACCATGTAATAATTCCTATTTCTGTGTTTGGTGCTGGTGTGATTCTAGGGATTAGTGCTTTCAGCATTTGTAATCGAGCATGTAGGCATGGTTGAGGATGAATTGACTATGAAGTATGTACCTCATGACTTTGGTTTTTTAATGTAAGAGGATGAATTTTATTTTCGAATAGTATTCGTAAGCATGGTTGATTCTACATGTCAGATTGCCAAATTATTAATGTCGATCTTCATGTAAGTTTTGCAAATTCAATCATAATGCCAGCACTACACACATAGACAATTACCTTACTAGAATAGTTGCCAACTTGATGCTATCATTACATTCCTAGAATATTGTAACGTGGGCTACCATTACATTTCTAAAAAAAAAGGATAGTTGTCAACTGGATGCTATCATTACATTACTAGAATCACAACTGCCTACTGTCAACCTCCTCCTTCACGTGGAATGCACAGCTGATCAGTGCTACTTTATAGTGTTTATCTAGGAGTTGTTACCGGTGTTTTAAGTACCATTTGGATGAGTTTAGAGCAAAATTGTGGAGATTGGAGTTGAGTAGTAGAAGTGTAGATATGGTGGTTTAGAGGAGCTTAAAAGAAGACATTAAGAAGATGAGAAGAAAGCCACAAGAGAAGACGAAGGAAGACCGAAGAGGCGGAGAAGAGACGGAGCAATGAAGAGAGCAACAACGCGAGAATCCGCGGTCGCGGAATTCTGTAGCCACGATCGCGGAAAAGTCGAGAGTAGCGAAGATCAAAAATGTATTTTCCGCGGTCGCGGAAATTTCTTCGCGGTTGCGGAAATCCCATCATCAGCGCGCCGAGTTTCTTTCGTCCGAAGTTTTACTTTTATTTTATTTTATTTCGATTATTTTATTTCCTTTTAGGTTATGTTTGTTATCTTTTAGCATTAGGTTTTGGAGTTAGGCTATTTAAACATAGTTCCTAGAGCCTCTTTGGATCATCTTAGAATTCAGACTAAGATCTAGTTTTACATTCAGCATCGTTTTTCCCTTTTTGTTTTCGTTTCAAGACTATGAAGAACTAAGCAACTTTTGCTTAGTCCGACGATTGAAGCCTTCATTTGATATATGATTGTGAGGTTATAATTCTATTCCTATTCCTTTGGATTATATCTTTTCTCTTGAGCTTATTCCTATTGATTCTTATTGATTTGACTGGATTTATCACCTAGTTGATATTAGTAATTGTCTATTGCTAGGGTTTGGATATTTCGAGTTGAAATCCCTTATCTTGTGTAGCAACCATGATATTCTAGGACTAGTTGGACTAGTTTATTATGAAAGAGAATTGATTATGTGTTAAATGCTACGAGTTGTGGTGTTGCATGTATCCTGGTTAATTCCTATGCTTCCTGCTGCTATTGTTCTAAATCTTGATAGTTTCTCGTGCGTTCGATAGTTAGGGTTGTCAGGACTAGTTGGACTGGTAACTAATTCAGAATAGGGACATGAATAATCATAGAAAGGAATAGAGATAATCTAGGACCAATCAATCAAATGAATGGTGGATATTTGTCTGGCTAAGTGTTTTTTCCCAATTGATTACAACCTTTGTTTTAGTTTATTTTGCAATCAAACAACCAACAAACCCCCCTTTGTTACTTTGACATACACTTGTGCACTAAGAAAGATAACTCCTCCCTGTGGAATTCGACCCTTGCTTGCCTATTCTACTAAGTTAGGTTTTTAAGGATTTACTTTGATTGGGCATCACGACTTTAGCCCCTGTCAAATTGGCGCCGTTGCCGGGGAGGCAAGTTTTGATTTTTCTTTTTGTGTGTTTGTGTGTCAATTTTTGTGTGAACCTATCTTATGGTCCACACTTGTGCTACTAACTCTTCTCTTCTTGCTTGTGATACAGAAATTGAGAGAACCCTTTCCAAGAACCGCAAGACAAACAGAGTTTTGTGTTTTGATAACCCGTGCTTTGAGATGGCTGACGAAGCACATATGTTGAGGCAATTGACTGCCCCTAATCTGCAACAGCAACCGCTGGTTGTGCATTTCCCTGAGCTGGCAGATGGCGTAAACTTCAAGCTGAAGTCTGGGTTAATCCACTTACTCCCGCACTTCCATGGGATGAGTGGAGAAAACCCCAACAAACATCTTTCGGAGTTCCATGCCGTCTGCACCAGCATGAATCCAAAAGGCGTGACTGAGGACCAGATCAAGCTGAGGGCCTTTCCTTTTTCGCTAAAGGATGCGGCCAATGGTTGGTTCTACTATTTAGCTCCAGGAAGCATAGACACATGTGCTAAGATGACGAAAGCCTTCCTAGAGAAGTACTTCCCTGCGACAAAGCTCAACAGCCTGAAGAGGAGCATCAACAACATTGAACAGCAGACTGCTGAGTCGTTGTACGAGTACTACGAGAGGTTCAAGAGGCTGACTTCTAGCTGCCCCTACCATGGGTATTCAGACCAAGACCTCGTACTTTATTTGTACGGTGGACTTCTTGACGAGGAGCGTCGAATGGTGAATGTAGCCTGCGGAGGAAACATCTTGAACAAGACGCCAGCTGAAGCGTATGAAGTCTTCTTTGAGCTATATGAGGGCTCAAGACAATTCAATAAGAGGGCGGGCGCCCAAACAGTCAAGGCTACAGACTCTCAGCCCAATGCTTCAATACTTTATGAGATGAAAGAGATGATGAGGAGGTGCATGATGAAGGGTGGCCCGCATCAAGTCAAGTATTGTGGGATATGGTATGACACGATGCATCTGACCGATGCATGTATCATGCTGCAGGAGCCCACTGCTGAGGTGAATGCTATTGGAGGTTACGGCCCTTCAAGGCCAAGATATGATCCGTACTCCAACACGTACAATCCAGGGTGGAGAGATCACCCAAATCTGAGATACGGAAATCAGCAGAGTACTCCTCAAGGCCAGGATAATCAAGAGTATCAACAGAGGCCTCCACAATTTCTACCGCGCCCACAACAATATCAGCAGCCTAGGGGTCAACAACAACAATTTCGAGCCCCATATGACCAAAGACCCTAAGGCCAGAGCTCCAGTTCATCCATGTCCATTGATGACATGATCCGGACCCTCACCCATAGCGTATCAACGTTGGCAAGCACTACAGCCCAACAAATTTAGTCCATCGCCCAAAGCGTATCAATGTTGGGACATACCATGGTCCAACAAAATCAAGATATGCGGTCAAGTATTCAGAACTTGGAGAAGCAAGTGGGGCAAATCTCTATCGCAGTGAGTAAATTGGAAGCCCGGTACTCGGGAAAACTACCATCTCAAACGGTAGTAAACCCGAGGGAGAACGTATGCGCCATGACGCTAAGGAGCGGAGCACAAGTGGATGATGGTCGAGCTCAACAGAAGGTTTTCTGCGACCGTGGAGAAGAAAGCCATGACCGCGGATTTGCTCCTGAAAAAGAAGGGAAAATCGGCGAATTTCCGCGACCGTGGACAAAAATCCGCGATCGCGGAAAAGTTGCTGTAGAAGAGGAATTGCTCGATGAATTTCCGCGACCGTGGACAGATTTCCGTGATCACGGAAATGTTCATGGCGATGGAGAATTAATCAAAGATTTCCGCGACCGCGGAGAGGAAGTCCGTGATCGCGGAAAAGTCCCTGGAGCCCCATACGATTCCGAAGCTATCCACGATGAGTACGTGCGCCCCAACTTCCCTCCGCTCAGTTCGTTAAAGCCTCCCGCTCCCTTTCCCGAGGCGTTGAAGGACACCAGAAAGGTGGAGAACGACAATGAGTTATTTGAGACCTTCAGCAACTGCGAGGTAAATATTCCTTTGCTCAAACTTGTCAACAACATTCCTCGCTATGCAAAATTCTTGAAGGAGCTGTGCAAAATAAAAAGGAAGAAAGCGGTTAAGGAGAAAAAGAAGGTCCAAGTCAATGAGAATGTATCCGCTATAATGCAAAAGCGGTTGCCCAAGAAGCGCAGTGATCCGGACATGTTCACTATTCCCTGCAAGATAGGTGGCACCATGTTTGAAAACGTTATGCTAGATTTGGGCGCTTCTATCAACATTTTGCCTCTCTCGTTGTATGAGTCTTTAGAGGTCGGGCCATTAGAGAAGACAAGGATTGTGATCCAGCTAGCGGACAATTCCTATGTGTATCCAAAAGGAGTGGTGCAGGATGTGCTGGTGGAAGTTGACAAGTTAATCTTCCCTGCGGACTTCTTTGTGATGGATACGGGGCAAGATAAACACGCAGCCCATGTGATGCTAGGAAGGCCGTTCATGAACACGGTATGTACGAAGATTGATGTGAGCAACGGTTCACTCACAATGGAATTTGACGGGGTGAGGGTCGAATTCAGCATGACGATTCAAAGAGACACCCTCCTGATGGTAACCTCGAGTGTTCAATTGATGTAAGTAACCCAAGTTGAGTGGGAGAGCACCAAGTCGAGCCACGACAATAACTAAGGCGCTGCTCGGGAGGCAACCCGAGGTATGAAATTCTTTTCTTGTCTTTTCCTTTCTAGTCTTTATTATTATGGTTTCTGTTTTGTTTTGTTTTGTTTTTGTTTTAGACTAACCTGCAGGTAGGAGACCCGAGCAAAGTGAAGACGGTGTTTCTCACACCAGAAATTTTTCCGCGGTCGCGGAAATATCACTGTAAGTCTCCTCAACCTGAAAAAAAATAAAATAAAAAATAAAAAAAATGATAAAAAAAAAATTGTACCGGAGGCCAGCTGTCCGAGTTCTACATGGAGAGATGGTGCGCATCATGCTGCCAAGGAGGAGACATTCGCCCCACATTTTTATTTGGCACCGATGATGGCCCAACATTCGACAATTGAGGAGGAGGAACACCAGAGCCCACACCACGATTACATTTGGGCTCCATTTTTGTGTTCATTGAAGGACGTGTAGCCCCGACTCTTTGATATACCACTATACCCTACAATGGATCTATTTGGTTGCACGGTAGAGTTTGAGTTTGAAGACCGGCGCCACACCAGCGACATGTGCTTATATTGATATACCGCCAGCAACAACTTCCGTGTCCAAGCCAACTCGGCGACGATTGTGAGTTATTTTTTGCATTTCCCTGTGCTTCAATCTTTTTTGTCTTTCATTGAGGACAATGCAATGTTTAAGCATGGGGGAGTGTTCTATACTTGCTAGTCGTTTGAGGAGAAAAGAAAAAATAATGAAAAATAGAAAAAGTCAAAAAAACTGAGAAAAAGACAAAAATAGAAATCCTGAGATAAGTCGAAAACCTGAAAGGGCGGCTTAGGTAATAAACATGTGGCTTGTATCAACATTAGGCTGGGGTAATAATTGGTCAAGAGTGATGTGAGTTTTATGTGAGCCCATCTATTAAAAAATGAAATGAGTGGCTTGGTGAAAACCCGAAAGGGCGCCTTGGCAAAATGAGTGAAAAGAAGAAGAGTGATTATTAGGATTCCTCATTTTTCCTGGCGTGGTGACATAAGAAGAGGTGATATAAGGAGGATTCGGGTAGGTCACTCTGGGAGGCATAAGAAGATAGATGGAGGCTAGGATTAGATGTTTATTCACTCTATGGTGTTCGAGATAAGCTTGGGGGAAGTGTTCTGCTTTCCTTTAAGCTTATATGTTTTATGTGTTGTGCTTATTGTGTTGGTGCTTGGGAGATTCATGTTTAGGTGCAGTTCTTAGTGGAGATGGTTTTTCTGTGCTTCCTGAGACCTTGGATATTTGATTGGAGGAGTAGGTTTATATTAGCTTACTCGAGGACGAGTAAGGTTTAAGCATGGGGGAATTTGATCAGTGCTACTTTGTAGTGTTTATCTAGGAGTTGTTACCGGTATTTTGGGTACACCATTTGGATGAGTTTAGAGCACAATTGTGGAGATTGGAGTTGAGTAGTAGAAGTGTAGATATGGTGGTTTGGAGGAGCTTAAAAGAAGACATTAAGAAGATGAGAAGAAAGCCACAAGAGAAGACGAAGGAAGACCGAAGAGGCCGAGAAGAGACGGAGCAATGAAGAGAGCAACAACGCGAGAATCCGCGGTCGCGGAATTCTGTAGCTGAGGTCGCGGAAAAGTCGAGAGCAACAAAGATAAAAAATGTATTTTCCGCGGTCGCGGAAATCCCATCATCAGCGCGCCGAGTTTCTTTCGTCCGAAGTTCCGAAGTTCCGAAGTTTTGTAACACCCCTAAAACTTAACCCTTTTGGAAAGGTATTACCGCCAGTGACCCCAGTGTTCCTTACCGAGATCACCCAAGGCTTTACCAAATAAATACAATTTATGAAATGCAATTGATACATAAAGATCAAGCATTAAATTCCAAAACATAACATTGTCAAGGAAATAAGAGTTACGGGATTACAACCCAATCCCGAATAGGTCAAAACATAGTTTAAACCAAACACAGCGGAAGACTAAGAAAGTATTTTACAATCGGAGTTATTGTCCAAAAGATCATAACCTGATTAAAGAAATAATTAAAACATTCAAAAACCACCGCCGACTCCATAGTCCTTCTAATCTTCTGAGCTACTTCATAACTGATGTGCCGAATCAAACGGATGACACCAGCCAACCATGCAAGGGAAAAATATTGGTTGGTTAGTCTAAATGAATAGACTAGCAAGGGTAAAAAGCAGACTGGTTCGAAGCAGTCATATTAGGTTAGACTCACCGCTTCTCGGATAATAACCGATAACGGTAGTCAACCATCATATTCCTACTGGAATAAACAAGAGATATGCACAAGAGAAGATTCTAGAAGACTGAATCTTCACAGAAATCAACTCGAAAAGAGACTCCAAGAGAAATGAGTCTTTAAGGAAGTATGACAAATCTGGAAAGTTACAGAATCATTCAACAATGATTTAAAACTGACTGAGATGCTTCGGTTCACGACCAACCTCATCGCCTACAGCGAATCCAGATTGGAAAGAGAACGTACTACATTCAAGTCAAGACGAGTTTTCCTAGCTGCACTGAACTTAGCTGCACTACTCGCCCAAGGTGTATTAATTATGTGTGTCAAGGTAGCACTTATCTGATTTATGTTTCAAAAACACACATCACGTTATAGACTTTTACATGTGTACCCCACCAATGGGACGACACATCTTAGTATACGTTTCGTCGAGAGTGACGTATACCGAAAGGTTTGTGACACCAGCTAAGTGTCCTGTCTCTACACACATGTGTAAGAGACCGATCATGATCATAGAATAGTACCAGATGGGGACGAGCCATCCCGTTACCAGATTATAAAGAAATGACTGGACAGAGTCCGAGTAACGTTCCTATCTAACAGTGCTAACTAAACAGGTACAACACCACAACATTTACAGGATAAATCCACATAAAGGCCTGAAAGGCGATCACAGATAATAGCGTTGTTCTAATAGATATACAACCTATTATATGATTTTCAAAACAGTTTATCAAAACCGTTTCCAGACAAACAGAATATTCATTCCAAATTAATTACTTAGATAAACTACTGATAATTAATGTAAATATGGAACGAAAGAGCAAGAGCGAACCGCCACTTGCCTTACTCCGCAGAATAGTCTAAAGACGTCACTGGATTCCGGGCTCGACACGGTATAGTTCCGACAGCACAACAACCTTCGAGTCG
This sequence comes from Rheum nobile, assembly GCA_027886185.1. Lineage (NCBI taxonomy): Eukaryota > Viridiplantae > Streptophyta > Magnoliopsida > Caryophyllales > Polygonaceae > Rheum > Rheum nobile. The sequence continues at coordinate 18,170,139 of WOAB01000568.1, forward strand.
ACCCATAAAAGGAACCCTAAGTTAGATCCGACATAAACAGTACGAATCTAAACACGGCGAAAGAACACAAAAGGAAAGACGCCACGACGACAACCGACCAAGCCAAAGCCACGAAGGCGTTCTGGGCACTGGCGGCGGTCGCTGTTCTTGGCGGCGGTCACCGTATTCATCACGGCCGTCGCCGTGAAGAACACGGCGGTCGCCGTGAAGAACTCAGACGACACAGAACGAGAGAAAACTCACCCCAAAACACGAGTGGTTTGGCCTCCTTCGACTTGCTTTGGCTTCTAACCTCCAAGGCTAACCAAAAGCTTTACAAAGGCACTCTGGAAACACCACTACAACACCGACGAAAGCTTCGAAAAATTCCGGCAAAGGCACAACTCCGGCGAGAGGCGAATTTGGCAGAGGTTTGGTGCTTGGATGGCTCAAAACCTCTCCCCCAGCACCTCCTTTTATAGCCAAAGTGTCTGAAGCGTTCAACCAAACCCTGAGACGCTGCCGAAAGCAAGATCGACGCCCTCGATTTCCGCCGGCGACCAACGGACAATGCACACTGGACAATCACGGCGGTCGCCGTTTTTGCCTGCGGCGGGCATGCGGCGGTCGCCGTCGTTAGGCCTGTCGCGGCCAGCTAGAAGCTGACACGCTGACATCTCGGGCCCAACCACGGCGGTCGCCGTTTCCCCCTTTTCCCGCCCATTCGGCTTTGAACGAGCTTGACGATAAACCGGGATAAAAATTATCGTACACGAACGACAATTAAACTCCAAGGCACTTTGTCTGTATATTATTTCACTGAGAAAAATATTACAGATACATAGCACATTACAGAATGTCTCAAGCTACCTGAATTAAATCCGACGTACACAACGGGTACCCAGGAAAATTCCATAATTCCCAAAATAACCTTACAAAAATACGGGGTATCAAATCTCCTCCCCCTTACAAGAAGTTTCAACCCCGAAACTTAGGTCGAGAATAACTCGGGAAAACGCCTGAGCATATCTGACTCGGTTTCCCACGTCTCCCAAGTAACTTCTTCGGTCCCTGACTTGGACCACAGCACTCGTACCAAAGGTACGATCTTGTTGCGCAAATGCTTCTCCCGACGCTCCAAAATGCGCACGAGCAACTCTTCATAAGTACCATTAGCTTGAATCTCGATGTCCTCGTAACTAAGTACATGAGACTCATCTGGTACATACTTTCTGAGTAAAGACACGTGGAACACATTATGCACCGGGTGAGCCGATGGTGGCAACGCCAAACGGTACGCTAGAGATCCCACTCTATCCAGAATCTCGAATGGTCCCACATAGCGAGGGTTAAGCTTCCCACGCTTACCAAATCTGAAAACTCCTTTGGATGGCGATACCTTGACAAAAACCTTGTCACCGACCTCGAACTCGACAGTCCTGCGCTTCCGATCTGCGTAGGACTTCTGTCGACTCTGAGCGGTCAACATTCTTTGTCTGATCAAAGCAATGTCTGAAGCCGTCCTTTCGACCAACTCTGGTCCAAGCAGAATTTTGTCGGCATTATCATCCCAACAAATCGGAGATCTGCATCTGCGACCATACAAATCTTCAAATGGAGCCATCTTGATTGTAGCATGCCAGCTATTGTTGTACGTGAACTCAATCAGACTCAAGCTGTCCTCCCAGCTAGTCGGACGATCGAGCACACAAGCTCTAAGCATATCCTCCAGAGTCTGGATGGTCTTTTCAGACTGGCCATCTGTCTGAGGATGAAACGTTGTACTGAACCTCAACTCGGTTCCCATAGCCTTATGAAGTTCCTTCCAGAATCTTGACATGAAATGGCCATCTCGGTCCGATACAATGGTCTTAGGAATGCCATGTAAGCGGACAATCTCCTTCTGGTAAACTTCGGCTAGCTTCTGGGTTTCCCATGTGGTCTTGATGGCTATGAAATGAGCACTCTTCGTAAGCCTATCCACAATTACCCAGATAGCATCTCTCTGACTTCGAGTCTTGGATAGCCCAGTGACGAAGTCCATGGAAATGTCCTCCCATTTCCATTCTGGCACGGGGAGAGGTAGCATCTCACCACCTGGCCTGCGGTGTTCGATCTTGACCTTCTGGCAAGTTAAGCACTTTGCCACAAAGTCTGCTACGTCCCACTTCATGTTTGGCCACCAAAACTTCTTCCTGAGATCCGTGTACATCTTGCTAGAGCCAGGATGCACAGAATAAGCAGATGAATGAGCTTCTCTCATCACCAACTGACGAAGACCTTCTGTGTCAGGCACACAGATCCGATCCTGAAACCAAAGTGATCCATCATTCTGAACCACAAAATTGGGAGCTTTCCCATCCATCACTTCACTGCTTAACTTTACCAAGATGATGTCATCGACTTGCTTTTCTTTGATTTGATCCAGCAGTGTAGCCTGAATCTCCATCATACTCAAGTACCCTCTACGCTGGTCATATAAGACTTCAATGTCGCATGACTCTTGGTTTAGCTTGGTCTGAGCAGTAAGTAGAGCAACCACAGTCTCGTGCGTTGTCTTCCGGCTTAGTGCATCAGCTGCTACATTAGCCTTGCCCGGATGATACAACAACTCCATGTCGTAGTCCTTGAGCAACTCTAGCCAGCGGCGTTGTCTCATATTTAACTCCTTCTGAGTAAATATATACTTGAGACTTTTGTGGTCAGTGAAGACTTGGCATCTTATGCCGTAGAGGTAATGCCTCCAAATCTTCAGCGCAAATACAACCGCTGCTAACTCAAGATCGTGGGTCGGATAGTTTTCTTCGTAAGTCTTGAGTTGTCTAGATGCGTAAGCAATGACTCTGCCCCTTTGCATCAAAACACAACCGAGACCACACTTGGAAGCATCACTATAGACCACATAATCGTCATTCCCCTCTGGAAGTGCTAACACGGGTGCCGAGGTCAACCGTCGCTTCAACTCCTGGAAACTGACCTCGCACTTGTCATTCCAGACAAACTTCTTGTGGACTTTGCGGAGTAGATTGGTCATAGGTAGAGCGATCTTTGAAAATCCTTCTACGAACCTTCTATAATACCCGGCAAGTCCAAGAAAACTGCGTACCTCCTTCACGCTCTGGGGCTGTGTCCAATTAGCCACCGCTTCTATCTTTTGGGGATCAACCATAACCCCATTTTTATTGATCACGTGACCTAAGAAAGCCACTTACTTTATCCAGAATTCACATTTAGACAATTTAGCATAAAGCTGATGTTGTCTAAGGATCGACAAGGAAATCCGTAGATGTTCCTCGTGGACTTCTTCATTTGGAGAATAGATCAAGATGTCGTCGATGAAAACTACCACGAACTTATCCAAGTACTGGTGAAAACATCGGTTCATCAAATCCATAAAGACAGCTGGAGCATTTGTAAGCCCAAAAGGCATCACTATGAACTCGTAATGACCATATCTGGTCCTAAACGCAGTTCTAGGAATGTCCTGCTCACGAATCCTGAGTTGATGATATCCAGATCTCAAGTCGATCTTGGAGAAAACCTTTGCTCCTTGCAACTGGTCCAACAAGTCATCAATCCTAGGCAAAGGATACTTGTTCTTGATCGTCACCTTGTTCAACTCTCGGTAGTCGATACAAAGTCAGAACGATCCGTCCTTCTTTTTGACGAATAAAACCGGGGCACCCCACGACGATGCACTCGGCCTGACATAACCTTTATCAAGAAGATCTTCAAGTTGATTCTTCAATTCTTGCATCTCAGCCGGAGCCATCCGATACGGTGATTTGGAAATCGGCGCCGTACCAGGCTCGAGATCAATTGAAAACTCTACGTCGCGGTTCGGGGGTAATCCAGGAATTTCTTCCGGAAAGACATCCGAAAATTCCCTAACTACAGGAATATCAAGAACCTCAGGTCCATCCCTCTCGGGCGAATCCAAGTAGCAAAGGTACCCGACACATCCTTGTCATAGTAGCTTAAACGCAGCCATCGCATTGATCAGCTTGCCGTTATCAGCGTCATTTCGACCTTTGAACTTGTACACGAATTGGCCCCCGAATGACACCGTCACCGTTCTTGAACTGAAGTCGATCACTGCCTTGTGACGCGTCAGCCAATCCATACCGAGAATAATGTCGTATGGAGCCATGGCTATGCAGATTAAATCTGCCTCGAATTCCTTACCCTGAATGGTAATCGGAAAGTCGGACAAATGCTTGGTTCCCACCAAACGTTCTCCATTAGGAAGATTAACGACGAAAGGGTCGCATGAATCATTGCACACTAAGTCTAACTTGCTAACACAGCTATCCGAAATAAAGGAATGCGTAGCACCAGAATCAAACAGAATGCACACCGAAGTAGAGTGAAGGTATAGAGTACCTTGAGCAATTGGAGCGTTGGGTCCATCTGCCTCACGCATCTCGTACAAGCGTTGGCCCTGACTTCCAGAAGCAGTTGGGGCCTTTCCCCTGTTCTGAGCAGTCGTCTGCACTGAAGGGCTAGGAGTCTCGGTAGGCTTAAACCTAGGTCGGTTGCTCTGATGAACTGACCCTTGCTGCGACTCTACTCCCTTCTGCTTCCCCTGCTTGCAGAACTTTTGCAGATGACCATCACGTCCACACCCAAAGCATGGCCTCCTCTCCTTCCGACACTCAGTGCTCTTGTGCCCAGCAGTACCGCAGTTATAACACTGAACTGTACTCCGGGTCTGCCCTGACTGCTGAGTCGATCCCCCTTGCGTCATCTCCGTCTTAGCTCGGCCGGACTTGGCGAAGTTAGACGGTGGCGCAGGGCGCTTAAAACCACCTCCCTGGTTCTGATTGTGCATCGACTTCTGTCAGTTGCGCCTCTTGGTCGACTCCTCGAGAGTTACCTCCAGCTTATAGGCACAATCCACATACTGCTCCAAGGTAGAGCATGTGTGGTGCACCATTAATGGCTTGATATCCGGGTTCATCCACTCGTGGAAGTACCAGATCTTTTGAGCCTCGCTGGTGATCTCGGCAGTGGCGTACTGTAGAAGATGGTTGAACTTAGATGCCAACTCGGTCACTCTCAGACCATCAGTCTGAGGGTACAAGAACTCTTTATGCTTCTCTTCTCTCATAGCACGAGAAAAAAAGCGATCAACCATCTTGGTCTTGAACATCGACCAAGTCAACACTGGGCTCTCAGCCAAACCAGTGCTCTCCCACCACTCGCTAGCCTCCTCCTTTAGCTGAAGAGACGCGATATGGACCTTCTCGGCCTCCGTACACTCCACGTTCCTGAACAACCTCTCCATATGGGAGAACCAATGAGTCACTGCCACTCGCTCCCCTTTCCCGTTATAGTAGTCGGGTCTCATGGAAGTAATGGTCTTAAGAGCGCGACCATAGCTGTCCCTCGCCCTAACGGCAGTCTCCTGAATCACAGGGTTTCTGGGTTCCACAACATCAGGAACCGCTGTGTGAGTAGGCACTTCTTGTGCTTGAGGCGCACTTGGTCTCAACACATCTGCAATTGCCTACATCACAATCCCACGGATCGCCTCAACAGCTGCAGCGTCAAACAGCGTCGGCGCCTGGGTCTGATCCTGACCTTCACGCCTCTGCTGGACGCGAGACTCAGACTCGTGTTCATCCTGAACACCTCTTCCTGCTGGCCTGGGATTTTGGCTAGTCCCAGCACCGGCTCGAGTCGAATTCCTCGTGCTTCTTGGGTTCACCATCTATTTACCGATCAAATTCCAAGCATTCAATACATTAATATTATGCAATTTACTTATGCAATATACCAACGTAAATAAATTACTCAGAATAGATCAACTTGGTATTTTATAGATGAACCTTCGAATTCTTACACAAGTTACACATAAGTTTATCATTCGAGCGTTTGGACAACACTGCTCGAAGATATAACTGTTTCTCAGAGTACTTGCCGCAATATTGAAATATTACACAAAGTACAACTTGGAATACTAATAAGCGAAACTACTACGATAGGCAATGCCACTCCTCCTCAAGGCGTTCCAAAATGTCTCCCATACGACTGGCTACTCGTGCATGGTCTCTTCGGGCTAGGCTCACCATCGAGATCTGGCGATGGGTTTCGCACCCTGCTTGACCCTGAAGCACATAGTCCTAGCTCAGTCATGGTAAAGTATGGGTCGTCCATGACTGGTCCTCCTATTCCAGCCCTCCTTTGAGTACTGGCGATCAGCTCATCCCTCTGACGCTGCTGTTCTGCGGAGATTACCTCGCTCTGGCGGAGAATCTCCTGCAGCTCGGATTCCGACCTCCATCTCCTTGGAGTAGGGATAGGCTGAGATTCCCTGTCACTTCTCCCAATACCGTACTCGGTATACAGTGCCTCCCAATCAGCTTCTGATATGGGTGCGTACTCTGACACTGGTGACAATCCTGTACCGGGCTCCTGAATCTGCCCTCCAAGGTCCAACTCTGGATCCTCTTCTGGATCATCCTCTATGGGATCCTCATCCTCGGGATCATCCTCGATGGGATCCTCATCCTCGGGATCATCCTCGATGGGATCCTCATCCTCGGAATCATCCTCGATCATATCCTCGTCCTCGACAGGATCTACCTTCAGCATCTCCTCTTCCTCGTCTTCGTACTCGATCTCCTCTGGAATTGGTCCCAGCAGAAAGTCGTCTTGGTAAACCCCTTGTTCGTACCTTAATAACTCATCTTTCTGCTCCCATTCCCGTACTTCCTTCACCCTTGGTGGCAGCACAGGTGCAGGTCTAGGGACCATAGCATTCCTGGCTACAAGGACAACTAACTCGGGGAGAACGTGCTTGACGTCTTCGGGTGGGCTACTCGGGCCTACAACCTCGAAACATCGCTGAGGTAACGGAAAATCTAGCCTCGGCTGATCCGACTTGGCGTCTTCCGACCCCCTACCAATAGAAAAGCAGACACCCATCCTATCGAACAATAAGGAAGGAATTAGTCTTTCTAGACATAGAAGCAAGCTTACTATATCAGACTATAAAGAAGACACGACTACGAACGGTGTTTTTAAAATTCTTTTCACTTTGAAAATTCAGAGCCCTCTTTAAAGCATTTCGAAAATGGATAAATGATTTATAAAATCTCAAACCCGTTTTAAAACCTTTGGCTCTGATACCACAACTGTAACACCCCCAAAACTTAACCCTTTTGGAAAGGTATTACCGCCAGTGACCCCAGTGTTCCTTACCGAGATCACCCAAGGCTTTACCAAATAAATACAATTTATGAAATGAAATTGATACATAAAGATCAAGCATTAAATTCCAAAACATAACATTGTCAAGGAAATAAGAGTTACGGGATTACAACCCAATCCCGAATAGGTCAAAACATAGTTTAAACCAAACACAACGGAAGACTAAGAAAGTATTTTACAATCGGAGTTATTGTCCAAAAGATCATAACCTGATTAAAGAAATAATTAAAACATTCAAAAACCACCGCCGATTCCATAATCCTTCTAATCTTCTGAGCTACTTCATAACTGATGTGCCGAATCAAACGGATGACACCAGCCAACCATGCAAGGGAAAAATATTGGTTGGTTAGTCTAAATGAATAGACTAGCAAGGGTAAAAAGCAGACTGGTTCGAAGCAGTCATATTAGGTTAGACTCACCGCTTCTCGGATAATAACCGATAACGATAGTCAACCATCATATTCCTACTGGAATAAACAAGAGATATGCACAAGAGAAGATTCTGGAAGACTGAATCTTCACAGAAATCAACTCGAAAAGAGACTCCAAGAGAAATGAGTCTTTAAGGAAGTATGACAAATCTGGAAAGTTACAGAATCATTCAACAATGATTTAAAACTGACTGAGATGCTTCGGTTCACGACCAACCTCATCGCCTACAGCGAATCCAGATTGGAAAGAGAACGTACTACATTCAAGTCAAGACGAGTTTTCCTAGCTGCACTGAACTTAGCTGCACTACTCGCCCAAGGTGTATTAATTATGTGCGTCAAGGTAGCACTTATCTGATTTATGTTTCAAAAACGCACATCACGTTATAGACTTTTACATGTGTACCCCACCAATGGGATGACACATCTTAGTATACGTTTCGTCGAGAGTGACGTATACCGAAAGGTTTGTGACACCAGCTAAGTGTCCTGTCTCTACACACATGTGTAAGAGACCGATCATGATCATAGAATAGTACCAGATGGGGACGAGCCATCCCGATACCAGATTATAAAGAAACGACTGGACAGAGTCCGAGTAACGTTCCTATCTAACAGTGCTAACTAAATAGTTACAGCACCACAACATTTACAGGATAAATCCACATAAAGGCCCAAAAGGCGATCACAGATAATAGCGTTGTTCTAACAGATATACAACCTATTATATGATTTTCAAAACAGTTTATCAAAACCGTTTCCAGACAAACAGAATATTCATTCCAAATTAATTACTCAGATAAACTACTGATAATTAATGTAAATATGGAACGAAAGAGCAAGAGCGAACCGCCACTTGCCTTACTCCGCAGAATAGTCTAAAGACGTCACTGGATTCCGGGCTCGATACGGTATAGTTCCGATAGCACAACAACATTCGAGTCGACCCATAAAAGGAACCCTAAGTTAGATCCGACATAAACAGTACGAATCTAAACACGGCGAAAGAACACAAAAGGAAAGACGCCACGACGACAACCGACCAAGCCAAAGCCACGAAGGCGTTCTGGGCACTGGCGGCGATCGCTGTTCTTGGCGGCGGTCGCCGTATTCATCACGGCGGTCGCCGTGAAGAACACGGCGGTCGTCGTGAAGAACTCAGACGACACAGAACGAGAGAAAACTCACCCCAAAACACGAGTGGTTTGGCCTCCTTCGACTTGCTTTGGCTTCTAACCTCCAAGGCTAACCAAAAGCTTCACAAAGGCACTCTGGAAACACCACTACAACACCGACGAAAGCTTCAAAAAATTCCGGCGAAGGCACAACTCCGGCGAGAGGCGAATTTGGCAGAGGTTTGGTGCTTGGATGGCTCAAAACCTCTCCCCCAGCACCTCCTTTTATAGCCAAAGTGTCTGAAGCGTTCAACCAAACCCTGAGACGCGGCCGAAAGCAAGATCGGCGCCCTCGATTTCCGCCGGCGACCAACGGACAATGCCCACTGGACAATCACGGCGGTCGCCGTTTTTGCCTGCGGCGGGCACGCGGCGGTCGCCGTAAATGCGGCGGTCGCCGTCGTTAGGCCTGTCGCGGCCAGCTAGAAGCTAACACGCTGACATCTCGGGCCCAACCACGGCGGTCGCCGTTTCCCCCTTTTCCCGCCCATTCGGCTTTGAACGAGCTTGACGATAAACCGGGATAAAAATTATCGTACGCGAACGACAATTAAACTCCAAGGCACTTTGTCTGTATATTATTTCACTGAGAAAAATATTACAGATACAGAGCACATTACAGAATGTCTCAAGCTACCTGAATTAAATCCGACGTACACAACGGGTACCCAGGAAAATTCCATAATTCTCAAAATAACCTTACAAAAATACGGGGTATCACAAGTTTTACTTTTATTTTATTTCCTTTTATTTTATTTATTTTATTCCGATTATTTTATTTCCTTTTAGGTTATGTTTGTTATCTTTTAGCATTAGGTTTTGGAGTTAGGCTATTTAAACCTAGTTCCTAGAGCCTCTTTGGATCATCTTAGAATTCAGACTAAGATCTAGTTTTACATTCAGCATCGTTTTTCCCTTTTTGTTTTCGTTTCAAGACTATGAAGAACTAAGCAACTTTTGCTTAGTCCGACAATTGAAGCCTTCATTTGATATATGATTGTGAAGTTATAATTCTATTCCTATTCCTTTGGATTATATCTTTTCTCTTGAGCTTATTCCTATTGATTCTTATTGATTTGACTGGATTTATCACCTAGTTGATATTAGTAATTGTCTATTGCTAGGGTTTGGATATTTCGAGTTGAAATCCCTTATCTTGTGTAGCAACCATGATATTCTAGGACTAGTTGGACTAGTTTATTATGAAAGAGAATTGATTATGTGTTAAATGTTGCGAGTTGTGGTGTTGCATGTATCCTGGTTAATTCCTATGCTTCCTGCTGCTATTGTTCTAAATCTTGATAGTTTCTCGTGCGTTCGATAGTTAGGGTTGTCAAGACTAGTTGGACTGGTAACTAATTCAGAATAGGGACATGAATAATCATATAAATGAATAGATATAATCTAGGACCAATCAATCAAATGAATGGTAGATATTTGTTTGGCTAAGTACTTTTTCCCAATTGATTACAACCTTTGTTTTAGTTTATTTTGCAATCAAACAACCAACAAACCCCCCTTTGTTACTTTGACATACACTTGTGCACTAAGAAAGATAACTCATCCCTGTGAGATTCGACCCTTGCTTGCCTATTCTACTAAGTTAGGTTTTTAAGGATTTGCTTTGATTGGGCATCACGACTTTAGGCCCTGTCAACAACCTTCATAGGCGCTTTTTAAAACACAATCCTTTAACATTTCTTGCCAGTTCCAATCCTGTCAATGACCAAAAACACGGTTAGTTAATCAACCTTTTTAATCCTGTCAATGACCAACAATGTAAGTTTTTTTTTACCGGGAATTACCTTTTCTATAATATAAGGGTTTCCAACAATAATAAGCAATGATCGGGCACGAGTCATGGCAAAATTGAACCTCTTCGGGTTGCTCAGATATCCCATGCGGAAAGTCCTGTCATATTCATCGTGTTTAGCGGTCGATCTGACGGTTGACAGGATGATCACTTCCTTTTCTTTATCTAGAAACTGCTCAACCCCGCCAATCTCAATATCCCTCATATGTAGAGACATGAGAGCCTTCCTTATCTTTAGTACTTGTTGTGGGAAAGGGGTCATAATCCCGATGTCTTGCTCAGACACATTACTTCTTATCAGCTTCTGTACGAGCTCAACCACCTTGCTAGCTTCAATCCTATTAAACCATGATGGGCTGCCCTTTTCCCTCTCATCAAAGCCTTGGATGCCACAAAACATGAAAGAGAGGTTCCCATTGGAAAGCATATCAGCCCAAGGTAAGGAAGATGTGTTACTGTCTTCTCGATATGGAATCAATGCTCCACTATAAAATAGTCTTGAAGGAACACAAACAATTGCAGGGTGGCTCCGATAATTGTTCAACAACATTGTGACATAATTGCGATCCCCTGATCTATAAACTTCAAAGTCCAACAACCTCTCCAGAAAAGATCTTCCCAAACCATAAGCCTCAGCTTGCTTTGAATGAATATCAGGCCCAAGTTGTTTGGGATCACCACAAAGAACAATAACTGTGTTGTTTTCTAAGAGGGTTGATATGGGGATCATTGTCTCTGGCTCTGAAACTTGGCTTACATCATCTAAGATGATGTGGGAGAAGTGGCCACGGTTAACCCCTTCAGCATGATAGAGGTACGATGCACTCGTGTATGTCGTTATTATTATCTTGTACCTACGGAGTGCATCTCGAGAAGGGCAAGTGAAGAAACCTGCACTGTAGGTGCAGAACCTCAATAATGCAACGTTCATTTTTTGTAAGGGACGATGTGTGGCATTCAACCTATAAATATCTTCCTCCCTAAGTTCCATCCCCTCACAAAGGATTTTCTCTAATATGTGATATGCCGCGCAATTTGAAGAAGCACATACCAGTATATGAGAATTACGTCTAGTTGTATAGAGTTGTAGGATCACCTCCACCAGTGTTTTTGTCTTTCCTGTTCCTAGGGGTCCATAAATCACATAAAGAGCTCCTCCTCTGCAGCCTAAAATTAAGCGAACAACATTTTTTTGCTCCTCATCAAGAAGAAGTGAGATAGGCATAAAATTGTTTGCTGTAATCCTCCGCTTTGCATGATACTCATGGGGAAAGAGGAAGTTTTCGTGTAATGCCTCTGCAGATAGAATGGCTTCATGAAGCTTACGGAAATTTGCCCCGTTGAACACAAAACAGATTTCATACACATTGCTATCTATGTGCCTTTGGTAAAATTCATCATCAAATTGCAATAATAATTCATCAGCCTCAACACGGTGGATCAAGCCCTGTTCAAAGAACATTGGCAAGTTCAACATGAGAACATAACATTGGCAACGATAATTCGTGCAATTTCATAATTCATTCCGACAATAGTATATGACACTTTGACAAAAATAATAAGATACCTAACATTATCCACATACCTGATGGAGAGAATATTCTCCATAAACATTCACCACATCTCCACGGACAACTGAGGGCCTTCTTTCACCTAGTCCTGACACTTTAAGTGCTACAAGCCGATTATACTTTTGTATCAAAGTAACATATTTCATATTATAAGCTTTCACGTACTCTTGTAAACAAATATAAAAAAAAATCATTCAACAACTTGGTACTACGAGAGAACGATGCCATCTAGCTATCCTCTCAGTCCCCCAACCCCCATACAGAGAAAATATAACACTTACCATAATCAGAAGTTCCTCCATCCCTAACAAATCATTTAAATACGACGCATAATTTTCCTCTGTTAAGCCTTGTAAGTCTACTTCAGGGATTTCCTCAAACTCTATCGCTTTCCTGATCTGTGGTGGTATGTTATATGGTCTCTGAGGTGCCAAAGCTTTAGATACCTCATCTTCAGCCAAGAGGAAGACAAGTCGTTCAATAGTCACAACATCAGTTTGGATATGCACTATAGATGTGAAAATGCCAATCTCCTTGGGCACACAAGACATCCATATAGTCAGGCTACCATGTGGCATCAAATTTTGTTCCTCCATATGAAAAGAACGGACAAAATCTTCCTCGGGTATATCATCTGGCTGGCCAGATGGAGGTTTCATCAGTGACAACACAAATGAATCTTCATGAATTGAAGCATAAATCTTCACACCCGAAAGTAAAATATATTCATCAGTGGTGTTTTCTATTGTGAATGACGCCGTGGCAACCTCGTTCACAAGAACCGATTGAGGCTTTCCTCCAGCAAATGGAAACATCACAAACACCACGACAGGACCCTCCTCAGTAGGAGTGGAAGTTGTGACTGAGGGAACATCGATGAAGCCAACCTCTCCCTTGTCTCCAATGGTGGAGTATTCATCAACCATACCTATTTGTCACTCAATTAAAATCCAATAGAAGTTTGTGAGTCCACAAGAAAAGAACACAACCACACGAGCTGCTCTAAGGAGATGAAAGAGATGAAGAGTATAAAGAGATGGGTGAGATGAAGTGAAACAAAGAGAGAGTAGGACTGGAAGCATGTACATTTGGGATAGTCAAACAACACACACTCCAATGAGATGGGTGAGATGAAGTGCCATTAAGATCTCTGTAAAGTAAGATCTCTGCGAAGTAAACACATCGTCTGAATACGATCATATTTGTCAGTCATAGACTATTAGTCTGTGAAAATAGTATAAACAGTATGTCACAATAACAGTTTAAAATGTCACGGTTTTGAAATCACCAGCAGTACGAGTGGCACTATGTACCTAAAAATACTCAAACATGGAGCATTTTCTATTTAAGATATCTGTAAAGTAGATTGGTGAGATGAAGTGCAATTAATATCTATGTAAAGTAAAATTGTCAAAGAAGCAGATCATCGGGAAAGGGAGATCCAATTAAGACATCTTGTATTTAGATTGGTAAGATGAACTATTCAGCTTCTGAGTAGAACTATTCAGCCATATGTCACACGTCCTACCCAAATTAGGCAATAGGCAAGTATGTAATATGGTTTAATGACTAAAAACTTTTAGTTGTAGTTATGACATTATTCTGTGAATATTTGGTATGACATATATCCAATTTAAACGATGTAGTTATGATATTTTTATTATTAAGTATGACAATTGTTTACTAAGGCCGATAAGAACTTTCTATTATAGCAGGAAAAAAACCTTCTGAATATTTGTCTGCTTCAGAAAACTACCAGTTCATCTGGTTAACAAAAGTCTTGTGAATCATTTCTTTACTTCAGAAAACTACCAGTTCATCTGGTCGCTTGGGTAGCTTCGGTTTTACATTTGCTCCCTTCTGAATATTTGGTTTTACATAATTTAGCCCTAACCCTAACCTGGAAAACCGCTTGTGAATCAATCTGCTGAGTTCAACAGTTCTTCGGGTTCATCTGCTGAGGTTCAACACTTCTGTTACACAGTTAATCGCCCATCGCCATTCCTGTTTAACAGTTACACAGTTCGCCATGGAGATACACAGTTCAACACTTCTTCATGTATCGTCCATCACCATTCCTGTTTAACAGGGTATTCGTGTTCAACAGTCAAGAGGACGTTTGCAGAATGGGAGGGAGAGGGAGGGGAGGGAGAATGAGTTTGGATCTTTCACTTCCAATTGTTCATTGACCGACCGGCGGGATGAAGGAAGGTGGAATGCCCATAAAATAAGAGGGAAGTGGGAGAGAGAAATGAAGAAAGGGACGGGATAAAATTTGGGATTTTGGAGGAAAATATTAATAAATGATATTTTTCTATTTTGTGATTTTTTTTCTTTCTAATTTCATTGATTTAATTTACTTCTGAAATTAAACCCAAATGGTATATATAGGGAAAAAAATAAATTATGTTTGCAAATGGCAAACCTTATACTCCCTCTGTCCCGTAATATAACCCCCATTTGAGAATGGGCACATTTATTAAGGAGAAATTTTACATTGAAAATCAAGTATAAGTTGCTCAGTAAGTACAAAAAATTTGCAGGGAAAATTGTTGACAAATGAGGACAGATACTAAGTAAACCTGCAAATCCATGGTTGATATTTTTCAACCAATAGAAACACAGGATTAGGGTCACACGGATTGCCAAGATCCAGTCTAAACATTACAAATTCCTGCAAAGCCGGCCATTTACATCACTGCAACTCTAAAATACTCCAAAAAAACACCATTGAATCTTTGTTGAAGCATTTAACACCATTTCATCTCTGAGAACTGCATTTAACAGCATCACTGCCTACTCCAGAATGTCTTCAGACTTTAATCTTAATATTCCAGCTCTGTTTCCACATGATGATGTAGACCAGGTACATGATTTTTTGACTGATGATGAAGACATGGAAGAAGACGAAGTTCTGTTTGATCTCAACCAGTCAGTTGGGGACATGGAAGAAGATGAAGTTCTCTTTGATCTCAACCAGCCATATGGGGACATGGAACAAGACGAAGTTCTGTTTGATCTCAACCAGTCAGTTGGGGACATGGAAGAAGATGAAGTTCTCTTTGATCTCAACCAGCCATATGGGGACATGGAACAAGATGAAGTTCTCTTTGATCTCAACCAGACATATGGGGACATGGAACAAGATGAAGTTCTATTTGATCTCAACCAAGAACCAAAAACAGAGGCAACAATTCATGCAGAAACAGAGCATCACAGTGAAGCAACAAGTCATCATCAGACAAACAAAAGCAGGCTCAGCACATTACAGAGAATGAACATTTTGGTGTGGCTTGTAGAGAGATCAATAAATGAAAAGCTACAATATGGTGCAATAAATGCTGCAGCATCACAATTTAATGTATCAAGATGGTGCATACAAAGCATATGGAGCATAAGCAAGAGACAGAGGGATGCAAACCAAATGTACAATCTCATACCAAAATATCACAACTCAGGTAGAAAGAGAGTTCATGTATCAATTGGGTCTATTACAAATCTGAATATGGGGGAGAGATCATGCATCAGAGATTTAGCAGGCAACCTTAACATATCAAAGAGCACAGCTCATAGAATGATCAAGAGGGGAGAAATCAAGCCACACACAAGTTCACTCCATCCAGGATTGAATGACAACAACAAAGTGACAAGACTGGATTGGGTGCTAAGGCTACTACAAGGTGATACAGCAGAAACAAAGAGAGAATACATTCCAATGTATGACTTTGTTCATTTGGATGAGAAATGGTTTTATTTGAGCAAGAAGTCACACAAGGTCTATCTAACACAACATGAGAAAGGCAAATACAGAGCAGCTAGTTCAAGCAAGTTCATTCCAAAAGTAATGTTCACTGCTGCAGTAGCAAGACCACGGTTCAATTCAGAAGGGCAATGTACCTTTGATGGAAAAATTGGTATTTTTCCATTCACATACACAGAGCCAGCAAAGAGATCATCAAAAAACAGAAGAAAGGGGACATTGGTGACCAAGCTAGTTGAATCAGTAAACAAGAAGGTGACAAGGAGCATGTTAATCAACCAAATAGTTCCAGCAATCAAGGCAAAGTGGCCACAAGATGGACATCACAAGGTGATATTTATACAACAGGACAATGCAAAAGCTCATATAACTCAAGCAGATGCAGAATGGCAGCAGGTATATCAAGAGGAAGGATTTACATTTATTTTGACTCAACAACCACCTAATAGTCCTGATTTAAACATATTAGATCTAGGGTTTTTTAGGAGCATTCAATCACTGATGCACAAAAAGATGTCTAAGGATGTTGATCACATGTTAGATGCAGTTCATGAAGCATTTTATGAACTAGACTATAAAACATTAGGTAATGTGTGGATGACATTACAATATGTTATGAATGAAATACTCAAAAGAAAAGGGGGCAATGATTATGATGTTCCACATAATAATAAAAAGATATTGGAAGCTCAAGGAATTATGCTAAGAGAAGTTCATGCACCAATGTGGGCAGTTATGGAAGCATGGGGCATTGTTCATGGGGGTGCACAAGGAATGCAAGCAGAAGTAGGTCCATCAAATACACAGCAACACAGAGAAGAAGAAACTCAAGAAGAAGAACAGGATATTATTATCTAGACTAGCCTGGTATTTTGCACATCAATACATTTTGTAAGCATGCACATAGCAAATAAATTGCATCTCACTATATTTTGTAAGTAAGCATGCAAGAACATAGTTTTCATTTGCACATGGTTGATATTTTGTAAGTAAGCATGCAAGAACTATATTTTGTAGTCATGCAGGAACATGGTTGATATTTTGTAGTCATGCAGGAACATAGAAGAAGTAAAAGTCAAACAATGAAGTTGCATCTTTTTAAAAACCTAAGAAACATTTAACAATTTAATCTCAGATGTCCCCAATCATCACAGACACAAGCCCACTAAGAATACCATAAGCCTCATTCAGTTATATCAACCGGTTTCTCATGGGACATTAATGCAGTGAATTACATGAAGTTGCATCTCATTTTAAGAAGACTTCATCCTTGATTATAGACTTATAATCTCAGTTGTCCCCAATCATCACTGACACAACTACATTTTCACAGCACTAACATACACACAGAGCCGCATTCAGTTAATATAAACTGGTTTCTTATGGCAACTTATGCATCTCAGTTTTCAAAGACTTCATCATTGATTATCAATACACAACATAACAACAACAGAAACCACATTCAGTTTACATAACAACTACATTTTCAGAACATAACAACTTAATCATTGTTTATCATTTTCAGAACATAACAACAACAGAAACCAGGTAATAACAAGAGCATTTTCAGAACATACATTTTCAGAACATCACAACTTAATGTACAGATCAAGTACAAGTTGCTCAGTATTCAAAGACTTCATCATTGTTTATCAATACACAACATAACAACAACAACATAAATCAGGTAATAACAAGAGCATTTGCAGATCAATGAACAAGACAGAACACCCTAAACCATTTGCAGACATGTATACATTTTCACAACACATCAGATCAATGATCATGCAGAACATTTCATCATAAAGAGCATTTGCAGATCAATGAACATGCAATCAAAATCAACAACAGCAAATAAGTTGATACACAACAACAGAGTAAAATGTAATCCATCTAATTGAACAACAGAGTATAAATCAACAACATGCAATGAAATTGAACATGCAAGCAAAATCAGTTGTCCCTAGAATCCCGAAATTTAACATGCAATCAACAGAGGACATTACAGAGAATGAACATGCAATCAAATCAACAGCAAAAGATGGGACGAATTGAACATGGAATCAACAGAGGACAGAGTTTAGAAGTCAACCATCGATTTCATCATCAGAGATTATAATAATATCAACCTTTGTAGGGATTTTTTTTCTGGAGGGTCCTGCTTCCTTCTCCGGGGACTTGGAGAGTTGATCGACAACTTCTTCATTCACCTTGGCCTCAGGTTTCCAGGAGCACTCAACAATATCTTCAGAGTAATGGGGACTGAAGCTGTGAAATCCTTGGCACTGGTTTCCCCATTCACACTTAGGGTATTGAGAGCAGTGAGAAGAAGATTTCTTCTTCTTCTGCTTCGGCGCCGCCTTGCCATCATTAGAGCAGCTAGTCCAATGGAAGCTCATCTCTGGATTCTCAAAAAGCAGATCTAGAGGACACGAGACCAGATCCAGAAATCCTAACCCAGAGATGAGATCCAGAAACCCTAACCCAGAGATGATGAGATCCAGAGATGATGAAGAAGCGGCTCTGAATCCAGAAACCAAGATCCAGAGATGAGATCGAAGAGGGGACGAGATCCAGAAACCCTAACCCACAAAGCAAGATTCAGAGATGAGATCGAAGAGGGGACGAGATCCAGAAACCCTAACCCAGAAAGCAAGATCCAGAGATGAGATCGAAGAGGGGACGAGATCCAGAAACCCTAACCCACAAAGCAAGATCCAGAGATGAGATCGAAGAGGGGACGAGATCCAGAAACCAAGATCCAGTTAATCGAGAGTGTGAGAGGGAGAGATTAGGGTCCGAGCGGCGTTTGAGTGTGAGAGACAGATTAGGGTTTGAGTGTGAGATAGATCGAGAGCAGAGAAGCAGAGATAGATTAGAGAGTTCGAGAGTGAGAATTCGAGAGAGAGAGATTAGGGTTGAGTGTGAGAGAGAGAGAGCAGCAAAAGCAAATAGAGGGTTCGAGAGAGTATCGGAGAAATGAGGGTGTGAGAGAGGGCTATGAGAGAAAGAGAGAGATATGGGGGGAGATGGGTAATGTGGGTAGGTAAGTTGATTTTATGGGAAAGAGTAATAAAAGTAAATGTGAATAGATAAATTAATGAGAATAAAATAAATTTAATGATTATGTCAAAAAGTAAATGAGACAAACATTTTGGGACGACATTTTTGACAAATGGGGCTTATATTATGGGACGGAGGGAGTATATGCAAAAACCTTATATATGCAAATCCGTGTTTCTGTTTCAAGCGTATCTTTCAACGGGGAACGAAAGAAAAAGGAAAAATTAGCCACCGTAAATGGGTTTAAGGTCGAAACCCTAAAACCCTACTCAAAACGAAACCAGCGAAAATTTCCAATTATTTGCTATCTATCGTTTAGCTTTGGCTGAAAAATTCATCGAATTTCAATCTTCAAATGCTCCGATTATGCAGAATTTCTCCCCAATCCACGTTTCTCTGTCCTCAACTATCGTCATCGGTTTCACTCTCAGCTGCTCTGCTTCCCTGGCCATCTTTTCGCTCATTCAAGTTTTTCAACGGCCAATCTCTTAGTTTAGGACCAAAAAGGGCATTTGCTGCTTCTTCTGAGGATGTTGTCGCTGACTGTACCAATAATGAAAGAGATACATTCTTTGCGAACGATGCCGTTTCTTGGACTTCGCTCGGCGTCTCGGATAAAGTATCCCAATCTCTCTCCAACGCTGGATTTCACCGCCCTTCTCTAATTCAGGTAAGCCCTTAATTATTCAGTCTTTTTCGTTGTGGAAGTTTGTGAACAAATTAAATACCTGCAGATTGGTGAAGCATGCTTACTTTGCACCCTATTTTGTTTCATCATTCATTTTTGTGGGTTTATTTGCCCTTATCTTTTGTAGGCCGGATTAGGTTGGTGGGCTACTATTAGTTTTCTAGCATTGTGTGAAGAATTGGTGCTAATTTAGCTTGATTGATCGTAATTATCATGAAGAAAATATTGAATTATGTATCTTGGATTCAGGCTACTTGTATACCATCGATACTCTCGGGGAATGACACCATTATTGCAGCGGAGACAGGTAGCGGTAAGACCCATGGTTACCTTGTTCCCTTGGTCGATAAGTTATGTGGAAACGAAATGGTGGTTCGTGTGGAAGAGACGGCTAAGAATGGAAGAAATAGTAATCTCCATCCACTTTCACTTGTTCTTTGCCCTAACGTCATGCTTTGTGAGCAAGTAGTTCACATGGCAAGCTCTATTTGCAATGAAGATGGTGAGCCGCTTCTCAGGGCTGCAGCTATATGTGGGAAACAGGTATTTGGTTTGTATGTGAATCTTTCTCATTATGGGTGATGAAATATCTGTTTCATAATTCTGGACACCATTATCCTGAAAAATAAAAAGGTACATCCTCCGTCGTGGAAGAGGTTAAATGTTTGAACATGATTTATTCATCGCTTCATGTTACGTGGTCTCTCGAGGCAGAGAATATCTGTAGTTCTCTTTGATTTCATCTTTCAGTTTTTCGTCGAGAGTGGGGGTAAATTTTGATAAGGTTTTGTGCTGTTTAATCTAATTCCCATATGCGACAAACCCTTGTAGGGATGGCCAGTTAAGAGACCAGATATTGTTGTCTCAACACCTGTTGCTCTTCTGAACTATCTCTATGCTGATGATCGTGAGAGGAACCGTACATCAAATTTTCTGCGCAGGGTAAAATATGTGGTAAGTTGAGGGATCTTATTCCCTGCAGTTTCTTATTAGTTATGTTTTGAAGATAGTATGGAGTAACTTCTGCCTTTGATTTCATGAATCGCAATTTGAGAAATTCTGTTGGTATATCAAAAATATCAGGTATTTGATGAAGCAGACCTATTACTTTGTGGGAGCTTCCAAAATCAGGTTATCCGTCTAATCGATATGCTTCGTTTTGATGAGAAGCTGTTGTCCCGTGCGAAAAAGTCTTTGTCTGAAGAAACCAAAGTCTCCAACTCTGAGGTCACTTTGAACTCAGAGTCTGAAAATGAAGATGACCAGCAAAGTGAGCTCTCTTTCGCAGAGCAGGAAAGTGCTGATGACTTGGATGAAATGGTTGAAGAAAACGAGGAGTCAGGATCCAACAAAACAAAAGGATGGAGACGTATTCGAGAAATATATGAACGTAGCAAGCAGTACATTTTTGTTGCTGCTACACTACCAGTAAATGGAAAGAAGACAGCTGGAGGGGTCTTGAAATGGAAGTTTCCAGGTGCACATTGGGTCAGTGGAAACTATCTGCATTGCCACAACCCGAGGTTCCTCTTCTCTCTGTTTTGCCTGCCTCTAGGAAATTACCTTCTCTATTAAGCAATAATCTATATTAACTGCCTATTGGCCTGCCAACAAAATTAATCTTCCCTAGATTTATCAGACAAGTTGCAAACTTAAAATCTTTGAAACACTCTACCGTTCTTCATCCGTGTTTGATACTATGTAGCCTGGTTTAATAGCTATTGTTGGCATGGTTCTATTTTTGGTGTTTCAGACTGAAACAGACGTGGGTGGAGGTTTCAACAGAAACTCAAGTGGATGCTCTAATAAATGCCATAAACCAACACTCTAGATCCAGTAAATTGAGTCAAGATTCTGGAATATGCAGGACCATGGTTTTTGCCAACACTGTTGAGGCGGTAGAATCAGTGGCCAAGGTACTACGGACTTCTGGGATTGAATGTTTCTGCTACCATAGGAATACTTCTTTGGACGAGTGCTCTCAGAATTTAGATGATTTCCGTCAAAGAGGTGGCGTGCTCGTCTGCACTGATGCTGCTGCTCGTGGTCTTGACATCCCAAATGTCTCTCAAGTCATTCAGGTGCTTGCAAACAAATCTCTTATTGTCAAGAAATGAAGTTCTCCATTAGTGAAACCTTCTTATCCCTGTTGTTATGAATTTTGGCCTGTAGTTCAATGTGATTTTCTTCCTTGAAATCTGGCCATCTTTTCAAACTAGTCTTACAAAGTTACAGAACCATCGTCACAGTATTTTACAACCTAGTACCTGTACAACCTATGACTTGAAATCTATGACATGACATGCCATGCCATGCCATGCCAAGACTGTCTAATTAATATGCTCTTTGACACGTCACTTTTACCTCCGATGGAATTATCTCTTTTCAGGCCGAATTTGCTACCTCAGCTGTAGATTTCCTGCACAGAATCGGGCGTACAGCTAGAGCAGGTCAACCGGGTCTGGTAACAAGCCTTTATAATGAATCCAACCAAGATCTTGTTGATTCTGTCCGCCAAGCAGAAGAACTTGGAAGACCACTGGTAAATTACAAGAAACGCCCTGTTCTTCTTCTTCTCTTACTCAAAGGCACCCTTCTTTGTGCGTTGTTTTTCTATAACAATGCAGCTTAAAACATCTTATTCAATCTGCAGGAGACGGCGTTTAGCAGGAAAAGAAGCTTCCGGAATAAGCTAAAAAAGAGAGGTGGGAATCCTGTTATGTTTCGTAGATGACTGTTATCAGGTTGAAAGCTCCTTTGCTGCTGCTCTGTTGTTCCTATAAGCTGAACTTTGTGTTTCTTTTATCTTTCTTCTACCTTTCAGGATATAGAAGAGTTAAGGACGCGTCAGCAGTTTAGGAACGAGTAATGGCATAATGTGGAAACTCAAGAGTTTTTATGTTTTAGTGTATACAATGCTCAGCAGAAACGGATTTGTGCATTTTTAATCAAGAAGGAATGAAGAAAAAAATGATTCTTATACGGGTAGAATGTTCGCACCCGGATTTTCTGGTGGCACACCTGTTTTTTGGCGCATCCTGGTTGCGCCCAAAAACAGGATTTTTGTTTTCAAAAAAAAAAAAAAATTCCTTGGGCGCAACCAGGGTGCGTCCAAGTGAAAGAACCGGGTTTTAAAAAAAAAACCGGTTCATGGCCAATTTTGTTTTTTTTTTTTAAAAAAAATTGGTTCACCTTGGGCGCATCCACGTTACGCCCAGAAGGCAATTTTTTTTTTTTGAAAAAAAAATGGGCGCAACGTGGATGTGCCCAAGGGGTTTCTATTATTTTTTAGAGTTTGTGATTTAGGGTTTTTGGACACAACCAGGTTGCGTCCAAGGGTTTTTTACTGTATTTTAGGGTTTGAGGTTTTCGTCCATTCGAGTACAAACCCTAAATCCCACACACCCTTTGGGCGTAACTAGATTACGTCCAGAATTATGGGCGCAACTAGGTTGTGCCCAAGGGGGTTGTAGCGTTTTTTAGGGTTTAGGGTTAGGTCTTGGGGTTTAGGGTTAGGTCTTGGTGTTTGGGGTTTATGGTTATATTATATAGTTATATACTATGCTTATATCATATAGTTATATACAATAATTATATCTTATACTTATATGACTTATATCCAATTTGGTTATATCATATCGTTATATTCTATAGTTATATACAATGATTATATGTTATAGTTATATCCAATTTGGTTATATCATATCGTTATATTCTATAGTTATATAAAATAATTATATGTTATAGTTATATCCAATTTGATTATATCATATCGTTATATCCTATAGTTATATACTATGATTATATGTTATCGTTATATTCAATTTGGTTATATCATATCGTTATATTCTATAGTTATATAAAATGATTATATGTTATAGTTATATCAAATTTGGTTATATCATATTGTTATATCCTATAGTTATATATCATGATTATATGTTATCGTTATATCCAATTTGGTTATATCATATCGTTATATCAAATTTGGTTATATCATATCGTTATATCTTATAGTTATATATTATGATTATATCATTTGAAAATCACATATAACTATGGTTATATCCAATTTGGTTATGTCTTATGGTCATATATTACGGTTATATTCTATAGTTATATACTATGATTATATCTTATACTTATATGACTTATATCCAATTTGGTTATATCATATCGTTATATTCTATAGTTATATACCATGATTATATGTTATAGTTATATCCAATTTGGTTATATCATATCGTTATATCCTATAGTTATATACCATGATTATATGTTATAGTTATATCCAATTTGGTTATATCATATCGTTATATCCTATAGTTATATACTATGATTATATCCTTTGAAAATCACATATAAATATGGTTATATCCAATTTGGTTATGTCTTATGGTCATATACTACGGTTATATTCTATAGTTATATACTATGGGTATATCTTATGGTTATATTTCATAGTTATATATTATGATTATATCTTATATTACATCATATAGATATACTATGGTTATATCATATAGTTCTATATAATAAATATATCTTATAGTTATATGTTTTATATCAAATTTGGTTATATCATATCGTTATATTATATAGTTATATATTATGATTATATCTTATGGTTATATTATATAGTTATATACTATGGTTATATCCTATATTATATTATAAAGTTATATACTATGGTTATATCTTATAATTATATACTATGATTATATCTTATAGTTATATAGTATGTTTAATCATATATTATATCATATAGTTATATACTATGGTTATATCATATACTTATATAATATGACTATATCTTATAGTTATATGTGATTTGGTTATATTTTTATAGCTATATCCAATTTGGCTATATCCTTATGATTATATTATATAGTAATAACAAAATTGGATATAATTATATGATATAACTATAAGATATAATCATAGCATATAACTATATGATATAACCATAGTATATAAATATAGAATATAATCATGAGTTTTAACCAAATTGTATATAACTATAAGATATAATCATAGTATATAACTATATGATATAACTATAATATATAATCATAGTATATAACCATAATAATAACCAAATTGGATATAACTACAAGACATCCAAATTGGATATAAACAAATTTGGGCGCAACCACGATGCGCCCAAGATCAACCGGTTCAGACCCAAACCGGTTCAATAATCTTTAAAAAATTATTTTTCAAAATAAAAATAATTCACCCAGACCTTGGGCGCACCCAGGGTGCACCCAAGGAATTGTTTTTTTTTTTAAAAAAAAAACCCCCAGTTTGGGTGCATTCATCCCAAATGCGTCCAAACTGGGGTGCGCCGCAAGAAATTACGGGTGCAAACAATAATCCCCTTCTTATATTATACGTCCAATTGCTAATAAATCAGTTATGAACTATGATCTTGCATCAACTAGTTTTTTGGTCTGAAGCCAGCACAAAAAGCCAATACGATGTACGGCAAGGACAAGTTCGAGCTAGATTGACAAGAATGATACATTGGTAGCAGATCTTGAAAATATACATAATTTGGATGAATTTGCGAAGTAACCTTTTTTCAAAAGTTATTATAGATGATGAATCGAGTTATAGTTCCGGCATGGTAGATGATGATCATCCTTTCGGCGGCGCAATAATTGTTTGTGTTTTACTCACCTCATATCTAGGTTGCTTTGCTTTATCATGCTTTAGTTTGTTTCGTTTGTTGTTTGTTTTTGTTTCTCTTGTTTGTTGTTGTATTGTCGGTTAGTCCGGTTGTCAGTTTCTGACATTTCGAAGTTTCACTTCGAATTCTTACTTTATCAAAAAAAAAAAGTTATTATAGCTTTAGACGCGGTGAGTTTTGATCCTAAATGAAAACATGTTAATAAATTTTAATTTAATAGTTATATAATATTTGTTATTATTATAAAAGTTATTGTAGCTTTCGACCAGTCAAGTTGACCCTAACTCGTACCAAACCCGTCATAACCCGACCAACTTGTAAATTTTAATGACCCGACAATTCGAACCATTTTGACCCGACCCCGACACGCCCAATCCCATTAACATGCCTACTTATAGTGGTGTTTTTATCCTACGCATTGGGCACATGATATCATGCGGTTTGGAATTTAAACCCTAAACTAGAAAAAGATAAATCTCTTAAAAAATCCTAAATAAAAACCTATAGAAGTTTTCTAAATGATCCTACACCCTAAGATTTGTCATTTTGTATAATCAATATTCAGTGGGATCTTATTAAAGCTAATATTTGTGGTTTATGCTCATGCGAATTGTACTTTGTGCTTGTTTGATTGCATATCAAAATCAAGTAGCATTTAACCTAATATATGTGTTGGGTTGTAATATTTATTTATTTATTTTTGTTATTCAAATACAAGAAGTTAATTTTCAGAAATTGCACTTCCTAAAATGGAGAAATTGCAAATTTATGTTGGCCGACGTAGGTAAGATTTACTTCCACCTTTTTTTATTTCAAATATTAATTAAAAAAATACAAATATCTTATTTATCCATGCATCAAATTATTATTTTTTATGCGTACGAATTTTTATAGTAATTTTATTTAATTCCATGAATATACAATTTTTTAATCAAATAAAATATAGTAATTTAATTATCGGGACATTAGATTAAACCAAACATGTTTTCTTGTAAACTTCACGGGAATTCACACCATAGAAGATTAGGAGAGACTTCTATTTAGGATGTCTCTATGTGCACATGAAAAAATATCTAAATGTACACTAAATGGTGCGTTAAAATTAGCAATATATGTGTGTGCACATATATTAGCAGTATAAGGGGCAAAATCGGGAGAAAAGGAAAAAAGCCCAGTAGAGCTGTGCGTTAATTCTTAGGGCTGGGCTTGTAATTGGGCTATTGCAGCCCAATTACAGTGCACGTTAAGAATTAACGCACAAGTGTTGTACGTTAATTCTTAACGCACATATACTGTGCCCAAAACTAGCCGTTTAAAAACTGACCGTTAAAAATCCGACCGTTTGTGCATTAATTGTTAACGTACAAACGGTCATTTTTCTAACAACATAATTTTCAGCCTATATATACACACACTCATTTCCTTTCTCTTCCACATCGAAACATAACATTCAACATGTATTATCCTAATGATGAAAGTGAGAAAAACAATTGGATGCAAAGTCGAGAAGATGAGGAATACGATTGGGTACAAGGTCGAAAAGATGAAGAAGCATACGAAGAATTGAACGACGCTTGGATGTCGGGTTGCGAAGACGAAGGAGACGCTTGGGATCCGAGCGACGATTTCTTCACGGTTAGTGTTGAATTAATTTCCGTTTGAGTAATGATTCTTGTCTTAGTTATATGTATAAATATCGCATATAATTAATTTTGTATGAAGTAGTTATTATGAATTGTAGCCATTAATATGATTTAGGTTATGTTGTAGCCATTAACAATTGATATTAGGTATGAACTAGTAGTTATATATTTTAGCAAAAAAATCATGGTTTAGGTTATGAATTAATGACTTTGCAAATTTGTTGTATCATTAGTTTGTTATAATTGTAGACACTATAATAATCCATAAATCAAAATTAATTATAGGGGGAATATTATGGAGAACAATTTCGTACTGGCCTAGTTTGGGAGATTATGGATGAAATGGTTGAATGGGCGAGAGCTAGAGCAAAAGAGTTTATGATAGTTTTGGTGAAATGTACCTCGAATCCGTATGTCGTTAGTTTGACATGCGATAGATATGGTGATAGTTTTCGTGTTGATGATAGTTTTCGTGTTTTTGGCCCATTTCTTGAATAATCTTTTGGGCCTAGTTTGGGCCGATTTTGCGATTTTTGAATTTTTGGCCAATTTCTTTAATAATCTTTACTATTGGGCCAATTTTGTAGTTTTTGAGTTTTTTGGCTCTTTTCTTGAATAATCCTTACTATTGGGCCTAGTTTGGGTCAATTTTGTGGTTTTTGAGTTTTTGACACATTTCTTTAATAATCCTTACTATTGGACCTAGTTTGGACATTTTTTTTTAGTTTTTTAGTTTTGGCCCATTTCTTGAATAATCCTTACTATTGGTGCTACTTTGGGCCAATTTCGTAGTGTTTGACATATTCATATCAATCAATTCTAAAAGTACGAAAGGTAAGAAAGGTACGAAAAGTAACAAAAAACACATATATAACAAAAAATCAATACAAACGTCAATCATACAAAATACATACATAACATACCTAATCTCCACCAGACTGACTCCCACTACCCTCCCCGTGCTTGTGTATAGAATCCTGAAAAAACTGTGATGCACGAGGTGGAGGGGGGCCATCGGAGGAGTCTCATCAATGAGCATAAGCAGGAAACAAGTCATGAGCTCCTTAACCTCCTCAACTGGAATAACGCCCCTATCAATCGGCGTCTCTAAATAAGCACAGATCTCACCAGCAACCAACTGGTTCCGCTGTATTCGTAATGATAATACCCATTAGAATTTAAATATGACAAAAAATAATAAACATTTATTTAATTAAAAGAATCAAACGTACCGCAAGAGTATCCACCGAAGGTGTGGGATGGACAAGGCTCGTGGGACGATCCTGTCTGATGGATCTGGGATCCACCAGCACATGAGAGTAGTCGTCCAACCAATCCAGATAGTCGTCCATCACGGCCCAATATAATGTGGCTAGTGGATGCTGAATCTGGATCAGAGGCCTCAGATCCTCATCCCACGCCCCCAATAGATGATCCTCGAATGCGACCGAGTAGTGGGTGAGGTCGTTCTGCCGGTTCACTGAGCGAGGCTCTGGAGGTAAATCCGGGACCCCCCCTGGACATGCCTAAAATGTCGGAGGAAGCGGTCAGGCATATACGGCTCTTGGATATCCATGATCTGGATTATGCCTCTAAACAGGGAAAGATCATACTCTGGCCTGTCGAATGATACCCTAGGAAAAGGGAACCACTGTACCTGTAACAAATAATTAATATCAAATTAGTATTTTGCGTCAGTATATATTATAAAATAAAATATTAATATAACAAAACAGATTACCTCATCGTATCTGATGTTGTCCAGCATGCGGCGTATACAGACCAAACGGCTAGAATCCTTGCCCTGTGGGACCTCCTGGCCGTCTCTGATGGCTGCAGCATCGGCCTCCATGGCAGCAGGGTCCATGACATAGTGTCCTTGGAAATGGGGAAAATATGCCCATATCCATGACTGTAGAACAAGATTGAACGATAAGATTAAAAAAAGTAAATGGTTATAACGTATATTTTAAATTTATTAATTAAAAGCCCATTTCTTACCCTCAAAAGTATGCCACAACTGGCAATGCCCTGCGCCTCTCGTCTCGACGCCTGTCCTAATTTTCGGTACTGGAACGCCAAGATGCCAGCTCCTCATGCATACCGGCATGTGGCCTCGTGGTCGAACAACAACGCCATCCACTTGTGCTTGATCTTCGTGGTAGACTTGTCGATCAAGACTGTAGAGTTGAGCAGCAAGAACAGATAAAATGAAGCGATGACTCTCTCGTCCCTCTGCTCGCGCTGCATCATCGTGCTGAGTGTCTCCTGCACATACTTCAAAGGAATGCTGTCGGAGCCTGTCCACTTGAGTAGTGGCGTAAAATCCAAGAGCTTGGGCGATCCTCCGTCTGACCTCTAGATCAGGCATATCCCCTACTGTCGTACAACTCCTCCCGTCAATGGGCACCCTGAGTATAAACATCATGGAGTGTAATGGTCATCTCGCCCCATGGGAATTGGAACGAGGACGTCTCAGGGTGCCATCTCTCGATAAAAGCCGAGATCAGGACGGGATCAACTGCCCTGGTGCTAAGAATGCGTAGATGTGCCAGACCACTACGCTCTGCTAGCTGAAACCATGAATCTGGCCCGGGTATGATGAACTGCTCTAGCTGAGTGGTCCAGCCGATGTGAAAGTGGACCCTCAAGACCTTACGAGTCTGAAGGTTTGTTAATTAATATTAGTAACGAAATTAACAAATAAAACTTAAACTTCATCTAAAACAGGACTGTACCCTAAATACGTACGAAATCCTGAGTCTTATGGCGCCGCTGACGTCCTGAATGACGGGGAGCCTGAACAGCCTCTAGAACATCCTCTGGAGCGGCCTTTGCAAATGGGGCGTCCTCTCCTCGATGTCTCCTACGTCTCTGTCGCGGAAGGGGGGGGGGGAGGGCCGGGGCATAGATATCGAGAGGGGGGCAAGAGGGGTCAAGTCATAAATCGCCCTGGCGATGTGTGTGGTGTAGGTGCGAAGGAGGAGAGGGATGCGTGGCCCTCCTAGCATCCAAGGAGCCTGCCCTAGAACGGGCCCAACAGCTGGAGCTAGTGCATGATAAGGAGCGGGTGGAAGGGAAGGACTAGGTACTGGATCAGACAGGGGACAAAAAACGCCGGTCTGATCTGTGGAGGGAACGGAAGGAGCGGGAGGAGGGCCGGTCTCATCCGTCCTCAGATCCTCAGCCGGAAGAATCAGATCAAAAGTAACCCTAAATTCTCCCTCTAGGTCCTCTGCATCGTCTGGCATCTCTTGGGCCTGCTCGTCAACCGCCATATCGTCACTAGATGTGACATAGGCATCCTCCATGTTGGCATCCTCTGTCTGAGCATAAGGATGTGGAACTGGTGTCGCTGCACCTAATAAATCTGCTCGTATCTCAGCAGTGCGGCTATGTACAGTATCAGAGATGTGCCTCTAAGGCACACCACGTCGGTCAGCTATTGGAGCCGGATGTGTGAGTTCCTCAGAACCTCCCAAGGCGTCCCGTACCACCTAAATTATTTATTTTGTAATTTATTATAAACGTATTTGTTTGACAATCACATTTGATTTATATTTCATTATAACGAAATTTAATTCCAATTAGATTTACAGAAATTAAAAATTTGAAGAAAATCTAAATTCTAATCGAATTTCATTATAAATTAGATTTCAGTATTAGAAATTAAATTTCTAATAATGAAATCTAATTATATACTCATTTCTATTCAAATCTAATTTTATACTAACTTTCTAATCGTATTTGTATTTATTTCTATTCAAATATAATTAGAATTAGAAATCTAATTATATACTAAGTTTCTATTCAAATCTAATTATATACTAAATTTCTAATCATATTTGTATTAATTTATATTCAAATATAATTAGAATTAGAAATCTAATTATATACTAAATTTCTATTCAAATCTAATTATATACTTATTTCTATTCAAATCTAATTATATACTAAATTTCTAATCGTATTTGTATTAATTTCTATTAAAATATAATTAGAATTAGAAATCTAATTATATACTAAATTTCTATTCAAATCTAATTATATTCTAATTTCTAATAATGAATTAATTTAATCATTATTATATACTAATTTCTATTCAAATATAATTATAAATCTTATTATATACTAAATTTCTAATAATTAAATTTGCAAATTCTAATCAAATCTAATTCCTAATAATGAAATATAATATCTAATCATATTTGCAATATAGATTTACATTTTGCAACAATAAAATATTCATTTATACGATAATATTCAATAAAAAACAATAATGATATAAAATACAAGATTCTAACAATTTCGTTTCAATTCTAAAATCAAACAAATCTAACAAATCTAAATTCATATACAAAACTAAAGAATCTAAATTCATATCTAAAATATAAATTCTAATTTTGAATTCTAAAATCTAATGAATCTATTTTAATATCCAAAATCTAACGAATCTAGATTCATATATCCAAACTCTATTTTCTAATTTCATAAATTCTAACAATTTCGTTTCAATTCTAAAATCAATCAAACGAATCTAAATTCATATCCAAATTCTAACAAATATAAATTCATATCCAAAATCTAAATTCTAGTTTCATAATATTCGTTTTCATAAATTCGATTCGATTTAATTTCAAAACGAAATTGTTATTATGAGTATAAAACGCATTATATACCTGGTGGACGTCCATCGGTGAGGGTGCGGGAGTCACAAGAACGTCGACCGACGCATCTGGAATGTGTGTCGATCGGGTCACCGCTCGTCTAGCACCACCACTCGCCGATCGTCGAGCTACCCCCTCCTCCTCCTCGTTCGCCTCCTCCTCCATCGTCACCCAAACGGTACCGACCAGACCACCCCCACCACCGACCGGACCACCATCACCCAGATGCACCTGAACCGCCGCTGCGCCTTCTTCACCCAGTTGCACCAGCATCGCCGCTGTGCCAGAATCACCGCCAGAAGCTTCGCTAGCCGCTGTGCCAGAACCACCACATGTCCTACCGCCAAAACCACCGCCAACCACCCCAGGACCACCGGAATGCTCGCCCAATGGAGAAGAAGATGGATCCATCCTTGATTTTGGGTTTAAGGGAGAAGAAGGCCGGAAATTTCACCGTCGAAAATTTAGGTTATCGCGGGGGAAGAAATCGGTGCAGATACTGGGGGAAGAAGAAGAGTTGTGCGCGTTTAAGCGCACAACTTGTGCATTAACATTTAACGCACAACTTGTACGTTAAATGGACTGGGCTTGTGCAAAGCCCAGTCTTTTTAAGGCCAGCTTCTTTATGCATTAAATCTTAACACACAAATCTGTGCGTTAAGATTTAACGCACAACTTTGATTGCCAATTTTTGATTTTTTTCCCAACTTGCCCCTTGTACTGGTATGTTACGCACATAAAACTGAACTATTATTTTTAACGCATAAAATAATGTGCATTTAGACAATTTTTCGTGTGCATATAGCTTTTTCGTCTATTTATGAGAAGTTTTCTTGTGAACTATGTAGATTAATTTATGAGATTGTTATTTATGGTAAGTTGAAGATGTAAACTATCTCTTTATTTATGGCAAATGAAGGCATGAATAAGGTAGAGTTTTGAATCTTTTCAAGAAGCCTGTAAATATTTCTCTCATTTGATATAATGGTGTGTGCATCTAGAGAAGAAAAGGAGAGCGAGAAAGAGGTGCACTGTGATGCATTGTGAATTGAGAGAAATATGCTCAAGGAGATCTTGTGAATGCCTACAATTAGCCATTGAGAAGGAAGATATATTTGTTGAAGAATGTGAAGATTTATGTTTAGGAAATCTTTCGTGAAGAGAAGTTTCAATTTTTTGGAGCTCGTGGGAAGCGCTTCAAAGGTTTTTTTTTTGACACAGGCAAACACAAGGACCCTTTCAAAAAAGAAAGGCTATCCTAAATCATCCAGACAGATGATCTTTACAAACTGGGAACCAAAACTATCAAAAGTAGAGTTCAAGGATGTGAACTCATATCTGCGGTGCAAAAGACAATCCATAGGGGATGAGGGATGTAGTGGGGAGAGCAGACGCTGAAAACATTCAAGAGCTTGATCTGGAATGGGGTGAGTTGCAAGGAAATCGGCAGCGTGATTGGCCTCGCAGAGGCAATGACGAACCTGAAAAGATACAAAGGAAGAGAGAAGAACAGTAATATCATGAATTATGCTGTGCATTTCCCAGGGGACTTTCCATATGGCTCTGATGGAATTAATAACCGTGAGATTGTCACCCTCAATAATTAAATGTCGAACTTGGCAATGAGCAGCATGTCTAATGCCAGAGAGTGCGGCAAGGGCCTCAGCTTGGAGTACAGAGGTGGAAGAAATAGTCTGACGGTAGAATGAAAGGAGCTTACCGTGGTGGTCGCGCATTAGATAACCCAGATGACTTGAGCCATCCTGTTTCCTGGACGCATCAAAGTTCAATTTAATCTAGTCATGTGGCGGTTTACTCCAACGCGAGTTCATTGAACGAATACGAGTATGTGTAATAGAAGCTTGCATAGCTGTCCGTGTTGCAATATTCCATTCCTGGAGATGTAAAAAAGCTCCTTGTGCCGAGCATTGTTGTAGGAACTAACTATTATGGTTGAAAATGAGGTTATTACGATGATTCCAGAGCGACCACCAAAGGAATAAAAGAGGGTTAGGTGAAGCGTTTGAGTGTCGGTAATATTCAAGGTTAAATAGGAAATCAGATGTAAATTGAAGGTCAAACTTGGTTTGTAATTTATTCTCAAGTTTAGTGATCATATGCTGTGTGACTGAGCAATTGAAAAAGAAGTGATTCAAATCTTCATTACTGTTCTGGCAAAGACTGCACACATGTGGAACTCTAGAGAAGTAACGGTTAAGACGTTCAGTAGTTGGCAAACCATCCGCTAACGATTTCCAAATGAAGTTTTGGATTTTAGGAGGAATCTTCAATTTCCAGATCCATGGGAAGGAAGTATTAGGGGAATTATGTCTACGGGAGTGGAACAACGAGCGTGTGGATTTGACATTAAAATTACCGTCATAGGACAATTTCCACATAAGACGATCTTGCATAGGTGAGGATGGAATGTGGGTGTTTTTAATTGTGTCTATAATATGTGGTGGCAACGAGTGTTGTAGCAACTGTATATTCCACTGATTGATATTTGTAATAAAAGACGAGACATAAATGTTAATTGGGGTAGTATGTGTGAAATAGGGAAGAAGATTACCCTGAGGGAGCCAATTGTCAGTCAATAATTTTATTGTCTGACCATCTCCAAGTTCCCAATGTAGACCTTTTTGGAAGTGATTGCGGAGGTGCATAAGTCTTGAAAAATGCCAGGATTTCTTAGGCTTCGAGCTGTAAGAGAAAAGATCATTGAGTCGAAGGTAATTTTCCAAAATGATCTGGCGCCATAAGGAATCATGATCCGTCAGTAATCTCCAAAGCAGCTTTAGTTGGAGCACTTTGTTCATATCAACCTTGTAGAGTCCAAGACCCCCCTCAGATTTAGGTTTACAGATATCATCCCAACTAATAAGAGGTCGGAAGTTATGATCCTACTTATTCCAGAAGAAGTCTCTGTGGATCTTATCAATGTCATTACAAACAGAGAGGGGAAGTAGAAAGCTTTGCATTAAGTAATTCACTTTGGAGACAAGATTAGATTGGATAAGAAGAACTCGCCCAGCTTGGGATACTGTGTTCGCCTTCCATTTCGAAAGTTGTTTCTTTAAACTGTTAAGGGAATAGTCAAAAATTTCTTTCTTAACTCTACCTCGTATTATAGGTATGCCCAAATATTTTTCCAAAGAGGTAGTATGTTGAATATTAAGGATAGCCGCAAGAGACTGTTAGAGGGATGGAGAGATGTTTTTGGAGGTTTGAAAAGAGTTTTTATGGAAGTTGATGGATAGACCAGAGGTGTGGCTAAAATCACTGAGGAGCTGTTGAATATAAAGCATGTTAATTTGCATAGCATTAGCAAAAATGAAAGAGTCATGAGCAAAAGTGTAACACCCCCGACTTATGTCGGTAGTGCCACACGCCAGTGACCTCAGACGTTAATGTCCAAAGTCACCCTAGGCTTTAATCAGAAAAAATTAAGCTTAAATAAATACATAAATATTAAATAACGAAAGAATAATCAGCGGAAGACATTTTAAATGAATGAAACTCAACCTTTTATTAAGATTCCTCTCATAAAACGAGAAGGACGGTTTTACAACAAAGTATAGTGACAGTGGAAGACTTTTAAATTACAACAGACGACTCTTTTAAAGTAGTCCTAAACTCCTAATTACATGACTATGTATTACATTTATGACAAATTAAACATACACGCCTTGGAAATATTACTTCTTAAAACGTAAACTTCAACTGCAAACCTTCTCTTCGATTTGTTACTTGAATCGTCAGGGACCAACCTCTGATGTGCCGTATAGGACGGATGACACCAGTCAACCATGCAAGGAACAAAATCCGGTTGGTTAGTCTAATGAAAGACTATGCAAGGGTACACACAGAATGGTTCTAGTGATCGTAACCGTTTACTATCATTGTCCTTCGAATAATAACCGAAGGAACGATACATAACCTGGAACTTTCACGGAATGATAGAAGAAGATATGCATCGAAAAGAAGACTCCAACGGAATTGAGTCTTAAAGGAAACGTATGTAATTGTTTAGGAACGTTAAGTTTTCACACAAGTTTATAAAAACGACCTTGATTATTTGGGTCCACGACCAACCTCACCGCGTAATGCGAATCCAAATTGGAAAGAGGACTTACTCTAACAAGAGTCCGGGCGGGTTCCACGTTGTACTTCTCGCCCGAGGGTATATTAATTATGTGCATAAACGCACTTATCTTATTTACTTTCAAAACGTACATTCACGTTAAGGCTTTTAATTCACATAATCTCGATACGAGAGATATCTTTGGGATGAATCCCGAATATTGGCACTAGCTAAGTGCACCACCACTTATATAAAATAAGGGTAGGTCATGACCAAAAGTATGAGGGCAATTATCCTCCTAATACCAAGTTTTAAAGAAACAGCTAAACCTCGCAAGGTAATAGCGTTCCTACGAATACTCGTGCTAACTAGCAATTATTATCCACACCAAAACACAACAATCCACACCATTTATTATCTAAAACCCTATAATAATATATAAGGGTTATAACTAGCATATATACAACCTAATAAAAAGGTTCACTTTACACATTATTTTACACACACAAGTTCCCAAACGACAATTAGAAAGATTATTATCCCAATTTAATTAAGACAATAGATTAATTGTCAATTAAGAAAAATATGGAATAACATAGCAAGAGCGAACCGCCACTTGCCTTAGTCTAGACGAACAAAGAGTTGGGTCCGAAATCCAAGAACTTGAACTTGTGCTCGACTGCCTACTAAAATTCCCGTTGGAATTTATCATCATTCAGTAGGGTCGGATTCCAATCCGTACCATTAGCCATGGGGATGAGCACAATCCAACACCAACGAAACAAAACCTGTAATACCCCACCACATTGGGCCGGCCCATCACAGGGCTGCAGCCCATACACCCCAACCCTTCCTTGGTGGCTCCACCTAATTAATAGGCAGCCATCTCCAAGAGGTTGTTCGTGAGTCTCGAACTCGAGACCTCACGCTTTAACAAGAAGTCCAACGCCCTCTTGTTACCAATTACGCTGCAGCGCAATTGGTAACAAGAGGGCGTTGGACTTCTTGTTAAAGCGTGAGGTCTCGAGTTCGAGACTCACGAACAACCTCTTGGAGATGGCTGCATATTAATTAGGTGGAGCCACCAAGGAAGGGTTGGGGTGTATAGGCTGCAGTCCTGTGATAGGCCGGCCCAATGTGGTGGGGTATTACAAAAAAGTACACTTTGAATGAGAGGGGCTCCAACCTTATCGGGCCAACCATTTCTCTATCCATGGGCCGCATCCCATGTACCTCAACCAAATCCCCATGGCTGGGAGGTTGTTCGCAAGGCTCGAACTCGAGACCTCACGCTTTAACAAGCAGCCTCGCGCTCACTTGTTACCAATTGTGCTGCTTGTTAAAGCGTGAGGTCTCGAGTTCGAGCCTTGCAAACAACCTCCCAGCCATGGGGATTTGGTTGGGGTACATGGGCTGCGGCCCATGGTTAGAGCAATGGCTGGCCGGTAAGGGTCGGAGCCCCTCTCTATAAAAAGTATACTTTTTTGTAATACCCCACCACATTGGGCCAGCCCATCACAGGGCTGCAGCCCATACACCCCAACCCCTCCTTGGTGGCTCCACCTAATTAATAGGCAGCCATCTCCAAGAGGTTGTTCGTGAGTCTCGAACTCGAGACCTCACGCTTTAACAAGAATTCCAACGCCCTCTTGTTACCAATTGCGCTGCAGCGTAATTGGTAACAAGAGGGCGTTGGACTTCTTGTTAAAGCGTGGGGTCTCGAGTTCGAGACTCACGAACAACCTCTTGGAGATGGCTGCCTATTAATTAGGTGGAGCCACCAAGGAAGGGTTGGGATGTATGGGCTACAGCCCTGTGATGGGCCGGCCCAATGTAATTACAAAACCCCTAACTAGTTACAGGTACGAAAGAACGAAAAACAAAGAAAAGGCAATGCCGCGATCGCGGCTTTGCTGGGAAAAACCGCGCCCGCGGTTTCATGCCTAGCCGAGATCGCGGTATTTGTGCTGTGGTCGCGGGATCCATTATCGACGACAAACTTAAACAAACACAACAAAGCCATACCGAGGGAAGCTCGGACCTTGCTCCTTGGACAAGCGCGCACCACTACCTCTCCTGGCTTCACCTTGATGGAACTCCAACAACGAACGACGACGACACAACTCCGACGACACCACCAAAAACCAAGAGGAAGAGATGAATGATGAGAAGAGGGCTTGGATTTTCCCCTATTTATAGGATAAGGGTGGAGCTCTCCCACTTAATGAAAGGAAGCACAATCGATTAGCATCCCTCAACCGGCCGCTCGGAGAAGAAACGTCGGACCTCGAATCGTCGGTGTCACAGAGAAGACGAGGAAGAAGATGAAGCAGAGTATCGCGATCGCAGTTTCAGGACCGCGATCGCGGTTTCAGAACCGCGATCAGCGGTTTGGCCTTTTGCCAAAACCGCGCCCGTGGTTTCATAACCGCGGTCGCAGGCAGTGTTGTGCCCGTGGCTCTGGGCCTTGATCGCGGGTCTTGCTAATTCCAATTTTAGCAACCCTCAAATGATTTAAAACCTATATATTTCATTAAATATGTATCCACACATTCATATGGTTCTTACAGGGTTACAGAACATGCCTAACACGACTTGTTTACAAAACGAAAGTTTGAAAATTACAAAGAAAGAGCTCTCAGTCATTCTCCCAAAGAGAGAGAAACTCCCAAGGAAGTCTGTGTGAATTAACCCCTTTCCCTGGTCGCCCCCCTTCGCCGCCGGTCATATTCCTCGCCTCCACCTCTATGTTGCCCGCCTTGCTCGTTGCGCCCATGGCCGCGCTCTAGCTGGGTGTGTTTCCTCTCGGCTTCTCTTTCCAGTTGTGTTTCACCTCCTTTTTCCTTCTTTTTCATGGGTTCTTTGGGTTTTGGTTGGCCTAAGCTCCTTCATTTAGCTTAGCCTTCCTTTGTTTTTGGTTGGTTTCCTCAAAATCGACCTCTTTTGCCTTGGTTGTTCTTGAGTTCTTCACCTTCGTTCTTGGTGTTCTTCCCGGAACTCAAGCCCATACCAGGTCTTTTCCCCTCTTTTAATCCATTTAGCTCCTTAAAATTTTTGTTTCTGGTGTTTTCTAGCTTTTTGCCTACCTTTGACTTGCTCCCAGACCTACTCTTTGCTGCTCTAGGTCTGCTGCCAACTACTCTGGCCCCTGTAGAGTAGGCCTGCTGCCAGCTGCTCTGGGTCTGCTCCCAGCCTATGCTGCTTTTGGTTATACTTTCCCCTGCATAGGTCTGCTGGCTTTCCACAATGGGAAGAAAGGCAAAAAGATCCAGCAGGCCCCCTACTGCCCCTCCTAGACACGTGCCTTCCATCATCAAACCTGGTGGCTCCTCTTGGGCTCCTATCCTCCCGGCGCCAGCTCAGGTGTATGCAGCTGCCGGCAGCTCTGCTCTGCCGACACCCAGTGCCAATCTACCGGGTGCTCCTCCCTTGGTTGTTGGCGAGCAATCAAAGGCCAAAGGCGAGGATATAGCCAGCTCCTCCTCAGATGGAGCCCAATTCTACCTTATGGGTCAGCCAACACCGTCTCCCGAGTCTCCCCACAACCTTGAAGCCAATGCCAAGGGCGGTTGGGCCGACCTCTTCCGAGACAACAAAAACGGCCACAAGTATGGCTCAAGGCTCAAGTTCGTAGCCAATAATGACGACTTTGTTCATGTGCAAGACCATCAAATCCTCTCCGCCAAGGAAGCTTGGGGTCATGCCTTGATCGGTTACTTTGCCGGTAAATTTCCGGGAAGGAAAGCTTTGCTTGACTTGTATGCCTCATGGAAGGTCAAATTCAAGTATATCCCACACTCCTCTGGCTGGCAGGTTTTCAAGTTCAATTCAGTGGAGGACTTGGAGTCGGTCCTCTTTGGAGGCCCATATTTTGTGTATGTGCGCTCACTCCTCCTCAAGGAAGTTCTAGATGAATTTGAGTTTGGAAGAATTCAAGAGAGCACTATGCCCGTGTAGGTCAGATTTGAGCGCCTTGGCCCTCACCTATGGTCGGATGACATACTTGGAGATATGGCCTCTAAGATTAGAATGCCGGTGCATACCGATATGTTGACTTGCACCAAAGAGAAGCTTGAGTATGCTAGAGTACTCACCGAGATTGATCTTAGCAAGGAGTTCAAGAGATCAATTCCTTTGAAATTTAGTGATGGAAGAGTCTAACACAATGATGTGTTCTATGAAAATCTGCCTACCTTTTGCACTCGATGCACGAGTTTCAAGCACGCTGCGGGAAATTGCAAACCCAAGGCTGCTGCAGAGGCCACCACCAAACCTGTCCAAGGCTCTGAGGAAGGCCAGGTGAAAAAGCATAAGGCCCCCCCAACTATCAAGGAAGTGGTGACTCCATCCAGTCCAAATCCAACCCGGGCTATTGAGGCATTTGACTGTTCCTCCCACATCTCCGAGTCTGATCTCCAAGGTTATGATCCTGCTCCCTCAGTTGAGAATGAGCAACCGCTTGAGGAGGACTTCCAAGTGGTGCTTTCCCGAAGGCAGAAGAAGGCTGCTACTGCCTTACCTTTACCGGGCAAATCACCAACACATCACCCCATGGCCAATGCTAAGGTTGACCTTGCAGACAAAGCCAACCCAAGGCAATCAGCCCGCATCCAAGACACCCGACAACATGCCTCCAAAGGCAGTGACACTCGTTAAAGGCTTGGGCCGTGCCCGATGCGTTCCCAATGAATATTGGAGCATGGAACGTAAGGGGCTTCCATCTGTCCCATAAACAAGATGGAGTACGGAAGTTTCTCAATGAGCACAACCTTTGCTTGTTGGGAATCTTAGAGACGAAGCTCACCGCTGATTTGGTGAATAAATTGATGCCACGTAAATTTCGGGGCTGGAAGTTCACGCACAACTTCGAGGCTCACCGCGCAGGTAGAATCCTTATCCTTTTGGACCCTTGTATTGTTTCTATTGATGTGATTGGCCTTAGTGCGCAACATATACATTGCAAAGTTAGCTCTATGGCATCAGATTCTGTTTTCTATGCTTCCTTTGTGTATGGTCTGCACTCTATCACAACTCGAAGGCCTTTGTGGGAGGCTCTTGTTGAGTTTGGTCAGAATTGCACATCTCCATGGGCTGTCCTTGGAGACTTTAACAACATCATGCGCAGCGACGAAAGAGTTAATGGTGTTAGCGAGGTCACTATGCGTGAAATCGTGGATCTTGCTGAGTGCTCTACCTCTGCAGGCCTTTGGGATATCAGGGCAACTGGGTCCAAGCTAACCTGGTCCAACGAGAAAGTATGCAGCAAGCTTGATAGGCTGATGGTTAACCAAGCTTGGCTTGATGATAAGCGTCAATGGGAGGGTGAATTCCTTCCCCTAGGCCAGCTCTCTGATCACTCTGCCTGCATCATCAAATTTGTCCATCACGAGGCGCGCAAACGCAAGCGTTTCAAGTTCTTCAACATGCTGGTGGAACATGCAGAATTCCAACAAATTGTTGTTGACACTTGGGCTCAACCGCAAGAAGGGTTCAAGCAATTTCAGTTGTGTAGGAAGCTCAAGGCCCTTAAGAATCCTCTTAGGCGCTTTAACAAAGAGCATTTCTCACACATTTCATCAAGAGCCAAGGCTACAAACGAGGATATTAAGTATGCCCAACAACAACATCTTGACAACCCATCCTCCGACTCCATCCAGTCCCTTGTTGCTCAAAGGAAACAAATTGCCACTCGACTTGCTAAGGCTGAGTATATGTTTGTGGCCCAAAAGGCTAAGTCCAAGTTTATTCTCCAATCCGACAAATGCACCAAGTTTTTTCATAGCTTGGTCAAGAGGCGAGCTAAGAGAAACCATATTGCTAGATTGGAGAGGGGAAATGGTGGCCTCACCAACTCTGAGCAGGAGGTTGCCTCAGAATTTGTCTCTTTCTACAAAGGGTTGCTCGGTACCACAATTGACACCTCCGGAGTTGATCCCCTTGTCTTCCTCGAGGGGGCCAGAGTCACCCCTAGTCAGGGACTTGATCTTACATGCTCTGTGACGCCTTTGGAGATCAAGGCTGCCCTTTGGGGGATTGGAGACGAAAAGTCCCCTAGGCCTGATGGGTTCTCAGCCAAGTTTTTCAAGAGTGCATGAGGCACTGTGGGTCAGTTGGTATGCAAGAGCGTCACTGAGTTCTTTGCCTCCAGCTCCCTTCTCAAGCAGTCCAATCACTCAGCAATTTCTCTTGTGCCCAAGACTGATGTGGCCTCCAAAGTGGGGGACTTCCGGCCAATTTCTTATTGTAATGTTGTGTATAAGGTTATCACTAAGATAATTGCTACAAGGCCTGGGGCACTTATGGATCCTCTTGTTGATAAGGCGCAAGCGACTTTCATTAAGGGCCGTAGCCTTGGAGACAACATCCATTTAGTCCAAGAGCTTCTGCGGAAATACAACCAAGGCCAGACCTCCCCAAAATGCATGCTCAAGGTCGACATTCGGAAGGCCTTTGACTCAGTTTCTTGGGATTTCATCCGAGCTGTCCTAGAGGGCCTCCTCTTCCCTCTGGCCTTCATCTATTGGGTTATGGAGGCCATCACCACTGCCTCCTACTCTGTGACAGTCAATGGACAGCTCTACAGCCTCTTCAAAGGAGCCAAGGGGCTCCGACAAGGTGACCCCCTCTCCCCTCTGATTTTTGTGCTTTGCATTGAGTATTTGTCTCGCCTCCTGCGCAAGGCCACTATAGATTCGGACTACAATTTCCACTCAAAGTGTGAGGACATCCAGCTTACGCACCTTGCCTTTGTGGATGACATCATTTTGTTTGCTAGAGCTGATCTGTCGTCTATCAAGGTCTTGATGGATGCTTTGTCTACCTTCTCAAGGTGCTCAGGCCTCGCTTTCAATGAGCTTAAGTCAAACATCTACATTGCTGGGATTTCGGGTCAAGAGAGAAGAGACATCATTGCCTCCACCGGGTTCCAGGTTGGTCCCTATCCCTTCCGCTACCTTGGTTTCCCAATTGCTGCTCTGGGACTCAGTGCGGCAGACTATGCTCCTTTGATTGAGCAAATCAGTGATCGGATTAGAGCCTGGGCCGGGCTCTCTTTCTCCTATGCCGGCAGGGTTGAGCTCATTCACTCCGTCCTTCAGGGCATTGCAGGGTTCGGGATCTCTATTGCCCCACTCCACTCTAAGGTAATAGATTCCTTAGAGAGGCTGTTTAGAAAGTTTCTTTGGAGAACTGCCAGGGTCGCTTGGGACAAGGTTTGTCTCCCCAAAAAAGAAGGTGGGCTTGGACTTAAGAACTTGGAGCACTGGCATTCTGCCTTCTTCTCCAAGTGTCTTTGGGACATCCATTGTGAGAAGGACTCTCTCTGGGTCAAATGGGTCCATAATGAGTTCCTTAAGGATTGCGATATCTGGCACCATGTAGGTCACCCAAGGGCCTCGCCTCTTATCAAGCGGATTCTTCAGGTTAGAGACAAGGCAATTGCTAAGGAGGGATCCATCGAAGAGGCAATCTCCAAGCTCAACTCTATGGCCATCAATGATAAAATCCCAATGGGGTCTGCCTATGATCTATTCAGACCATGTTCAGCCGAAGTCCCTTGGGCCAGTGTAGTTTGGCATTCGGGCGTCACACTGAAGCACTCGTTCATCCTCTGGCTAGCTGCACGAGAGGCTCTCCCAACAAAGGACAGGCTTGGGTTTCTCAACCTTGACCCGGCCTGTGCCTTGTGCCCGAACGGGTATGAGTCTCTCGACCACTTGTTCTTTGACTGCGAGTTCAGCCGGCATGTTTGGCAGCACATCAAGCAATGGATCAAGATTCGAGGGAGTTCTACATCCCTGCACAATGCCCTTGATGAGCTCACCATGGGGCGTGGCAAGGCTGGGCACAAGAGCAAGGCCAAGATCTTTGCCCTTGGGGCAACAATCTACTTCTTATGGAAGGCAGGGAACCAACGGATTTTTGAAGGCAACACACTCTCCGTGGACAACGTTGTTCATAGGATCAAGAGAAGCGTCTATCAGGTCTTGTTTCACCTGTATCCGCAAGTCTTATCCTCTTCAGGCAACATAGACATCTAGACATTGTACGCCACTCGCATGTGAGATGGCTTTGTTTTAGCAAGTTTCTTGTATTGTAAGCCCTCGGGCAATGTTTCGCCAGCGGTATATGTCTAATATACCCTGAGCTTTCCAATGAAAGTTTACATTCCATCGGAAAGTTTGAAAATTACACAAATGCCCCTACTAAAATTGAGGGTTATTACATTACTACCCCCTTAAAAATAGTTTCAGCCCCGAAACTAACACTACCAAGTTAGAAGGATCGATTTCCACATTAACCTCTCTACTTGAGTTTAGTATCCTCAATTATTTCGTACTCAAAATTAATCCTAGGAAAGTCGATATGTTTCCTCAACCATGACATCCATCATATGTCTCATTTCCATATATTATCTCATGTTCCAACTCTTAATATACTCACGAGGTCATGATTACCTTAGAATCATAGTCTTCAAAATCATAACACGATCTTAATACACCTTAAGCTTGAGAACACACCTTTTTTTATAACTTTTCTCT
This sequence comes from Rheum nobile, assembly GCA_027886185.1. Lineage (NCBI taxonomy): Eukaryota > Viridiplantae > Streptophyta > Magnoliopsida > Caryophyllales > Polygonaceae > Rheum > Rheum nobile. The sequence continues at coordinate 18,214,463 of WOAB01000568.1, forward strand.
TTATAAACGACTCCCAAAGTTCATACCCTATCTTCTTATAACCTAACTTAGTACCCCCAATTGTCATATCGTCTTACTCCTTATATATACATCTCATCCATTTCATGATTTACCTTAATTAAATTTGGCCCTTATGCCATCTCTTACCCAAAAATATTTCCATTAATCATGCTCTTACATAAGACCTTTAGACTTCCTTAAATTTTCCAATTACTCACGCGACATCTTATTCATGCTTTCCTCAAACATGATTTTAATAATCCGTTTCACACGATTATAATCAATCACCATTATTTATCCAACACGTGTCATAAGATCACTTTAATATGCATAGGTCACCTCCTCACTAAGTCCAGTTGATAAAAATCCATACCCTTACATTATCCCATACTATAAATTCACACAAGTTACAACAAACTTTTACCGACTGAGTTTGTTATTCACCCATAAATCCTTAAACACTTAATCGTCCTCATACAAATTATTATCCCAAATCAAGCAACCTTTTGCTATACCGAATTTTAGTTTTTACCTTAGACTTAATCGTCTTAATACTCCTCATATTAATTTATCATTTCCTTACGAAAACACTCATAATGAATCCTTAAATAGGTTTTCCAAAATAATACTTTCACACACGTAGCTCTTCCAAAAGCTTTTAACACTAGTCCCACAATGTACACACTTGCTTATAACCCCACAATTATAACTCTTACTTTTAAAGTTTACTCCAGATCGTATTAGAGTACGATCATTTTAGAGAAAACCGACTCCTTATGAAATATCTCTCTTATACATTTATTCACTTAAATATAAAATTTATACAACTCACACTTAAGTACTTTGAGCTTTATATTACCTCACAACACAATTTTTTTACCCCATCTAATGCTCAGAGTATGTACATGAGGAATAACCTCAACTCCATAGAGCATTATTACACACACTAAATCCTTATAGCAAGGAATCCTTACAACATTAATTATACAAATCCCGTTGAATGGCTTCGTCTTGATTACATATCTAGGCAGAGGCAAGTCAATTTCTAACTCTTCGGATAAGTAACAACCGAAGTTGTCAAAGCACTCGTTGGATCTTGATATCTCAAGGGATGACCGAATACTAGTTGGTGTGTTTGATGACAAATTCTTGACGGGAATTACTCGGATCTTATCAGTTTGTGACGCCTAAGTCAAGAGGGAGGAGATTCTTCTCTACTTCAATGCTCTTGATTCAATTAAACGTAAAAGACAAAATTATGACATAGGGCTCCTTATATAGATCACCCAATGGGCCGAAATCATAAAAAGCCCATGGACTAGTCTTCTTAGACATAAGAAGACACACACCCATTTTAGAAACCGCTATAAATAGAAAGTTCCCGAAAAAGACTAAAATACTGAAAATGTCTATAGAAATAACAATAAAGGATAGGCATGGTGAAACCATGGCTTGGTCATGTCGAAATGACCAAGGCTTTGATGATGCCAACTGCGTCTCAAGTGTCGGGAAGGGATGCTGAAGAAGACCTTGGAGCTGAAGACGCCGAAGATGAGGCCATGGCTAATGAGGCCCTCACAAGCGAAGGCGTTGCTTCACCACCAGCATCGACCAAGGTGCTTGTTTCGTCCAAGGCCACGAGACACCATGTCTTGGGCTCGTCATGGACAACTCTGTCTTGAGCAAATCCCTTGTTGATGATTGACTGTGTCCCTGTGTCATCAATGTCTAAGTCCGGCGGGAGATAAAGAGACAAATCAACCACATTGAAAGTGGCACTCACACCATAACCTGGGGGCAATTCAAGTTCATAAGCATTAGGACCAAAACAACTTAAAATTTTAAATGGACCATCACCCCTATCAGCCAGCTTGCTCTTCCTCTTAGAAGGAAACCGCTCTTTCCTCATGTGAAGCCACACAAGGTCCCCCGGGGCGTAGGTCACTTGGCGCTTTCCCTTGTTGGCCTTAGCCTCATATTGCAGTGCACGCCTCTCTAATTGCTCTTTGGTCCTCTAATGCAACTCCTTGATCAGCTCGGCTCTATATGCTCCCGTCACATGTTCGCCATCCTTCCATGGCTTCGGCGTCATGTCCATAGGTGTCAAGGGATTGTGCCCGTAGACAACCTCAAAAGGAGTCAAACCTGTTGCCGAATGGACGGCCTTGTTATAAGAGAACTCAACACAAGAAAGTAAGTCTTCCCACCGACGTGGGTTAGCCCTAAGCATCGACCTAAAGAGTGTTCCTAAGGTCCTATTGGTCACCTCGGTTTAGCCATCTGTCTGGGGGTGGTAGCTAGTAGAGAATAGGAGTTTAGTACCTAGCTTACCCCATAAAGTCCTCAAAAAATGACTCAGAAATTTCACATCCATGTCACTAACAATAGTTCTAGGAATTCCATGCAACCTAACCACGTGCTCAAAAAATAATCTACCAATATCAGAAGCATTATTAGTCATTTTGCAAGGTATAAAATGAGCCATCTTTGAAAACCTATCAACCACAACAAAAATGCAATCCCTCTCCTTATTAGAAGTAGGCAACCCCATAACAAAGTCCATACTAAGATCCTCCCAAGGCTGGTTGGGAATAGGTAGGGGCGTGTATAAAGAGGAGGACGACCTAGACTTGGCTCTATGGCATGTCACACATCCATTCACAAATCTAGTCACTTGCCTAGTCATATGTGGCCAATAAAAATGCTCCTTAAGGGCGGCTAGTGTCTTAGCAAATCCAAAATGGCCTCTACCCTCATGAGTTTCTTAGACTAAAAGGCCTCTAATGGAACTAGAAGGGATACAAAGCTTGCCCTTCCTAAAGAGGTACCCCCGGTCCACAAAAAATCCCTCAGACTCACCATGCTCTAAGCAATATGCATAAATCGACTTAAAAGAATCAGCAATGGCATACAAGTCAATAATCAATGAAAATCCCATAAGCTTAGCATCAAGATGAGTTAAGAGGACATACCTACGAGAAAGGGCATCGGCTACCACATTCTCCTTATCCATCTTATGCATCACCACATAAGGAAAAGTCTCCATGAACTCAACCCAACGTGCATGACACCGGCCTAGAGTCGATTGCTGCTTCAAATAGGCGAGAGCCTCATGATCTGTATGCACACCAAACTGCTTTGGCCAAAGATAATGTTGCCATGTCTTGAAAACTCTAATAAGGGCATAGAGTTCCTTGTCATATGTGGGATAGTTGAGTGTAGCCCCTGAGAGTTTCTCGCTAAAATAAGCTATTGGTCTCCTCTCCTAAAGCAAGACACCACCAATGTCGAAATTGGAAGCATCACACTCAATCTCAAACATCTTGCTGAAATCAGGCAGCTGTAGCAAAGGAGCCTTGCACAGAGACTCCTTCAAAGACACGAATGCAACTTCGTGTTTCGCATTCCACACTACTGCGACCCCCTTCTTTGTCAGCTCATGTAAAGGGGCTGCAATTGTGCTAAAATCTCTCACAAATCTCCTGTAAAAACCAGCGAATCCCAAGAAAGAATGAACCATAGTAGGAGTAGTAGGGGTCGGCCAATCTCTAATGGCTCTGACCTTTTCTTGGTCCACCTGCAAGCCATCCTTAGACACAACAAAGCCAAGGAAAACAATACTATCCGAGCAAAATACACATTTAGATAGGTTAGCGTACAATTGCTCTTTCCGAAGGCACTCTAAAACATGTCTAAGATGGTCAACATGATCATGCAATGAACGGCTGTACACCAAAATTTCATCAAAATAAACCACAACAAACTTTCCTAGGAAATGTCTAAGCACATGGTTCATTAATCTCATAAAGGTAGAAGGTGCATTTGTAAGACCAAAAGGCATTACTAACCATTCATAGAGACCATACTTGGTTTTGAAGGCCGTCTTCCATTCATCACCCTCCTTCATGTGAATCTGATGGTAGCCACTCTTAAGATCGATCTTTGAGAAGAGGGTAGTTCCATGTAGCTCGTCTAGCATATCATCAAGCCGGGGGATGGGATGGCGATACTTCACTGTAATCTGGTTGATAGCTCTGTAGTCCACACACATCCTCCAAGTGCTATCCTTCTTAGGCACCAAAATCACAGGAATTGCACAAGGACTAAGGCTTTCTCGAACATAGCCTTTGTCCATCAATTCTTGAACTTGTTTTTGAAGCTCTGCTGTCTCTTCCAGGCTGGCCCTGTAAGCTGCCCTGTTAGGCAAAAAAGCATCAGGAACGAGGTCTATTTGATGCTCAATGCCTCGCACAAGCGGGAGTCCACTCGGCAGCTCGTCCAGGTAGACGTCTGAAAAGTCCTGCAAAAGAGACGCAATAGGCAAGGGGAGCTCATCCAATTCTTTAATCACAAAAAGACACGCTTTAGGAATAAGTAGAAAGCAAGGAGAACGTCCCTGAATAAGTGGAGTGAGGTCCCGAGACCTGGCAAGAAGCAACTGATGCTCGCATCGGCCTTGAATGGGTTGCGGCGAAGCTCTAGTTGCTGGATTTTTGGACTGTGGGTCGGTTGAGGTCGAATTTGGTGGCTGCTGCAGTCTTGTTGTACCTACAATCGAGTCATGAGAAGATGAATTAGTCGCCTTATTCTTGGCCAAAGAAGACTGAGAAGAAGGAGTAGGGACAAGAGTAGAAGGCGGGTGTTTTGGTGAGCTTTTGAGCTCCGCTTTTGGCTCGCTGCATGAGCCTTTGGCTGGCCAGTTGGCATCGATTTTTGCTGCACTTACTGCAGGTTGAGGCTTCTTTGAAGGCTGTGGACAAGAGGCCTTGGCATGGCCGGTCTTGTCCTTGTTGTCGTGGCCATTGGCTGCGGCCTTGGCAACCTCTATGGCCTTCGCCCGGCTGTGTTCTTGGTGGTCTTGGAGGATCTCTTGAGGGCTCATTGGTAGCAATGTCACATGTCTTGCTCCATGGATGAAGGCATAAGTGTTGAGGAAGCCATCATGGAGAGCCTTCTTGTCAAACTACCAAGGACGACCAAGCAAAATATGAGTAGCATCCATAGGAACCACATCACATAAAACAGTATCTTGATATGAACCAATAGAGAATGTGATGTGGCATTGCCTGTTTACCACATCACCTTTACCTTCGGTGATCCATTCAAGACCATATCGTTGGGGGTGAGGAGTTGTCTTCAATTGAAAGTGTTTCACCACTTTCTCATTCAAAATATTACAACTTCCCCCCATCTATAATGACACTTAAGGAGGCCGTTTGAACCAAACATCGAGTGTGAAAGAGATTCTCCCTTTGGTCCATTAGCGTGGCTTCCTTTATGGTAAGAACTTTGCGTGTCACTAAGCTCAAGATTTGGCCTACAGTTGACTCTGCTGGAGGGCATATGTAGGGCTCGTCTTCTTCATCAGCATCATTGGAAGGCACAGTTTCAAGTGCTTCCTCTTCTTCATCATCATAGCTTTCATACCCTTGATTTTGAGTGAATAAAATCTTCTTTGCATTAGGGCAATCCCGCTTTATGTGTCCTCGTCCTCCATATTTAAAGCATTCTTGATCACTCGACCAAGGTGGCCAAGCAGACGGAGGAGGTGCTGCTGCAGTGGAGGGAGGCCCTCGGCTGGCTGCATTTTGTTGATATGGTGGCCGAGTGTTTGCACTAGGCTTAGTTTGTTGCACATCACGAGAATTATTAGAAACCTTAGGCAAACTTTGACTAGAACCATACCTTTGTGAAGATGACCAAGGGGCAGCCTTCTTGCGCACTAATTGATTGTGAAGTTGCATTGCAGTGTGCACTAGCGAATTGAGATTATTGATAGGCAAAATCTCAAGTTGATCCCTTATGGCGACATTCAGGCCACTCAAAAACTTAGTCCGTATGGTAGCTGGACTCACACTCATACCTGCTTTATAATACATATCCTCAAGATTAGCATAATATTCATTAGGAGTAGATGTACCTTGGCGGACAAGAGCGATCTTGAGTCTCATCTCGTTTTTGTAGTCTTGAGGGACATATTTCTGAGTCATCACATAAACAAGTTGGTGCCACTGATTGATGGGAGGGAAGCCACGCCTGATTCAGTTTGCTACTTCTCGATGCCACCATGTTCGGGCAGCGCTTGTGAAGTGTAAAGTGGCGACTTCGACCTTCTCATGAGCTTCGTAGTGACAATGGTCCAATGTGTGCTCTGTGCTTTGCTACCATTCAAGAAAAGACGCAGCATCATAGTCGCCATTAATGTATTCAATCTTTACCTTGATATCTCGGCAAGCGCAGCGCCGATCGTCAAACGCAGCTGTTGCGTATTGTTGGCGACCCAAATTCCTGCGCCCTCCGCGGCCTCGCTGCTGTCCTCTTTGGCCACGCTGACGTCGCTGGCCATAGTCCTCATAGGCATTAAAATTCTGCTCCCCGTCGTCGTAGAAGTCGATGAAACCGGCGTTATTCCCGCCTTGATTCATCGGCTGATTTTGCGGGTCATCATGTAATTCTGCAGGCAACCAACCTTCTGACATAGACAAGTTTTCAATAGGATCCATTAATGGAGGATGGAAGTTACCTGGATTGATCTCGCCGGCGAGGTGCAAGTCGCCTTCATCGTACTCGGCGAATGGCACCGGTGTCGGATCCCGACGGAAAGCGCCAGCGGTGTTCTGTTTTTGCTGCTGAGACGAGAGGGAGGAGATTCTTCTCTACTTCAATGCTCTTGATTCAATTAAACGTAAAAGACAAAAGTATGACATAGGGCTCCTTATATAGATCACCCAATGGTCCGAAATCATAAAAAGCCCATGGACTAGTCTTCTTAGACATAAGAAGACACACATCCATTTTAGAAACCGATATAAATAGAAAGTTCCCGAAAAAGACTAAAATACTGAAAATGTCTATAGAAATAACAATAAAGGATAGGCATGGTGAAACCATGGCTTGGTTATGTCGAAATGACAAAGGCTTTGATGATGCCATCTGCGTCTCAAGTGCCGGGAAGGGATGCTGAAGAAGACCTTGGAGCTGAAGATGCTGAAGACGAGGCCATGGCTAATGAGGCCCTCGCAAGCGAAGGCGTTGCTTCACCACCAGCCTCGGCCAAGGTGCTTGTTTCGTCCAAGGCCATGAGACACCATGTCTTGGGCTTGTCATGGACAACTCTGTCTTGAGAAAATCCCTTGTTGATGATTGACTGTGTGGCTTGGGCCATAGCTCTAGACCTTGACCTTGTGATTGGTCCTTGAGAACGCACTCCTAGCATGTCATCTTCTTGGGCCTCTGTCAATGTCACGCCCGGGTTCCTATCAATTAACCTCTCGAGACAATACTCATGAATTCGAGCAGAGGGAACAAATAATGTCAATGCCCAACTCGACATTATTTCTGGAACATAGAGGGGTTCTTACGAATAGTTTTGACTCTGAAACTAGCGCTAACATGGTAGGGAACAATCACATATGTCCCAATCCAACACTATCCTTTATGAGTCCAAACAGTCTTTATCAACACATGACATGTACTACCTTTGGCACTCAAGGATTCTCGTATGAACAAACAACTTGCAATAGTAACGATTTTAGTAATTTCTGGAACAAGGAAACACTTCTTTATTATTCGAAACATTACATTAAAACAATTGACAAAATGTCGAACAGACAGATTACTAAACTATGGAGACTATCGACACAGGTCATCGCTCCTTATTATTAAAAGCTTTACAAAATACCACTACTCGCTCAGGGTTTTCTTCTCGTCGGGGTGACGTATCACAAAGAGTCATTGCCATTGGCCCAAAGATTCCATAGGCCCCTTGCCTTTATTACGAGCAACAGATTGCTCAGGAGTGGACACTTCCGACTTTGGGTTCTGCCTACTGCCAACATTTGAGGCCTGGTATGATTGTGTTGTCCCCTGACCCTTCTGCCTACAATATGTTTTCATGTGGCCTTCCTTCCCACAATTGTGGCATTGACACACACTGCTACTCCAACCTGAGCCTTTGGCGGAGTCAGACTGAGTTGTCTCGGTCTTAGCACGACCAGACTTCTCAAACTTGGTGGGCGATGTCGGCCGTTTAAATGCATTAAACTTCCGGTTATGTTGCCCACCTTTGGCCTTATTCTGTTCCTCCCGCTTTCGGGTGGATTCTTCCAGCGTAACCTCTACCTTATAGGCTGCATCCACATACTGCTCCAAGGTAGAGCAACCGTGACGCACCATCAGAGGTTTGATTTCTGGATTCATCCATCCTTGGAAGTACCAGATCTTCTGTTCTTCTGAATGCACGTCCGAACCAGCATAATGTAGCAAATGATTGAACTTTGCCACCAGCTCAGTCACCTTCAGTCCCTCCGTCTCTGGGTAGAGGAACTCCTTCATCTTTTCTTCCTTCATAGCACGGGAGAAGAATCGATCAGTGAGTTTGACCTTGAACATTGCCCAACTCAGCTTTGGGTGGTTGTCCAAACCAGTTCCTTCCCACCACTCACTTGCTTCGTCTTTCAGATGTAACAAAGCAATGTGCACCTGTTCAACCTCGGTGCATACCAAGTTCCGAAATAGTCGCTCCATATGAGAGAACCAATAGGCAACCTTGACTAGTTCCCCGGTTCCATCATAGCTATCCGGACGCATTGAATTGATCGTCTTCAATGCTCAGTTGTAATTCCCTTCATTTCTCTCGGGAATCGCTGGAAGTGCAGGGTCCATTGGCTCCCCAAATTCAAGAATAACCTGAGGAACTAGGACACCTTGCCTTTGTTGCACAGCTGGCCCAACTATCTCGGTGACAGCCTGCACAACGATCCTTCGAATGGCCTCGATGGCCGCAGCATCAAAGACCATTGGAGCAGTTGGTGGGACAAACGTTCCTTCCCTCTCCACTCGAGGGTCATCCTGAACACGGTTATGGCCTGTTGGGTTATTGTGAGAGGCAGATTCGCTCTTATCCTCGTGATTAGCATCACTTCTCAGGTTTATCCTAGGGTCGTTACTTGGCCCAGCACCCGCATGGGTAGTGTTCCTCGTGTTCACCATCTGTTGATGAACCATAATGTCAAATTAAAATCTTCCAACTTGTATATGATACTTAATCACTTACGTTATGATACGAGTTGTAAGGGTCCAAACCAATAACTTATATTAGTTTGACTGACCCTCCACCATTAACCTTAAAATGACCTTATCCTCTTACTTGAGAATGGATTAATTAGGAGAAATGTCAACCTTTCAATGATATTAAACCTAAGAAAAGACGATATCCTTAAGAATGGATCTAAGGAATAAGTAACAAAACCGAAGCTTGCAGAAGTTTGAAAAATCACTTAAACCATGTGCTTTCAAACTTTATACTTTTTACTTTTAAACCTTATATATTTAACTTAATAAAATAATTATTTATAAAGTTAGTTTCTCAAACTAATGACACTGTTATCACCTAAAACCCTTACTACAACCAAAATCAAACTTTTAAAGTTATAGCAAGAAGTAAATATTAAACGTTTATAACACACCATTTATAAGGCAACTATAAAATAACTATTAAATTCCTAATAGTTAAACCATTATTTTTAAACTTTAAGAAATCATTGAACTTTACATTTGATACTAACATTTCGACTCTCGAAATCCTTTTTAAAAGAAAATAGTTTGAAAATAGTTTCGAATATAATTTTCGAAAATTCTCAAACCTAACAATAGGCCAAAAGTTTTAAAACCATTACTCTGATACCATAATTGTAACACCGTTGACTTATGTCGGTAGTGCCACACGCCTGTGACCTCAGACGTTAATGTCCAAAGTCATCCTAGCCTTTAATCAGAACAATTAAGCTTAAATAAATACATAAATATTAAATAACGAAAGAATAATCAGCGAAAGATATTTTAAATGAATGAAGTATAGTGACAGTGGAAGACTTTTAAATTACAGCGGAAGACTCTTTTAAAGTAGTCCTAATTACATGACTATGTATTACATTTATTACAAATTAAACATACACGCCTTGGAAATATTACTTCTTAAAACGTAAACTTCAACTGCAAGCCTTCTCTTTGATTTGTTACTTGAATCGTCGGGGACCAACCTTTGATGTGCCATATAGGACGGATGACACCAGCCAACCATGTAAGGAACAAAATCCGGTTGGTTAGTCTAATGAAAGACTATGCAAGGATACAAACAGAATGGTTCTAGTGATCGTAACCGTTTACTATCACTGTCCTTCGAATAATAACCGAATGAACGATACATAACCTGGAACTTTCACGGTATGATAGAAGAAGATATGCATCGAAAAGAAGACTCCAACGAAATTGAGTCTTAAAGGAAACGTATGTAATTGTTTGGGAACGTTAAGTTTTCACACAAGTTTGTAAAAACGACCTTGATTATTTGGGTCCATGACCAACCTCACCGCGTAATGCGAATCCAGATTGGAAAGAGGACTTACTCTAACAAGAGTCCGGGCGGGTTCCACGTTGTACTTCTCACTCGAGGGTATATTAATTATGTGCGTAAACGCACTTATCTTATTTACTTTCAAAACGTACATTCACGTTAAGGCTTTTAATTCACATCATCTCGATACGAGAGATATCTTTGCGATGAATCCCGAATATTGGCACTAGCTAAGTGCACCACCACTTATATAAAATAAGGGTAGGTCATGACCAAAAGTATTAGGGCAATTATCCTCCTAATACCAAGTTATAAAGAAACAGCTAAACCTCGCAAGATAATAGCGTTCCTATGAATACTCGTGCTAACTAGCAATTATTATCCACACCGAAGCACAACAATCCACACCAATTATTATCTAGCACCCTATAATAATATATATAAGGGTTATAACTAGCATATATACAACCTAATAAAAAGGTTTACTTTACACATTATTTTACACACACAAGTTCTCAAACGACAATTAAGAAGATTATTATCCCAACTTAATTAAGACAATAGATTAATTGTCAATTAAGAAAAATATGGAATAACATAGCAAGAGTGACAGGGGCTAAAGTCGTGATGCCCAATCAAAGTAAATCCTTAAAAACCTAACTTAGTAGAATAGGCAAGCAAGGGTCGAATCTAACAGGGAAGAGTTATCTTTCTTAGTGCACAAGTGTATGTCAAAGGTAACAAAGGGGGGTTTTGTTGGTTGATTTCAAGTAAACAAAGTAAACTAAAACAAAGGTTGTAATCAATTGGGGAAAAGTACTTAGCCAGACAAATATCCACCATATATTTGATTGATTGATCCTAGATTATCTTTATTCCTTCCTATGATTATTCATGTCCCTATTCAGAATTAGATACCAGTCCAACTAGTCCTGGCAACCTTAACTATCTAACACATGAGAAACTATCAAGATTTAGAACAATAGCAACAGGAAGCATATGAATTAACCAGTATACATGCAACACCACAACTCGCAGCATTTAACACATAATCAATTCTCTCTCACAATAAATTAGTCCTACAATATCATGGTTTCTACACAAGATAAGGGATTTCAACTCGAAATATCCAAACCCTAGTAATAGACAATTACTAATATCAACTAGGTGATCAATCAAGTCAAATCAATAAGAATCAATAGGAATAAGCTCAAGAGAAAAGATATAATCAAAAGGAATAGAAATAGAATTATAATCTCACAATCATATATCAAATGAAGGCTTCAATCGTCGGACTAAACAAAGGGTGCTTAGTTCTTCATAGTCTTGAAACGAAAACTCAAAGGGGGAAAACTGATGTAAACTTAGATACTAAAACGATAATCTAGGAACTAGGTTAAATAGCCTAACTCCAAAACCTAATGCTAAAAGATAACGAACATAACCTAAAAGGAAATAAATAATCGGAATAAAAGAAATAAAATAAAAGGAAATAAAATAAAAGTAAAACTTCAGAAGAAAATCCTCGTCGCGCGCTGATGATGAGATTTCCGCGATCGCGGAGGAATTTTCGCGGCCGCGGAAAATACAATTTTGATCTTCGTTGCTCTCGACTTTTCTGCGACCGCGGATTCTCGGTTTTTTGCACTTCTTCGCTCCGTATCTTCAGTCTTTCTTCGTCTTCTCTTGTGGCTTTCTTCTCATCTTCATTATATCTTCATTTAAGCTCTTCTATGCCACCAATATCATACTTCTTCTCCTCAACTCCATATTCCACAATTGTGCTCTAAACTCATCCAATTGGCACCCAAAACACCGGTAACAACTCCTAGTTAAACCCTATAAAGTAGCGCTGATCAAATTCTCCCATGCTTAAACCTTGCTCGTTCTCGAGTAAGCTAATGTAAACCTACTCCTCCAATCAAATCCCCAAGGTCTCAGGAAGCATAGCAAAACTCTCTCCACTAAGAACTGCACCTAAACATGACTCTCCAAGGCACCAACACAATAAGCACAACACACAACATACAAGCTTAAAGGAAAGCAGAGTACTTCCCCCAAGTTTAACCCGAACACCATAGAGTGAATAAACATCTAATCCTAGCCTCCATCTATCTTCTTATACCTCCCAAAGTGACCTACCCGAATCCTCCTTATATCACCTTTTCTTATGTCACCACGCCAGGAAAAATGAGGAATCCTAATAATCACTCTTCTTATTTTCACTCATTTTGTCAAGGCGTCCTTTCGGGTTTTCACCAAGCCACTCATTTCATTTTTCAATAGATGGGCTCACATAAAACTCACATCACTCTTGACCAATTATTACCCCAGCCTAATGCTGGTCCAAGCCACCTGCTTATTACCTAAGCCGCCCTTTCGGGTTTTCGACTTATTCCAGGATTTTATTTATGTCTTTTTTTAATTTTTGACTTTTTTCATTTTTTTTTCTTTCTCCTCAAACGACTAGCAAGTATAGAACACTCACAACCGTCGCCGAGTTGGTTTGGACTTGGAAGTTACTGTTGGCGGTATATCAATATAAGCACAGGTCTCTGGTGTTGCGCCGGTCTTCAAACTCAATCAAACTCCACCGTGCAACCAAATAGATCCATTGTAGGGTGTAGTGGTATATCAAATAATCGGGGTTGCACGGCCTTCAATGAACACAAAAATGGAGCCCAAATGTAATCGTGGTGTGGGCTCTGGTGTTCCTCCTCCTTGGCTGTCGAATGTTGGGCCATCATCGGTGCCAAATAAAAATGTGGGGCAAATGTCTCCTCCTTGGCAGCATAATGCACACTATCTCTCAATGTAAAATCGGACAGTAGGCTTCGGTAGAACTTTTTTTTTCTTTTCTTTTTTTTCGATCAGAATAGGAGACTTACAGTGATATTTCCGCAACCGCGGAAGAATTTTCCGCGCCCGCGAAAAATTTACTGGTGCAAGAAACATCGTCTTCAATTTGGCCCGGGTCTCCTTCCTGCATGTTAGTCTAAAAACAGAACAAAAACAAAAAACAAAACAAAACAAAACAAAACGAAAACAATAATAATAAAGACTAGAAAGGAAAAGACAAGAAAATAATTTCATACCTCGGGTTGCCTCCCGAGCAGCGCCTTAGTTATTGTCGTGGCTCGACTTGGTGCTCTCCCATCAACTTGGGTTGCTTACATCAATTGTACATTTGGGGTCTCCATCAGAAGGGTGTCTCTTTGCATCATCTATGCTGAATCCGACCCTCACCCCGTGAAATTCCATTGTGAGCGAACCGCTGCTCACATCAATCTTCGTACATGCCGTGTTTATGAACGGCCTTCCTAGCATCACAGGGGTTGTGTTTTTATCTTGCCCCGTATCCATCACAAAGAAGTCCACAGGGAAGATCAACTTGTCAACTTCCACCAGCACATCCTGCACCACTCCCTTGGGATACACATATGAATTGTCCGCCAGCTGGATCACAATCCCTGTCTTCTCTAATGGCCCGACCTCTAAAGACTCGTACAACGAGAGAGGCAAAACGTTGATAGAAGCACCCAAATCTAGCATAGCATTTTCAAACATGGTGCCACCTATCTTGTAGGGAATAGTGAACATGCCCGGATCACTGCGCTTCTTGGGAAACCGCTTTTGCAGCATAGCGGAAACATTCTCACTGACTTGGATCTTCTTTTTCTCCTTTATAGCTTTCTTTCTTTTTATTTTGCACAGCTCCTTCAAGAATTTTGCATAGCGAGGAATGTTGTTGACAAGTTTGAGCAAAGGAATATTTACCTCGCAGTTGTTGAAGGTCTCAAATAAATCTTTGTCGTTTTCCACCCTTCTGGTGTCCGTCAGTGCCTCGGGAAAGGGAGCGGGAGGTTTCAATGTACTGAGCGGAGGGAAGTCAGGTCGCACATATTCATCATGGGTGGCTTCGGAAGCGTCTTGTGCTCCAAAGAATTTTCCGCGGTCGCGGACGTCCTCTCCGCGATCGCGAAAATCATCGAGTAATTCCTCTTCAGCAGAAACTTTTCTGTGATCGCGGAAATTTGTCTGCGGTCTCGAAAAAGCGTTGATTTTTCCCTCTTCTCCAGGAACAAATCCACAATCGTGGTCTTCTTCTCCGCGGTCGCGGAAAACCTTCTGTTGAGCTCGATCTTCCTCCACGTGTGTTCCGCTCATTAGCGTCATGGCGCATACGTTCTCCCTCGGGTTTACTACCGTTTGAGATGGTAGTTTCCCTGAATCCCTGGCCTCCAATTTACTCACTGCGATGGAGATTTGCCCCGCCTGCTTCTCCAAGTTATGAATACTTGACCGTAACTCTTGATTTTGTTAGACCATGGTATTTCCCAACGTTGAAACAGTCTGAGTTAGGGACTGAATTTGTTGGGTTGTAGTGCTCGCCAACGTCGATACGCTTTGGGTGAGGGTCCGGATCATGTCGTCACTGGACATAGATGAACTGGAGCTTTGGCCTTGAGGTCTTTGGTCATATGGAGCTCGAAATTGTTGTTGTTGACCCCCAGGCTGCTGATATTGTTGTGGGCGTTGTAGGAATTGTGGAGGCCTCTGTTGATACTCTTGATTTTCCTGGCCTTGAGGAGTACTCTGCTGATTTCCGTATCTCAAATTTAGGTGATCTCTCCACCCTGGATTGTACGTGTTGGAGTACGGATCATATCTTGGCCTTGAAGGGCCGTAACCTCCAATAGCATTCACCTCAGCAGTGGCTCCTACAGCATGGGACATGCATCGGTTGGATGCATCGTGTCATAGCATATCCCATAAGACTTGACTTGCTGCTGGCCACCCTTCATCATGTATCTCCTCATCATTTCCTTCATCTCAGCCATGTTAGAAAGTATTGAAGCATTGGGCTGAGAGTCTGCAGCCTTGACTGATTGGGCGCTCGCCCTCCGACTGAACTGTCTTGAGCCCTCAGATAGCTCAAAGAAGACCTCATACGCTTCAACTGGCGTCTTGTTCAAGATGTTTCCTCTGCAAGCTGCATTCACCATTCGACGCTCCTCGTCAAGAAGTCCTCCGTACAAATAAAGTACGAGGTCTTGGTCTGAATACCCATGGTAGGGGCAGCTAGAAATCAATCTCTTGAACCTCTCGTAGTACTCGTACAACGACTCAGCAGCCTGCTGTTCAATATTGTTGATGCTCCTCTTCAAGTTGTTGAGCTTAGTCGCAGGGAAGTACTTCTCCAGGAAGGCTTTTATCATCTTGGCCCATGTGTCAATGCTTCCTGGAGCCAAATAGTAGAACCAATCATTGGCCATATCCTTTAGAGAGAAATGAAAGGCCCTCAGCTTGATCTGGTCCTCAGTAACGCCTTTTGGCTTCATACTGGTGCAGATGGCATAGAACTCAGACAGATGTTTGTTGGGGTGTTCTCCACTCATCCCATGGAAGTGGGGGAGTAAGTGGATTAACCCGGACTTCAGCTCAAAGTTTACTCAATCCGCCAGCTCAGGGAATTGCACAGCCAGCGGTTGTTGCTGCAGATTAGAGGCAGTCAACTGCCTTAACGTGAGTGCTTCGTCAGCCATCTCTAGTTGCGTACGGGCTACTACACGAATTCTGGAAATTGTTCTTTCAATCTCTGAATCAAAATCTAACAATGGAATGTCAGTAGCATGGGTGTGGACCATAAGATAGGTCCACACAAAATTGGCACACAAACACACACAAAGAAAAATCAAAACTTGCCTCCCCGACAACGGCGCCAATTTGGCAGGGGATAAAGTCGTGATGACCAATCAAAGTAAAGGATGTACTTTGATTGGTCATCACGACTTTAGTCCCCGGCAACGGCGCCAATTTGACAGGGGCTAAAGTCGTGATGCCCAATCAAAGTAAATCCTTAAAAACCTAACTTAGTAGAATAGGCAAGCAATGGTCGAATCCCACATGGAGGAGTTATCTTTCTTAGTGCACAAGTGTATGTCAAAGGTAACAAAGGGGGGTTTTGTTGGTTGATTTCAAGTAAACAAAGTAAACTAAAACAAAGGTTGTAATCAATTGGGGAAAAGTACTTAGCCAGACAAATATCTACCATTCATTTGATTGATTGATCCTAGATTATCTCTATTCCTTCCTATGATTATTCTTGTCCTTATTCTGAATTAGCTATCAGTCCAACTAGTCCTGGCAACCCTAACTATCGAACGCACGAGAAACTATCAAGATTTAGAACAATAGCAGCAGGAAGCATATGAATTAACCAGGATACATACAATACCACAACTCGCAACATTTAACACATAATCAATTCTCTCTCACAATAAACTAGTCCAACTAGTCCTACAATATCATGGTTGCTACACAAGATAAGGGATTTCAACTCAAAATATCCAAACCCTAGCAATAGACAATTACTAATATCAACTAGGTGATCAATCCAGTCAAATCAATAAGAATCAATAGGAATAAGCTCAAGAGAAAAGATATAATCAAAAGGAATAGGAATAGAATTATAATCTCACAATCATATATCAAATGAAGGCTTCAATCATCGGACTAAGCAAAGGGTGCTTAGTTCTTCACAGTTTTGAAACGAAAACTCAAAGGGGAAAAACTGATGTAAACTTAGATACTAAAACGATAATCTAGGAACTAGGTTAAATAGCCTAACTCCAAAACCTAATGCTAAAAGATAACGAACATAACCTAAAAGAAAATAAAATAATCGAAATAAAATAAATAAAATAAAAGTAAAACTTCGGAAGAAAATCCTCGCCGCGCGCTGATGATGGGATTTCCGCGATCGCGGAGGAATTTCCGCGACCGCGGAAAATACAATTTTGATCTTCGCTGTTCTCGACTTTTCTGCGACCGCGTCTATAGGATTCCGCGACCGCGGATTCTCAGTTTTTTGCACTTCTTCGCTCCGTCTCTTCAGTCTTCCTTCGTCTTCTCTTGTGGCTTTCTTCTCATCTTCATTATATCTTCATTCAAGCTCTTCTATGCCACCAATATCATACTTCTTCTCCTCAACTCCATTTTCCACAATTGTGCTCTAAACTCATCCAAATGGCACCCAAAACATCGGTAATAACTCCTAGTTAAACCCTACAAAGTAGCGCTGATCAAAGAGCGAACCGCCACTTGCCTTAGTCTAGACGAACGAAGAGTTGGGTCCGAAATCCGGGAACTTGAACTTGTGCACGACTGCCTACTAAAATTCTTGTTGCAATTTATCATCATTCAGTAGGGTCTGATTCCAATCCGTACCATTAGCCATGGAGACGAGCACAATCCAACACTGACGAAACAAAACCCCTAATTAGTTACGGGTACGAAAGAATGAAAAGACGAAGAAAAGGCAGTGCCACGATCGCAGTTTGCATAGCCACGATCGCGGCTTTGCTGGGAAAAACCATGCCCGCGGTTTCATGCCTAGCCGAGATCACGGGCCTCTGCCCAGCCGTGATCGCGGTATTTGCACCGCGGTCGCGGGATCCATTGTCGACGACAAACTTAAACGAACACAACGGAGCCATACAGAGGGAAGACGAGGCTCGGACCTTACTCCTTGGACAAGCGTGCACCACCACCACTCCTGGCTTCACCTTGATGGAACTTGATAAGCACTACTTTGTAGGGCTTAACTAAGAGTTATTAGAGGTTTTATTGGTGTCATTCGGGTAGATTTAGACACATTCTTGTGTATGGAGTTTGGAGGCGAAGTTGGTGTTTTTGGAGGTGTTTGAGCTACTTTGGAGATCATGAAGACACTGAGAAAGGAAGCCATCAAAAGAAGACGCCAAGGAGTGAAGAGGAGACGAGTTGGTGCAAGGCAAAGGACAAGAATGCCGAGCATTAACCGCGATCGCGGGCATGGGTGCCGCGATCACGGGCCTCGGAGCATGTCGAGAGTTTTCTGCGGGCGCGGAGAGATTGAAGGGCGCGGAGCCACATGGGCCACGATCAAGGTCCACCACCTGTGATCGCGGGTCTGACACGGCAGAGGCTCGGACTTATTCTGAATTATCTTTTTAGTTTTCTTTTCCCTTTTTCTTATTTCTATTTCAGTTATTTTTCTTAATGGGCTAGGTCATTTGTTAGGGCCCTATAAATACTCTCCTTATGCATTAGGGTTAAACACACTTTTTTAGATCCAGACTTTAGTTGCAATTTTAATTCATCGTTGTTTATTTCATTTGAAGTTTCTACCATGACTATGAGGAGCTAAACCTCTTTGGCTTAGTCCGGTAATGGAAGCATGAGTTCGTTCATCTGGTTGTGAGGTTTTGTTCCTATCTATCTATCCTATTGAGTTATATATTTTCTCTGAGCAAATTCATATTTGAATGTTTGTTGGTTTATCTAGACTGATCACCTAGGTTTATTGCTTTCATTCTTATTGCTAATACTAGGGAACTGTTGGGCTAACGCTCTAGTATAAGTAGCAAGCATTGATTGTTATCTGCATCTGTGGATTATATCTATGTGGGAATTGATTACATGGTAAATGCATCTGAGCGAGCGTTCTGTGTATCCTGGTTAATTCTTATATGCATTGCTGCCTTTGGGTTGAACCTTTAGTGGTACTAGGGTTATTCATTGGTAAGGGTTCTTTGTGGAAGGTTTCCCTCTGAATTTACATAAGATCGGGACAGGAATAACCGAATAGGAAGATAGGATTTAATCAATGAACAACCTTTGAATGACTTATGTGGACATTACTTGGCTAAGTGTTTTTCTCTCTTGATATTTCATCCATTCTACTTTGTTTTGTTTGTCTTGTTTGCAACCAACCAATCATAAACCCCCCTTTGTGACATTGCATGCTACCACCATTGAATTACTTCCTTCTCTGTGGGATCGACCCTGACTTGCTTACTATACTTTGTTTAGTGAGGATTTTAGGATTTACTTTTGATTAGGGGTACGACGACTATTCCCTCCGATCAGAACTCTGACTCTAACAACGAACGACGATGACACAACTCCGACGACACCACCAAAAACCGAGAGGAAGAGATGAGTGATGAGAAGAAGGCTCGAATTTGCCCCTATTTATAGGGTAAGGGTGGAGCTCCCCCACTTAATGAAAGGAAGCACAACCGATTAGCATCCCTCAACCGGCCGCTCGGAGAAGAAATGTCGGACCTCAAATCGTCGGCATCACAGAGAAGACGAGGAAGAAGACGAAGTAGAGTGCCGCGATCGCGGTTTCATAACCGCGATCGCGGGCAGTGCTGCGCCCACGGCTGCATAGCCGCGATCGCGGGCAATGTCGTGCCTGCGGCTCCGGGCCTTGATCGCGGGTCTTGCTATTTCCGATTTTAGCAACCTTCCAATGATTTAAAACCCATAATATTTCATTAAATGTGTATCCAGAGTTTGGTTCCGGTGCGGACGGTTCTTATGGTACGGACGTGCACTTTAGCGTCTTAAATGTGCACTTTAACGTCTTAAATGTGCACTTTTGCAAAAAAAAATAAGAAAACAAAAAATAATCAATTTTTTTCCCAAGCATTTTTCTAATTTTTTGCAAAAGTGCACATTTAAGACCCTAAAGTGCATGTCTGCACGTCCGCACCGTAAGAATCGCCTGCACCGGAACCTTACTTTGTGTATCCATACATTTAAATGGTTCTTACAGGGTTACAGAACATGCCTAACACGACTTGTTTACAAAATGAAAGTTTGATAATTACACAAATGACCCTACTAAAATTGAGGATTATTACAAAAAGTGAATGAATGAAGGCAAGTGCCGTTACACATTAGTTAGATACCTACTTTATGATTACATTGTTGGGATTGAAAGGCAAGAGTTCGGTTAAGAAATTCCATGGCAATAATGAATATGAATGGGGCAATGGGGTCACCTTGTCGGAGTTCGCATGACGGATAGAATAAAGGGCCTGGTTCATTATTGACAAGGACAAAGAATGAGGTGGACTGAATGCAAGTCATAAGAAGTTTAACCCATGCATCAGAGAAACCAAATTTGAGGAGAATTGTCTGAATGAAGTTCTAATTGAGTTTGTCATAAGCTTTCTCCATGTCTAATTTTGATGCCATCCAACCTTTTCTTCCTTTTGTCTTGGTGTGGAAGGAGTGGAAAATTTCATGGGCGATGATTATGTTTTCTTGAATGGATCGTCCTTTCATAAAGGCGCCTTGAGATTGGCTAATTAATTTAGGGAGGAGTATTTTAAGTCTATTTTCCATAAGTTTGGTAATAATCTTATACGTAGTATTGCATAAGCTGATAGGGCGGTAATGGTTTAGAGTTATGGGGTTGTCAGTTTTAGGAATGAGTGTAATGAAAGAGTGGGCACATTCTTTTAGTAATTGTTCAGAGTGGAAGAAAGCCCGAATAGCATTAGTTACGGATTTACCGACAAAGTTCCAGTAAGTTTGATAGAATTCAACCGGGAAGCCGTCTGGTCCAGGAGTTTTATTGGATGGCATTTTGAAAACGACTTGCTTTATTTCGGCGTAAGTTGGAGAAGCAAGCAAACTTATGTTGTCGTCTGAGGATACAAGTGTGGGAATAACGTCAAAGTCCATCAAAGAGATACAGTTTAGAGTAGAAGGCATAGAACGAGATCGGAGTTCCTGTGTAATCATCTCTTGAATGAGGTGATGATCTTGGAATGTACAATCGTCTTGAGATTGGAAGGATGTGATATTTTGTTTATAAGTCCTAATTATGGCTAATGACTGAAAGTATTTTGTATTTCGATCTATATTTAGGAGATGTACCGTTTTAGCTCTTTGTTTCCAGAATAAGTGTTGGAATTCAATAAGTCTATTGTATTTTAGGATATGACGTTGATATAAGTCAAATATGTGTTGATTACCTGGTAGCTGGATAACCCGTTGTTGAAGGTCAACTAGTTTTTGTTCCGTAATTTTGAGTTGCTCGAAGTTGTTGCGGTTCTTCGACCTAGACCATGATTTGGAGTAGGATTTGAGTAATTTTTGTTTCATATAGAGTTTGAACATAAATGACCCAATAAGCTGATATTTCCACACACGCTGAACAAGAGTTTTATATGTTGGGTCAATAGTCCAAGCTGTTTCAAATCGAAAAGGGAATTTGCGAAAATCTTGATTATAACCTAAAGAAGTAGTAATAAGGCAGTGATCAGAAGTAGTAAAAGGGTGGTGTTGAACCACAATGGAAGAAAAGGTAGTGGTGAATGCAGGATGCAGGAGGACACGAACTAGTCTTTCATAGGTAGTATTAGCTTGTAGAGCTGATTTGCGCCAGGTGAACGGAAAACCTGTATAGTTAGTGTCTAGGAGACCGAAATCAGATAAGAGATTATTAAGTCGATCGAACCTATGAGTAGAGGGAACGATACCGCCTAGTTTATCAAAAGGAACAAGTATATCATTTTAAGTCACCGATTATCATCACAGGTAATTGAAAACTAGAAATGAGATTCGCAACGTGATTCCAAAATTCGTTTTTAAAAGGTTCTCGGCTAGGTGCATAAACAAAAAAAAAAAGAGAAATGAGAGTTGTTTATGAGAGACTTGTAACAATATAATGTTGACGTATTGTGATGTGAATATGGATTCCTTCATTTTTGAAGAAGCTGAACAACTTGTACCGATGAAATTGTACGAAGCATTGAAGATGTCGAAACCGAGAAATCTTACTCTTCGACACCTTCTCGGTATTTCTGCCATAAAGGGAGCTACACATATCCAATGGAGGACCATTAGTAGTCATTGGAAAGCTAACAAAATGATCTACAACTTTTATGCCAACTGTTTCTATGAAATATGTTCGTATAAGTCCAGATATTGCAATCTTCGGCAGCAGTCCAACCATTTCCAAGGAAGTAACTAGTCTAAATTCAATGCCGAAAGACTCCAAGAGCCTCAACGTTTTTGCCATCAATTCCAACTGATATTATGCTTATTATTTCAGTTTTATTTAGTATAAAATTTGAAGAGTCTTTTGGTTAATGTTTTAGTTAATGTTTTAGTTAATGTTTTGTTTGCTTGGAATGCAAGAGGTTTGAAGAGTGCCTTGCACTCTAATTTTGTAAGCCTATAAATAGGCTATGCTTCTTCCATTGTAAGACACGCTTGAATTGAATAAAAAAGTCTATCAAACTCTCTCTTCCCTTGCTCTAACATTCTTGCGTCAAATTCCCTTGTTGCCGAGTGTGTATATCTCTCCAACAACTTCTTTCTCAACCAAGTCTGCGTCGAGTCTTCCCTCCCCTTGAAGAACTATTCGTGAGCCAACATCCCACACCAAGAACGCCTACCAAAGGTGCCTCCATCATCCATCTCATCCATCCTCAAATCCATCACCATTACGAGTCATCCCAAACTCCACTCGCACCATCGCAGATTTCCTTCCCGAAACTTTCGAAAGCCTCTCAGTAGAACCGGCGTATCTTTTTATTCCCTACCCAGAAAGTTCTACAATTTTGAGGGAATACACTAGACTTCAAGATCTAACTCTGGGATTTGGAATCACTTCATTCCGATCTCAGACGAGAGAGAACGGTCCATTTCAAGTCAAGTCACTTCTGGGCTTTGCTTGACGATTCCTTGAAGATCTTCGAAGCCATTCCTCGCACCGTGTCATTCCCGATCCTTGATTCACATCATTTGGTATCAGAGCCACGCAAGGAGGTTTCGAAACCTTGTCATGTATCACCATAGAATCCACCAACCGATGACCATGTTTGAGCCTCTACAAATTTACCGAGAGCATCTCTCATCATTAAGATCTGATTTGAGAGACTTCCGAGAGATGCAAGATCGTCAATTTTCACTTCTTCACAAAACGCTCAAGGAAGAATTTACGAACCTCGAGGAGATGATCCGTCGATATTATTCACAAGAGAAAATAAAACTCAAAGGTGATGAATCACCTAAGGAAGAAGTGTGTGAAATTTTCATGGCCAAAGTTTTTGAAGAGCAAGTTGTTGAAGAGGAATCAGAACTGAACGAAGATGAGGCAAATTGCATTGTCAAACAACCACTTGTCAAAACCGCTGCCATGGAGGAAAAGAAAGGTAGTTCATCTTCTCTAACTTTTGATGTTCATGTGGATTCGAGGACGAATCCTTTTAAAGGTGGAGAGGATGATGTGAATATGGATTCCTTCATTTTTGAAGAAGCTGAACAACTTGTACCGATGAAATTGTACGAAGCATTGAAGATGTCGAAACCGAGAAATCTTACTCTTCGACACCTTCTCGGTATTTCTGCCATAAAGGGAGCTACACATATCCAATGGAGGACCATTAGTAGTCATTGGAAAGCTAACAAAATGATCTACAACTTTTATGCCAACTGTTTCTATGAAATATGTTCGTATAAGTCCAGATATTGCAATCTTCGGCAGCAGTCCAACCATTTCCAAGGAAGTAACTAGTCTAAATTCAATGCCGAAAGACTCCAAGAGCCTCAACGTTTTTGCCATCAATTCCAACTGATATTATGCTTATTATTTCAGTTTTATTTAGTATAAAATTTGAAGAGTCTTTTGGTTAATGTTTTAGTTAATGTTTTAGTTAATGTTTTGTTTGCTTGGAATGCAAGAGGTTTGAAGAGTGCCTTGCACTCT
This sequence comes from Rheum nobile, assembly GCA_027886185.1. Lineage (NCBI taxonomy): Eukaryota > Viridiplantae > Streptophyta > Magnoliopsida > Caryophyllales > Polygonaceae > Rheum > Rheum nobile. The sequence goes on from WOAB01000568.1 coordinate 18,238,375, forward strand.
AATTTTGTAAGCCTATAAATAGGCTATGCTTCTTCCATTGTAAGACACGCTTGAATTGAATAAAAAAGTCTATCAAACTCTCTCTTCCCTTGCTCTAACATTCTTGCGTCAAATTCCCTTGTTGCCGAGTGTGTATATCTCTCCAACAACTTCTTTCTCAACCAAGTCTGCGTCGAGTCTTCCCTCCCCTTGAAGAACTATTCGTGAGCCAACATCCCACACCAAGAACGCCTACCAAAGGTGCCTCCATCATCCATCTCATCCATCCTCAAATCCATCACCATTACGAGTCATCCCAAACTCCACTCGCACCATCGCAGATTTCCTTCCCGAAACTTTCGAAAGCCTCTCAGTAGAACCGGCGTATCTTTTTATTCCCTACCCAGAAAGTTCTACAATTTTGAGGGAATACACTAGACTTCAAGATCTAACTCTGGGATTTGGAATCACTTCATTCCGATCTCAGACGAGAGAGAACGGTCCATTTCAAGTCAAGTCACTTCTGGGCTTTGCTTGACGATTCCTTGAAGATCTTCGAAGCCATTCCTCGCACCGTGTCATTCCCGATCCTTGATTCACATCATATTGTTTTAGTGTGGTTTTGGTTTACTTTAAGTTATTAACTAGTCTAAACCCGATACCATGTACCAGTATTATTAAGTTGTGTTATTAATTTAAAAAAGAATATATAGTAATTAGTTTAAAGTTAATGGATGTAATATATTTTTTCCTGCAAAAAAAAAAGATATGTAACACTGCATAATTGTATCTAATTTATTTTTAAAATATATTTTCATTTTGTTAATAAAAGTTTTATTATTATATAATAATCATTCATAAAAATAAAGTATTAATGAAAGATAATAAAATATTATGTATTCATTAATTATTCTAATATAAAAGATGAAAAAAAATTATTTAGATGAGGCTTGTAAGTTATAAGTTATAACTACCCATTTTTACACAATATATACAATTTTTTTTTTAATGAAAAAATAGTGAAGAGAGTGGGACATGTGTCACATACAAGAAGTGCCATGTGGTGCAAATTTTAACAAAGACTTGGGTTCTTCTTAGTGTTGTATTAGGGTAGATTATATGCTAAGGGTTGATGAGTTTAGGCTTAGTATTCAAGGAGGAAACTCGTTTAATTCGAAGTCATTGCTCGTCTTGGTTCCTCATTATCAATAAAAGAAGTATATTTATTTAAAATCCTCTCTAAGTAGAACTACATATGTCCAAATGGGACAAGAAATGTCCTAGATAAGACCAGGTTAAAGTTGTAATCGGATCGATATGGATCCGCTAGTTACTCCCCCGATCGGTACTTGCCCCGATTCAAGGATCCAAGGACTGGTGAATCGGTGGTTACCCCGGTTGAAACATGCGGTACGGTCGCCGATTCAAACCTGGAAACGATCGGTTCACCCTAGGGATGACAACGGGGCAAGGATTCCATGTGCGTGGACGGGGAATAGGGAGGTAAACGGGTTCCTAGTTCACCCTTAATTTTAAAACCTAAATCCATAAAAATCCTTAAATCATAAACTCATGAAACGCTAATCCCTAAAACCCAAAAAATATTTTTATATATATGCTTCTGAAAAATAAATAACCTAAACCCTTAACGTTTTAAAAACCTACAAAATTACTTTTCCATATATTCTTTACAAAATAATTTTCTTAAAAATCCTAAATCATATGAATCCCATACACCCTAACTCTTTAAACTTTTAAACCATAAAACTATAAACCTATAAAACATGAATCAAGTAAAACTTAGACCCTAGAGTCCCAAAACACTAAAAAACTTAAAACTCATAGATGCCAAACCCTATAAAACAGAAAAAAAAACTTTTGAACCTAGAAATCCCACACACCCTAGTCCTAAAACCCTAAACCCTAAATCCTATGAACTCACTCACCATAACCAATTAAACTATAACCCTATAAATCATAAACTTTGAAACTAGAAACCCCACAAAGTACGATTTTAAGTTTTGAGTTGAATGTTTAAGGCCCAAGGCCTTAGAAGCGTCATCCTATGCCAACACAAGGACTTCTCAGGAGGTCACCTATCCTGATACTATTATCGCCATAGCATGCTTAACTTTAGATATTTTTGTCCTCACTTGAACCCTGAAAAGGAAGTGCTCTTGTTGACATAGGTTCGAGGTGTTACAAACTCCTCCACTTAAACCATTGACATCCGCGTAAAGGCCCAAAGACCACCCCTTGGGTCGAGTGACTGTCCATCAGACCAATCACACTCGTAACCCAGAGTCGACTCTGATACCATTTTTAAGGCCCAAGGCCTTAGACACGTCATCACATGTCAACACGAGGACTTCCTAGGAGGTCACCATTCCTGGTAATACCCTTGTCCTAGCACGCTTAACTTTAGAGTTCTTTGTGAATAAGAAGTGTATGGGGCACCTAACGACTACAATGTGAGGATGACAACGAGTCATCCATTATGGTCTCGATTTTTCAAAAATGTGAATAAAAGTTGTAAGCTAAGGTGTGGTGTGTTGGAATTAAATAAAATAAGTATTGCGAGCACATAATATTAATGAACTAGAGTGAGAAGTACAACTTAAAAATCGATCGTGCTCGCAATACGGGTCGTCTTTTCAATATGAATTTACACAACACGTATGCAGTGAGGTTGATTAGACCTACTTTTTCAATGGAGTTTTTATATACTTGTGTGATGATTTAAAATGTTACAAAACAAAATCATATATTCCCGTAATACCCATATTCATTTCGGATATTCTCTTGGTGCATTCCTCTTGTCCATCCTATGTTTCAATGTAAGTATTGTAGTTACTTATCGTCTATAGACTTTTATGCAAGACACGATGGTAGTAACTTGGTATGACCACACAAAACCTCACATAAAATACCCTTACTAGTCTTTCATTAGACTAACGAACTCCATTTTTCTCTCATGGTTAACTGATGTCACCCGTCCCATATGGCACATCAATTAACTAGTCTCAAGTTATCTAGAAGTAACGCAACAAAGAAAAAGAGTTGCATGTGAAGTTTAGGTCTAAAGTATATTTAGAAGTTATTTGAATATAGAGTCTAATTTCCTAATCAAGGGCATAGGTGAACGTAACAGATAACCTAGTCATGTAATTGTGATTTATTTAAAGTCGTCTGATGTAATGTAATGTCGTCTTGTAAAATATATCTCCTCAAGTTACGAGGAGAATTTTGATAAAGGTTGAATATTTCTTTAGAAAAGTCTTTCGCTACTATTTCTTTAATTTAAATGTCTTTATATTTAAGCATAAATTGTTCGAATTAAACATAGGGTGACTTTGGAAATTAAAGCTTGAGATCACTAGTGTGTGGCCTTTGCGACATAAGTCGGAAAAAATTTAAGTTTATTTTTTGAAGTTAGAATATTATTATTAAGCTTTAAGTATTTAAGTTTTATTTCTCTAACTTTGAATTTAAGTTTGAAATTTTTTAAGATAAAGATTTTATATTAAGTTGCAAGTTTAAGTATAAGTTTTCTAAGTTAAAATTTTAAGCTAATTTTTTTCAAGTTAAAAGTTTAGGTTTAATTTTATTAAGTGTAAATTTAGGTTTGAAAATTTTAAGCTAGAAGTTCAAGTTTAATTTTATTAGGTTTAACATTATAAATTTTTTAGGTTATAAGGTAAAAAGAATTACAATTTTTAAATTCATTTTTTGGCTAAACAACCCAGACCTGGTCGGATCAAAACCTGGTGAACCCTTCTGTTTATTGAACCGACAAATTGAAATCACTACTTTCTGGAGGTGGCCAGCTTCTGTCCCAGTTCAAGGTCGGGACCGGTTCACGAACCTGACCACTTCTAGGTAGAGCTAAAAAGGTAGTTATTTTTCCTTAATCAACTTGTTGATTGATTAGGGGTTTTTGACCACTCTAAGGGGAAATGTGCCTATTAACCGCATGAAGAGTTCCGCCCAAGAGTTATACTGAATTTTATCGACATCAAAGATCAAAAAAATATGATTTTTGAAATTAGAGACGGAAAGAGACGAGTGAAACGTAAAAAATGTTTTAGTGAGGGATCATGTTTGCGAGAGGGATTGTTTGTGTCGGTAATTTTACCGTCGGATGCCATGGGAGAAAGTGGCGAAAACGGTGGTGGGAATTATGTTTAGGAAGGGAAGCTGCTAAATCCATTAAAATGTGGGTCAATACTCCCTTGAGGTTTCTCTTCATTATTACCACTATATAGTTACATCCTTACTATATTAAAAGCCTAAACTTGCTAAATGAATAGTAGCTTATTTGCCCCTTTTTTTTTTTGCTTCTTTATTACATTCTTGTCATGCTTGTCCTCTTCTACGCGTCACATTTTTTCTTGCTTTCATCGATGCTGTCAACCTCTCATCCCCTTCAGTCCACCTGTAGATACGTGTCAAATTTTCTCCTCTCCTAGTGAGTGACTCTCCACAAGCCTACAATTGCATTGTTACACGTGTCTCCCTTCACCCTAGCAGTTATCCATCTTCTCTTCCACATAAAGCTTCTACACAGATCTTGTTTTTCCCCGACTCGACCGTTGCTCTACTTCCGCCACCTAGGCATTCAGCATTGACGACTTTTCGGCAAACTTTGGGTTGGAGGCCGATTTTCCAACGGAGATCCAAAGCCCTACCCTTAGTCGGTCTTCACCGCCTTCTGCAACTTAAAGAAGATCATCAGATTCAGACATCGATTCCAGGTTGCAATTCACTCTCGAGCACACTTTTGGAGAGTCTAATTTGTCCCAACCGGCACCTTCGCTGCTCGTCTCAAGTCTTGGCCATATGGAGGTCAGGTTGCACCTCTTCCGGAAGTGGTTAGTGATTCTTATTTGTATAACATCTCTTATTAAGTGTTATGTTGTCTTTGAATTAAAAAATTATTTGTATTATTTTTAATTCATGATTTGAAAGTTGAGATAATTTTGATTGACTTGAAAATTGAAATCTTTTTTTATCTGCTAAAGAAATTTGAGATTATTTTTGGTCATTTTTTTTTAAATATTATTTTTTTATCAAATCTTTGAAAATATTCTATGAAGCACTAGTCTAAAGAAATTTAAGATTATTTTTGGTCATTTTTTTTTAAAATTTTTTTTTTTGTCAAATCTTTGAAAATATTCTATGAAGCACTAGTCGACCAACAAGTACCATACTGTTCAATATTCCATAGCTACATTTATTTCCTGAAGCACCACCTTGATCCCCAATAAGATAAATGGAGGCTGAGACATCATATCGAACATCCTATCTTGTTCTATTAAAACAATACCTTCGAGTTTGTCTCTCGTCACTTAAAACTACATGTGACTACATACATAATGGGGTGAAGCAGTGGTGTAAGCCTCGTTGTATTTCTGTTAGTGTCCCTGAGTTTAAGGTTATTCCTCTTGGTGTCCCACGATTAAGTTTTTTTCTGGTTGGTGTCCCTAAAGTTTGAATTTGTTTGTTTCGTAACCAAGTTTTTTCATGTTTGTACCATTCTAGTTCAAATTGATTAAATCCAAGTCTATCATTGTGTTTCTCGTCTTCAAATTAATAAGATTTGACTCTTAAAATACTCAAATCCATGTCTGAACCATGTCGATTTGAATTTCGAAGCAACAACCCGTTTCGACCTTAAGAATTCAAATCGGAATGGTTTGAGTATGCATTTGATTGTTTTAGGAGTCGAATCCTATTAAGTTGAGGTCAATAAACATAATGATGAGCTTCGATTTGATCAATTCGAACTGAAATGATACGGATATGAAATTTTTTTATTACAAAGCGAACAAACCAAAGCCTTAAGGGTACCAACAGGAAAAAACTTAATCGTGGAACACCAAGAGGAATAACCCTAAACTCAAGGACACCAACAGGAATTGTTTTTCCATGAAAATATGCAATTTGAAGGAAGGAGATAAATAGCTTGGTTGAAATCAGAACAACTCTTCCATTATGTCCATCATAGATTGCACAAAAAACCCATCTCCTTTATAATAAAGGACCCGAATTATACCTTCAACAAACCAGTAATCTTGAACAACAATCTTGATTGTCAATACCGCCAGGGTAAAAAATAATTTCAATAAGTACTCTCCAAGAACGAAATTTTGAAGCCTCCATTTGACGGTAATTTGCTTATCTGACTTGAGTAGAAGACAGATCAACATTGATAACTCTATGAGGCGTTTCATCAAACAGACTGTACGCAGTTGCAAGATGTGTGAGGACAATGAAATACTTGTCTAGTTAGTGACAACTGGAAGTTAGTTATAAGACGGCCTCTTGATAATCCCAATGGTATTTTGAACCAAAAGTTGTGATCTCTTTCTTGAAGATCATTTCAGACATGTTCAACAACATAGCCATTCAAAAAAATGAATCTGAAAACTGAAACGCTCTCTAGCTCTGCCCTCCTCAACCCCAAACCTTCACTCGAAAACCCTAAAGCATAACCCGCCGCCGATCTCCTCCCACCATGGCTCCCTCCATAATCTGCCTCCTCAAACCCTTATCCACGAACAACCGGTTCTCAGCTACATATGGATCTCGATCCAAACCCTTAACCTCTCCTTCACCACTGATAGCATCTTGGAGATCAAATCTCCCAACTCAGTTTCCAGAACCCTTCGCAACCCTCCTTCTCGGGCTCTCCTCTTGGTTTCTGAAGTAAAGAGAAGCAGATCCTCTAGGTTTTGAGGCCGATCCCATCCAGATCTTGCTTCTGAATGGATTCCCAAGTTCAATCCGAGCTCCAAAACGCTGAATCTTAGGTCGCTCCGTTTGTTCTGGGCCTGGGCGATTGGCCGGAGGTGGATCTTCGCCGGCTTCGGAGTTGCTCGCCTTTTGCATCCGGGCAGCGGGGCGTCTTTCAAATCTCTGGAATGGTGCAGCTGTCCATGGGGGCTCACTATAGACCAAGATCTTCAGCACCGATCTGGAAAGAAGACTCGACGACCCTCTCGGCAAGGCACAATTCTTCTCTGCTTCTCTGCCTTGTGGCTTCTGCATCGAGACTCGAGGTGTAGTCGCTCTGACCTTCCCTCTTCCTTTCCTCTTTTTGTTTTCAGTCCTTTGGTTTATCCTTGTTACTCTGTATTTTTGGTTTGTTGTTATCTGCTGCAAGCTGTTTATCTATATTCTTTGAACCCTAATCTGAACTTTGACTACTTGTTGGATCTGCTTTACTATGACTCTGTTGGTTCTTGTTGGTGCAATATCCCATTTGTTTCGAGATCTCAGTTCTTGTTGTTCTATGCTCTTTCTGACTTTGCCAATGATCGCCTTAATATTGAAAAAAGTATCCCTAGAATCATGCCTTATGTGCTGGTGATTTTATGGTTTGAAGTGTTTTTGGATATCTGTTTTTTTTTGGCATTTTATGTGCTCCTTTGTCCATGCTTCTGACCTTAACTCTTTTTGCTACCCTTTACCTGGAGTTCAGTTGGCCTATACCTGTGTTTATCCTACTAACTATCACTTTTTTGTGATTTGTTATTATGATAATTGGTGTCAACTTAGAAATCATATCCTGAAAAAACAAACGCTGAACAAAAATTCCTAGAGTTTTAACTCCCTGAACAAGTTCGATCGAAACATGTGGGCTATGCATTTGCTGCATATTGATTTTGACATGAATGAAAAAAGGAGCAATTTGGATCACAATAACCATTTGGCTTCTGACAGGAAGATCTCTTGGAGGGTTATGAATGACTCTCTGTCTATCTTATTTAGACTTGGCAGGTCTTTTTGTGAAAACAAACATGATATAACCTCCTCTACTATAATTTTGAACAACTCAACTACTATCAATTTTGTCTTCATTGTTGAATACATTGGTTTGAATACTTGCTTTTTTAAGGCTCATTATCCTTCCATTCTTCATATTAATTGCTATCATAACTCTTATCTTTGCTTCTCCTTCTTTTGTGTGTTTCAGGACACAAAGGGTAAACCAACTTCTCAAGAGCAAACTATTGAAACCGACGATCAGACCAAAACAGCCAGACATAATCTTTCCTCCAAAATTGAACAAACACTGAAAACCTATCACCTGAACAAACGGCTCAAGAGGTTTACCTCTGTGAACAAATTCATTTTGAACAATGATGAGAACTTGCCTTATGTATGGTTCTTGCCTTTTGAAATCTGGAAAATTTGTAGCAATATCTCGTAGATTATCACTTGGACTTCTTGTGATGAACTGAACTCATGTGTAATTTGGGTTTGTTTCTACAATGTCTGTATGAACCCTTACCTTCAGATAAAGATTAGTCATATGAGCAAATTTTGGAGATTAAACTCCACGAACAAATACCCTCTAAACAAACTGTCTTTGCATGATGCTTGTATGAAAAATAAGAGCTCTCCTCTTATTGTTTTCATTCAAACTGTTTCAGCAACAGAGATCAAGTGTAATATTAGAACCAGATTTCGATCTGCTTATACATGTATTAAAACCCTTCCAAAGTCCCCTAAATGTCTTATGATATGGGGCAAAATTAATATTGGTTTTTTATGAAGATCACAACCTGAATTGTCGTGGGATCGGAAAGAAAACTTTTTGGATGGATATTGAATCCTTCTGTAAAATTGAACGAATTCAATTAATTGCACTCTGTGAAACAAGAACAAACAAAGTACCAACTACCAAGTGAACAAGTGTGGAAAAAAGCAGGCTTCGATCAATTCTACTGTGTCCCAGCTTTGGGTTTCTCGGGTGGAATTTGTATAATGTGGAAAACCTACCAACTTACAAATGAAATCTTAGAAATTGACCAAATTGAAGCAAGATTTATTAGTATCAAGTATACAAACCTGGTCATGAACAGAAAACTTATGCTAATCCTAACATATGCCCCTCCAAATGAATCTACAAAGAATGAGTTCTGGAATGGGTTCATTTCCTTTATTAAAAATTGTTCTCTCACGTGCATTATTATGGGAGATCTAAATGAAATACTAGACCCTTCTGAAAAATTAGGTGGTTTAATACCAACCTTGACAAAATTTGCAAGACTACGACAGTTTAAAAATGAATGTGAACTACTGGAGACCCATATTCAAGGAAACATCTATACCTGGCGGAAGAACATAACAGAAATAGACAACATACACGAAAAACTGGATAGAGTACTTATTCATCCGCAGATCCTCCAATGGTACCCTGATATTTGCACTAAACACTTTGCTTTTACCAGCTCAGATCATTGTCCCATCTCTATCGAGCTTGACTCAGCAACACCTTTTAAAAATCAACCGTTTAAATTTGAAAAAATATGGATGACCAAAAAGAATTTCAGAAACGTTGTTAAACAAGCTTGGAGAACTAACTATTATGGATCTAGATTGTATAATCTTGTATCCAAAACAAAATTACTCAAGAAACATGCCAAGATCTGGAATAAAAGTACCTTTGGAAATGTTTTCACACAATTACAAACTATAGAAAAACAGCTCTCTGAAATTCAAATTGAGATATGTTCTCACCCTACAAATGATCTCATTAAAAAACAAATAAGAATCTTAGAAAAAAAAGAAAAACTTCTGTGTTTCCAGAAAATTTACTGGAACCAAAGAGCTAAAGTAAAACACATCAAATATAATGACACGAATGCTAGCTATTTTCACAAAATAGCAAGTGAAAGAAGAAATAGAAAAATTATAAAAGAAATCATAACACAAGAAGGAACAAGTATCACTGGAGAAGAAAACATTAGAAATGAAATCAGAAATGATTTCATTAAAAGATTCAGAAGTGAGGATATGAACCAAAGACTATTCCAGAAAATCTTGAACTAATTCAGTCTGAAATCTCTACAGAAGACAATTTAGAATTAATAAGAAACGTATCCAATGAAAAAATTAAGAAGGATGTCTTTAACATTGGCTCGGATAAATCGTCGGGGCCTGATGGTATGACAGCAGAATTCTACCAAAAATATTGGGACATTGTAGGCCCTTCTGTTATTCAAGCAGTTAAAAGCTTTTTTCTTTCCGGGAAACTGCTCAAACAAATAAATCACACATTTATCTCTTTGATCCCAAAATGTGACAATCCGAACTCTACGAATCACTATAGACCCATAAGTCTGTGCTCTACAATTTATAAGATTATCTCGAAGATCTTAACAACAAGACTTAAAGAAACCATGGAAAAAATAATCCACCCTCTTCAGGGTGCATTTATTGCTAACAGAGCCATTCAAGATAATATCTTGATTGCCCATGAAATCTTTCACTCATTTAAATCAAAAAAAGGAACTGAAGGCTTTATTGTCCTAAAACTAAATATGAAAAAAGCCTATGATAGAATCGAATGGAACTTCATCATTAAAATTATGGAAAAGTTTGGATTTCATAAAAAAATTATCAACTGGATAAGATAATGCATTACAACGGTATCTTTTTTCGGTGCTTGTTAACAACGGTCCCACTAAATATTTAAACCATCAAGAGGACTTCGACAGGGTGACCCCCTTTCGCCTTTCTTGTTTATCCTAGGATCTAAAATCCTTGCTAGAAAACTCCAAAAAGCTTCAGAAAGACCTCGAAATCCTCTAGGATTTCGAATCACTCAACAAGGAACACGAATTCCGTTTCTGGCATTTGCGGATGACATTGTGATCTTCTCAAAAGCTAAACAGGAAAACTGCAAAGAAATCAATGATATTATTGATGAATATTGCAAAATCTCAGAATAAAAAGTAAATTTTCATAAATCGATATTTCAAGTTACAAAAAAGGTTATCAACCAAAAGAAATTAGCAATACAAGGGACTCTCACAATCACAAATATGATATCTCTCGAAAAATACTTTGGTTGTCCTATCATTAATGGTAGAGTCAACTCAAATACCTTTGTTGACCTCTTAATTAGCACCCAAAATCAATTATCCAAATGAAAAGCGAACTCTTTTTCCCAAGCAGGAAGAACAACACTAATAAAAACCAATCTGGCTTCAAGACCAAACTATCTTATGCAAAGTTTTATGTTACCTGCACGCACATACACAATGAACTTGACAAGTTAAATAGATTCTTTTTTTGGAACAAAAACAGCTCCTATAAACCTCTTATAGGCTGTGAAAAAATATGTAAACCAATACATCAAGGAGGTCTTGGATTGAGAAAAGCAAAAGACATGAATAAAGCCCTACAACTCAAATTACTATGGAAAATCTTAGCAGAACCGAATAATTATTGGATTAGAATTGTTACTGAAAAATACTTGAAAACGATCCACATATTTCATTACGAGAAAAAATGAAATTGCTCTTGACAATGGTCCAAAATGATTGAACTTATGGATGAGTTCAAATCTGGACTAATTTGGCAAATTGATAATGGCAAAACAATCAAATTTTGGACGGATAATTGGATTTTGAACACCCATTTATGTGATATCATAAACACACAATCAATCCTGAATAAGGATGTCCTTATAGCTGATTTTATGTTGTCAAATAAAACCTGAAATATGGATTTACTAGAACAATGTTTACCACATGATTTAACCAAAAGAATAAACTCGATCCCAATACCCTTAAATGATATCTATGATAGAATGTACTGAAAAACTAACAAAAATGGTTGATTTTCTACGAATTCTGCTATGGAACTAATTAACAGAAACAAGAGATATACTGCATATGACTCTTCATGTATCTGAAAAATGGACACATATCCCAAAGTTAAAAAATTTATCTGAAAAATAATGAAAAATGGACTCCCAACAAAAGCTAGATTAGCATAAAAAGATATAGCAATCCCCCCAGATTGTATTCGCTACAATGCTCATGTGGAGGATTTGAATCATCTTCTATTCCAATGTAATCATACCATAAAAACAATTGAGAAAATGAATTATAATATCTATGACATCATTAGATCCCTAAACATTGAAAACAAAAATATCAATGAAATTATTGAAGAAATTCGACAAAAATCTGATAGATCACAATTTATAGAATTAATGGTCTCTTGGTGGAGCATTTGGTTTTATAGAAACCAACAAAGCTTTGAAAGAACAAACAATGATGCCGACTTCATAAAGGATGTACCAATTTACATTAAGAAACAAATCGAGAACTGGAATAAGACGAAGAGTTGGAACCCTGACTGCTTAGCAGAAGACAAACAAAAAAACTCATAGAACGAACATGGTTAGACGACCAACAAAGAAATGGAAAAAACCACATGATAATATTATTAAAATCAATACAGATGGATCCACTAAAACTAATGGTGAATCAAGCTTTGGCTATATTTTCAGGAACAATATGGGTAAACCAATTTTCCTCGGTGGGGATAAATATGATATCTTAACCCCTTTAAAAACGAAAACGCTTGTAGTAAGAAATGTCTTGGTAAAGGCCTATGAATTATGCATTACCGACATTCAACTTGAATGTGATAACCTTACCATTGTGAATATTCTGAATCAAATCTGACACTGTCCATGGGATATTGAAATGTTAATTTCTGATATCCTGTGTGTTTTACAATTTTTCTCTTCAGTGCAGATTTTTCATGTCTTTCGAAAAACAAACGTGATAACCGACTTCATCGCAAAGAAGGTCCAACTGAGTCCCTTGGAAGATATTCGAGCAAATCTAGAATTTGTAATTCTCATCCGAAAAGATACTATAGACTGAGAAACCGGCTCTTATGTGATTTTCAGTCTAACTTTTACCTAATCAAAAAATAAAAACAAAAAAAACAACATAGCCATTCTTGAGCTTCCACTGGTATACAAATCCAAATTCCCAATTTGTTATCAAATTAACGACCAAGACCAATTAGCATCAGACAATTAAGAGACATTATCATCCTTATAGAACCCACAAGATGCAGTAAGGAGACTATTAGTAAGAATAATCATCATTTGAAAATGGTAGGAGCAAGATATGCATCTCCCATCAATAGGTATTGCAGCAAAAATAGCAAACAATGCAACAATTGATGATAACAATTGCTTTGCTTCATTTATCATCTCCGGAAACAGGGACATATTTTGATTGGACTGTCCAACAACTATATCATCATTCATCAATTGTTGCATTGTTATACAGCAAAAGTCGGAACTTCCTGCCTGCGACCTAACATCTTGAAATTTCATGAAACAAAAAACTATAATCGCTCATCTACCAAAATTTCCAACACCACCCTCCTCAGTTCATAGACGGGTGCAAACTTACGCTGTAAGTTCTCGCTGAAGCTTGGGAATAAAATGAAGAATTCCTAAAGTTCTGTAACTTTTAACATTTTTTCAACAAAAAATAAAACTATCAAGGTAGTTCTCACCTAGAAAAATATTTGTACTTCTTTTTCAGTCATCTCCATTACATGGTCTCGTGCATCCGAAAGAGCTGTCTGCAATGTCAACAAACTCGTTAGAGACCTCAAGGAGCACAAGTACCACGAGTCAAGTAGGAGGTTGAGATTTGCATTGTGTGCGACTTACCTGCCCAAGTTTTGTGAAAAAGTTACTTGTAAGATTTATAGATGTGATTGCCACATCGTCATTAGCCTTTAGTGCCTGTGCAATAGCAAACGCTCCCCGGTCCTGCCAAAAAGATTTTATGATTTCCATTAGCACAAGAATCAAGTTCCAACAAGTGAAGTCGTGAGCTGGAAATCCATACCCTTATCTCATTGAATGCTAGATCAAGTGATGTTAGAGCCTCGTTGACCAATTTTAAGCTCTGGGCTAGTAGGATTGCACCCTGCATTTCAATCACAAAGAAGAATAATTGAGAATTAGACTGTAATCCGAGGTTAAAAAACTACCAGAATAATGCAATTTAACCAGGAACAGACATCATCCATAAGCATATTTGCTCGCAGGTCAAGCGTTGATATTGTATTATTGTACTTCAAGACATCAGCAACGTACTCTGCCCCTTTTTGTCCAATCTGCGAAGACGAGAGAAGCCATAGTAAAAATGATCTTTGGGAGCTTGAAGATATCAAATGTATCTTATTACCTGACACCAACCAAGCTTTAGCTCCTTTACATTGCCGTTAAATTTCAGAACTTCGCATAAAACCTTGGCACCATCAGGTCCAATGGGATTATAACCAAGATCCAGCTGCATTGTCGATGAATGTCAGTGGGAAACAATGGGGGTTCATCCAGGTATTATTACAGGGGGAAGACTTTACCGTTGTGATGACATTATTCTCCTTCAAGACCTCAGCTATGCAACTCATACCCTTAGCATGGATGTTATTTCCACCCTGAGAAAATACACAATAGACCGACTAATCTTTGAGTTCTAAGGGAACACATAAGATTCTTCGCATAATGCAAGAAATATTCGTTTCTCACCAAGTCCAAGGATGTAATTCTGCGGTTTTCCTTCAATGCATCAGCAATTTTCTCAGCACCCTAGATAATCATATGCATTACAGGTTCATCAAACAAGAATAAATAAGAATTATAAAAGGTCATATCTACTCACACCTCCCAACTCCCAAGAAGGAAAGGAGGGGTTGTAAGATAACTACAAGAACACATAAAGTAGAGACCAAAAGAGTCCAGTCACAATTGTTCATGCTGGCAGCTTCTACGAACAAACAGACATTAAGGCTTTGTTTGGCAATTGTTGTTTCTTATTTATAATTTATAAACACTTTCTTTTAAAGACCTACTTTTATACATTTCAATAAACGTGTAATAAACTCGTTTTTTTTTCCACTACTCACACTTTTAAAAAAAAAATACACATACCCATAAAAACCACATTTTTACCAAACATACTTTTTTATACAACTCTATTTGTCAACTATTTATAAACAAAAAACTCTTTATAAACTACATCGCCTAACAAACCCTAATTCAATTTTTAACAAACAAAACCAGTGCTTCGACTGGACGTGGAGGGTACCTCATCTCCAATGTCATTCATGTAAAGATTCAAATATAATAAGGTCTTAGATTTCTTCACATATTCAGCAACATGAGAAGCTCCTTCAACACCAATCTCGTTATTGCTGAGGTCCAGAAGTGTTAATTTCACTGAAAGCAAAGAAAACATTAATCAACTACACTGCTTAACAAGTCAGCTTCTGATAAAGTTAAATCACATTTTTCAACCTTTGCGTGCAGATAAGCCTGCCATCAGAGCACGGACACCTTCATTTCCCATGCCATTTCCAGCCAAGTGAAGTTCCTGTAATAGCATTATACTAGTATAAACTATAAAGCATAAAGAAAGAAGCTTCATTACATGCTCAATAAACTTAGTTTTGTTCCTCATTTGGAGAGAACAATCAGAAAGGAAAACCGTAAGAGTGGAACACAGAAAAAGTAACCACTGAGATAAATGTTTTTTCTTAATACAGAAAGTAATGAAAAGATACCCTTAAGGACTTGTGTCCTTCAATGCCCTTAGCCAAAGCAGCAGTGCCCAGAGGACCCCCATAATTGCCTCTAACCATGGAAAAGGTAAGTAACGGGATAAAAGTCAAATGAAAGAGCAAAATGCTAATGACCACATTAATGCAAAAAAAGACTAATAAGCACAATAATGCAATCAAATTAAAGAAGCACATATTATGAAATTGGAGATCTCACAGAAGAGATAAAGGGATCAGAACTTGCTTAAAACTCACTTAATGTGTAACGCTTCAATAGTACTGTTCTCCATAAGTGCTCCAGCAAGACCAGCAAATCCCTGCCTCCATTATCAAATACCCCAAAAACGGGGGAAAAAGAGGTTCTCAAGCTTTTATCTGAAATCAAGCTATGCTAAATAAAAGAGGACTGATGTGACAGGCATACAGAATAGTCCATTAAATTGTTGTTGAGCTCCAAAATTCGCAAGGTTGAGTTTCTCTTCAACATGTTGGCAATAGCCTTTGCACCCTGCACGAAGAAGTGAGCATTTCTCTTCTGTTAGAATACAAACAATTTAAAATCATCTATTCTCCATCTGAAACAGGAGAAAGAAAACAAAGAGATTTTTCACTGAAAGACAAACTAACCTCATCCCCAATGTTAGCACTGTTTAGCTGAAGCCTTTCAATACCAGAATTCTTCACTAGTATATCACATAAGCACTGTAATAAAGAACTGAAAAAGATGAATGTGCGTAATTATGAAAGAGCAATCGAAGATTTAAAAAATGCCTACTTTAATACAAAGGCCAATCATACAGGATTGAAAAAGAAACTGAATTAATTACAAAAATAACAATTAATGCATGCACAATTTACTTCTTCCCTCAACTACCATGTACACAGGTAAACCAGATACAAGTTTTCAGCAGGATTTACTAGAACCAGTGATTAAAAAGGCTCAAGGCGCACCTAGGCGCAGGGGACCCTGGAGCCTAGGCGCGCCTGAGAGGCGCTAGGCGCGCGCCTAGCCACAAAAATCCTCAAAAACGTGTAATTCATTATCAAAATGTTATAAAACCAGTTTATAATGAAATAAAACTAAGATAAAGCACCATAATGTCATAAAATCAAGTCTAAACTAGTAAACAAGTAGGAAAATCAAGTCTGAATCATTAAAAAAAACATTTTAAAGGATAGAAAGTAGTGAAGTGGGTCAGTGAGTCAGTCAAGATCTAAATCATCCTCTTCCTCTTCATCTTGGTTGAGATACACATCCTCATGATCTCCAATAGCAGAATTGTAGTCTTCATCATCATCTTCATCCTCTTCCTCTTCTGGTTGTGACATCATCTTCATCCTCTTCCTCTTCTTCATCTTCATCCTCTTCCTCTTCTGGTTGCAACATACGCTGTTATAAAACACAGCAGAAAGTCAGAAATACACAAGCAGAAATACACCAGCAGAAAGCCAGAAACAAAAAAAAGAAAAAAGAGAAGCAGTGAAGCACTTACCTGGAGGAGGAATCAGGGACCAGCCGAACTGAGGAGGAGGAAGTGAGGAGGAGGAGGTGGATGAGGAACCAGCCGAACTTGAAGAGGAGGATGTGGAACCAGCCGAACTTGAAGAGAGGAGAAGTAGGAACCAAGGAAGAGGAAGAGACTTGCTTGGGAAATTACAACGTTTTTTTTCTTGGAAGTGAATATCATAAAGATATAGGGTAAAAGATACTTTTAACAAAAAAAGGAAATCAAATCTTTTATAAAGAATTTTAAAAAATCAAAAAAGATAACAGAAATATTGCCCCTGGTCTGTCTAACAGCCAGGCGCGCGCCTGGAGCCAAGGCGCGCCTTCTGTGCCTAGGGTGGCGCTCAGCCATTTGAGGCACGCCTAGGGTGAGGCGGGCGCCAGCCCTTCCCAGGCGCGCCTAGGCGCGCCTCACCTGCGCCTTTTTAAACACTGACTAGAACTATCACATTTTGCATGTTATCTACAATGTTTAAGCGATCATCAGATCTTTATGTGTATGTAGTTAGTCTATGTAGATTTTCATTTCTCGAAATATGTCTCATCAAGAATCCACTGTCATACATTGGAGAGATAATGGATTTCACTTGATGAAACATGTGATACTATGATTTCATTTAACAGTAGTTCAGTAGCTGTTAGCACAATCTAATTTGTTTAACAAAGATGGATAAAGCAATCAAAGTGACACTATTAGTAAAAGCCAGCATGATAACCGTTGCTCCTTCATCTCCAACAAGGTTTCCAGAAAGATTCAAACTCTTCAACACAATATTTGATTGAAGAATTCCATCAAATGCTTTAATTCCGGCTGATGTTATTCCATTTGCAGAAAAATCTACTTCCTCAGCAACCTGAATGACAAATACATTATGTTAAAGCTGATCAAGGATGTTTTATCTACTGCAATAGAATGATTGTAAAAGGATATCATTCATGCTCAAAACAGAAAGAATGCAGTTGTTTAATGTTCATACATGGGCGTGTCTTTGATTATGGTATCTCACATAACAGGAATGAACATACTCTGGCAAAGAAAGCAAATAAAACCCTGACCTGATTATAAGCCAAACTCTCAGCAAGAAAGAATAATCCTTCATCACCAAAGTTCCGACCTGGAAAAGTCGCAATACACAAAGCTGAAACATGATCTTTTTTATCAACAAGGCTATCTGATCAAAGTCCATCAGAAGTATACAGAAGCAGTCAAGCAAAAGGAAACTTTGACCAAAGCATAGAAGCATGTGATATAAGGGGAACAGGTAGAAGCAATCGTCAGTTTTAATAAAATATTGCCATTACGCAGATCCAAAATCACACCATGTAATACCGAAGTGTATAATGTCCAATTGTCCACTACAGGTGAACAGAACTTTAAGACCAGGAACCTACTTATATATTTTACATAAGAATAAAGATTTGATCACTTCTGTAGATCGTACCTGACATATCAACACTACTATATGCCCGGAGTTCTTTTGAAAATTCATTGAGCTTCTTCTTTGAATCTCCTTCTATCTTCCTACCAAGATCCTTTACCAAGTTTGTGCCCGAGGCAAATGACCACTTCAGTTCTGGTGCAGAAGCAGGTTTGTTTTCTGTTGATATTGATACTGTCTCTGTCCCCTTTGGTGACATAATTTTACCCACAAATTTCCATATAACTGTAAGCTGAAACTTAAATTAGTCAAAGTATTCTGAAATGTTCAGCAATAATGATAACAAAATACATTACAGCCAAGCCAACAAAATAATGGAAAAATCACTAGTACATCATCAGGTTGAGCGGAAATCAAATTCTATCACCAAAAGTTTACTAGACAAAACCAGAACAAGAACCCAATCACTTCCCCTTAATCCTAAGAACTTCAAAACCACACCAATTTAGCATATCACTGGCAAGATTCTACTCCACACAATTCACTGAACAAGAAAGAAAGAGTTGTATACCGAAAGAAGCCGCAACTAACAGTCCAGCAGGCACAACAAACGATGCAATCTTTTGAACAGGCGCAATCGGCAATGCAGTTTCACCCTGAGACTGCCGATAAACCTTCCGCCTAGCCGTTGAACGTCGGCCGGAATCACTGGCAGCCGCCCTAACAACAAGACCTTCGACTCTGAAGCATTCACCGCTTTTTCTAGTAGGAAACAACACAAACCGCTCCCAGCGACCCCGGAAAGCGCGCTTCCGAGCTCGGAACCCAATCTGGACACAGAAAAAGAAGGCGAAATCCCAATTCATCGAGTTAGCAACTTTTTTTTCGGCGTTGCTGGAACTTACGAAATTGATAACATAAAAAGAGGAATTGATAAGGCTAGAGTGCGAGAGGAAGTACCTGGGGCTGAGAGGAGAGAGAGAAGGTGGAAGAGAACGTGGAAGCCATGAGGATCTCGTTGGATTAAGCAGGCATCCGGAGGAGGAAGGTGAGAGTGGAGTGAATTTGCGAGCGAGCTACGCGGCGAATGATCCTCGCCAGTGATTCATCCGGAAGCTATTTTGGTTGAGCCTAAATCGTTTATTTATCAAAAATTCCACTTAGTGCACTCAAATTTGAGACATATCCCATGTTTGTGTAATTTTGTTTGACCAAAATGCCTTATTGGTCTCTAAACTTTTTCAAACCGAACAATTAGGCCCTAAACTTTTCCAAACTGAACAATTAGGCCCTCAAACTTGACCTAATCCAGTCCTTAGACTTTCATTGTCAAGACACGTAAATCCCTAGTCTTATAGTGTTTTTTTTTATACAGTAAGAATTAGACTGAAAAATCACAGAAATCTTGGTTTTATAGCATCCTTGCGGATGAGAACTAGAAGTTCTAAATTAGCTTGAATATCTTCCAAAGAACTCCGCTGACTCAGCTTCGCGATGCAATCGGCCGCAACGTTTGTTTCTCGGAAGACATGACAGATCTGCACTGAAAAAAACAGTTGTAATAAACAAAGGATATCAAAAATTAACATTTCGATATCTCATGGACAGTGCCAGATCTTATTCAGGACGTTCACTATTGTAAGGTTGTCAAACTCCAGTTGGATATTTGGTATACCCCTTTCGTGTGCTTTGAATAAAGCATTTCTAACCGCTATAGTTTATGTTTTCAGAGGAGTTGATATACCACATTTTTCATCAAATATAAGGAGAGGTTCACCTTTATTATCACGGAAGATGAAACCATAACTAGATTCACCATTCGTTTTAGTAGATCCATCAGTATTAATTTTAATTATATTTTCTGGTGGTTTTTTCCATTTTTTGAAATTCCCCCATTTTTGTGTGTGTGATATATTTTTGGGGATAGAATCAGCCAAACAGTCTGGATTCCATTTTTTCGTCTTATTCCAATTGTCAATTTAATTATTGATGTAACGTGGTACATCTTTTATCGGCTCAATATCGTTATTTGTTATGTCAAAGCTTTGTTGGTTTCTATAAAACCAGATACCCCACCATGAAACTGCTAGTTCAGTGAATTGTGATCTGTCAGTTTTATTTCGGATTTCCTCAATAATCTCATCAGTTTTTTTAGTTCCAATGTTTAAGGATCTTAAGATGTTATAAGTTTGTTTGTTCATTTTTTCTATAGTTTTCAACGTATGGTTACACTTGAATAAGAGGTGATTAGAATCTTCAGTTAGTGAGTTACATCTAATACAACCTTGTGGAATAGCCATACCTTTTTCAGCTAATCTTGATTTGGTTGGTAGTCAATTTCTTAGAATTTTCCATAGAAATTTTTTAACTTTTGGATAAGTATCCAATTTCCAGATCCATGAAGAATCATGTGTTGTATATCTTTTCTTTTTAATGAGCATATGCATAGCTGATTTGGTTGAAAACCAACCATTTTTACTGTATTCCCAATATATTATGTCATGAATATTGTTTATAGGTATTGGTGTAGAGATAATTTGTTTAACTAAATCCTCTGGTAAATATTGTTCAATCATTTCTTTGTTCCACTTTTTATTTGGAAGCATAAAATCTGCAACTAATGCAGTTTTGTTTGAAATTTGTTGCATGTCAATGATGTTACAAAGGGGGGTTTTAGAGAAGCATTTATCAGTCCAAAATCTGATGGTTCTACCATTTCCCACTTGCCATATAAGTCCTGTTTTGAAATCATCAATGATTTCACACATTCTGGACCATTGCCATGAGCATTGTCCTTTCTTTTCATATTGTAAAATATGTTTTGTTTTTAAATATTTTCCAGTGATAACTTTGACCCAGAAATTATCTGGTTCAGCCAAAATTTTCCATAGTAATTTAAATTGTAAGGCTTTATTCATATCCTTTGATTTTTCTCAATCCTAGACCGCCTAGTTCAGGCGGCTTGCATATTTTATCCCATTCTATCAGAGGTTTGTATGTATGGTCTTTATTCCAAAAAAAACCTCTATTTAGTTTATCAAGTTCATTATGGGTTTGAGTGGGTAACATAAAGCTTTGCATTAGGTAATTTGGACGTGATGCAAGATTAGTTTTGATAAGAGTTGTTCTGCCTTCTTGAGAAAGGGAATTAGCCTTCCACTTTGTTAATTGTTGTTGTGTGCTAATTAGCAAATCAGCAAAAGTAGTAGAGTTGACTCTGCCATTAATAATAGGGCATCCTAGATATTTGTCTAAGGAAGTCATATTTGTAATTGTAAGAGTTCCTTGTATCACTAGGTTTTTGGTGTTTGTTACTTTCTTTGTGACTTGAAAAACAGATTTATGAAAATTTACTTTATGGCGTGAAATTTTGCAATATTCATCCAGGATATCTTTGATATTCTTACAGTTTTCTTGTTTTGCTTTGGAAAATATCATAATATCATCCGCAAAGGCCAAGAAAGGGATTCGAGTTCCAATTCTTGAAATTTGGAAGCCAATGGGATTTCTTGGTTTATCCGCTTCTTTTTATAATTTTCTGGCTAAAATTTCAGATCCCATAATAAAAAGGAAAGGGGATAGTGGATCTCCCTGTCGAAGATCTCTAGTTGGTCTAAAAATTTCCGTAGGTCCATTATTGACCAGTACCGAGAAGGACACTGTCGTGATGCATTCCCTGATCCAGTTTATGAATTTCGAATGGAATCCAAATTTCTCCATGATTTTAAGAATGAAATTTCATTCAATTTTGTCATATGTTTTTTTCCATATCTAATTTGAGTGCTATAAATCCTTCCGCTTCTTTTTTCATTTTGAAAGAGTGGAAAATTTCATAAGCTATTAAGATATTATCTTGGATGACTCTATTGGCTACAAATGCACCCTAAAGAGGGTGGATTAATTTTTCCATAGTGTTTCTCAGTCTACTAGTTAGAATTTTTGAGATTATTTTATAAATTGTAGAGCATAGACTAATCAGTCTATAATGGTTTGTTGAGTTTGGATTGTCACATTTTGGTATTAGAGATATAAATGTATGATTGATCTGTTTAAGTAATCTTCCTGAAAGAAAAAAAAAAATTACAGCTTGGATTACAGAAGGTTCCACAATATCTCAGTATTTTTGATAGAACTCAGTTGTCATGCCGTCTGGACCTGGCGATTTGTCTGTACCAATATCAAACACTGCCTTTTTAATTTCATCATTAGTGATGTTTCTGGTTTATTCTTCGTTATCTTCCATAGATATTTCAGAGTGTATTAAATCTAGATTCTCTTGTAGTAGAGCATCATTCATTTCTTCACTTTTAAATCTTTTGATGGAGTCATTTCTAATTTTATTTCTGATATTCTCTTCACACGACCTTCTTGGGTTTTTATTTCTTTAATGATTTTTCTATTTCTTCTACCACTTGCAATTTTATGAAAATAGCTCGAATTAGTGTCAATTAGTTTAATATGTTTCACTTTTGCTCTTTGGTTCCAGAATATTTTTTCGAAGGTTAGTAATTTTTCTTTTTTGTCAATAAGTCTTTTTTATTTATGGATTTCACTAATATTTGCATTAATGCAAATATTAATTTGAATCTCAGATAATTGTTTCTCTATGTCTTTAAGTTGAGTGAAAACATTA
This sequence comes from Rheum nobile, assembly GCA_027886185.1. Lineage (NCBI taxonomy): Eukaryota > Viridiplantae > Streptophyta > Magnoliopsida > Caryophyllales > Polygonaceae > Rheum > Rheum nobile. The sequence continues at coordinate 18,261,275 of WOAB01000568.1, forward strand.
CCAAACATCGTTTTATTCTATAGTTTGGCATGCTTCTTAAATAGTTTTGTCTTAGAAACTAGGTCATACATCCTTGATCAATGATAATTTGTTCTCCATGATTGTTTTACCACATTTTTGAAGTCCTTTCTTGTCATCCAGATTTTTTCGAACTTGAATGGTTGATTTTTGAATGAATTAGTTGAGGCTAATTCAATTGATATAGGGCAATGATATGAGCTTGTAAATGCATAATTTTTAGTACATATGTCTGAATACCATTGTAAAATTTGGTGATGAATTAAGACTATATCTAGTTTTTCATAGATATTGTCTATTTCAGTCTTGTTTTTTCTCCAGGTAAATGCATTTCCTTGGAAAGAAATATCTAAAAGTTCGCATTCATTTTTGAAGTGTCGTAGTCTAGTGTATTTTGTCAAGGTTGGTAAAGCCCCTCCCATTTTTTATGTTGGGTCTTGTATTTCATTCAAATCACCCATAACAGTGCATGGATAAGCACTATTTTTAATAAAAGTGATTATTGTATCCTAGAATTCATTTTTACCTGTTTCATTTGGTGGCACATAAGTAAAAAATTATCATTGTTTTAGTGTGTGTACACAAGTTAGAGTACATAATACTAATAAATCTTTGTTCAATCTTGTCGATTTCAAGTATTTCATTGACAAGCTGATATGTTTTCCACATAACACAGATTCCGCCCGCGAAACCCGTAGCCGGGACACAGTAGAATTGATCAAATCCTGCTTTTTCCACAGTTTTTCACTAGGCACTTTATTTGTTCTTGTTTCAAATAATGCTAATAGTTGGATCATTTCTATCTTACAAAAGGATTCTAAGTCCATCCAGATAGTTTTTTTTACCAATTCCCCGACAATTCCATGTGGAAATCTTCATAAAAAACCAACATTTATATTGCCCCATATCCATCGACAGTAAGGGGTCTTGCTAGAAATTTCATTATGGTAATGCTTAAAGTAGTTGGCAATAGGGGGGGCCTCCTGATTTTTATTGTTCTTTGGTACGTAGCATTTTTGGATGCTACTGCCATTGTTTCTAAGTCCACACACCAATGAGTTGTACTGGATTAAGTTAAATTTTATTGTAGTTAATTTATAGACCATTTCTGATGCTTGCATACACGTCCACTAGAGGTAAGTATGATGGATATAATTTATTTGTTTTTGGTTTGTATTAAGGTTATAATGACTATCCAATTGTTCGTGGGTCCGCTGTAACAAAGAAATATGGTTTTTGATAAGAGGTTGTGGTAATAACCAGCTACTAAAGTTTATAGATTCACTCATATTGTAATCGTGAGTACGTGTATAAAGGTGTTTTTGTTTTAGAATATCACAACATTCACAAGTAAGCTTAATTACCCTGCTGCTCTGTTTTGTCTAAGTCATAATCCAAATATTATGTTTCCTGACCTTGTATTGGATAGAGATTATATTTTTGTTTTTCAGATTTGCGCTTTTGTAATGACATCTAATCATAAATAACCATGTACAAGACGAATTCTTCATGAAAAGAAAAAACCCAACTAAGTGGGAGTACTTACATGAAAAGTAAAGGTTCGACAGTACTGTTAGAAGCAAGCCTTGTTGAAAGGCAATATTATCGCAAGAAAGCTTACAGCTATATGAATCATTCTTAATAGAATATCTCCATTGCCTAAACCAGTATTTGTTTACACCATAGTGACAGAATATGGAATGGAACAATCCAGTTCTATACCTCAGGTATTCGTATTCATCCCTTTTCAATAAATAGTCTTGAAGTTGCATGATCCAATGCCTGACCTGGTAGCAAACAACTGGAAAAGCTCTGTTTTCATTTTTTTTTTCAAAAGTAACCATTGAGTATTTTAAAGCAGAAGAGGCAGCACAACTTCTCAGAGAAAACAACCTCCACATAGTAATTTTCTTGGGATAATTCTTCAGTTTTGGTTCATTTTTCATAGTTTCACAATACCCTGGTGTATTGGTTTATGAACCAACTCCAGATCTCAGGTTTTCATTGTTTAAAATATTCTGCATTTTGTGTATTCCTGTGTTTCTCCCAATATAAAAGTTAGAGATTAAGTGATTAAGATTGTATAAAAAGATAGATGGTATTACCTTATTTATGTGTGTTGTAGACTCAAAAGAAGATCCACAAGGGAGACTTCTCATCATCTTCTCATCATGAGTTAGCAGGTGTTCCAAGTGAAGCTCAGAAGATCCACCCTCAACAGTTATCAAGTTCATCACAAGCCTTTGAAAGGTCTTCAGAAACTTGTTTTTTCCATGCTTTCGAAGTTGAAGTAGTAGACAGTCCCAACCATTCCACAAAGGTTTAATCTCACCATTTTCAAAGTTCATGTTAATGCATTCAAGGGAGTAAGTTAGCAGATAGAAATAATTGACATAACTGAAAAACTCAAAGGAATATATCATGTGCAGGATAATCCATGTAAGATAGCTAGGAATTTTAATTGTACTGGTAGGGCTCTCAGAGTTATAATCTGTCCAACAATAGTCATGCCAACAGTTATAGCAAGTGGAGTTTATAGAGGTACTGAAGTGGCAAAAATAAAGACACATGTAGTATACAACCATTTTTCCATTAGAAATGTAGTCCCAAAATATCACATCAAAATCAATGATCACAAGTAACAACTGATTAGAGCAAACAAGACTAGGAAAGATACAATAGGCAGTAGTCATGCAAGTTCTGTAATACCAGAAAACAAACCTTAAAAGATTGTTCAAGGGGTTTCCCTTTTTGCAAGTTTTTCATCTAAATCAAAGACAAACACTGACTCATTGTTGGTCTCAGAAACATTTATAGTCCAAGAATCCTGTTCCTTGAGGATAAAGAATTTCAGATTGTAAGGGGCATGACTTGTAGTCAGAAATCCAGCCGTGATGGTTTTGGGGTGATACTTCACATAAGAAGACCAACTCCGTTCCATGCTCATGTTACCAAAAACATATTTCACAAAGAAATGATCGTTATAAGGATCAACACAACTTAAAGTCAGCTTGATTTCGAGTAAATAATTGTAGTTAGAGCTAAGAAAGTCATATATGAGGAAAGAAGAGCACAAAGCAAGGCAGTCAATCCAAATATCCAAATTCTCCTCTAGACATATCACTAGCACAAAAGGCAAGATGTTAGAGAGACTTTGTTTAGTTTTTTGACACTCATTTATAAGGCAGAGAAAGGCAAAGCACAACACATGCTTAAACCTCATCTCATTAGGGATTATGATCCAGTAAACAACAACATGTTTGTTTAAAAGAGTGAGACTGTGAGTCTCAGGGTTGGTCCCTAGAGTGGAGTTTTTCAAAGGAAGAGGGGTTGCCTCATTTGATTTAAGAAAAGAAGGTTTAGGAGTCGATATTTTACCTTCACCCGAGGAGCTGGAGACACCAAGGGGTGTACACAACACCTCCTTCAATTTTTTTCCCCTTCATCCATTAGAATGGATAAAGTAAAGTTCAGCAAAAACACAAAAACAACAGGGAATAACCACAAAAAGCACCAAATCAGAGTGGTAGATAAGGGTAAGAGATAGTTCACATGATATAGATTCAAGTTCATGCAGCAAGAAATGAAATAAACAAAAAAACAAAACACAGAAAAAGACATCAAGTACAAGGGAAAAAGAGGAAAGAAAAGAAAGCACCTAAGTCCAGGGATGTGTGAAGGCTGGCAGGTTTTACCACCCTCATTAGTGGCGAGGCCCAGACACCCGGAGGAGTAGAAGATCAACATCTTCAAACGGCGCTGGAAAGGATGAAACTCAGGAATTCCATCACTAGCTGCAGCCTTCTGAATTAAGTTCGCTCCACTCCATCTTCTCCCAGCGCAGATCAAGAACTCCGTGAATCCAGGGACCACAGAGTTGAAGAGATCTCGCGGTAGATGAATCGTGGGCCTGACCGGGGAGCTTTGCAGCAGAAGCCTCCTTGTTAGGTAGTCATCGTCATCGTCGATGAGTAGAGGTGGGAGGACAACTTCCTTCTGGATATTCTCCCAAAACGACGCAAGCCCTCCAAGGAGAAAGTGGTTGGCCGTGAAGACGGGAGGTCGGAGGTTGTGAACCCCATGGGTAGTCTTGATTTTGCAGTTGGAGGTAAGGAGGAAGATCAATATCCAAATGGAAGGGAGCGGCCGCCACTCAAGGTCTAGGGTTCGGTTTTGGGGGTGAAGGGTTTCCTTTTCAAAAGAGAGTGTTTTTGTTTTCATTTTGTTTTTGTTTTTGGTTGTAATCCCTAGTCTTATAGCTGTTTGATACTCAAAATATAAATTATAATTGTTTTTATATATGTTTAGTTATTCTTTAGAGATGGTCAAGTGTTTAGGACTCTTAGGATGAAAAATGAAACAAAAATAGGTCATTGGATAAAAAAAAGGATGATGGGTATAATAGCAATGAGTGACATTTTTTTAATTTTTGGGTTTTTCTCCCTTTTGAACACAATATGTGAATGTACTTAAATTTACAAACCTTATACCAAAGGTTTACAAACTAAACTTATACTAGATGTTCACATACTTTGTATTTGTAACACCCCATAATGAATTCGAGAATGCCACATGCTAGTGAGCTCAGACTAATGTATAAAGCCACACAAGGCTAAATCTGAACAATTATTTTATTGTTTAGTGAACTGTGTTGGAACAATTATGTGTTCACAACATATATCTTATTTAATTCCAATACATCATACTTAATCTTAAAGTTTTTAGCACCTTATTGAAAAGTCGAGACTAGAACTAGTGACTCGTTGCCAACCTACATATTGCATTAGCTTGGTGCCCTAGACACTTCTTATTCCACGATGAATAAGAAGCATGGTCATGACCGAACAAGTATTAGAGAATTATTCCGACTAATATATAATTATAAATATCAATCATGTCTTGCAAGACCATAATATCTCTGACACACACTATCATAGAGTCTAGCTACAATCAATATCGTCATTAAGACGATAACAACATAACTATATGTATATATCGATAATAACTATCAGCCGAGGTACAAAATTAATTTAAAGCACACAAGTGTTCCCAAACATTTAATTAGATTTTAGAAAATCCCAATTAATTAACAATTAATTTCAATATTAATTGTCAGTCCAAGACAAACTAAAATGACAAGAACCACCTATGCAAAATAGCTACAGGAAAAAAGTGGGGCAGTACAAACCCATGCAACCAGATTCAACAGACTTCTAGATGTGAAGAATGAGTGTGAACTGATTGATATCCCGACAAAAGGAAACATTTTTACTTGGCGAAAAAACAAAACAAAAATAAATAACACCTACGAAAAATTGGATAGAACACTAGTTCAACACCAAATACTCCAATGGTATCCTGATCTTTTCACTAAAAACTATGCTTTTACAACTTCGGACCACTACTCGATTTCGATTGAATTGGATACGACTACACACTTTAAAAACTCCTTTGAAAAAAGTGGGGGAGCACAAACCCATGCAACCAAATTCAACAGACTTCTAGATGTGAAGAATGAGTGGAAACTGATTGATATCCCGACTAAAGGAAACTTTTTTACATGGGGAAAAAATAAAACGAAAATAAATAACACCTATGAAAAATTGGATAGAACACTAGTTCAACACCAAATACTCCAATGGTATCCCGATCTTTTCACTAAAAACTATGCTTTTACAACTTCGGACCACTGCCCGATTTCGATTGAATTGGATACGCCTACACACTTTAAAAACCAACCCTTCAAGTTTGAAATGGTCTGGATGACCAGAAAAGATTTCAGAAATGTCGTTAAACAAGTTTGGAGATCTTGCTTTCATGGATCAAGGATGTACGATCTCATCGGGAAAACACTAATCCTTAAACGACTAGCAAAAGAATGGAACATGAACACCTTCGGAAACTTATTTACACAACTCCACAAAATTGAGGAAGAACTCACAACAATACAAAAATCCTTTGCTAACACTACCAACAGAGCCCTTGTAGATAAGCAAACTAGGCTTATTGCAAAAAAAGAAAAATTACTCACTTTCCAAAAGATCTTTTGGAACCAAAGGGTGAAAATTAAAACATCAAATTGAATGACACAAATGCTAGCTATTTTCACAAAATAGCTACAGGAAAAGGAAATAGAAAAATTATCAAAGAAATCTGAACATGCGAAGGCACTACAATCATCGGGGAAGAAAATATCATAAATGAAATACAAAATGACTTTATAAAGAGATTTAAGAGTACATCGATCAACCAGAATACCCTAAATGAACAATTAGACCTAATCCAAACTGAAATAACCTATGAGGACAACAAAGAACTAACGCAACAAGTAACCAATGAGGAAATTAAGAAGGCAACCTTTGCTATAGGACAAGATAAATCTCCAAGACCTGATGGTATGACATCAAAATTCTATCAGAAATATTGGGATATTGTGGGTCCCTCTGTAATTCAAGCAGTGAAAAGCTTTTCCTCTCAGGGAAAATTCTGAAACAAATCAATCATACGTTTATTACACTTATTGCCAAATGTGACAATCCTAACTCGACAAATCACTACCGACCCATTAGTATATGCTCAACCATATACAAAATCATCTCAAAAACTTTAACAGAACAACTCAAAACGAAAATGGAAAAGATAACTCATCCCCTTCAAGGCGCTTTCGTCTCAAATAGATCAATTCAAGATAATATTCTCATTGTACATGAAATCTTTCATTCCTTCCAGTCTAAAAAAGGAAGGGAAGGGTTCACTGCAATCAAACTAGACATGGAAAAAACATATGATCAAATCGAATGGAACTTCATTATTGAGGTTTTGCAAAAGTTTGGTTTTTGCGCAACTTTTATCAACTGGATCAAAGAATGCATCTCTTCTGTTTCTTTCTCAGTTCTTGTGAATAATGGACCAATAGAAATATTTACGTCTGAGAGAGGACTAAGACAGGGTGACCCCTATCCCCTTTCCTTTTCATTTGGGGGCAGAAATACTTGCTAGAAAACTACAAATAACTATAAGCCGACAAATACAACCACTTGGATTCCAATTAACTAAAAGTGGAAATAGAATTCCATTTATTGCTTTTGCGGGTGACATTATGATTTTCTCCAAAGCAAAACCGGAAAACTGTTGGGAAATCAAGAAAATTATTGACGATTATTGCCTCATTTCGGGGCAAAAAGTGAATTTTCATAAATCGTCTTTCCAAGTTATCAAGAAAGTCCTGAACACACGAAAACAACAAATACAAGGTATCCTTACAATTACGAACATGATATCGCTCGACAAATATCTCGGATGCCCCATCATTAATGGAAAGGTCAACTCAACTACGTTTGAGGATACGGTAACAAAATCTAGGACACAATTGACAAAATGGAAAGCTAACTCCCTATCCCAAGCAGGAAGAACAACCCTAATCAAATCCAATTTGGCTACGAAACCGAACCTTATTATGCAAAGCTTCATGCTCCCAAACTCAACTCATAATGAACTTGACAAAATCAATAGACTATTCTTCTGGAACAAGGACTCATCTTATAAACCCCTTATAGGATGGAGTAAAGTGTGTCAACCTACTTCCCAAGGGGGACTTGGTATTCGAAAAACAAAAGATATGAACCATGCCCTACAATACAAATTACTTTGGAAGATTTTAGTAGAACCATGCAATTTGTGGGTTAAGTTCATTACTGAAAAATATCTCAAAGATTCATACCTATTATCATATGAATATAAAAGGAATGGGTCATGGCAATGGTCCAAAATGATGAGCATCAAGGAAGAATTCCAGAAAGGACTCATCTGGCAAGTAGGAGATGAGAAGACAATCAAATTCTGGATGGATAAATGGGCCCTCAACGAACCACTTTGCGACCTCATCAATCTCGCGGTTGGTTTGAACATCAATTGCAGAGTCCATGAATTTCTCGATCAAAATATGAAATGGAACAAATCAAAACTTGATCAACTGCTACCCCACGACATGGTGGAAATCATCTTAGGTATCCCAACTCCCGTTAATCTCATTTCCGATCGGATGTATTGGGAACCTAGCAAGAACGGATGGTTCTCAACGAAATCAGCAATGGAACTTATCAATAAAAATAAACACTTCTCAGCGTACGATTCTTCGTGGATTTGGAAAATCAACACCTATCCCAAAGTAAAAAAAAAATCTCTGAAAAATTCTAAAAAACGGCTTACCAACGAAAGCACGACTACAAGAAAAAAGGAATCTTTGTCCCTCCGGGATGCATCTCCTGCTCTCATTCCATTGAGGACACGAAGCATATCCTTTTTCACTGTCCTCATACTTTACAGACAATCACAAACATTAATATCACGACAAGCCTTTATCTTAGAACTATCATCTCTACGAACAAATGCATTGGAGAATTAATAGAAGAAATTAAAAATAAACTCTCCCCCATGGAGTTAAGTGAACTCTTAGTGACATGGTGGAGCATCTGGTTCTACAGAAGCCAGAAAACCTTCTCATATGACAACCCTGATAGGGATATTATCAAGGATCTGCCTAAGTACATTGATAATCTCATATCCTGCTAGAACAAAACAAAGATATGGAACCCTGATTGCACCTACGATCTGTGTCATACGGTACGGTAAAAAAACACATATAAAGAAGCATATAAAACGTAGATTGAAGAAACACCCAGATAAATTTATTAAAATCAATGTTGATGGATCTACTAAATCCAATGGAGCGTCCTCCATTGGCTTTATCTTTAGAAATGCTCAAGGAAGTCCGCTTCTTATTCATGCAGAATATTGTGGAATCTCGTCTCCCCTCAAAACAGAAACTCTTGCGTTCAGAAATGCTCTCCTCAAAGCGAAATAAATGAACTATGATCAAATACAAATTGAAATTGACAATCTTACTATAGTGAATGTCATTAATAAAATCTGGCACTGTCCATGGGAAATCGAGATTCTCATATCCGATATCCTATGCTTATTACAGTATTTTTAGACAGTGCGGATTTCCCATATCTTTCATGAAATTAACTCGGTGGCTGACCATATTGCTAAACTTGGTCACCTCCTTTCACCGAACGATATCTCATATCTGATATCCTATGCTTATTACAGTATTTTCAAACAGTGCGGATTTCCCATATCTTTCGTGAAATTAACTCGGTGGCTGACCATATTGCTAAACTTGGTCACCTCCTTTCACCGAACGATATCTCGAACAACACAGAGCTTCAGGCTCTCATCTAAAAGGATGCTATAGGCTTAGTGTTAAGTGGGGCTTGACACTAGTCTAATTCTTACCTTATAAAAAATGACAAGAACCACCACTTGCCTTAATTAGATTCCATGATAAATCTACAATAGACGACTACCATAACTTTGTTTTTGGGATCTCTACTTTTGCTCCAATTCCTATCCAAATGTGACTCCCTAGACGTACCTAAATCACATAAAATAAATTATAAATAATTTGTTTTATCACATATATCAAAATTGTAGACGTGATCATTCTACACAAAACTTAATTGATTAAATAATTATTCCCTTAATTTGTTGTTAATTCCATTTAACATAGTCGGCCTTTTCTTGGTTGAATCTATATATATAATATATCCAAATTGAACTAAATAACTAAAATTGTGTTCTACATGTATATATGAGGCGCACTCACATAAGGGCATCTTTATCCATGGTCTCTTAAAAAACTCATGGGGGGCTTTTAGCCAAATTTAATGGCTAAAAGCCTCTAAGTGAAATGTTGGATTTTATCCATGGGACTTTTAGAAGGGCTTTTAACTTTGTATTAAATTATATTGTAACCCCTTTCTTATATTAAATTATCAATATATAATTTATTATATTAAATTATAAAATTCCTTTACAATGTCATTTTCATATAAAGAAATTAGATTAATATTTATTTTATTTTAAATCACCAAAAATAATAATAATATGATTTATTTTCACTTAATGATATCCAAAGTACATTAAAAAAATTTAAAATCTACCAAACATATCCATGATGGGTGTCTATAGATAGAGAAAAATGTAATTAAAATTATGATATATTTTTTATTTTTTATTTACATGTATTTTTTTTAGAAAATATTTTTTTGTAAAAAATACCGAATAGAAATGCACCAATCCTAACGCGACATGTGGCGCTAGGTGAAAAAAGAAACAATTTCCTCTCCTTTGCATTTGTAAGAGACGGTCCCAAGAAATGTACTTTTTAGGGACACTTCCAAGGGCTTTTAGCTCTTATTACATTATTTTAATCTAAAAATTCTAAAAGCCCCTCTAAAAGCCTTTGATAAAGATGCTCTAAGAGCATTTTTATCCCATGGCTTTTAGTTGGGTCTTTTAGCAAAATACTAGCATGTGTCCCCGTGCCTTGTACCAGTATGGTCATATATTTTAAGAATGAATTTAAATTTATTTATAATATGCAAGATATAAAAGATAATTATATAAAAAAATTAACATGATGTATCAGAAAGATAATTTCTTGATTGAAATAATTTATAAGGTGTATTGTATGATGAAAATTGAATAAAATATAAATTAGGAATTTTATATAATTATTGAAAATAAAACTGTATATTGTATTCTTTATAATGGAGTTTACAGACAATCTATTCACCCTTATTAAATCATGAACACTAATTAAGTATGATAAAAATATTTTTGGTGAGTGCATAATTATATGTATGTTGGTGGATGAATTGTAACGTTAACTATTTACGGATCATGTACCTATATACATATCTTTATAATGGAGTTTACGGACCATTAACGTATATATTATATTATGGACACTAATTTAGTATGATAATAATGTTTTTGGTAAGTACAGAATTATCATGTATAATGGAAAATATTATGGGGTAGTAATTTAGTAAATTTGTATAAATAAAAGATAAAATAAAATATAAATAGAATAATGGTGAATAGATAAATGTACATAATTTTTTGATGATGTGACATACTTAAATGAACGACACGTAAGAGAGATAATTGCGGCTTTAATAGTAGTATATAGTAATAAAAATTTGAATTCATCCTAAAAGACCCAGCAAAGGTCCCAAGAATTAGGCATATTTCGGGACCGTCCCATAAGTTTAAGCATAAGGAGTTGTTTGACCTTCACCTTTTTTTTACCTTGAAATGGAATTAAAACGACATCGTTTTCCCCCTGAACCAAACGCGCCCCTATTTATTGCTGACATGAAAGTGTCACATGGCGCGTGCTCGCGCGCCTGATGCGCGCCGCGTGGCACTCCACAGACGGCCAGGATTTATTCCTGGTCGTCCGTTAATGTTTTTTTTTAAAATCATTTATATAAAAAATTGTTGGTTAAAACATAAATAAAAAATTATCATAATTCTAATTACATTTTTATCTATCCATAGACATCCATTTTGTATATATTTGGTAGATTTTAATAAAAAAAATATATTATAGGTATCATTAAGTGAAAATAAAATATTTTATTATTATTATTGGTGGTTTAAAATAAAATAAATACCAATCTAATTTCTTTATATGAAAATTACATTGTAAATAATTTTTTTAAATTTTATGTATTTTTTTTTACAAATTTTGATATAATTAAGTCCAAATAAACCATATTATTATTATTATTATTTAGGATAGTTTTAAATTATAAATATGTACTAATTAAATTTATGCATCGCTTTTATTGATTTTAATATCAATGTATGTTTGTCTTAATTTTAAATAAATAATAGGGAAATTTATGTTGGTGTCCATGAGTTTAGGGTTATTTCTGTTGGTGTCCCACGAATAAGTTTTTTCCTGTTGGTACCCCTAAGGTTTTGGTTTGTTCGCTTTGTAACCAAAATTTTTCATATCCGTATCATTTCGGTTCAAATTGATCAAATAGAAGCTCATCACTATGTTTATTGACCTCAACTTAGTAGGATTCGACTCCTAAAACACTCAAATCCATACTCGAACCATTCCGATTTGAATTCTTAAGGTCGAAACGGGTTGTTGTTTTGGAATTAAAATCGACATGGTCCGGACATGGATTTGGGTATTTTAGGAGTCAAATCTTACTAATTTGAGGGTGATGAACACAATGGTAGACTTGGATTTAATCAATTTGAACTAGAATGGTACAAACATGAAAAAGTTTGGTTACGAAGCAAACAAACCCAAACCTTAGGGGCACCAACAGGAAAAAAACTTAATCGTGGGACACCAACAGGAATAACCCTAAACACAGGGGCACCAACAGGAATTTCCCTAAATAATATAAGAAAATAATTAAATTACATTATCAATAAATTTTGATGTATGATTTTTTTAAACTCAATTTATTTATTTATTTAATATATAATAAGGGATATAATTATAATTTAATATAATAAATGATATATTGGTAATTTAATATAAATAAAATGATATAATTGTAATTTAAACTAAACCTAAAAGCCCCCAATAAAAGTCTCTTCTACACCATGAGTCTTTTAGCAATTAATTCATCCAAAAAAGAGCTAAAAGACCCATGACATGAAACTCCATTAAAGATGCCCTAAGTACCACTCTTAGACCATCCACATTGGTAAGTTTTTTAACTTGGTTTTTAACAACTTTTTCAACTTTCTCTCTCTTCCACGTCATTTTAAAAACCTATTCTACTTTTTATCCACATTCATGGTTTTTTAACTCAAGTTTTTTAACTATAACTTTATTTACTTATCAACTATTTAAAAATATAATAATGTTTTGAATATAAAATGTAAAATTTTATAGTTTAAAATTTTAATTAAAAAGACAACCATATTAATATGGTATAATATTTATTAAAAAAATAAACTATAATTAGAATGTTTTGAATTTGTTGAATACATTTCAGTTTTCAATTTTATGTATATATATTTTGTGTACCTAAATTTGTAAAATAACTATATACAATTGATATTTTAAGGTTAAAATTATAATAGAACGCAAAGAACACTTGACTTTATTTATAATGAAAACATGAAAATACATAAAACAAGAACATGAAATTCTACACGCAAATACATGGAAACATATAAGAAATAAAAATAAGAAAATACATAAAAACAAGAACATGAGATTGTAACAACACACGCAAATACATAAAAACATATTAAAATGACATCGTACATAAAATTACTAATTTCTAACATAACCATGTCTGAACTTCTGCCATATGTGCTCAACCAAGTCATCTTTTAGTTGTTGCTGTGTATTCCTATTTCGGAGTTGCACTCAAGTGGTAATATAGTCTGTCATGGAAGTTGGTCGATTAGTGGAGTAAGTGTTGTCACTAGTACTAGATTGCTCAAACTAAGATACATCATAATACAAACTATATGTATCTCGTTCATCCTCCACTATCATATTGTGCAATATTATGCACGCTCTCATTGTCTTCCCAATGATATCAATGTCCCAAGCAAGTGTTGGGTTCTTCACGATGGCGAATCGAGCTTGCAAAGCTCCAAAAGCTCGTTCCACATCCTTTCGGTATGCCTCTTGGTAACGAGCAAAACATTTTGCCTTATCCCATCTTAGAAGTCGAATGGAAGGTACAAATGTTGCCCATGGTGGGTAAATACCGTTAGTGAGATAGTAACTCATGTTATACTCATGGCCATTGATGGTAAAATTCACTGGTGGTGATATCCCTTCCAAAACATCATCAAATATAGGAGAACGATCAAGAACATTAATATCATTACACGTACCAGGTGTTCCAAAGAATGCATGCCAAATCCACATATCATATGATGCAACTGCTTCTAAGATGATTATCGGTTTTCCATGACCATGTGAGAATTGGCCCTGCCATGCAGTTGGACAATTCTTTCATTCCCAATGCATACAGTCGATGCTACCTACCATTCCAAGAAACCCACACATATATCCTACATGAAGGAGTCGTTGCATGTCTTTTGTTGTTGGTCTTCGGAGGTATGTAGTACCATACAAAGAAATGATTACATCGACAAAGTTGGCTAGGCATTGTCGAGCAGTTGTTTCACCCATTCGAAGATACTCATCTACTTGATCTGCACACATGCTATATGCCAACATGCGAATAGCTGTAATGCATTTTTGTAATGGAGATAGGCCTTGTCTGCCTGTTGCATCCCTCGTTTGACGAAATTACTCAAACATGGTTGACATTTGGTTAACTATGCGTAAGAAAATGGGTCTACGCATTCTAAACCGCCTGCGAAATATTTCTTCAGAATACATAGGCGGTGGGACTTCAGAAAAATAATCTTTGACTAGTTGTTGATGACCTTTTTCACGCTCTCGATCAATGTATCTTCGACTTCTTCTTGGTTGAGAGCTTTCACCCTTGGATAGATGTTATGTTGCTAAAAACAAAGCTTCATTAATCTCATCATCAAGCTCATCAGATGATGAACTATCATTTGGGTTCAAAAGATCCCAAATAATCTGATGGGGGTCCATTTGTAAGGGAGATATGAAACAATGAGTGTTTTTTTGTGAGAGTGAAATATGGAAGAGTAAGATTGGAGAAGATGATGTTGTAGAGATCTTCTCCTAAACCATATGTATATATAAGAAGAAAACGAAGATGTGAGGTTAAAGCATAATTAAGAACATGAAAGAGTAAAGTGAGAGAGCATTGGGGAGAGCAACATTCAACGCATTGGGCAGAGAAAAAGTGAGAGCATCGGGCAGAACAAAAGTCAGAGCATCGAGCAGAACAAAAATGAGAGCATCGGGTAGAGGAAAAGTGATAGCATTGGGGATAGAAACATTCAATGCATTGGGCAGAGCAAAGCACATGAAAAGTGGAAGCATTGGGAAAATGACTATTAAGGTCTTGGTTAGACAAAAAATGATCTCGGGTAGAGAAAAAGTGATAGCATTGGGTACATCACTATTAGTGGTCTCGAGCAGAGCAAATATAAGAGAATCATTAATGGTCTCGGGTAGTGGAAAAGTAAGAGCATTGGAAAAAACTATGAATGGTCTTTGTTAGACAAAAAATCAGATCATCATCAATGGTCTCGAGTAGAGAAAAAGTGATAACATTGGGTAAATCACCATCAATGGTCTCGGACAGAGCAAAATTTAGAGTATCATTAATGATCTCGGGTAGTGAAAAAGTGAGAGCATTGGGAAAAAGACTATTAATGGTCTTTGTTAGACAAAAATTCAGATCATATTTAATGGTCTATGGTAGAGAAAAAGTGATAGTATTGGGTAAATCGCCATTAACGGTGTGGAGTAGAACAAAACTCAGAGCATCATTAATGGTCTCAAATATAACCATTTTTATTCCTATATATAAGTGTTGGCTTGGAATAAGATCTTTGCACTTTCCCAATCCATTAATTTACCAAAGAGCTTCTCTCTCATTTTCTCAAAGCGACATTTCTCATTTTCTTCGATATGGATCCAAATCGACCTTACAATTATCAAAATTCCTTCCAATTTTCTCAAAACTTTTTAGATCTGTCCGAAGAACAAACAAACCATTCAGGGAATTATGGGCAAAATGTTGAAGGTTATCCATATGCATCCCCTTCTCCTAATACCCCAAGTTCATATGGAAGTGCTTCTGTATTTCATCAATGGAGCTCACCACAACATATGCCAAGTCTTGATGATATACAACTTATTTATGAACCAAATCCCACTCCTTAAAGAGTCCCTCATAAAAAAAACACTCATAAAAAAGCCCCTCCTCAAAAAGCCTCTTGTCAAGGTGGTGAGAAAAGAAACAAGTGGAGTCAAGGTGAGCATTTGTTGTTGGCCAGTGCATGGGTTAACACCAACACAAATATTATTGTAGGCACTAATCAAAAGTGCGACTTATTTTGGGATCGAGTGGAAGAATACTACAACACAAAAAGAGTTCAAGAGGATGACACTTGGGTTCATAGGCGTTCGACCTCATTAAAAACAAGGTGGCACAACATGTCCAGCAACACTCAAAAATTTGTCGGTTGCTATAGACGAGCTGTGAACCGAAGAGCTAGTGGGGAAAATGAGGTTGATGTGGTAAGAAATGCACATACTTTATTTCGTTTGGATAATAGTGTTGACTTTTTGTACGAGCATGTATGGCGTGAGCTCCAGAATGAACCAAAATGCTGCACTTGGTTGGCTAGAGAGGGTGGATGGAGTTCCAAACGATCAAAGTTGAATGAAGCTGGATTTTACTCTTCAAGCTCCAATCCGGATACCCCTACTAGTGTATCTAGACCTGAAAGTGTTGCCTTTCCTCCTCATGAAGGTGCTCCAGCTCGCCCTACATGTATAAAGAATGCAAAGAAGAAGGGAAAACAAGTTGCTCAAAGTTCAAGTGAACCCATGCAAGCACATTTAGAAAAAGTTGATAGGCTAACTGATGTGACCATGGGTCACCCCTCAAGGACATGCCAAAGTCGGTTCAATGAAGAGGAAGAAACAATCGAGCTGCATGGATGTGACCATGGGTCACCTCAGTAAAAGTGCCGTATATTCTTATTCCCAACTCCGATCACTCTCAAATTTTGAGGAGTGAAACGAGACTTCAAGATCTATCTCTGGGCGTTGGAATCACTCCATTCCGATCACGGACGAGAGAGAACGAACCTTCTGAAGTTAGGCCAGAAACTGTCTCCGCGGAAAATGTTTGATGTGTGTTTTATTGTTATTTTCATTAATTAATTAGCTAGTTAGTTTCTAATTAGTGGCATATGTAGTGGCCTTAGTGGTTTAGCTACGTTAGTGGGTAGGTTAGTGGGTAGTTAATTAGTATTAATTTACAATTTACGTATTGTTATTTGGCACCTATTTAAAGGTTGCCTAGCATTGTATTTGGTAGACTTGAATTGGAGATTATTAAAAAAACGTGAGCGTTTTGTTCATTTCAGGCCTCTTGGACGATGGCTTCAAGGTGTGTGATATCCTTGAGTGTCTTAGTCTTGTTTCGGTGTGTCGTATCCGAAACCCCTTTGGTGTGTCATATCCGAAGGCGGTTGGGTATTCTTGGTGTGTCATATCCATGAGTGTTCAACCTCGTCTCAAGGTTCTTGGTGAGTCGTATCCGAGAGTCGAGAGATACTTATCCCAAACTCTTCATGAACCTCGTTCATGAGAGTTATATCCATTTCAGTTTTTGAGTCAAATCTCCATCAAGTTCTTGCTTAGAGTCACAATTAAACACAACAAATGTCCTATTTTGAGAGTTTCACCAAGAAGTTGCCAAATCAATGTCTTGGTGTCCTTCGTCTTGTACTGTACGGATCTTGGCATGTGCTTACGCACAACATTTGGTATCAGATCCATATCAAGGCGAGGGGATGTTCGTGTGCTCGGAGAGCACGAGGAAGGCTTAACAGCCACGCCCGCACCAAAGGCAAAGGAAAACCGCGCCGCGGCATCTCAGGCAGCGACCGCGACCTCTCAGTAAAATAGTCATAACTTTTGTTTCCGTGATCCATTTGCTCTCCAATTTTGAGGAAAGAAACTATACTTCATTATGTAACTACTGTCGCCAGAATCATCCAATTTGGAGTTCGGAGCAAGGAGAACGACCCTGTTGAAGTCAGGACGATTTTCTGGAAAGTTGCTGTCGGCCCTGTTGTGCTCACTCCTCGATTTTCTGGCAAGCAAAGACAACGAAGATTCGAGGATGAATCTTTCTTAAAGGAGGGGAGGATGATGTGACCATGGGTCACCCCTCAAGGACATGCCAAAGTCGGTTCAATGAAGAGGAAGAAGCAATCGAGCTGCATGGATGTGACCATGGGTCACCTCAGTAAAAGTGCCGTATATTCTTATTCCCAACTCCGATCACTCTTAAATTTTGAGGAGTGAAACGAGACTTCAAGATCTATCTCTGGGCGTTGGAATCACTCCATTCCGATAAAGGACGAGAGAGAACGAACCTTCTGAAGTTAGGCCAGAAACTGTCTCCGCGGAAAATGTTTGATGTGTGTTTTATTGTTATTTTCATTAATTAATTAGCTAGTTAGTTTCTAATTAGTGGCATACGTAGTGGCCTTAGTGGTTTAGCTACGTTAGTGGGTAGGTTAGTGGGTAGTTAATTAGTATTAATTTACAATTTACGTATTGTTATTTGGCACCTATTTAAAGGTTGCCTAGCATTGTATTTGGTAGACTTGAATTGGAGATTATTAAAAAAATGTGAGCGTTTTGTTCATTTCAGGCCTCTTGGACGATGGCTTCAAGGTGTGTGATATCCTTGAGTGTCTTAGTCTTGTTTCGGTGTGTCGTATCCAAAACCCCTTTGGTGTGTCATATCCGAAGGCGGTTGGGTATTCTTGGTGTGTCATATCCATGAGTGTTCAACCTCGTCTCAAGGTTCTTGGTGAGTCGTATTCGAGGGTCGAGAGATACTTATCCCAAACTCTTCATGAACCTCGTTCATGAGAGTTATATCCATTTCAGTTTTTGAGTCAAATCTCCATCAAGTTCTTGCTTAGAGTCACAATTAAACACAACAAATGTCCTATTTTGAGAGTTTCGCCAAGAAGTTGCCAAATCAATGTCTTGGTACCCTTCGTCTTGTACTGTACGGATCTTGGCATGTGCTTACGCACAACATTAATGTTGTGCTCAAGCACATGCCAGGATCCAAATCAGTACAAGGTGAAGGGCGACGAGACTTTGTTTAGCAAGGTCCCGACAAAATGCTCAGAGTTGATATGTTTTGTGTTTCTTTTTGGAAAGAGAAAGATATAACTCTTCTAGACGGTTCTAGACGAGTTTGGGATATAACTCTTCAAATATGATCTTGAAGAGTTTGAGATATGCAACTCACAATCCTCGGATACAACTCACCAAGAAATATGAGAAGATATTGATTGACCATGGATGTAACGCACCAAGATCAAATAACCTTCTTTGGATATGACGCACCAAAGGGCGTCTTGGATATGACGCACCAAAGGGCGTCTTGGATATGACACACCAAAACAAGAACTTAAGCATTCTAGGATATGACACACCAAGAAGCCATCATTCACGTGAAGCTTGGAATTCAAACAAATCTGTTTTCTCTCAATTCAAGCTTACCTTACAAATGATGGGAAACATGTCTTAAATAGGCTATAAAAGTGAATTAAAGAAAATGCTAGAAAATGCTAATATTCTAGCACTAACTCTACCCACTAACTAATCCACTAACTTAGCTAATTTAATTAATAAAGAAAATGCTATTAATCTAGCACTACTTTACCCACTAACTTAGCTAATTTAATTGATTTCTAAATTAAATAAATAACTAGAAACACTTAAAGCAACTTCAACTTCAGCCTTCTCGTCTTATGCACGAACCAAGCCATTGATGGGATCCATATTCACATCACTAACTATGCTCCAAGCTAACAGAGATATGCAAAAACAAGAAGCGAAAAGAGATACTTTAAAAGAGCAGAAACAGATTATTGATGACTATGTTCGTACTCAGAATGAATATGTTCGTACTCAAAAGCTTCAAATGCTAACTCAACTTCTAGCATTCGGCGAGTTAAGTCCTGATCAAGAGATGATAAAGGCTGAATTGATGGGTGAGTTGTTTCCTAACTAAAAATAATTTGAGATCTATGTTTTTAATTTTCCTAAGTGAAGAGTAGCTTCACAACTATGTTTCTTGTTACCTAAGTGAAGAATAACTTCACATTTATGTGTTTCATTACCTAAGTGAAGAATAGCTTCACATCTATGTTAGTTTTTATTCTAATTTACTTATGTTGTTTCTTCTAGTTATGTTTATGAGTATTGTATAATATTATGTGTAGTGTCTTGTAATATCTTAATTATTATGTGTAATGTTATTTAAATATTTTTAAATGCATGTGTAACGTTGATGTAATATATTATTTCATGTGTAATGTTGTTGTAATATGTTAAATTTCATGTTATATGTCTTGTAATATATAAATGTTCATGTCTAATGTCTTGTAAAGTATTTATTTTATTTTTTAATACCATATAACATATACATCATATTATTTTTTTAAATACAAAAAAATAATGTACTCATAATAAATACTAAAACCATTTTAAAATATTACATTGCTTATCTTACTTATATTCAATAAAAAATATTCTATAATTAACATATATAAAATGGGTGTCTATGAGAAGATAAAATTGAATTGAAAATATTAAAAGTATTTTTTTCTCTCAATTCGTTGTTTTTTAGGCTGGAAATTGGGTTAAATAACCAAATTAATCAACTTTTCACCTATTTATAAGAGCTATCCATTTCATTTCAATCCAACAGCCCACAACCCATTTTTTTACCACATCAGAAGATGACATCTGGCATAAGGCTGTGTTTGGGGTTACATAATCCCTCCACTCAAAATGATACTATTTTTTGTACTTTTGAACCAAGAAACAATTTCTACCCAAACAAGCCTTGTTGCATTGTACGATTGGCTTCGAGTGGACGTCGGCGTGAAAAGTAACTTTAGAGGTTTACTGACACGGGTAGATCTGGGGATGACGACGAAAGGAACCCGATGACACAGGGTCTGGGTTCGCTGGCGACGGCGAGAATGGGACCCGATGACACCGAGATTGGGTTCGATGGTGTCGGCGAGAGAGTTGGCCTCTCGATGGTGTTGGTGGTGATGATGGCGTCGGCGAGGATGAACCCGGTGGCTCTGGAGTGGGTTTGGTGGTGACGTCGACGATAGTGGATCTTGGAATGGTGATGGTGGATCGATGGAAGGCTCAATGGGTTGAGCGTTGGCCGTAGCGTCGGCAGCAAATGGGATATGCTCGATTGAATCGAGTGGGTGTCGTAGTGTCGGCGGCGGAGGAAGGAGGTGAGAAGAGAGAGGTGTTGAACCAAGAAACAATTTATACCCAAACAAGCCTTTACATGGGATGGTTTTTTACAAGTTTCTTAGCAAAAAAACTAAAAGCTTGTTTTTTTTTAGCTTTTCACGTAAACAGTTAAAAAATCTATTATATAAAATGTTAAAAACCCACCGGTGTGGGTGGTCTTACATTGCTTAATGCGGATCATTCTAGACTCTTGGATGGGATAAATCAATGGTTATGATTTCGAGCTCACAATGAACTAAAATACATGCGCACACTTTAAAATTTTTACGGTGACATTTTTGTAGAATTCCCGAAAAACGGACAAAATTACCACAAAAACCCTCCACCTTCCTTCCTACGATTCATTCACGGCTTCCTTCCTTGCTTAAACGCGAATTGTGATTCACAACCTAACCCTATCTCTCCAGCAAACAACCGCGAACCCCAAATCGTTCTCCACAAACACAAATCCCAACCAAACAATCACAAGGCCACACAAAATTGATCTCCATAAATAGCTCTTCTGCTTCTCTTCGCAAACAAACTTGTTTTGGGCAAAAATATATCAAACCTAAATTGCCTTCGATGTGGTGCTATTAGTCGAACGAATCAAATTATAACTTCAAATAAATCAGAGAATCAAAATGATGAGACGAAATAGTAATAATAAAGCTTAGTTACAAAGGATTACAGTGGGTCGAATGAGAGCGACTAATGTCGAATGGATGCTTAGAACAATCGAACTCTGCCTTGCTTAGAAAGATCGTGTTTCGGATTACAATGAGAGCTTAGAATGCTAGTAAGTGGAGTCGTGAGAGGTGTCCTACAATGTGCTTATTGGGGATCTATTTATAATAAGAAACTTAAGCTGAGATTTTGGTGGGAAGTGGCCGTTGGATGATCGGATCGTCCCCATGATCTTCGGAGGTCGTTGCAACAGACCTGAAGCGGATGTTGGACGGAGTCTTCGGGCAAGTCAGATCAGATCCTCACTCCACCTTGGGCCTCCTTACTTAATCGTTCGTGGACCGGTCCAATCCGGATAATTCACGGCCCAACAATTGCCCTAAAGGAAATCGGACGAGTAAACAGTTGGACTTGGGCAGTTTCCTTTCCCTGTGGACCGTGGGTACGTGGAGAAGGAGCTGAGGTGAGTTCTGATCGAACAAAAGTGACACCCGACCCTGTCCCTGACGCTGCCCCAGGTAAGGATGTCGAAGCCTAAAGCTCTTTACGCCTTAGTTTGTTGATTTGTCGTTTGGAAAGTCGAACTAGTTGTGTTGAAAGTCCCTCCGCTGTGTGGGCAGACTCTGTGTTTCGACGACCCGTCCACCATCGCGGGTCGCGTGATTGTACTTTTGTTGGATTATGGTTTTGGCGACCCGTCCACCATCGTGGGTCGCGTGTTTGTAAGACAATGATGATTGGCGTTTCGTCCTTTCTGAGGACGGATGCCTATCTTTTTCTGAATAGCACTCTTCGATTCTTGCAAATGCTGTGTTTGACGTATGCTTGTATAGACGCGTCTTTTGTTTCGGGAAGAGGGGAGGCCTGTGAGTTGTAATGAGTTTAGTCATGACAATTGTATATCGTAATCCAGAGAGGTAAGCAAATGTGTCTTGCGTTTAATGTTTCGTCTAAGGCTTTGTATACCTTATTTTGTAATAAGGCGGGCGGTGTGCCGTCGTGTCTTTGTTGTTCGACTCCCTGTGTGCCGATCGATCGTGTTGTGTAATATGTAAGTGCTTTTGTTTGTCTTGAGTGGATCCACTGCTTTGTTTGAATTTGTTGTGCTTGTGTCGAATGAAATAAAGTAAAGGGTTGCTAGGAAATGATCGTTGGGGGTGAACCCAACGGCTCTCCGATGTTTAAGTCAGTAAACGCGTCCGATGAAATAATAACGGACTGAACAAATGTAATAGACAAGCTAACAATGGACAACAGGTTTTTAGAAATGATACTGCTTTAGATATGTCGCGTTCCAACTTCTTGGGATGACGCATCCTTCCAATTTGTCTTGTTACTCTGTGTCTTTGGCTGTTCTCGACACTGCTGGTGTTGTGACATGGACTATGAGAATGTTGGGAAATTCCTTTAGATCTAGCGTCGATCCCAGGTTAGCCAGTGCGTCTGCTTGTGTGTTTAATTCTCTTGGTACTTGGCTAATGTCGAATGTCTTGAATTGTGTGACCAATCTTTGGACGACACTTAGATAGGCAGCCATTCTATCGTCTTTGACAACGTACAATCCTTGGACCTGGTTTACAATCAGTAGAGAGTCACAAATTACCTTTATGTTGTCGATCGCGAGATCTCGAGCTAGGTTGAGGCTGAATACGGGTGCCTCGTATTCTGCCTCATTGTTGGTCGCGTCCCATTCACATCTTACGGCTTGGGCTATCTTGTCCCCTGGGAGTATGGCTGATGACGCCTATCCCTGCGATTATCAGACGTCGATCTGTGGTTGATTCGATCTGGACTTGGCTCGGTCTTGAAGGGTTCTTCATCCTCTTCCAGTCTGACTTGAGCCATCACCTTGGCTTGGACATCTTCGAAGCTTCAGCAGGGATATTTTGTCAATTCCCGACACAACTCGCTGCCCCGGACCAGACCTCGTCGAAAGGCTTCGATAGATGTAGGGATGTCGCAGTGGGGTATGGCGACCTTTTCCTTATTGTACCTGTTAAGATAAGTACGCAGAGGTTCGTTATGCTTTTGGACAATACGATATAGGTCGATAGATTGCTTCTCTAGTCTTCTATTACTAGCGAATTGGATTTTAAAAGCGTTGACTAATTCTGCGAAGGATGCGATCGATCTTTGTGGCAGATGCATAAACCAAGTAAGCTCCGGCCCCGCGAGGGAGGTGCCAAAACTTTTACACATAACCGCCTCGTGACTGGTCCTGGAGACGGAAATCGTCATGAGCTTTTGTTTGTAGAGGGAGATATGGTCGTCTGGATCGCTCGTTCCATCATAACTGACCATGCTCGGGAGATGGAACTTCTTTGGGATCTCGACCCATACGATATCATCAATGAACGGGGATTCTTCGAAGCCGTCCAACGCCTCTTTCTCGATGGGTTGGGGAACGCCCGGGATCTTCGCGAGACGTTCGTCGAGAGACTTCATATGCTCGTTGATAGCCTGTTGGATGAGCGTCTGGATGCTCGGCGTCGTCGTAACCTGCGGATTGGTTACTCGGGTCCTTTCGGAACCGGTCGGTGTGACAAAAGAAACATTGTTAGTCACAATAGGGTTGACACGAGAGGTTTCAGGAATACCGGTCGCATGGATTTGGTTTCGCTCGTTCGTTGGTGTTACGACTACATCCTCCATGTCCAATCGAGTTCAGATCCCTTCGAGGTCGATTGGTCGCCTGCTTCCAGCCGGTGCGGATGCGGCAGATTGTACATGCGCTTTAAGAAGCTCATTTTCATTAGTCAAACGATTAATTACAGTAACAGAAGTATCGCGGATCAATTCGTTAGTCCGACGCTGGTTGGCTAGTTCTTCCTGAAGAGACGACAAGATTTGCGCCATCTGACGGATCTGTTCTTGGGTGGAAACCTCTGTTGTATTGACGACCGTGTCGTCAGTGGTTGTTCCCAAGGTTGGCCTTTCTCCGGAGGTGCTGGGAGGAACGTCGTTCACCATTTTGGATGGTTTTTGATAAAGTTTCTGAATGTGAATCGGCTAACGGCCCCACGATGGGCGCCAAATTGCTTTGGGCAAAAATATATCAAACCTAAATTGCCTTCGATGTGGTGCTATTAGTCGAACGAATCAAATTATAACTTCAAACAAATCAGAGAATCAAAATGATGAGACGGAATAGTAATAATAAAGCTTAGCTACAAAGGATTGCAGTGAGTCGAATGAGAGCGACTAATGTCGAATGGATGCTTAGAACAATCGAACTCTGCCTTGCTTAGAAAGATCGTGTTTCGGATTACAATGAGAGCTTAGAATGCTAGTAAGTGGAGTCGTGAGAGGTGTCCTACAATGTGCTTATTGGGGATCTATTTATAATAAGAAACTTAAGCTGAGATTTTGGTGGGAAGTGGCCGTTGGATGATCGGATCGTCCCCATGATCTTCGGAGGTCGTTGCAACAGACCTGAAGCGGACGTTGGACGAAGTCTTCGGGCAAGTCAGATCAGATCCTCACTCCACCTTGGGCCTCCTTACTTAATCGTCCGTGGACCGGTCCAATCCGAATAATTCACGGCCCAACAAAACTCTCGAGCGTGATGTAAAACGAGGACACAATTTCTATGAGCAGCCACGCATCAGGTGAACATTATCAAACTCTCTTGCGCTTACTAGTTCAAGTTGATTTGACTAAACAAGTGAAATTTTCTAGGGTTCGTGTACAGTCGAAAATTCTAGTGTTCATGTAATGTATAGAATTCTAGGGTTCATGAAGTGATTTGTAAAAATAATAGTTGAAAAATGGATGTTTGAATTCCGATTTGAGTAAACAAGTTGAAATTCTAGGGTTCATGTAATGTTGAAAGTTCTAGAGTTCATGAAGTGATTTGCGAAAATTCAAAGGTTCATGAAGTGATTTACGAAAAAAGCTAGTTGAAAAATGGTTGTTTGACTTTGAATTTGAGTAAACAAGTTGAAGTTATAAGGTTCATATAATGTGGAAAAACTCTAGGTTCATATGTTGTTACTCCTTATACATTTGATCGATACAATGCAACCTACATGTCAATGAGGGTCTTTCTATCATGTTTTGGAGTTTGTAAGCATATTGTTGATCCATTTTTGGTAGTGGGCACTAGTGTACTCAACTTGACTAATCTTTACTATATAAATTTTCTCTTGTAAGTTTCTTGTGCTGCTATTTACATGATAATTTTGGATTATTTTAATCAACTTTAGTTGAGTGTAAACTTGAATTTGTTTTTTATTTGTGTGAAAATCTTGCAGAAACAATTGTTGATGTAGTGTGGTTGACATCTGTTAACTTGGTAGCTCAAAAGTAAGTCTAAGGTTGCACTCAGAAGGTCTAGATAGGTCCACAATACAAGCACTAACATGTTATTTTGATTTAAAATGCCTTCTTTCATAATAAAGTAGGTAAACTTCCCTGCATTTGATGCTACTAATACAAGACATACAATATAAAACATTATTTTGGTTCAGCAAACCAACATCTAGTAAAAATTGGCACTTCCCAAACATCATTCTTCAAAGCAATGCGATGTTTCAATAGTTCAAGCTACGTCCTTTAACTGACTGGCTAAATTGGAATTCATTGTTCCTCAACTAGGAGAGAAGAAGGTGATTATTCATTGAGGTTCTCGGCATCACTTAAGGTTAGAGCTACCGTCATAGGTGTAGCTATAAGGCATGGGAAAATGGACTTGAATAGATGAGAGAACATAGTCGGCATGCAAGTCTTCAGATCAGAGAACTCCCTGTACAACAATACTTAGTTGATTGCATGGCCTAACACTACCTTATCTTGTCTCATCACCTCCAATGCCGAGGGACAGAACATGTTCAAATCAACATCACAAGAAGCCAATCCACAACCGGAGTCGCCGCCCATCGACTGATTTGTGCGCTTTGGGTTTGGTTGGTTTGGCTTTGAGTAGATGTTTTATTGTCTCCTTTGTAATTCTATTGCTTTTATTAGGATTTTCTTGAACTTGGTTCAGATTTGTTGTGGAAAATCATATCTCTACCCTTTTGGATGGTTTCCGGTCTGATTTGAGTTGTTCTTTTGCTCAACTCTTGTTGAGTTTGAGCTTTTTGGAATTTACACCTTGCCCTTGGTATGGTCTACCTCCTCCGCCCGTCGCCTCCAGCTTAAGCTCGTGAAGATGCTCCATCCCAACTCATCCCCTTTCCTCAGATTCGAGACCAAAGGCCCCTTCTCCGCCGTCATCCAAGTTGTCCTCATATCCAAATTCCTCCCTAGGGCACCATTCTCCAACCTCCAATTGGCACTCAACACCTTCTAGGACTTCCCCTGCACGCTTGTCGACATCAACGACGTCGAGCTCTCTCACATCATGAGCCTCGCCGAATAGAAGAAGCACCTCAGCGACTCCAAGGATGTCCTCGGCTGCGGCGGAGGGGATCTGTATCTCAAGGTCTCCAACATTCCAGTCTCGATTGAGGCCGAGTTTGAGAGCCTGGTGGTGGTTGGCGAAGGAAGCGGCGACGGCAGCAGCGTGCAAGTGAGGCTCAAACATTTTGCCAAGAGCATGTAATGTCATCTGGTGAGGCCTGATTTTGCTTTTTATTGCGCTGGGGCTCATTCTGGATCTCTCAATTTTGTTTTCCAGTTCTTTTTAATTTTCTCAGCACCAGGCATACAATTAAGTCCATCAACTTGCATTGTCGTCTTCCTGTGCTCGATCTTGGCTTCTAGCTAACAGGTCTGCTTATGAATTTCAGTTCACCGGTTTGTGATTGTGCTTTATGTTTTCACCTTAAGATTGTTCTAAATTGTAATCCATGAATTAGGGATTTGATGTGCAACAATGATCTTTGGCTATAAAGTACTCTTTGCTTATTGTTATTTTTTGGTTTGTCTTTTGGAGATCAGATTAGCAAGAGAGTTTTCGAAGTAATCAGAAGCCAAAACAATGAGGATGCTTTAGAGATGGAGGTACTTAATGCTGAACTCTGTTGTATCTTCAATATAAGAAAGGAAGAGGAAATAAATCAATTAAGTGGCATAGAAAAAAGTTAGCTAAACTGAAATTAATAATGAGATGTTTTTGTGATTTTTAGTCCAGGATATAACGCATTTAATTTGAGAAATAACACTCCATACCCTACTTTACTAATGCACTTGCAATTTTACCCTATCCTTTTTGTTTTTTACAAGACTACCCCAATCACAAATTTTCCTTCTGTTTTTGCAAAAATATCCCCAAATAAAAAGGTAAATTGAAAATTAAATTTTCTTTTTGTTTTGGAAAATAAAATATGACATGGCACTGATTTCATGAAAAAATTAAAACATAATTCAATTTCAATTTCAAAATGAAATGTGAAATTTGCTACAGAAACAAAACAACGTCGCCGGCCGAGGTCTCTCTCCCAGCTCGAGGTGTCTCCATCTTCTCCGACGGAATCCAGGGTTGTTTTGTCCGACGAATTTCACCATTTCCGGCCATAAGGTTTCTCTTTCAGGTATGATATCGATTCAAACTCCATAATCTCCAGCTTTGTTTTTTGCTTGAAACCCTTCTTCGCCGTTCGAGGTAGCTTAAACCCTTCTTTCATCGCGAAATTGCAGGTTTTCCACAGACGGAGCCCTTCATCGCCGCTAGGCCCAAAATTGCCGAAGACGCGCGACAAAGTGCAGGTCTTCGACCGACGTCCCGATTCGGTCGCGATTCCGATTCATCTTCCTCTTCTGTCTATCTCCTTCGAGCCTTGTAGGTATGTCAAGTTTTTTAGAGTTCCAGCCATTTAACGCCATTTTAGGGTTGCTCCGTTGCTTTTCATTTGGTTTTTAGGGTTGATTCACTGTTGTTCGTTTGAGCTTAAATGAAGTGAGGTTGAATGCAGCGAATTATATCAACCTGTGAAATCCGTGTTTGTAAAATGAGAATGTCAGATTAGGTTTGTTTTTGTCACAATTGCAGGAATTATCATTGTTTGAACATTTCTTGTCAGCGTTGATGAAATATTTGTCACATCGTATAGTTTTATTGTTGAAATGATCAATTATATTGTCAGTTTTGTGAAACATTGTTGTGTTTTGAAATTTAAAT
Source organism: Rheum nobile (assembly GCA_027886185.1). NCBI lineage: Eukaryota > Viridiplantae > Streptophyta > Magnoliopsida > Caryophyllales > Polygonaceae > Rheum > Rheum nobile. The sequence goes on from WOAB01000568.1 coordinate 18,289,873, forward strand.
GTTTTTATTTGCCTGACATTATAGCTCTCTTACTCTTGCAACTTCCTTGTCTTCTCGTGTGATCTCTACATCTGAGTATGTTGAGTTAGGTGCTTAGAAAAAGCTTAAATGTTGATATTTTTTGTTGTTTGTCTATCTCCCCCAGTGCAGCGAAGTGGTGTAGTTTTCCATATTGAAACGGAGGAAATTGAAATGGGTAAAAAGGTAAATTTTGGTTAGCTCATTGTGTGTAGTTTTTCATAGTTCATATCCCGTCATATAGTTTTTAAGTATATGTTCCTTTTGCATTTATTGACCTTGTATAATTTGTATTTTTTAGGGTCATTTATTGAGATTTGAAGGGAAAAAATTCATCGGCAGAGTCAACCAAAACTGTCGGCGTGAATTGCTGAAACTTATTGAGAAATGCCTCTCCCCTATGGACTGGCAGAGGATAATAGATGGTCCATTTGGACCTACTGTGAAGATGGTTCGTTGACAAACCTTTTCATGCCAGCTTGTACATTACGTTTTATTCCGTCAAGTAGAAACGAGGAAGTTGTGGGAGACGTGGTATGACCTGCAAGGACAGCTGCTGCATTTTTCAATGAAGGAATTTGCACTTGTGACGGGGTTATGCTGTCGCAGAATGAATGATAATGAGCTGAACCCGGATAAAAATGCTGTGAAAGAGTTATTTGATGTACATAATTTGACATTGGGTGAGCTAGAGTCATTATTTATGCGTACACAGCTTGATAGCCCTTTGAAATATAAGATGGCATTATTGATTATATTAGAGGGCGTCATTCTTGGGGTTGAGAAAAAGGTTTGCATAAGCACGGGTCATGTCAAATTATTGACTGATATCGATCGATTCACGAAATTCCCATGGGGCAGGGTTAGCTACATTGAAACACACCAGGGATTGAGTTCAACGGTGAAGAATAGATTGGAAACGGTTGAAACAAGCAGAGACTCAAGTGCAAGGTTGTGTTACAAACTCAAGGGTTTACCAATAGCCTTTCAGGTAACATGACAGGATGTAATGTATATTGTTTTGAAGTTGGTATTGTAGTTACAATATATTGATGGTTTAAGTATCATAATGACAAGAAAAACTGCGATTCAGGTTTGGCTGTTTGAAGCTATTAAACCAATTGCTTTAGCGTTTGCACATTTGGTGGATAAGGAGGCCTATCCACGCGGTCTACGATGGTCATCAGATTCACAACTTGATGCGACGACTGTGGAGTCTTTCTTGGGGAAGGCCACATCCCGTTTTATTCCAAATGTGGTGTTGATAGAGGAAGAAGCTGAGGTGGAGGTCTTAAAAGAATGCAAATTTGATGGGGAAGTGAAGGACACTTACTTTGACAAGGCAGTTGAGAAATTCGAGGTAAGTAATAAGAGGTCTATCAATGGTAGAAGAAAAAGAAAGAGTGATTCAGACCTTGCCCCTGCTGCGAAGTCCTCAGGCCTGGATGCAAGACAGATGATGTGCGCTATGAAAGAGCTTCACGAGAGTATGATTAATTTGGAAAACCAAGTGGACGCAGGATTTAGTGTTATGAATAAAACCTTGAGCATAATGGAACAGATGATCAAGAAGAGGGTATTCAACAACTCAGGTTCAACAAATGATGAAGAAGACGACATTGAACAAGAGGAAGGGGAGGTAAGATAACTGTCAACAATCGTTATTAAGTTTTGTTTGGGAACTTAGATTTTTATTTCGTGGAAGCTCAAGCATTTTTTATTGTCGGAATGTAGAATAGTAATGTCATTTCAAATCCCCTACATGATGATGATGAAGGTGCCATTAAAGTCGACAATGGCAATTTAGGATATATGGTTGTTTATCGAGAGCAAAAGGATGATGAAGATGGTGCAGTTCAGAGAGATGATGTTGAAGGTGCAGTAGAAGATGAGGGGAAAAATGAAGAAACGATGACAAAAGAAGAAGACGATAAGAAAGAAGGAAAGCAAGTTACAAGGAATACTCGTTCAAAAAAGAAGAAGGATGATAAAGATGGTGCAGTTCAGAGAGATGATGTTGAGGGTGCAATACAGGATGAGGGGAAATATGGATAAGCGATGACAAAAGAAGAAAAAGATAAGAAGGAAAAGTATTTGCAAGGAAGACTCGCTCAGAAAAGAAGATGGGTGATGAAGATGGCGCAGTTCAGAATGAGGGGGAAAATAAAAAAGGGAGGACAAAAGGAGTTGAGGTATGCATCAATAAATCTTCCTGACAGGATGGTCCCTTAGATCACCTACATCTTATTTATGAAAAAACTTATTTACAGACGCTAAAAGAAGCTGAGGTGGAAGGAGAGTCTACCAAAGAATCAGTTGGAGTCTCAACAAGAAAAAGCAGCTCAAAAAAATTAATTAATACAACTGGTGAACTGAAGGACCATCCTGTCAGGAAGAGAGGACCGTCCAGAAAAGCCGATAATCCCAAACGATGCAAGGTTTCAACGTCCAAGGAATTCCAAACATGAATAAATTGTGCCGTTGGTTAGACTCGAAGGAAAGGTTAGGAAGTTGTCCCTCCTGTCTTGATGATATGAACACGTGTTTGAGATGTTAATTAAACCATGTTATGATGCAGTGAGGAAATTGTTTCTCCAACTGGAGAACATCTACAGAGGAAGTTTTTTGAGAAATTGTTGCAACCAATGGGATGGCTGAGTTCTCAGGTATGCCCCTTTCATTATTTATATAAATTATCGTGGCATGCATCAAATTTCTGGTATGACATATATTTTTGGTTTGTAGCACTTGGACGAATGTATGTATTATCTTGGCTGTCGTGTGCGTGACAAACCAATGGCAATATTGGACACATGGTTTCAGCGTAATTTGGACAAGGAAATGAATAGATGGTTTTCGGATAAGCAAAGTTATATTGCTGATCGATCTAAGATGAGATACCTACGTGGGGAACTGCCTGCACTTTATGGGAAGGATTGGAAGGATGTGGATTGTATATACCTCCCCTTCAATTTCAAGGAGAAACATTGGGTAGCTCTGGAGATACAACTAAGTAAATGGTGTGTCACTGTATACGATCCCGACGTCAATTTGTTCAAATTTTTGGAAGTCCATAGGCTCCTTGCAGGGTTGACATATATTCTTACTGTCATGATAGCACAATATGATCCCTTGGCAACAATTTATGAAGATAGGGGGAAAAATCCCCTAAATGTGACTCGTGTTCCTACATTGGAGAGAAACAAGAGAGGGTAAGTTATTTACATAAATTGTTCAGTTTTTGGTGTGAAATTGGTTATAATATCAACAAACCAACTACATTTTTTACTTGTGTGCAGGGGCGATTGTGGCGTCTTCACGATCAAGTACATAGAAATGCTAAGTTCCAGACGTCAAAACATCGTGAACGTGGGTGACAAATTTATGGATCAGTACATAAAAAGGATAGCCGTTAGTATTTTCGATATGAACTGGTTTGAGTAGTAGAGGATATTTTATTCACTTTCATGTAAGCTTCTCTGTAGTTGGGATAGTGATAGTGTTGTATGATTCCTTGTTGGGTGGTTTTCGCTAGAATTGACTTGTCTTGTTGACAATAACTTGTGTTGAAATTGTTTTGGAAATCTAGCAAAATTGGTTGGTGCATTTCTTGTTTGCTTCTTCGTTGTAGATGCATACTTCCTGTTAGTGTTGTTCATAATTCATGCCAGTGAAGTTTCTTTATAATTTGCATACCTATGTTTTTTGTCACATTGTATAATCCTATTGTCGGAAATATCTTTTTGTTTTTGTTGTTTTAGGGTACAAAATTATTTTTTAATATTATTTGTTTGTGTTTACCATTCTGTTGACCTTTTTAATAATATTTAATTTAGAATAAAAAGGGTAAGACATAACCCTATTTACCTTTCTTCGAAGTTCGAATGCTTCCAAAAGGCCCTCCGTGTTTACCTTCCAAAATTCCCTCCAAAAGAAGATAATTTATTCTTCCCCAGAAGGCGACTCTGCAAACATCCATCATTGTTATCATACATTTTCTTCTTCCTCAGAAGGCGACTCTTCAACTCCTCCATCTTTCTCTATTAACGCTAGACTCGATTTTTGCTTACTCTTGAAGTCCATTTTTTCTTACCAAGTCCATCTCCACATTTTCTTACTTACTCCCTCCATCTTTCTCCATTAACGCGACTCTGCAACTCCATTTTTACTTACTCGCCCCTCCCTGAACTTTTCCTTAACCTCTGAAGCGCGTTACAAAAGAACCCTAGAAAATGGCAGTGCTTAGAGACCGTAAAGAATCGAGCCCAAAGAAGAGTGGAGAGAAAAGGAAGAGAAAAGAAGACGACATGCAGGTTCGAAAGAAGAAGAAGCAGAGAGACGAAGTGCAGGTGAAAGGGGAAAAAACTTCTAACAGTTCCATAGGAAAAAAAACCGAGAAGGGTAGGTCGAGGCCAAAAGTGAAACCAGTAAAGGGGAATAAACCCTTAATCTTTAAAGGGGATGTAAGTTGTCAAATTTTTTTGTTTAGGGCTTAGGGTATTTTTTCAATTGTCCTGTCACCCGTCTGAAATGGTTTACTTTGTATCGGGAGTGTTTTTTTAGGGTTTTTTGTTTTTTCATCTGTCGTCCGAGGCTTCTCAAATGGTTCGATTTCGTTTGTTTATGGTTATTTTCATTTGGCTTGCAGATTAGGTACAGTTATTTCAGAGGTGAACCTTTCTACGGAATAATTAACATCAACTGTAGGGTGCACTTTGTTCGTGAGATTGAAAACAAGTTGACACATGCGGATTGGCAACGGGTTTTGGATGGCCCGTTTGGAAAAGTTTTGAAAATGTTGCAGAAGGTATCATTTTCTTCACAGACATTGCATGTAGTTCTATTTAAGCAACTTGAAACAAAAAAGAAGTAGGAGTCTTGGTATGAGGTGGCGGGGAAAGAGTTGAGGTTTTCGATTAAGGAGTTCTCTCTCATAACTGGACTGAATTGTGGTGAACTTCCATTTGTGGATACTAAAGCTGACGGGCTAGTAATGGAGCGATTTTTTGGTAGTCCTGGTGGTCCTAAGACGACAATACAAGATGTTTACAACAAATTTAAAGAACATCGTGAGTTGGACAACTACAAACTCAAGTTGGCACTGTTGTTGATAGTTGAGGGTATGTTGCTGGGAGGGGATAAGAAGAGGCTAGTGAAGCCGCTGTATGTTAGGCTGTTAGAGAATATGGATAACTTTTGGGATTATCCATGGGGAAGGGTTGCTTATGAAGAGCTTCACAAGTCATTGACCACAACATTGGCCAAAAGGATGGAAACAATAGAAAAGGCAAAGCTACTCTCCAACGCACCAAGAATTCCATATTCCATTCAAGGCATGCCAGTTGTGTTTCAGGTAGTTTTATTGCTTCAAATATTAATTACTTTATGTTATACTATGACCGGATGTTTGAATACCTATGTCAGGATCATGGTGAATATGCAGGAAGTTGTTTGTTGTATTGTTTGATTAACACAACATACTAGTTTTCCAACATACTTTTATTTGCATTCCAGATAGTTTTATGGTGACCTGATCTAAATTTGTAATGGTCAAATTATGAATTACTGAATGTGTTTTATTTGCAGTATAGTAGTATACTTTATGCTATACTATGACAGGATATTTGAGTACAGGGTGACAGGATCATAGTGAATATGGAGGAAGTTGTTTGTTGTTTCATTGACACAACATACTAGTTTTCCAATATACTTTTATTTGCAATCCAGATAGTTTTATGGTGACTTGATCTAAATTATAGGGTGACAAGATAAAATGAAATAATGTATCTTAATTTGCTAATTCTCAAACCGCTTATTATTGTAGATATGGGTATGGGAAGTTGTGCCAACATTTGGTCTCCAATTTGCATCAAAGTTGAGTGAATTTGCAATGCCTCGAGGTCTTCGTTGGTTTTCAGATGAAGCCCCTGAACATGGAGTGTTGGATTTGTCTTTGGCTGATCCTACACATGTGGTTAAGCTCATTCTTATTCTCGATGAGGATGAGGATGAGGTCGATAAGCTGTCCGATTGCTACTATGTTGTTGAAAATGATGACCCATATTTTGACAAGATTGTGAAGGAAGCAATGAAGGGTTTGAAAAAGAAGGGGAATGGGAAGCAAGGAAAAGATGGAGCGAGCCCGAATAATGCATATGTGCAGTCAACAGAGGTGATAAGTCAGATGTTCAGAATGATGAAGATGATGGAAAAAGGAGTGCTTGACAGGATGGGAAGGCTGGAAAAGAGGTTATCATAGGAGGAGGAGGTGCCCAAGCTCAAGAGTAATGGGAAATCAAAGAATTATTCGGACGAGGATGATTTAGAATCCTATGGTGAGTCTGATGAGGAAGAGGAGGAAGTTTATAAGGATGACCAGGAAATAGAGGATGAGGAGGTGAAGGATAAGGAGGTTGAGGGTGTTTTACTTGAGAGTGATGAGGTTGAGAGTGAGGATAATGATGATGATGATGATGATGATGATGATGATGATGATGATGATGATGATGATGATGATGATGATGATGATGATGATGATGATGATGATGATGATGATGATGATGATGATGATGATGATGATGATGATGATGATGAATTTGGTGATGGTGATGATGATGAATTTGGTGATGGTGATGAGGGTAATGACAATGAAGAACTTCGCCAGGGTGGTGACAAACCGAAGGAGGAGGACAAGGTAGAAGTTGAGGTTACAAGTCGTGATGATGAGGAAGTTTTTGATGAGGATAATGAAGTTGGTGATAATGAGAGTGATGGTGAGGAAGTTTCTGATGAGGATAATGAAGTTGGTGATAATGAGAGTGATGGTGAGGGTGGTGACAAAGAGGTTGAGGTTCAGGAGGCTGAGGTGGAGAAGGTAGAGGTTGAGGTTCAGGAGGCTGAGGTGGAGAAGGTAGAGGTTGAGGTTCAGGAGGCTGAGGTGGAGAAGGTAAAGGTTGAGGTTCAGGAGGCTGAGGTGGAGAAGGTAGAGGCTGAAGGCAAAGAGGTATGAATATGCTCATATGAAAATTATCATATTATCATCACTACTATGACATTATTATTTGTACGAAGTGACAAGATTTCTAGTGTGTGATGGGAGTTTTTATGTTTTACAAAAAAAGTCTGGCATGGTGACAGGATTTGTACTCATGTATGACATGGTTATTATGATTGCAGGATTTTGATAATTCCATTGAGGGTAACAATGATGTTGAGGGTGCATATGGTGTTATGGCCATTGTCAAAGACATAAATGAAAATGTTGGCGTTGGTTAAAAGGACCAGGAGCAGTATTTTACTAACGACATTTAAGGAGCACCAGAGGCTACCCAGCAGGAGCTAACCCCAACAGAGGTTGAGGAAAGAGAGGAACCTCTTTCAGTGCTAGCCGCTGTGGTTGCTTCATCCAGCAAGGCGAAACCCAAAAATAAACGAAAACAACATCTCCAACTGAAGAGGGTTCTTCCTAGTCGTATGGTGAAGCCATCCGCCAAAAAACTAACACCTTACACAGATGAGAAAAAGGGGAAAACTGTGAAGAAGATAACCAAGAATTCACAGGTGAAGGAGATGACTGCTTTGCTGAAATGGATGAATGATGAAAGGTTAGTATCTCACGGATTTATTAATGTTCAACTATCTTTCATGGATTTAATTACGCCTTCTTTATTTTTCAGCTCTGAGCCAAGAGTTGGACTGTGTGGTCAAGAGATGGACAAGGACTGGTTTGGCCTAATACTGGAACCAAAAGCTTGGCTGGAAGATGGTGTAAGCTATTTACTTATGATGTCAAATTAGTTTACTGTTAGGATTTGTTGCAATGCCTGACAAGATGAATTATATTTTTTGAAGCAAATCGATGAAGTTTGTTGTTATATCCGTAAGGCGTTTTTGGAGTCTGAAGTTAAAAGCAAGGCCATAATATTGGACGTTTTCTGGCCTACTGATTATACGGATGCATATAGATACTATGTCCAAATTAATAGTACTGTTCCACCTGCATCTGAACGTGCACTTGAATACTTTAGGGGAGATCGGCCTAAACCTTATGGGTCCAGTTGGGATGATCTGGACTTCATTTATGTCCCCCTCAACATCGATAGCATGCATTGGGTGGCTGTAGAGATCGATCTGCAGCAATGGCAGGCAAATGTATATGATTGTAATGTGGATTTGAACACTAACTTGGGCGTAGAGACCTGGCTGCATGGGGTTTGTCGGTTTCTTCCTCACTTCATGACACAGTACCCGCCGCTTGCAAAGAAATTTGAACATCGGGGTACTCAAGAGATTAAATTTGAGAGAATTCAAGGACTGAAGCAGAACAAGCGTGGGTAAGTCGAAATATCAATCCCCTTACCAATTTTATTATATACTTCATCTAAGTAACTTTATTGCATTTTGTATTCGTAGTCATGACTGTGGGATATACACTATGAAACACATGGAGTTGCTCAGTGCTGGTTGGAAAAATCTTGACGTTGTGCCAAACAAGTTTATTGACGGCTTTAGGAGCGACATGGCTCACAGCGTGTTTGACAGGGTGTGGAGGTCGAGCCTAAGGAACTCCATCGTTTAAATTGGATATTTGGATGTTCTTTTTGGGGTTTGGATGACATTTGCTTAGATTACGTACAATTGGATGCTTTCGATGACATTTGTTTAGATTACATACAATGTTACGATAACTTGTTTAGATTACATACAATGGCAGTTATGTGCGTGTAGGTTAAATGACAGTTACATGGAAGTTAAATGGCACTTAAACGGCATTCGAATGACAATTGTGTCAAATAATATAGGGACATTAACTGACTTCATAATATACATATTAAGAAGTAGCATGACAAGATGAATCTAAGAGGGATGTGGGATACACAACTAACTGTAACAGGGTATCGGCTCTACTAACTCCTTTTTTGAGAAGAGACAATAAAAAACTCCAAACTGTCATGAAATTAGCAGTAATTGCCCACCAACTCCAATTTACGCTGATTAGACAGGATATCAGTGACATGACATGATATTAACACAAGTAATTAAATTAAGAATATTATAGAGCACCGTCATAAATGTATCCATAACTGCCACCAACCCAAAAACGTCTTTATATACCCCCTCATACGAAGTCATATTTCCTCATCCACAATCCAGGCAAACATCTTCCACCTTACCCTAAACACCAAATTCTCTACGCTTCTTTCGTTTCCATGGATGATCAGCCTAACGATCACATGGTGTTTGCAATTGTCCATACCGGAGGGAGAATCACCCCTTCAAGGGGAGCAATGGCCAGGATTTCGACCCATTACTACCAAGGCGGGAGGACCCAAAACTGGAGTCCGTTGGCTGAAATGGTACAGGATATTTGGCGGCTGATCAACCAACTGTATCATTTTAACAATTATGAATGGGATGCTACGTACTTCTTCGAAGTTGTGCCCCCCCCGATGGCGGCCCTCGTACCTTGAGGGCCTTACAGAACCGCGGAGACGCGGCCGTCCTTGTCACCCAAGGTAGAACCGTGGCCTTCATAAACATATATGTCGTCACCGGAGATGTTGTTGAAGAACTTCCGCAGCGCGACGGCCCAGATTCATCTGTCTCCTCCGCATTAGTGTTTATGTAATATTTAGTATTTGATTAAGTAATGTAGTATAGGGACTATGTAATTTAGTATAGTATTTAGTAGGTTATGAAGTCTGTTATTGTATGAATGTATAATGTCAAGTAGGAACATGATAATGTCATATAGTGACTATATATTGTCAGGTAAATGTCAGATTGCCAAATGAAGCATGTTATGTAATTCTGTTTTATATAATATAGTATGTTATGGTAATATCGCATGAAATAGTACTTTATGACATGAAAGACGACATGCCAAAACAGTTAGTATGACAGGCCCAAAAAATGCCATATTCGGCCTAATTTCTGATCGGTTCCTTGGAGCACACAATGCCATATTAGAGCCAATTTCGACCGATTTAATAATTATATTAAGAACTTGTTATGAACCCGGTTTAACAGACTATTATATATACAATTTATGAGCGGTTCCTTGACTTCATTTCATCTATCTCAATTTGGGTAAGTTTTATAGGGTTTGTCCGGATTGAACAGCCGAAATCAAATTGACCCCATTTGGAGAGAGTTCAACCACAATCAACACCAGTTCACTCACGAAAAAGGAAGTCCATGTATTATTATACATTTAGCATGGTTATTTTTAAATTGTTTCAAAAAGTTTACCATATTGCATCAAAGTCCTCTTCTGTCTGGTGTTGTTAACAAGATGCCGAACAATATGATTGATATCAGCTTTGAATCCCACTATGAAGAAGACACCATTTACAACAGTTGGAGTACTGGAGAGTACAACAGTGGCGACCACCCAATTATTCTTGAAGATGATGGAGATGTTGATGATGATGTTGGAGCTGTTGCAGCTGAGCCACCATCAGCAATACGATAGGCCCAAGCTTTTGCATGTGACAAGATTAATAGTTTCGTTGTTTTAATGAAACAAACCAATGTCCAGGGTGACTATCGTCTGGTAGGATTACTTAACCTTATAATATAAATGTGTGATAATGATTACTTCATAATATCAACTTGCAATGCACTTACTGCTATACAGGGTGTCCCGAGCAAACATGCTATCAAATTCTTGAGTGCTGCAAGAATCACTGAAGTCATCCTGAATTGTGGTATGGTTGCGTGACCCGTGTCTATCGCAAAAAGTGGGAATCACTCCAGATATGGAACAGGCTGGAGGCAATTTGTAATTGACAATGAATTGGAGATGAACGATGCATGTGTATTTGAAATAGTGAGGCGCCGCAATGTTATATACAACGTTACCATATTTAAAGATTTATTTTGAAATTGAAGAATGTAACTCTATGGTGATGCTTTTGTTGGTTTAAAGTAGTTGTGTTGAACATCGTATTAGTGTTAATGCATGTGAGTGTCGTGAAGATATAATGTCATGTAGTGACTATGTAATGTCACGTAAATGTAGTGATTTTAAGAAGCATGTTATGTATGGCCGAGGACGGTTTATGTTTTTCCTGTGTGTTATTCAGATGCCACTCATGTCGGTCCGTTGGTTATTTAAAAGCATATTGAATCTGTCATGATAAATATGGAAGAATAACAAGTGGGGTCAAGGGGTAGGTATAGAATGGAGTGAAACTTCTGTCATATGAATTTAACCAAAAGTAATCAATATTGACAATGTCAAGACATAAATATAGTCATGACAGGATAATGTTACATTAACTAACCGCATATTAACAAAATATATATCATTTATACGAAAAGTAATATGAGTGGTAAGAGATCCTTCAAGAGTTTGGATCTCTTAATACACATATTAAAAAAATACATAATTCAAGAGGTAACACGGGTTGCTCACATATTAACAAAATACATAATTGAAGAGGTAGCACAATTAACGGCATCATGGGCCGGCTGAGGGGTTAGGACAGTTTCGTGAGTTATGGCCGACAGTGCCACAACTTCCACACCTTCTCCTCGGGCCCCTGTATTCTCCCCGTGACGGGATTCTTTTCTTCCTTGGTCTTCTTGATTTCCTCCTAACATCTGGGGGCAAACATGCTCTATTCAAGACCGTGTCAGGAACTTCCCAACACTCAAATGCAGGAACCGAATATATAGTTTCCTTGTACACTTCCTTCCACATTTCAGCAGTAAAGAGAGGATGAACAAGAGTGACAGGATCCACACCACAATCCTTCGCAACCGCTATTGCATGCGCACAAGGAATTTGGTCAACTTGAAAGACGTTGCAGTAGCAGGTTCGAGCATGCAGATTTACCAAGAGTGTAGTTCCATTGGCATGCACTTGAAACTCATATTGATTTAGCCTACTCACAACCATTGTCAACGATTTCAAATAATTACCTTCTAGCTCACGACAAACTATCGGGGTCAGAACATCAGAATGTCGCTCTCCCTTCAATCTCATGTCACAAAACCACTGACTCATGACATTCAGTATACCATCAAGTAACCCAATCAACGACATTCGACGCGGGCCCACTAAGCGACTATTAACGGATTCCGCATTATTGGACGTCATAATGTTGAATCTGTTTGCAGGCATATGCGACCTTGTCCACGCTTCAAATCCAACACCCCTGAGGTTGGTACCGACTTCCGGAGACTGGTTGCAAAGTCTTGCAAATTCACGATTGAAGTCTTGTTTGGTGTACGCTTGATTTTCCTTTTGGTACAGAATCCACAATTCATTTCTTTTAAACCTCATCTTCACGTTACTCCATAGGTGAAGTGTGCAACAACCATGCTTTGCGAAGATATAGCGCTCTCTTAAACCTTTGTATATGCTTCCATGACGGTCAGACACAAATACGAGGTCATGATCGTCGGCAAGAACAGAGCATAGGTGTCGGAAGAAATATGACCATGAACTGTCATTCTCGCTGTCAATAACAGCAAAAGCCACTGGATATATTTGTCTGTTTCCGTCTTGTGCAACTGCAACTAGAAGTGTGCCTTTGTACTTTGGTCCTAGATGGGTACCATCCACAGTTATGACCTGCAATAGTTTTCACTCAGCTTTACAAAGTGACATATGCTATAATGTACTGTATCAATTTAACAATAGCATCGTGGAACGTGACAAAACTAAAATATACCTTTCTTAAAAACTGCATTCCATTGCGCCAAGCACCCAAGCTGATGAAACAATACTTGAATCGACGATTAAAATCTACTTCAACACGTGTGACTGTCCTTGTACTCATCATTTCGAGCATGTACATGTATCCATGAATCCTATTGTAGCTTTCTTCAGCTGTGCCTCTTATCCTGTCAATGGCGGTTAAACGTGCTCTGTTTGCCTTGTTGTAACCAACTGTCACTCCCATCTTCTTCATGATGTCTTGAATTTCGGCAGCACGAGGTCCAAAACATATACCGGTTGTGTTAAAGCTGTAACAAGATTGTATATGTAACATGCTAAGGTTAGTTCATATACATGCTCATAAACATATATGATCGTACTGACAGGATTGTTTACTTACCTTGACATAATATGGTCAACAATTACGCTTGAACTTGCATGTATGTGGTGGTTATGCTTTAGCTTCATGCCACATGTATGATGTCCACAATACTTCCTTACTTCAAACAATCTTGTGCTGCCAAGAGCGGTCCCACGACAAAAAAATGTGCAACTAGGATCAATGCACCTTTCCACATATAACTTCTTATCAGACTTCTGGACTTGCATCTGGAAGCGCCTCTGTAATGTCATCAAGGATAAATGATCCTTAAGATCCTTCTTGCAATTGAAATGCTCTCCAACTTTTATTTCCAAATTATTGCCGCTCACCCCATTATCCTCCATTGGCTCATCCAATTGCCTTTTACTAAACCGTTTTCTACGATAGTACTCGGCTTCAATCTCTTGTAGAACTTCCTCATCAATGTCTATGAATAAGTTGTCGACTTCATTAGTGTCATCCAACAATGTCCCTTCTTCAACATCTTCCTCAAAGTCATCCCAATCAAAATCTCGCCCAACGTCTTCCCCATAATCACTCTCAATGTCAATACATTCATGTATTCTTTTCGTTCTTGTGGAAGACCTTGTTTCTCTCCCATCAGTTTCCGAGTCTGCCTCAGATTGGCTCACCAAGTCAACTATTTGTACTTCCCCATTGTTTACACGACAATTTTTTTTATTTCAGTTCATACATGTCACAATCAACTATATTCAGTACGACTTCAGTGGGACAATTGTCGCTTACCATATTGCTCTTGTCGGATTTGGTACCATTTCTTCTTGGATGGCAACCTACCACAACCTCGGCCTCTGCCTCTTGAGTCTGTGTTAACGGTGGCGGAGTCAGACATACTGTGATGTCCTCGTCATCACTTCTACTCGGATGACCAACCATCACAACCTCAGCCTCTGGCTCTTTGTTTCCCTTCCTTTTCATACTCGCATATAACTCGATAGGACAAATGTTATCTTGTGATTGCATGTTCAAAAATTTGAACGCATCAAGGTCCTCGTCATCTTTGACATCGATTGGTTGTGGCAGTGATTTCCACGGTGACAAATATTTTATCTCCATTTCATCTATCTCGTCAATGCATTTAATTTTCTAAGCAAACTTTTTTCTCAGATTTGAGTAATTCATATCTGCATACAAAAGAAGTCTTGTTGTCGTTGTGATCCCATCAAAAACCCACTTGTTTCCCTTACATGTCCATTCACCACCTGTTTTCAGAGTCAAGTAGTATGCTCTTGAACCTGTTATACGAACAAAAAGCAAACACAAGTTCAATACTTTATGCCAAACATTGACAGTATGACCAATACCCTAACACCGACATTAAAGGGTTTTCAAGCCATAATAAAGGGTTTTCAGGCTGGCGATTTTGATAATTCTATTTATGGTAGTTTCATTTGTAGGGAAAACAAATATTCTAGAATCAAGGATAAACGGGAGTTAAAGTTGGTGTAATGCTCAACAAGAAGCTGAAAGGTTGTTCTCTCGTTTGGGGAACCATAAAAGAATGTCTTGTAAAGAAGAATATGAACGTGAAAGTCAGAACTCACCCATTATTAAATTTCTTCTATTCCAAAGATATTGAAGACACTACACAATATTTTTTGAAGATTTGTGGATTTAAGGTCTTGTGGTGTTACGGTGGCTTTGTGCATGTTTACAGGTTGGGTTCTGCTTGGATGACAACCTAACACGTGGGTAAAGGGGTAGAAATTGGAGGGAAACTTGTTAACTTTTAGAGGGAAAACAGAGGTTAAAAGATGGTGTGTACTACATTTTCAAAAGTCATATTAGGTAAATAGTTATGAAGCAATATTCAATAGAGAATGACATGCCCAAAAATTGAACAAAAAATCCTAAATAAACCTAAGCGGTGACCCCCGACCATGTTCCTTCTCATTTTGACTCAACAATCCCTAAACCCTCTCTGTTCGTTTCACATTGGGTAGCAAAGATCCTTCACTGCTGCGCCGAACTTGAAGGTAACCCTCTTTGTTTATTGTGTGGTTTTCATACTGGATCAATAAGCAAGCATGTATCACTGTGTTTTTGGCTGGAAATCTTTCTTTGTTTCTGCAGTACTCGAGCACAATGTCATCCAGCGACACCTCAAGTTATCAAATCAGGGACCCCCGAAAATATGAACATCCACCTACATCTCCTACACCTTCTCAAATAGAGGAGAAGTTGCAAGAAGAGTTAGACATGTTGCTAACGAATAGCCCATGTTCTAACATGTTGGGTGAAATAATCACACACCTACGTACTGAGATACATGAACTTGGACAAAGAATTATGAAACTCAATACAAGTGAGATGCAATTCGATTATGCAATTTGGCGACTAAATGCAAGGGTGGCAGAACTTGAAGCTGAAAACAAGACACTACACTCCCAGGAAAACTTCAGGAACCATGTAATACTTCCTATTTCTGCATTTGGTGCTGGTGTGATTCTAGGGATTAGTGCTTTCAGCATTTGTAATCGAGCATGTAGGCATGGTTGAGGATGAATTGACTATGAAGTTTCTACCTCATGACTTTGGTCTTTTTATGTAAGAGGATGAATTTTATTTTCGAATAGTATTCGTAAGCATGGTTGATTCTACATGTCAGATTGCCAAAATATTAATGTCGATCTTCATGTAAGTTTTGCAAATTCAATCACAACGCCAGCACCACACACACAGACAATTACCTTACTAGAATAGTTGCCAACTGAATGCTATCATTACATTCCTAGAATATTGTAACGTGGGCTACCATTACATTTCTAAAAAAAGGATAGTTGTCAACTAGATGCTATCATTACATTACTAGATCACAACTGCCTACTGTCAACTTCCTCCTTCACGCGGAATGCACAACCTTCATAGGCGCTTTTTAAAACACAATCCTTTAACATTTCTTGCCAGTGCCAATCCTGTCAATGACCAAAAACACGGTTAGTTAATCAACCTTTTTAATCTTGTCAATGACCAACAACAATGACCAACAATGTAAGTTTTTTTACCGGGAATTACCTTTTCTATAATATAAGGGTTTCCAACAATAATAAGCAATGATCGGGCACGAGTCAGGGCAAAATTGAACCTCTTCGGGTTGCTCAGATATCCCATGCGGAAAGTCCTGTCATATTCATCGTGTTAGCGGTCGATCTGACAGTTGACAGGATGATCACTTCCTTTTCTTTACCCAGAAACTGCTCAACCCCGCCAATCTCAATATCCCTCATATGTAGAGACATGAGAGTCTTCCTTATCTTTAGTACTTGTTGTGGGAAAGGGGTAATAATCCCGATGTCTTGCTCAGACACATTCCTTCTTATCAACTTCTGTATGAGCTCAACCACCTTGCTAGCTTCAATCCTATTAAACCATGATGGACTGCCTTTTTCCCTCTCATCAAAGCCTTGGATGCCACAGAACATGAAAGGGAAGTTCCCATTGGGAAGCATATCAGCCCAAGGTAAGGAAGATGTGTTACTGTCTTCTCGATATGGAATCAATGCTCCACTATAAAATAGTCTTGAAGGAACACAAACAATTTCAGGGTGGCTCCGGTAATTGTTCAACAACATTGTGACATAATTGCGATCCCCTGATCTGTAAACTTCAAAGTCCAACAACCTCTCCAGAAAAGATCTTCCCAAACCATAAGCCTCAGCTTGCTTTGAATGAATATCAGGCCCAAGTTGTTTGGGATCACCACAAAGAACAATAACTGTGTTGTTTTCTAAGAGGGTTGATATGGGGATCATTGTCTCTGGCTCTGAAACTTGGCTTGCATCATCTAAGATGATGTGGGAGAAGTGGCCACGGTTAACCCCTTCAGCATGATAGAGGTACGATTCACTCGTGTATGTCGTTATTATTATCTTGTACCTGCGGAGTGCATCTCGAGAAGGGCAAGTGAAGAAACCTGCATTGTAGGTGCAGAACCTCAACAATGCAGCGTTCATTTTTTGTAAGGGACGATGTGTGGCATTCAACCTATAAATATCTTCCTCCTTAAGTTTCATCCCCTCACAAAGGATTTTCTCTAATATATGATCTGTCGCGCAATTTGAAGAAGCACATACCAGTATATGAGAACTATGTCTAGTTGTATAGAGTTGTAGGATCACCTCCACCAGTGTTTTTGTCTTTCCTGTTCCCGGGGGTCCATAAATCACATAAGGAGCTCCTCCTCTGTAGCCTAAAACTAAGCGAACAACATTTTTTTGCTCCTCATCAAGAAGAAGTGAGATAGGCACAAAATTGTTTGTTGTAATCCTCCGCTTTGCATGATACTCATGGGGAAAGAAGAAGTTTTCGTGTAATGCCTCTGCAGATAGAATGGCTTCATGAAGCTTATGGAAATTTGTCCCGTTGAACACAAAACAGATTTCATACACATTGCTATCTATGTGCCTTTGGTAAAATTCATCATCAAATTGCAATAATAATTCATCAGCCTCAACACGGTGGATCAAGCCCTGTTCAAAGAACATTGGCAAGTTCAACATGAGAACATAACATTGGCAACGATAATTCATGCAATTTCACAATTCATTCCGACAATAGTATATAACACTTTGACAAACATAATAAGATACCTAACATTATCCACATACCTGATGGAGAGAATATTCTCCATAAACATTCACCACATCTCCACGGACAACTGAGGGCCTTCTTTCACCTAGTCCTGGCACTTTAAGTGCTACAAGCCGATTATACTTTTGTCTTAAAGTAACAGACTTCATATTATAAGCTTTCACGTACTCCTGTAAACAAATATAAAAAAAATCATTCAACAACTTGGTACTACGAGAGAACGATGCCATCTAGCTATCCCCTCAGTCCCCCAACCCCCATACAGAGAAAATATAACACTTACCATAATCAGAAGTTCCTCCATCCCTAACAACTCATTGAAATACGACGCATAATTTTCCTCTGTTAAGCCTTGTAAGACTACTTCAGGGATTTCCTCAAACTCTATCGCTTTCCTGATCTGTGGTGGTATGTTATATGGTCTCTGAGGTGCCAAAGCTTTGGATACCTCATCTTCAGCCAAGAGGAAGACAAGTCATTCAATAGTCACAACATCAGTTTGGATATGCACTATAGATGTGAAAACGCCAATCTCCTTGGGCACACAAGACATCCATATAGTCAGGCTACCATGTGGCATCAAATTTCGTTCCTCCATATGAAAAGAACGGACAAAATCTTCCTCGGGTATGTCATATGGCTGGCCAGATGGAGGTTTCATCAATGACAACACAAATGAATCTTCAGGAATTGAAGCATAAATCTTCACACCCGAAAGTAAAATATATTCATCAGTGGTGTTTTCTATTGTGAATGACACCGCGGCAACCTCGTTCACAGGAACCGATTGAGGATTTCCTCCAGCAAATGGAAATGGCACAAACACCATGACAGGACCCTCCTCAGTAAGAGTGGAAGTTGTGACTGAGGGAACATCGATGAAGCCAACCTCTCCCTTGTCTCCAATGGTGGAGTATTCATCAGCCATACCTATTTGCCACTCAATTAAAATCCAACAGATGTTTGTGAGTCCACAAGCAAAGAACACAACCACACGAGCTGCTCTAAGGAGATGAAAGAGATGAAGAGTAGAAAGAGATGGGTGAGATGAAGTGAAACAAAGAGAGAGTAGGACTGGAAGCATGTACAGTTGGGATAGTCAAACAACACACACTCCAATGAGATGGGTGAGATGAAGTGCCATTAAGATCTCTATAAAGTAAGATCTCTGTGAAGTAAAAACATCGTCTGAATACGGTCATATTTGTCAGTCATAGACTATTAGTCTGTGAAAATAGTATAAACAGTATGTCACAATAGCAGTTTAAAATGTCACGGTTTTGAAATCACCAGCAGTACGAGTGGCACCATGTACCTAACAATACTCAAACATGGAGCATTTTCTATTTAAGATATCTGTAAAGTAGATTGGTGAGATGAAGTGCAATTAATATCTATGTAAAGTAAAATTGTCAAAGAAGCAGAGCATCGGAAAAGGGAGATCGAATTAAGACATCTTGTATTTAGATTGGTGAGATGATCTATTCAGCTTCTGAGTAGAACTATTCAGCCAGATGTCACACGTCCTACCCAAATTAGGCAATAGGCAAGCATGTAATATGGTTTAATGACTAAAAACTTTTAGTTGTAGTTATGACATTATTCTGTGAATATTTGGTATGACATATATTCAATTTAAACGTTGTAGTTATGACATTTTTATTATTAAGTATGACAATTGTTTTACTAAGGCCGATAAGAACTTTCTATTATAGCAGGAAAAAAACCTTATGAATATTTGTCTACTTCAGAAAACTACTAGTTCACCTGGTTAACAAAAGTCTTGTGAATCATTTCTTTACTTTAGAAAACTACCAGTTCATCTGGTCGCTTGGGTAGCTTCGGTTTTACATTTGCTCCCTTCTGAATATTTGGTTTTACATAATTTAGCCCTAACCCTAACCTGGAAAATCGCTTGTGAATCAATCTGCTGAGTTTAACAGTTCTTCGGGGTCATCTGATGAGGTTCAACACTTTTGTTACACAGTTAATCGCCCATAGCCATTCATGTTTAACAGTTACACAGTTCGCCATGGAGATACACAGTTCAACACTTCTTCATGTATCGTCCATCGCCATTCCTGTTTAACAGGGTATTCGTGTTCAACAGTCAAGAGGATGTTTGTAGAATGGGAGGGAGAGGGAGGGGAGGGAGAATGGGTTTGGATCTTTCACTTCCAACTGTTCATTGACCGACCGGCGGGATGGAGGAAGGCGGAATGGCCAGGAAATGGGAGGGAAGTGGGCGGGAGAAATGAAGAAAGGGGCGGGATAGAATTTGGGGTTTTGGAGGGAAATATTAATAAATGATATTTTTCTATTTTTCTATTTTGTTGTTTTTTGTTTCCTTTTTCTTTTCTCCAATTTCATTAATTTAATTTACTTCTGAAATTAAAAGAAAAGATTTATTATTTTGCAAAAATACACCAAATGGTGTATATATGCCAAAAAAAAAACAGCTTCTATGTTTGCAAATGGCAAACCCATTTAGGGTATATATGCAAATCCGTGTAAAAAAAATCTTAATGTCCCCTAATCATTCTGAAATAACCTATATAGAATGTTCATAAATAAGCTCTTAAAGTTCATTTATTTGTGCACTGAAGTTCACAAATAAGCTCTAAATGCAGAAAGACATGTGTTTGAACATGTTATATGTGAACCTTACCGCATAGAAAAATGAACATGTAGTACTTACATGTGAACGTCAATAATCGTCTATTCCAAAACTACCAGAGACGAAAAATATATTAAAAAAAAGATGTTGACCGGAAGAAGAAAAAAAGTTCGCCGTATTTACGGTTATGTCACCGCGTCACTATTCACTCTTTTTCACCTGTTTTAATCTCAGTCCTCCATCTTCTTGATCCAATGACCCATAATATTTCTCATGTTGTACAATAAGGACCAAATATATGTGAAACTCCATCGTTATTGTCAAACCAAAGACCGTGAATAGTACACTACCACCGAATCTTGTTTTTTTTTTATAAGGTAAAAATTAGACCAAAAATCACAGAAGAATCGATTTTTCATTCTATAGCATCATTGCGGATGAAAACTAAAAGCTCTAAATTGGCTTGAATATCTTCCAAGGAACTCCGATGGCCCATATGTTCAACACAGTCGGCCACAGCGTTTGTTTCTCGAAAGACATGACAGTTTTGCACTGAAGAGAAAAGTTGTAAAAAACAAAGGATATCATAAATTAAATTTTAAATATCCCAAGGACAGTGTCAGATCTTATTCAGGACGTTGACAATAGTAAGGTTGTCACATTCTATTTCAATTTTGTTTAGGCCTACTTCATAGGCTTTAACCAAAACATTCCTAACCTATAAGGGTTTCTTTTCAAGGGGGTTGAAATTCTAAATAGAGGTTCTCCTTTACTATTTCGAAAAACGAATCCATATCTAGATTTTTCATTAGTCTTGGCAGATCCATCTGTGTTCGATTCTTGGGTCCTTTTTTTTTATTAGGTAAAAATTAGACTGGAAACCACAGAAGAGCCGGTTTCTCAATCTATAGCATCCTTACGGATGAGAATTACAAATTCTAGACTATCTCGAAAATCTTCCAAGGAGCTCTACTAGACCTTCTTAGCGGTGAAATCGGCCACGACGTTTGTTTCTCGGAAGACGTGAGAAATATGCACTGAAGAAAACAGTTGTAAAACACACAAGATATCATAAATTAACATTTCAATATCCCATGGACAGTGCCACATTTGATTAAGAACATTCACAATGGTAAGGTTGTCGCATTCAAGTTGAATGTTGATAATGCCTAATTCATAGGCCTTTACCAGGGCATTTCTTACTGCCAATGTTTTTGTTTTTAATGGGGTTGAGATACCACATTTATCCCCAAAGAGGAAGATTGGTTTACCCGTATTGTTCCTGAAAATGTAGCCAAAGTTAGATTCACCATTGGTGTTGGTGGATCCATCTGTATTGATTTTAATAATATTATCCGGTGGTTTTTTCCATTTCTTTGTCGGTCGTCTAACAATGTTCTTTCTATGAGTTTTTTTTTGTCTTCTGCTAAACAGTCAGGGTTCCTGCTCTTTGTCTTATTCCAGTTCTCAATTTGTTTCTTAATGTAAATTGGTACATTCTTTATGGAATCGGCATCATCGTTTGGTCTTCCAAAGCTTTGTTGGTTTCTATAAAACCAAATGCCCCACCAAGAGACCATTAATTCTATGAATTGTGATCTATCAGTTTTTTGTCGAATTTCTTCAATGATTTCATTGATTTTTTTGTTTCCTATGTTTAGGGATTTGATGATGCCATAGGTATCATAATTAATTTTTTCGATTGTTTTTATGGTATGGTTACATTGGAATAGGAGATGATTCAAGTCCTCCAAATGAGCATTGCAAGTTGCAACGTATACAACCCGAGGGGGGGGGGGGGGGGGTTGCTACACATTTTTCTGCTAATCTAGCTTTTGTTGGGAATCCGTTTTTCATTACTTTCAAGACAAAATTTTTAACTTTGGGATATGTGTCCATCTTCCAGATCCATGAAGAATCATAGGCAGTATATCTCTTGTTCTTGTTAATTAGTTCCATAGCAGAATTTGTAGAAAACCAACCATTTTTGCTAGTTTTCCAATACATTCTATCATGGATCTCATTTAAGGGTATTGGGATCGATGTTTTTTTTTTGGCTAAATCATATGGTAAGCATTGTTCTAGTAAATCTTTATTCCAGGTTTTATTTGGCAACATAAATTCAGCTACCAGGGCATCCTTATTCAGGATTGATTGTGTGTTTATGATATCACCTAAAGGGGTGTTCAAAACCCAGTTATCCGTCCAGAATTTGATTGTTTTGCCACTACCAACTTGCCAAATTAGTCCAGATTTGAACTCAGCCATGAGTTCAATCATTTTGGACCATTGCCAAGAGCAATTTCCTTTTTTTTCGTAATGAAATATATGGTTTGTTTTCAAGTATTTTTCAGTAATAACACTAACCCAATAGTTATTCGGTTCTGCTAAGATTTTCCATAGTAATTTGAATTATAGGGCTTTATTCATGTCTTTAGCTTTTCTCAATCCAAGACCTCCTTGATGAGTTGGTTTACATATTTTTTCCCAGCCTATAAGAGGTTTATAGGAGCTGTCTTTATTCCAAAAAATGATCTATTTAACTTGTCAAGTTCATTGTGTGTGTGTATAGGTAACAAAAAACTTTGCATAAAATAGTTTGGTCTTGATGCCAGATTGGTTTTTATTAGTGTTGTTCTTCCTGCTTGGAAAAAAGAGTTTGCTTTCCATTTAGATAATTGATGTTGGGTGCTAATTAAGAGGTCAACAATGGTATTCGAGTTAACTCTACCATTAATGATAGGGAAATCAAGATATTTTTTGAGAGATATCATATTTGTGATTGTAAGGGTATCTTGTATTGCTAATTTCTTTTGGTTGATAACCTTTTTTGTAACTTGAAAAGCCGATTTATGAAAATTTATTTTTTGTCCTAAGATCTTGCAGTACTCATCAATAATATCCTTGATTTCTTTGCAGTTTTTCTGTTTAGCTTTTGAGAAGATCACAATATCATCCGCAAAAGCCAAAAACGGAATTCGTGTTCCTTGTTGATTGATTTGAAATCCTAGAGGATTTCGAGGTCTTTCTGAAGCTTTTTGGAGTTTTCTAGCAAGGATTTCAGATCCTAAAATAAACAAGAAGGGCGAAAGGGGGTCACCCTGTCGAAGTCCTCTTGATGGTTTAAATATTTCTGTCGGTCCGTTGTTTACAAGTACCGAGAAAGATACCGTTGTAATGCATTCTTTTATCCAGTTGATAAATTTTTCATGGAATCCAAACTTTTCCATAAATTTAATAATGAAGTTCCATTCGATTCTAACATAAGCTTTTTTCATATCTAGTTTTAGGGTAATAAAGCCTTCAATTCCTTTTTTCGATTTAAAAGAGTGAAAGATTTCATGGACAATCAAGATATTATCTTAAATGGCTCTGTTAGCAACAAAGGCACCCTAAAGAGGGTGGATTAATTTTTTCATGGTTCCTTTAAGTCTAGTTGTTATGATCTTCGAAATAATCTTATAAATTGTAGAGCACAAACTTATAGGTCTATAGTGATTAGTAGAGTTTGAATTATCACATTTTGGAATCAAGGAGATGAATGTGTGATTTATTTGTTTAAGCAGTTTCCCAAATAGAAAAAAACTTTTGATTGCTTGGATAATAGAAGGACCTACAATGTCCCAATATTTTTGGTAGAATTCTACTGTCATACCATCAGGTCCCGGTGATTTATCCGCGCCAATGTTAAAGACAACCTTATTAATTTATTCATTGGATACGTTTCTTATTAATTCTAAATTATCCTCTGTAGAAATTTCAGACTGAATTAATTCAAGATTTTCCTGGAATAGTCTTTGGTTCATATCCTCACTTCTGAATCTTTTAATGAAATCATTTCTAATTTCATTTCTAATGTTTTCTTCTCCAGTAATACTTGTTCCTTCTTGTGTTTTAATTTCTTTTATGATTTTTCTATTTCTTCTTCCACTTGCTATTTTGTGAAAATAGCTTGCATTTGTATCAGTTAATTTGATGTGTCTTTAGCTCTTTGGTTCCAATACTTTTTTTGGAAACACATAAGTTTTTTTTTCTATGATTCTTATTTGTTTTTTAATGAGATCATTTGTAGGGCAAGTACAGATCTCAATTTGGATTACAGAGAGCTGTTTTTCTATAGTTTGTATTTGAGTAAATACATTGCCAAAAGTACTTTTGTTCCAGATCTTGGCATGTTTCTTAAGTAATTTTGTTTTGGATACAAGGTTATACAATCCCGATCCATGATAGTTAGTTCTTCAAGATTGTTTGACAACATTTCTAAAGTCCTTTCTGGTCATCCAGATTTTTTCAAATTTAAACGGCTGATTTTTAAAAGGTATTGCTGAGTCAAGTTCGATAGAGATGGGACAATGGCTTGAGCTGGTGAAAGCAAAGTGTTTAGTATAGATATCAGGGTACCATTGAAGAATCTGGTGATGAATGAGTACCCTATCCAGTTTTTCATATATGTTATCTATTTCTGTAATGTTCGCCAAGTATAGATATTTCCTTGAACATGGGTCTCCAGTAGTTCACATTCATTCTTAAAATGTCGTAATCTTGCAAATTTTGTCAAAGGTGGTATTAAACCACCTAATTTTCCAGATGGATCTTTTATTTCGTTTAGATCTCCCATAATAATGCACGAAAGAGAACAATTTTTAATAAAAGAGATGAGTCCATCCCAGAACATATTCTTTGCAGATTCATTAGGTGGAGCATAAGTTAGGATTAACATTAGTTTTATGTTCGTGAGCTGGTTTGTATACTTGATACTAATAAATCTTGTTTTAATTTGGTCAATTTTGAGGATTTCATTTGTAAGTTAGTAGGTTTTCCACATTATACAAATGCCACCCGAGAAACCCGTAGCCGGGACACAGTAGAATTGATCAAATCCTGCTTTTTTCCACACTTTTTCACTTGGTTCTTTGTTTGTTCTTGTTTCAAAGAGTGTAATTAATTGAATACGTTTAATTTTGCAGAAGGATTCAACATCCATCCAAAAGGTTTTCTTCCCGATTCCACGACAATTCCATGTTGTAATCTTCATAAAAAACCAATTGTGTTTTTGCCCCATATCCTCAGACATTTAGGGGACTTATAATTGTTTCTAATTAATATAGTTTTCGTGAACATAAGAACAATTGTGATTCTGCTCTCAATCAAAAACTTGTTCCTGTTTGTGCGCAAACAATTAGCCATGCTGTCATATAACATATTCCATCTGTATGAGTCATTCTTAGCAGAAAACATCCAATGCCAAGAATAGTTCATGCTTACACAATTTGAAGTGGTTCCAGAGTAAAGTTTCATAGTGGGCAAATGATAGATAAGAGTTTCATGGTTTTGTTGGACATTACTATCAAAATATTCAGATTGAGTTTCTTTAGTTTGTTTTCGCTTAGAAGCTTGATTATGGCTAAACTCGAAGTTTCCCGTTATCAGGTTTAAGATGTTATAATTCCAGGAAAATACAATAATCCTTAGAAAGGATAATTGTTCCTTGGAGGGGTAAATAGCATATGTATTAGGATATTGACAAGGATCGATGCTCAAATTGATACCGAAATTCTCATTACAATTGTTAATACACCACCAACCAAACATGGAAAGGCTGTAGTGACAAAAAATGTCATCGTATATTAATTAACAGTTGTAGAAATCATCATTTGTATAATGCATTCATTGCCTTACAACATTGTTACAAACATCAAAGTAACAAAGATCTAGTATACACTTTCCATTTGCGTAGCACAAATAAATTTGATCATCCCTTCTGAAGAGGTTGACTTGAATTTGCAAGAACCAAATCCAAACATGGTAGTTCATAGAGAGACTACAAATATTTTCATGTTTCTCAGCTTTAATCTCTGAAGTGTTCATATTTAAGAGCATACCATATTTAATCCAAAGACTGCATCTCTAGAGCGGATTGTTCCTGGGTAATTTTTGTAGTGCGGGGAGATTTTCCCTAGGTTCACGTTTCGCTGGTTTATTGGCATAGAAGCCAACTCCAGAATTCATATTTTGGTTTTTCACCATATGTTTCAGGTTGTGTTTTCCTGTATATTTATCAAAACTCTAATAAGGAAAATAACAAAGGTCGTCAAAAAAACAAAGGAAAAGTATTACCTCATTTCTAGCTTCTATGGCACTGTAATAGGCCATCTAGAGGTGGTTCATCATAAGCTTTTGAATATGAAGAAGCAGCATATCCCAACAAAGCCAGATAGTGCCATCCTCAGTAGAGCTACTAGGCCAAGTGTGGTTTATAAAAACCATATACCTGCTAGCAATCTGTCTAACCAAAACAGAAAAGTCCAAGTAGATATTAATATCCAGATTTCATAATAGCAATCTTTAAGTTTCAAAGTACTATTCCTCACACCATAATGCTTTGACAGGTTAAATTTCAAGTCACTAACAGGCTTAGTAACGAAGTTTAAACTAGAAGCCTCAAAATTGGGTTCAGAGCTGTCAATAGCCACAAGAGGAGGGGTCACCTTAGTAGAAGCATTTGAGCAAGGGTTCTCCTTAAAAGAAATCGAAATTTCAAGATTATCAGTACCAAAGTTTGGATCAAATTTGGCTTTAGCCATAGGGGGAGGGGTCACCTCAGCATATTTCGAAAACAAGGGTTCAGTATTGTTGTTATTGGTACCAGCAGATGGGTTAGGGGAACCCAGAAAGGTCCATAGCACCACCTGAAAGCTTTTTTCCCCCTTAACCATTAGGATGGGAAAGGGAAGAAGAACCACACCAACACTAGCAAATAAAAAGAAAAAACAAGGACAACAAATATGAAGGCCCATGAGTAAGAGATCTGGGTTCAGGTAATGGAGAGTCGAGTTCTTCCATTCAAGAGTCATAGATTTAGGGGCGAGAAAAGCAAGCAAAAACAGCAACAGAAAAAAGAAAGAAGAAAAGGAATGGCTACACTTGAGAGGTAGGCCAAGATGTCGACCAGAGGATCCGAGCAAGGCCGTACAGCACTAGCTCTTCTCTTCCACGCAGCTCTGGAGGTAATGCTCTCCGAGACCCATGGATTGCACAACTCGAGGCGAGCCAACCCTACTTTGTTCATACCCAGTCCAACCTTTGAGCAGCTTCTCCGAGGAACCCGGATCCTACAAAAGCATCAGAAAAATTCATCTGAAGAAGATGATGGAACAGCGACGAGGCGAAGACTCTTGAAGTCGGAGAATCGGGGTAAAGGAACACCAGACACCATTCCTAAGGTCAGAAAGGATGCAATTTCTCCCAGATTTCGCGCTAATCTTCCCCGTCTTTCCAGAGCAAGGGCGAAAAACTGAGATCTGGGGTGGGTGGAGGTTGGGAGACTCATGAGGATCGAGGATCTTGGGGTAAAGATTTGAAAGGCCATACCCCCAAACTTTTTCTTTGTTTTTGTTAATGGAAGATTGGGATTAACTGCTCAAATGTGAGATTGAGGAGTTGAGCCTGCTAAGGGATTCAAAATGGAAGAAATTCTAGGGGGTCAAGGTTTTGAAATTGTTCAGCGGTTGCCATTCAAGATCTAGGGTTTGATGGTTTGGGGTGGGTTTCGTGAACAGTGTCGATGTTGGAGCGTTTTCATGGGCATGATGGTCAATGATTCGGAGTTGTACCGATTCTTGGGTCTTTGATTCTAACCAAGTTAGAAGATTTGAATTTTCCCAATTAAAGTTAAATAAATTATTCAACTTATATATCGGTTCAACACTGGTGTGGATCCTCTGGTCCGTTAGTATGGTCCTTTTACTAGTCCAAAAATTTTATTGGTCCACATAGGATATGATGACCAAATTATTTAATAATTAAATCAAAATAACAAATTACAATTTTAGGCTTCTCCTTCACATTCTCTTTCCTTCCCGACCCCTCTCCCAGTTTTATATATCTACAAATCTCCATAGACACCACAACGAAACATCTTGTCGTTGTGCTTCGTTGTGCTAGATTGTGGCCCCATAAACAATTTAAGCCACCTAATCAAGACCTTCAGGGAACTCTGAAGACAATTTCAGAAACTATCGACGCCTTTACAAGCGAACCACACGAACTGCACCACCCACATCAACGGGCGATATCTTTTGCGCTCGCTGCTGGCCACTTTAGATGCACCAGATCTACTCTCGACCGATGACCATCGACCTTAAGATCACTTCAGAGCACAAGTCATGAAATTGAATTTTAAATATTTTCTTTTTAATTGCTAAGAAATTGGGGCAATATTGTTCGGTTGTTTGGTAAGAAGATTTGAGGTTTGGGACTAGTGGATTTGGGGGGGGGAATATTGTTGGGTGGATAGATATGAGGTTTGAGACTATGGAATTTTGGTGTTACGGGGAGGGTATAGGGATTTGGGGGTTTGGTTGGTCCTGTGTGGGTTTGGGCAAGAAGAGGACTGAGATGGACAAAATTGGAGCTAATGGAGGCGGCGAGGATCACTGAAGCCGAGAGTGGCAGTAGATCGGTAATGACAAGTTTGAGCAAAAAGTTGATCGGTGGAGGAAGAAAGGAGAATATGTAAAACTATGTTATAATTACGCCACGTGGACCAATTAAAATTATGGACCAGCAAAGGGACTATACTAGCGGACCAGATGATCCGCACCGGTTCAACACTTCAAGTCACTGACGATTAAGCTCATACTAGTGTAGAGCCCGTATCTCGTACGGGTAAATATAATTTGAGAAAATGAAAAAATATTTATGATTGAATTAAATTAATGTTATATCAAAATATTTTTTAGAAAAATATAGTTCTCAATGGATCATTGAAAATGATATGCTATGATATGTGAGAATTTATGTAGAATCATTTAGAGAATAGTTAATATAGATATATTATAATGATTATTAATCTAAAAATCTCGATAAAATTATTCCCGATTTACAAAATTATTTATACGTGGCATATATAATAAGTGGTCTTTTAAATAATTTAAACAGATTTCAAACAAATAATTAATGTGTGATTCATTGAAAAAAACTATTAGAATAGTAATTATATCTTTTGAATAAGAAAGCCAAAGATATTCATAATATGTATAACTCATGTTTGGATTATAATAGAAAAAATTTTAAAGAAAAAATAATATTGACAAAATCGTGAACATGATCAATATTAAGTATTATAACAAATCTTTATTTTTTAATGTTTTTTATTAGTTTGATATTTGAACAATTCATAATCAAAATTTCAAATCTTAGCTACTATATTATACCTTCAAACCAAGTTTTGGTTAAACATGGATAAAATAAAATGAGGTGAAGATTTTAAAATTATAAAAATTAAACTTATATATGTATAATTAATAAATAAAGCCAATGCAAATTTAAAAATAAAAAATTTATATTAAACCAAGATTTATGTTTTTCAGGAAAATATATGTAGCCAAACAATGGGGATCCGAAATTGTTGTTACACCATCAACGATACTTGTAAAAATCACAATATAAAACAATGATTTCTTAATATTTACGAAAATAATAATATACGTAAGGTTACGAAACCAATAGTTATCATAGCAAGCTACTTTATGATATAAAATATTATGTTTTAGATATTTCATTTGCATATGGAAAAGAACTAAAGAAGTGACATCAACCTAATAAACATAATATTATCTCATATGTATTTATTATAATATATATTAAAAATAATTATTGAAAAATAAGGTGAAACTCAATATTTGAATATATTTATTTCAATGATTATTAAAAAATTCAATTTAATTACTCAAAAAAGATAAAATAAAAGGCAAGCTCAATTTAAAATTCCATGCATATATTCACAATGTATAATATATTTTACCCTTATATTAAGTTAAAATATTTATATAACAATTTTATCATAGAATATAAATGTGAAAGTTAATATCCAAATAAAAGCAAATGTTTATATTAGATCAAAGGTACAGTTCATAAAAAAAATTGAGTTATTTGATGAAATTTTGAAGATTTTGATAGTATAAATTTAGTTAGTTTAAGGAAAAAGTAAACTAAAAATAGGATTAATCGCAAAATAACACGTAAGCAAAGTTGGTCCATGATTGTTTTGGTGTCTCAAAGGGGGGGTATGAGATCAAACGAAGGGAAAAAAATAATTTTGATGTTTTAATTTTTTGTTAAAATAAATATATGAAATAATTCAGCAAAATATAAAAACAAATCATTACAAATCAGGAAGATAAATCACATTTTTTTAGTTTTTTGTAATTACGTAATGGACCCGTCTAAAGTTTTAAGATTTTGATTTTAATTTATATCCTTACTTATAGAAAACGATAACTGAAAAGTTATTTGAATAATTAATTAATCAGTAGTGGCTGATTTATGTAGGTGTAAAGTTATCTCAAATTCAAATACTTTTAAAATTGTATACGTACTACGTTTAATTTACTTTTGATAATGTGTATAATCATATGAAATTGAAAGTTTGTTACAACAAAGTTTTAGCTAGATTTTTTAGTTAAAACTTTTTGTTTGATTTAACAAAATTTTCTTGTTAATTTATAATTGATATTTCACGGTTTGTTAGTAAATATTTTCTTGGTGATTAAAAAACTCAATTTAATTTTTTAAAACTGAAAATTACATTTAGTAAAATGATAAGTAATAAGTTCATAGAAACATTGTAAAATCGGAAAATGGAGACCATGTATTTTTTATATAAAATTATAATCAAATATAAATTGTTAAATGGGAACGTACAATATACATTCGTTAAAAATCTGATATGATATAATTGTTGTTAAGATGAGTTGTTAAAATTGAAAGGTTTAGAAGAAAATCTCAAGAATATATAAATTAAGTTTGTTAAGATACATTAGTCTGAAATTTCACTAAATTGTTAATAAAATATGTATGTGTAATAATATAATATAGTGGGTTGAATTATAAAAGCACATGTACTATGAGTTGAAAATTGCATATTTTGTATGATTTTGGCCTATAAATTTATATATGTCATATTATATATGCAAAGTCATAAAAATAATATTAGTAATTACATAAATGAATATAAGATGTATTTTATATATAAGTTTAGTAGGAATTCTATCATATATTAGTTTGACATATATAAGCTTATTTTTTGCAATTTAAATCAAAATTTATAAAAAATTGTATAAGCATTCAACAAAGTTGTATAGTTTTTATATATTTGAAGCTAGGTGTGATTAGATATTGTGGTTTAAATTGAAATATAATGTTAAGAAAAAAAGTGCATTAATAACAAAATGGCATGTAGGATTTGTGGGGCCAAAAACATTTTGGTGGCTCGAAATTCAATAGCTTTAATATACACGATTACTTTTCGGCGCATAGGCATTTTGCCGTTTGGCGCATAGGCTCGCACGTAACGTGAGGGTACAAACCACACGTTACGTGTGACAGTGCTCCACACGTTACGTGTGGGACCATTTCACACGTTACGTGTGATTTGTACCCACACGTTACGTGTGGATTAGTCAATAGGGTTTAGAATGGTTATAGGGTTTAGGGTATTTGTGTATGTCATATTATTGTATATTTTGTGGTATTTATTTGTTGTTCAATGTTAAATTATTATTTATTTTATACATATTATAATGTTACATGTATGAATGTTGTATCATATTATTGTTTATTTGTAGTATTTATTTGTTTATCTAAAATCCTACAAAAAACACCCCAAAATAATCAACATAGAAGATAGAATAGAATTGTTCATTACGTTGGATGAATACAATCACATTTAGCTCACAATACAAGAAATAATACAAGTTCTTCATAAACTTAGAAAACCTAGCACAAAATAAATGACATCGCCTAGTTGCGTTTGAAAAAATTAGGATAGTCTCTTGTAAAACTTCGCGAAATATCATGTCTCTGCTTTGATAAAATTGATTGCTCCCTACAAAGGTTGATAGTACGTAAACAACATTACACAAAAGATACGACATCAAGGCATTATATGATGTACATCATTATATAGATTGAGGTTATACCTACGCATCTTATCCATATCTTGTAAAAGTTCTTGCTTAACAACATCTTGACTCCCCTTAATAAGATCTTGTTTTTCCCGCCATTGTTGTCGAATAACCGCGTGTGCCCTCTCCTCGTACACAGAATCAATCCAATTCCTGTATAAACACCCTAGTCTTGGGCATCCCCAATACCTCCTTCCGTAGTTCCACTGCAAATCCCAAGTACGGACAATGATTTTCAAATTACACTAGCATTGTGGAGCACTTATTTGTTGATGGTGCCTATTTAGGTTTGATGATGATTCGGATGAAGATGTCATTATTTGATGTAGTGCTTGGTTTCCTACAAATCCATTAATATGAAAAGGCCAATTAGGGTTACTAAATCGAAAAAAACTGGAAGAAGAAGCTTACCCACAAATGAATCTTCAATCCCGCTTGTGTTGGAAGTGTTGTAGTGAACAAACAACCCTAATGCCTCTTATATAGTGAAATGATATATACAACTGTAGTAATTAAAGACCACAACCACAAGAATTAAAGACCTCAACCACTAGCATTAAAGACCTCAATCACTAGCATTAAGGACCTCAACCACTCTTACCCTAATAACCCTAAACCCTAAACGTCAACCACTCTCATAAACAATGTAACTCGCATACCCAAATTCACCCTTAATAATTAAAGATAAACTCTAAACTCAAACCCTAAACCCTAATCATAACACTAACCCTAAGCCCTAAACCCTAACCCTAACCCTAAACCCTAAACTTAAAACTCATTATTCTAAACTCTACCGAAATGCCATAACCCTAAACCACAAAACCTAAACCCTACCCCTATCCATCCTACCCTACCCTACCCTACATACGCCTAAACCCTAAACCCTAGTAATCACACGTTACGTGTTAGTGTGTTTCACACGTAACGTGCCAATCTACTTCACTCGTAACGTGTGGCACGGTTTGACACGTAACGTGTGGTTCAGTCTGTTGCAAAACGCATTGAATTAACCGTCTTGTCCCCACCTAACTGTAATAATGACCCATCTTCTTTGTCCGCTAACAACCCATTTCGAACCTAAACCCTCATCCTAAACACTCTCAAAATCTTGATTTTCACTCACATTTTTTGTACAAAAAATGGACAATCCGAACAACAACGAGTATTGGAGCAACAATGGGGAAGATATTCCACTTTGGAACGAGGTAATTTCTATAAGTAACCCTAAAGTTGTTTTTTTTCTTCTTGTTTTGAAAATGTTTAAAGTTCTTAGCTTCATGGTTAGGGTTTAGAGAAGTTATTTTTGATGGCCCATTATATTTGTTGTTTAGGATTTAGGGAAGCTATTTTTGATACTTATTGTTTAATATTAAAGATCTCATTTTATTGTTTAGGGTATTAGAAACAAAGATTGAGCGTTGTTTAGGGTTTAGGGCTACGAATTTGCTGTTACATTGAAGAACAGTTTCACACGTTACGTGTGAAGAATGTTCACACATAACGTGTGAAGGTGTTCAACACGTTACGTGTGGGTGTGTTTCACACGTAACGTGTGGACACTCTTCACACGTTACGTGTGTAATCACCACCTGAAACCAGGTTTCATTCTGTAATATGGCACGGTTTGACAGTAAACGTGCTTTTTTATAATCAGTGCACTAATTGATGACATGATTTCGTGTATGCAGACGAACTATCATTTATACGAGGGGTTAAACAATATCTCCCTCAATGACTGGAGCACTCCACAGAAGACATTTCCGGTTTGGGAAACGCCTGAAAAACTGCAGGATTGGAGCACGCCTCAGAAGACATTTCCGGTTTGGGAAACGCCGGAAAAACTGCAGGATTGGAACACGCCTCAACCAGTTATTGATATACCATCATTTGATGTTGGGATACCGTTTCCTCCAGAAGCATCTTCATCTCATGCTACCCCACAGCTGTGCTTTCCATCCCTATACACACATCCTCAGTTCAGTGTACTACCGGAGGAGGATGTGTACGTCTCGGCCGATTATTCAAGGTTCTTCACATCTGATCAAATCTGGGAGTCTAGAGAAGAAGCCTTTTTGTGGGCGCGGGAGATTGCTATGAATAAGCAATTCTGCATCAAAAAGTGGAGGAATAAAGCTTCCACCCCTTCGACCCTCGGGGGGACTTGGTTACCGTGTGATAGGCATGGACAAAACGTCCCTAAAGGAGCTGACCAAGTGAGAGACATTACAAGGTCGAAGAAATGTGGGTGTCCCTTCATGTTGAGGCTGAAAGAAAGGCCGAAGGGATTGTGGAGGATCACTGTACACCATGGAACTCACAACCATGTCATAGGAGACAATTTGTATGGTAGTGCATTAGCTGGGCGACCAACTGCTGAAGAGAAGGAGATTATAAGGGTGATGACGGTCAATCATTGCAAGCCTCAGAAGATTCATACTACAATCCAGTCGTCCCCTGGAAATTTGACCAAGATGAAGCAAGTATACAACATCATGCACGAGATAAGAAAGAAGTGCATGGAAGGAAGAACAGTTGTACAACAGTTCTTCTATGAGTGCAATGAGAAGGGGTACTTCATGGAGTATAGATTCAACAAGGAGACCAACAAGATAACGGATATCTTCTTTGCAAGCCAGGATCAGTTGCGGTTGCTGAAGGCATTTCCGTACATTGTGCTGCTGGACTCTACATATGCAACTAACTGGTTAGTAACAAACATATGAATTATACTCTTCATTTGTTCATGTCAAGGTTAGGACGCCATTGTATTTTATATATGATTATGTGTGCAGCTACAATTTGCCCTTCCTTGAAATTGTCGGCATCACATCAGTTTGGAAAAACTACAATATTGCCGGGGCGTTTCTGGAGAAGGAGGACGAAGACAGTTACAAATGGGCCATAGAGCAACTTGCTAAGATGTTTGTCAAGGTGCAACGAGCACCCACATGTGCGGTCACTGATCGGGAGAAGGCGTTGATGAATGCATTAGAGAAGCAGTTTCCAGAAGCAAAATTCCTCCTATGTAGGCGGCATGTGAGAAAGAATATTGAAGACTTCGGGAAGAAGGCCATGGGCAAGTTTAGGGGCACAACATTTTCCAACGACTGCATGAAGCTCTTCAAGGAAACGACCATACAAGGGTACGAAAGATCACTCTGGAAGCTGAAGTGTGATTGGAAGAAAGCTCCAAAATGTGTTCAGTACCTACAAAAAAACTGGCTTGACCCCTACAAGGAAAGAATCGTCTCTGTATGGACAGATACAGTGTTCACGCTCGGTACTACCACCACTAACAGGTATGTGCATCAATGGTTTATCTAAATTTAACTAGTTATTTGAACTTAGTTAGACCTTTCCAACAATCAAACTAATTTTCAGATTCTTGATTGTAATACAGGGTTGAAGGGGCCCATTCCAGTCTGAAAAGCTTCTTCACAAGCAACGATGGCAACCTTTGCACTGTGTTCGATCAATATGATACACGGTTGCGCAGTCATATTACTGAGATTTGGGGGGCATTGAATGAGAGCATTGGGAAGAGATATACGCTGCTAACAGACGCACATCTTTTTCGTAAGCTGCACTTCAAGGTGTCTGCGGTTGCACTAGCTCGTTTGATTGAGGAATACAGGAAAGGAGAAGCTCCAGTGTGGAGAACTATATGCAGATGCCAGATGAGGGTCAGAGATGGCTTGCCTTGCGTTCATGACATGGCGCAAAATGTTCGGAGCGAGACCCCAATTGAACCTAGCTCGTTGCATCCGTTCTGGAGGCAACTGACCTTGTCAGAAGTGAAGACATCAGAAGAGGAAGAATTCTGCACACGCAACGTGAATAGATCTTTGCTTGACGAATTTGCCCGAAGCGTCTTCCCCACATTGCCAGTGGAGATTCAACAAAGAGCAGTCTGTACACTTAGAAGTATAGCACATCCAAAGCAGACTACTCTGGAAGAGCCAGCCAAAGTCAGGCATAAGGGTCGGCCTCAAGGAGCTCTGAACTTTGCCACCAAAAGACAACCCTCATCATGGGAGCACACTGACCAACAGATGGACGGAACACCTCCGAAAAAGCAAAAAGGAAGACCACCAAAGACGGGCCTACCCTTACCGTGTGGTGCCACGTCATTGATCAAGAACCCGTGGTGATATCCTTCACAGTTCCCCAAGTGTATGAGACCACACTTTGGAGGATGGTATGAGATAGTGGGTGATGGAAACTGCGGGTACAGAGCCATTGCGCATGGTCTGGGCTTAGGGCAAGATAAGTGGGAATTTGTTCGACGTACCATGATCGCTACGTTGAGAAAATAGTATGAGCTACTCGCGCCACTTTGGGTGTCTACGATGACACTTGAGGCAATGGAGGCGAAGCTTGATTGGTTTCCTTCGCCGAACAGGCCGGCCCCACCGGAGACGTGGTTGGAGGTCCCGGATATGGGATGTTTGGTGGCAACGGCATTCACATGTGTGTTCGTTACCGTCGGTCGTGGCGTGGGGATGACATACCTGCCTATGAGGGGGAAGACAAACGAAGCATCGATTAGGGAGAATCTGAAGACGGTATGCATTTGCCATGTCGAGAACGAGCAACATTTTATTGCGGTACGTTAATACAATCTTGTGTTAAAACATCTGTTTATACTATCTTGTGTTAAAACATCTGTTTATACTATCTTGTGTTAAAACATATGTATGATGCATTGATTTTCATGTAGATTGGGCTGGCCAAAACTTCGCCCTTGCCTCCTATTTACTCGGGGTGGTTGTATCATCATGACCCGTCTGCGGGTGATTACGTAGCTCAATGGCTATTAGATCGTTCGTTGGAGTATGAACCAGACAAGGACGAAAAGAAGCCAAAACGAAAGAAGAAGGTCGAAACAGTCGATTTATGTAATGAATGATATGATGCAATGAGTACGACATTCCTATAGTATGCTGCAATGAGTACGACATTCCTATTGTTGTCATAATCCAAACAACTTCCCCAAAACATTCAAACTGAAGTCATAACTAATTAAACAAAACGAAACAACCAAGCAGTTCGAGAAAAGCGGAAACTGTTCAGTCGCTCAGAAAACCGCGACCAACCGCGATCGCGGGGGATCGCGGTTTGTGCTCCCCAAGGTTCTGCTGGAAATCTTCTAACCGCTGGTCGCCGTTTTGGAAAACCGCGACCAACAGCGATCGCCTCCGGTCGCCCTTTTGGAAAACCGCGACCACACGCGATCGCCTCCGGTCGCCGTTTTGGACTTCAGCAACTTCTGTCTTCTGATCATCACCTTTCCTATATGACTTCGGGCACCGTCTTCAACTCGTAAGTGCTTACAAAAACATCCACAATGCAGCTCCGCACCTCAAACACCAACTTACCTCCAAAACTCTGTAAATCCTATGATTTAACCACTTCTCACCTTTTCTCCGGATTACAGAAATATCCCATAAATCAAATCCAAATCTCCTCAATAATATGCTAATAACTACTAGTAGCGCTATGTAAAATACCGATTATCATGTCATAATCCAAACAACTTCCCCAAAACATTCAAACTGAAGTCATAACACTCAAACTTCAACAAAACATTCAAACTCAAGTCATAACATTCAAACTTCAACAAACACATTCAAACTCAAGTCATAACATTCAAATTTCAACAAAACATTCAAACTAATGCTCAAATGACGAAGCATCCAAGTTCAATGGTTCGAAAGGAAGGGATATATTTGCTCCAATGATTGCCGTAACGCCTCGGCTACGTCTTCACATCGGTCATCTCCATGGTGATGATTGCGATATGGATCCATACGTGAATAGCAACTATCAAGGCACTGCACAGAAGATAAGTGGATATGATTAATAAACATACACGAAGTCAAAAATAAACAGGATATAATTACATGATTACTTACCTGTTGCTGAGTGTAACGATCCTCTTGAGGGATGATGAATGGATGTGTATGCTGGAGGTACCACTGCATGTAATCATCGGTACACTGGTGGTGTTGACGGACTGGAGGACCCATGGCTTGCAGGCTAATGGAATGTTCATTGCGGGCATTCCATGCATGTAAGGATCTATTGTACTCCACCGTGTAACTGCTAATCTTCACGCCCCTCCATGCCTTAATGGGAACAATCGGTGGTCTTGGACATTGTTGTGCACGCCCAAACTGCCGAGCTACTCGATCCGGCATGTAAGGCTCGGTGACCCACAAACAGGATATGACTCCATGAAATCGCGATGAAGCAAACATCTCATTATTGAAGTCAATGGAGCCGTATGGCATCCACTCAACCTAAACACAATTGAATTTCAAACAACTTATCATGCATATATATTTTAACATAATAGATAAGGACCGTATATGCACTTACACTATCAGCATGCATCCCATCCAGCTCCTCCCTATAATTCCTGGTCCGGTTGGGTTCATGTGACATGTCCCATTTTCTGGCATATGGGATCGGCTGTTGTGGGTCCCAGTAAACACTCTGTGCAGGTCTAAACATGGGAAAGTACTGATATATTCATGACTACAAAATAATTACACATATGTCAATTCCCTACATAACAAACATATAATATATCTATAACAAAAATTTAGATATTTTTATTCAAGCCATTTAATACCTGGATCAGAGTGAAACATGTGGACATGACCCGTGCCTCTTTTCTTGTGCACTCGCCCAAGCTGCGGTACACGTGTTCAAGAACACCGGTACCCCATGCATAGTTCGTGACTTTTGTGAGATCAGTC
Source organism: Rheum nobile (assembly GCA_027886185.1). Classification (NCBI taxonomy): domain Eukaryota; kingdom Viridiplantae; phylum Streptophyta; class Magnoliopsida; order Caryophyllales; family Polygonaceae; genus Rheum; species Rheum nobile. The sequence continues at coordinate 18,328,901 of WOAB01000568.1, forward strand.
ACGAACGGAGTGTAATAAACGGGCAAGCGATGCTGAGACTTGTCAAGAAAGAGGGCAGACCCCACCAAGTACAGCAAGAACCCAGCCGCCAGCTTCTTCGACGCCAACTCCTCGCAATGAGTCTTAAAATCTCCCGCGTGCAAGTTACCGGCGACGATAGCACCATCCTCCAGCTCAAAAAACTCATGCGTCTGCTCCATCAACGCCTTCTTCAAATCATTGCGGCTCAGCTGCTCGTGCCATTTCTTTGGAGGACCCATGTCTTGCCCTTGTATGTTAAGCCCAAGGATCATCCACACATCATGGAGAGTTATAGTCATCTCTCCCCATGGCATGTGGAATGAGTTGGTTTCCGGTTGCCAACGCTCGACGAAGGCACCAATCAGCGTCTCATCCACATGCTCATGCATGATGTCCGATAGATGACATAGCCCGGACGCCAACGCCATGCTACCCCACGCGTCTTCCGTTGTGAGACGCCATGAGCGTAACTGCTTGCCTCGCTGATGGAACCTCAAGGGTTGCACCGACTGTATATGAACATAATTAAGCAATCATACATACTTATTTAAAACAAGATTAATAATTAAAAAAATTGCGTTACGTGCAACTTACAACGCACTGGTAAAGGAGGTACGCCACGTGGTTTACAAAACTCTTTAGGAGTTCAGGTCTCTCCGGACCTCCAGGAACGCTCACCACCAATTCAGGGTCGTATCTGACATTCTTCTTTGACCGGGGTGGTTTTCCCCGCGAAGAAGAGGCTTCCTGAGGCTCCTCGCCCGACTCCTTGCCCGCCGTGTTTGGGGCGTCTTCTCTTGGAATCCAGGCATTGCTGGACTGGTCCTGAGTCCCCTGGTCTTGAGTCCCCCATGTACAGGCATGATCCTACATTTATTAAATAGATCAGATGCAATAATGAATTGTAAACAAATGCATGTTATACTAAATGTACTTACCATAGGCTGATGATAGGCAGTGTTCGGGTACACTGTCGGGTTCTCCCACGGGTTGTCCTGCTCCTCATCTCCCTGATAATAATCCCTCGGGCTATGATGAGGGCTCACATGCGGCGGTAGTACCGGCAGACTAAATTTCCGCCCGTAATAGTTATTCTGATCTATTGTATCAGAATAACAATGCAGCGGACTTCCTTCATAGTCTGGGTCCCTCGGAGGCTCAGAGCCTGCTCTACCCCCAATAAACGACGGCACTGCCATTAGGCTATGCACTCCTATCATGCCAGTATCGCCAGCAGACCCACTACTGCTACCGACTCCAGTTTGAAACCCTAAATCAGCCCTCGTACTGCTACCTGCTCCAATCTGGTATGCGCCGGTCTCATCATCCCGGTAGCACACATCCCTCCGTTGCCTCCTTTCCGACCTTTTGACCTCTTCGCCAGTCACATACGACTGTTGGCGTACAAGGTTGCGACGTATCCTGCGTTCAGTTCTTTCCCCAGGTTCCATCCGCGGTTACATATCAACACATTTTAATCAACAAAAATCAACAAACAGAAAATCAACATTCAAGATATCAAAAAAAATGCAAATTCACACGTTACGTGTGACTTGTTCTCACACGTAACGCGTGGTGCACATTCACACGTTACGTGTGACTTGCTCTCACACGTAACGCGTGGTGCACATTCACACGTTACGTGTGAATGTGCACATTCCAATTTCACCGGCAAGCCGCCGGCGACTTTCCGGCGATATTCCGGCAACTTTCCGGTCGTCTTCTCCGGCGAGACAGTCCGGTTTTTTTTTTTATCAAATATACCCAAAATTCAACAACAAATCCACAATTTTTACCAATCTAACAATATCATCACTTCCACTTTCATTTTTCCACACAAAATGTCAACAAACCTAGATCTACCTAACCAAATTCATAAACATCTCAAAAACTTCTATAAAACCTAGATCTACCATCCAAATCATCTCTACATCGTAGATCTACCATCCAAACCTAGATCTACCTAACCAAATACTTTGTGTGGATCTACATTTCCTAACCAAACACTTTAAATTTATTAAAAACAAAATCAAATAATTATTTCTAGGAACTCACCTTACGCGGGAGGGGCAAGGAGGCGTTACGCGGGAGGGGCAAGAAGACGTTACGCGGGAGGGGCAAGGAGTGGTAGACGGCTGGAGTGGTAGACGCGGCTGAGTGACCAGATGAATGAAGAGGATGAGCCGAATCTGGCTTTTATAGCCAGATTCCCACACGTTACGTGTGATACAATGTCACACGTAACATGTGAACCGATCCCACACGTAACGTGTGGAGCCAATTCACACGTTACGTGTGGGTCTTGAATGGGTCAGTATCGACGCGTAACGTGGGAAGTCTATTCTCACGTTACGCGCGGCCCTATGCGCCAAAAGGCAAAAATGCCTATGCGCCGAATAGTTGAGCCCTTAATATATATAGATGGGTCATAAAATTTATTCGAGTCATTTTACTCTAAACATAAATTTATATGTGTAATAATATAATATAGTGGGCTTGATTATAAAAACACATGTACTATGAGTTAGAAATTGTATATATATATATTGTATGATTTTGGCCCATAAATATATATAGGTGAAATTATATATGCAAACGCATGAAAATAATATTACTAATTACATAAATGAATATAAGATGTATTTTATATATAAGTTTAGTAAGAAATCTATCATATATTATAAGCTTATTGTATGTGTAATTTGTAGAAATTAAATTTTATAAAAAAGTTGTATATAGTTTTTATATATTTGAAGTTAGTTGTGATTAGATATTGTGATTTAAAATTTTAAATATTTGAAGTTAGTTGTGATTAGATATTGTGATTTAAAATTTTAAATATTTAAAATTAGTTGTGATTAGATATTGTGATTTAAATTGAATAGAATTGTTAATAAAAAAAAGTGGATTAATCACAAATTGACACATAGGATTTGTGAGATCATAATCAATATGGTGGCTCTAAATTCCTTTGCTTTAATATATATATATATATATATATATATATATATATATATATATATATAGATTGTTAAATTAACGAATTGATCTTTTTATACTTGCACAACAACCTAAGAATCTTATTTTGAAAATATTATATTTATTTTATGGTTTTAATTTTTTTGAATACATTTAAACATTCTTCTAACAAAATAATTAAAAAAGAATCTCAAGGATAGATAAGTACTTCACAATTTATCATGTGTTTTTTTCTAAACACTTATGTATGTTATTAATTGCTAGATAAATTACCTCGTTTGTACTTTTGGTGGAATTCAGTCGCTAAAACATTTTGCAATCACAATTTTCAAAATTTGATTTTTTTAGTATGTGTCATGGGCACATGCTAATAAGTTAAAATAGAAAATTATGTTTAAAATATTTTTTAAAAGAGAATGGATAAATCTTTAGCAAAAAAAATTAAACTAATGACTAAAAATTGCTAAAAATGGAAATCTTAGAGTGAGTCCATGGACACATACTAGAAAAAACCTTCAAAATTTATCATAATTTGATGATCAAGGAAACTTATGTATGGTATTATTTGCTAGATAAATTATCAGTTTCATGATTTAACATTTTAGTATATTTATTATTTTTCTTCTACTTTTTTTAAATGACTGATCGGCACTATTTTATAGTGCATATCTAGGAGTTATTACCAGTTTTGAGGTGCTATTTGGATAGGTTTAGAGCACAATTGTGGAGTTGAGAGTTAGAGACGAGAAGTGAAGAAATCATGGAATTTACAGAGGTTTGAAGTGCATTGAAGAGTAGAAGAACAGTGGGCTGAATTAAAAAGGTTCGTTCTTTCTACTCAGATGTCCAAATGGAGTGATTCCAATTCGAGGAGTTAGATCTTGAAGCCTACTACAAGTCCTCAAAAGATGAGCGCAATCCGAGTTGAGAATCAAACGTTATGGCGTTTTTACTGAAGTGTCACAGAAGCTGAAGTACTGGAGTCCCACCGCACCCAACGGTGGGCATTGCCGCACCCGCGGCGAGCACAACAGAAGCTTCACCGCACCCAGCGGTGGGCATTGCCGCACCCGCGGTGGAGACGCGTTGAACACTTTTCTCGGCTTATTTCCGAGATCTTTTATATGTTTTTATTTATTTCTGAAACTTTATTTCCAAGTTTGTTATTTCCTTTTATTTATTTCTGGATTATTTGCCCTAGTATTTTAAGGTTATTTCTAAGACTTTATTTAGGTTACCTTTTGTTTTGCCACCAAGAACCCTAGTTGCCACCTTTCATCGTTTTTTCTCTCACAAACCCTATGGAGAACTAAACCTCCATTGTTGCACTTGACAGTTTGAAGCCAGCAATTGATTGGTTGTGAGTTTTCTACTCTTGTTCGTTTTCCTATCTAGTTGGATTAATTCTCTTGTGCTTGAATGTTTATGGGTTTATGTTGATTTATCTAGAGTAGCTACTTAGGTCTATTGATATCTTCCTAAGTGCTAGGACTTGTGATTCCGGGTTCGGATTGCATATCTAGTAGCAAGCACGATTGTTGCGTATAGGGGATCCGAGCGCTTCATCGTGAGAGAGAGTTAATTGCATGCGTATAGTAACAGGTTGTTTCTATTGCATGTATCTTGTTGAATCCTTGTTTGATTGCTATTGCTTTATTGAGTCTTGAAGGTTTTCGGATTTGATTTGGTAATAAGTACTATTAGGACTGGTAGAACTAATAGTTATCTATGATCGGGATAAGAACAACTATAGGAATATTAAGAACTTGAGATTGATAGAATTCCGTGATCGACCTTTCTATTGTTGTGTGGATCTCTGTTGAGTGTGGCGCTTTTCCCCATAATATTTACAACCTTTACTTGCGAATTCGTTTTCTTGCTTTGTTTACTTTGGTTACGAAAAACACTACAAACCCCCCTAGTTCCTAGTTGGTGACGTGAATTACAAGAATAGATAACCTGACTCTCTGTGGGATCGACCCTGACTTGCTTACTATACTTTGTAGTAGGTACTTTAGGATTTCTTTGATAGGCATACGACTTTTAGCTCTGTCAAAGTTCCCGTACAAGTGGAAGGAATACCTAAATCATCACAACGGATGATTTTTACAAGCGTCTTACATGCTAGATGAAGACTAGAGTTACAATGTAAAATCTGAAGTCGAGATTGAAACAATTGCTCTTGTGAAAGATTTTGAGCAATGTAATCCATAATAGTACTACAAATCATAATATGATAGACATTTGTTATAGCCAAGGAATCTGCGACTTTGTTGTTCTCCTTGTAGCAGTGATGAACCCGAAACTCATTGAAACAATGAAAAAGTATTTTAATTTCATGGATAATGGAAAACAGTTCCCAAGGGATTTTCCAAATTCCTCTTATTGCATTAATGACTGCTAAGTTATCCCCTTCGAAAACTAAATGCCTAATGTTGAGGAAAATAGCCCTACGAATATCTTTTAGAGCGGCAATAGCCCCCACTTTAAGTGGAGAGGAGCAGATAATCTGCTTCATGTCCAAAAGACTATCTCTCTGAAGGATAGTTATCTATGATCGGGATAAGAACAACTATAGGAATATTAAGAACTTGAGATTGATAGAATTCCGTGATCGACCTTTCTATTGTTGTGTGGATCTCTGTTGAGTGTGGCGCTTTTCCCCATAATATTTACAACCTTTACTTGCGAATTCGTTTTCTTGCTTTGTTTACTTTGGTTACGAAAAACACTACAAAACCCCCCTAGTTCCTAGTTGGTGACGTGAATTACAAGAATAGATAACCTGACTCTCTGTGGGATCGACCCTGACTTGCTTGCTATACTTTGTAGTAGGTACTTTAGGATTTCTTTGATAGGCATACGACTTTTAGCTCTGTCAAATTTGGCGCCGTTGCCGGGGAGTCAAATTTTCTGTTTTTGTGGTTTGTTTGTTACCAAACTTGGTGTGGACCTATCTTATGGTCCACACTCGTGCTACTAATTCACCTCTTCTTGATTTTGATCCAGAGATTGAGAGAACTTTATCCCAGGATCGCAGAGTGAACCGTACTTTGGTTTTTGACAACCCTGCATTTGAGATGGGTGACACGGATAGAACGTTGAGACAGTTGACTGCGCCCGACCTCCAACAGCAACCTTTGGCTGTGACTATTCCTGCTATAGGAGCGGGCGTAAACTTTGAGTTGAAGCCGGGGCTGATTCATTTGCTCCCCACTTTCCATGGACTGGCTGGCGATGACCCAATCAAACACATGGGTAAATTCCACACAGTTTGCATGAGCATGAAACCGGCGAATGTTACTGAGGAGCAAATCAAGATGAGAGCTTTTGGGTTTACTCTGAAGGACACTGCTGATGACTGGTATTACCATCTGCCTACAGGAAGCATTGATTCGTGGAACAAGCTGCATAAGGCGTTTCTCGAAAAGTATTTCCCTGCAAAGAAGGCAAACAGATTGAAAAAGGCCATTAGCAACATTGAGCAGGAGGCTGACGAGAGCCTATATGAGTACTATGAGCGGTTCAAGAGACTTTGCTCAAGCTGTCCGTTCCACAGGTATTCCAATCAGGATCTGGTGCTTCATCTTTACAATGGCCTGTTGGACAATGAAAGGAGGATTGTCGATGCTGCATGTGGTGGAAATATTCTCAACACAACACCGGAAACAGCTATGGAGAAGATTCAGGAGATGGCAGAGGGCAGAAGAAACTTTGGTAGAGCTTCTACCAAGAGAGGAGTCAATGTTGCTGACTCTGGTCGCTCTGCGTATGCCAGTGATATTGCTGAGTTGAAGGACATGGTGAGAAGACTTACGCTGCAAGGAACTCCTCAACAACTGAAAGCGTGTGGGGTCTGTGTCGATCAATTCTACCCCACTGACGCATGTCCTCAACTACAAGATGATTCGCCTGCTGAGGTAAACGTTGTAGGAGGTTATGGGAATCCAAGACCTCGGCATGATCCCTACTTCAACACTTATAATCCGAGATGGAGAGACCACCCAAATTTCAGATGGAGGGATCAACCGGATCAACAACAACAACAGCCAAGACCTCAATTTCTACAAAGGTCGCAAGATCCACAACCTGATGCGTCTCCTTCAACTGCAGATATGCTCCAAGCCTTGACGAAACATTTCACTACTCATGTTCAAGCTACGACGTCAAGCATAAAGAATTTGGAGACGCAGGTGAGCCAAATGGTTGAAGCCATCACGCGGATCGATGCAAAGATGTTGGGAAATCTACCATCTCAAACGGTAGTTAACCCACGGGCAAACGTTAGCGCGGTAACTCTTAGAAGTGGAAAGCAATTGCATGTCGCTCCTAATGCTGAAGAGGACGGCTCAGGAAAAGAGGGTGTTCTGGAGAATGACCGCACCCAGCGGCAAGGTGACCGCACCCGCGGCGAGCATGATTTGGAAAAACAGAACGTTCTATCAAGTTCACCGCACCTAGCGGTGGCAACCACCGCACCCGCGACAAGCGATACTGTTTCTCGAGAAAAATCTGGGGATCCACCGCACCCGGCGGTGACCTCTGGCCGCACCCACGGCGAGACTTCTGGAGCTGTTGCTGAGCCTTATGTGGACACCTACGTTCGTCCATACTTTCCTCCTCTCGGTTCCGAGAAGCCACCCGCCCCTTTTCCAGAGGCGCTCAAGGAGAGAAGGGTAGTCGACGACAAGGACCTCTTTGAGATGTTCAGCAAGTGTGAGGTCAACATCCCGTTGCTCAATCTTGTTAAAAGCATTCCCAAGTATGCTAAGTTCTTGAAGGAGCTGTGCACGATAAAGAGGAACCACAAGCAAAAGAAAAAGAAGCAGGTCCAGGTGAGCGAGCAAGTATCTGTTGTATTTCAAAAGCGTTTGCCCAAGAAGTGTAGTGATCCAGGTATGTTCTCTATCCCTTGCATCATTGGTGAGACACAGATTGATAAGGCTATGCTAGATCTTGGTACTGCTATTAATGTCTTACCATTGTCGTTCTATGAGTCCCTTGATCTGCCAACACTACAGGACACTAGACTAGTTATTCAATTAGCTGATGGAACCAATGTCTACCCGAAAGGGGTTGTTGAGGATGTCCTTGTTATGGTAGATACGCTGATTTTCCCTACTGATTTTTATGTTCTTGATATGGATGATGGTACAGGTGCACATATGCTGTTAGGTAGACCTTTCATGAAAACTGCAAATACCACAATTGATGTTAGAAGTGGGAAATTAACTATGGAATTTGATGGGGATGGAGTTGAATATAACATATATGATATGAAACCCGTCATTAACACCTCTGTGAACTTTGTTGATGTAATGAGTCCTAACCCTTTGGATGAATTGCAACCTATACTAGAGGATCCCATAGTTGACTTGCCTGTCGATATTACTGTATCTTCTAATCTGCAGGAAGGCACGACTTTATTGGATGAGAAGGGTGAGTCTCCTATTTCTCTTTTGGGCAGTGGCCCCACCTTACTGACTCCACAGGGCAAGAAGATGTTCCCTTTTATTGTGCAGGCCCCTGAAGTTAAGGCTAAACACCCCCCTAATCGATCTAAGTATGGGGGAGCGACGACTAAGAAGGTCAAGATGGAAGAACCGCTGAAGAAGAAGAATGGTCTAAGGTTCAAACATTTTCATGATTGGTTCAGGATGGAGGTGCTAAATGAGAGGGTACCTAAGGAACCCGATGTTGTGGATTAAGGTTGTTCGAGTAGTATGTCGAGCCAACGACATTAACTAAAGGCGCTGCTTGGGAGGCAACCCAAGTTAGGTAAGTTAATTTTTCGTATTGTTTTAGTTCCATTTAATTGTCTTTTAGTTTTCCTGCAGGAGCAAGATGAGGTTTTTGGAGAGCTCACCGCACCCAGCGGTGAGCATCCCACCGCACCCGCGGTGGGCATCCTTTACTTACTCTTGTTCAAAAAAAAAAAAAAGTTCTATCGTAAGCCAGCTGTCCGGAGTTTCCCATGAAGAGACGGTGCACATCATGTTGTCAAGGAGGAGACACTTGCCCTACACTTGATTTGACAACGATGATGGCCCTACAATTGGCAGCTGAGGAGGAGGAACACTAGAGCCCACACCAAGATTACATTTGGGCTCCACCATGTGTTCCTAGAAGGCTGTGCAATCCTACTATCATTGTTTTACCACTATTCACCAAAGTGGTTTTCTTTTGGTTGCACGGTAGGAGAAGATTATAGAGTTGATGAAGACACCCGCCCAAAACCAGAGACCTGGGCATTTATGGAGTACACCGCCAGCGACACCTACAGTGTCCAAGCAGCTTGGCGACGTTTGTGAGTTATTTTTTGCTTTTCCCTGTGCTTTATTCTTTTGTCTTTCATTACATTGAGGACAACGCAATGTTTAAGCATGGGGAGAGTTCTATACTTGCTACGTCGCTGAGGAGAAAAATAAAAAAAAAATTGAAAAAGCCAAAAATTAAAAAAAAGGCTAAAATAGAAATCCTGGGATAAGTCGAAAACCCGAAAGGGCGGCCTAGGCAATAAGTAGGTGGCTTGGACCAGCATTAGGCTGGGGTAATATGAGGTCAAGAGTGACGTGAGCTTATGTGAGTACATCTATTGTAAAATGATATGAGTGGCTTGGTGAAAACCCGAAAGGACGCCTTGGTAAAATGAGCGAAAAAGAAGAAGAGTGATTTTTAGGATTTCTCATTATTCCTGGCGTGGCGACATAAGAAGAGGTGATGTAAGGAGGATTCGGGTAGGTCACTCTAGGAGGCATAAGAAGATAGATGGGAGACTAGGATTAGAATTTATTCACTCTATGGTGTTTGGGATAAGCTTGGAGGAAGTACTCTGCTTTCCTTTTAGCTTTGGTGTGTGGTGGTGTTGTGTTGTTGTATGTTGTGCTGTGCTTATTGTGTTGGTGCCTGGAGTTTATTGTTAGGTGTGATTCTTAGAGGGGTTGATTTTTCTATGCTTCCTGAAACCTTGGGGATTGATTGAAGGAGTAGGTTTACTTTAGCTTACTCGAGAACGAGCAAGGTTTAAGCATGGGGGATTTGATCGACACTATTTTATAGTGCATATCTAGGAGTTATTACCAGTTTTGAGGTGCCATTTGGATAGGTTTAGAGCACAATTGTGGAGTTGAGAGTTAGAGACGAGAAGTGAAGAAATCATGGGATTTACAGAGGTTTGAAGTGCATTGAAGAGTAGAAGAACAGTAGGCTGAATTCAAATGGTTCTTTCTCTCTACTCAGATGTCCAAATGGAGTGATTCCAATTCGAGGAGTTAGATCTTGAAGTATACTACAAGTCCTCAAAAGATGAGCGCAATCTGAGTTGGGAATCAAAAGTTATGGCGTTTTTACTGAAGTGTCGCAGAAGCTGAAAGTACTGGAGTCCCACCGCACCCAGCGGTGGGCATTGCCGCACCCGCGGCGAGCACAACAGAAGCTTCACCGCACCCAGCGGTGGGCATTGCCGCACCCGCGATGGAGACGCGCTGAACACTTTTCTGGGCTTATTTCCGAGATCTTTTATCTATTTTTATTTATTTATGAAACTTTATTTCCAAGTTTGTTATTTCCTTTTATTTATTTCTGGATTATTTGCCCTAGTATTTAAGGTTATTTCTAAGAATTTATTTAGGTTACCTTTTGTTTTGCCACCAAGAACCCTAGTTGCCACCTTTCATCGTTTTTTTCTCTCACAAACCCTATGGAGAACTAAACCTCCATTATTGCACTTGACAGTTTGAAGCCAGCAATTGATTGGTTGTGAGTTTTCTACTCTTGTTCGTTTTCCTATCTAGTTGGATTAATTCTCTTGTGCTTGAATGTTTATGGGTTTATGTTGATTTATCTAGAGTAGCTACCTAGGTCTATTGATATCTTCCTAAGTGCTAGGACTTGTGATTCCGGGTTCGGGTTGCATATCTAGTAGCAAGCACGATTGTTGCGTATAGGGGATCCGAGCGCTTCATCGTGAGAGAGAGTTAATTGCATGCGTATAGTAACGGGTTGTTTCTATTGCATGTATCTTGTTGAATCCTTGTTTGATTGCTATTTCTTTATTGAGTCTTGAAGGTTTTCAGATTTGATTTGGTAATAAGTACTATTAGGGCTGGTAGAACTAATAGTTATCTATGATCGGGATAAGAACAACTATAGGAATATTAAGAACTTGAGATTGATAGAATTCCGTGATCGACCTTTCTATTGTTGTGTGGATCTCTGTTGAGTGTGGCGCTTTTCCCCATAATATTTACAACCTCTACTTGCGAATTCGTTTTCTTGCTTTGTTTACTTTGGTTACGAAAAACACTACAAACTCCCCCTAGTTCCTAGTTGGTGACGTGAATTACAAGAATAGATAACCTGACTCTCTGTGGGATCGACCCTGACTTGCTTGCTATACTTTGTAGTAGGTACTTTAGGATTTCTTTGATAGGCATACGACTTTTAGCTCTGTCAAAGTTCCCGTACAAGTGGAAGGAATACCTAAATCATCACAACAGATGATTTTTACAAGCGTCTTACATTGTAGATGAAGACTAGAGTTACAATGTAAAATCTGAAGTCGAGATTGAAACAATTGCTCTTGTGAAAGATTTTGAGCAATGTAATCCATAATAGTACTACAAATCATAATATGATAGACATTTGTTGTAGCCAAGGAATCTGCGACTTTGTTGTTCTCCTTGTAGCAGTGATGAACCTGAAACTCATTGAAACAACGAAAAAGTATATTAATTTCATGGATAATGGAAAACAGTTCCCAAGGGATTTTCCAAATTCCTCTTATTGTATTAATGACTGCTAAGTTATCCCCTTCGAAAACTAAATGCCTAATGTTGAGGAAAATAGCCATACGAATATCTTTTAGAGCGGCAATAGCCCCCGCTTTAAGTGGAGAGGAGCAGATAATCTGCTTCCTGTCCAAAAAGACTATCTCTCTGAAATGGTTACGAAAGGTTATGCTAATATGACTAGATGCATTTTGTTTTACAAAGGCATCAAAATTATTTTTTGTCCAATGAGGTGTCGGTTTAGTCCAGCGTCTTGATTTTCTGGAGGTTGGATCCTTCTTGTTAACAATTGGTTGATGTGGATTAGAAACAGAAGCAAGCCATTCTTTGTAGAGGATATATGTACTAGTAGCGATATTAGTAGGTTATTGATGTGAATTCCTGAAAATGATAGAGTTTATGTGTTTCCAAACATTCCACCAGAGAAACGAATGGGGACTATGTTCCTGTTGTTTGAATGAAAGTTGTACATGTTTGACTAGAAATCATCCCTAGAGTAGGTGGTGTAACTATGGCCAGTGAGCAGTTAAAGTTGTTGTAAAGAGTTAAGCGTAAAGGGGCATTCAAATAAAAGGTGATTTGAATTCTCCAATGTCATGTTGCATAAGACACATTGTGAAAGAACCCTAGAAAAATACATATTTAATCGTTCCATAGTAGGCAGGGAATCAAAAAGTGCACGGTTTTTAACTCATAGCTAGTGCAGAATCCGTGCCATGCACGGAATATTTTTATTAAAATTGTGTTCAGATATAACTCTAGTATCATTTTATAGTGTATACTTATTAATGTATATAGTAATATCATTTTATAGTGTATATTTATTTATGTATATAGAAAAATATTGAATAATATTAGTTACAAACTCATGATATTAATACAAAAGAAGAAAACTTAAACAATATTGTTTACACATATTATATTAAAAATCTAGCAATTAAAAGAAAAATGATATGTTAAAGTGATATATTTAGAATATACAACGTCAATATATAATATTAATATATAAAAATAAATATACAAAATAAAAGTAAAATATTTAATAAAAAATATGGGTAAGCCTTTTTTGTAAAAATGATTTGCTTAATAAAAAATATGTTTCATAAAATAACAACTTATTATCACAAAATATTTTTTATTAATGTAAATAAACTAAAATTTTATCAAACCTATCAATTAATTCCAATGTTTATATAAGTTTTGAGTTATCTTTGCTGAACAATGATCCATGTAAAGGCTGAAGTTGGCTAATTTATTATTGCTTAATAGATTATTGTTCAAGAAAATATAAGGGCTTTAAAAACACAAACAAAGAGGCTAAACTACTCGAAAATTGACAGTATGAGAAATAATAATTATGATTGATGATCATCTGAAAAATAAATATTGAATGATTATAAATTACATAACGGTTTTATAAAGGCCCTTGCTATTTCACGCACGGGTAAAATTTATATTTCACGCACTGTTCCGTACGTGACGTACCAAATGAAGCCGCCCGTGACGAAGGAAAGCACTCTGTCCGTGACGGACCACAGTAAACCGCCCATGACGCACCAACCCCATCCGTGCGTCACGGATGGACATTCTGATCCGCGATACGATTTTGGAATCGCCATAACTTTTGATTCCCTCGTCCAAACGCGCTGAAATTTGGAGGAGGTATAGTTGACATCTTGATCTTTAATCTGACGTTGGAATCACTCCATTCGGAGTTACGTAGAAAAAGTTATACTTCTCCAAAGACGGGACAAAGAAATAGAGATCTCTTAAGCGCCAAGGCGAGTAGAGATATCTCAAACCATTAGAAATAAGGGATATGATTGCTTCAAAACAAATGAGAAACATTTGACAATCGAGATGGGACAAGCTTTCTATTTCACGCACCGGCAAAATTGTTATTTCACGCACCGGTTCGTCCGTCACGGGTCAAATAAAGCCGCCCGTGACGAACGAAAGCACTCCGTCCGTGACGGACCACAGTAAACCGTCTGTGACGCACCAACCCCATCCGTGCGTCACGGATGAACATTCTGATCTGTGACACGATTTTGGAATCGCCATAACTTTTGATTCCCTAGTCCAAACGCGCTGAAATTTGGAGGAGTTATATTTGACATCTTGATCTTTAATCTGACGTTGGAATCACTCAATTCGGAGTTACGTAGAAAAAGTTATACTTCTCCAAAGACGGGACAAAGAAATAGAGATCTCTTAAGCGCCAAGGCGAGTAGAGATATCTCAAACCATTAGAAAGAAGGGATATGATTGCTTCAAAACAAATGGGAAACATTTGACAATCGAGATGGGACAAGCTTTCTATTATCTTTATGTATGACCAATCTTATTGAAATTATAAGCATTATCAAGACTCTAATTTGGTCAAACATAGTTTATTTTAATGTCGGTGTGTATATTACTTGCACTATACTTTTAGATTTATTAAGCCACTAATTAAACTGTCACATAGTATTTTTTGCAATATATATACATAAAATATATTTTATATTGTTTCATGAATATATTACTTATAGTTTTGTTACCTTTATGGAATAAATCATTCTCATGCATATTTATAAAAGAAACTTAATTTGTTTAACCGTCTGATTCTTACTTTAATAACATATGATTTACTTGAGCTACATAATCCTTCTCTAATTTTTTAGCATGCTAAAACAATATAATTATTATAATATTTTTTGTTAGTCAATAGCATCTTATATTATCAATTGATATACCGTTAAATATATAGTATATATTTATCCAAACATGTACATGACACATGGACATATAGTAGTTATGTACTATTAACAGACTCTAATAAATGTTTTTCTTTTCAAAAACCGGTTTATCTAGGTCTTTGTTTTGAATTACAATACAAAATCTATCAAGTCATATAATCTAAAAACTGAACATAATCAGAATATGTTTATAAACAATTACTTTATTAATGTTAACATCAATAAAAGAAACTTAATTTAACGCTTTGGCTCATCCGTGACGGACGTAACATGTTCATCCGTGACGGACGAAGCATTTTCATCCCTGACGGATGAACATGTTTCGTCCGTCACGGATGAACATGTTTCGTCCGTCACGGATGAACATGTTTCGTCCGTCACGGATGAACATGTTTCGTCCGTCACAGATGAACATGCTGATCCGCGACACGATTTTGGAATCGCCATAACGTACTTTTGATTCCCTAGTCCAAACACGCTGAAAATTGGAGGAGTTATAGTTGACATCTTGATCTTTAATCTAACGTTGTAATCACTCAATTCGGAGTTACGTAGAAAACGTTATACTTATCCAAAGACGGGACAAAGAAATAGAGATCTCTTAAGCGCCAAGGCGAGTACAATAGCATTTAAGTCGGATTACAATAGCATTGCAATCATGGATCACAATAGGATTACAATGTGCGAGTACAATAGCATTTAAGTCGCCTTGCGACCTCGTCTCTTTCTTGTAGAAGAAGGTTCGAACGCCACCAGATGAGAAACGAATGGAGAAGTGTCTCTACTCGCCTTGGCGCTTAAGAGATCTCTATTTCTCTGTCCTGTATTTGGAGAAGTATAACTTTTTCTATGTAACTCCGAATTAAGTGATTCCAACGTCAGATTAAAGATCAAGATGTCAACTATAACTCCTCCAAATTTCAGCGCGTTTGGACTAGGGAATCAAAAGTTATGGCGATTCCAAAATCGTATCGCAGATCAGAATGTTCATCCGTGACGCACGGATGGGGTTGGTGCGTCACAGACGGTTTACTGTGGTCCGTCACGGACGGAGTGCTTTCGTTCGTCACGGGCGGCTTCATTTGACCCGTGACGGACGAACCGGTGCGTGAAATAACAATTTTGCCGGTGTGTGAAATAGAAATCGTGTTTATAAAATATAAATTATTAACTTTAAATTCAAAGAAATATGTATTTTTTTCAAATAAGAACTTTGAAAAAGTTTAGAAAAATAGATGCAAAAGAAGAGAAACTTTTTTATTGCAAATTTCTTATGATCGAAAGGTTTGAAGATATATTGATCAAATTGCAAGAAAGATTTTTAAAATTTAATATATTTTGATTTTGGGTTGCTAACATCATAAGATCTTAAAGGACATATGAACTAATCTATTAGAGTATAAACTTTATTTCTGACATAGCTTTTAAAAGACATAGTTGAAGTGCATTATAAGCAAATAAAAAATAAATTTGTTGTGATCGTATTGTATATCTTTTTTATAATTTTATTTTCAACCAACTAAAATTTATTTTTATTTCATGATTAAAAGTTAGATTGTTGTTATAATAAAAAATATCTTTAAATTCGTAAATCAAATTAATAAACTGCTTATATTTTCTAAAAACCCAACTTAGTTTTAAAATGATTTTGCAGTTGTTTCACTTCCTTATCTTTCTGTTTTTAAAATTGACTTGTTCGTATATTACATTTGGTTTAAAATAATTTAAGTATATTTTTTTGAATGTTTTCGCATAGTATTTCACTTTATTTCTATGTTAGCTCTTATTTTCTCATTCATTTAGAAAATTGATATATAAGTTAACATTTTTTTTGGGCGAGATATAAGTTGACAATTTAGCAATTATATGAGATATATGAAATTTAATTGTGTACCATAACAACCTGATAGATTTGTTAGCAAAAGACTCCATAAAAGTAACATTAATAGGACGTTCTTAGAAAGATCTTATAGGATTTCATAAGGTTAAATAATTTAAAATTAACTTTTCTAAATTGATTGAAACCAAACCACAAATTTTTATGTAGTATTTTTTTAGTTCTAACAAAACACTGTACGTAACATTTGTTCTAAAAAGTTGAAAGTATTAGTTATGGGCCTCATGACAAACTTAGTTAAATTGTGCAAGTTTGCTAAGAGTATCGAGATAAATCATATTAATAACTTATGATTTAGATGAAAACATAGTGAATATAATTGTTAAACTTGATTGAGTTTCATCGTTCTTGTATTAAAAAAATCCTTTTATATTTTTATTGGTCATGAATAATAAAATAGACCCTTATACCAAGTTTAAAATATTCATATAACAATATCTATGGTAGAAAATGAACGTGAAAATTAATATAAATAAATTACAGGTTTGAATTAGTTAAAAGGTATTGTTAATTTAATTAATTTTCTTAAATAAATAAATTTAATTTGATGATAATTTAATTAAGATTTGATAGAATTTTAGAGTTTAAATTAGATTAATTTTATAAACAAAATAAACTTATAAAAGAGGATTAACCATAAATAACACCTTATGAATGCGGGCCTAGAAGCGTTCTGGTTGCTCGAAAAGTGATAGATTTAATATATATATATATATATATATATTGAGAGAGAGAGAGAGAGAGAGAGAGAGAGAGAGAGAGAGAGAGAGAGAGAGAGAGAGAGAGAGAGAAGGGGGGGGGGGGGGGGGGGGGGCGCTCATGTCAAACGAGTCTTGTGGTAAAATGAGTGGACAATCTTGGAGCGTCAGTGGATTTGAATAGAGATATTAGGTTGTAGTGGGGCGTGTACCATGAGAGTGAGTATCACAATGGTAGTTGGCAAATTTTTCTAATAAAAAAAAAGGGAAGATTTGTACCAAGATTGGAGAGAGAAGACGTCTATGATGATATTCAAAAAAGGGAAGAATTGTGGTTTTGTTATGATTCACGTGAGAGAAGACGAGATGATATTTGGGAACTGATATGCATGGTACTATAACTGATATTCAGGAATCGTTAAGGCATATTCAAGCCATTGTATTGATACTCGCGAAATGATATATAAGAAACCATTGATGATATTCAAGAATCGTTAAGGCATATTCAAGCCACTGAAATGATATTAAGGAATTGATATATATGGTACTATAAATGATATTCATCATATTGTCTTGAATATTCACTCTTTTATATGATATTCATGTGCAACGTGTTGCATTGATATTCATTATCTTATAGGGTCAATTACCGGAAACCACCCGTCCAATAGGACACATTGCATGAAACCACCCGGATAATCACTATTTACCGAAAACCACCCGTTAAACCATGTCTGTTACACTATTACCACCTAACTCGTCATTCCGTTAAGTAATTACATATTTAAGCCGGACTTTTTATTTTCATTAAATTTTTCCACAACTTCAAAACTTGGGTAAAAATTGTAATTAAGCTAAAATAATATTACAAAAGGGGCATTTCTGCCACAAGCCCATAACGTTGAAATCAGGTTTGAAAAGAACCACCACCTCGAACAACAGTCTCGCCGGAAAATGGAAGGATCAGGGCGGCTCCGACAACCTTCCGGTGGCAAAAAGATACGGCATTTGAAGAGGACTCGTGCACGCTTCTAATGGCACCGCTATCGACTCATAATCAACTCGGATGAGCTCGAATTTGGCTCTCAAACACTTCAGTACGAGGTTTTAGGGTTCTAATCTTTGAACGAAAAATTGGATGAATTATGGTTGAATTCGGGAGAGTGTTTATAGGGGTTTATAATCCTTCAATTCCCTTGACAAGATACCGGTATTATCTCCTCCGAATTCAATGTGTGCTATTCCAATTTTCAATTAAACCGATTTAGCCCTAAATGACGTTCGGATGATTACGGATCAAATTGAAGAATATTCCGGTCTTTTAATTCGATCAAATCCCACCATTAGATGCGTAATCTTCTATTCTTAAATGGACATGGGTTAAAGAAATTTTTTGGGCTCGAATCCATGCCCAGATCCGCCATTAAAGCTAAAAAACGGAGCTTTCTGCTTGTCCGCGCAGAGGAAGAAGAAAGACTTCTTCGGAAATTACGAGCGTGGCCCTCTAGTTTCTAATTTGTGGCAAATCTGCCCTCCCCAAAATTAATAAATTACAATTTTAGCTCATATAATTTATAAGAATTATAATATTTAAGCTAAAATAATTAAGCTAAAATAATATTAAAAAATGGCCCAACGTTATGGGCTTGTGGCAGAAATGCCCTTTTTTACTTTGCAAAAATTACAAAAGTTTACCAAATTAATATTAATTTTGTAATATTATTTTAGCTTAATTACATTTTTTACCCAAGTTTTGAAGTTGTGGAGAAATTGAATGAAAATAAAAAGTTCGGCTTAAATCTGTAATTACTTAACGGAATGACGAGTTGGGTGATAACAGTGTAACGGACATGGTTTAACGGGTGGTTTCCGGTAAATAGTGATTATCCGGGTGGTTTCAGGCAATGTGCCCTATTGGACGGGTGGTTTCCGGTAATTGACCATATCTTATATATTGAATACGTTGTTGAATGGATATGCAATTCGTTCGTATTGATATTGATTGTTCAATAAGTGATATTCATCATGCTTTTAAATTCTCATATAGGATCGCATTTAGACATGTTCGTGAATATCTCACCATACAGTTTGCATAACATAAAAAGAAGTGTGCATATCATACACAAACAAGTGAATATCACATACATCGTATAGAAAATGGTTCTACCGCTCAGATCCTATTAAAATCAAATACTTTATGTGCACAAGGGAATGATTCAATAACGTAGATAACAATACATGCAAACATAAGACCACATCTAATAGTACGAGCAAACGTAAGACCACATCTACCGGCTAGTCTTATCCCTTTCACAACCAGTCATGAGCTTCCGACATCTATTCACCGGTCTAGTGGTTGTAACATGTGGAGACCCATCTCCAACTTGAGTGTTCCCAAAAGCTTGTGGAGATCCAACATTCCTTATTGGCTCAGTTACATTATCCACTTCATTGTGGTGAACAACTTGTGGGGATTCATCACCCGACCTTCTTGTAGGCAACCTTGAATATAAGAAACTAAGAACATGAAACCTAAACATGAATATCATATAAAAGAGTCAATGAGTATCAATGCATAGGTCATTAAAAACTCAATATTTATTTTGCATATCAACACAGAAAGCGTGAATATCATACCCATATAGTTGTATATCACATATATGACTATCTTTTGCATATCAACACATGAAGCATGAATATCAAACTCATACAAATGAATATCACATACACAAATCCATACTCATATCAAAACATACAAATGAATAACATACCCATATCAAAACAGGAATTGTGACTCTCAAATCCGTAAACGAAAATCAATCAAATCGATAAAAACTCAATATTTATTTTGCATATCAATACAAGAAGCGTGAATATCATACCATACATCTGCATATCACATATATGACTATCTGTATGGAAAATATCAGTGCAAAAACATACCAATATCAATGCACACGAAAACAAACAAAAACGTTATGTCAAAGCAAGCAAATATCAGTGCACAATAAAAAAAACGAACTTTACATACCTTTATTTTGATTTAACAACGGTGAAATATAGATCTTGAAGCTTGAGGATGCAAATCAATGATAAATTTTTGAATCAGTTAGCGAATTACAAGATCCTAAACCCTAAAATCAAGAAACCATCAACCATAATAAAAAAATAAGAAATTTAAACCACAATCGAATTTAAACCAAAAAATCAACATCAAAAACTCAAAATTCAATGGTGAAAATCCGAGTTTGAAGATGAATACATGTTATGGGAAGATGACGAACCAACACAAATGTTGAAGATTGTCAACAAAGACGATTCAAGGGAGACAACTTCGGGAATAATACAACTTCAAGCTTCACAATGAACTTCAATGGAGGTTGAGGGCGATTTTTGGGAGGAGAGAAGGCAACGCTTTTTATTGGGAAAGAAGGCAACGTTTTTTTGGGAGAGAAAATCACATATGTGATTTTGGGGAAAGTAAATCCTAGTAAATCGGGATTGTGATTTAATCAGATGGGTGTGTTTTATTTTAATTCTTTTGCACCCCTTATGATTCAATCTGGTCCATTCGTTAATTTCTCATCCAACATCTTAGATTAGTACACTCGTTTTACCCTAACACATTGTTTCACCAGAGCCTAAATCTATATATATATATATGTATATATAGATTTAGGATCAAGTAAAACAGGCTCTTAGAGTAAAACGGGAGTACAAATAGGAGCCTTTAGATTAAAATCAAATCAATGGTCCATATTGAATGTAAGAGGGTGCACATTAAGGAAAATAGAATGCACACACCTAATCCACTCAAATTAACATAATTATAGGGATTTGATTTACCAAATCTGGACTTTCCAAAATCACATCCAGATTCAAAGATCCGCTCTCTAGATCTCTCAAACCTCTATCATCTTCCTCTCACGTCCCACTACACGGCCTCTCTCCAGATCTCCTCCAAAGGGAACTGTCTCTCGCAGCGGTGGATTCCTTTCCGAAAATCTCAGCGACCTCTCAGTTAAAACACCATATATTTTGATTCACAACTCAGAAAATTGTCAAATTTTGAGGGACGAAATTAGACTTCCAGATCTAACTCTGGGAGTTGGAATCATCCAATTCCGAGTCCAGACGAAAGAGAATGATCCAGTTGAAGTCACGGTGGGTTCCTACCCGAAAATCTCAGCGACCTCTCAGTTAAAACGCCATATCTTTTGATTCACAACTCAGAAAATTCTAAAATTTTGAGGTACGAAATTAGACTTCCAGATCTAACTCTGGGAGTTGGAATCATCCAATTCCGATTCCAGACGAAAGAGAACAAGCCAGTTGAAGTCACGCTGAATTTCTGGAAATTTGCTGTCAATTCTTACAGAAGTTGAAGAGCAATTCCTTGCACCAGCGTCAAGATCATCCACGCCAGGTACTTGAACCTCTTCAGAACTTTTTCATTCTAAGTCAACAAATCGCCGTTTCCTTTTAACGTACAAAATTAGAGTTTTGATGAGAATTTGGCATATTTGGCATCGATTTTAGGGCTTTTGGATTTTTTTCTAGATTTGAACCTTGAATTTGTCCAAATTTTCATTGTTGATTTTGGTTACAGTTCAATATTGCTGAAACTGGATTTGGTGCAATTTGCTATTTTTATGAATATTGACTACTTACTTGTATGACTATGCGTACAAAATACGTGAATATCATCACATATGAAATGAATATCGCTATTATAGTATTCAAATTGCTTGTTGATGGTGTTGTTTGTACTATTTGAAATTGATATTCAAATTGTATGATGTGATATTCACTATAATGTTGTTCATATTCATGAGGTTTCATGCGTTGAATAGTCGATATTCAAATTTTATGATATGATATTCAATATAATGTTGTTGATATTCATTATAATAATGTTGATATTCAGGTTGATCGTGTGACTGTGCGACCCAAAATCGACGCGACAATGTCATTGTTAAACCTTACCGCCATGAATCGAAGCTTCAAAGATATTGGGTGGTGATATTCGTATAGTTAGGTGATGATATTCATGTACTTGGTGACTATATTAATGTAATTGGGTGGTGGGCGGTGGGCGATATTCACAAAATGGGTAGTGATATTCACAAATTGAGTGGTGATATTCATGTAAGTGAATTTGATATTCACGTGATTAATTGAGATATTCATGTAACTTAGTGTGATATTCATATTATCAAGTGGTGAAATTCATGATTTAAGTAATGATATTCACATTTTAAGATATTAAATATTCACTTATTAAATAGAAATCGATATTCAAACAAACATGAACGATATTCATTAACAAATGATTGATATTCGTGAACACACTAACGATATTCACAAACGTTTTAAAGTGTTATTCCCATTTAAATTTTAAATATTTGAATGGGAGCAAAATCGATTTAGAAAGAGAATATTATCTTAATTTCTCTCTCCTGTAACAACCAAAATTAATTATTTTTTTTATTAATAATATCTATATTTGGTTAGATTTGGTGGTTAGGACTCTACCATATCTCTCCTATAACCCATTAATTTAACCATCCATCAACATCAATCCGACGCTCAAGATTAGTACTTCCGTTTTACCACAATTCCCGTTTTACCGGAGTGTGCCCCTGTATATATATATATAACTCCCCCCTTTTCAGCCCCAGAATTTCCAAACTTGGATTTGAAAAAAAAACACTCCTTTGAAAATTCAAAATTTGATCATGGAATTATGTATTTAAATAAGACATTTTCAGGTTTTTTTAAAAGATTTGTTACATGTTAGAATAAAGGGGAGGATATACAAAATCAGCAAGCAAGTTCAAAATGCATGCAAAAGCATGTTCGGTTTACAGACTAAGAGAGTAAACTTTTCCATGAGTTAAGGTCCATGTTCTTCTTCCAATTCGCATGGGCATTCTCCTTCATGGTTGAGATAATCAGGTGGGTACATTCTGCGGTGGTAATCTGGTTGTTCTAGTAGATAATTGAGTTATGGGCCTTCTAGATAAAGTACACAACTATGGTGATACAAGACGATATGAGGTTGTAGCAAAATGTGCCATGGCGGGCACCATTTAGAGTCAAGGTGATCCAAGCAAGTAAGCTCTGGAAGTTGGAAGTGATATGATGCGTTCCTGCCTTCGAATGCCGGATCGAGATCTTGGTGGTGAGTTACGCGTGTCGAATTCAAGAGGGAATGAGTAGAACGCGGCGTGTCTCTTCGCGTGAGCAAGCGAGCGCGATGATGGGTGGTGGCTCGAAAGGCGAGCGAAGTCGTAGTGTCGGCAGCGGAGGGGGATAGACTCGAAGAATTCGAGTAGCTGGCCGTAGCGTCGGCGGCAGAGGAATGGAGATGAGAAGTAAGAGTTGGGGTGACGCCGATCTAAGAGATTGGAGGCAAAAGCTCTCGACAAATGGTCTTAGATTAAAATGTAGCGTAACCTATTACAGAAGGCTGAGATGGCCTTTTATAGGGGATAGCAGGACTCGGATGGGCCGAGTCTCGCTTAATGTGCTAGCCCACGCGACACGCATGGAACACACACCCAAACGAAAACACTAAAAATAATAATGTTCAAAAATAACAAAACAATCAAAGATCGCGGTCAATGATGGTGGAGAGGATCTTGAAAGAGAATGCGATCTCTGGACTTGGCTGGAGGCGCTTGAGGGAGAACGCGGTCTCTTACGTCCCTTGGCTAGCGACAACGCGCACAATCAATGATTGTGTCGCGTTGACGATGGCTTTGGCACGCGATCTAGTGATATGGCCTTGTGAGTGAATGCTCATGGCTTCCTCTTCCTCAGTTGCAGTCATGGTGGGTAGGAGCGCATCACCCTCCCCCACTTGGTTGTGAAGCATCCCCGCTTCACCGTCATCGACCTCTGGCTCCACATAAGGCTCCAAGTCGGTGACGTTGAAGGTCGCGTGGACACCGTAGTCGGGTGGCAGCTCGAGCTCGTAGGCGTTGTCGCCAATGGCCTTCATAACACGAAAAGGACCATCACCGCGTTGTGCCAGCTTGGATTTGAGCTTGGCTGGAAAGCGGCCTTTGCGAAGATGCACCCACACCAAGTCTCCTGGGGCAAAGATGACGCGGCGACGCCCACGATTGTGATGTGTGGCATATTGTATCGCACGGCGTTCCAGCTGCTCCCGCATTCACCGATGGAGATCCTGGATCATCGTGGCGTGGTTGGCCGCGCTAATGTGCTCATTGTCCTTCAGAGGCCACAGTAGCATGTCTAGTGGTGTCAATGGGTTTCTTCCATAGACGACCTCGAACGGGTGAGCTTTGTCGCGGAGTGCCTAGACCTGTTGTAAGAAAACTCAACAATGGCAAGTAAGTCTTCCCAACGCTTGGGGTTGGATTTGAGCATGGTCCGAAGGAGGGATCCTAGGGTTCGATTGGTCACCTCTGTTTGGCCATCGGTTTGGGGGTGGTAGCTAGTGGAAAACAAAAGTTTTGTACCCAACTTTCCCCAAAGCTTACTCTAAAAAAGTCCCACAAATTGGGTGTCACGATCATTCACAATACACCTAGGGATCCCGTGCAAACGTACCACATTGTCAAAGAACAACGCGGTGATTTCACTAGCAGTATTGGTGGTCTTACACGCGATGAAATGTGCCATTTTGGAAAACCTGTCCACAACAACAAA
Source organism: Rheum nobile (assembly GCA_027886185.1). NCBI lineage: Eukaryota > Viridiplantae > Streptophyta > Magnoliopsida > Caryophyllales > Polygonaceae > Rheum > Rheum nobile. Next base: position 18,353,706 of record WOAB01000568.1, read on the forward strand.
GATGGAGTCCTTACCCCTACGAGAGAGAGGCAAACTTGTGATGAAGTCCATGGACAAATCTTCCCAAGGGCCTAGTGGGATTGGCAACGGTGTGTAGAGGCCAAAGGGATTGGAACTAGACTTGACGCGCTGACATGTGACACAACTCTTACAATATCGCGTCACCTGGGTGGTCATGCGCGACCAAAAGAAATGCTCGCGAAGGGAATCTAGTGTTTTTGTAACCCCAAAATGACCGCGTCCTTCATGGGCTTCTTGAAAGAGGAGTTTTCTAATAGGTGAGCTAGGAATGCACAGACGGTCGGCTTTATAAAGGTACCCCTTATGTAAAAAGTATGTGTCAAACTCGTGGTCCCTAAGGTAGTGCTCAACAATAGGCTTAAAGAAGGAATCAGTCAAGTATAAGTCCTTAATTAATGCGAAGCCAAGAGGTTTAGTTTGAAGATGAGTAAGGAGGATATACATGCGAGAAAGGACGTTGGCGACCACATTCTCCTTACCTTTCTTGTGCACAACGACGTAGGGGAACGTCTCCATGAACTCCACCCAACGTGCATGGCAGCGGCTGAGGTGTGTTTGGCTCTTTAAGTAGCTAATGGCCGCGTGGTCCGAGTGGATTATGAACTCGCGTGGCTAGAGATAGTGTTGCCATGTCTTTAACACGAGGATTAGGGTATAGAGCTCCTTGTCGTAGGTGGGGTAATTCAAAGTTGCCCCTGTGAGCTTCTCACTAAAGAACGCGATGGGCTTCTTTTCCTGGTGCAAGACTCCACCAATGCCCACATTTGACGCGTCACATTCAACTTCAAAGTGCTTGTTGAAGTCTGAGAGTTGTAGCAGTGGCGCATTGCACAGGGCTTCTTTCAACGCGTTGAAAGCCTTCGCGTGGCGGTCCATCCAATTCACCGCGGCGCCCTTCTTTGTGAGCTCATGTAGGGGCGCGGCGATGGAGCTGAAGTCGCAGACAAATCTCCAATAAAATCCCGCCAAGCCAAGGAAGCTTCGAACCATTGTTGGAGTGGTAGGTGTGGGCCAATCCCGGATGGCCTTTACCTTTTCCTCATCCACGCGTAGCCCATCTTTGGAGACCACGTAGCCCAGAAAGTTCGTTGTGTCTGAGGCAAAGCGACACTTGCCAAGATTGGCATACAATCGCTCGCGCCTCAAGCACTCTAATACAAGCCTAAGGTGCTCTACATGCTCAGCTATACTACGCGAATACACCAAAATGTCATCAAAGTACACTACAACAAATTTGCCCAGAAATTTGCGCAAAACATGGTTCATGAGCCTCATGAAGGTGCTTGGCGCGTTAGTGAGACCAAACGGCATGACGAGTCATTCATAAAGGCCATATTTTGTTTTGAACGCGGTCTTCCATTCATCACCTTCCTTCATGCGAATCTGGTGGTAGCCTCTCTTCAAGTCAATTTTGGTGAAGTGGATTGCGTCGTGGAGCTCATCTAGCATGTCGTCGAGACGCGGGATTGAATGTCTGTACTTCACCGTAGTCTGATTGATGGCGCAGCAGTCGACACACATGCGCCACGAGCCATCTTTTTTTGGCACGGGGACCGCACAAGGGCTTAGAGATTCCCTTACGTAACCGTGATCCAAAAGTTCTTGCACCTGGCGCTGTAACTCCTTGGTTTCCTCTGGTCCAGCGCGATAGGCAGCACGGTTTGGTAGAGAGGCACCAAGCACCAAATCAATTTGGTGCTCAATGCCTCGTAATGTGGGAAGGCCTTGCGGAAGCTCCTCTGGGAAGATGTCTTTGAACTCATCGAGCAACGCGTTGATGGCACTCGGCAAAGGTTCGGTGATGGGGTTCTCTGGAGTGCAAGGCGTTGGCACCAATAGGAAACATGGTGCCTTGCCGCTCAAGGTGGCAGTGAGGTCGCTTGGCCGCGCAAGAAGTAATCTGTGCTCACAGGTGCCTTTCAACGCGGCGCTGGTGGGCGCGGTATTTGCACCGTCTTGGCTACGCGTTCGATCCTTGGGCGCGTTGTCGTTGGAAGCGCCTTCGGGCCCTTTGGAGGAACGCGATCTCCTGCTAATTGGTTCTGGAGTGATGGAAGGATCTCCAGTATCATGTTTGGAATGCGTCGGCTGTGATGCGGTCTTTGCTGCTTCCAAAGCCTTTTGTCGATCACGCTCAACCTGATCCTGTAGAATCTCATGGGGAGACATGGGTAAGAGCGTGACGCGCTTCCCGTGGTAAGTAAACACATAAGTGTTTAAATATCCATCGTGAAGTACGCGTCTGTCGAATTGCCATGGGCGCCCCAACAAAAGATGTGTGGCGTCCATTGTAATGACATCACAAAGGACTGAGTTTGAATATTGGCCAATTGAAAAAGAAATAAGGCATTGTCGAGTTACAGTCACTAGTACAGAAATGTTTTGGCATAGCGGTTTTACGAACGCTATTTATAGAACTGCGGTATTACATATTTATAGCGCTTTTTGTGAAAGCGCTATAAACAATCACACGCATAGCGGTTTTTTAGAAAAAAACGCTATGTTTATTCTATTTTTTATTTTATTTAAATACAACGTTTACATAGCGTTTTTTTAGAAAAAACGCTATGCGTGTGATAACTACTCATAGCGCTTTTTCTAAAAAAACGATATGCTTGTGATAAATACTCATAGCGCTTTTTTAGAAAAAGCGCTATGCTTATGATAACTACTCATAGCGTTTTTTCTAAAAAACACTATGAATGTGTTTTTGTACAATTTAAATTGCGGTTCTTTTTTATTGCGGTTTGAAGGAAAAAAACGCTATGTTTTTTTGTTTTCTTTTTATATATTTTCATGTTCGAGCAACTCTTGTTTTTCTAGTTATATTTATGCATCCAGCATTTCATCAAATGAGCCATATTCAGTATGCAATACATAAATTAACCGTATTTCCATAACCAAAAATTGTGAATCCATGCACAATTCAACCCAACTTTCATGTATTTAGCTCCTCCAAAATAATCATAGATGCATTCTATATCAAAACATTGCAAAAGAAGCTATACCCCATTTTCTATATCAGCACTTAACCTAGCTAACTTTTCCCACAAAAAAGAGCAACTGTTCACAAAATACAACATGTCTAAAAATAGAGCAACATGTCCATAATATTTGTCTGGTATTCATGATTAGAAACTATATCATTAACTAGTTAGCCTACCAAACTACCATTTGCAAGTCAGGTTGAAGATGTTGAAGCCATTCATCCATTACCTCATCGATCTGTCCTTAAGTGTACGAGTCCACTGAACCAGAGAAGTATTACATAAATACATAAGATATATTAAGTTCATTTATAGAGTTAGATTAATTTATACAAGTTGTTTTTCTATTAACAATGGTTATTGAGTTTAGAGATTCACCTCAATTATCTCTATCTCAGCTCTGGCCTTGTTCTTTTGCTCCATCTCCCAGTTTGTTATGGCGGGTTCCTTGCGTCTCAGCCTGTGAATAACAATAGTATATAACTATACGATTGAACCATAACATATAATTATAGTATATAACTATACAATATAACCATAATATATAACTATTCGTTAGAACCATAATATATAATTATAGTATATAACTATACGATATAACCATAGTATATAAATATTCGTTAGAACCATAATATATAATTATAGTATATAACTATACGATATAACCATAGTATATAACTATACGATATAACAATAGTATATAGCTATAGTATATAACTATACGATAGAACCATAATATATATTTATAGTATATAACTATACAATATAACCATAGTATATAACTATTCGTTAGAACCGTAATATATAATTATAGTATATAACTATACGATATAACCATAGTATATAACTATTCGTTAGAACCATAATATATAATTATAGTATATAACTATACGATATAACCATAGTATATAACTATACGATATAACCATAATATATAACTATACGATATAACCATAGTATATAGCTATAGTATATAACTATACGATAGAACCATAATATATAATTATAGTATATAACTGTACGATATAACCATAATATATAATTATAGTATATAACTATACGATATAACCATAGTATATAGCTATAGTATATAACTATACGATATAACAATAGTATATAACTATTCGTTAGAACCATAATATATAATTATAGTATATAACTATACAATATAATCATAGTATATAAATATTCGTTAGAACCATAATATATAATTATAGTATATAACTATACGATATAACCATAGTATATAATTATACGATATAACCATAGTATATAACTATACGATATAACAATAGTATATAGCTATAGTATATAATTATACGATATAACCATAGTATATAAATATTCGTTAGAACCATAATATATAATTATAGTATATAAATTTATGATATAACCATAGTATATAACTATACGATATAACAATAGTATATAGCTATAGTATATAACTATACGATATAACCATAGTATATAAATATTCATTAGAACCATAATATATAATTATAGTATATAACTATACGATATAACCTTAGTATATAACTATACGATATAACCATAGTATATAACTATATGATATAACAATAGTATATAGGTATAGTATATAACTATACGATAGAACCATAATATATAATTATAGTATATAACTATACAATATAACCATAGTATATAACTATTCGTTAGAACCATAATATATAATTATAGTATATAACTATACGATATAACCATAGTATATAGCTATAGTATATAACTATACGATATAACAATAGTATATAACTATACGATATATCCATAGTATATAACTATATGATATAACAATAGTATATAGCTATATTATATAACTATACGATATAACCATAGTATATATCTATAGTATATAACTAAACAATATAACAATAGTATATAACTATACGATTGAACCATAATATATAATTATAGTATATAACTATACGATTTAACCATAGTATATAACTATACGATATAATAATAGTATATAACTATATTATATAACTATTCGTTAGAACCATAATATATAATTATAGTATATAACTGTATGATATAACCATAGTATATAACTATTCGTTAGAACCATAATATATAATTATAGTATATAACTATACGATATAACCATAGTATATAAATATTTGTTAGAACCATAATATATTATTATAGTATATAACTATACGATATGACCATAGTATATAACTATACGATATAATCATAGTATATAACTATACGATTGAACCATAATATATAATTATAGTATATAACTATACGATATAACCATAGTATATAACTTTAAGATATAACAATAGTATATAGCTATAGTATATAACTATACGATAGAACCATAATATATAATTATAGTATATAACTATACAATATAACCATAGTATATCCACATTGGTTCCATTTTCAAGCATTTCATCCAAAATAATCCTGAACAATTATAATTATACAAATATTAGATTCATTATAATCTTGAACGAATATTACATTCACTATAATCTTTAACGAACAATTATGCATTACTAAGGTTTCAAACTAACTACGTACGAAATTTATACATATAACTACGACAAAAAGTTTCTCTTAATTTTGTATACATATATAATACTCAAATATAAGCATACGAAAACATTTCAATCGATCGATATATAACGTCACAACCTTGTATTACACATTACATGATGGAACGACAGTGCAAATCACCGATTGCTACATATATTCAAACAAAATCTTTACAATTTTAGCTAATTATATAAATTATCACAATTGTACACTAACATAATGTTCAAAACTAAAACATGTGAGAAACGGCCGAAAATCCATTTTTTTTAAAAACGCTACGTTGTGGCGTTTAAAAAAAAGTGTTTTTTTTAAACGCTACGTTGTGGCGTTTAAAATATAAAGTGTTTTTTTTAACGCTACATCGTTGCGTTTAAAAAAAAAGTATTTTTTTTAAACGCCACAACGTAGCGTTTAAATTTAATCGGCTCGATTAAACCGAGTCCATTTGAAACGCTACGATGTAGCGTTTAACTCTGACCCAGTTTAATCGAGCCAATTTCATTTCTTTTTTAATCTCAATAAATCCAAAAAAAACAAAAAAAAAACTCACCGCTAGATTATAGCGTTTAACTTACTATGCCAAATCAAAAAAGAGTCGTGCAAAACCGACCCCTTATTTTTTCAAACAAATTTTATGAGGTGCATATTTGAAAAATATGAAACCGCAATGTTTACTGCAGTTTATAAATAGGCTCACAACCAATATTCTTCTTCCTCCTGGATCTCCTCCTTCACCGTCTCTTTCTCGGGGATCAGCTTTGAACACAGTCAAATCAAACGCTCAGGGATAAAAATTTAGAGAAGCCAGATTGAAAAACAGTGGATTAATCAGAAAGTCCAAAAGAAGAAGCACATAATGGGTCCGGGTCGAGAATCGGGCCGTCGTGACCCGGATACGAACCCATCGAAGTACACCGACGAGTTCCCGGCGGCGTCGCTCCTCTCCGACCGCCGATGCAAATGCGCGTGCGACACCCTCACCACCTTCCTTAAATCCGCTCTCACCGTCTGCCTAATCCTCTCCATCTCACTCGTCGTCTACTCCGCCTTCACTCGTCCGATTCCGAGTCCGAGTTCGACTCGCTGGTGGATCTCCTCCTCCTCTGCAGCCGCTTCCACCGCTACTGCAACCCTAACAAACGAAGAATCGGCGCAATCCGCGGGGCCGACTACGCTCTCACACATCGTATTCGGCCTCGCCGGATCCGCCGCCACGTGGCACAACCGCCGCCACTATTCAGAGCTCTGGTGGTCCCCGAACGCCACCCGCGGGTTCGTCTGGCTCGATGAATCCCCGCCGGATAATTACACGTGGCCGGCGACCTCCCCGCCGTACCGCGTCTCCAAATTCGACCCGGCCCGGGACCGCCGGGCGTCGGATCGGATCGCGAGGATTTTGAAGGGGAGTTTCGACGCCGGAGGGGCTGAGGAGGCGCGGTGGTTCGTGATGGGAGACGACGACACGGTGTTCTTCAAGGAGAATCTGGCGGCGGTACTGTCACGGTACGACCACCGGGAGATGTGGTACGTCGGCGAAGTATCCGAGAGCGTGGAGCAGAACGTGATGCACTCTTATCGGACGGCGTTCGGAGGCGGTGGGTTCGCGATCAGCTACGCGCTCGCGTCGAGGCTCGCTAGTATGATGGACGGCTGCGTGGAGAGGTACACGAATTTCTACGGCTCTGATGAAAAGGTCTCCGCGTGTGTAGGGGAGCTCGGCGTGCCGCTCACCAGGGAACCAGGTTTCCACCAGGTAACAAGTTTCAATCTCTCATGAATTCTCACTGCTTTGCCCATTTTCACAAATTTCTATATTCATTCTTTTATTTGTTTTTTGAGATCTATGTATATAATTTAATTATTTATTTTTTTAGTACAAATATTTTTTTTTTTTTTTGCGTGAATTATCTCCTTTCCAATTGTCTTCATTAGTTAAGTTTATTAAATTTGCCGAAAACCACTTTTGATAACTTGTCCAATCTTATGGGGAATATTTTTATGGAAAAGATTAATGTGAGAAAAGACGCTTAGGTGAAAATGTGAATGTCGGATGAACATGTATTTATGACTGTACATGTATGATTTTGGTAGGTGAAAATTCATACATATTTCAAAATGTGTATGAAATTTTGCTTATCTGTGCATAAATTTGTGACTATATGATTATTATGTGTAAGTGAAAAAACTTATACACATACATAAAAAAATTCATGCACATCACAAATGAATGCACATATTGTGACTATGTGTAAGTTAAAACTCACGCACATACAGACAAAAAATCATGCACACCTCAAGATGTACATGTATTTTTGTCTGTATATGCATATATTTTTATTATATATGTGAATATATGTAAGTGAAAACTCATGCACATACCGAAAAAATTGCATGCATATCGTGTGATGTGCATGGATTTTTGCCTATTTTTACATGTATGTGCGTATTCTTACATTCTCACCTAAACGCCATTTTTACCTGATCTTCATCCTATTTTTTATTTTATTTGGTTCACTATACTTTATACCGCATGTGTTTTGAAATTTCATACTTTAATTAGCAAAATATAAATAATTTTGAATTATATTATATTTATACGTATATTGAATTTGTGTTTATCTTCCACTCAAGATCGATGGTAAAATTTTACCCAAAAAAAAAGATCGATGGTAAAATTGGTAACCGTTGATTCGGTACCATCAATCAAGTGTCCAAATTCTCAATCCCAAATGTATATTTCAAATCTTGTTCAACAACTTAAAATACTAACACTACGATATCATAAAAGAGGTATATACAAACATTTACTTAATATTATAACGTAGATAATTAGTATTTTACATTGTGTACACGAATTTGTCGACAAGCCAAATTTGAAATTCCTCATCACACACATCCAACCAAACTAGGAACGTCATTATAATGTAAGGTGTCACCCGGGTCAATTATTTTGGTGGGCTCAACCAATTTCAAGCTTCTTCTTTTTTAAAGGCTTTGTCCACCATTTCTGCACCGTTGAAGCGGAGAAGGCATCTGCAGAAAAGATATGGGTTTGTGACGCGTGTGAGGTGTATGTAACATCATTTTGCTTCTTATTTTGTGCGGTAATGCGCTGCCTAATTCAAAATACAATTACTGTATGAAGAAATCTTCAAAATTCTAAAGCCCGTTTCTACTGCAAGAAAAGCAAATATCAGAAGTAGGTTTGGGGAGTTGCATTAAAAAAATAATTAATGTCACACCTGTAAAAGTCTTTTCTCGTCCACAAAGACCACAATCCAGATAGTCTTCGACCTTTTTCTTTTTGAGTAAAACTTTTCTATATTTTGCAATACATCCCCCGTAAACTCATCTTTGATTTTTACAGTACTGGTGGTTGAAAACTTGAAATACAATCCGTTATGTTACTTTATATAGGTTAAATTAGTGCTTGAGTGAGGTGGATTTCATATAGTTTGAGCAAGGAAAGTAGAACAGTTTTAGACTACTAGCAAGGATTCGGACTTGTCATTTACATAAAACCACTGCTGGAGTTTTCTTTGTTTAGTTATGATGGGTTTATTATATTGGATTGTCAGTAAAAAAATAACTTAGATTATACAAGCAGTAAAAACTAGTGTCGAGTGCATTGAAAGTTGTTTGTTCAATGTTGATGCTCCGTTTGGCATTTGTGAAGGACAAAAAAGGAGGATATTGGGGAGATGAATCCCACAACGTGCTACTATTAAGGGTTTGTTTGGATTCCAATTAACATACATTATCTTGTATTCAATTGATGATTTAATGTAAGATAATATATTTTAGTGTATTATTTGAATAGATCGAAACCGACCCTAATTCCTGACACTTCTTTTAGGATAGCACATGATATGAAGATTTCTGCTTTTGGTTTTGGCCTAAAGGGGGTATTTTATGGTTCCGTCCGAACCAAAACAATGTACTGAACTGATACCGAAGCGAACCTAACCGACATAAATCTCACTATGTCATGGATGATCAAAATTTCAATTAGCTCAACCCTAGGACTGCGAAAGAACCCATACTATGAACATGACTTGACTCAGCACTAAAAATTGCCAAAGTGAGTAACACGATCACAATTGACCCCGATAAAACCTTGTTTGAACGCATTCTTGATAGCAGTTGAGTTTGGCTCAATGAAATACCTCTTGTTAATTCTCTTTGACTTTTCAATTAGTTTCCATACCAATCATTGTGTTTCCTTGCTGTCAAAAACAGCAACAAAATGGTGCATTTTAGCTTTTGCCCTTTGCTGTGTTGGACACTTGGACCCGTTAGTTTGCCTGTGAATATAGGTCGGAAACGCGTATTGCGGTACTTTTTCCTTTCACGTTGTAATGGCCTAAGTCGAGTTTTCAGTTCTCAATAACTCTCCACGTCTTGAGCTCGATGATCGCCTTCGTTTTTGTACTTGATATCATCTGAATTTAATTAATCCGGTTGATGCAGCTTGATATCAGAGACGACCCATACGGGCTCCTTGCTGCACACCCCGTTGCTCCTCTAGTGTCGCTGCACCACCTTGACTACATAAACCCGCTGTTCCCACACGAAAGCCAGCTGGATTCTCTAAAGATCCTGCAACAAGCGTACAAGCTGGACCCCGCAAGGACAATGCAGCAGAGCATATGCTACAGCCGCGCACACAGGTGGTCCGTTTCAGTTTCATGGGGATACACCATTCAGTTGTACCCTTCCTTGATCCCCTCCAGGGAGCTTGAGCTGCCACTCCAGACCTTCAGGACATGGCGCAGTTGGAGCGACGGCCCTTTTGTCTTCAACACCAGGCCCCTCAGCCCGGATCCGTGTGAACAGCCAATCGTTTATTTCCTCGACCGGGTGGTGGAGACCAAAGGCGTTAACAAGACCCTCGCTACGTTCAAGAGGAGGGACGTTGCACCCGAAGGTGGCAAGCTTTGTGACCTGTCAGCCCACAAATACGCAAGGAGTGTGGAGAAAATCACTGTGGTAGCGCCAAAGATGCACCCTCTCCAGTGGATAAAGGTACCTTCTTTATCTTTAAATTGCTTACTCAATATATATACAACACCCGTCTATCTAAATACGCATATCGATCTGCTCAGCTACTATTTTTTGCTGTTTCCATTCATTTCAAATTGGAATAGGTGCTGATCGTTGATTCACACTGCTTGCTAAATAATGCCTTTTTAAGACAATTGCACCCATGCTTATTTTTATATACATCGGTGCCATCCACGATATAAGAGTGTTCGTATTTCCTTTTCGAAACTGGCTGAAATTGGACACTCTAGATGTAATATCTTGAATCTGGACACCATACTTTCAACTTCCAAGTGTTGGTTTATCATTTTATGTATGATCGTGTGTGACCAGGCACCGCAAAGACAGTGTTGTGAGATCAGGAGTGGCTGGAGCCTAAAGAGAAGCATGAACATTGCCACTAGAAGCTGCAAATTTGGTGAAACCATCACTGCGTAGTTGCTGATTCACACCGACATTTTGAGTCCATGAAGACGAAAACACAACAATCTGGTTTGCAACACTCTTGGGGGCCATCAGCATGCTTTTTCCGAGTGCAAGTGAGATGATTTCCGGCCATGACTAATCACAGAAGACTCTATGCAGAATTCTAATGGACGAAACAAAGAGATATGTAGTAGAAACGTGCGTTGCTTTTTGGTTGTCAAGCCTTACTAACCTAGCCGGTGAAGAAGGCCAACGGTGACCCTCTTTCTTGTAATGGCCGGTGTATATGAGTACAACTTGGGTGTGATACCTTGTGTAGTACAAACATGCATTGCTTTATATTCGTAACATAATGCATGGCTTTTTACATGTGTCTGGTGAGTTGCAAATTGCTATTCTACTAATGGAAGGAATTAGATAAATAAAGTGCCTCATATCACGAAACTACAGGGAGAATGAAACAGTATGTATAATAACTCCTCTTTTGGTTCATACTAGACATCTCAGGAAGTGGTTGTACTTTCTGTGTTTGGTTTATAAAAAAATGAGAGGAATTTATTTTTCAAGAAGTTGCAATCTCTAATAATAAAAATTGTACTTATCTTAAACAGGAAGGTAAGTTCTTCTTCCTGTGTTTTTCAATAATAATATTCTTAATTCCTACATTAAAAAATATTCAATAATTTAAACCAAACATAATTTCTCACATTCAAGTAATTTAAACTTTCTGAAAAGTAACCAAGTTTTCAGAACTTTAACTTCCCATGTTTAACCAAACGATGAGTAAGAATGAACTACCACACTAGAAATCAAGTTAAGTACCAAACGAGGGGTAAGAATGAACTACCACACCAGAAATGAGTTAAGTAACAAACAAGAAAAACTTTCTCATTTCAAGAGGGAATGGATGCAATCAAGAGCTTAGCTTTATAATCCGAAAAGATATTTAGGGTTTGTTTGGATTGCACATTATAATGTCAAAAATTGGCATTATAATGCCAAAAACGACATTGTAATGCCAGTTTTTTAGTGTACCTAATATCTCACTCAATAAAAAGCCCAAATTAAAATCTACTATATAAATACTAAATGAATAAGGATTAAGTCATATATCAATATATCATCACCCAATTAAGCCAAATCAACTATTATACACGACTTGGGTAAAGTTTTTTATTGATATTCTTTTTAATTATTAAAAAATATTATATAAATGAAAAATATATCTAATTAGTGACAATATACATAAAATTAAGATAAGTGCGATATTATAAAGAAATATCTACTAATAAGCAATTAATAAAGATCAATGTGATTTCGTGCATACATAATTTGTTAAATCAGGTCTTATACCTATAAATAAATGAATTAAAAAGAATTTTGAATAAAATGTGACTAATTGAATGGAAAAATTAAAAGAGAATATTCAAAAAATACCTAATATATTCTATCTAATATGAAAATCACAATAAAATATGAATAATCTATATGTTGAAAAGGAAATCAGGATCATATCTTACATATATTTTATATAATAATAATAATAATAGAAAGAAATATAGTTTAGTGATGTGACACAATATGGAGTGGACATGTGACAATAAATAGCGTAGCGCAATGTCAAAATGACAAGTGATCATAGCTTGGTTTTACTTATAATATAGTAGATTAAACATCAAAGCTACAAATCAATCATATAACTCAGTAACCTTGTAAATTTAGAAACATAAAGATGTGACAAATTAGTTAAAAAAAATATGATAATACATAGTCCCTTAACACTAATTAAATTAATTTGAAATAATGTTGTTCCACAAACAATAAATATCTACTTAAATTTTTTGAGATATTTGAATACTATTAATTAAAGCAACATTTAAATTATCCTAGTATATATAATATATCATTTAAATGAGATATTTATGATTAGATTGAATTTTAAACCTAGAAAAAAATAAAATAACAAAAAAGAATTTTGATTTAAATATTGTGGTGACAAAAAAAATTAATTAAAAAAATGCATGAATTTTGATATGGGTTTACATATGGCGATTTTAATGAGGGGATGTCATGTGGTGTGTTATGTTCTAGTTTAGTATATATATAGTAGATTTATAAATAGAAGAGAGAAATTCAACCTTGAGAGCATGGTAGGGAGAACAACAAAAAATCTAGAACACCAAAATTCATTATCATATCTAAATGTACAAAAAGCCAAAACTAAACGGCACCAAAAAGACAAACATCTGCTTTTGATTGAAATGGTGTTGTTGTCAACTCTCTCCAGTCCATGGTTTTGGGGAGTCTGAGACGTTGAAGAAATCATTTATTATAAGAATATAAATAATGAAAACCTAACAATATAATGAAAAGATAATACCGAATGAAAAATTATTTACAAATATAAAAAATGATTTTGCTGATTATACATAATATTCTCCTAAGCCTTACTTTTCTAATAAGTTATTCAACTGTGTTGCATAACGTTTTGTGAATACAACTCTACTTACCATTGAATCATGGTGATGACTGTTGAGTGTTCTGCTTCAAAATCAATCATCATTGTAGGAATATCATCATAGCAAATTCATAGTATGAGACACTACAACATAGACTCCTTAGTAGAGATTTGCGTTTACATCTTGAGTTCTCTTCAATCATTCGTTTAAACTCAATTCTCGTTGTAGGAAAATTTTGTTATGCCAATTTTATTTTCCTAGTTCAATTCAATAGTTATATGAACCTACTATTTGTGTCGGTCTGTATATTATAACTTGTAAATTTTCTGAACAAAATACTTTATAATTTTGAGAAAAATAGTTCTTCAATCATAAATTTTAAAATTTTGTAGAACAATGTGTTACTTGCTCTATTGTTGAATGTGTGTTTTATCCGTTTTGTTATTGTGTTTGATATGTTGGGAATCATATTAATGTAAGGCTCAAGGCCTTAGAAGCGCTATCCCATGCCAACCCGGGGACTTCCCAAGAGGTCATCCATCCTGGTACTATTCCCGCCTTAGCACGCTTAACTCCAGATTTCTTTGTCCTCACTTGAACCATGAAAAGGAAGATCTATTGTTGATATGGGTAGCACTTTTAATCCTTATAAACCAAGTATGGGTGTTACAATCACTCCCACTTAAACCCTTGACGACCTCGTCAAGGCCCAAAGACCGCCCTCTAGGTCGAGCGACTGTCCATCGAACCAAGCTCACTCGTAACCTAGAGTCAGCTCTGATACCATTTGTAAGGCCTGAGGCCTTAAAAGCGTTGTCCCATGCCAACCCGAGGACTTCCCAGAAGGTCACCCATCTTGATACTACTCCCGCCCTAGCACGCTTAACTCTAGATTTCTTTGTCCTCACTTGAACCATGAAAAGAAAAAGATCTTGTTGACATGGATATCACTTTTAATCCTTATAAACCAAGTCCGAGTGTTACAATTTAAGTGTCCATTTTGATCAATACAAAATTGAATCTTTTTAATCATCCAAGGGAATGTGCAGTCTATAGTGTGGTAGATTTGGCTTCTTTGCATCATAAGATATGGTGTATCTTGTAAAAGTTAATCTTGATTCTCAACTTCTGCAAATAAAAATCTAGAACCCATGGAGTCTCTGTAGGAAGAAAACTCAAATGGAATTCTGCTATTATATTTTTTTGAAGAAGACACATGTTGTTCAATAATTTTTTTTTGATTTGTTATCTATTGTAATTTATTTGTAATATTCCTTTCTCTTGATAATGCGATCTAAGGTGGGCTTAGCGGATTGGCACTCCCCAATCCAATTCATAATTAACTTGTAATCTTTCAAATCGGTTTGTAATTTTTTTAATTGATTGATTTATAATCTTCCCAATTGATTTGCATTTAAAATAAGATAAGATTAGTAATAGGTTTAGGTAGAAATCTTTAATATATAATTAAGTTTATTTAAAAGAAGAAAAAAGAAGGAAATGACATGTGGAAAATCGAATGTGGGGTGCCATGTGGCATTAATATATTTTGCTTTAGTATATATATAGTAGATTGATTTGGAATCTTCCTAATTTATTTGTATTTAAATAAAGAAATATTAGTAATAGGTTAAGGATAAAAATCTTTAATATGTAATTAATTTTATTTTTATAAAAATAAAAATAAGATAAAATGACATGTAGAAAATTGAATATGGGAGTGTCATGTGACATCAATATATTTTTCTTTAGTATATATATAGTATATTATTATATTTAACAAGTGTAGTTCCCGTGCCCTGCACGTGATATTCTATCAAATATAATATATTTTTAAATAAATTTCCAACTCTTTTTTATTTTAATCAAAATTTAAATAGAAAGACATACTTGAACAATATACATTCAATATGAATGTATAAAAAATCCTAATTCTAGGAGGAGTGTTTTAAAAAGAGAGTTGTAAAGGAGGTAGGGGTGGCAGGGGAAATTAGCCAAATGTCAGATTAAGAATGGGTCAAGTGACTCAATTCTTAACAAAGATATGCATGCTAATTTAATTCTTTAGCAAGATATTTTTGATATGATTTGATGTCTTTTTCAATACAGATTATTATATATATATATATAATATTTTTAATGTCTCTAAGATGATTTGATTTTTTTTCAGTATATAAATTAATAATATAAAATAATTATGTATCAAACTACATTAAACCTGTCAAAATATGACCCGAATGGGCCAAATCGAACTCAATGGATTCATAAATTTTGGGTTTTGCCGACCAAGCCTGTCGAATTGACTCGACCTGTTGTTTTACATGGCAAATCCATTTATATTGAATATTATTATATATTTTATAATTAAAATATTATATTTTAATATGCTATTAAAAAAGTAATTATAATATTAATCTTAATATGTTCTTATTGATAATTTAATTATAATATTAATCTTAATATGTTCTTATTGATAATTTAATTATATTATTAATTTGAAATATTTACGTCATCAATTTAATTATCAAAAGTATTATAAATAATCATATGAAAAATAGTGTTTTTGACTTGTCGAGTGGAACTTACGTATATAGTCTTGCAAATTATGACCCAAATTAATTGACTTGTAAATTTTAATGACACGACGATTCGAATCCAATTGAACCAACCGATCCAATTAACAGGTTGAGTGGTAAATTTGTAATCATTTTCATAACTTAAGTATATAGTCTTGCATATGATTGTACAACTATGGTTGGGAGAATATTTTATTGTTTTGGTAACAAAAAAATGTAAAGATATGTTTTTTGTTGAAATTAATATGCTTACTTTTAAGGGTATGAGAATTACTATCAATTTGGTTGCATCCAATGGTAAATTAAGTCGAAATGGTTAAGAGCAAAAAATATTGATTGATGAGAAAATACGCAAAGAATATAATTCATGTTGAGTTGATAATATTGTTTACCGAAAATTTCAATAGACAATTATATCACAAATGCAAGAATCATTTCAGGGAACAATATTAGTCATACATTTTGATTCTCCATATGCTCATTTTACAATTAGACATTATATACTCATTCAAGTTTCAATAAAAATAATTTATCTTTGGTGTGTGTTTCAACATGACTATTAACATTGCAATGTTATATTTGTACTTCTAATATTCCGTTTTTTCTCATGATCAATTTTATGTCGATCACAACATCAAGATATATTAACAAGCAATGGTTGGAAATCTTACTATATGATAATAATAAAAATAAAAAAGAATATATTACTACTACCAATATTATATTTAAGTCTCGTGCAAAGCACGAGAACAAAGCTAGTTATGCGACAACAACAATATAAATATAAAAATTATTTAGGAGGGAAAAAAGAACACTAAGAAAAAATAATAGGTCTTTTCTAGTAAAGCCTCTTACCTAGACTAAGGGAGGAACTTCGATTAGTATTTCCTTAAGAATGAAGCTTTAATTAGTTAGGTGTAGGTATGGAATGAGTCATGGATTGAGGACAAGTAGAGGTAAGATCCTATCTTAAGATAACTTTCATAACTGTTTGGCTGGTTTTGCTCTACTCATATGCTGTGTTGGCACGAATTATATAAAAACAAATGCTCATCAATTTTCGACAAAAAGCTGGAATAGCTCAGTTGGTTAGAGCGTGTGGCTGTTAACCACAAGGTCGGAGGTTCGACCCCTCCTACCGTCTCTCTTTTTACTTCTTGGTTAAAGATCAATTGGGGATAATTTTCTACTTATCTTGATTAATTTCCAGCCCATTCCAGAAGCTATACTTGCAAGGCCCAACCGAATCTTACACATAAGAGCCCAGACGAATCTTACAAATAAAGGCCCAGTCCAATCCACACCAATAGTCTGTTTACGCCGGTATATTCGTCATGTATCGTGATGAGAAAGGAGGAGATTGTCAAGTCTTTACAATTTAGGGACAAGACTGACACACATGATTATGAGATCACAGTTTGTAATAGCCTAAGTGCGTCTATGGACAAAAAAAGGAGGAGATCTTGTGGCTCCCGCGAGCTAAAGATAACTCAAGTAGGGTGACCCAAAAAAAGAAAAAAAACATCTCAAGGGTTCGGGTTCGTAAGAAACGGAACTCTATCAAGAAGCTTGTAGATGATAATGGGATGGAATGGCGCTTTGTTGATAGGAAAGCCAAAGTTGCCATTGATTGCTTCCAAAACCTTTTCTCTTCGGATGTTAGAGCCCCTAGGAAACGGCTTCTCTTGGGATCAAACCATTGTTGTTGCGGAGGAGAAGTTGTACTCACACTTCACTTTATTGCGGACGAGGTTAGAAGTGCATTGTTTTCTATGTATCCCACTAAATTGTTGGACCCAGATGGTATGTCAGCACTCTTCTACCAAAAGTTTTGGCATATCGTCGAAGTCGACGTTACTCAATTTGTCCCCTCGATTCTTCATGGTGTTGATTTCCCTTCATATTTAAATCATACATTTATTACTTTGATCCCAAAAGTTAACGAGTCTTGTAGGATGAAAGAATTACGCCCCATTAGTTTTTGCAATGTTGTGTACAAGATAATATCTAAAGTGCTTTCCCACTGACTGAAATCTTGTTTACATAAGCTTGTTTCTAAGAACCAGAGTGTGTTTGTTATTGGGAGACTTATTATCGACAATGTTCTGGCTGCCTTCAAGATCTTCCATTATATGAAGAGAAAGCGATCCAATCACAAGGTTTATCTGGCATTGAAACTTGAAATGGCAAAAGCTTAAAATCGAGTCGAGTGGTCTTTCTTGGAGCATTGTATGATTCGATTGGAATTTGTTGAGTCCTGGGTGTCGCTCATTATGCAATGTGTGATCTCCATTTCTTTCTATGTGCTTTTGGATCATACATCCTTTTGTTCTGACATATGGCTTGAGACAGGGCGATCACTATCTCCCTTCCTCTTTCTTCTATGTGTTGAAGGTCTTTCAGGGATGACGAGGTTTAGTGAAAGGCATAATCGAATTCACGGGATCTCTATAGCTAGGTCGCCCCCCTTTTCAACAGAGCACGGGAATTGTTAACATCCTCCATGCCTATGGAGTTGTGTCGGGTCCACAAGTTAACTTAACAAAGTCTGAGTTGTCTTTTGACAAGAATGTGGAAGCTATTCATAGGGCCAAAATCCAACAGATTTTGGGTGTGAGAGAGGTTGATAAGAATGAGAGATACTTGGGTCTGCCCACCATAGTCGGACAATACAAAAGAGTGGGGCAACGCAAGAAGCCCATCATGGACAAGCTTGGTGGCTGGAAAGAGAAGACACTTTTAATGGCCGGGAAGGAGGTCTTGCTCAAGGCAGTGGCCCAAGCTATCCCCACTTACACTATGTCGTGTTTTCGCCTCCCTTCTATCCTTTGTACTGATGTAAACTCTGGTGGGGTGATGGGGGTGGATCCTCAAAGATTCATTGACTCTCTTGGAAACGAATTGTGTCTCCCTAAGAGCTAGCAAGGGCATGCTTGGGTTCCGAGACATGAATAAGTTCAATGTTGCCCTTCTTGCTGGACAATTCTGGCATATCCTGCAAGACCTATCGAGCTTGTTGAAGGCCTCCCATGGTCACAATCCAATCTTTACATGGCGCAACATCCTTGAGGGAAGAGATGCTCTCGACTCTGGCTATAATCTCTTGAGGCGGGCAGGGAGTCACTCAGGCTAACATATGTGATGCTTGTGAATCGGGCATTCATGTGCTGTTCAAATGAAGTTGCATGCTCACTACTTAGATGGCCTTAAACCTTCTATTCCCATGTTTTCTAACTTTCCCGTTGCTTTCCCTTTGGAACTGCATACACTTTGTTTGATTGATTTTGCTTGATATATTTAGCTTTTGGCGGCTCAAAACCAAAAAAAATAAAATCACTCGACTTGGCCATGTATCACTGTTTTTTTCGGAAATTTCGCCTGGTAATCCTGAGTTTTTTTTTACTTTTTCGCGAAATTCCCTAAGGTTTTGACAAATTCACCTAGTAATCCTAAGTTTTTGATAATTTTGCCTGGTAACCCTGAGTTTTTGACTTTTTTGCGAAATCCCCTCAAGTTTTGACAATTTCATGTGAAATGGATGGAGAGGTATCCGGCGAAAAATTAAATACTTAGGGTTGCCACACGAAATTGTCAAAACTTGAGGGGATTTTGCGAAAAAGTCAAAAACTCAGGGTTATCAGGTGAAATTATCAAAAACTCAGAGTTACCAGGCAAATTTGTCAAAATCTTAGGGGATTTTGCAAAAAGGTCAAAAATTCAGAATTACCAGGCAAAATTTCCGTTTTTTTAATTACTTTTTTCACGCCAGGTTACAGTAAAATGTGATGTTTAGTCTTTTTTTTATTTTCATTTTGGAAAAATGATTCAATATATATATATATATATATATATTAAAACAAAGGAATTTAGAGCCACCATATTGATTTCGGCCCCACAAATTCTATGTGTCAATTTGTGATTAATTCACATTTTTTATTAACATTTTTATTCAATTTAAATCACAATATCTAATCATAACTAACCTCAAATATTTAAAATTTTAAATCACAATATCTAATCACAACTAACTTCAAATATATAAAAACTATATACATTTTTTTATAAAATTTGATTTCTACAAATTACATATACAATAAGCTTATAATATATATTTCAAAATAATATATGATAATTATAAAATACATCTTATATTCGTTATGTAATTAGTAATTTTTTCATGAGTTTGCATATATAATTTCGCATATATAAATTTATGGGATAAAATCATACAATATATATACAATTTCCAACTCATAGTATATGTGCTTTTAAAATTCAGCCCACTATATTATATTATTAAACATATATATTTCATGGTCCATCTATATATATATTAAAGCTTTTAAATGCTTATCAACTATAATTTTGCTATTTGTTACCGGAATTAATTTGTAGTTTATAATGTGGTTTGTTAGCATATTCTCCTCAAAACTAGATTTTTTTTTTTCAAAACTCTTAACAACCTATCTTAATTATTTTTTATTTTTTGTGCTTTTTATTAAAAATCTATAAATGCTACTATTTATTGAATAAATTATAAATTTAAAACTCTTAACAAATTGTCTTAATTTTTTATCACAATTTTATATAAATATTTTATTAGATTTGGTAGTTTTATTTGTGATATTTATATTAAAAACAGACTTCGTGGGTTCAATTAGATAAATCAATGTTGTTGTGATTGAAATAAATGTTTGATTAAACAAATAAAGTTGTTAGGACTAGACTGTTTAGATTTGGATTTTTTATTCTGCCGTATTTGAATTTTTAGAACAGATTTTAGATTTTATAATTATATTTTGTTTTCCTTAAACCTAACTTAAAACAAAATATTAAATACATATTTACAATTGATTGCTACCATTACCATATCATAACAAATCTTATTTTTCTTTTACATTTTTTATTTTGAAACAATAATATATTTTTATATTATTCAATTTACATATATGTATTTAAATATTTAATAAGCCATTTTTAATGGAAGATATTTATAATTATATTTAGAAATAACTTTTATACTAGTGGTATTAATTTAATTTTTTTATTTTGTTTATTTAAATTAATGTTAAATAATTTTTATTTTTTTTGGATTGTTTTGATCGCATGCTTATCATAATTGATTGTATATATTTTGATACAATTTTGTACAACGTTAACAAAAAATACTTATACTTTCATAAAATATTTATTGACGAGCCATTATTTAATTTTTAACAAGTTGATGTGAATTACATTGCTTTTAATTCATTTTTTAAGTTGTCAATCAATAATTTATGTTTTATGTAAGAACTATATATTTCCAAAATTTCAAACGTCACATGCTTCAATTTTACGAAATATTTCAAATATTTCTTAAGTGTAATAATAATACAAAATATTTTAAAAAAACCGAAGATATTAGATTTGTGTTTCAATTTTATTTACTTACGGCATGTGCTTCAATTTTAAGAATTATTTATAAACTCCAATTCGTTTTTAAGTCAGCTATTTGTGGTTATTTATTTTTTTAATTTTTATGTTTTTAAAATTTACTAATTTTATACCCAAAATTTCACCCAATCTCCATGAGTAAACAGATAAAAAACAAACTTATTTTTATAACAATATCCTTTTACAATCTATTTGCGTAAGTTACTTTTTTCGTAAAACAACTTATTGAGAATTCATTCAAAAGATTATTAAATATATGTGACATCGGTAATTTATTGTCCAAAAGATTTGTAAATGTGACGTTTTTTTATATAGCCTAAGGGAGTAAGGATAGATGATAATGATTCATATTTAAAAATTAAAATTATAAATTCTGTTAAATATATATGTAAAAGAATTTCAAATAAAAATTCTATAGAATTTGTATCAAGTTGGATATATTGTTATCAAAACAATTGTATCTTTATATCAAACTAGTTGAATTATTTGATTAACCAACTCAAATTTGTTAGTTATGAGAATCTAAATTGATAACGAGTTCATAATCATTAAACTACAAAAATAATTATACATCTCTCCTTTTTAATAGAATATGTATACATCTCTCATTGTGTTGCTGTAGGTGGGTAACGACACTCTATTTTATATAATTATTTAATAATGTATATTAAAATATATAATATAAATGAAATAGTGGAGTCCGTTGAGATCGAATTCACGTTGTGGTCGGGTTCGAGTCGAGTTCGGGCCTTTCTGATTCAGGTCCTTCTTGACCTAGTGAATTTCGAATTGGATCTCAATTCAAAATATTCTGATCGGGTCGGATTTTCAGGTCGGTCAATTTAAAATATGTCTAATATTTATTGTAAATTTAATAAAAAATAATAATCTAATTCCGTGCTTGACACGGACAATGAACTGGTTCAAATAAAAGAGATCGAAAAAATTCAAATTTAGATTCTCGGTCAAACTTGCTTCATAATTTCTCTTTTAGTCGAGTTACTGTTATTTTCTAAGTATATGGAATAGGATAAAACAAAATTAAATAGTTTATGTCTACGCATGTAAATTTAAATTTTGTTTAAACATCCAAGTTTTATCCTACTTTGGGCGTGCACAACTGCACAAGTAGTTGGGCCCTACCAAATTTTGGGTTGAATTGTATGTTTATTATTTTTGTTTTATCCTACCTTCATATCCAAAAAAAAAGTTGCTAGATTTATGTATCCTGCGATTCAGAGACAAAATTCTGTATACATTGGTTACGAACCGTGAAATTTGACTGACTGTATCTAACAAATACTAGAAACAAAGATGAATTTTATAAAACCAATATAAATACGCATATATTGATAGTGTTGGGTTATAGAGTTTGATGGACTGTATATTAAGAGTTTAGCTTTTAGCGATCTCACTCGTTGCTGAATTGACCGGGGGTATGGGGGCGGGAGCCCCCGTGCGAAGCTGCAGGTCCGGGTCGCAGGCATGAGAAAATTTTTGGACTCGTCCGTACAAGGGTATTTTGGTCCCGTTCGTACAATAGTATAATGGACCTAATTAGGGTTTCATTCACTAGCTTAAATACCATATTGATCATTGTAATCGTTATCACAATAGTAAGAAAAACCCTGACTTGGTAGTGCCTCCAGACGTAGTCATATTTTTTGACGAACTGGATAAGCAATTCTTGTGTTCTTTGTTTCATTTTTTCTCTCGTTAGTGCGTTCGAATCCTAACAAATAGATTATAGAAGAAATAGTTGTATATTGCTTTTTATTCATCATTTGTACAAGCTGTTCAAATTGTTTGTCTAATTAAGATAATTTAGGTGATGTCCTACTAATTTTATTCATTATTTTGATTGGTGGAAAGATAATAAATAATAACATTCACTTGTTTGATAAAAAAATAAAGGAAAATTTATGTTGGTACCCCGAAATTTGAGTTTGTTCGCTTTGTAATCAAATTTTTTCATATCCGTATCATTTTAGTTCGAATTGATCAAATCGAAGCTCATCATTATGTTTATTGACCTCAACTTAGTAGGATTCGACTCCTAAAACAATCAAATCCATACTCGAACTATTCCGATTTGAATTATTAAGGTCAGAAACGGGTTGTTGCTTCGGAATTCAAATCGACATGGTTCGGACATGGATTTGAGTATTTTAGGAGTCAAATATTACTAATTTGAGGGCGAGGAACACAATGGTGGACTTGGATTTAATCAATTTGAACTGGAATAATACATACATGAAAAAGTTTGGTTACGAAACAAACAAACTCAAATCTTAGGGACACCAACCGGAAAAAAAACTTAATCATGGGACACCAATAGGAATAACCCTAAACTCACGGACACCAACAAGAATTTCCAAAAAAAAAAAAAAGTATTATGTGCCACTGAAGTGGGACAATCATACATATATAGGTTATTACATGGAATACAATGGGTTAAAGAAGCATTTAAATGGTGATGTAAATAGAAGGAGTAATTAAGCTCATGACATCCTAAGAGCATCCTACGTATAGGTCTACATTCACAAATACACATTTTAATATTTATAACACTTTTCCTTGAATGTACACCTCTTATTTTACAATATGTCTCGTTAAAAATCCTTGCTTAGTGGGACAAAAATCAGAGCTAGGGAAAGACTACAGTTGGAATCAACTTGACAAACATATTTTGCATGCTCACACTACAGGTAGAGTGTATATTTATTAGTTTAAACCGACTATCACGGTTTCCTAATCAAGTTAATTATTGTCAGATCTCTTCTAGAATTCTCAATCGTTGGTTTCACAAACTGCCTCATTAAAAACTTTGTTTGGAAAAAAAATCAATGGGATAAAATCAAAGCTAAGGAAAAAAGAATGTAGTCATAGAAAATACTCCCCTCAGTTAAACATACTCTTCATACAGGTAAATATGTACCAATATACCATCATGAGGATTTTGCATAACATATGATACTTCTAGACTAATTATCTATTTATTATCTGTGAAGGCCGCTGACGTGCAGAGCTCCTCTACTGTGTGGACTGGTATGATGGTGGCTTTTTCGTAATTTTCGGTGTTTCTTTTTTTTTTGCTCCTGAACGCAATACGCTAACATATACACTTTGTATTGTAGGTTCATAAAATTTATACTAAAGGTTCACAAACTTTGTATTAGAGGTTCACAAACTAACTTTATACTAAGCTTCACAAATCTTATGCTAGTAATTAACAAACTTATATGTAGGTTGATAATACATTATTAAAATGCACCAACGTACCTATGTTCAACATATTATGCAAGAGGTTCATAAATTATAAAATTCACAAATGTGTGATTGAACTGAGCTTTATAAACTTTATACGAGAGGTTCACAAACAAAATAATTAATACTAATGGTTCATAAACATTATTCTAGAGGTTCATAAGCCCTATTCTAGAGGTTCATAAGCCCTATTCTAGAGGTTTATAAATCCTATTCTAGAGGTTCATAAACCATATTCATAGGTTCATAAATCCTATTCATAGGTTTATAAACCTTATTCTAGAGGTTGATAAACCCTTTATATAAGGTTCATAAACTCATGTTCATAAAGCCTATCACAAAGGTTCATAAATGATGCGAACAACCCCTGAAGTGTTGTCTGCAACGCAGGATCTTTGATTCCTCAAGCGTGGATTCGATTCTCCTCTTCCATAGCCAAAGTGATGGCTTTCCTATGGCTAAAGAGATAACCCACAAATGCGTCAAAGAGATGACGAAGAGGTCAAAGAGATGATCTTGAAACACCGAAGAGACGATGTACGAATTGCTCAAAGCGACGAGCTACGGGATAGACGATCCGTGGGATCGAAGAGTTGACGTTAGAACTCAAGGGAATGAGCGTACTCAACTTTACTACTCAAATTCAACATACCATACAAACTAGGGTTTGAAGTCTTAAATAAGCTAAAAGAAATAACATAAAAGAATAACAATAAAATGGTTCATTAAAACAACGAAGATTGAAATCCTTGACGCAGACCAAACTCGGGAAAGGCGGCGGTCGCCGTAATTAAACGGCGGTCGCTGCCATTTGCCGTAAGCAACATTCTCGCGGAGCCAGAAACGGCGGGCGCCGCCCGAAGGCAGCGGTCGCCGTAAAGACGCCGGCGGTCGCCGTGAATCCCGAAGACGAAACCCGAAGCCGCCATCAAACGGCGGGCACCGTGAAGACGCCGGCGGGCGCCGCCGGAGGCAGCGGTCGCCGTGAAGACGCCGGCGGTCACCGCCCCTTTGCTTCCGCCTTCGTCTTCGTCTTTTGGTCAGGTTGGGTAGGACGGAACTTCGCCTAAGCCTTCATAGGTCACAAGGAGAACCCATTTAGGACTAGGTGAAGTCGCGTCACTTGCGTATGCCCGCAAAACTAAAGATTGTGTGGCTCGTTCCATTGCTCTGGCGCGGGCTCTTGTCATCGGACCATCCGAGCGCAGCTTCATTGTGTCCTCTTCATCCTGCGCCGTCATTAAGGGGGTCATGGAGCTATCAATCTCCCCTTCTTGGATGCGAAGCGTCCTCGCTTCGTCCTCGTCATCAAAAGCAGGAGGAGTATAAGGAGCAAGGTCAGCGACATTGAAAGTCGAGTGCGCGCCATAGTCATCGGGTAACTCCAAGCGATAGGCATTGGCCCCAAGGCATTGTAGCACCTGGAAAGGACCATCACCTCTCGCGTCCAGTTTGTGGCGTCGCTTCAATGGAAAGCGTTCCTTGCGCAAGTGCAGCCACACCAAGTCGCCGGGCTCATAAGCAATCGGGCGGCGGTTTTTGTTGCGTTGTGCAGCTACTTGCTCGGACCTCCGTTCCAGCTGCTGTCTCGTCCGTTCATGGAGGGCCTTGACCTGGTCCACACGCTTCACGCCCTTCATGCTTTCCTTTTTCCTTCATTGGGCGTGGTATGAGGTCCAACGGGGTGAGCGGATTGAGACCGTAGACCACCTGGAAGGGAGTCTGCTGCATCGCCGAGTGCATGGACCTGTTATATGCAAATTCAACAAAAGGCAAGCACTCTTCCCACTTGAGGAGGTTAGACTTTAACATAGTACGCAATAAAGCACCCAAAGTCCTATTAGTAACCTCCGTTTGCCCATCAGTCTGGGGGTGATAGCTAGTAGAGAACAACAATTTAGTTCCCAGTTTGGCCCACAAAGATTTCCAGAAATAACTCACAAATTTAGCATCACGATCAGACACTATACTCCTAGGGATACCATGCAGCTTAACAACATGCTCAAAAAATAAAGAAGAAATCTCAGAAGCATTGTTAGTAGTCTTGCATGCAATGAAGTGAGCCATCTTAGAAAACCTATCAACTACCACAAATATCGAGTCCCTCCCCTTCTTAGACATGGGCAACCCAGTGATAAAATCCATACTAATATTTTCCCATGGAACATCCGGAATAGGTAAAGGGGTATACAATCCTTGGGGACTCGATCTAGACTTAGCATGCACACAAGTAACACAAGCCTTGCAAAAACGTATAACATGATGCAACATTTTAGGCCAATAGAAATGTTCCTTTAATGCAGCCAAGGTTTTAGGGATACCAAAATGACCTCTACCCTCATGAGCTTCCTGAATTAGCAACCTACGTATAGAAGTCTTTGGGATACAAAGTTTCCCAGCTTTAAATAGGTAGCCATTGTCAATATAGAAACCATTAGACTCTCCATTTTCCATGCATGTGTTAAAAATTACAGTAAAGTCATCATCATGCATATACACATCCTTAATCAGGGAGAAGCCTAAGATAGAAGTATCAAGATGGGTAAGGAACACATACCTGCGAGAAAGGGCGTCAGCAACCACATTCTCCTTTCATTTCTTGTATTTGACCACATAGGGGAAGGTCTCCATGAATTCTACCCATCGTGCATGGCGTCAGTTGAGGTTGTATTGACTCTTCAAATACTTCAACGCCTCATGGTCAGAGTGAATGACAAACTCCTTGGGCCATAAATAGTGTTGCCACGTCTTCAACACTCGAATAAGAGCATAGAGCTCTTTGTCATACGTTGGGTAGTTGAGCTGGGCGCCTGTGAGCTTCTCGCTAAAGTACGCGATGGGGCGCCTATCTTGTAGCAAGACCCCTCCAATTCCATGATGAGAAGCGTCACACTCCACCTCAAAGGTCTTGGAGAAGTCCGGTAATTTCAGCAAGGGAGCGTTGCACAAACGGTCCTTCAAAGTGACGAAGGCGGTCTCATGTGCGGTCGTCCACTCAATAGACCCAGGTTAGCATAAAGTTTCTCATTTCTAAGACACTCTAAGACCTTCCTAAGATGCTCAACATGCTCATCTAAAGACCTGTTGTAAACAAGGATATCATCGAAGTAGACAACCACAAATTTTCCTAAGTAAGCCCGTAAAACATGATTCATCAACCTCATAAAAGTGCTAGGGGCATTGGTCAAACCAAAGGGCATAACCAACCACTCATAAAGGCCATACTTAGTCTTAAATACAGTTTTCCACTCATCACCCTCATGCATCCTAATTTGATGATATCCACTCTTAAGATCAATTTTCGAAAATAAGGTAGCACCATGCAATTCATCAAGCATATCATCAAGTCTAGGAATAGGGTGTCGATACTTCACTGTAATTTGGTTGATTGCCCGACAATCAACACACATGCGCCAACTACCATCCTTCTTGGGCACAAAAATGACCGGTATGGCGCAGGGGCTTAAGCTCTCTCGGACGTGGCCCTTATCCATCAACTCTTGGACTTGGCGCTGCAATTCCTTTGTTTCCTCTGGGCTCGCACGGTATGCAGCGCGGTTAGGAAGAGAGGCGCCGGGGACGAAGTCGATTTGATGCTCAATACCACGAATAGGTGGCAATCCTTCGGGCAGCTCCTCGGGCATCACATCCTCAAATTCCTGCAAAAGGGAAGACACTGCAGGGGGTAAATCAACAAGATTTTTAACATTGAATAGACACGCGAAAGGAACAAGTAAAAAGCAAGGAAGTCTTCCTTGAATGATTGGGGAGACATCCCGAGATCGAGCCAAAAGAAGTCGGTTCTCACACGAGCCTTGGATGCCAGCTGTGGTTGGCTTAGGGGGCTGTTTGGGTGCCGATTTCTGGGGTGTGTCACGGCCAGCGGTCTTGTCCTTGGCTTGTTCAAGGGCCTTAATGCGGTTCCTTTCCACGTGATCCTGCATAATCTCTTGAGGGCTCATAGGAAGCAATGTCACCTTCCTTCCATTGTGCATGAAGACGTAGTTGTTGAGAAACCCATCATGAAGAGCTCGCTTGTCGAATTGCCAAGGTCTCCCTAAGAGAAGATGGGTGGCATCCATGGGGACTACGTCATAAAGCACGGAATCCTTGTAATGGCCAATGCTGAAATTGATAGTGCATTGCCGCTTCACAACATTGGAGTCATCACCCTCGGAGATCCATTGTAGGCTATAGGGTTGGGGGTGTGGAGTTGTGTCGAACTTGAAGTGCTTGATCACCTTTTCGTTGATGATATTGCAACAACTTCCACCATCTATAATGACATTCAAAGAAGCACCCTGGACCGCACATTTAGTATGAAATAAATTTTCACGTTGGTCAAGTAAGGTACCTTCTTTGGCGGTAAGAACACGGCGAGTAATCAGGCTAAGGGGCACGTGGCATGGATCATCCATGGGGCTGCAAATGTAACCATCCAACTTCTCCTCTTCCTCGTCATGTCCATACGAATCAAAAACTGGAGCATCGTCTAGGGTGTCCTCGTCAAAGGACTCGTATCATGAGAGGGTTGAGAAGAGGACTGGCTTGTTGTTGGGGTAGTCCCGTTGTACGTGGCCATGCCCTTGGAACTTATAACAGACCTTGTCACGCGCCCGTTCATCGGAGGGGGTGCACGCCGCTGCGGTGGCTCGTTGACGCGCGTCGGGGTATTGCTCGGCCGAGTGACCGGCGCCGGCGGTGTAGTCGCGGGAGTTGACTGCGGAGAGAAGCGCACATGAGAAGGAAATGAACTAGACGGGGTGGATGGGACATACCTTGGATTCGTGCGGAACCAAGGCGTTCGCTTAGCCGCTTGAGCTTGCGACCATATCTCTTGTGCCGTATGTGCGCACTTCTGGAGGTCTCGTATGTTAAGCACCCGGAGTTGGTTTCGAATAGGCTCATGCAGGCCACGAAGGAACATACTCCGAAAGTCTTCGTCAGTGTGATGGATACCTGCCTTATGGGACAACTCTTCAAGTTCAGCATAAAAGTCAAGGGGAGAACGATTACCTTGAGAAGTGAGTTGTATCTTAAGGCGCATTTCGGAAGTAAAGTCCTCGTGGACATACTTCTTCCTCATGATCCGCATAAGATGGAGCCAAGAAGTGATTGGACGCTCGCGGTAATGCACACGGTCAGCGCAGAAACGATGCCACCAGGCCTTGGCGGCGCCGTCGAAGTGTAAAGCGGCGGTAGCAACCCGTTCTTCTTCCGGGTATTGATAATGGTTCAACACATACTCCATGGACTGCTGCCAATCAAGAAACTTAAGGGGATCAAATTCACCAAGAAAGTTTGGAAGTTTTACCTTAATGTTGGGGTGACATGGTCCATGGCGCCCGGGGCTCGGGCGACGCCGTTCCCGCGAGTGTCGGCGGTAGCCGCGATGCGTGGGCCGCAACTCCTCGGGG
Organism: Rheum nobile; assembly: GCA_027886185.1. Lineage (NCBI taxonomy): Eukaryota > Viridiplantae > Streptophyta > Magnoliopsida > Caryophyllales > Polygonaceae > Rheum > Rheum nobile. Next base: position 18,383,900 of record WOAB01000568.1, read on the forward strand.
CGTTCCATCTCATACGCATCCTCGTCATCAAATCCTTCCCGGGAGTGGTCCGAGGTACGGTCATCATCATCATCACGCTCGGACTCAGAGTCGTCATACCGCACGTGTTGTCGACCTCGAACCCGACGGTCCTTGGTGTTGACATAAGGAAGGGGGTCCCTGGAGATGCGACCACTACGACGGAAGCGATCCGACGTGTAATCCTCATCCCCCGGAGCAAAGGTGGGATTGTACCGGACGCGGGAGTCGCCACGCTTGGGCGGGTAGCCTTCAATTTGCGAACGAAGGCGATCCTGTGGAGTAGACAAGACGCCCTTCCCCTTGCGGTCCATTGGATGGTTGGCTGGGGCCGTAGGGTTCAGCATAGGATCGGTCGTGGGAAACTTCACGTTACTCATGGCCCGTCGAAGGTGCGCAAGTTCAGCAGCCTGCTCGGCAATAATGCGGTTTTTCTCGTCATTCGAGGCCTGAAGTGTGTCGTTCGACGCATGAAGTTGGTTGATTTGTTCATAGGCAGAGTCCATGTGTCCGGGGCTGCAGTGGCCCGTAGAAGGAGAGACGCTCGAGGTAGGGACATCCATAGTACCTATACGAAGCATGCAACACGAGAAGTAAGTTGCACCAAGCAAAAGAACAAGTCCAAGCCAAGTCCTTGTCTCAAAAGTGACCCAAGAAATTTTTCGCGGGGCGTACTAATTTGGGTTGCTCGTGAGGAGGGAGAGGCTTGAACGTAAGGCTGAAAGCAAGAACTAGCAAGTCAAGTCCCAAACAACACACAAATTTCCAAGTGCAAGAAAATCAAATCAAGTTTCTCAGAATTAATCACAAGAGAGTTGAAAATTTTTATTTGCCCTTTTTAATGAGAGATGCATAGAGACATGAAAGATGAGAAGATGGAGTATGACCGTATGGTGCGTTCTCTGCCTACTCTTTGTTTTTTTTTTGTTTTTTTGAGGCTTCCGTCTTCCCAAACCTTTCTGTTTTTGTTTGATGGAAGGTGAGAATAGTATGTTTGTTTTGTTTAAACGGTCACACCTTGTTTTTGTTTTGTGCTGATATGATGGCGAATCAAGCAAGAAATAACCACACAAACAAGTGCAGGAAAAGAAAGAAGAGACAAGCAACTATGAGGGATGAAAATCAAACAACTAATCTAGCAATTAATCCAAAGATGAAGCAAGACTTGATCAACAAGAAACAAGGAAATCAAATATGCAATTAAAGGAAACAAGAATTGCTAGAGCGTAGATTTTAGGATTGTAGGAAACGTAACCAAAACCTAGGTGAAATTAGGGTTCGGTCGTGACAGGGGGTGGTGGACGGTGGTGGTAAGTGCAGCGAGTGGTGGTGGTGGTAGTGATTCCGGTAACGGTTGTGGGGAGAAAAAAAATATTCTAGGGTTTGCAGGCGGAAAATTCCTAGAATCACAATAAGAGAGAAGAACAAACTTAGCTTGGAAATGACTCTGATGCCAGTTGATGCGAACAACCCCTGAAGTGTTGTCTGTAATGCAAGATCTTTGATTCCTCAAGCGTGGATTCGATTATCCTCTTCCGTAGCCAAAGTGATGGCTTTCCTAGGGCTAAAGAGATAACCCACAAATGCGTCAAAGAGATGACGAAGAGATCAAAGAGATGATCTTGAAACACCGAAGAGACGATGTACGAATTGCTCGAAGCGATGAGCTACGGGATAGACGATCCATGGGATCGAAGAGTTGACGTTAGAACTCAAGGGAAGGAGCGTACTCAACTTTACTACTCAAATTCAACGTACCATACAAACTAGGGTTTGAAGTCTTAAATAGGCTAAAAGAAATAACATAAAAGAATAACAATAAAATGGTTCATTAAAACAACGAATATTGAAATCCTTGACGCGGACCGAACTCGAGAAAGGCGACGGTCGCCGTAATTAAACGGCGGTCGCTGCCATTTGCCGTAAGCAACATTCTCGCGGAGCCAGAAATGGCGGGCGCCGTGAAGACGCCGGCGGGCGCCGCCCGGAGGCAGCGGTCGCCGTGAAGACGCCGGCGGTCGCCGTGAATCCCAAAGATGAAACCCGAAGCCGCCATCAAACGGCGGGCGCCACCGGAGGCAGCGGTCGCCGTGAAGACGTCGGTGGTCGCCGCCCCTTTGCTTCCGCCTTCATCTTCCTCTTTTGGTCAGGTTCGGTAGGACGGAACTTCGCCTAAGCCTTCATAGGTCACAAGGAGAACCCATTTAGGACTAGGTGAAGTCGCGTCACTTGCGTATGCCCGCAAAACTAAAGATTGTGTGGCTCGTTCCATTGCTCTGGCGCGGGCTCTTGTCATCGGACCATCCGAGCGCAGCTTCATTGCGTCATCTTCATCCTGCGCCATCATTAAGGGGGTCATGGAGCTATCAATAAACCTACTATAGAGGTTCATAAACCCTACTTTAGAGGTTCATAAATCATACTCTAGAGGTTCATAAACCCTACCCTAGAGGTTATTAAACTTTATTCTAGAGGTTCATAAACCATTTTGAGATGCTTAAATATCAATTCGTAATTAATTTGGATAAAAAATATAAAATAAAAAAATTATAGTGAAAACTGAAATTATTCTGGACAAATGATTAAAAAACTGCTTAAAATTATAATGATTGAATATTCATGTGTCTATGGATAGTTAAAGCTAGAAAGAAAGACAAACGGAAAAAAAGAGGGGCGCTCTTCACGAGAATAGAACTGACCTCTCGCTCCCCCTTTAAGTCTTTACCACTGGGCTAAGCACTCCATCATTAATGATCCGCATCCATTTTATTTTAAACACACACGTGTCTCAGCTGGGCCGCAAGATCTATTTAAACGGACGACCCCAGATTGGTCCCCACACTTCGCACGTTTGGGCAGGTCCGCATATGATCCGGTATCTATTATTTGTCTGAAACTAAATAGCAATTTGTCACACCAAGTGTCATTTTGACATAATTTGTCGATGGTGGAAAATATCATCCTTTTTCCAGAACTATAAGTCAAAATATTAATTCATGGCGGGTCTCTTCTGGAGCACGAATTTCAAGATTCGACATTCTCATTTCTGTAGATATAACAACCATATGATTATTTATAAATCTTTTTTTATCGAATACACACGTATAATTATACCCGTGTATGCCTTAATCACTTTTTTCTTCGTAAGCCTTCATAATTTAATGGAATATGCATAATGTGTTTTCTTTTTTATACTACAAGCATTTTTAGTTCTTCAGAGACTATATGTATATGTAATACCCACACCACATTGGGCCGGCCCATCACAGGGCTGCAGCCCATATACCCCAACCCTTCCTTGGTGGCTCCACCTATAACATGCAGCCATTTCCAAGAGGTTGTTGGGAGCGCTCGAACTCGAGACCTCTCCCCTTTATCCACTCCCCACAAGGAGTGAATACCAATTGCGCTGCAGCACAATTGGTATTCACTCCTTGTGGGGAGTGGATAAAGGGAGAGGTCTCGAGTTTGAGCGCTCCCAACAACCTCTTGGAAATGGCTGCCTGTTATAGGTGGAGCCACCAAGGAAGGGTTGGGGTGTATGGGCTGCAGCCCTGTGATGGGCCGGCCCAATGTGGTGTGGGTATTACATAAAAAGTACACTTTATGTTGGTGCCTGACCTTGCCGACAACGGGCCTGACAGACACCCCGGCACTGCCATCCTTAACAGGCCTGCAGGCCGTGTACCCCAACCCTTCCCCTAACTGGGTAGGTTGTTGGTGAGAGTCGAACACACGACCTCTCCGCCCTTTATCAAGCGCCTAAGCACCTTGATACCAATTGTGCTGCAGCGCAATTGGTAACAAGTGGGCGTTAGGCCGCTTGTTAAAGCGTGAGGTCTCGAGTTCGAGCCTTGCGAACAACCTCCCAGCCATGGGGATTTGGTTGGGGTACATGGACTGCGGCCCATGGATAGAGCAATGGCTGGCCGGTAAGGGTCGGAGCCCCTCTCCATAAAAGTGTATTTTTTTGTAATACCCACACCCATATGGGCCGGCCCATCACAGGGCTGCAACCCATATATCCCAACCCATCCTTGTTGGTTACTCCAAATTAATGGAAGCCATTTCCAAGAGGTTGTTGGGAGCACTCGAACTCGAGACCTCTCCCCTTTATCCCCTCCCCGCAAGGAGTGTATACCAATTGTGCTGCAGCGCAATTGGTATCCACTCCTTGCGGGGAGGGGATAAAGGGGAGAGGTCTCGAGTTCGAGCGCTCCCAACAACCTCTTGGAAATGGCTTTCATTAATTTGGAGTAGCCAACAAGGATGAGTTGGGGTGTATGGGCTGCAGCCCTGTGATGGGCCGGCCCATATGGGTGTGGGTATTACAGTATATACTTATATCGAATGGACTATATAAATATGATGTAACATATCCAAAACCTTGTGAGTAATAAGTTTCCCTATAGGTGAATTTACTTGAATACATTTTCATTAGCTAGAAACGTGTAAACAAAATTTACTGCGGGTGAATAGAGTTCCACATGCTCCAATCCAAACTTTTGTGTCAAGGCTTATGTGACCAATATAATTTAAGATTACAACTTTATTGCACTAATGGCAATTATTTTTACATGGCTGTCATATTTTATGTTTTCTTCTATTGGAACTACTGGACAAAAAATCATCAGATTTATTCAAAGAATCTAGCTTCCTCATATTACTTTATTGCAACCTATGCAATCATTACAATGTCAATGTTTTTATTATTGTTTAAGTACCATCATCCTCACCCGACACTTCTAGTGTTGATGTAACAACAAAGAGTCTATAAAGAACTTCTTTATGGTACCATTCGAAAGTGACTCGTATATGTGACTTTATCACACTATCTTAGCACTAGCAAATACATTTGATAGCATGTAAGCTATGTATTTGTTGAATCGTTAGTGTTCTATTCTAAAGGTCTAGAACCTTGTGAGTAATAAGTTTCCCTATAGGTGAATTTACCTGAATACATTTTCATTAGCTAGAAACGTGTAAACAAAATTTACTGCGGGTGAATAGAGTTCCACATGCTCCAATCCAAACTTTTGTGTCAAGCCTTATGTGACCAATATAATTTAAGATTACAACTTTATTGCACTAATGGCAATTATTTTTACATGGCTGTCATATTTTATGTTTTCTTCTATTGGAACTACTGGACAAAAAATCATCAGATTTATTCAAAGAATCTAGCTTCCTCATATTACTTTATTGCAACCTATGCAATCATTACAATGTCAATGTTTTTATTATTGTTTAAGTACCATCATCCTCACCCGACACTTCTAGTGTTGATGTAACAACAAAGAGTCTATAAAGAACTTCTTTATGGTACCATTCGAAAGTGACTCGTATATGTGACTTTATCACACTATCTTAGCACTAGCAAATACATTTGATAGCATGTAAGCTATGTATTTGTTGAATCGTTAGTGTTCTATTCTAAAGGTCTAGAACCTTGTGAGTAATAAGTTTCCCTATAGGTGAATTTACCTGAATACATTTTCATTAGCTAGAAACGTGTAAACAAAATTTACTGCGGGTGAATAGAGTTCCACATGTTCCAATCCAAACTTTTGTGTCAAGCCTTATGTGACCAATATAATTTAAGATTACAACTTTATTGCACTAATGGCAATTATTTTTACATGGCTGTCATATTTTATGTTTTCTTCTATTGGAACTACTGGACAAAAAATCATCAGATTTATTCAAAGAATCTAGCTTCCTCATATTACTTTATTGCAACCTATGCAATCATTACAATGTCAATGTTTTTATTATTGTTTAAGTACCATCATCCTCACCCGACACTTCTAGTGTTGATGTAACAACAAAGAGTCTATAAAGAACTTCTTTATGGTACCATTCGAAAGTGACTCGTATATGTGACTTTATCACACTATCTTAGCCCTAGCAAATACATTTGATAGCATGTAAGCTATGTATTTGTTGAATCGTTAGTGTTCTATTCTAAAGGTCTAGAACCTTCATAGAGAATGTAGTGGAAATGTAAAGAAGAAAGTAACGACTATTTTAACGCAAATACTTAGAGTGAAAACCAAATTAAGCAACTAGTTAATCAGGGAAAAATCACTATTTTCAAGCTTCTCACTTGAAAGATTTAGAATCATTGTACTTATCTTATTGGTTTCCTGAGCAATTACAATGTCGACATGGACGTTAACTCTAGACTTCCCACCTAGATTAACTCTCTTTCACCACTTGTAACTTGCTTTCACTCTCAAATATACATAACACTAGTGAAAACGTTAAATATGTTTTTTAGGGTGAAAAGGGGGAAAAACATGTAAAATATTACTTCTAAAATAGATTATTTGTGATGAGGAATCATCCCCGCCATTAGTGCCAACCTTTGATGGACCGATTACTAGGTCAAGATTGAGGGAACTACGTCAAGAGCTGGAGACGTTTATGGCACATGATGTATCACATGACGAAGAGGACAAGTCCAAAGTCAAGGCATTGACTTTATTGGTCAACGTTACATATGTTTAATCTTATTTATTTCTGCATTGGATATTTTTAGGATTATTATTTATTTATTTTCAGCTTTCTATTTTTGGATATTTCGGGATTAAGTGTAACCCGTTTTTGGGAAGCTAGGGCCGGCCCTCCTAGGGTATTTAAGGCCTCCCTTGTCTTCTTCATTAGGGAGATTTCTCAGATTGTTAAAAACACAAAAACAGAGCTTGGTTTTTGCTTTGAAAACTTGGCTCCCCGTGAGAGTCTCAATCGATTGTTCTTTCCTGCTTAGTTGTTTTCGTCTTTGTCAAGTCCCTCTGGAGTTGGTGATTTCGTACATCATAAGCAATCCTCTCCGTGCTCCAAGTTCGTCAGCGATTCTTGGTTGTGTGGCGTTGTAGAGATCGGGTTGGTAGATCGTTCGACAAGGTTCCTTGCTATCAAGCAAGCGGGTTTTCTCGTCGTTTCTATTGGTTCTATCTATTATCATATCCATTAGTTTCACTTCCGCCATTGTTCTAATCTTATGTTTTCTTTTGTTTTGAGATCCGTTGCCTAGATCCATCCTCTACACGGCTAACCCCGTATCAATTGGTATCAAGAGCTTTGCAGCTTCGGATCGCCTTTGACGATTCCAGATTCATCATCAAAAATTGGATCTTCCTGTTTTCAATCGTCAATTGAATTTCTTTGTTTGAGTCACATTAGTGAATTGTTAGTCTGACTGATTGTTTGCTCTTGTTTGTCTTGGAAAGGAGTTCGTTGCCGTTGATTGTGACTACGAGGATCCACAAAAACATACCAAAACCATCCAAAAATCAACAAAAAAATTTTGCCCCCCCCCCCTTCCACCATTGTTGTTCGAACCCTAGCTTGGCGAGCAAGACACGACGGCGTCCAGGTTCGTGCGCGCCAGAGATCCGGTTGTTCAATTTTGGTAATCTTCAAGATACTTGCTTGATTTTCTAGAGATTTTATTTTATCTTTATGGTGCAATATCCCAGGAAAAACAAGTTGCCTAAAAGAAAATTATATCAAAAAAAAAAAAAAAAAAGAGGAAAAGGCATCTGGGATTTTTGAGAATTTTTCAGAATTTTTTTTTTCGAAATACAAAAACAAAAAACAAAAAAATAATAATATATTTTTAGGGTTCCGTTTCAGATTTTTTTTTCGGACCTCTTTGCCGCCGCAGCAGTACCCAGCCACAACCCGACCGGGTCCCCACCGGGTTGCGCTCAGTCAGCCCCACCCGACCCCAACCCGACCGGGTCCCACCCCGGGTTGCGCTCAGTCGCCACCACCCGACCGGGTCTTGCCCGGGTTCCGCTCAGTCGAGCCCCACCCGGCCTGACCCCACCCGACCCCAACCCGACCGGGTCCCTCCCCGGGTTGCTCTCAGTCCACCCCACCCGACCGGGTCCCACCCCGGGTTGCCCTCAGTCGAGCACTACCCCCTCTTGCCCGAACCCCTTCTCCCTTTCGTTCCCTCGAGTCACTCTCGGCTCCAATTGGCTTCGTTCCGAGTCGACAAAGGTACGTCTTTCTGACTTGCAATTCGCATTTCTTGAGTTCGAAACACATATATAGCCCCATTTTAAGTTGCATTTCATTCTTATGACTATAGTTGTGTCGCTTTCCTTGTTGAGTCGTTCTCTAGTCTCGCTTTTGTTTGAGTCATTTTTCGTCGTACATCTACTTGTCTTGTCTACTACATCTCTGCTTGACCTTGATTTGCTGCGTATCTTGAGCACATAGAGAACTTGTCATTTACGAGCTTAACTTCGCAGGTTGTACAATCACCGAGTGCAAACACTTGAGAGTTTTTTTTGGTTTTCCTAACCTTAACGTCTTTCTATGTTCGTCTAAGTGGTGATCATGACAGGTTCCGGTGATGAACAAGTTACTGCAAATGGTTCCCATGTCGATATGCAGGCGATGCTACAACAGTTGGCTTCTACAGTCGCGCAGTTGTTTGCGAAGTTTGACTCGTTGGAGACCCGCTCCAACCCACTCTCGGCTGCGTAGGAACACATTGGTCCATCGCATAGCGCACCGCTTCCCGCCACCGAGCCCTTGGTCGACCAAGCCACGGCCTACCAAGCGGCGATGGACGAGCGTCGCCAACCGTGAGCCACTGGCACCGACCGCATACGCCCGATTCGGCATCCCGCACCTCGTGATAGGTCTGAGTCCCCTCCTATGTCGATACGTTCTAGTTTATGGGGTGATGATGATATGCAGGACTATGAGCGCGAGGAGCGTAATGAGTGACGTCCTTACCGCCCCCGGAATGACCGCGGACAGCCCCGTCGCCGTGAAGTCGAACAAGATGGCATTGGACGGATCAAAGTGAAGATCCCGGCTTTTGATGGAAAGTGTGATCCAGACGTCTACCTTGAATGGGAGACGAAGATTGAGCAGATTTGGGGTTGCCACAATTTCCCTGAACATAAAAAGGTACAACTCGCTGCTCTTGAATTTACTGGTTATGCTTTGGTTTGGTGGGATTCTGTTGTGAAGGCTCGCAGACAAGCCATGGACCCTCCGGTCAACACATGGAACCAGATGAGAGCTATGATGAGGGCCCGCTTCGTTCCCCACCACCACAATAGAGTTCTCTGCAACCGTTTGGAGACTATGAGGCAAGGCTCTTTAGGTGTTGAAGAGGTCTACAACAATATGCAGATAGCCATGGCACGCGGCAACGTCGTCGAAGATGAAGAGGCCACTATGTCCAGGTATCTACGTATCTTGCATCCTCATTTAGCTGACACTATAGAATTGTATCCCTATTCTACCATGACAGATTTGCTACACCAAGCAATTAAAGTGGAGAGACAATTCAAGTCCAGCTATACCCAACAACACCGCACGGTGCCACAACGCCAAAGCTGGCGTCCCGACCAGCAGCAGGGCCGCACCGGACACCAGAGATCCCGCCCAGCAATCGGTCCGCCTCGCGGCAATGAGCAGAATTCCCGTGGTACGCACCCCTCTACCTCCACCGCACCACAGCAGCCCGCACGGCCCGCCCCTGCAGTTACACGAGGTAACCCTGCTGACCCTCCTCCTAGAGCTAGAGATATCACTTGCTTTAAATGTCAAGGAAAGGGTCATTACATGAAGGATTGTCCTAATACTCGTGTTTTGATGATTAATCATTTGGGTGAGTTAGAGTCTGAGTCTGACATTGAGCATGAAAATTTAGTTGCTAGCCATGATATGAATGAGCATGCCAATGATGATGATTTGGATTTTATTGAATATGAGCATGGTGATTCATTGATTGTTAGGAGGACTTTGCATGTTAATCAGGCCCCTTGTGATGATAATCAGCGTGAGAATTTGTTTCATACAAGATGTCTTGTTAAAGGGAAAGTTTGCAACATGATTATTGATGGTGGTAGTTGTTGTAATATTGCTAGTGTTGAATTAGTTAATAAACTGCAAATCCCTACTTTTTTGCATCCTAGACCTTATAGACTTCACTGGATGAATGACTGTGGTGAACTCAAGGTGAATAAGCAAGCTAAGATCACTCTTAAACTAGGAACTTATGAGGATGAAATTTTATGTGATGTTGTTCCTATGCAAGCTTGTCATATTTTGTTGGGTCGTCCTTGGCAATTTGATAGACATGTTATTCATGATGGACGTACTAACCAGCATGCCTTTGAGTTTCGTGGTAGGAAAGTGGTGTTGAAACCGATGACGCCGCTTCAAGTGGCTGAGGCTTATGATAAGAAAAGAGAGGCCGAGCGTAAGGGTAAGTCCCCAGCTGAACCATCCACTGCCTCCACACGGACCGACCTCACCCTCGCCTCTACCCCTAGTTGAGTGCTCTTAGCATCCAGCAGAGACCACCTGGTAGATTACCTTCCCCCGGACGTCGCCCTCATGTCCCTTTGTCAGGCCTATACCCTGTTAGGTGACGACGACCGAGCTACACTCCCAGCTTCTATCCGGACCCTTTTAGATGCGTTCCTTGATGTCTTCCCGGATGAGATACCCCTTGGCCTACCCCCTATTAGAGGCATTGAGCACCAGATAGACCTGATTCCCGGTGCTACCCTACCCAACCGGCCTGCCTATAGGATGAACCCTACTGAAACCCAGGAAATCCAGAATCAAGTCCAGGACCTTCTAGATAAAGGGTATGTTAGAGAGAGCCGATCCCAGTGTGATGTGCCTGTCTTACTCGTCCCCAAAAAGGACAATACTTGGCGTATGTGTGTTGATTGCAGGGCTATTAATAACATCACGATCAAGTACAGGCACCCGATCCCCAGGCTCGATGACATGTTGGATGAGCTCCATGGCGCCTCCACCTTCTCCAAGATCGATCTTCGCAGTGGATACCATCAAATCCGGATGAAGGAAGGAGACGAATGGAAGACAACATTCAAGACGAAGTTTGGTTTGTATGAGTGGCTTGTTATGCCTTTCGGTTTGACTAATGCCCCCTCTACTTTTATGCGTCTTATGAATCATGTCTTGAGATCTTTTATTGGTAGATTTGTTGTAGTTTACTTTGATGATATTCTGATCTACAGCAAATCTTTGGAAGCACATGCAGAGCACCTCAGGGAAGTTTTATCCACTCTCAGAGCTGTACAGTTGTATGGAAATCTGAAGAAGTGTGATTTTTGCACTGACAGAGTTGTGTTTCTTGGTTTTGTAGTGAGTGCTCATGGACTGCAAGTGGATCAAGAGAAGGTGCAAGCCATCCGTGACTGGCCGACCCCGAAGAACCTAGGTGACGTACGCAGTTTCCACGGCCTGGCTGACTTCTACAGGAGGTTCGTTCGAGATTTTAGCACCATTGCAGCCCCGCTGACAGAGATCACAAAGAAGAATACTCCATTCCGTTGGGGTGAAGCTCAAGAAAAGGCGTTCCAGACTCTCAAGGATCGTTTGACACACGCGCCATTGCTGGTTCTGCCTGACTTCACTCGCCCCTTTGAAGTAGAGTGTGACGCCTCTGGCATTGGTATTGGAGGAGTCCTCATGCAGGAAGGTAAGCCCATTGCCTTCTTTTCTGAGAAGATGAAAGGTGCATGCTTGAATTATTCTACTTATGATAGGGAATTATATGCCTTGTTTAGAGTGCTGAAAACTTGGCAACACTACCTTTGGCCTAGAGAATTTGTGCTTAAAACTGATCATGAGTCCTTAAAGCATTTTAGGAGTCAAGATAAGTTGGATAGGAGGCATGGTAGGTGGATGGAATTCATAGAAACATTTCCCTATGTGATTAGGTATAAGAAAGGAAAAGATAATGTTGTAGCTGATGCCCTTTCTAGGAGACATACACTCTTGACTACTTTGGATGCTCGGGTCCTTGGATTCGTTTATATTAAGGAGTTGTATGATATGGATTCTGATTTTGGAGTGATTCATAAGCATTGTGTGGAAAAGGGTTCATTTGATAAGTTTTTCTTGTTTGATGGATTCTTGTTTCGAGTTGATAAGGTGTGCATTCCTGTTTGTTCTCTACGGTTGTTACTTGTTGATGAGTCCCATAGAGGTGGATTGATGGGTCATTTTGGTAGAGATAAGACTTATAACATGTTGCATACTCATTTCTATTGGCCACACATGCTTAGGGATGTAGAGAATTTTATCAAACGCTGTGTTGAGTGCTTACAGGCTAAATCTAAGGCAAAACCGCATGGTCTTTATACTCCCTTGCCTATTCCTTGCTTTCCTTGGGTTGATATTAGTATGGATTTTATTGTTGGATTGCCCGGGACTAAGAAGGGGAGAGATTCTATATTTGTGGTTGTTGATAGGTTCTCTAAGATGGCTCACTTTATTGCATGCCATAAAACTGATGATGCTAGGAATGTTGCTGATTTGTTCTTTAGAGAGATTGTTCGGTTGCATGGTGTTCCTCGTACTATTGTGAGTGATAGGGATGTCAAATTTCTGAGTTACTTTTGGAAGACTTTGTGGGGTAAACTTGGTACTAAGTTGTTGTTCTCTACTGCTAGTCACCCCCAGACAGATGGACAAACTGAGGTCACTAACCGTACATTGGGTACTATCCTTAGGGCTGTTATTAAATCTAATCTGAAAAGTTGGGAAGATGCCTTACCACATGTTGAGTTTGCTTATAATAGGACTATTCATTCTTCTACCAATATGTCCCCTTTTAAATGTGTGTATGGTTTGAATCCCCTAACCCCTTTGGATCTTAAGCCGTTGCCTTTACCGGAACGAGCAGACTTTGATGCTGATAGACAGGTTGAGTTCATGAAGGAGCTGTACGAGCGGACCAAGGCTCGTTTGGAAGCTACTGCAGCGAAGAACGCAGCCCGAGCTAATCACGGCCGGCGTCAAGTGTTGTTCGAGCCCGACGACTTGGTGTAGCTACACCTGCGCAAGGAGCGGTTCCCGGAGCAGAGGAAGTCGAAGCTGTCTCCCAGAGGTGATGGACCGTTCAAGGTGCTGAAGAGAGTAGACGACAATGCCTATGTGTTGGAGTTGCCCGATGACTATGGCGTGAGCCCGATATTCAATGTCGGTGATCTTACCCCTTATGCAGCCGCTGATGTTGATGACTCGAGGACGAGTCCTTTTCAAGAAGGGGAGAATGATGAGGAATCATCCCCTCCATTAGTGCCAACCTTTGATGGACCGATTACTAGGTCAAGATTGAGGGAACTACGTCAAGAGCTGGAGACGTTTATGGCACATGATGTATCACATGACGAAGAGGACAAGTCCAAAGTCAAGGCGTTGACTTTATTGGTCAACGTTACATATGTTTAATCTTATTTATTTCTGCATTGGATATTTTTAGGATTATTATTTATTTATTTTCAGCTTTCTATTTTCGAATATTTCGGGATTAAGTGTAACCCGTTTTTGGGAAGCTAGGGTCGGCCCTCCTAGGGTATTTAAGGCCTCCCTTGTCTTCTTCATTAGGGAGATTTCTCAGATTGTTAAAAACACAAAAACAGAGCTTGGTTTTTGCTTTGAAAACTTGGCTCCCCGTGAGAGTCTCAATCGATTGTTCTTTCCTGCTTAGTTGTTTTCGTCTTTGTCAAGTCCCTCTGGAGTTGGTGATTTCGTACATCATAAGCAATCCTCTCCGTGCTCCAAGTTCGTCAGCGATTCTTGGTTGTGTGGCGTTGTAGAGATCGGGTTGGTAGATCGTTCGACAAGGTTCCTTGCTATCAAGCAAGCGGGTTTTCTCGTCGTTTCTATTGGTTCTATCTATTATCCTATCCATTAGTTTCACTTCCGCCATTGTTCTAATCTTATGTTTTCTTTTGTTTTGAGATCCGTTGCCTAGATCCATCCTCTACACGGCTAACCCCGTATCAATTTGCCTCAATAAATTGAAAGCATTTATTGATGCAAAAATACGAACTTTTAATGTTATATTGACTTGAACTCCTCCTTCTTTTATTTTTCTCTAAGTTTTTCTCTCTTAGCTTGATTGTCTCTCTAAGTGAAATCCCTCCACTTATATAGACATTACAGCCATCCAACACTTGGGTTTTACCTCTTCTCCAAGTTTGCCATATTTGTCTTCTTTCTCAGTGCATGTGTTCTGAGCGCATACCATTTCAGACACTTCTAGCGGCTAGCGCTAATAACTGTCTAGTTTGTCTTCTTTCTTTGAGCACATCATGGCGATGTCAGTTCTCTAAGCATGTATTGACGTTGTTAGTTCTCTGATCATGTCTCTTGTACGAACTGAAGCACACAACTCTTGTAAGAGTTGACCTATATGGTTACAAATATATCTCTTATACTTGTTGTCTATGCTCCAACTATCTTGTATAGACGACCTCTGCGTCTTGTAAGACGTGTACCTTCAAAGCATATGCTCGTTCTCTCGATCACTCTATTGATCTCGATCACGATCAATGCTCTCAACATCACGACCAGTACTTCCAACATTCTTCTCAAAGACATTTACCTGTAAGTAGACTAACAAGTCCTATACTTTTTCCTACAACACTTAACACACATTAAACTTGGAGGTCTGGAAGCATCAAAACATCAATAGTTAGAATTCAACAATATTCATTGAACTTCTAGTTCATTCCTTTGAACTTCTGGTTCATTCCTTTGAACTTCTGGTTCATTCCTTGAACTTCTTGTCCATTCACTTGAACTCCTGGTTCATTTATCCTCGGATCTAAAATATTAAAATTGCTTTACATGCAATATCTTATATACTAATCCATTCCTTCTCCCCCTAAAGTATTTTTACCTCGTTGATAACCTTAATACCGAGCAATATATTGATCACATGCTTATAAGCTCTAGATATTCAGTAATGATAGGGAATCAATTCCATTTTTGTGGCATTACTTTAATAAATCAAGGGAGGTAAGAGGACGTATTCCGCATATCCAAAAACATGTAATTCTCTTTTGGAGACAAGTTTGAAATAGGAGAATTGTAAGCAATCACTCTAACTCGAATTAAATTGTCTACATTCAAATTTATGATTTGAAATGATCAACGACTCTACCGGGTTGTATACGTCATGTATTAGCATTTGTCTATGCATCTATTATGACCACGTTATTAATGACACTATTGGGTCATTTTCTTAATGTGTAGGATCTACTCAATGCTCAACCATTACACTAATTGGTTGATCTCATTCTCCCACCTAATTTGTGTAGCCAATGTGTTGAGGCATATATCAACATCATAGAATATATGATAATTCACATTGGCCCATATGTCGGTATACTCAGTCCTTATATGTCTTTTGAACTCAATAAAAAACCATAGAAATCCTTGCATACTAGGTCACCCTTATCCTTTAGAAATGAACATCATGTCTCATGATCATTTGATCCTATAGTGTCCATGTGAATATCCAATCACCATGAGGGTTCAAAAGTTCAATCCCACCAGTTCAAATTATCTTGAAAACATACTATAAGCATGCACTCACCTCCTTACACCATCAATTAGTTCTGCATTGTTAGAATCATATTTGAGCCCGTCTTGATAAGTTTCAAGTGCTTTGTCATACTCCTTCATGAAGAATTGGACTGCACCCTAGCTTTCTAGTGTATCCCTTGGCAAAAGTAGGATCAAGTTCAATGCACTTTTTAGCGTCTTTTAGTCCCTCAGGCAGTGCTCCCAATTTGGTGTAGCATGCAGCCTCTGTTGCTATATGCCTGAAACAAAGCAATAGAAGAAGCAATCAGAGGATTAATCGATTGATATTCGAGTAATCGCTCCACTAGAAGCAGCAGAAAAGCAAACCTTGTGATCTTTTGGGTTCCTCTTTATTGCTTCTGTGTAATGCCTTATTGCTTCTGGGTACTGTTGTTGCTTGAAACACTCGTTGCCTAGCGTCATACACAAGTAAATACATGAAACAATCCATCATTACCACTACATACATGTTCTTCTTTTCGCTCCTCCTTTGGACACAACAGTATTGTTCTAACACAATTTACATGTCAAAGGAGTATAATGGCATGCCAGATACATGGAAGTAACAGCTCGGAAATTTCAGGCAAATGTTACCCTTTTCACGCTCTTCGTCGGCTATTTTAGGATCAAAGTACTCTTGTTGTTCAAGTTCTTTCTTTGCCCTTTCAGCATCATTAAGTTTTTTCAGTGTATCAGGGTTGCCATGTTCAGTGAGAGCCTTCTGGAAAACCTCAATAGCTGGGTCAAAATCTTTCGAGCATTTTGCCATCTTCGCCATAGCAGTTCCCTTTCTAGTGAGAGCTCTTGCTATCATTTTGAAATCTGATCTAATCTCCCGGCCTCTTTCCATAGCCTTGTCACAATCTTTTATACACTCTTCATATTGTACCCACCAATAGAAATATATATAAGAGGAGATCATTAATCAAGAGAAGATATACTAATATCCATGAATCCTCGTCTGTGAAGATATATCACTCCATCCCCAATGTATGATCATTTAACTACTCCTATGTGCATAATGCGGTTCAAACATCAAATTAAAAAGTCATTGGCACCTACATAGGGCATATTCATTTTGCCAAAGCAACAAATCTGGCCATAAACTGAACAATTGTGGTAGAAATATATAATGGCAGATTATAAAGAGGCTAAATCATGTTTCTCCTGAACAATTCAGATCTACTACACGGACCACGAATTGGCCCCAGACTAGGGTTTTTCCCCGTAAACCAAAACCATTACTCCCAACCACCAGTAGATCTGAATCGAACGACTCTAAACAATCAAGAGGCACTCGTGGCAGCACCTCGTCTCCATCAAGAAACCTCATCACTTGCGTCATGCTCGGCCTCGCCCTCGGCCTTGCCTGTACACATATCAACCCGAGCTGCAAAACCAACTCCATTTCATGCGCAACAAACTCGCCCTCCAACCTAGCGTCGCTCACCTCTAGAATCGCTCCCCTGTTCCAGCAGCTGAACACCAACTCAAGCAACGTGTCCTCTTCACCGAACCTCTCCGTGAACAACGACCTCTTCCCACTCGCCACCTCGAGCATAAACACTTCAAAGGCGTACACGTTCGTGCTCGGCGTCGTCTTCCATGTTCTCGGAAGCTCAGGGGCGAGAAACCCTGGCGTGCCAACCACGTGAGTGGTTCAAGCAATGGAGTGGGGGAATGGGAATGAGAGAAGCGGCGGAAACAAAACCTAAAATATAAAAATGCAGACCGCGGTTGTTTACAACCGTGGTTTTGTAATTTTAAAAGCTTACCACAGTCTAATCGAACCGTGGTCCGTGTAGTAGAATTTACTTAAAAAATAATAATACCGCGTTTATATTACAACCATGGTCCGTGTTTTTTAGTTACCCCGGTTGACATATGAAAACCGCGGTGCGAGTTTTATTTAATATAAAAAAATCCGTTACACCGCAGTTTTCGCTATAACTGTGGTCCGTATATTTTCTTTACCCCGGTTTCTTAAATCCGCTCCAAAAATAGTACGGTTAATCCCATTTTTTGTACTAGTGATTGTTTGATTGCATATATTGTAAATTGTTTGACTGATATATAGAGAGTGAATATATTATTGTAAGATTTCAGAACATGACACCTCGAAAGATGTTATTGTAACAATAAAGTTAAATATGATTTTTAGTATTTTATGTGTTATATTTATTCTAATTAAAATTGATTTTAGTCACCGAGATTTTCGTCACATGGTGTCCTTAACTCATTTCACTGCTCATGATTATCGTAAGGATCCTTTTCAGTGGAGCCTGGTTCCTTATTTATAATATAAATATTTATTTTTAATTACATGCTATGCCGAGTATAACGTGCGAGATGATTTGGATTGATCTCTTAACCAGTTAACCGTATCAATTGTGAATTAGCATTAAGGATGAACTATTGGACAAAACGTAGGCGCAAATATGTCCAATAAAATTCAATTAAAATAATCGTTGATTTTTTTGTGGTGAAGTGCATAAATAATTTGACAATAGTATATGGTCAAACCGTATATCATATCTAATTAGTTCCATTCCCACACACCCTGGCTATGAACCATTCTTAATTTTCTAATTTTGATGGTGTGAGCAATTCTCAGATCGCTAGGTACAATTAAATCAGTTTTTTTTACCAAAAAATAGTCATTTTATTTTCTTGAATATCTCCTTGCGTTAGACCTGGGAATTGTCAATCTCTCAATAATTATAAAAAGATAGCGAGAAAGTATATTCAAGCATATAAATATTGTGTAGTAGTGCTTGCCCCATTGCATGCCATTTTACAGAAAATTTCCGACCAAATGAAACGTTTCCTATAGAACACGAATCCGTGGGAAATAATTTTCAAATTGTATGTTGCTATCATACGAGATCCAATAAGATACGTTTTCCTCTAATTTCGGTACCCAACAAACCAAATGAAATTCTCTCTTATTATAAGCTAGGGGGGCAATATTATTTTTATGATTTTTCTAATTTATGGGCATAGATTAAACATACTCCTAGTGAAAAGATTTACTAGACATCACGAATTTACATAATTTATAAAAAATAATTTAAGCTTTCTAATTTAGGATAATAGTTTCTCATAAGAGTATGCTTAATTAATCTACGCCTTTAGGCATATGTTAGAAAACCCGTCATTTTTATACTTGTATTACCATTATTTTTATACTTGTATTCAAAAATCTTGTTATAGAAAGATTGTGTTGAATATTATACATGTAAAATTTTAATATTTATTAGCGATTTTAACATTTTTATTTAAATAATAATTTTGTTGAAAAATATAAACTCTGGAATAAAAGCAAAAAATGGAACGTTAAAACACAATACAAAAAATGGAACGTGATATTATCTCAACGAAAAGAACTCCTAAGTCTTTATTCTGTAATTTCCATCAATGTAAGGCTTTTTTACTGCTAAAAACTCTCTCTTTTGAAAAAACCCTCCCGCCCATTTCTTCTAATCTTCCTTGGCCGCCATGCCGTCTGGTGGTGGCGATGCCCCACCCACCGGGCAAAAACCCCGATTCGACAAGATCCATGGATGTAGACAGCAACAGGATGGCTTCTAATCCTCTCTATCAGACTGAACAACAACATAATTTCCCAGCCCTGAAGGATGTTACTGCTACTGGTCCTAAGCATTCTCCCTCTTTCAGAGATGTTGTTGCCCAAGGAACTGCTCAGACGGTGACTGCGAGTTTCCATGCGGCCATGGATGAAAGGCCTGGTCTTTATGAAACTGATGATGATGAACCGTCGACTGAAGTGGATCCAACATGTCCCACTGTTACCCTCTCGGCGGTGGAAAAACGGGAACTCCGGCGGTATTGGGGACATTCACTGATTGTCCATATGTTTGACAAGGGTCCGGGTTACATTCAACTCAAAAGGAGGCTCGAACAAAAATGGGCGTTGCGGGGACTGCTGACTCTTGTGGATATTGGGAATGACCATTACATTGCGAAATTCACAAATCAGGATGACTACAACCATGTACTCACCCAAGGACCATGGATGCTCGGGGATAATTACTTGATGATACGACGCTGGACCGCCAACTTTGATCCGTTTCAAGAGGTTGCTAAGGTGCTTACGGCTTGGATCCGAATCCCGGGATTGAGTATGGAGTACTTCCATGAGGGTTTCTTACGCCGCGTCGGATCCTTGGTAGGGCAAGTTCTTAGAATTGACAATACTACGATTGCCGCTGACCGAGGTCAATTTGTACGCATTGCCGTCGAATTGGATCTTGCGAAGTCATTGCTCTCGCAATTCCATTTCAGAGGCCGGACTTGGATTATTCAATACGAGGGTATCAAGAAATTATGCTACAACTGTGGTAAGATAGGCCACACCAATGAAAACTGCCCCCTGCTGAAGGAAGAAGAGCAGACTGAAACGACTACTCCGGTGGCCGCCCCCGTTGTGTCGACGCCGGAAACTGAACTATGGGGCGAGTTTAATAAGCCGAAAAAAGTTGCCCGTCGCCATAGAGCACACTTGCCAAAGTAGGTTCCTATTGCCATGGAAAAGCAACTTCCTACTGATGACCTTGCTGCTGACTCAGGTTCGCGCTTCAATGCCATCGCCATTGAAGAAGATGAACATGGTGATGAAATAGGAAAGCAGGGGACTGAAATACATTCAGAGGGGGGAGATGGGTCGCCGGAAAATCCCGTGATTGAACCGCAAGAGGGACATGCTCACTCTCCGCCGGAGGATTTGGGTGTGGTCGCGCCGAAAATTACGCCGGAAAAGGTTGACAACAACGATGAGCAAATCAAGGTAACGAGATTTCCGGTGATCCCAAAATAGAACTTCCAAATCAGTCCACAGTGGTAACCAATTCTGGTATGGCGAGCCCTAGTGTTGACAGGAAAACTAATAAACAAAAAGAAAAAAAGGATAGAACGGATTCTATCTTGTCCATGACCCGTAAACCGACATCAAGGTCGAGTACTAAGGTTATCCTATCTAAGGAAACAGATATTAATCGATCATACCTTATTCAAGATATGGTCCATCAAGAACTGCAAGCCCAATCCAAGCCAAGCAGGAAGACAAACTCAGGACTGAACCCTAACGTCTCTCAGACGGCAGCACAGAGCTCTCTTTCAGTTGCGAAATAGAACCACATCCCTGATCGATCTGATGGCACAACCTCTCTCCATGATTCCGGTGGCTCAACATTTTCCCGTTCGCCTCAGCACCAACCTATTGGTGTCAAACAGCCGACCGAGACCTTTGATGATGACACTCCCGGCGTTGGCAAATATCACTTCCTCCCAATTCTGACAGAGACCAATCCTCTGTTATGCCGAGTCTCGATGCCCAATAGTCTCAGTGATGCCCTGCTGAGTCTTGAGGGGGTCTTGGAATGCTATGCTCATCGTATTTCTGGTTCGTTTTTTGATCAAGTTTATTTAATGTCAGCACTAAGTATGTTAGTCTGGAATGTTCGAAGCACAGGGTCCGCCAATTTCATGGATTCGCTTCAGGAATTAATTCGCTTGAATCAACCGACCGTTCTTGTGCTTGTTGAAACTCGCATTAGCGGGACAAGGGCGAACGCTGTCAGTAACAGAATCGGCTATGATGGTTCACTGCGAGTAGACCCTCAAGGATTTGTTGGGGGAATTTGGTTGTTTTGGAAGAGATCGGAGGTATCTGTTGCGCCACTTATCATCCATAATCAGCACATCACAGTTGAAGTGACTCGCCGATCTGAGGTTCCTTGGGTTCTCTCTGCTATTTATGCTTCTCCTAATCCCGCAACTCGTTACGAACTATGGCTCGCTCTGGCCAACTTTGCTAATTTGAACAATAAACCGTGGTTGCTGGCAGGCGACTTTAACGCCACTCTCTCGAGTGGAGAGTGTTCAGCGTCGTCAACTAGTTCTAATCATTCTACCCAGATTTTCCGGGATTGGTTCGATGACCTCAATTTAATCGACTTGGGTTTTTCGGGTCCGATGTATACTTGGAAGACGGGGAATTCGCCTAAACATTTTAAGGCAGCCCGTCTTGATAGGGCTATTTGCTCGCATGAGTGGCGATTGCGCTTCCCAAATGCTTGTGTTCGTCATCTGTCGGCTCCGCATTCTGATCACACTCCTCTATTGGTCAAGCTGGATACTTTACCGCCAATCCCTATCAACAAACGACCATTCCGCTTTCAGGCGGCATGGTTAACTCACTCCGATTTTGAGCCCTTTCTTGCTGCAGTCTGGCGGGTTGATATCAGGCTGCAAGGGCCCCTTGCTCTGCTGGCTGATAAATTAGGGGACTGAAATCGAATGGTTTTTGGGAACATTTTTGCTAAGAAACGTAGCATGTGGAGGCAGTTGGAACAGGTTCAGGCACGGAGCTCTGCGCGTCCCTCTAGAGTGACTCTACAACTTGAGCGCACCCTCCGCGAGAAGCTGGAAGAGGTTCTACATCAAGAGCAACTGCTTTGGTTTCAAAAATCTCGAGCTTCGTTCCTTATTGAGGGGGATCGCAACACTAGATTTTATCATCTATCGACGGTGATTCGCAGGAGGATGAACAAAATCATGGCGCTTCAAAATGAGAATGATGATTGGGTCACCGATGCACCGGCTCTTGAGCAGTTGGTTCGGGATTTTTTCGCTGCTTTGTACACGGCTGACTCCTCCCCGGTAAGACAATTTTCCAACCCGCTTGCACATGCCAATTTTCCGGTTTTGAACGCTGATCAGGTGGCTGTACTGGCTACCCCTTTCTTTGAATCTGATGTTTGGGAAGCTGTGAGATCGATGGTGACTGCTTCGGTGTTACAATTGCTGAACCACAGGCAGTTGAAGGAGGGAATGGGAGACGCGCTAATGGTATTACTCAGCAAGATCGACAGCCCTACGAACCCGTCTCATCTCCGCCCTATCTCTTTGCTCAACGTCGCTTTCAAAATGGCAACCAAAGCTATTGTGAATAGGCTAAAACGGGTGTTGCCCCTCCTTGTGTCCCCCAGTCAAGCGGCATTCATTCTGGGCCGTCAAATCATTGACAATGTGGTTGTCGTACAGGAGGCTTTGCATTCAATGAACGCTAGACCTTCGAATAAGTGGATGATTTTGAAAGTTGACCTAGCCAAGGCTTATGATCGGGTCAAATGGGATTTCTTGAGCAACATTCTTCACCAGGCTGGTTTGTCGGACACACTGATTGAGGTAATTATGTTATGTCAGACGCATGGGATCAATGAATCTGTTAGAACGGGGCGCGCTCCGGGAACTTTATGCCATCACGCGGTATCCGCCAGGGTGATCCATTGTCGCCTTATATTTTTGTGCTCTGTATGGAAAGGTTGTCTCAGATTATTCAGGGTGATGTTGATGCCGGCCTTTGGGAGCCCGTGACGGTTGGTAATGTGCAATTATCACATCTATTTTTTGCTGATGATCTTGTTCTGCTCGCCCGGGCTGATGCAAGGCAGGCTTTGGTGATTCATGATTGTTTAGAGCAGTTTTGTGAAGCGTCTGGGGAACGGGTCAACTATCATAAGAATAGTATCTTGTTCTCGAATTCTGTGGGTCAACCGATGAAGGAAGTGATTAGCAACCTCCTCACCATGCCGGTATCTACGGACTTTGGTAATTATCTCGGGGTTCCCACAGCTACTGGGCGTATGCCTCGCGCCAGGTACCAGTTTATTTTGGACAAGATTTCGAGCAGATTGCGCGGTTGGAAGGCGAAATCGCTTTCTTTGGCTGGCCGTGTAACCTTGGCCAATTCAGTCCTCACTAGCATTCCACTATCATCTATGCAGACTGCCTATTTGCCTCGCTCTGTGTGTGACTCGGTTGATCAGATTGTTCGTGGGTTTGTTTGGGGGTCGACCTCGGAACGCCGCAAGGTCCATCTGCTTGCCTGGGACAAGATTGCAAAGTCTAAGGGGGATGGTGGCTTGGGTTTACGTCCGATGAGAGATCTCAACTCCGTGACACTTGCAAAATTAGGGTGGCGAACACTTCAGGAGCCGACAACTTTGTGGTCTCGAGTCATTCGAAGCAAGTATTGCAATGGGAGACTTGATTTTGACATGTTCACACGGTCCCGAAACTCGTCTCGGGTTTGGCGAGGTATCGTCCATGGTGCTCAAACGCTCAAGAAAGGTTTGCGCTCATCCATTGGCAATGGCAATGCAACTCTTTTTTGGGATCATGCTTGGTTGGATAATAGGCCCCTAGGGGATCAAGCGATATCTCCTATCCCTGATTCGATTGCGGATGTGACTGTGGCTGAGTTATGGACGCCTAATGGCTGGAATTGGCATGTCCTAGGCCCGCTGCTACCTCCTGCTACATGCCATAGATTATCGGGAATTACGGTGTCTAATGATGACGATGTGAATGACAAGCTGTTTTGGGGGGAAACATCCTCGGGGCTGTTTTCTTCTAAATCTGCACTGAGGCTTCTCTAGGGGGATAATCCATCGTTGGCGGTTCCGGGGCTGTGGCGTCGAATATGGAGGGTGCATGCACAAGAGAGGGCTAGGCATTTCCTCTATTTGTTGGCTCACGACTGCATTTTGTGCAATGCTACGAGGCGTAGACGACACATGACGGGGTGCTCGGCTTGTCCTCGGTGTGGGGGTGAGGAGAATGCGATGCACGCGGTCCGGGATTGTGAATCAATCAGGCTGATTTGGCTTGCCCTCGCAGGTAACAACTTACCTCTGAATTTCTTCTCTATCAATTCAAGTAGTGAATGGGTGAATTCCAATATTGGTGGAGATTTGGAGTGGGCGTCTATTTTCACTTTCATGGTTTGGTTCACTTGGAAATGTCGCAACACTCTCGTATTTGAGGGGCGAGACTCTGCGATAACTCTTTCGAGAACAATAATTGTGCAACACCTTGCCTATATGGATGTCTGCACCTCAGCTGAATGTGGTAGCGCAACCACTCTATCTTCGGCTATTGCCCACCATGCCAACTGGTCGCGGCCTCCTCCTGTAATACCCCAGAATTTTTAGTAAGGATATTTGGGTAATTTTCTCAACCTTCGTTCAAATTAATTATTTCGCTTTCAGTGGAGTTCGGATTTTCCGTAACATCCATGATCTCCGAAATAATTTCTTGAGTGGTATAAAATACATTCAATGTATTTTCGGGACTTAGAATAATTGTTTAGATACAAACATATAATTTCCGGGGTTAAAACCATGCCCATATATTTTTTTCCCGGACAAAAAGACACTAACGCGGTCGACTGTTCAGAACCGCCCTTCGCCCCTTTGGCGTGGCGTCGTTTCATTGAAAGAGGAGGGAGGTGCATCTGCTGGGATCGTCGGCTGGAGGTCGGCTAAAGGAGCCTTCGTTCCCATATAAAGGGAGGTAAGCCTCCATCTTCATCCTCATCCCAAGCTCTCTCTCCCGTTCCCTCTCGGTCGTCTTCCCGCCGGCAAACCAGAATCACCGCCCTTGTTGTGGCTGCCCTTCCGCCGCCACCCCTGCTACTGCTTCTCCCCGCCGGCGTTGCTTCATCCCCGGCGTCAAGAAGCACCAGTGAAGACCCATCGCCTCCATTGTTGAAGTTGTTGTTGAGCTTCTGTTGTTGTTATTCGGGGAAGAAGAAAGCAAAGGAAGTGGGTCCCCCTTAGCTTAATTAGCTTCTTGTTGGGCCGAGAATCCCAATATCCCTTCCAGTCCAAATTTAACCCGAAATTATTCGAGCGGTATAATTTCGATTCCCTTTCGTCCGTATTTTTCTTTAGGAAAATTCAATCAATATTCGTATGATTTAAAATCATAAGAATTTATTGAATTTAATTCCTTGAGTTCGTCCAGACAAATTAATTGAGATTAATTAATATGTCATATGCTGGATCGCGTGTGGACTCGTAATCCGTTGGAGCTATCTGAAGCTTAGGCCATATCCTCGGAAAGGATATAATTAGTAGTCGTCTCGTCTAGATTCATCGCCGAATCTACTCCAGGCAAGTGGCGGTTCGCTCTTGCTTATCATTCCATATTTCCATTAATTATCAATTGCTTAATTGTTAATTAATTTGGATTGATCATTGTTCATGTCTGGAATAGTTTTATGAAACTATCTTTGGAAATTAAAATGGATATTATAATAGGTTGTATATTTGCTAGAACAACGCTATTATATATATATACCTAGATTGAAATATATCTATGATGTTAGCCGTGATGGCTTTAATATGATTATTTGACTGTTCTGAACTGTGTAGTTAGAACGAGTATTCGTAGGAACGTGACTGAGGCCCTGGGGCCCAGTCGTTTCTTTATAATCAGGTAGAGAGGTGGCTCGTCCCCACCTAATACCAATTGGATGGTCATGACCTACCTCTTTACTCGGGTGAAGAGGTGGTGCACTTAAACAGTGTCACAAATCTTGGGAGTGTTCCCAAAAGATCTCTCGTCTCGGGACGAGCTGATCCTAAAAGTTTATAACGTAATTGTGTGTTTTGGAATTAAATAAGATAAGTGTCGTAGGTTCGCACATGATTAATATATCTCGACGAGTAGCGCAGCTAAGTAATAGTGCGGCTAGGAAAACTCGTTTAGACTTGAATGTAGTACGTTCTCTTTCCAATCTGGAGTCGTATCATGCGGTGATTCGCATTATACGGTGAGGTTGGTCGTGAACCGAAGCATCTCAGTCAGTTTTTAACGTTATGTATATACATATGAAACTATAATGTTCCAGACTTGTCATATTTCCTTAAGACTCAATCTTTTGGAGTCTCTTTCGGATCGGTCTCTGTGGAGATTCAGTCTTCCAGAGTCGTCTCTTCTGCATATCTCTTGTTGTATTCCAGTAGGAGTGTGAAGGTTGACTATCGTACTCGGTTATTATTCGAGGGATGATGAGTTTAAACCTAGCACGACCACTTCGAACCTTCTGCTTTGGTCACTTGCTAGTCTATTCAGTAGACTAACCCACAGTATTTTTTGTTATATGCATCGTCATGGTTGGTGTCGTCGGTCCGTTTCGACACATCAGATAGGTTGCAGGATCCATGAAGGCTAGAACGACTATGAAGATGAACGGTGTTTTGACAATGTTTTAATCAGGCTACGATCTTTGGGCATTGACTACTGAAGTCAATACTCTTGTAAATTATTTTAAGTCTTCCGCTGTATTGTAATAACTCTGTATTTTGTCGCATTTGGAATTGTGTTGAAATTCCGCGACTATGTTTTAAATGAAAGTTATGGTAATTTTGTATCATAATTGTTCTTATGAATTGTGTTTCAATGGTAAAGCCTGGGGTGGCTTCGATGTGAAAAATGGCGGTAATACATTTCCAAATGGGTTAAAATTTGGGGGTGTTACACCTCCGGGGTGGATGAAACTAAATGTTGGCGATGCGTCCAAGGGCAACCCGGGTGATATTGGAGGGGGCGGTATCTTCCGCAATGACCAGGGAATTTTTCTACAAGCATTCACTTTCATTGCAGGTTACGGCACGGCCACTCGGGCTGAGTTGATGGCGTGTATGCATGGGCTTGAGGTCGCCCGGGATTTGGGCATAACTAAACTCATCCTTGAGACTGACTCTATTGAAGTACGTCGTCTTCTTCGGCTACGTCAGCTCGTGACTCATCCGGAGTTTCATCTCTTACAACGATGTTGGGGTCTTATTGATGTCGAGGGCAGGGAGCTAGTGGTGCAGCATATTCCCAGACGTAACAACAAGGTGGCGGATGGCTTAGCTCAATTATCCTTTTCTGTTCCTGCAAATTTCTTTATGTTTCTTCATATTCCACCTAGTGTTTCGGACTTTGTTGAGACCGATTGTCTGTACTCTGCGGACTTTGCTTCCCTTTCTAGCTAATTAATATATTGTTAGAGGGCTCGACCCTCTCTTTAACCAAAAAAAATAATGGAACGTGATCTCTGGAATCTCAAACCTTTGCAACTGATAACCCGCAAATAAAATAATCAAGGACATGACTAACTACGTTAAAACACAATGCAATAACTGGAATAAAAGCAAAAAATGGAACGTCGACTGCACTGGCAATATCTACGACACAACAGTAACTAGATCAACTAAAAGAAGACAAAAGTTTTGAGATGGAAAAAACTGCTAGATAAATTTATTGAACTAAATTTGATGGATCCACTAAACAAATGGTGACTCAACCTATGGAATTATATTTAGAAATGATAAAGGAAAACAACTTCTAATTGATGTTGGCCAATGTGGGAAATCAACACCCTTAAAAACCGAGGCTACTACTCTCCACAACGCACTCATCAAGGCAAAAGACATGAAAGTTGAATTTATCGAAATTGAAAGTGATAATCTCACTATTGTGAATGTTATTAATTGTATCTTGCACTGTCCTTGGGAAGTCGAGATCATCATCTCTGATATCCTAGCTTTGTTACAATCTTTTATGACAGTCCGGATATCTCATATTTTTCGTGAAATTAACACAGTGGCTTACCATATTGCAAAACTGGGCCACTCCTTTTCACTGGAAAATATCACCATAAATGCTAAACTTATGGTCTCATCCGCAAAGATGTCATATGTTCGTTTTCAAGCAGAACTTGATAGCAGCTAATTCTTACCGTATAAGACATTATCTCTTACATAGAATTGAACTAGGGAAGGGCAAAGGGTGACAAAAAAAACCCGAACCGGACCTGTGGTTAGACAAGTTTCTCTTCTGCTCCATCTTTATTTAATTTTCTAGGATAGACTAGATTAAAGAAAACATATGAAAAAATACTTAAATCCTTTCTGAAATAAATTTACTATTTTCTTATAAAAACAAATTTGTTGTTTCTTATAAAGTGGAATTATAGTTTTTTTATTCAGACCGGATCACAACCCAAAATTGTACTAAATATGAATATCTTTTTTTTGAATGAATGATGCATTCATTCGTGTTAAGTAAAAAACATATTACAAACACTAGGGATCCCCTAGGTATTACAACTTGTCTCCATCCGGATTCTCCTAAGCCAACGCTTAGACTCTCTGTTGTCTTTCGACCACCTCGACTTAATACAATTGCGAAATGGTTCATAACCATTGTTGCACATACATTAGGGTTAGTCCATTTCAATTGGAAAACAAAGAGATTCCTAGCATACCAAATATGGTATATAGATGCACTGAGAATATCCTTCCACGTGTTAAACCGCAAGGTCTTCTTCCTTCTTATGGTGTTGAGGGTAAGAATCTAATCATCCAAGTTCAAATTGCCCCATGTGATGCATGCCCATGAGCCTGCTTGCTTGATGACTTGTTGTGAATAAGAACAACTGAAGAAGAGGTGCTCCAAAGTCTCCTTCTCATGGCCACATAGATGACATGTATCGTCTTGAATGACTCCAATATGGCAGAGCCTAGCTAGCGTCTGCATCCTGCCTCTATGGCCATCCATGTAATGAAACTAATTATTGGGGTGTTAAGGCCTCCCCAGATCCACTTGCCTCACTCATAAGCTGGTTGGTTACTACATAACAAATCATAGATACCTGCTGAGTTGAGTTTGCCATCAG
The DNA here is from genome assembly GCA_027886185.1 of Rheum nobile. Lineage (NCBI taxonomy): Eukaryota > Viridiplantae > Streptophyta > Magnoliopsida > Caryophyllales > Polygonaceae > Rheum > Rheum nobile. Next base: position 18,412,851 of record WOAB01000568.1, read on the forward strand.
GTCTTGTGAGGTTGTCTAAGACCTGTGTAGCACTGACATGGACACGGGACACGGAAACGGTAGGACACGAGGAAGCGGTAAACCTAAAAAATAGAGAAAACGGACACGACATGACACAGGGATATGATTTATATAATATTTTAAAGTTCTTGTCAAGAAGTATACATCGACATTAATAAAAACACACATATGATTTTAAAAGGAATAAAATTGGTTAATGACAAAAAATTCAAAATATAAGCAAGCACTAGTAGTACGAGTGACATGTATATCGTCACTCATAGAACTCGTATACTTATATAGTAATATCATATATATAATATATCATATATGTAAATCATGTAATTACTAAAATCACTTAATCAGTAATTAACTAATTATTTTATATACATTGGCAATGGCTAATTGGCTACTACTCGGCTTGGAAATAAAGTAAGAAGCGAAGACAACAGTAGAGTGATGAGGATCAACGGCTAGTGAGGGGCGAAGGCTTAAGAAGAGCGATTGAAGAAGACTAATGGGTGCGGCTAGTTAGGATTTAAACTGAAAAAGGGATTTTTTATTTTTATTTATAACTTAGCAAAACTCGGTGTTTTGTGTCCGGACGTGTCTTGACCGTGTCCGAGACGTGTCTGAATTGTTGACCGTGTCTTGACTGTGTCCAGCCGTGTCCCGACGTGTCTTGGACGCTTCTCCGCGTCCGACACCAGAACCTCACCTTCTTAGCCGTGTCCATGCTTCAGAGTCTAAGACTCATGCAGTAATGTTTTTGCTCAAGAGTTCATCCCTCAAGTTGAGGACCGTGGTCCAGATTCCACTGTCACTTACTCTTTTCCTAGCTTCCCATATTGATTAGCCTTTAAGAAGATTATTTTATGTCCACGTTGTCCATAGAGAAGTGGATTGCATGTGAAGTTCACAGATAAGTTGAGTCAAGCTCGCTTTGTTCCAAGACAATACTTCCTTTAGCCCCAGTCCTCCATTTTCTTTGGGCCTGCAAACAATTTCCCAAGCAACAAGATCATTGCTATTACTATCATTACCTCCCCAAAGGAAACTTCTCAGTATTGTCACAATGCGTTGAATTATCTTCTTAGGAATCGCCATGCTCTGGAACTAGAATATCATAATACCAATTGATGCCCCTGATCAATTCAAGACGACCTACGTATGTAAGTTTTCTGCACATCCAGTACTGGACCTTAGCATTGATGCTTGAAACAAGCGCTTGGAATTCACCATTCTTTAGTCTTTTGCTAGAGAGTGGAATTCCCAGATATTTAACAGGGAATGAACCTTGTTGGATGCCAGCTTCACTACAAATGGCATCCTTAAGGTTAGCATTTGCACCTCCAAAAAAGATCCTCGACTTGTCGCTATTCATGTTCATCCCAGAGGCGGCATAGAACTCTCGGAGAGTGTCTCGGAAGAGGCAGACCGAGTTTACATCCCCTTTTGAGAGCAGATCAGGTCATCAACAAAAGTGATACTAACAAGCTTAAGTTGTCTGTATCTTGGGTGGTATCTAAATTGGTTTGTGCGAGCCATTAATTTGAGTGATCTTGTGAGATACTCCATGACCATCACGAAGATGTAAGGGGCTAGTGGATCACCTTGCCTCAGTCCTCTCTTACCCATGAAGTGACCGCAAAGCTTCCCCCAAGGTTGATGGAGAATGAAGTAGTAGTAAGGCATGACATGATCATATAATTGCACTTGGAGGGAAATTAAGGCCTAGGAGAACATCCTCGATGAATCTCCAATTAACAGTGTCGTAGGCTTTTTGGACATCAATCGTGATGGCACACCGCGGACTGAGATATTTCCTTGTGTAGTTCTTGATAATATCTTGGCAAACGATGATGATATGGCGGATCGATCTCCCCTTGATGAAGGCTCCTTGTGATTGGTCAACGATCTGTGGAAAGAAGTTTTGGATTCTGTTTACGATGACTTTGCAATTGCCTTCACTACTAGAAAAACAAACCATTTTCGACATATTTTAAGACCATTTTTGACACCTTAAAGTGCTGAAAATTACATTTTTGACACTATGCAAGAGTGTCAAAATTTTCGATGTCAGTAATGGTCATAGGCCATTTTCGACACCTTTTAGTGTCCAAGTCAGTTTTGACAGTCCAATGTGTCGATATTTTTAACCATTTTCGACACTTTAAATTGTCACTTTTAACAACCATTTTCGACACCTTTTAGTGCCTATATCAATTTTAACACTCTAAGATGTCGATATTTTTAGCCATTTTAAGCACATTACACTGTCACTTTTAATGACCATTTTTTGACACTTTTTAGTGTCTATGTCAATTTTGACACTCTAAGGTGTCAATATTTGTAGTCATTTGCATAGCCCTATGAAGCTAATAACGACACCATTACGGGTTGAAAATTACCATTTCATATTAGCCACCCGAATGACCATTATATTTAGTCTTACTATTGAAATAAAATGCATTCAAACTTTTAGAATTAAATGTTGTAGACAAAGTAAAGCCAAAAGAATAATTATATATAATGTCACAAAATATAGTTACATTATAAAGTTCCAAACTAAAAGTATATAATAACACGGTATTAATTACATAAATATGCTCAAAAGACCACAAAAATATGAGCAACACCTAGAGAACAGGAAGACATCAGTTACAACTTGAAAATATCATTATTAGTTGCGAAGAACACCAATGGAACATCACAACTACATATATCAGAAAAGTGCAGCAGGCATGACCAAATCGTAGCAGAAGAAGAACAACAAATGAACCATGTGAAGCATCATGTTCAATGGCTCCATCATTGTTCACTAAACCTGACCCTAAGATTTGTTTTGCAGCATTCTAGTTTACTACTAAGAATGTTATCTTTTACTCATTACCACTTCCTACATTATTATACCTCGTACTTTTGTAGACTATGTGAAGCTAACCTGCAATTTTCATTACAAAAACAAATCAATCACAAAATTGAGACAACTTCGATGTTCATTTGAAAACATTTTTTTCAAGACCTTTCCTATAGTATAAAGAGCAGTGATAACTTAACATCAAGTTGAAGACAACTTTGATGTTTTGGGCAGTAAATGAATTGTAATATTTTGGTAGTAAATAAAACTTTGATCCAGGGAAGAACTGGCACGAATAACTAGTTTTATAGCCTTGAATAGGCCTACATCAACTCCTCACAACATATAGTGGCAGGAAGGTGAGTCGTGTACCTGATAATATTTCTGGCCATAGTTGCTGCTGGAGCATCATTAGAAGCCTTACCGGGATCAAGAATGTTATTAATAGCCTGGTGCTTCTCACCATTAACTGCTTAATTAGAACCATCAGAAAAAATTAATCACAATAAAAAAGTACAACAGTCGAAATTCCAGTTAACTTGGGTATCAAAGTAAGAAGTAAATACCAAATCTATAAGTAGTTTTGTGCACCATCTCGCAGCCATTGCCCTTCGTTAGCACTCAGCACCATTGTTTACCTGACAAAACAAAGTCATCAAACATGAAACTTAATTAAGAAATTAAGAGTGATAAAAATATTAAACTGAGATAATAAGAAAATTCACACCCATAATAAGCACATGTAAAGTTCATATAAATAAAATCTGTTGTAATATGAACTTGAGGAATTGTCCAGCAAAACATTTCTATTGTTTCTAGATACCACAGATCCACCTCACCATTGACATAAAAGTAGTTTATACACTGCTTTCAAAAATTTGACAAAATCACTGAGCCACAAACTGCAGAGTAGGTGAAACAATTGAAATGGAACAAAGACAAACAAATAAATAGAATAAGGGCACCAAATATAATAACACAACATAATTTCACTTCAGCACTACTCTACCAAGTGCCAACAATTACCATGAAGCTTGCATAAGACAAGAGCAGCCAAAAAGTATAAAGTTTAGGGCAATTGACAAAGTGTATGGACTAACTCGAGCACCATTGACAAGATTAGCGGAGTTGTTGGCAAGACGTACTAGCAACATTTCCTTCAACTCTCTGCAACAGAGTCTTCTGCTTTTGAGCTACCATAGCAACTGTCATGGTAGGTTCACTTCCAACCCCTCCAAAGCCAGCTCATGCTTGTTCTAACTCCAAATTTCTCTTACAAAAATTATCCACTGAATCTAACCTTCAAGAAAACCCCTCCAAATTTCTCTTAAGTGAAACCTTTAATCAAGCTAAAACATTGATTCACACAAGTTTTTTTTTTCTCAAAAATGCTTGCTTTGGAGTTTTAAGTGAGGAAATATTCTACTAAGCTAAGCCTCGATACTCTAGTGAGGAAATGCTGGTAATCAAGATAAACCTATTCAACATCAGCACTTCAGAAGCAATGAATGAACATAATAACAGAATTTTCATGAAGCTGATATGAGCCTCCGCGTAGGATCTAGCCACATGTCTAGACACGAGCAAACTCTTCCTATGATCTAGTCCTAGGTCTTGACTTCAGAAATTGAATGAACAGAAAACAAGAGAACAATTGTTATTACTTACAGGGCGAAAGCAAAGTTTGGTGTAACAAAACTTGGCCTCAAACTTGCTCGTCAGAGTCCAGACGCTGACAATTCTGGAAGTTCGGATTCTTCCTTCGCCTAAAAAGTTAGTGAGTAAAGAGATTTAACAGAAGCAATCTTTGATGCAGTTTTTTAGAAGACGAACCAAACGGAATGGGAACGAGAAAAGTGGGGGAATTGGAAGAAATCAGGCTAGGAACCTGGAAATCATGCATCCCCGCTCAAAATCAAGCAAAACTGTAAAACCTGGAAACCAAGCTCGAATAAATACTTCAATCTCCAGATTAGACGAAAGCTCTAACCGAGCTCAAAATCAAGAAAAACCTGAAAACCCTAGATTTTAGAAAAAAATGGAAATTCAAGCACAAAATGAGAGGGAGTAATATCAACAAGCTCAAAACCAAGCAAAACTAGGAACAAAAGATGCGAACTCAAACCTGAGAGAAGATTTGTGCGCTAATGACGAAGGGGCTACGGACTTACCATAAGTAAAAAAACCTAGACTTGCGAAATACGGAGAAGACGTTAAGTCGATCTTACCATCTAGCTGGAGCTGGAGTGTAAATGAGCTCCGGCGAAACACCATCAATCGACAACAACGTAGCACCGACACGAAAAACTTTCGAAAGTTGAAACGGCCTAAATGCTCCCTCCTAACAGCGGCGGATGTTCGAAAATCAGCACTTTTCTTCAGCAAAACACCGGGAAATTCAGAGAAACAAAGTGATCGCATAGAGTTTAACTAGGAGTTGTTATCGGAGTTTTAGATATCATTTGAATGGGTTTAGAACATAAATTAGGAGAATGGAGTTGAGAAGAAGGAGTGTTAATTTGGTGGTTTGAAGAGCTTAAATCAAGATTAAGAAGATGGAAGAGAAAATCACAAGAGAAGACCACGACTGGAGAAGAAGAGAAGCTACAGAAGGTTTTCCGCGGTCGCGGAGGCTCCAGTCGCAGGCGCGGAAAATAACGAGAAACAGCGAGAGTTACAGAGAGTTTTCCGCGGTCGTGGAATCTGTCTGCGATCGCGGATACTGTTGTCAGACGCGGATTCAAGATTTTTTCTTTCGTCCGAAGTTTCGTTTATTTTATTTATTTCTTTTATTTTCTTTTATTCTATTTCCTTTTAGATATTGTTTCCTATCTTATGGAAACTAGGTTTACTAGGTTTGTATCTTTAGTTTCATTAGCAGCATTTTCAATATTCATAATTCTAGTTGACACATTATCGTTCAATTTTTCCCTTTGAGTTTTATGCTTTGAAGACTATGAAGAACTAAGCAATCTTTGCTTAGTCCGACGATTGAAGCCTTCATTTGTATTTGGTTGTGGGATTATAATTCTATTTCTTTTCCTTTGAATGTATTGATTCGCTTGTGCTTCATCCCATTGATTCTTGCTGATTTGACTGGTCTGATCATCTAGTTGATATTAGTATTTATCTATGCTAGGGTTTGGTTATTTCTGTTTGAAATACTTAATTCAGAGTAGCAACTGCGATATTTTAAGAACTGTTTGGACTGGTTTATTGTATAGAGAATTGATTGCATGCATAGTAAGACTGTTTGTTGCACTTGCATGTATCTATTAAAATTCTTGTTCTTATTGATGCTATTGAATTGAATCCGGAGGTTTTCCTGGTTATTTGATAGTTAGTATTCTCAGGGTCTGTTTGTCCTGTTTATAACTTAAAAAAAGGAATATGAACATTCTTCGATAGGAATTAGAGATAATCAATGATCTACCAATCAAACTGAATGGTGGATATTTGTCTGGCTAAGTTACTTCTCACCCATAGATTACATCCTTTTCTTTTATTTACTTTGTTGCATTGAAACAAACCAACCCCCCCCCCCCCCCCCCCTCTCTTTGTTACCATTGGCATACAATTGTTGCACTTAGAAAGATTGCTACCTCCATGTGGGATTCAACCCTTGCTTACCTAATATACTTAGTTAGGTTTTTGAGGATTATTTTGATTAGGCATAACGGCTTTAGCCTCTATCAAATTGGCGTCGTTGCCAGGGGGGCATGTTTTAATTTGTGTGGACCTATCTTATGGTCCACACCCATGCTACTGACTCTCCCTGTTTAGTTTTTGCGACAGAGATTGAAAGAACACTTTCCAGCAACCGTACAACAGTCTGTATGCAACTAGAGATGGATGAAGAAGCACCGACTTTGAGGCAGTTGACTGCCCCAAACTTAGAACAGCAACCGCTTGCTGTGCAGTTTTCAGAGCTTGCGGATGGCGTGAATTTTGAGCTAAAATCTGGGTTGATTCATTTATTACCCCACTTCCATGGGCTGAATGGAGAAGACCCTAACAAGCATCTTTCTGAATTCCACGTTGTCTGCTCCAGCATGAAGCCGATGAACGTCACTGAGGACCAAATCAAGCTGAGGGCCTTCCCTTTCTCTCTAAAGGATGCGGCCAGTGATTAGTTCTATTATTTGGCACATGGAAGCATAGATACATGGGCGAAGATGAAGAAAGCCTTTCTTAAGAAGTGCTTCCCTGCAACGAAACTCAATAGCCTGAAGAGAAGCATCAACAACATCGAACAACAAGCTACTGAGACGTTGTATGAATATTATGAGAGATTCAGGAGGTTGATATCTAGCTGCCCATACCATGGTTATTCTGACCAAGATTTCGTTCTATATCTATATGGCGGGCTTCTTGAGGATGAGCGCAGAATGGTAAACGCAGCCTGTGGCGGTAGCATTCTAAACAAGACGTCAACTGTAGCATTTGAGGTATTCTTTGAGCTATCTGAGAGCTCAAGACAATTCAACAAAAGGGCGAGCCCCTATGCAGCAAGGGCAGTTAAGTCCTGCAGAATCTGTTATGATATGTTGCACCCCACTGACGAGTGCCCAACACTTCTTGAACATGCGGCTGAAGTAAACGTTGTAAGAGGTTTTGGTCCGCAGAGGCCGAGATATGACCTGTACTCTAACACATACAATCCAGGGTGGAGGGATCACCCCAATCTGAGATACGGGAATCAACATTATCCTCCCCAAGGCCATGATAACCAGGAGTTCAATCCAAGCCAACAACAGTTCCATCCGCATGGCAATCAGCAACGGTACGGGCAGCCATACGCGAAGTACCAAATCCGAGTTCATCAATGTCTACTGAGGACATGATTCGATCTCTCACTCAGAGCATGATCCAACATCAGCAAGAGACGAAGTCTAGCATTCAGAACTTGGAGAATCAGTTTGGGCAAGTCGCTCAAGCGTTGAGTAAGTTGGAGGCCAGGGATTCGGGGAAACTACCATCTCAAACGGTAGAAAACCCGAGGGAGAATGTCTGTGCAATGACGCTGAGGAGCAGAACCCAACAGTTCCATCCGCGATCGCGGCCCGAAATCCGCGACCGCGGAATCATCACTGAAGGTGAAGCAAAAATCGGTGAATTTTCGCGACCGCGGCCAGATTTCCGCGACCGCGGAAAAGTTTTTGGAGCAGAAGAAATTTTCAAAGCAATTCCGCGACCGCGGACAGAAATCCGCGACCGCGGAAAACTCCCTGGCGTCCCAGAAACTCTCGACGACATTCCTCGATCGCGGGACCCAATCTGCGACTGCGGATCACCTGCTGAAGTCCATGATGATTATGTTCGGCCCAGCTTCCCTCCGCTCGGTTCGCTGAAGCCACCCGCGCCATTCCCTGAGGCGCTGAAGGACACGAGAAGGTCGGAGAACGACAAGGAGATCTTCTTGACCTTCAGTAAATGCGAGGTAAACATTCTCTTATTCAAAGTTGTCAAGAGTATTCCTCGCTATGCTAAATTTCTGAAAGAACTGTGTACCATCAAAAGAAATCAAAAATTGAAGGGAAATCAAAAGATTAAGGTGAGCGAACATGTTTCTGCTGTTTTCCAAAGGCGTATGCCTAAAAAGTCTGGTGATCCATGCATGTTTAGTATTCCATGTGTAATAGGTGACACTAAATTTGAGAAAGTTATGCTAGATCTAGGTGCATCTATAAATGTCTTGCCTTATTCTTTGTATAAATCATTAGGATTAGGACCATTGCATGAGATAGGAATAGTTGTCCAATTGGCTGATAGATGTAATGTGTACCCGAAAGGGGTAGTTAAAGATGTTCTTGTAATGGTTGATAATTTGATTTTTCCTGCGGACTTCTTTATGCTAGATATGGACCATGATAAGCATGCAACCCCTATACTGCTAGGTAGGCCATTTTTGAAAACAACCCGCACAAAAATTGATATAAGTACTGGAACCCTTACTATGGAATTCGATGGGAATGAGGTGAAATTCAATATTTATGATGCTATGAAATACCCCATTGATGATCATTCTTTATGCTCTATTGATGTGATTGATCCTATTGTACAAGATGTCTTTGATACTACTGGTTCGGATGAGTTACAATCTGTTTTAGAGAATGAGATAGTAGATCCACAGGTAGATTTTGCTTCATCTACTAACCTACAGGAAACTGTGGCTCACTTGGATGCCTATGGTAAGCCTCTTCTATTTCCTTTGGGCGTTGGCCCCATTCCACTAACAGTGCCAAGCGAGAGGTGATAAAGGCTAAAGTCGTATCACCTTATCAAAATAATCCTAAACAAACCTAATTCAGTAGAATAGGCAAGCAAGGGTCGAATCCCACAGGGAGGAGTTGTCTTTCTTAATGCAAATTAGTGTGTCAAAGTAACAAAGGGGGGGATTGGTTGGTTGATTGAATTTCAAGTAAACAAAGCAAAGTAAACAAAACAAAGGGTTGTAATCAATTGGGGAAAAAACACTTAGCCAAACAAATATCCATTTTTAGTTTGGTTGATTGGTCATTGATTATTCCTAGTCCTCAATCCTCATGAATGTCCTAATCCATGTTCTAAATTAGTTATCAGTCCAATTAGTCCTGATAACCCTAACTATTAAACAATCAAGAAACTATCAAGATAAATCTAACAGCAGCAGTAGGCTCAGGAATAGATAGGCTCATGCAATACTTAACAACTCGTCAGTACTCGACATGCAATCAATCCTCTTCACAATAAACATTCACAACTCGTTCCAGTAAATCGTGGTTGCTACTCTGAATTAGGTATGAACAATATTGATCATAACAAGTTGACCAGATTAAGGTAATTAGCACTATAGATAATATCAATCTCAACTAGTTTGTCAGGCTAGGGAACCCAATATTAATAATATTAATCACAACAATTGATGAACTAGATCAATCAATAGAATTCAAAACCCTAATCCTGCAATAGGAATAATATCAATAAAACTAGGTAGCTAATCTAGAGAAATCAATATAACTCAATGAAATGAAGCATAAGAGAATCAATAACATTCAAAGATAGAGTAAATGAATAATCTCACAATCAAGTTCAAACCAAGGCTTCAATTGTCGGACTAAGCAAAGGGTGCTTAGCTCCTCATAGTCTTCGAAGCCACAAACTCTAAAGGAAAATTGAACGTAGAATGAAAAACTGAATATTGAAAGTGGCTGGGAAAATTAGATTAAATAACCTAACCCAAAACCTTAAACTAAAAAGATAACAAACATAGTCCAAAAAGGAAATAAAATAATGTAAACCAGAATAAAGAAAAATAAAAGAAAAGGGAAATAATAAAATAAGACTTCGGACGAAAAAGCCGCGCCGCTCGCTGATGCACATTTCCGCGATCGCGAATGAATTTCCGCGGTCGCGGAAAATTCCTCCTCTGATTCCTTTGCTCTCGAATTAACCGCGATCAGGCTGCTTGCTCACCCGCGATCGCGGTTTTGTCTCGTACTTTTCTTCTCGCCTCTCGTAAATGTCCGCGACCGCGGCCTCAGTTCCGCGATCGCGGTTTGGACTTTGTTGCTCCTCTTCTCTTCTAACTTCGTCCTCTCCTCGGTCTTCTCAAGTGGTTCTCTTCCCGTCTTCTTAATGTCTTCGTTTAAGCTTCTCCAAACCACCATATCTACACTTCTACTCCTCAACTCCAATCTCCACAATTGTGCTCTAAACATCTTCAAATAGCACCCAAAATACCGGTAACAATTCCTAGTTAAACCCTACAAAGTAGCGCTGATCAAGAGGCTTTTACATTCCATTGTGAAGGCACCAGAGATTGAACTTAAACAGCTGCCAGACCACCTCAAGTATGCTTTCCTTGGAAAGGATAACACATTACCAGTCATTATCTCTAGCAAGCTCTCCAAGAACCAAGATGAGAAATTGGTAGTAGTGCTCAAGGAGCACAAGACAACTTTAGGATGGACCATTGTCGACATCAAGGGGATTAGTCCCACTACATGTATGCATAAGATTCTACTGGAGGAAGAAGCCAAACCATCTAGACAGCCATAGAGAAGACTCAACCCACCAATGATGGAGGTAGTAAAGAAGGAGGTGTTGAAGCTCCTACAAGCATGTATGATTTACCCTATTTCAGACAGTAAATGGGTGAGTCCTACGCAGGTTGTTCCTAAGAAGGGAGGCATAACAGTTGTGGATAATCAACCAGGAGAGTTGGTTCCCACCCGAGTGCAAACAAGGTGGAGAGTATGCATTGATTACCGTAAACTGAATGCGGTGACTAGAAAGGATCACTTTCCTTTACCCTTTATTGATCAAATGCTTGAGCGACTTGTTGGTCGCCCCTATTATTGTTTTTTGGATGGATACTCAGGTTATTTTCAGGTGGCCATAGCACCAGAGGATCAAGAAAAGACGACATTTACATGCCCTTTTGGTACTTTTGCATATCGCAGGATGCCATTCGGGTTGTGTAACGCACCCGGGACATTTCAAAGGTGTATGGTAAGCATTTTTTCTGAGTATGTGGAGTAGTTTATTGAGGTCTTTATGGATGATTTCACAGTCTATGGTGACAGTTTTGATGCATGTTTAGACCACTTATCACTTGTGCTTAAAAGATGTGTAGAAACCAACTTGGTTCTTAATTCTGAAAAGTGTCATTTTATGGTCGAACAAGGCATTGTGCTAGGACATATAGTGTCATCTAGGGGTATTGAGGTCGATAAGGCAAAGATTGATGTAATTCAGTCTTTGCCTTATCCTACTAATGTGCGTGAAGTGCGTTCTTTCTTAGGCCATGCAGGTTTCTACCGCCGATTTATTAAAAATTTCTCAAAAATCTCATCACCCCTATGTGAGCTGCTGAAGAAGGAGGTAAATTTTAAGCTCAATGATGAGTGCAAGAAGGCATTCAATGAATTGAAAGCTCGCCTCACTAGTGCACCAATTATTCAAGCACCGGATTGGTCTCGCCTTTCGAGATAATGTGTGATGCTAGTGATTATGTTGTAGGAGCAGTTCTTGGGCAAAAAGAAGCAAGAGCTTCTCATGTGATTCACTATGCCTCCATGACTCTGAATGGAGCACAACGGAACTACTCAATCACCGAAAAGGAATTGCTAGTTGTTGTGTTTGCCTTGGAGAAATTTAGGCAATACTTACTTGGTACCAAAGTGATTATTTATACAGATCATGCAGCTCTTCGTTATCTATTGGTGAAGGCTAAACCAAGATTGATTCGATAGATATTGCTGCTGAGTGAGTTTGATGTGGAGATCAGAGATAAAAAGGGAGCCGAGAACTTGGTAGCTGATCACTTGAGTAGGCTTGTGCATGAAGAAGACAAACCCGAGAAGAAGGCGCAGATTCAGGGCAATTTTCCCGATGACACACTCTGTGGAGTCGCTACATTAAGTTTTCCGCGACCGCGGACAAATTTCCGCGACCGCGGAAATGCCCTTGAGTCATCCACATGCATCGTCCAATCTCCAGAAACTCCGCGACCGTGGACCCAAGGTCGCGACCGCGGAAATGCTTTTGACTCTCCCTCTGAGCGTGGTCCTGAAGATTTGGTACTTGGGCTCCGCACATTCAAGCCATGGTATGCTGACCTGGTGAACTTCCTCGTTCGAGAAGAATTCCCGCCTAATTTTTCAAAGGCATAAAAAGATAAGATAAGGCGTGAGTCTAGACTCTATGTGTGGGATGACCCCTATCTTTGGAAGCATTGTGTTGATCAGGTAATCCATCGATGTTATCCGGATAATGAGGTACATTCTGTTTTAGCTTTTTGTCATTCTCATGCATGTGGGGGCCACAAATACAGGGGATAACAAAGAGTGGATCTGCAGAGACGCAGAGAAAGACTCAGATCTAAACCTAGATGAAGAAGAAATGAGAGATTGAGAGACAGAAAAGCAAAGATCGAGCAAGATGAAGAACAAACCCAAACGAAGAATAAAACCCAGATGAAGATCGAGAGCAGATGAGATCGAGAGCGACAGAAAAGTGAAGATCGAGAGCCAGATTTGAGGGATTTGAAAGATCGAGAGCAAATGAGAGATTGAGAGGAAGAGCGGCGGCGGTATTTGGTTTTAGGGTTCTTGAGAGATTCAGAGAATGAGAGAGTTAAGTGTGAGAGAGTGTGAAAGAGAGAGGCTTATGAGGAAGATTCGAGAGAGGGAGAGGGAGACAGAGGGTCTGACTTTTGGTGGGTGGGAGTAATTAGATTAGGTGGGGGTTAATTTGGTGGGTAGGAAAAAAAACAAAATTAAATGGGGTAATTTTGGAATTGTGTAAGTTTGATAAGGGTATTTAGGGGATAAATTAATGAATGTAAATGGAAAGTTGTAGAAATGGGTAGGATTTTTTGGGACGCCCGAAAAGGGAAACATGCCTTATATTATGGGACGGGGAGAGTATTATTTTAAAAAAAGTGGATGAGATGACAAATGAGAGGCCGCCACGTATGCGAATTGAACGTGGTGCCGACACGTAAGATTTATGCCTCTCAATCATCATCCACATTATCCACTCTTTTAAAAAAACTATATATTAATATATTTAAGTATTTAATCAAATTTACTCATATAATATATAATATATTTAAGTTTTTAATCAAATTCGCTCATAACTAAATCATATCTATTAAAGCTAATTTAATATATTTAATCAAATCTAAACTAAAAGAATTCCTATTTCTATTACCTTCTTTTTATCCTAATTATTTATTATGTTTTGGATATAATTATGCCTTTGCATATGATATATCTTCTATTACCTTCTTTTTATCCTAATTATTTATTATGTTTTGGATATAATTATGCCTTTTCATATAATATGTATTCTTTATATTATTTGTATTGTACTTTCATAAGAAATCTAATTTTAATTTAGTACGTTTATTTTTCGCATTAACCATAATAAACTTAATCTTGATTACCATCAAAGTTGATATTTCAACATGTGATTTAGTATGCAAACGGTTAAACATAAAGTAGATGATGTAGTTAAACAAAAGTGGTAAAACCTCTGTAGAGAAGAAGGTATAACAGAGAAATAGAATACCCAATTGTTTTGAGATAAGTGTATATATACTGCACGAACTTAAGCTGCACCAACTTAAACGATAGAATATATGTTGCATGTTACAGTAGGAATTATGAAAGAATGTAATAGAGGAAGATAGAATATGTGAAGAAGAAGAAGAAGATAGATTGTGGAATTGATGTTCAATGGAAACAACAAAACCAACCTTGTCTGCGGGTTTACACAACCGAGCTCAACATGGTTCAAGAACAAAAACTGGAAACTTGTGAAATTTCTGAATGAATGATTACATGGGAAGAGAGCCCTCTTTATTCTCATTGATTTCAGGTAGCACACATAACTTCATTGATTAAAAGGTGGTAAGTACCTTGGGTTGTTCACTAAAGCCAGCTAGATTAACCAAGGTGGCAGTGGCTGATGGCAGTACTTTGAGTGTGTTTGTTAAGGTGGATGGCTTTGATTGGAGTTTCCAAGGTGTTCATTTCCAGGCAGATGTGATGGTAATTCCTCTTGGCTGTTGTGATATGGTACTGGGTATACAGTGGTTGGAGACATTGGGTCCAGTGATGTGGGATTTCAAAAAGCTGACAATGGAGTTTAAGGTGAATCATAGAAAGGTGGTTCTACATGCTATGACTCCTGGTTCAGTTAGGGCAACCAAAGCACAACAGATAAATAAATTATCTGGCCACAACATACAACTTGCAATGATTTGTCTTCAGGAAGTACAAGAGGCTGAGTTATATGCTATTGAGAAAGTGGACACACAGAAGGAGCTGCCTGACTCTATTTCTGGGTTGTTAGAGGAATTTGAGGATATATTTCAAGAGCCTAAGGCTCTACCACCATTTCGAAAAGGGCATGATCACAGGATTCCCTTAATGGAAGGTACAAATCCTATCAATCAGCGGCCATATAGATATGCTCTTTATCAGAAAAATGAAATTGACAAGAGATGTTGCAATCTGGTAATGTGCAGCCTAGCTCTAGTCCATATGCATCTCATGTGGTCTTGGTCAAGAAGAAAGATGGCACATGGAGATTGTGTGTTGATTATAGAAGGCTAAATGCTTCTACTATTAAGGATAGATTCTCAATTCCATTAATTGAGGATTTAATGGATGAGTTAGGAGGCTCTAGAATCTATTCTAAAATTGATCTTAGAGCTGGTTATCACCAAGTGCGGATGTGTTGGGAGGACATCCATAAAACTGCCTTCAAAACTCATAGTGGACAC
Organism: Rheum nobile; assembly: GCA_027886185.1. Classification (NCBI taxonomy): domain Eukaryota; kingdom Viridiplantae; phylum Streptophyta; class Magnoliopsida; order Caryophyllales; family Polygonaceae; genus Rheum; species Rheum nobile. The sequence continues at coordinate 18,427,988 of WOAB01000568.1, forward strand.
TATGAGTATGTTGTTATGCCTTTTGGGTTGACAAATGCTCCAGCAACCTTTCAGTATTTGATGAATTATGTGTTTGCTCAGTATCTAAGGAAGTTTGTGTTGATATTCTTTGATGACATCTTTATCTACAGCTCATCCTTGTAAGATCATTTGCAGCATTTGAAGACAGCTTTCGTGGAAATGAGAGCACACAAGTTGTTTGCTAAGAGAAGTAAGTGTGCTTTTGCAGTTGATAAGGTTGAATACTTAGGCCATTACATCTCTACTGAAGGTGTATCAACATATATACTCAGAAATTATTGGTTGTGTCTAAATGGCCTATTCCTACTACCTTGAAATAACTAAGATGATTCCTAGGGTTGACAGGTTATTACAGAAGGTTTGTAAAAGGTTATGGTACTATTGCTAGGCCATTAACTCTTCTATTGAAGAAGGATGCCTTTGAGTGGTCATCTGAGGCTGCTGCAGCTTTTGAATCTTTGAAGAAAGCTTTGTGTATTGCCCCTGTATTGGCACTTCATGACTTCTCTAAAGGGTTTGTCGTTGAAATTGATGCTTGTGGCTACGGTATTGGAGCTGTTATGATGCAGGAAGGACATCCACTTGCATATATCAGTAGACATTTGAAGGGTAGGCAATTGCACTTATCCATTTATGAGAAAGAATTGTTGGCAGTAGTGTTTGTTGTGCAGAAATGGAGACACTATCTACTGACTGACCATTTTTTGATTAGGACTTATCAAAGGAGTCTCAAATATTTGTTGGAGCAAAGGTTGAACACACCCATTCAACAGCAATGGCTTTCCAAATTATTAGAATTTGATTACGAAATTTAGTACAAGGAAGGTAAAGAGAACCTTGTAGTTGATGCCTTGTCCAGAATGGAAGGATTTGAGATATTGAACATGGCTTTGTCTATAATAGATTCAGATTTGCTTCCATTAATTCAACAATGTTACACCACTGATGACAAATTAAAGACTATCATTTCTGCATTAGAGAATGATGCATCTTCCAAGAAGCAATTCAGTTGGCTCCCTGGGCTGCTAAGGAGGAAGGATAAGCTGGTAATTGGAGATAATGTAGCTCTTAAGGACAAGATCTTACAATGGCTGCATTGTTCTGGTGTAGGGGGTCATTCTGGGAGAGATGCTACTTTTCAGAGAGTCAAGGCTTTATTCTTTTGGAAGGGCATGGCCAAAGATATCAACCAATTCATAAGAAGTTGTTTGGTATGTCAGCAGAGCAAATATGACACAGCAGCCTATCCTGGATTATTGCAACCTTTGCCAATTTCTGAGGAGGTATGGTTTGCTATCTCTATGGATTTCATTGATGGTTTGCCTTTATCTTTTGGTAAATCTGTCATATTAGTAGTGGTGGATCGATTCAGTAAAGGTGCTCATTTCTTATCCTTGAGTCATCCATATTCTGCTCTATCAGTAGCTCAGTGTTACTTAGACAATGTGTTTAAGTTACATGGCTTTCCCAAGTCCATAACCAATGATAGGGAAGCAGTCTTCTTGAGCACATTTTGGCAAGAGCTATTCAAGTTGCAAGGTGTGTCATTGAACCTCTCAAGTGCTTACCATCCACAGTCGGATGGTCAAACTGAAGTGGTTAATTGATGCCTTGAAACGTATTTGAGATGCATGTGCAGTGATCGTCCACAGCTTTGAAGCAAGTGGTTACCCTTGGCTGAGTGGTAGTACAACACCACCTTTCACTCTGTCACTCATCTTACTCCTTTTGAGATCATGTATGCTCACTCTCCTCCAGTCCATCTTCCTTATTTACCTGGTGAATGCAAGGTTGAAGTGGTGGCAAAATGTCTACAAGACAGGGATAACATGATCAAGTTGGTAAAATTTCACTTATTAAGAGCACATCACAGGATGGAGTTAGCTGCTAACAGACACAGAAGTGACAGGAACTTTGTAATTGGTGACATGGTGTTTGTTAAACTGCAGGCCTACAGACAGCAGAGTGTAGCTTTGAGACTCAACAACAAATTGTCACCAAAGTACTATGGGCCTTTTAAAGTGTTAGACAAATGTGGTGACGTGGCTTACAAGCTGGAGTTACCACCTACATCTCGCATTCACCATGTCTTTCTTGTGTCCCAACTTAAGAAACATGTAGGTAATGTTGCCACACCCAATGCTCTACCTACTGTCATGCCTGAGTTGTTTGTTAAGGAACCAGAGGAGGTACTGGAAAGGCGTATGGTTAACAGGCAAGGACAAGCGGCTACTCAGGTTTTGGTCAAGTGGACTAATCAAGCTCAAGAGGAAGCCACTTGGGAATTTATGTATGACCTTCAACAGAAATTTCCTCTGTTCAAACCTTGAGGTCAAGGTCTTTTTGGGCGGGAGGGATTTGATACAGGATTCATATAAGAACACGTGTTGCGCACGTGGCTGTAAAAAAATCAGAAAATCTGTTAAGTGTTGTTAGGAGCGTGGGTGCACGCGAGTTGTTAGATCAATTATGTTGCAAGTATAAAACAAAATTGATAGAGTTGTAATCATTCATTCAGAAATTTCACAAGTTTCCAATCTTTGTTCTTGAACCATGTCGAGCTCGGTTGTGTAAACCCGCAGACAAGGTTGGTTTTGTTGTTTCCATTGAACATCAATTCCACAATCTATCTTTTTCTTCTTCACAGATTCTATCTTCCTCTATTACATTCTTTCATAATTCCTACTGTAAAACTACACTACCTTAAACGATAAGTTTATATATAAAAACCATAATATTATATAAAAACCTAACAATTGAATTATTCAAATTGTACCTGGACATAATTATATCCAAAATCTTCAGCATGGCTTTTAGATATAGTAAAAGTTTCGCTGTTTGTTATCTTAAATAGATATGATTTGTATAACATGTTTTAAAAATCAAAAATATTAGGTGGAAGGCAAATTTAGATAATTTATCAATAATTTAATAGATATGATTCGTAATATATATAAGATTGGGATAACAAAATTTAGTTTTAGTTTAGTTTTAATTAAATAAATATGTTAAGTTAGTTTTAAAGATATGATTAAGTATATTAATATTGATTAAATATATTAAAATTTTATTATCTTGAATATTTTTTTTAAAGTTTGAATGATATGGCGGATGATGATTGAATGGGTGGCGACTGGCGACACGTAGGCAAATTGACGTGAGACCAACATGTAGGATTTAATCATTTTCTTTAGTATATATATAGATTAGTATATTTTGAGAGAAGATAGTATGATTTCATGTTTATGGGATAACAAATAGGAGATAAGATCCGTTGCGACTAGGGATTAGAAAGTACTAGTAATCTTAATTTATCTTTAACTCTTAAGAATATTTAGAGAATTCTCTAGAAAATTATTTGGATAAGACGTTGAGTATTGTTAGACGCCTTTAGCATCTGGTGGGGCATCATGTGCCTAGCACGTGCCTTGTATCCAATATATATGTTTGTTGCCTCTGTCTGTAACAAATCAATGAAGATTTCTGCAGCGTAACAAACTTTTCCCCTTTTCGTCTTCTCTAAGCTTTGCTTGGCAGCCATGTTTCTCTTACATTTTCACAGCTTCCGCATATACTAATATGGTATCAGAGCACAGGCTCTAGATCCAATTTTTCTCAAGCTCTTCTTCGTCAGATTCTCTGTTTTTTTCCCCTTTCTGAGCTCGGTTTTGCTCTCCCATGGCGACTCAAGAGAAACAGCCAGGGAGCGACCACAATGACCCATTACACCTGCTTTCCAGTGACCATCCAGGCCTATCACTGGTACCAGAAGTGTTTGATGGACATAATTTTGGAGAATGGAGGATTTCAATTAAAATTGTTCTCTCTACGAAGAACAAAACGTGTTTTATCACTGGTTCCCTTGCTCGACCTGAGAAGACAGATGTCACTTTTGATCGTTGGGAGAGATGCAATGATATGGTCCGTTCATGGCTACTGAATGGACTGAGCAAGGAGATAAGGAGGAGTGTGTTATACACGGAAATGGCACAGGGGATTTGGGAGGAGCTAGGTATTCATTTCGGGAAGCTCAGCGGTGCGCATCTGTACTCGGTGAAGAAGGAGCTCAACAGCCTTACACAAGGTTCGGATTCTGTTTTGAGCTATTATACCAAAATGAAAACACTATGGGATGAACTAAGCAGTTTGCGAAGGTTGCCTGTGTGCACCTGTGGTGTATTGAAGGACTATATTAAATTTGAAGACGATGAGCATCTTGTGCGTTTTCTTATGGGACTAAACGATGCTTATACCACCATAAGAGGCACTATACTCATGATGACACCCTTGTCAAGTGTTGCCCACACATACTCCTTGATTTTGCAAGAAGAGAAGCAAAGAGAAATTAAAAGTGACTCACATATTCATGGAGAGTCTGCATCCATGAATGTTGTGGCCAAGCAAGGGACTAGACCTCCGAGAGGCACTTCATCCCAGCAGAAAAAGGGAAGTGGTGAGCGTAAGCCTCTTTTTTGTTCCAATTGCAAGAATACCAACCATACAGTTGACAGATGCTACTTCCTTCATGGTTTTCCTGATAACTACCAAGACAGGAACAAAGGCAAGGCTACAGAGAACGACTTTGCTGGCTTAGTTAAAGGAGAATCTGGAGGAAGCACAACTGAGCTAACACATGATTAGATACATAAGCTTCTGAGCTTACTGGATATGAAGAAAGCAAGAGAGCCAAAACAGGATGACTTTGCAGCCTTTGCAGGTACTTCCTTTGCTACTCGAGTTTTTAACAAAATTGCCTGGATATTAGACAGTGGTGCTAGCTGTCATATGTGATGTGATTTGAGTGTTTTTGAGACAACCAGAGTATTGTATAAGCCTTTGATTATCACTCTGCCTAATAGAGACAATGCTATTGTGGATATTGTGGGTTCTGTTTGTGTGCTGCCAGAATTGTGTTTGCAGAATGTGTTGTTTGCCTTTCTACAAATTACAGACTTTGTCAATAGCTAAAAACTTTTTGTCAAACAAGACACAAGTTGTACCTTGTGACATTTGTGCCAAGTCTAGGCAACCTAGACTCAGTTTTCCTACTAGTAGTATTACTACTCAATTTCCCTTTCAACTTGTGCATGTAGATGTTTGGGGACCCTATCATGTTTCAACTTATAATGGTTATAAATATTTTCTCACCGTTGTGGATGACTATACAAGATCTACATGGGTACACTTGCTTTCAACTAAGAGCAATGCTTTTACCATGATTAAGAGCTTCATTGCTATGGTTTCAAGGCAGTTTGGTCGACGGGTTCATGTACTGAGAAGTGACAATGCCTTGGAGTTGGGTGGAAGCATAGAAGCATCAGAATTCTTGAAAGCTCAGGGTATTGAACATCAGACTTCTTGTGTGGCAACACCACAACAAAATGGGATAGTGGAGAGGAAACACAGACACTTACTTGAGATTGCTAGAGCTCTTATGTTCACCTCAAGGCGACCTATGAAATCTTGGGGTGACAGTGTACTTACTGTAGCTTATGTGATCAACATGTTGCCATCTAAAGTGTTGCATAACAAAACACCATATGAGGTGTTGTATCAGAAACAACCATCTTATGCACACATGAGAAGCTTTGGATGCCTTTGTTTTACATCTACCCTACAGGCAGGACGAGACAAATTCCAAGCAAGAGTTGTCCCTTGCATCTTCTTGGGATATCCCTTTGGCAAAAAGGCATATAATCTTTTTAATTTGGAAACACATCAGCTTCTACTATCTAGAGATGTGGTTTTTCATGAACAGATTGTCCCCTTCCATGACAAATCTCTTTCTGCACATTATAAGCCTCCTTCACATCCCTCTGGTCCTTTGGCCACAGATGACATTTTTCCTAAGGTCCTATCCTCATCTACAGCTCCATCTCCTCCTAGAAGATCCTCCAGGACACATGCTCCACCATCCTACCTCGGTGATTATGTGTGTAATTCAGTTGATAGCAGTTCCTACTTCTGTGGACACACACTCACCTCCACCATTCACTTTCCTAACCACACTTTTCCCTCTTCTTCCCTGCCAGAAGTTGAGCCTCTCATCTATGATCGGGCCTGCAGATATGCCATGTGGCAACGAGCAATGCATGATGAATTCACTGCCCTTGAGCTCAACAACACTTGGAAAGTAGTATTTACCTAAAGGGAAGAAGGCTATAGGCTGTAAATGGGTTTATAGAGTCAAACACAAAGCAGATGGCACAATTGACAGGTACAAAGCCCGGTTAGTGGTCAAGGGTTTTACACAAAAAGAGGGGGTCGATTATACAGAAACATTCTCGCCAGTCATTAAAATGACTATTGTTCGTTCACTGATCTGAGTTGCTTTGAAGCGTAGTTGGAAGGTTTTTCAACTTGATGTAAACAACACATTTCTCCACGGAGATTTAGATGAGGAAGTTTTCATGCAAGTACCTCCAAGTTTGTTGGTCAGCTCAGCTGATCAAGTGTGCAAGCTCAAGAAGAGCGTGTATGGACTCAAACAGGCCTCTCGGCAGTGGTATGCCAAGTTGTCCCAATCACTGAAAACCAAATTAAAGGCTTTCAACAATCATTGAATGATTATTCATTATTCTACAAGAAGGAGTACAGTTCTGTGGTTTATGTTGTTGTTTATGTTGATGATATTTTGATCACATGCAATGATCTTGATGAGATCAATATTTTGAAAGGTTTTATGGACACCGAGTTTAAGATTAAGGATTTGGGCGTTCTGCATTACTTCTTGGGGATTGAGTTCATCTCCACGCCACAGGGCTATTTGATGAGCCAACGAAAATACATCTCTGAGCTCCTGGAAGAATTTCCGATCAAGGGCACGCGAGAGGCAATTAGCCCTCTTGACTTACGACAGAAATTGTCTCTTGAAGAAGGTGAATTGCTGCCTAATCCGTTTCCTTATCGACAATTGATTGGGAAACTCAATTTCCTCATCAATACTAGACCGGATTTGGCATTCTCCATCCAGTTTCTTAGCCAATTTAATCAAGCTCCCAGCGACCCCATTTTGATGCAGCGCTTCACGTGTTGTCCTATCTTAGAGGTACACAGTCCAAGGCTTTGCTGCTAAATAAGACCAATGCAATGAACCTAATGGCATAATGTGATACCGATTGTATAACATGTCCATTCTCTCGTCGATCAGTCAGCGGCTATGTTATTTTCTTTGGTGGAAATTTGATCTCCTGGAAGTCGAAGAAACAATAGAGTGTATCCCTCTCTTCCGTCAAAGCAGAGTATCGTTCTCTTCGCCGAGTCTGCGCCGAATTGGCTTGGATTAGCAGGCTCTTGCTAGAACTGGGAGTCGATGACATTACTCCTATTCCAGTCAAGTGTGACAACCAAGCGGCCATTTACATTGCTCGTAATCCCGTCTTCCATGAAAGGACAAAACACATCGAATTAGATTGTCATTATGCTCGAGAAAAATTGTTTGAAGGTCTGATTAGTTTGTCACATGTACCCACACACTCACAACTAGCAGATTTTCTTACTAAATCTTTGCCAGACACTCGTTTACAATCCTTGTTCTCCAAGATGGGCATGAAAGACCCCACTCCATCTTGAGGGGGGGTGTTAGACGCCTTTAGCATCTGGTGGGGCATTATGTGCCTAGCACGTGCCTTGTAGCCACTATATATGTTTGTTGCCTCTGTCTATAACAAATCAATGAAGATTTCTACAACGTAACAAACGTTTCCCCTTTTCATCTTCTCCAAGCTTTGCTTGGCAGCCATGCTTCTCTTACATTTTCTCAGCTTCCGCATATACTAATAAGTATTTCCCAACCTATATTGATAATGTTAATAGAAATCATAAGCCATCATTAATTTTCAATTTGAAAGATCTTTATATGTTTCAATTGTAGCATAGACTCACACAACATGACAAATATTCCACAACCCTCGGTGAAGAAATTCTTAAAGATCATTCGGTAGAATACTGAAATGTCAGCCTATCTATAAAAACATATATGAGAGAATATTTGGACCGCCGTTAAAGTTGTTTAATTGTAAGATTTGGAGAAAAATTCGAGAAAGATAGATTTATACGTAATTTATGTTTAAATTTCTTTCTATTGGTGCACTTTCTTCTTCTTCGTTTTAGTTAAAAGTTTATGATAACAACTTATCAATTCACAAGTGGAGTTATATATAAATTCATGCATATTTGTGAAGGAAAAGACTGAAGAACATAACTAGAATAGAATTGTTAAATCGTCATTGATTTCACTCCTTTTTGTAGGTTCTCTTGCCATTGATAATTGTACTTTCACAGTAAAACTACATTTCCCCAGTCATGAGGGTAAAACTTAAAACTTGCATTGAATAGTAACAATCTGTTAATCTCAGTAACAACTAACAATCCTCCTCCACGGCAACCTATACTACAAAAAGGGGATTTAGAGTTACCAGGAATGAAAATTAAAAGAAAATCATAATCTACAATCCACTTCTTAAATTAAGAAGCTAGTATGAATATTAGAATCAAGGCCAAGTCCATCCCAACCTAAGATCCAAGTCAGATTTACAACTCCTCTTTTCAACCAAAGAAGCAGAAGAGGAAGAAGAAGCGGGAGTGGTCAAACTGAACTCGCGCTTATCCTGAGATGTTAGCTGGAGCCTAGCTTGTCCATCCAAACAACTCCCAAAGCTGATCTGCGACGACGAATCCTCGTACATCTTAAACTCGGGTTCCATGAAGGAACTCGAGTAGTGGTGGAGGTAGAAGCTCAAGCTAGCCTTCCTAGCTTGAAGCTGAAGCCGCTTCTTCTTCATCCTCTCCTTCTTGTGCGCGTTTTGGTGCCCTCCCAACGCTTGAGAGTTCGGAAACTCCTTCGAGCAGAAACCGCACTCGAACTTCCTTGGCTCCGCCACTGTGTTTGTGTTGGAGGAGTTTACGCTCTCGTCTCCTCCTGTGTCGTCGTACACGTTGAGCTCGACTCCGAATAGCCTCAGCTTCTTGTTTTGATAGGAAGAGGATCTTGAAGAAGAAATGAGGTTTGTAGAAGATTGTTTCTCCATGACTTACAAACAAAGGAGGTTATATGTTATATGGTAGCTATAGCTAGGGCCTTGTGTTATTTATATAGGGAAAAAAGTTGCATATTACTGTGACTTAGTTAAGCTTGTCATGAGAAGCATGAATGTAGAAAGGAAAGGAGAAGATTAATAAAGAAATAGATTTAAGCGAGGAAAAGTTAGAGAAAAGTCAACTAAGGGGAGCTAGCTAATGCAATTAAGCCTTTTTTATCCAATTTTATAGTAGATAACTTTCCACATCAAATTGGATTCACTGTGCTTAAATTATACATTTATAATTATAAGAAGAATTCTAAACCCATATTCAATGTTTAAAGATGTAAGAATGTCATGTTATATTGCTCATAATGACAAAAGTCAAAGAAACAATCAGATAGAGCATGTAAACACCTGGGAAGGTTCACTAGTTATTTAATTAAATACATGCACCTCTTATGAAAAATAAAAGTTATACCGCTAAAGTAGTTTGTAATTTGTACAAGCAAAAGGAGTGCTCAATCTTATACACATAAAAAACAAGAATAAGGTAGAAAAGTTAATTTACAACTCTGAAGTCCTGTCCCATCAACTACAGAAGCTCAAGTAAAAGGTTTTTATATTTTAAGGTTCTATAGAAATTAATGTGATTATTCGATCAGCACCAAAATGAAGCTTCTTCGGAGTTATCCAACAGCCAGTAAACCACAACTAAAATGCTTATAAAAGTATGCATAGATTGAAATATATTAATATGTTTAATATTTATAAATGTGCTGACCATGTTTAAGAGAATGTTTAAGTGGGCAATGATGCAAGCGCCCTAAAACTATATTATATAAAGTCCACATTAAGATCTTCCAAATCTTTCTCAAGAGTCAAGCAGGCAAAAAATCCAAATATTACAATGAAAACTTTTAACAAAAGCATATCTACAAGTTGATTGATGAATAGTCATCAACTAATTAAGTATTAGAAAAGGTTTAAGCAAAGCATTTTGGTTGGACACTTGTTATAGTTGGAAACCCTGTTTATTTTTTTTTATGGACATGAAAAATAAAATTAAGAAAATATTTTTCCTCAATCCAAAATATTATTTATATTTTATCTTTTAAATGGGTGGGATTCACTAGGGAAGCCGCGGGAATGCTCATGCTCCGTCGATTCCTATGAATAAGCTTAGGGCCTATTTGGCCAAGAATTTATAAACTCTTTATAAATAAAATCTATTTTTTTCTCTTTCTTTACATTTTCTTATAACACTTAATATTTAAATTTTAAATACTATTTTTTTAAAAAAAAAAAAATTATAAACAAAAAACTCTTCATAAATATACATATTAAATAAATCCTTATAAAAATTTAGAATTTTGGGTCGAAATGTTCTGTACCAAATTAACTATTCCATCTCGGTCGATGTAACCCTATCCTTGTCTATCATCTCTCCGATGTCGACAATCCTGTAGCGTTTGGCACCCGTTGCGATTGCGCTACAACTACCCGCCCACGCCTGAATTTTTAATAAATTTATTCGCTAGAATTCATGAATCTGCCGCTGCCTCCATTGATTAGTTATCATATTCAAATTGCTTTTCATTGTCTCCTACGGTAGAAAATTCCAATTAAGTAGAAGTGTTGTCATTAATATAGGCAATTTCATTAGCTTGACATGTGGCATAATATAGGCAATTTCTTCTCACTAAGATCGGATTATTGGTGGTTAGTTAGGTGGTTTTGCTTGATTTTTCTAAATTGCATTTTACTGTATAAAGTTATAAACTGTACGTGTGCCTAAATTGACCAAGAATATATTAATAATGATAAGTTATAATTGAGGATGAATCATACGAGAACCAACGGTTATAAGTGAACGTGTAAAAATGCGTACATAGTATAAATTTTATATATACATCAGAAAAAATGACATGGTCATATTATATGAAAAAACGCGTATTATGTTATATATTTTGTATTGTGTGCATGTATTCAATATTGTGTGTACATCATTTTAAATGAAAATGCGTGTTAATCAATTTTATACTACATATACATCTATTTTGTATTATTGGTAGATCTATTTTGTACAATGGTGTGTGTTGTTTTAGGTGTGTGCATTAATTTTATATTATGTATGTACATTCTCATGGTTGCATATGACCTAAATACATGGCCAGCCCAGAAGCATGGACAGAAGGGGCGTCGGCCTAGGGCCCAAAATTCATAGGAGTCCAATATATTTTATATGTATGTATACTACTAGTAGTGTATATATATCAGAAAAATGAATTAGCCAATTAGTTTGTATCTCAACTCTCAACTAAAGAAACACAACTTCAATTTCCCTTGCACCTTTTTTTTTTTACTTTACAACGAATGAGTTCAACAATACCAATTTTATTTAAAAAGGTTCACGTATCCAATACCAATTTCTCTCTTGGACAAAAATGAAATAAAAGCAAAATAAGCAATTAATTAGCACATATTCCATTGAACTTAATTATTGCATATTTTTCTCATATTCCAAGTCTTGCATTCTGTACCTTTTGTACTTTGTATTTGGGAAGAGCACATATTCCAAATTTTTCTCCTATTCCATTGAACTTAATTAGCACATATTCCAGATTTTTCCCATATTGCTAATATATGTAATTTGTTGTGGAGCTATATACATTGTTGTTATAGCTTTGTTTTGTCTTTGTTTTTATGCACTTTCGTTATATCTTTACTTATGTTTTTATCACAATATTCAACGTTTTCTGGTATAATATGCAACTTTATATTATTTATAATATTATTTATATAAGATTTTAAGTAGGATATGTATTATGTTTTTAACATATGTATTAAATAAGTAACATATTAGGGTCCATAGTTTACTCTCGTCCGGAGTCTATAAAATGTCAGGACCGGGGCTGCCTAAATTCATATCAATCTAGGGACATGTTTGGTAAGTAGTAAGCTTAAATGAGTTTAAGGAAACTGAAGCTGAAGTAGTAGCTGAAGTATGAGTTGAAGATGGAGTTAGATAACTAAAGTAAAATTTGAGGTGTTCGATAAACAAAATTTATGGGAGTTAAAGTGATAAAATTAGGGTGTTAAATTACTAAAAGGGGTATGAGAATTTATGAAATTGGTTAAGGGTGTGCCCCTCACATGACTTCCAATTACTTTGCTTTGCCTTGTTGGAATTTACCCCGATACACAACAAGCTGCTTGCTGTGAAGGCATCACCGAACTGGTTTGTTGTTGGGGTTGCAATTTGTTTTCGGAACGAGCTTCTGCATCCTCCTCCTCCCATGGCGATGAAGGTTAGCCTCTTCTCCTCGGTTATTGTCGCCCTTCAAGCGGCCACGGCGATGCCGATTTGTGCTTGCTTACAGTTTGGTGAAGGCAGTTTAGCTTTATGAAATTTGGGCTTCTTTGCGGCCATGATTTGATTCATTACAATTAGGACTTCTTTGCAGATTAATGCCATAATCCAAGACTTGTGACTTCGGAAATTAAGGGCCTATGGGAATCTAGGGCTTTCTGAAATTAGGGTTTCGGAATTTAGGGCTTTCGGAAATTACGGCAAGGATGAAATTAGGGCTTTCGGAATTTAGGGATTTTTTAAATTAGGGCTTTCGGAAATTAGGACAAGGATGAAATTAGGGCTTTCGGAAATTAGGGCAAGGATGAAATTAGGGCTTTCTGAAATTATGGCTTTTGGAAATTAAGGGGGCTTTCGAAAGTTAGGTGCTTTGTTTTGACAATATAGAGTGATGAATGACGAAAAATGCATTCACTTCCATGATTTCCAGTTGTTACATGAATTGCAGAATGGTGTGATTTGTTAATTATGTATTAGTGGAATCCTTAGTATTCAAATCTATAATTAGCTTGTTTTTCTACAGATTTGAGTTTGCTTATTATCTGGGCCATCTTCTTTGGCATCTCCACATATCTGTATGTATGTCAGTTGCATCTTTACATCTTGATTCTCCAAGATTTTGTTTCTATAGTGATCTAAGATCTAAGTTCTGAAATGCAGGGAAGAAATTAGGGCTTCTTTTGAGGTTGTGTTCTTATATTGTTTCTCATTTGTTGTTGCAGAATCATGGAGTCTGTCCTGCAGATTAATTTCATCATCCAAGAGTCCTAACTTTAGTTGGATATTGTATTGGTTAGTCCATCATTCATTGAATGTGCTTAGCTCAACTTGTTTTGAGGAACACGTAGGAAAATCTAACTTGCAGCTCAACTTGTTTTGATGTTGTGTTCTTCCCTAATGTTGGAGTCATAAATTTGTTAATATCTGACTGTCAAAATCTAATGCATATACTAGTGCATATAACTTCCCTGGTGTTCTTATTGTAGTATTTAGGGTGTCCTATGAGGATAGTGCATATACTAGTGCATAGATTTTTGGCTTCTTTCGTCATTTCTAACTGCTGGTTCATGTTATTCTAAATAGTGATTCCTACTAGGACATTTTTATGTACACTATCAACTATGATATATGATCACTTCACAATTTACATAAATGATGACTTGTTTTTCTTTTGAAATTGTAGGATACCGATCATAGGAGGCATAGATCTTGATTTGCATAAGCTGTTTATGGAGGTAACTACGTGCGGTGGGATTGAGAAGGTAAGTGGCCCTTTTCTGACCAGCTTGTGATTTCATTTGACCAGCTTGTGATAAACATGCTCATTTCAATGGCCCTTTTCTGATTTCATGTGATGATTAGAGTGAGCATACTTTAGTGGCCCTTTTCTGTTTAGTTTCCAAATCTTGAAGTTTATGACTCCAAGTATTACAAGTTGTTAATGTCTAGCTGAAAATATAAGCTTGTATAGCTGCAAGCATAAGATGTTGTATCAAAAATATGTATAAATTAGATGATTTCTCTTAGCTCTTCAATTATAGGAATATCAATGAAATTCCAAATGAGTTGTCCAACACCAGTACATTCCTAACAAGTATCCGTATATATGTCTTTGACATTTAGGGCGTTGAGGTTGCTTAAGTGGAAGTTGGCTGGTGAATTTGAAAGGTATATCCACAAACCCTAATTAATATTTAATGCATTGTGTGGAAGTGTATATTTCTTGTTTGAATTAGAACCAGTGTCCATTGTACAAAGTAGATGGCTGAAAAAGTTAAGGGAAAATGAAAAGAGAAGGGCATCGCTTGGACTGAACCGCTGACTGTGACATTACTAAAGGTATGCAAAGAGTATCAAAGGACACATGGCTATAATCAAACATTTGATTGGCCTGAAATTAATGAGGAATTTGAGAAAAAAAAGCGAGGATAAAGCTCTCAAAAAATTGTGCAAAAAACAAATTGAAACATATGAAAAAACTATAGAGGTCGTAGTCCGACCTACGGTACAAGGTGACGAGTGGGATTCAAAGACTAGAATGGTCACCCTAGATGATGAATGGTGGGAAAGACATAAGAAGGTATTGATTTTTTTTCCTTTCAAAATAATGTCTTATGAGTATTTTTTTGGGTGTTGTTGATGTTGGTTGTTGTTGTTGTTGGAAGTGTTGATGTTGGTTGTTGTTGTTGGTTGTTGTTGTTGTTGGAAGTGTTCTATGCAAAAGTGTAACACTAGTTGTATTGGACATTCTGTCAAGGACTTAATAGGTTGTGTAATATATGATATTCTGTCAAGGAATAATAGTTTAAATTGTAATGAATTTTTTTTGTTTTTCCATGTGTGGAAGGATATAATTGTTTGTTGTTCTTGTTTCCTTGCATTTTAGTTTAATGTTTATGATCTCTTATAAATTATTTCATATTATAGGAAAAAGATGACAAGTACAGTCAATTCAGAAAGAAAGGAGTCACACCGGAGTTAAGTGATTTGTGGGACGACGTCTTCAATCAAATTGTTGCAACGGGAAAGCACGTCGTTTCACCAAGTATGGACCCCAATTTTGTTCCTATTTGCATTGGTGATGATGATGGCGATGAAGGGGGTTCAGCAAGTAAGGATTCTCTTGAGCGCGAAATGGACAATGATCGCAAGGAAGACGAACAAAGCCTTCAGGCCATTGTTGCTAGGGTTAATCTGGATCTACCATATCAAGAATGCCTATGATATGTGATATATTGTATAGCACATTTAGTGGTTATTAGCATGATTTATGTGATGTTTGGATATGATTTGATGGCAATTCTGTAATCCGAAAGAGAAGACTAGAAGTGAAGAAATCATGGGATTTACAGAGGTTTGAAGTGCATTGAAGAGTGGAAGAACGGTGTGCTGAATTCAAACGATTCGTTCTCTCTACTCAGATGTCCAAATGGAGTGATTCCAATTCGAGGAGTTAGATCTTGAAGTCTACTGCAAGTCCTCAAAATATGAGCGCAATCCGAGTTGAGAATCAAAAGTTATGGCGTTTTTACGGAAGTGTCACAGAAGCTGAAGAAGACACCGTCATCGCACCCGCGACCAATATACCGCCCCCCGCGGCAAACCTTACAGAGAAGAGGTCGTGATTCTGGAGTACCACCGCACCCCGCGGTGGGTGTCACCGCACCCGCGGTGACGACGCGCTGAAGACTTTTCTCGGCTTATTTCCGAGATCTTTTATCTGTTTTTATTTTATTTCTGAAACTTTGTTTTCAAGTTTGTTATTTTTTTTTTATTTAATTTCTGAATTATTTGTCCTAGTATTTAAAGTTATTTCTAAGACTTTGTTTAAGAGAACCCTAGTTGTCACCTATCTTAGTTTTACTCTCACAAATCCTATGGAGAACTAAACCACCATTGTTACACTTGACAGTTTGAAGTCAGCAATTGATTGGTTGTAAGTTTTCTACTCTTGTTCGTTTTCCTATCTAGTTGGATTAATTCTCTTGTGCTTGAATGTTTATTGAATCTTATTGATTTATCTAGACTGATCACCTAGGTTTATTGATATTATCCATATAGCTAGGACTTGTGATTCCGAGTTCGGATTGCATATCTAATAGCAAACACGATTTACATGAGCGGATTGCGAGTGTTCATCGTGAGAGAGAGTTAATTGCATGTTATAGTAACGGGTTGTTTCTATTGCATGTATCTTGTTAAATCCTTGGTTGAATTCTATTGCTTTGTTGAGTCTTAAAGGTTTTCGAATTTGACCTAGTAATAAGTACTATTAAAGTTGGTAGAACTAATAGTTACCTAAGATCGGGATAATGACAGCTGTAGGAAAGATAAGAACTTGAGGCTAATAGAATTCAGTGATCAATCATATCTCTTGTTGTGTAGATCTTTGTTAAGTGCGACATTTTTTCCCACCATTTTCACAACCTTTACTTGCGAATTTGTTTACTTGTTTTCTTGCTTTATTTACTTGGTTACTAAGAAACTCATACAACAACCCCCCTAGTTCCTAGTTGGTAGTTTACGAAACACAAGAATTGATAACCTGATTTCCTGTGGAATCGACCCTGACTTGCTTGCTATACTCTTTAGTAGGTACTTTAGGATTTTTTTGATTAGGCATACGACTTTAAGCCTGTCAAATTTGGCGTCGTTGTCGGGGAATCAAAATTTCTGTTTTTATGGTTTTGTTTGTTACCAACTTTCGTGTGGACCTATCTTACGGTCCACACTCGTGTTACTGATTTCTTTTTCTTTGTTACAGATATGGAGTTCTGGGGAGAGCCGTGATATGACCCATACTCCTACTCATACACTCCAGGGTGGAGAGATCACCCCAATTCGAGTTATGGGTACCAGCAATACCCTCCATATGGTCATGACTACCAGGAGTTCTACCCGGAGCCACAATCGTTCTACCAGCAGGGTACTCCACGGCAGTACAATCCGGCCTATGAGCATAGACTATCAGTGTCTGATCCAAGTTCTCACATGTCGACTGAGGATTTACTTCAATCTCTTACGCAAAGCATGATCCAACATGAACAAGAGATGGATGCCAGGTTCTAGAATTTGGGGAATCAAATGGAGCACTTGACTCAAGAAATTAGCAGAATAGAGACCACGATGTCGGCAAAACAGCTATTTCACCCAGTAGTGTACCAGAGAAAGGATGTCTTTTCAATGACCCTCCAGAGTACTAAGCAACTGAATGTCGCTCCTAGTGCTGAAAAGGACGACACAGGAAACGAGAGCTCTCTGGAGAACCAACCGCACCCGCGGTGGGAGCACAGAAGAGCAACAGAACTCGCAGTTGACATCACCGTACCCAGCGGTGGATCACCGCACCCGCGGTGACGGTGTTGAGAAAATTCGACAATTCTCTGGTGGGATGACCGCACCCGCGGTGGAATCTGACCGCACCCGCGGTGGAACTTCTGGAGTTGTCAAAGAGCCATACGTGGACACCTATGTTCGTCCGTACTTTCCCCCTATCGGTTCAGAGAAGCCACCCGCCCCATTTCCAAAGGTGCTTTCGGAAGAGGAGTACTTTTTTAGACTGGAGGAATTCAGCGACCATGAGGAGGAGAGCCGTGACCGCGGAAATACTCCAGAGACGCCCGTTCCCCTCGAAAACACCCATGCAGCCCCCGATCCTCTCGAGGCTGCATATGATGAGCTGAAGAACAACAATGAAATCTATGAGGCCTTCAGTAACTGCGCAGAAACCGTTCCTTTGGTCACACTGACAAACAGCATCCCTCGCTGCACAGAATTTTTAAGGGCGCTGGGCAATATCAAAAAGAAACCAAAGGGAAAGTACAAGAAGGAGGCCTTGATTCAAGTGACGGATTTTTACATGCTGGATACAAGGCAGGATAAACATGCAGCCCCTGAGATGTTGGGTAGGCCATTTCTGAAGATGGCAAGTGCAATCATGGGCGTATACAGCAGTCCACCCATCATGAAGTATAGGAGAATGGGGAAAAAACTCAACATGGAGTATACAAAGAGACATCCCCCTGATATAGATCCCAGGAGTTCAGTTGATGTGTGCAACCCGAGTTGAGGTTGTCTGAGTAGGATGTCGAGCCACGACAATAACTAAGGCGCTGTCCGGGAGGAAACCCGAGGTATGTTTTTCTTTCTTGCTGTCCGGGAGGATACCCGAGGTATGTTTTTCTTTCTTTGTTTTTCATTCTTTGTTTTTGCATTTGTTTTTAGTGTGTTCTTGCTTTGTTTTTGTTTTTCTTTGTTTTCGACTAACCTGCAGGGAGGAGACCCTATGCGAATTGAAGAAGGTGTTTCCCACACCATTGTAAGTCTTCTTTTTCCCTGCACTGAAAATAAAATCCCCGAAAAAACCTTAAACGGGGATCAACAAAAAAAAACTGGAAAAACCTTAAACGGATTTTTTTTTAAAACAAAAAAAAGAGTTCTACCGTAGGCCAGCTGTCCAGAGTTCCCCATGGAGAGAAGGTGCGCATCATGTTGTCAAGGCGGAGACATTAGCCCCACACTTTGGTTGACAACGATGATGACCCTACAATTGACAGCTGAGGAGGAGGAACACTAGAGCCCCCATCACGATTATATCTGGGCTCCACCATGTGTTCGTTGAAGGCCGTGCAGCCCCGACATCTTTGCAAAGCCACTACTCACCAAAGTGGTTTCCTCTTGGTTGCACGGTAGGAGAAAACTATGGAGTTGATGAAGACACCCGCCCAACACTGGAGACCTGGGCGTTACTGAGTATACCGCCAGCAACAACAAAAGTGTCCAAGCAGCTCGGCGACGTTGTGAGTTATTTTTTTGCTTTTCCCTGTGCTTCTATTCTTTTTGTCTTTCATTACATTGAGGACAATGCAATGTTTAAGCATGGGGGAGAGTTCTATACTTGCTACGTTGTTGAGGAGAAAAATAAAAAAAATTGAAAAAGCCAAAAATAAGCAGGTGGTTTGGACCAGTATTAGGCTGGGGTAATAATTGGTCAAGAGTGATGTGAGCATATGTGAGCCCATCTATTGAACAATTAAATGAGTGGCTTGGTGAAAACCCAAAAGGGCGCCTTGGAAAAATGAGTGAAAAGAAAAAGAATGATTTTTAGGAATCATCATTTCACCTGGCGTGGTGACATAAGAAGAGGTGATATAAGGAGGATTCGGGTAGGTCACTCTGGGAGGTATAAGAAGATAGATGGGAGACTAGGATTAGAACTTATTCACTCTATGGTGTTCGGGATAAGCTTGGGGGAAGTACTCTGCTTTCCTTTAAGTTTGATTGTGTGGGGGTGTTGATTTGAGGAGTTGTATGTTATGTTTTGCATCACTTGATTGGTTGTCTTGGAGCTTATTGTTGATGTGTTGTAACTACTAGTGTCATATTTTCTTGTGCTTCCTGAAGCCTTGGGGTTGAATTTGGAGGAGTAGGTTGACTTTAGCTCACTCGAGGACGAGCAAGGTTTAAGCATGGGGGAATTTGATATACGATATATTGTATAGCACATCTAGTGGTTATTAGCATGATTTAGGTGATGTTTGGATATGATTTGATGGCAATTCTGTAATCCGGAAGAGAAGACTAGAAGTGAAGAAATCATGGGATTTACAGAGGTTTGAAGTGCATTGAAGAGTGGAAGAACGGTGTGCTGAATTCAAACAGTTCGTTCTCTCTACTCAGATGTCCAAATGGAGTGATTCCAATTCGAGGAGTTAGATCTTGAAGTCTACTGCAAGTCCTCAAAATATGAGCGCAATCCGAGTTGAGAATCAAAAGTTATGGCGTTTTTACGGAAGTGTCACAGAAGCTGAAGAAGACACCATCACCGCACCCGCGGCCAATATACCGCCCCCCCGCGGCAAACCTTACAGAGAAGAGGCCGTGATTCAGGAGTACCACCGCACCCCGCGGTGACGACGCGTTGAAGACTTTTCTCGGCTTATTTCCGAGATCTTTTATCCGTTTTTATTTTATTTCTGAAACTTTGTTTTCAAGTTTGTTATTTCCTTTTATTTAATTTTTGAATTATTTGCCCTAGTATTTAAGGTTATTTCTAAGACTTTGTTTAAGAGAACCCTAGTTGCCACCTATCTTAGTTTTACTCTCACAAACCCTATGGAGAACTAAACCTCCATTGTTGCACTTGACAGTTTGAAGCCAGCAATTGATTGGTTGTAAGTTTTCTACTCTTGTTCGTTTTCCTATCTAGTTGGATTAATTATCTTGTGCTTGAATGTTTATTGAATCTTATTGATTTATCTAGACTGATCACCTAGGTTTATTGATATTATCCATATAGCTAGGACTTGTGATTCCGGGTTCGGGTTGCATATCTAGTAGCAAACACGATTTACATGAGCGGATTGCGAGTGTTCATCGTGAGAGAGAGTTAATTGCATGTTATAGTAACGGGTTGTTTCTATTGCATGTATCTTGTTAAATCCTTGGTTGAATGTTATTGCTTTGTTGAGTCTTGAAGGTTTTCGGATTTGACCTAGTAATAAGTACTATTAGGGCTGGTAGAACTAATAGTTACCTAAGATCGGGATAAGGACAGCTGTAGGAAAGATAAGAACTTGAGGCTAATAGAATTCAGTGATCAACCATATCTCTTGTTGTGTGGATCTTTGTTAAGTGTGACGTTTTTCCCCACCATTTTCACAACCTTTACTTGCGAATTTGTTTACTTGTTTTCTTGCTTTATTTACTTGGTTACTAAGAAACTCATACAACAACCCCCCCTAGTTCCTAGTTGGTAGTTTACGAAACACAAGAATTGATAACCTGATTTCCCGTGGGATCGACCCTGACTTGCTTGCTATACTCTTTAGTAGGTACTTTAGGATTTCTTTGATTAGGCATACGACTTTAAGCCTGTCAGCCTAGCAAGTATACACAAAGAATTAACTAGTCCTACTCCTTCTAAAAAATTTGTTGGGGCATCACAGTCGAAGGGAAAGAGCACTAGGATAACAACATCATCCCAAGCTATGAGCACCAAGCGTCGGAGAAAGCAAGCACCATCAACTACTGCATTCAACGAACATATGGCTTTGGTGGGGGAAACTAGTAAGAAGATGCTATCATTGATGGAAGGTGATCTTGGTAGTACAGTTGATGCACACGAAGCCAAAAAGTATGAATACACAGATATTCTGATTGTGCTAGAATGAATGGTACGTAATGAGCTACTGAAAGAGGAGTCTAAGATCTGGTGATTTGCAGTTAGTCAGCTTTCGTTGGAACACAGACGTGAGGTGTTCATGTCCCTGCCAAAAGATTCCAACAGGATTGCGTGGCTCCAGTACGAGTATGAACTCGCGTACAACATATACCAACCGTAGATATTTGTACGAGTGTGGATTTATGTTTGGAGATTTATGTATTTCTAGCGAACTGTTTGCTTTTACATAAGAACTTATTTTTTGTGTTTAAGGATTGATGTAGTTCAAAGAAACGTGACTTATTAATTTTTTATGACTTATACTGTGAGCTCCCCTATATGGTTTTATATTGATTGTACTTGTATGTGTGATACACATAATGTTATTGCAGTCGAATTGGTTCTAATAGTGTTGTTTATGTATATCAACATTGAAGGTTGCACTAATGGATCGGTCTCGGTCTCTCGCTGCTAGACGAAAGAGAAGACAGAAGAAACAAAAGAAGTGGATCCTCAGATGCCAAATGTGGTTGGCCTCATGTGCACATATGTCGACGGGATATCATCAGAGGTTTATCCACAAGGTACCTTGTTTTGATTCAGAGTTGACAAGGTATTTGTGGATGCGACAGATTTTGGATTCTGAATCGGATGTTAGATGTATGATTGCATTTCAGATGGAGAGACATGTCCTACAAAATCTGTGCGACGAGTTAGAGTACAATCACGGGCTTAAAGCTTCATGACATATGTCGGTTTTGGAGAAGGTTGGAATTTTCCTACACACTATTGCATTAGGGAGCTCCAATAGAGCTACATGTGAGTGGTTCCAACGATCGAAAGACACGATCAGTCGTGTGATTCACCAGGTA
Organism: Rheum nobile; assembly: GCA_027886185.1. NCBI lineage: Eukaryota > Viridiplantae > Streptophyta > Magnoliopsida > Caryophyllales > Polygonaceae > Rheum > Rheum nobile. The sequence continues at coordinate 18,449,936 of WOAB01000568.1, forward strand.
CTAGATGCGTTGGTTGGGAGGGAAACCGGGTTCTACGGGCTTATACGTAAACTTGTACAACCCCGTGACAGAAATTTCACAAACATTCCAAACTAAGTATTAAGTGAGGACATATATAGCCTTTTAAGGTATTAGTTTTTGCGGATTTTGTTTTAACTTACAAGCATAGAGGATAGTTTCCAAGTTAACTGTTGTTACTGAAATAGGGTGTTATTGGATGCATTGATGGGGTGCACATGGAATGTTCAATCCCTGAGGAAGATCAATTTCCATATCGAGGTCGTAAGGGATTCATGTCGTTTCACGTAATGGCGGTGTGCGACTTCGATATGTATTTCACATTTATTTATGTTGGGTGGGAAGGAAGTGCCCATGACACTAGGGTGTTGGATCACGCTCTAAACACTCCCCGGATGAACTTTCTCCGTCCCCCGAAAGGTAATTTATCACAATATGTTACTTACTAAGAATGATTTGTTACTTACATTTGTTATAATTATTTGTTTGTAGGTAGATACTATTTAGTTGACAAGGGATACCCTGACAGACTCGGATACATGGTGCCCTACTCTAAAGTGAAATATGATCAATCACAGTTCCAGCGAGCGGCCCCGAAAAACATTCGCGAAGGATTCAACCGAGTGCATTCTTCGTTAAGGACGACAATAGAATGATGCTTCGGGGTTCTTAAGAAGAGATTGAAGATCTTAAAAAGCATGCAAACCTACTCAGTTGAGACGCAAATTGACATAATTATGGCTTGTTTTGCGCTGCACAATTACATACTTGAGCACAAGCATAGCGATGCAATCCTTGATGACGATGAGGAAGAGGAATGTCAGAGATTTGGACCCGAAGATGAAGGCAACGATAACAATTCCAAAGGCATGGGTACCCTCCAAGATGCCATAGCAAGACAGATATGGGACAAGAAAAGGAGATATTTGGGAGCAATATAATTCTACGTAGCCAGTTAAACTTCTTTTTGGACAAATTGATGTTAACCCTTGCATTTACTTGAATCATCTTTGTGTTGTCAAAATCTTGAAGAGGGTGAACTTTGGCATTTAATGCATTATTATTTTTGTACTGAATTTGATTGGATGATTTGAGTATTTTCTATTGAATTTGTTGTCAACCCTTGCATTATTCATCTTTTAATGCTAGAAAAACAAGATGTACATGAGCTAAAATATGGAAATTGACAATTTCATATACTTGCTTCAAGTTCGATACTCAACATAATTATACATAAAAAGGATCATAACATAGGTTCAATTGCAAAACCACAATTACAAGTAATGGCGGTTTGCAATGCATTTATTAACACAATGACACCATTGTGCTTAAAACCATAAAGCAAACTAGAGACACAACACATTTAAACTTAAAAACGCGTCCTCATAGTGTACGAAAACAACGACAAAGTATTTCATATTTATTCATCACTTCCGAAAGTAATCCTTATGGGAAGAAGAGTCGAGCACACAAAAACTTGATGGTCGGATTCAACGGCCTAACACGAAACATGGTGAAACTTGGGTCCACCTACAAAAAATGTATTCACAAAACCATACAAGAACAAAATGCAATTCTTTCTTGAACACAACAATAATAGAAATCTCGAATGCGGTAACTCACCATCGATTTGTTCTCCCACCAATTGTCATCCCCTATGATAGCACCGATTATGGGGTCGCAATGAACATCGCCCGACCATTCAAGGGTCTTCCATACCCTCCAAGTCTTCTTCAACAAGTTAAACTTGTTCTTCAACATACTATTAGTAGCCTCTCTGCTAGTAGCACGATAACACTGATCTTTTATGGTACCCCAGTCGAGATGCGCGGTTGCCCCATGTTGAACCTGATATTGTATGCACACCTCGAGAAAAGCTTGAGTGTCATCATTATTCCAAGTCCAAGACATCTTTGATGCTCCTTTTGGCAACCAACAAACCAATATTAATACAATGAAGAAAAGAGTTAACCACATAGATAAACAAATTTATCATTCAATAGAAAAGTAAAGGGCCTAACCTTTTTCCCTTCTTATAGCAAACTTGTGTAGTTGTCTTCCCTTAAGAAGAATTGTGTCTTGCTTTGTGTTTGATGGAAGACAAAGGGAGGATAGGCTTATATATAATGCGGTAAAAAGTAAAGGATCTAACCATATACAAAATGAAATAAATAGGTGAATAGTTGACATACTCAAAGTCCATTATTCACATATTTCGTAGGAAAATAGAAATATGATAATACAATCTTATAATAGCTAAATCATAATAGTCGTGCGTACAATACATATGTCTTAAACACATGGCGTCGCCCTAGTAGTCGTGCTTACAATACACATGTCTTAAAGATAATGCAAAATACATGATAATTATGTCTTAAACAACAAACATTAGTCTTTAGTACATTACAAAGGTCATCCTAGTAGTCATTCTTAGAATACATAGCGTCGCTCCAAAATAACCACATAACTCGACATGATAGATACCCTAATTATCATACAAAGTGATCAATAGTGTAACCGTGCGTATTAATCACTTCAGAAAAGCATAACGGATGATAACAAATATAATAATAACTAAGGCAGGGAGAACGGTAACCACCCAACCGTAATATAACCTCCTTCTTACAACATCCAAAAGAGAAATGTTTGCAATTAGGAGGTTGTCACGGTCCAACACCAACTCGACGTTTGAAGTGGCTAGTGAAGACACTTGCTCAACCAATTGTTGGTTCATATCATCCAAGTAACCCACATTCCCAAGCTCTTGTTGAACTTTACGGGTAAGATCTTCAATTTTGTTTCTACCCCAGCTAACATCAGGTTCAAGCTCCACGACATACTGCTGCAGCCCCCTAGCAGCCTCTTGCATCATCCATACACGCGAAGAGGTTTCGACCCCATTAATGAGGTCATCAAACCTTGTAGTGTCATATTCCTATGAAAGAAATTTTAGGAAGTGCAGAATATTATACAATACTAAAGTGCATATCAGTCTGGAGTATATTCCTATGAACGAAAGCATGTCACTGCATTATCATTACAAATTGCAAGAAAAAAAACAATCAAGGAAAGTATAATAAGTCTTGTTGATGCAAAAACTTATTTCCATTTATTGCATAAGAGATTAGTGTCATAATTAGCTAACTTTTTCGAAATTGTCTCATTGGGTGCACTATGATGCATCTATTGTTACTAAAACTATATGCAATGCCCGTGATATGTCAAAATTTCCTAGATTGTCAGTTGACAAAAGCACTACTGTTTGTCTAACACACATGACAACGCTGAATTATTTTTTACCACAATTTAGGAGCAATCAGATGCTTACACTATCAATGCAATGGATCCATGATGACAATGCAATGACACATATGACAATGCAATGACAATCACATGGTTATAGTAAAATTTGACTCCTCTACCAGCAGCAGTACAAAATCAATACAAGTGCCAGACAGAAAAAGGAAATTTGCAATCCTCAGGCAGCAGTACAACACATTTAAACAGTACAAGTTCTAGACAGGCAACCAACCTCAGGCAAACACACATATCTGATTAGTTGTTGTTGATCAGTCATTCAAATACAACTAAATTTATCTATCAATTAATGAAGCTTCACGCCATCTATGTGTGGTTGATCATTCATATCTATTTATGTCAAGCAACTTTAATGTTGATAATTCATATCTATTTATGTCATAATTTTTTTACCTAAACCAAAAAACACTTTACACGCAAATTTATCAGTTAAGGGCGTAAGAGACAATTCATATCTATTTATGTCATATGTTGATCACTCATATCTATTTATGTCATATTTTTCTTAAGAACAAGCAAAATTTATCAATTTTACAAGCAAATTTAATGTTGATCATTCATATATATTTATGTCATATTGTTTATCAGTTAATGTTGTATAACATGATTCAAATACAAGGATAGGGGCCTAAGAGACAATTCATTACCCGCCACCAGGGATCAATGGGTGGGCTATCCGAGCTGTAGTCGGATAACCATTCTCTCACATCGCTTAGCAACGGTACATATTCATCTGGGTACACACCGCTCTCCCCATCACTAGAGGACGATGACATTGAAAGGCAGTCCTCTTACCTATAACTGTAGTAGAAAAAAATCAATGTAATTAGAGTCAAATTAAGTGCAAGAAAGCAAGTACTTTCATGGTCCCTCCATATATGCTCATTTTCATCTGAAATTTAATTGAACTAGTGTTGGTTAGAACTATGCATCTCAACATCTCTCTGTTCTCAAATTTACATTAACTAGATAGACTATAACATATCTTAACCTTCATTCTATCTGCCCTAGACACACTTAGTATATATATCATCAATGCAAAGCATACACACTCATCAATAGATAAAAACTCAATGGAAGGTGGATAAAATTTGTATAGTTTGATTCCTTAAATCCATATGAAACTCAATTTCATCTCAACCAACAAATCATGAATATATATCATACTTGTAAAGTTACTTCCTTATGCAAATTTATATATACTTGATCAACAATACCCTACATCAAGTACTATAAGTATCCTATACTAAACAATGGTTCTGATTTTTATCAAAATATATTCAAATCAGCACACTTAACACTGCAGACTGCAATACTGAATTCTCATGCTTTGCTATCTTAGCCCATCATCCTTCATTCATATAATTCATTTCCCCCACCACAAATAGACAAGGTCCAATCAAATGCTTCTCACACAAGAGCACAAAGCAACATATATATCAAGCAAATCATCCCTAAATCCTAAAACAGAAAACATTGTTTCATAATATACAAGACATCAATAGTATACATAATTCACTAGTTGTCAAGCAATTCTTAAGTGTGTCAAAATTCATATTGTTTCATAATATTACACACATATGCCAGATTATTGAACAAAGAACTCCAAACAAAGTAAAGCACAAGATAAATATCAAGCAAATCATCCCTAAACCCTAAACAAAAAACATATCAAGCTGTGAAGAGAGAGTGTGAAATTGATCCCAACTGTTACCCCCAAATTTGTTGTTGGCAGTACAAGAAATATTATCAAGCAATTCATAAATGCACAAAACACACGAGTCAACTGAACTTAAACACTTGTTTAATCCTTAAATCCTATGTTCTTCGCAATTGATAACAACAAGGGGTTAATTATGAAATTAGGGTTAGTAACAATAGACAATTTTGTGGGTTTTCAGTTATTATGAAAAATCTATACACCAATTTCAAATTGACGAACAAAACCAAAAAGTCATTTTTACAAGGAGGAGAGCCCTCGTCGAGAGCTCCAAATGCCAGGATGAATCGCGAGCCTCAAGGAGCTGGGATGATGAAAAGGTACACCTCGAGGGGAAAATCGCGTAATCTTGTTCTCCTTCAACCGCCAAATAATGCTTACCCCCCGCCCCCCGCATTAAGCAAATCGTCCCTTCCTGCTGCTTCAACCGACAACTTCAACTCCCTTAAGGTCAATTTGTCAAACGGGGTACAACGTAGATGAAGGTGGTTGAAAGAGAAGGTTAATCTCACTTCAACTCCCTGTTAATGCCTACCGAACGAGCCCTAGGCTGCTTGCGATGTAGGGTTTGTTTGGCATGCTAATTTATGAAGGCATTATTATAAATAATGTAGTTTTTTTGAAAACCATGGCTATCTAGCATTAGGATATGTGTACAACAATTATTTTTGAAATTAAATATGAGAGGATCTTGAAAAATGTGTTTGTAATAGAAAAATACTTTTATATAATTATGTATAAAACCAAACATACTTATTTAATATAACTCTATTATTTGTAATAATGCCAAACAAACCCGTAGATGTCTTGCCACGATCTTTTTTCCGTGCACGCTAATTACCGTCTGTTGTTACCCAAGAAACTACAAAACTTCCTCTTCACAATTGATTAATATATTAGATGTCTTGCCACAATCTTTTTTCCGTGCACGCTAATTACAGTCTGTTGTTACCCAAGAAACTACAAAACTTCCTCTTCACAATTGATTAATATATTACTAGTCCACAGACATTATGAGAAAATAAGGGCTGAGCCTAGATAGGACTGGACCGACTTTTTGGATCGAATAATTTGGACCGAATCGGGCTGAGCATAAACAGGGTGTGCTTTATAATATGATATTACAAAGCACAACCTGCAAAACATCATCGTTATAGTGTGATAAAATCTGTGTGTGGGCAAAGTTGATGTCCGTTTGAAATTTACATGATGGTGAAGGAATTTTGTCAGCTAGGTACTGTTTTTGTTACTCTGGAATGGAGTCACACTCATAAAAATGGCAAGTTGCGAGTTTTTTGTTTTTCGTGAACACTCCAAACAACTTCCATAGTTCCAATAGTTGTACTAACACAGATTTTGAGAGCCATAAAAAAACTTCTAAACACTGGCCCAGATCATAAAAGTAGGGTAGATGATTTATCTTTGAATCAGCACATTCAAAAAATGTATATACTGCAAATGTACCAGTTCCCGTGATGAAAACATGTCAACTGTCAAATGAGGGGGGGGGGGGGGGGGCGCATCCAACAGAGCCCTTACTCCATGGTATCCTTTTCTCCGTTCACCGATGCGATGACAAGGCATGTAGAATTCTTTTCCTTGGTCCCTGGAAGAAGAATGAATACATTGAAGCTCATTAACCATAATAACAGGATGCATCTTCCTGACAACGGAATCATCCAGGCAGAAGATATGAATTGAAGAAAAGAAAAAAAAGGGGTACAGATACAATCAGCACTGCCAAGGGACAAACTTGAAGTATCAAAGAAAGTTCTTGTACGCAAAATTAGGAACAAGCAGCTCGCCGCTACTACGGAAATTGGTCTTGCTATGCATAAATGAGAGACGTGTCGGCCACTAAAACCTCTTGCCTGTTCCTAGAAGGCTGGAACACCTTAAAAAGCGACTGAAGTTTCCAATTTGAATCTCATCAGCTGCAATTTTAAATTCCAGTGTACATATATTTCTTGTTTCCACTAACCAAAGTATCAGCCAGACTCCTCTAACTTGTCATCTTGAGTTCTTGGTGCAGTAAAGACGACCCATTTGAAGGGAAATTACACCAAACTTTGGGGTTCCATTTTCAAAAAACCACCCACAACCGCTTTCTCGTTCAAAAAATATTTAAAAAATATGTATTATGGACAAAGTATTGCCCATCAAAGTCAACCTTATTAGAAACAAATAAGCCATAAAAATTATGGACAAAGTGGTAATTTAACACTTTTGGAACAGTATTTTCAGCAGAATGAAACGCCAAAGTTGAGAGGTTCTATGCATTTTTTCTTTACACAAGTCATTTTACGAGGAATTCTCTAATCCATGGGTGGTATTGAGTAATGTACCCTGGTACCCAAGTTCAAAGCTCCAACACCCACCCACAACTATAGAATCTGTGTACTTGCATGTTACAGGATGCCATTGTGCAAATTTCAATATGCTACTTCTTATTTCATAATAAAACTAAAATCAATTAATGCCAATTTTGAGCCGCAGAAGAGTAGGTAATGACATAGGAAGGAAATATTTTAGAAAGGAAAGGGGAAAAGGATGATGAAGAAGAAACAATTCCATACCATTGGTATTCCCAGTTCTTTCAGTTCAATATCATTCATTTCCCTTAGTGCATGGAAATCTACCTGGATAAGGAGGAAATGAAGCAAGCAATATCACATTATCACTCATTAACATCATAGCACTGTTACTAGAAAGATGAGTGGAGATGGTTATTATATACCTCTTCATCATTGAAATGACTGGAATACTCCTCCAAGTCCAACGATTGCAAAAATCCATCAATTGTAAGTTGTTCACCCTATATTACGAATTATATAATATTTAGAAAAGTTTTGCATAGAATGAATAAACATCCAACTGCTAGAGAATCACACATCCAACAAAATTCAGACAAAGAATTGAAAAGATAAATGGAGTACAAGTGTACAACAAAGCATTGAGTACCTATTGAGAACATCTAATATCATCATTTTTTGGGCTTGGTCCAGGCTTCATTTATTGTGTACCTATTGAGAACATCTAATATCATCATTTTACTTATGCCTACCCTTCCACCTGATAGAAATCAGGAAGCTCAAAAGACCAAGGAGCTGATAGTGTAGTTTGCGACGGAGTGCCAACAGATACATGTAGTTAAATTACATAACACAAATCAAGAAGGCAAGTCCAGCAATCAACGTACCAGCGATTAGAATTAATAGGGGACCATGATACTTTTTCTAACTAATGGCATTAAGTGTACTTAATTACTGTAGTATAGAGAAGTTATTTTTATGTGGGATATTAGGATCATGGTGAAAATTACATGTAATTTCGGCTTTCCAAGAACTATCACCATCCTTTCGTCAACAAAAAATAATATCAATAACTAAAATCCTCTAAATATCTACATAGAAATCATCATGAAAAACCTAACGTGATATATTAATATAACTATACAAGGAGGACAATAAGAGAGACAAATACCACAAGTAGTCAAATGGAAAGCCAATCGACTAGTAGAATATAAAAGGCTATAATAGTACATAGAATAGATTGGCAATACATACATGATCTGGAATTCTTGGAACAGCTCTACTTGATTGAGGAAACTGGGCAGTAACTGGGGTTGCATTTCCAGGTAAATGAAGTACAACATTTAAACCTGGCTGTTTTATATGAGTTGCAGATCTAGCTGCCCTCTGTGGACTTGAAACTTCATTTCTCCTATACACATTTGCTGTGCCACCATCATCATATGTTCGGATTAGTGCCTTCCTCTGTAGTTCTTCCACGTCACTTTCTGGGGACATAGAAGATTCATATACCCTATCTGGAGATTCTTGTCTTAGATTATCTAAAGTATATGGCGTTCTAGCGTGACCCACTGCAGGTACATCACTTTCCATACTTGTACCTGGGCCCATATTGCCCATTCTCCTATAATCATAACCATCTCTACTATCAAGCATGTTTGGCTTTCCGGCAATGCAAGCATCCCTAGGCTCTCGCATGCTCCGTCTTTCACTATAACACTCCTTGGGCTCTTGTATACTATGCCTTTCAACATTGCAAGTGTCCCTAGGCTCTCGATTGCTTCGTCTACCAACACTATAACTATCTCCACGCTCTTGCACACTTTGCTCTTCAACACTGTAACCGTCCCTAGGTTCTCGCATGCTTCGTCTTTCAATACTATCAGTGTCCCTAGGCTCTCGTATGCTTCTCCTTCCAGCACTATAACTGTCCCTGGGCTCTTGCATGCTTCGCCTTCCAACATTATAAGCGTCCCCAGTCTCTCGCATGGTTCGCCTTTCAACATTATAACTGCCCCTAGGGCCACGCATGCTTGGTCTTTCAGCATCATAACTGTCCCTAGGCTCTCGCATGCTTCGCCTTTCAACATCATAACTGTCCCTAGGTTCTCGCATGCTTCGCCTTTCAACATTATAGTTGTCCCTAGGCTCTCGCATGCTTCGCCTTTCAACAGCATAGTTGTCCCTAGGCTCTCGCATGCTTCGTCTTTCAGAATCATAGTTGTCCCTAGACCCTCGCATGCTTCGGTTTTGAACATTATAAATGTCCCTAGGCTCCCGCATGCTTCGCCTTTCAACATTATAATTGTCCCTAGGCTCTCGCCAGCAACGCCTATTAATATCATAATTGTCCCTAGGGTCTCGCATACTTTGCCTTCCAACACTATAAGTGCCCCTAAGATCTCGCATTCTTTGCCTTTCAACACTAAAGGTGTCCCTCGGGTCTCGAATACTTTGCCTTTCATGACTGTTAGTGCCCCTAGGCTCTCGCATACTTTGCCTTCCACCGTCATGTGTTCGGTCCTCTACCATATTATGCAACCTACTATCATAAATGTCCCTAGATTCCAACATAGTCTTCCTTTTACCAAGTGTAGCTATAGGGGAACAACTTCTCCTCCCATCAGCAGGAGGTAGAGTGGCCTTACTTGATAGCTTATCTCGCAGATCCATATTAGTTGGTATATCATTGTCAAGGAATTGTGTTTCCACATTTTTTTGCATAAGTTTGAATCGAAGGTCACCGTTTCCAAGAGATGTATCTACATTTTTAAGCACTACCAAGGTTAGAGTATAAAATTCTTGAAATAAATCAAAATGAGGCATTTAGTTGATAGTTTAGCACACTACCATTTGAACCATTCCTTTTGTGGACTCCTTTATTTTCATCTACCCTTTGCCTGTAAAAAATAAAGAGAATAAGAAAATTGCATTTTATCTAACAAATGAAAACATATTATTTCATCACATAACCCTGAACAATCCCTCTTCGGCTCTTCCAATAATGCATTACAGACGTTCACACACTGTATAAACATATTCTGCTAAAATAACATGCAAAAGTAAAAGACTGTCAGTCTGTCACGTGATCTATCATTTCAAAATCCAGATTCTGTTTATCTAAATCTTATATTCAACTATCCATTACACCTCCAGTTTGGGGCCTCGTTTATTCTCCAAGCAATGAAGCATCAAGTAAATGCTCCTTTGGGTGTAAGAACATAAACTATGGTTACAGGAAAATAATGATTGATGCAATAAAATGACCACAAGTGGTACATCCCGTATTCATAATCGTAACTGAACTGCAAGACTTGAAACAAAATCTATAGACTATAGTAATTTATATGAAGCTATGTGGATGAGGAAGGTAAGTGGAAACTAGAGTAAATATCAACAGCTCGAGAACCAAGCCTCTCTTATACTAAAGAGAACAGAAAGGACTGATCACACCTATTTCAGTTCTGGGGAGTTAAATGATAATCCTTGATGTGCTATACATACTGCTATAGCATAAAAATTCCGGATAGGAATCTCACACATAGACCTTAAACCAACACAAGACCTCCCCCAAATCAGTACTGACTACTGAGCAATCCATATTCAAAACAGAAAGGAAAAACCATTTCTGGGTATACATAGTAAGCCACTACACAAACACAGAAGAACTAAGAGCAATTCACAGGAATACAGAAAATCTACCGTTTGAGCATGTGATGGCTCCTGTCCTCCAAAGAATCATCTACTATAGTCCCTAGCCGGTCTTTAACTGATAATTTACTTCCAGATACTGACCCAGAACCAGAAATTCCATCATCTAGCGCCCTTTCAGATCTCTTCACTACCTACATATACTCAAATAAACCAATTTCAACGACGAACATCACATACCATTCACATGTCAGAATGATAGACAATTATAAGTAGGTCAAGAGCAGGTTCAGCACATTAAAAAAAAAAAGTAACAAGTTTCCCTTTCCCCACAGCTTTTCTCGTATTCGCGCCAAAGCCAGGTAGCAAAATGCATAACAATCATTATCTACTTATAATTCCACGAGTAGCGACTTTCCGGATATATCAAAACTACATTCAGTAGGGATAGGACGAACAGATTCTCGATAGCTAGGGCTTTCACATACATCGCAAAATGAGTATAGAAGAGGGGAAGAAATCTATTACCCGACCACTCTGGCCAAAAGTGATAGTGAAATGAGGTTCTGAATCCTCTGACATTGATAAACTCAGCACCAAAATCAGCTCTGAATTCGCCCCCTCAAAACTTGCGGGGTAGCATTTCAATTAATCTAATACTGAGAGTGAAAATGCAACCGATAAGCGCTTCACAAACCCTAGCGACAAATCAGGGATAGAAAAATTAGATTCGTTGAGCTTTGGATTTGGGGAATTTTAGGGCTTTTTCCTTCCAGAACTTCGAATGTATGAAAAGAAATGCTAGAGACCCAGCGAGAATGGGGAGGGAGAGGAAGTTTTGGTTCGGGCTTGATGAAGTTACTCTTGAGGGTTTAGAGTGAATACGACAACGTTCTGAGTTGCTTCATTAATAAGCTGGGCTTTGTATTTTGGGCTAGGCCTGTGATATAAGGCCCAGAATTAGAATACAACGTCAGCAACTGGAAACGGCGTCGTATTTACATTTTTTGCCCTGATCTTTCTCTCTATCTTCCCAAGTTCCAAGTTGTAGCTTCAGTATGAGAGTTTTTATGAAAAGGACTAACTATATTAAACATGAAAGGAACATTACAAACCAAAGGACAGAGACAAACAACTACCATTGTCAAACAAAATAAGAAAGAACTAAGAAAAATAACAAGGAACTAAAAATATAAAACACCTACTGCAAGCAAAGAAACACTCTAAGTAAAAGTCATTGAATCCAAGAGATCAGTGATTGTGCTAGGTTTTAAAAAATTACTCCCTATTAGAATCAAAGATCCCATAGACAGCTCAAGAGAAGCAATTACCGGCCTTACAAGAGCCTCAACAGTCGACAGATGCTCAGCAATACTTGGTTTTAAGACATTACTCCCAAGGACGGCATAAGAACCATCAGACTGAAACAGAGGACAATGCAAACCAACGGAGCCAAACATCCACAGACTAACAGCAACAGAACACTAAAGGAAGCTAAAACACAAGAACTGACAAGACAAAAAAAAAAAAAAAAAAAACCAGCACAACCGAAAAGCACCGGCTGAAATCTGGAACAAGATCTGACGGAGCAGCGGCCACCGGAGCAAAACCATGACGAATCAGCGGTGGCGGCGGAGATCTGGATCTGTAATTGGATAGGCATCGTCGACCGGAGCAAAACCACAAACCGCCTGGAACTCGGTGGAGCGGCGGAGAGAAGGTGGAGCGGCGGTAGATCTCAGATCGACCAAAGGAAGAGCGGTGGCAGATCTTGGCGGCGCAGCATGAAGATCCTGAAAAGAAACAGAGGAAGAGCGGAGGAGGAGGAAAAGCGGAGGAGGAAGAGCAGCGGCGGCAGAGGGAGAATCTGTACAAAGGAGGCGGAGGAGGAAGGAAGGTGGTAAAGGCGGCGGTGGCGGAAGAGCAGCGGCGGCAGGGGGAGAACCTGTACAAAGGAGGCGGAGGAGGAAGGAAGGTGATAAAGGCGGCGGAGGCGGTGGATGAACCTGTACAAGAACTAGCACAAGGCTAGAGAACCCCACAGAGGGAGGAAGGGATGTTTCCCTCGTCACGAGGGTAACTCCAACTTACACATTAGAAATTAGTATGAGAGTTTAATTCAAAGCAATGCTGCTTCCCAGTTCCCATTTCAATCCGCAAACACTATATTTTCATAACAAAGGTAGTGCGGCAGTGGGTATAAAATTGTGTTATCCTGCCTATTTATTGACCCAACACCTCTTATATTAGTATCTAATTATAAATATCTTATGTATTGCCGCCAAAAAAAATTTTATCTGAATCGGATGACTGCTAAGTCACTTCACGTCGGAGAATCATATAAGAGCATCCTCAATGGTGATCCTTGAAATGGATATCATAAGTTATTTTTTTACATTCTCTTTCCTCCACATCATCTTTTGATATTTTGGTTCCACAATAGTGATATTTCTAACAAGTATCACTATTTAATTTTCTTTTACTTTTGACATCATCATATATCATCAAACAATACAAAAAAATAAGAATTAGAGAATGCATACAAAAGCTCATTTCAACATGTTCAATAAGATTGTGAACAAAAAAAGTTACTAAATGGAACAGATGATACAAGGCTACAACAAGACAATCAGCCAATAATTCAACCAAAAATCCAAATCAATTAGCACAAACAACTTATCTAATACCAGGATCATTCCCAATGCATATGTGCAGACACCACATCTCGATCATCCATTCACGAGCAGCAAGCAGGGCACCGGATCAAACCATTCTCATTACAATCAGGGCATCGTGACACTATTGAATCTCGACACCAACAGTGGACTCGAGGTGTTTTGCAAATTCGAGCTCCATTCCTCGGCGATTTCATGGGGCTTTTCCACAAACACAAACGAATCAGACAATTTATTACTGATCGAATCGGGAGAAACCGAATTCATCCTTGAATTGGGATTTTTATGGGAATTCATCCTTGAATCGGGAGAAACCGAATTCATCCTTGAATTGGGAGAAACCAAATTCGAGCTCCATTCCTCGGCGATTTCATGGGCCTTCCATGAGTGAGACCGATCGGCGCAATCCCGGGCGTCGAATTCCCCGGCGGTGGAAGGACGGCGGTCGACGAGGATGAGAGAGCCGTAGGTGGTGGAGGTCAGAGATACGAGATGGTGGGTGACGCCTTCCCATGTCGGAAGGTGGTGGACAAGCGGCGCCGTCAGGGAACGGGCTATGGGAATCGAAGGCGACGGCGATGGCGCCACCGAGGAGTCGGCGAAGAGCGGGTTAGAGCGTGAGGAGGAGAGGTAAGAGGCAGAGCCCTCCACAGCCTTGATGAGGAGGATATCCGGGCGAGAAGCAGAGCAGCCCATCAAAAATGGCGGGTGGCTCCTCCTTGCTCCGGCGACGGCATCTTGACGAGGGAAGAGATATGTGGGAGCCCGAAAGGAGGGAGGATGAAGATGGTGTCAGGAGTGGGCAGATGGGGCCCAAATATGTCAGCCTTTTGTGTCAGATTGAGTATCAAACATGTGATATCCAAAAGTAATAATTACCTTGAATCAATACAAAATCTGACAAATTAATTTAATTTTTTTTATTTTGAAAATTTTATGATATTCTAAAACTCACCGTTGAAGATGTTCTAAGGATTAAGGAGTAATCCACATATTTGAAAGGTGTCAGATTTTTGTTTGTTAAACTCGAGACTTTTAATAAAGGGCGGAATATAATTTATATCTCGCTATCTCATTGGCAGATTCATGAAAATTGGAAGGTCAAGTTTAGATGATTAGCCGAAATCTGGCAGTAATGCTGAATAATCTACATTGCGCAACTTATGCTTCTGAGTCTCATATGTTACTTTGTGGTAAAAATCATATTCTTCAAGGGGAAAAAAGTGTTTAATATATTATGGACTTAATTGCCATATGTAGGCAGAAAAATGTTCTACTTATCGTTTTTTTTCTTCTAGTGAATATCCATGTGCACATACTAAAAATAAGAAATTATCTTAAAAATATTCCCAAAAAAAGAATGGGTAAAAACCCTTAACAATTTTTTTTTAATTAACTAGTTTAAACCCTCGTGCTATGCACAAGCCGACTTATATTTATGAAAGAAAATTTAAGCATACGAATAAACGTCACATGAGTACAAACTAATGACTATGTGATTATAAAATATAAGATATACAGGAAATGTGAATATATTGACATGTAGTTATTTTAGATTTTTTTCCAAATATATACATACTAATAGAAAAAAAGTGATTAAATTTATATATATAAACATTATAGGAAGAAATTCACTCTAAATATATGTAAAAATTATGATTGTACATGTTACTTAATCAATTCTCAAGAACATTTTATTTTTTGTATATTTAGAGTGAAATAGTATCCGAGATTGAAGTTATGAATCGAAATATACTGTTTTTTTCTTCAATTTAATAGGTTAGTACGATGTTATTTGTCAATTTTTCAATAATATGTTAGTGATGATATGTTTAGATCTATATTCTTTTTAAAACTTCTTAAGTTTGTTGATAGAATATTACTTTTGTTATTATTATTTTTTACCTTTTGTAATATTCAATTCAGATTTTAGACATTGAGACGATATTATTGAAAATAAAATCATATTAATTTACTCATTGTTTATTTATTATATATATGTTGGGCACTTATATTTATTCATAATTATTAATATACTACATTAACTCAATTGGAGAATCAAATAAAACCCAATTGAATTATATTTCAAATAGTATATTGATATTTTCATACATATTTTTTATCATCATCATTCATCAATTATTTCAAGTTCATAAATAATTTGTAATTAAATCTTGAAAATGTGAAATATATCAAGTGAAGATTTTATAGATATATAGATTGATGGTTAAAATTATTTACAATGTTATTTTTCACTTTAAAGTTTGGTTGGTTTTGGAAGTAATTGTAATCTAAATATTTATATATAAATTTTGATTTGATAAACGGTTTTTATTTTAAGTGAAATAAAAAATTAAAAAAAAGAAACGAATGAAAAAATAACATGTAAATATAGTGGGCCTAAAAGCGTTCTAAAAGCTCAAAAGAAAAAAGTTTTAATATATAGTAATATATGACTAAAAGAATATATTTTTGCTAAAAATGAAGTTATTAGAGTGTACATACAGTAGAAAAAACCTCTAATTATAGTTCGCTTACTATTTCGAAATAAAAAAGTTTTCATTTCAAACCTTTAATTATAGTTCGCTTACTTATACCATTACCTTAGTTTACCTATGGTAACATATTGGATAAACCATTACAATTTTGATGTTACAATAGGTTAGATATTTAGTAGTGTAGGCTTGTAGCTAATATACAATGCATAGAATTTAATGGATTTTTTTTTTCATAGGCGGAGGCACAAGACGTTACAACGAGAAAAGGAAAGTCGAAGTTGTGACCGAATGAATTCACTACGTTGGCACTTGGCAATACTTATTTTTGTGAATCTAAAAGAAGCTAGGGTGTACTGGAATGATTCCCTGGTTTAGTGACATATATACGACTAATACATAGACAGAACAAGAATAAATTTTGTAACATACATGCATGGGAGAGAAAGCATAAGTTGAGAGTAAAATTATGATGATTATGAATCGTAAATAAAAAGTGGATTAGATTACTTACTTTTTCCCTTAATTTTCAACCAAACGGGAAATTGGCACTTGGTAATTAATAAGAACTAGAAATCGATGCCCGTGCGCAGCACGAGCCATTTGTGTATATATGGAGTGTCAAGATATTAAAAAGAGTTTGTAATATATGGTTCATTGTTCTGTTTTTAATGTGAGACATATGTTATTTGATATTTAATTTAAATGTTATATCTAAGTATGTTAGGTATAAAATATTATGATTGTAATTATGAATCGGTTTAATTTTGTTTATATAATTTTGGTTAGAAGTATAATTTAATTTTGAATTAATTTGAAATATCGTTTTTGTAGAGATGGTTTTTTTAATTATTTTTTATGAATATTTTAGAAATCTATATCTAAGAAGTTTGTATTTTTGTGGATTAAATGTGTTCATTCAATACTATACAAAATTTATTTTTGTAATAAAACCATTTTGAAAGTATTAAATATGTTTAATAAGAAGAAATCAAATAAAGACTAAGAAACCAAACAAATGTAAATATAATAAACTATAATTTTTTGCATTCAAATATAACATATTTTATAGAAATGATACAAAGACCCTTACATTCAAATAGGTGTCTGCTTATTATTACTTGGGGCGAACCAAACCGGGCCGTACCGATATACAAAATCATAAATAGACCTATCAATCTTTAAAAATAAAAGATTGTCCAGCACAACTTTGAATAAAATAAATAAAAAAATATATTTTCTGATCTGCAAATAACAAAATAAATATAAATAAATGAACGTCAACACTCACACAAAGAACGTGCTTTCCCACCGTTGATTTTTCCCTTTCTTCTTCTTCTCCCCACTCTCATCTTCGAGTCCGTACACGTCTCGCGACTTCCACGTTTCTCTCTCCATCGCAACCTTCGAAGCTTTTCAATAATGGCAAATAGTGGATCCACGTATTGGTGCTACAAGTGCAAGCGATTCGTTGCCTCCCGATCTCGCCACATCGCGATCTGTCCAGACTATGGCAGCGGATTCGTCGAGGAGCTCGATGATACCGATTCAACTCTCGTTCCTCTCTCTCCTCGCCACCTTCTCCGTCCTTATCCCTAGCTCCCCGCTATCAATTTCCACCGGCTCCGGCGTAGGTGTTAACCCTAGCTTCTCCCATACCGCATACCTAGGAGCCGCCGCACGGAGGAGCCGTAGGAGAGGCGCGCATGATCAACCTTCGAGCTTTAATCCAGTAATCGTCCTTCGAAGCCTCGGTGAGAATGACAATGGCGGAGATAGCGGCGGCGATGGTGGAGACGGGGAGAGTCGGACGAAGAGGAGGAATTACCAATTGTACTACGACGACGGGGCGGGATTGGGGCTTCGTCCCTTGCCGGTGAGTATTTCCGAGTTTCACAGTGCAAAGTACGACGGCACCGCCGGAGTCTGGAATCCGAAGCAGATGGTTAGTCTACTTGTGCCACATATCCCTTCTTGTTGTTGGGGGGAGCAGTTGATGCAGCAGATCCGTTCTTCTCCGTGGAAGAAGCCATGGTGTAGAGACGGAGCAAATGGAAGTCAAGTAATCTGATGTTATGACCAGCCGTATTTATAGGCGCAAGGACGTGGAACACCATTGATGTAGGTGTAGGCGAAAGGTCAATCGTTTACTTCATTTCAATGTCTTCATTGTTCATATTTAATTCTCTTAATTAAATAGAGATAGGTGTAGGGTTTAATTTTGTTTGAACGTTAGCAGATGGTTAGCTAAATTTGTGTTGGGCCAATCGTTTACCTTTGTGTTGGGCCAAATGTTACAAAATTTCCAGTAACACCAGCGTGTAAATTAACCTTATATTGGCGGGTCTTTTGAGAACACAAGGCATTTGGGTCCACTTCATTATAAAGTGAGTTTTATCTTTATTTTTTATTGATTTTCTATCTAAAAGTTAACATTGATTGTCCCAATGAAGCTAACTTTTAAATATATATTGATACTCTCTAAACAAAACCCTAAAAGCTGTATTGACACAATGACAATCAAATTAAAACCGATTTTTACATAAAATTAAAATGGATTACTGATTTCACATGTAAATTAAACTTTAATTCTCGTGAGATTTGAACTCATTGAGGGTGATGATTACTGGATCTACTATAAACAAAACCTAGGTCAAATCAACCTTTCACAGCTTAATGAATAAAAAGAGGGTATCAGAACTGATCAAAGAAATCATGATTGGGAATTTGAAAAACATGCATGATGGGTCCAATACATACATATGGTAGCAGAAGAATATATCAGTCAAGCCTGGAATTATAACATGTTCTATGTCGTCTATATCTACACTTCCTGCACCGCACAGAGATTCATTCACTCATGCATATATAATTAACATCTACTACTCTATATATATTATCAATCACCAATTTTAATTCCAAAATTAACATTCGATATGTCCCATACTAATAATTAACTACAGAGACTAACAACCTGATTAATTAATTAACGTAAAGTTAAGTACGTACATACATATCTTGGTGCGTGGCAAGGAAAGAAACAATTTTGCAGGTGTTTCTGAAAGGGAAATGTTAGATCGAATTCATATATGGAGACAAGTATATAAACATCATAATAAATGCAAGATGGCAAGTTTTCATAATTTGGGGAAATGAGTATTGCAAGAAAGCGTTTACTGTCATATCACACTTTGAGAAAGGGCAGATATTCTCTGCACCTGCAATTCTTTCAGAAACCTTTCATCCGTACAAATTCAACAACTTATATTATATCTTTCACAAACACTGTATATATTAACTACCAACAACAACAACCGCAAATTGAATATATATGAAGATCGATCAAACAGTAGTCGATTTATATATATACCCATTACACACATCACAAATCTTATGCAAACAACAATTAATATATATATATATATATATATATATATATAAAGCTAGAGTTGTTGAAATGATAGGTAGGCTTAGATCTGCGCGCATATTTATAAACCATAATAATAATATTGATACAAATCGGACCTTGATGCTTCGATTCCCTGAGCAGCGGCGAGAGAGGAGATCTAGATGGAAAGTTTTGAAACCCTAGATCGAACGGCTGATATTGTTCTTGTGGCAGCTAGCTAGCTGGACGCCTGGAGTACTAGCTTCTCAAGATAGAATTGATTCCTTCTTCCTGTCTTGATACCACGCGTCGGAAGTTGGAGAAGAAGAAGTAGTCGAAAAGGGAGCTTCATTCGGATTCTCTTTCTAGGAAAGGAGCGAGCGATGGAGGGCGGAGGGGCGGCGGCGGCGGTGGTGGTGGTGGTGGGCTGATGATGAGGGTCTAATGATGAAGAGAAGAAGGAGGCAGCAGACATGATGATTGCACCCTCTGGGCAGCTAAGGATGTGTCCAATATATTCTAGCTCGGTCTTCACAAAGAGAGAGAGAGAGGGTTTTGAATTTAGGGGATACAATTACTACGACGTCTCCTACACCCCCTATTATTAATTTCTAAGGGGCCGGATGAGGTAGGGCTTTTCAATGACCCATCATTTCAACTCTCAACAAATCACCCCTTAATTTAGGGTATTTCTACTCAATTCTTTTGAAGTCTAGCTTCATGGTTTTCGAACAAACCATCCTAAAGCATCTTAACGGATGGAAATCTGAAGTTTTTTTTTGCAAAACGCGTGATTTGTTACAGTAGGGGCAAGTAAATCGTGTTGGCTAATCATTATTTTATTGCGTTATGTTGGAATATAATTGTCTCACATCTAAAGTTGTACATAACTTGTCTAGTATATAAGCTTGATGGACTACTTCTCCTATTGTCAATTAATTTTAGGATGGAACCTCATTGGGCTTATGTACTTGAACTATCTGTGCCTATGCGCTCGTGTCCGCACGTCCCCATTCATTGGACCCACAGACTTTGACACGTTATTCACGAACATATAAGTTTGATACTTTTGGAAATTTTGTAAGTAAATATGTTGGGTGTTTTTAAATACTCTGTTAATATTCTATCTTGACCGGTATTTATATTTCTCTTTTTAAGGGTTCTGATTAGACATAAACTATCCTTTTATATCTGTAACTTTTTTATTTTATGTTGCACCTCTTTGGATTAGAAGTTAAGTGTTGTTTAGAAGGAAAAAAATGGGTGGCTGTTTTGCAAATTTCCCTAAAATATAGGTAATTTCATGAAATTTCAGTAATATGATTTATTTTTTTATTTTTACATCTTATTCTAGTGCAATTTTTGTTATTGAGAATTTGAACCAAGAAGCTATGTGTGATCGTGACTTCGGAAAAAAATAGATTTTAGAGATACATCCAAGATTATTTAGATATGGCTGAGACAAGTTATGATCGAGGTCATAGTGGTTCAAGAAGCAAATATACATAAATACGTACATAAACTTATAAATCTAACCTCTCAATTAAATTCTCCTAAAAAACCTCTTAATTTTTTATTTTTTTTTTGTATAGAAAATACTAGGCCGTCACAACGAAAGAAAAGAGATTTAAATTACTCGTAGCATGTGACCACAAGTGTTATACTTACCGAAATACCAAATAAGTTGAGAAAAATTTTCATACACTTGCCCAAAATGACTGATAATTATATATTGTTCGTAAATGACTGATAATTATATATTGTTCATAAATGAAGAGTATACATTAGGTCTGGCTCATATATGTATATTTAATATTCTATGTATCTATATCTATATCAATCTATATACATATACTAAAACAACAATTATCTCTTTTACATGTCACTCTCTCAAATATGACACATCATTAAAAAAAAGTACATTTATATATTCACTCTTCTACTAGTATAGTACCCGTGCATTGCACAAGATTTGTTTATTTCTTTTAACATTTTCAAAAAATAGTATATAAAAGTTATATACTTAATTGATATAAAAATATGTAGATAGTGACTGTTAGTTATAAAAGTAGATGAATGTAAATATAAAAAAGACTAATTGAATCAAGAGTATAAATAGTAGAAAAAACAATAGAGAAACATTCCATTAAAACAACAATAACTGAAAAAATAATTAAAAAAAAATCAGTAGAGAAATATTCTGTTAAGAAAACAGTAGAGAAAACAATAGAGCAAAAAACTACTTGATCAACTAAAATTCAGAATTTGGATTGGGGTGATTAAGGATGAAAGGATAATTGAACCTCTATTGTAAAAGTTTATATAATTACAGATTTTGTTTAGTTTGTGGAATTAAAAACTATCAATCAACCGAAACTAACAATGAAAGACGAATAAATAATTTTGGTATAGTATACAGATGTTTAATTTGAAAGTAAAATGTTACATTTATCATTGCAGATCTTGCAATTGCAAAGATGGGTGATTGCAGATTTTGGAAGCAAATAAACTTTTCAGTATAGTACGGATGTATTGTTGACTTGTTGATATTTTGGAAGCAATATCTATATTACTGCTATTTTCTAAGCAAAATTCAATATGGATGTATTTTGTGTTAAATTTTGGAAAAAAGGGTGATTGTAGATTTTTGAAAGTTGCCTTTATTATTTTATATTTAATTTTGGTATAGTGTATGGATGTTTAATTTGGAAACAAAATGTTGCTTTTATCATTGCAGATCTTGACCTTTAGTTTTGATAATAGAATAATCTTTTATATAAAAATAAAGATTTCTACAGATCTTGTATTACTCGAAATATTAATTATATTGATTTTTTAAAAAGTCATGGTTAGTTGCCACCTAATATACGTGATACGTGTGGGCACAAGGAAAGACCCCGCTCTAACTCCCTTCATTGCTCTAGAAACCGAAAATAAATAAAATGCCATGTGGTAAAAACAATGACAAACTGCCATGTGGCATAAGAAGAGGTAAGTTTAATAGGAGGATGTCATATGGTTTAGAGGGGTTGTGGTTTAGTAGATATATAGTAGATTAAATTTTGGAAAGAAGAGTGATTGCAGATTTTCGAAAGTTGTCTTTATTATTTTCTGTTTATTTTTGGTATAGTGTACATATGTTTAATTTAGAAGGAAAATGTTGCCTTATCATTGCAGATCTTGACCCTTTAGTTTTGATAATAGAATAATCTTGAATATAAGAATAAAGATTTCTGTAGATCTTCATTACCCGAAATATTGATTATAATGATTTTAAAAAAAATCCGAAAATGGATAAAATGCCATGTGACAGAAACAATGACAGGATGTCATGTGGCATAAGAGGGTATGCGTTAAATAGGATGATGGCATGTGGCTTAGAGGTATTGTGGTTTAGTAGATATATAGTAGATTAAATTTTGAAAAGAATGGTAATTGTAGATTTTTTATAGTTGCCTTTATTATTTTCTGTTTAATTTTGTATAGTGTACGGACTAAGGGTGTTCAAATTTTGCCCGGACCGGACCGGACCGGTGAAATTACGGTCCGGTCTCCGATCCAGGTTTTTCCCTTAGTTCGGTCCGGTCTGGTCCAAACCCGGAAAAAACCGGTCCAGACCGGTTGGACCGGTTTTTTAAAAAAAATTAAAAAAATTTAAAAATAATAAGTTAGGAGTTTAAATGTTTATTTTTATAGATATTTTCCTTAAGTTAATAAGTTAGGAGTATAAATGTTTTTTAGATATTAAATAAGAATTTGATTTTTTTTTTTTATAAATAAATTCCAGTCTAAACCGGTCTTAGACCGGTCCGGTCCGATCTCCGGTCCACACTTTTGAAAAAATTTGGTCCAGTCTGGACCGGATGAGTACGGACGTTTAATTTGGAAGGAAAATGTTGTCTTTATCATTGCAGATCTTGACCCTTTAGTTTTGGTAATAGAATAATCCTATATCTAAGAATAAAGATTTCTACACAACTTATACTACCCGAAATATTGATTAAAAAAATGAAAATACATAAAATGCCATGTGAACAAAACAATAACACGATGCCATATGGCCTAAGAAAGGGTGAGTTTAATAAGAGGATGCCATATGGCTTAGAGGGATTGTGGTTTAGTAGATATATAGTATATTAAATTTTGGAAAGAAGGGTGATTGTAGATTTTTCAAAGTTGCCTTTATTATTTTATGTTTAATTTTGGTATAGTGTATGAACGTTTAATTTGGAAGTAAAATGTTGTCTTTATCATTTTAGATCTTGACCCTTTAGTTTTGGTAATAGAATAATCCTATATATAAGAATAAATATTTATACACATCTTGTACTATCCGAAATATTGATTTTTAAAATAAAAAAAGAAGTGAAAATGCATAAAATGTCATGTGACAAAAACAATGACATGATGCTATGTGGCCTAAGAAATGGTGAGTTTAATAGAAGAGTGTCATGTGACTTAGGGATTGTGATTTAGTAGATATATAGTAGATTAAATTTTGGAAAGAAGGGTGATTGCAGATTTTTGAAAATTGTCTTATTATTTTATGTTTAATTTTGGTATAGTGTATGGATGCCTAATTTGGAATTAAAATGTTGTCTTTATCATTGCAGATCTTGACCCTTTAGTTTTGGCAATAGAACGACTCTATATATAAGAATAAAGATTTCTGCATATCTTGTATTACCTGAAATATTGATTTAAAAAAAAAAAACTAAAATGGATAAAATGTCATGTGGTAGAAGCAATGACATGATACCATATTGCATAAGAAGGGATGAGCTTAGTAGGAGGATGTCATTTGGCTTAGAGTGGTTGTGGTTTTGTAGATATGTAGTACATTAAATTTTGGAAAAAAGTGTGATTGTAGATTTTTGAAAGCTGTCTTTATTATTTTTTGTTTAATTTTGGTATAGTATATGAGTGTTTAATTTGGAAGCAAAATATTGCCTTTATTATAGCAGATCTTGACTTTTTAGTTTTGATAATAGAATAATCCTATATATATGAATAAAGATTTTTGCAGATCTTGTATTACCCGAAATATTTATTATATTTATTTAAAAAGAAACGAAAATAGATAAAATGCCATGTGGCAGAAACAATTACAGGATGCCATGTGGCATAAGAAGGGATTAGTTTAATAGGAGGATGTCATGTGGTTTAGAAGGATTGTGGTTTAGTAGATATATAATAGATTAAATTTTGGAAATAAGGGTGATTGCAGATTTTTGAAATTAAGTTGCCTTTATTATTTTCTGTTTAGTTTTGGTATAGTGTATGGATGTTTTATTTGGAAGCAAAATGTTGTCTTTATCATTGCAGATCTTGACCCATTAGTTTCGGTAATAGAATAATTCTATACATAAGATTAAAGATTTTTGGAGATCTTGTATTATTCGAAATATTGATTATATTAATTTTAAAAAAAACGAAAATAGATAAATTGTCATGTGACGAAAACAATGACAATATGTCATGTGGCATAAGAATGGGTAAGTTAAATAGGATGATGCCATGTGGTTAGAAGGATTGTGATTTAGTAGATATATAGTAGATTCCTTGTAAATCTATACATATCATAAATGTATATAGTTGCCTAAAGTTTAAATTTGATAATGGCATACTCTGAATATGTCATGTAAAAATATAATGTAAAATTTATGATAATTTTGTTATATTAATCTTTTTTTTTTAAATATGTCAACACATATATAAACTTTTCCGAGCATAATATTATCAATATTAATATATAACTAAAATATAAAATAATATGTGAGGTGGTACTGATGTGGCATGATATCATTATCTAAAAGTTTAGGCGAAAGTTTTAAATGTCGAAGTGATATGTGGCATTTTAAGGAATTGATTTACTATTATACATTAATACTTTTGGTATGGTATTATATATATTAGTAAATCGATATATATCACAACTTATATAATTGCCTATAATTTCAATATGAAAGTGAATGATACTCAACATTTTTCAAATAAAATATTTTGTAAAAAATTTGGTAATTTTTTTATATCAACCTTAATTTTTCGTAAGTATGTTGACGTATGTATAAACTTTTTGTATTTGAATTATAATAATAAAACATATAAAATAATAATAAGGTGGTGCATTTTGGAAAGAATTAATTATAGAAAATAGTTGTAAATCGAATCAATCTATAGAACATATAAAATAATAATAAGGTGGTACATTTTTGGAAACAAATCACTTAGTTTCCAAAGCACATGTTATTGTATTTTTAATATTTTATGATCAATATTGGAAATAAGATAATAAAATATTGCAGATTTGTTTTAGTACTTAAGAAAGATATGATACGGAATATTTTGTTGTACATTTTGGAAAGATTTGATTGTAAATAATATTGGTATGGTAAGTGTATGACGCTATTAGTGCAATTTTTTTAAAAAATAAATCTAAAAAACGATAGTCTGACACGTGTCCAATTCAATACTGTGACGCCACGTGGTAGCGTAAAACAATATAAATGATAACATGCAATTGAAGATATAATTAATAACGTATGATTCATGATGCAAAAGTAGTAACATATTTTAAAACATTTGAAATAAATATGTGATATAATTTGACCAGTTTTCCCTTTTATTTAATTATTTAATCATTTTTATTACTTAAATCTAATTTATATGTTTTCTTATTCAGTTATTTGTATGAAATTCCTAAAAAAAATTG
Organism: Rheum nobile; assembly: GCA_027886185.1. Taxonomy (NCBI): domain Eukaryota; kingdom Viridiplantae; phylum Streptophyta; class Magnoliopsida; order Caryophyllales; family Polygonaceae; genus Rheum; species Rheum nobile. The sequence goes on from WOAB01000568.1 coordinate 18,476,225, forward strand.
TATACATATTCGCGTATATACTTTCAATTCTAATCATATAAAAACCTTATCACCATATGTTCAAGAGATTAAACTTATAATTTATCATTTTATTTTTTGTAAATATTTAATAATATTTTAATTTCGAATTTTATGAACCAAACTCGTATAGGGCACGGGGATATATGCTAGTATCAACCTAAAGTGAAATTATATATACGACTCTAAGTTTGGTGGTATAATTAGTACATGGTTGAAAATTTACAACTTAAATTTCACTTTCAAAGGCATAATTATCAAGGTGTACCCCATCACACTTCGCATCACGCTAACTTTTTCTTATTTGTTCACATAAATTAAAGGGGTGCAACTTCCATGCTTCTCCTATAATTCCCACTGAAAAGAGGGTATGCAGATATTGATAAAAGTGTCTTTTAATTAGTCAAGATAGAGAAGGTTTAAAGGAGGAGGGTAACTTGCATGATTTGTTAATTTTGTGATGGATAAAGTTCAGGTTTACCAACTTCAAGGTTATTGTCTAATTCACATAATTTTTTGAGAAATTATGCGTGATCGATACATACATCCAATTTTTTTGCATTTATGTGTGTTGGACAAAGTTAGACAAATTAAATTATATCTCCGAGCCCATGAACCAGATTAAACCCTAGTGTATATCCTTCTTCCCAATCTGAGGTCCTTAGCTATTTCTTTTATTGTGTTTGAATCCCGGATTTCTATTTCTTATTGATCCTTTTGAACTTTCACTTGGAATATTTCAGATTTGAATGCCACTCTCTCTATATATTCAAGTCCCACTTAGAATGAATGATCAAAATTTTAAACCCTTAGCTCGTCATCGATAATAAGAAATAAAACTAGCATATGTCATTGTAATAACAGAAATCCTAATTTCAGTTCGCTTTAATTGTTTTGACCAAATCGTTTTGAAAAACCTCGAAAACAAGAGTAAAACTTGAAAATGGACACAAATGATTGTTTACGCAATTCAGACTAAGTCCTACGTTTGCGGAACCTCATAAGGGGAGACTCTCCCAATCCACTAGACAACAAAGGCCTCAAGAGTTTTACAATTACAAAGCAAGCACACATGCGGTAAAAGAAAGGAACAAGAGAAGAAAGGCACAGGAGCAAGACAACAAACAAAGACAAGTGGAGAAGAAGGTCCCCTGAAAAGACATCGCGAAAGCTGCCATAGAATTCGCACGCAGGGCAACAACAACACTCCAAGTTCTCTCTTTTTGTCTTTGTTCTTCATCTTTTTCTTTCTCTTTCACTAGATCTCAAACACCATCGTAAACCGCCATGGAAGCAACGGAGAAGAGCTCACATAGAGCAACTCTCAAAGATTTCCAAGCGGCGTTTGAACAGTGCGAGAGACCTTAGCAAAATTAGGGTTAGGTCAACCCTTTTATAGGTGGCCACAAATCTTCAGAAAGACGTCGACTTCCAATTCTGGTAAAGAGGTTGCCTTCAATGAAGAAAGCCATTCCCAACTCAAAAAACGGTCCATCACACACACACACATATTACAGAACATGCCCAATATCACAGATAAAGTCACAACCAAGTCTGGGTTCACCAAGGGGTGGCTTAGTCAACATGGCTAGGTGCCAATGGTGCCCAAGTGACTCGGTGGTGACTCCAATGACTAGGAGTCCTCTAATGTCCTAACTTCTACCTAGCCTATGTGCTTAGCCAAAATAACAAGTAAAACATACAAGAGTTTATATTGCAACAATGGCTTAGTTACATAACAAATACCCTCCTAAACCAAGTGTTGAAATAATTGCCAATGTCTCCATTAGTAGAGTAGACTTCATCACCTCCCCTTCGTCGTCGTCCACTACCCTCAAAGTGCTCTAGGTGGCATCCCATATGTGCAGTAAGTTCCGGCATAATGAGAATTTGTCAACAGTGACAATTTTGGTGCCAAAATCGGCTATTTTAAACTCACTTTTGACCTTCTTAACCTCAAGCACTTTCTCTTCCACTTTATTTCTTATAAAGTGGTGTTTAACATCAATATGTTTAGACCTCTCATGAAACATTGGGTCCTTACACTGATACAATGCACTTTGACTATTCATATGCAACACAAGAAACATGAAGATAGTCTGAATTTCACCAAGAATTCTAGTCAACCAAATTCCTTCCTTAGCTGCCTCAATGGCTGTAATATACTAGCTTCTATAGAAGACAAAGCTATAACAGATTGTAGCTGAGACTTCCATAATATGCAATTACCAACCCAAGTATAATAATATGTAATTGTGGAATTTATGTTGTCCTTATTAATAGCATAATCAAAATCAACATAACCATGTAGTTCAGATGTTGAAGAATGCTTAGTGCAAACAAGATAGAGATTTTTAGTACCACGAATATATATAAGCAGAATTTTCATAGCAAGCCAATGACATTCTGCAGGATTAGACATAAACCTACTGAGAACACTAATAGTAAAAGCCAAGTCAGGTCGAGTGCATAACATAACATACATGACAGAACCCGCAACAACATCATAAGGCACTTTAGACATTTTAGTTGTATCTTAAGCTATGGTGGGACAATCTTTCTTAGTTAAGTCTAAATGCCCTCCTAAAGGTATATAAGTAGATTTAGAATCAGACATCCTGAATCTATCAAGCACTTTATGCACATAATCACTTTGAGACGGCCATATAGTCTTTCTTTTTCTATCTCTAGTGATTTTTATACCAAAGATTTTATGGGCAACTCCTAAGTCTTTCATGTCAAAGTGCAGTTTTAAGTCTCTTTTGACTCTAGCAACAAGTATCTTAGAATTGCACATCAACAAAATATCATCAACATACAATAGCACATACAAAGGAGATTTAGACTTAACACCCTTGAATAATAGCATGTATCATAACTACTTCTCTGAAATCCAAGTTTCCTCATGCAAGAATCAAATTTAATATTCCACTTCCTAGGGGACAACTTTAGGCCATATATAGTTTTTTCAATAAACATCGAAGGCTCTTTGTACACTACAAAAAGTGTCTTCGTACACTACACTTTGAAACGCAGAAAATTTGCTTAAGTTATATATCCGCGTTTGAGTCTAAATTGTACCCAGAAACTGAGTTTTTGTACTAGAACGAAACGCAGGTATTTTGCATAAGCAAAATACCTGCATTTCAGTTTTTTTTTTAACGCGAAACGCAGGATCATTGCTTAAGCAAGGATCTTGCGTTTCACTAATTTTTTTTTCTTTTCAAAATTGCACTTTTTCCATAATCATGTAGAGAATTTCAATACGAGTCCGTACATATAAAATTCGTCCAAAACGGACATCGTTTGCCCCTCCAAAAGCCCAAAAAACGAAGTCTTCCTACCTTTTTTTTTTACAATTTGGTGCCCAGCATATAGCGCATTGTAGTCAAATTTTTTGGTATTTTCGGCATTTTTCTACTATAATTTTGTATAAGATTTTAATACGATTATAACTATAGGTTAGAACCATAATATATAATTATAGTATATATAGCAATAGTATATAACTATACAATATAACAATAGTATATAACTATACGATATAACAATAGCATATAGCTATATTATATAACAATACGATATAACAATAATATATAACTATAGTATGAAACTATACGATATAACCATAGTATATAACTATTCGTTAGAACCATAATATATGATTATAGTATATAACCATAGTATATAACTATACGATATAACAATAGTATATAACTATACGATATAAAATTTGTATATAACTATAGTACGTTAGAACCATAATATATAATTATAGTATATAACTATACGATATAACCATGGTATATAACTATAGTATATAAATGAACGATATAGCAATAGTATATATATAACTATACGATATAACAATAGTATATAACTATACGATATAACCATAATATATAATTATACGATATAACAATAGTATATAGCTATAGTATATAACTATACGATATAACCATAGTATATAACTATTCGTTATAACCATAATATATAATTATAGTATATACTATACGATATAACCATATTATATAACTATACGATATAACAATAGTATATAGCTATAGTATATAACTATACGATATAACAATAGTATATAACAATACGATATAACAATAGTATATAGCTATAGTATATAACAATACGATATAACAATAGTATATAGCTATAGTATATAACTATACGATATAACCATAGTATATAACTATAGGATACAACCATAAGATATAACCAAATTGGATATAACTATAAGATATAACCATAGTATATAACTATAGGATATAACCAAATTGGATATAACTATAAGATATAATTATATGATATAACGATATGATATAATCAAATTGGATACAACTATAAGATATAACAATAGTATATAACTATAGGATATAACCATAAGATATAACCAAATTGGATATAACTATAAGATATAACCATAGTATATAACTATGGGATATAACCATAAGATATAACCAAATTGGATATAACTATAAGATATAGCCATAGTATATAACTATAGGATATAACCATAGTATATAACTAAAAGATATAACTGTAATATATAACCAGAGTATATAACTATAGGATATAACTAAAGTATATAACTATAGGATATAACGATATGATATAACTAAATTGGATATAACTATACAATATAACCATAGTATATAATTATAGGATATACCCATAAAATATAACCAAACTGGATATAACTATACGATATAATCATAATATATAACTATAGGATATAACCATAGTATATATAACTAAAGGATATAACCATAGGATAGAACTATAGGATATAACCATAAGATATAACCAAATTGGATATAACTATAAGATATAACCATAGTATATAACTATAGGATATAATCATAGTATATAACTAAAGGATATAACTATAATATATAACCATAGTATATAACTATAGGATATAACCATAGTATATAACTAAAGAATATAACCATAGGATATAACTATAGGATATAACCATAAGATATAACCAAATTGGATATAACTATAAGATATAACCATAGTATGTAATTATAGGATATAACGATATGATATAACCTAATTGGATATAACTATAAGATATAACCATAGTATATAACTATAGGATATAACCATAAGATATAACCAAATTGGATATAACTATAGTTATATCGAATTTGGTTATATCGTATCGTTATATCCTATAATTATATACTATGGTTATATCATATCGTTATATCATATAATTATATATTATGATTATATCTTATATTTATATCCAATTTGGTTATATCTTATGCTTATATCCTATAGTTATATCCTATGGTTATATCCTTTAGTTATATACTATGGTTATATCCTATAGTTATATACTATGGTTATATATTATAGTTATATCCTTTAGTTATATACTATGGTTATATCCTATAGTTATATACTATGGTTATATCCTATAGTTATATACTATGGTTATATCTTCTAGTTATATCCAATTTGGTTATATCTTATGGTTATATCTTATAGTTATATACTATGGTTATATCTTATAGTTATATCCAATTTGGTTATATCTTATGGTTACATCCTATAGTTATATACTATGGTTATATCTTATAGTTATATCCAATTAGGTTATATAATATCGTTATATCCTATAATTATATACTATGGTTATATCTTATAGTTATATCCAATTTGGTTATATCTTATGGTTATATCCTATAGTTATATCCTAGGGTTATATTCTTTAGTTATATTCTTTAGTTATATACTATGGTTATATCCTATAGTTATATACTATGGTTATATATTATAGTTATATCATTTAGTTATATACTATGATTATATCCTATAGTTATATACTATGGTTATATCTTATAGTTATATCCAATTTGATTATATCTTATGGTTATATCCTATAGTTATATCCTATGGTTATATCCTTTAGTTATATACTATGGTTATACCCTATAGTTATATATTATGGTTATATCGTATAGTTATATCCAGTTTGGTTATATCTTATGGGTATATCCTATAATTATATACTATGGTTATATCGTATAGTTATATCCAATTTGGTTATATCATATCGTTATATCCTATAGTTATATACTTTGGTTATATCCTATAGTTATATACTATGGTTATATTCTATAGTTATATACTATGGTTATATATTATAGTTATATCCTTTAGTTATATACTATGATTATATCCTATAGTTATATACTATGGTTATATCTTATAGTTATATCCAATTTGATTATATCTTATGGTTATATCCTATAGTTATATCCTATGGTTATATCCTTTAGTTATATACTATGGTTATATCCTATAGTTATATATTATGGTTATATCGTATAGTTATATCCAGTTTGGTTATATCTTATTGGTATATCCTATAATTATATACTATGGTTATATCGTATAGTTATATCCAATTTGGTTATATCATATCGTTATATCCTATAGTTATATACTTTGGTTATATCCTATAGTTATATACTATGATTATATATTACAGTTATATCCTTTAGTTATATACTATGGTTATATCTTATAGTTATATACTATGGTTATATCTTATAGTTATATCCAATTTGGTTATATCCTTTAGTTATATACTATGGTTATATCCTATAGTTATATACTATGGTTATATCTTATAGTTATATCCAATTTGGTTATATCTTATGGTTATATCCTATAGTTATATACTATGGTTATATCTTATAGTTATATCCAATTTGGTTATATCTTATGGTTACATCCTATAGTTATATACTATGGTTATATCTTATAGTTATATCCAATTAGGTTATATAATATAGTTATATCCTATAATTATATACTATGGTTATATCTTATACTTATATCCAATTTGGTTATATCTTATGGTTATATCCTATAGTTATATCCTGTGGTTATATTCTTTAGTTATATACTATGGTTATATCCTATAGTTATATACTATGGTTATATATTATAGTTATATTCTTTAGTTATATACTATGATTATATCCTATAGTTATATACTATGGTTATATCTTATAGTTATATCCAATTTAATTATATCTTATGGTTATATCCTATAGTTATATCCTTTAGTTATATCCTATGGTTATATCCTATAGTTATATATTATGGTTATATCGTATAGTTATATCCAGTTTGGTTATATCTTATGGGTATATCCTATAATTATATACTATGGTTATATCGTATAGTTATATCCAATTTGGTTATATCATATCGTTATATCCTATAGTTATATACTTTGGTTATATTTTGTAGTTATATACTATGGTTATGTATTACAGTTATATCTTATAGTTATATACTATGGTTATATCTTATAGTTATATACTATGGTTATATCTTATAGTTATATCCAATTTGGTTATATCTTATGGTTATATCCTATAGTTATATACTATTGTTATATCTTATAGTTATATCCAATTTGGTTATATCCTATAGTTATATACTATTGTTATATCTTATAGTTGTATCCAATTTGATTATATCATATCGTTATATCATATAATTATATATTATGATTATATCTTATAGTTATATCTAATTTGGTTATATCCTATAGTTATATACTATGGTTATATCTTATAGTTATATCCAATTTGGTTATATCTTATAGTTATATCCTATAGCTATATACTATTGTTATATCGTATTGTTATATACTATAACTATATACTATTGTTATATCGTATTGTTATATACTATAGATATATATTATTGGTATATCGTATAGTTATATACTATAGCTATATACTATTGTTATATCGTATAGTTATATACTATTGTTATATCGTATAGTTATCTACTATGATTATATTGTATAGTATATACTATAATTATATATTATGGTTCTAACGAATAGTTATATACTATGGTTATATCGTATAGTTATATACTATAGCTTTATACTATTGTTATATCGTATAATTATATATTATGGTTATATCGTATAGTTATATACTATTGTTATATCGTATTGTTATATATATACTATTGCTATATCGTTCATTTATATACTATAGTTATATACCATGGTTATATCGTATAGTTATATACTATAATTATATATTATGGTTCTAACGTACTATGGTTATATACAAATTTTATATCGTATAGTTATATACTATAGTTATATACTATTGTTATATCGTATAGTTATATACTATGGTTATATACTATAATTATATATTATGGTTCTAACGAATAGTTATATACTATGGTTATATCGTATAGTTTCATACTATAGTTATATATTATTGTTATATCGTATTGTTATATACTATAGCTATATGCTATTGTTATATCGTATAGTTATATACTATTGTTATATTGTATAGTTATATAATATTGCTATATACTATAGTTATATACTATAATTATATATTATGGTTCTAACGTATAGTTATAATCGTATTAAAATCTTATACAAAATTATAGTAGAAAAATGCTGAAAATACCAAAAATTTTCACTACAAGGCGCTATATGCTGGGCACCAAATTGTAAAAAAAAAGGGTAGGAAGACTTCGTTTTTTGGGCTTTTGGAGGGGTAAACGATGTCTGTTTTGGACGAATTTTATATGTACGGACTCGTATTGAAATTATCTACATGATTATGGAAAAAAAGTGCAATTTTGAAAAGAAAAAATAATTAGTGAAACGCAAGATCCTTGCTTAAGCAAGGATCCTGCGTTTCACTTTCAAAAAAAAAACTGAAACGCAAGTATTTTGCTTAAGAAAAATACATGCGTTTCGTTATAGTACAAAAACTCAGTTTCTGGCTACAATTTAGACTCAAACGCGGGTATATAGCTTAAGCAAAAATTTTTGCGTTTCAAAGTTTAGTGTACGAAAACAATTTTTGTAGTGTACAAAGAAACTGCCATAAACATACATGACCATGCTTAGTAGAATCCACAAAGCCCTTAGGTTGTTTCATATAAATAGTTTCAAGCAAATCACCATGGAGAAAGCAGTTTTAACATCCATTTGTTCAAGTTCTCAATCAAACACATCACTCATAGCCAATAAAAGTCTCAATGTCTTATACTTAACCATACGAGAAAAAATATCATTATAATCAATGTCCTCTTTTTGTGTAAAACCTTTAGCAACTAGCCTAGATTTATACCTTGTAGAATCACTAGAGTGAGCTCCTTCTTTCAGTTTATTAATTCATTTACAGTCTATAAGTCTAGCATTAGCGGGTTTAGGGACTAACATCGAAGTTTTGTTAACATGCATAGACAAGACCTCATCTTTCATAGCATCAAGCCAATAATTAGCATGCAAGCATTTAATCGTAAGTTCATAGGAATCAAGAGTAAATGAATTCACAATCTCATAAGTAATGAAGGCAAATTCAACTAAGTTAACATCATACTCCACACAATTATACATAAACCTTCTATTAGGGATAACATCCCTAGGTTTGTCTATCTCTAGTCATTTGATAATCGTGCAAATTTTCCACAGCAGGTTCAACATCAGGAGAATCATGCTCAGAGTAGATGTTACCTCATTTGCCTCATTTTGGTCACCTTGACCATGTGGAGCATCATTTTCATTGTGCTCCCCTTGTTCAGTTGAGTCCACTGACTCATTTTGGTCACCAGAGTTATGACCACTGTCAAACTCATCATCTTCTTCAGTTTCTGCTTCATGAGGCAAGAAGAATTCCTCTCTTTCTTCATTGGTACATGCATTCTCACATGTGACATTAGTACCGGTTTTACAATGAAAAATCATTTTCATTAAAAGTGACATTCCTAGAAGTTATTACTTTATAACCATGAGGTTGTATAGGTAACAACTTATAGCCTTTGACACACTCAATAAACCTCAACATGACACACTTTTGGGCCCTAGGATGCAATTTACCTTGTGATATATGTGATATGCAGTACAACCAAAATGCTTTAAGTGTGTTAGTAAAGTAGTCTTTCCAGTCCACATCTCATGTGGAGTTTTAAAGTCTACAACAAATGAGGGTGGTTTGTTTATGAGGTAACAAGCAGTAGTGACTGCCTCACCCCCACAAAGAAGGCTTCATGACATCACTAATGAGCATACACCTTGCTTTTTCAAGCAAGGTTCTGTTCATTCTCTCAGTTGTACCATTTGCTGAGGTGCGCCAGACACAATGAGATGTCTTTTAATGCTAAAATTGAAGACATAAATAATTGAAAGCATGGTTGCAGAATTCAAGGCCATTATCTTTTTTCAAACATATAAGCTTATGATTCGACTCATTCTTAACATGAACCTTCTAGTTATTGAATGTGTTAAAGGCCTCATTCTTAGACTTGAGCAAGTACACCCACACTTTTCAAGAAAAATGCTCTATAAAAGAGATGAAGTATTTTTTCCCTCCTACAATATCAACATGAGCAGGTCCACACAGATTAGAATGCACATATTCAAGAGGTTTTTCAACTTTATAGGTGGACTTGCTAAAGCTATGACAAGTTTTCTTGCCAAATACAGAGTTCTCACAAAAGCTCAAGTTTGCTGGCTTCTTGTCAATGATGCTAGACTTATACAAATAAATTAGGCCTTTCATTCCTATGTGACCAAGTCTAATTGAAATACCCCAAAGTATATATCATAAGGGTATAATTGTCATAATAAATAAGTGAAGCAAATCAGAATTTGGGGACTTTACTAAATCTGGGAAATGGACAATTGAAGGGTAAAAACCCTTTTTGGTCATCGTTCTTCTTCGGTACCACTCAGCTGGACAGAACCGATCTTCATCCCTGACTCCCGTGTTCAGTCGTCTTCTCCGGCGAGCTCGACCCGGACCGCTGTCCGCTTCCTACTCTGTTCGTGGCTGTTGTTGTTGAGCTGCTGTTGAAGGTCGGAGCTGCTGTGGAGCCGCTGCTGTTCTGTTCGCTGCTGCTGCTGGAGTGCTTGCTGTTGTTGCTACTGTGAGCTCCGACGAGGAGATGCCAGTTCCGGCGACAGAGGCGAGCCACGACTGAGGCGAGACCGCGAGCTGCTGATGCGAGGCGCATCGATTTGCTGGTGCAAACTACAGCGAGCTGTAGCGCGAGACCGCGGTCGAGGCTATGCAAGGCTCGGCTCCTGTGCGGCCTGTAGGTGCTGCTCCTCCGGCGACGAGAAGCCCCATCCCGGCGGCGAGAGCAAGGTGACGACAAGGTAATTTTGGAGGTTCTTCAATCCGATTTATACCAGAGAATTTCTGGGCAGATTGGATTTTCTGTGTTGGTAGATTTTTTGACAAATTGGATACTTGGACAGATTTGTGTAGCTGAGTCAATTGGCTGAATTCAGTGGAGTTGTGAAGCACAAATTTGATTTTGGAGTTTGGGCTAATTTTGTGTATGGTTTGCTTAATTAATTGGAGGTATAATTTTAGGGTTTGATTTTGGGGGTTTTGTTAGTAGTGGATTTGTATGAGTTAATTAATGCCAGGGATTTGCTCGGATTGATTTCGCAGGTTCGTTCGAGTTGGTTGGAGATTTCTGAGGTCGTGGTTGTCGAGTTTGAGGCAAGATGATTCTTGCTAACCCTTCGTATATTTTTTATAAAATTACTTTCGCATCTTATCTTGTTCAGTAATTGATTTTACTCTTGTCTGAGTATGTTAATTTGGATTATCGATTGTGGAGTTACTTGGTTGAATGTGTGTGTGTTAGTATTTGTCTCGTGTTGTGTTTGATTAAATGTTGACGTGGTAGTCAATCGTGACTAATGGTGATTAATTGTGATTGTTTGAAAGTGTGTGAATATGTGTGTGCATGTGTGTGTGCGTGTGTTAGTATTTGTTTCGGGTTGTGTCTGATTAAATGTTGACGTGGTAGTCAATTGTGACTAATTGTGATTGGTTGTTGATTAACTTGATGGTGAAATTCCGTTATATGATATTAGTTATCGTGTGTTGTGTTTGATTGCGGGTTGATCGTGATAGGTGGTGGGTTGTTGGTGGATTGGTGATGGTTGGTTATGGAGCCGGGGTGAGGGTGTGACCTCATCCGACCGCGTGAGGGTGTGACCTCCGTTGGTTAAGGCTAGGTTGGATGGTTGAAAGTCCCATACGGTGGTGGGTGGTTGGTGGATTGGTGATGGTTGGTTATGGAGCCGGGGTGAGGGTGTGACATCATCCGACCACGTGAGTGTAACACCCCGGGCCAGAGGTGCTACAGTGCCATAGTCCCGAAGGACTATAAGGCGGGTGAAATAATTTTTTTGCAAAACATAACCCATATATATATAACATATATCAAAAGCAGCAGCGGAAAACCTGTAAAACCTGTCCAGAGTTTGAAACCACAAACAACTTAACATACAGAAATACAACAATTTACAAACCAAAACCAATACAACAAGTTCGACCCATACAAGGTCCAAAACCAAAACGACACGCACAACCAAGTCAAAGTCCAAACCAAAAGAGTAAAGCCTTCGACTCCAAACCGACGGTGATCAGGATCCTCCTTGCTGGCGCTAAATCTGCAAAGCCCGATTGACTGGGGGACCCGATACCCCAGCCAACCATGGCACGTAGACCGCAGTTGGTCAGTCTCGTGAAAGACTATGGCAAGACTAGCCAAGCCAAAACAGTTGAAATCCAAAGATTTATCACAACAATCAGATAATACCAACAATATGCCAATCAATATATATATATAATATATACAATATCATACTGACCAATCAATATAAATCACGCGTCAAAACACAAGCACACCTTATCACATAAATCAACCATTACACATCCTTATACAACTCTACCCTATACTAACCTCTTCAATCCAACCTCAATCTCATCTCAAGCATAAACGAATAGAACGATCCAATCTAATTTCTCTACTATTAACACCTCAATTATCAACTTACAAAACATATATACATATCTTACTACTAACATGTAACCAAGGCTAACCAAACATACCGAACTCACTACTGTCACTACACACAAATGTCAACACACACAACTGTCAACGCCCACAACTGTCAACACACAATCCAACTCATACAACTGCCAACACAACAAAGGTCAATACACACAACTGTCAACACACACACAACAACCAATCACACCCAACAGCCAATCACACACAACCAATCACACACAACAGCCAATCACACACAACTGTCAACACACACCATCCAACACACACAACTGTCAATACACACACAAAAGTCAACACATACACAATTTGCCAACACACACACAACAACTAATCACACACAACAGCCAATCACACACAACTATCAAGCAAACGGGTGAGAGGATCAACACCCCGACCTATCCCATGTTGCCCTGCACCCGCAAGGTGGGAAAACAACCATGGAGGACCTGGACCAGCCACCCCGTGCCCCGCACCCTCAAGGTGGGAAAGCAACCGGCGCCGCCCAGTCCCAACCTATCCCGTGTTGGCCCGCACCCTTAAAGTGGGAAACCAACCATGGAGGACCTGGACCAGTCACCCCTTCCGATGCCGCCCAGTCCCAACCTATTCCATGTTGGCCCGCACCCTTAAAGTGGGAAACCAAGCTCATAATTAGTTACAATCAACTATCACACCAACATCCAATCAAACACGACACAAGGCAACCAACCAACACCTCCAATCCAACCCACCACCGGATGGGACTTTCAACCATCCACCCTAGCCTTAACCAACGGAGGTCACACCCTCACGCGGTCGGATGAGGTCACACCCTCACCCCGGCTCCATAACCAACCATCACCACACCGACACCCAATCAATTATTACACACGACAACGATTGACACATATCACACACATATATATACATATTCAACCAAGAAACTTTAAAATCAGTAATCCAATCAATCCACGACAATCAATCCACAACACCAATCCATAACAATCAATCCGCCACAATCAAACAACAACAATCAATCCATATCAGTCAATCCCAGCATACACACATTCACACACAAACATTCACACACAAACGCACAATCCCAGCATACAACTGTCAGCACGCACACAATTTAACACACAATCGCCAACACACACATGTGTCGACATACACAACCCAACACACAATCGCCAACACACACATGTGTCGACATACACAACCCAACACACAATCGCCAACACACACATGTGTCAACAAACACTATCAACAACAATCAATCACATTTAGTCACAATTGACTACCACGTCAACATTTATTCAACACGATACGAGACAAAATACTAACGCACACACACACACACCCATTTTTCAACCAAGTATCTATATAGTCAATTAATCCAATTTAAATCGCTCAAGAAATGATAAAATTAATTATGAAACACTAGGCATAAATCAATTTATAAAAATATATAAAGTTAGCAAGAATCCTCTTGCCTCAAGTCGAACCGCAACGACCCCAGAGGTCTCCAAACCACTCGAACGAACCTGCGAAATCAATCCGAGCAAAACCCTGGCGTTAATTACTCATACTAATCCACAACTAATAAAACCCCAATTCAAAACCCTAGAATCACACATCCAAAATCAATTTAGCAAACCCCTAATTTTCACCTTATAATCATCCATAATTAATTAGGCAATTCACACCCAATTTCAACCCCAAATTAATCCCATTGCTCACAATCAATTTGCTGCTCAAAATAAATCCGAACTCAGCCCAATTCTGGCCACCAATTTCCAATTCAATTCAGTCCAAAATCAACAATTTAGACGTTGTTCATTACCCCCAAAATTCAGCAAATTCCCAGCCCTCAACTCACCTTGTCGACGACCACCGCAAGCCACGCCAGTAGCCACCGCCACCAACACCAGCGTAGCTGCGTCTCCAACCACCAGAGGACACCGCATCTCACGCCACGCAGCACGACGACACCAGAGGAGGGCAGAGGAGGACGACTCGGCTGGGCAACGAGCATAGCAGCTCCAGAACAGCAGCTCACGGCTCCACGTCGGTGGCTCGCCTTTGTCGCCGGACTCACTGCAGCAACACCAGCGGACGAGCAGCCATGACCCAGCAGAACGACACCAGCAACACCACAGATCCGATGACACCGCAGCTGGAGGAGTAACACCACGAACAGCAGCGCAGCTGGGCGAGGAGGACGAAGTGGCCCGGTCTGGTTCGCCGGAGAAGAAGGACGACCACAGAGGCAGGCGGGAGAGGGAGCACCGGCTCACGAGAAAGGAACCAAAGGGAGCTTCACGAGGGAGACGAAGACAAGTCGTTCCCTGTTTCCCCTTTTCTGATTTTTTTTGTTCCCAATTTCTTATTTTAAGAAATCCCAAAATTTTATTTAACATTTTGCCATTACCAACATCCATCTTATTTGGGGTATTTCATTCTCCCCCCCTTATAAGAGTTTCGTCCTCGAAACTAAGATCAAACCGGTTCGGATAACTGCCTCGCATAACTGAACCCAGAATGTTCAGGACTCGCCGAAGAATAACCTTCTTCGAGAATCAATTCTCAAATCTCTTTATCAGTTGGCATACACAACCGATCTGAAATCACAATGCTCCATCTTCGTGAACAAAAATCCGAACACCCTTTCCTGAGCAATATCAATGCATATCTTACTTAACTTCCATCGCATTCAGCTGCGTTCGTTCTTTCCTAAACCAATTTCACTTTCATTCATCACCATTCTAGTTGTAATCCGGCAGAACTGTTATACAAGCAACCACATGCTCGAGAGTCGACTTCCTACACAAAGCATCAGCAACCACGGTACCCCTTTCTGATTGATACACAATATCTTTTCCATAATCCTCAATCACTTCTGGCAACCATCTGTATCTCATGTTCAACTCTCTCTTATACAATTTGAACTGACGAAAAGCATACACAATGACCTTCCCATTCTGCATCAAAACGCAACCCAGACCCTGCTCAGACACATCACTTTAGATAACAACCTTTCTGTTCCCTGCGGTATAACCAACACTGACACATTAATCAACTCTTCCTGAGTTCTTCGAAACTCTTTCCTGACATAACCTGTCCCATTCAAAATTCTCAGTCATACACAGATAACCGACATAACCTTTCCTTAACAATTTTACAGCTGTCGCCGCACAACAATTCTGTCAGAGTAATTATGATCATAACCCTCAAACACGTGCACTAAACCCTTATCTGTTGTTACAATAACTATCGTCTTCCTGCAGTCATACGCACATTCTGTTCCTCAACTCAGCCGAACCCATTGTCGAAAAAAATCCTACTTTTTCAGATGCAACTGAGTTCTCTGTTCCTTACTACCTCAAGCATCAATAATCTGATCAGAAACATCTATAGCAGTTTCCATAATCAAACACTCATCAACATACTGCTCAATGGTTGCACAGCTGAGTCTCACCATCGAGATTCCAACTCGGAACACAACCATATCTGAAAGCGCTCTAACTGCCTTCTCATTCTTGACAACTATAGCAGCATACAACTTCTTCATACCCTATAATCAGTTACCAGACTCAACCTTTTGACGATAAGCCCAACGGCCTCATCCTCTACCATACTCATACCTTTTAAATCTATAGCATGTCCCACTTACCAGGGAACGCACCATTAAAATTATTCAACAACACAAAACATCACATATGAAATTAATCATCAATACTCAACATCATATATAAAATATATCAAACATTAGAACAAAACATCACAAACAACCAATACTTACCAACACATCTCACTACAGTTGACAACAAGGATTCCTGATCACCCGATCGTTCACAACAACAACGTATAGAAATTCTCAAGTTGAAAACTCGGAAAGAACATATTTTTGAAAAGAGAGCTCTGATACCATCTTCTGTAACACCCTGGGCCAGAGGTGCTACAGTGCCATAGTCCCGAAGGACTATAAGGCGGGTGAAATAAAAATTTTGCAAAACATAACCCACATATATATAACATATATCAAAAGCAGCAGCGGAAAACCTGTAAAACCTGTCCAGAGTTTGAAACCACAAACAACTTAACATACAGAAATACAATAATTTACAAACCAAAACCAATACAACAAGTTCGACCCATACAAGGTCCAAAACCAAAACGACACGCACAACCAAGTCAAAGTCCAAACCAAAAGAGTAAAGCCTTCGACTCCAAACCGACGGTGATCAGGATCCTCCTTGCTGGCGCTAAATCTGCAAAGCCCGATTGACTGGGGAACCCGATACCCCAGCCAACCACGGCACATAGACCGCAGTTGGTCAGTCTCGTGAAAGACTATGGCAAGACTAGCCAAGCCAAAACAGTTGAAATCCAAAGATTTATCACAACAATCAGATAATACCAACAATATGCCAATCAATATATATATAATATATACAATATCATACTGACCAATCAATATAAATCACGCATCAAAACACAAGCACACCTTATCACATAAATCAACAATTACACATCCTTATACAACTCTACCCTATACTAACCTCTTCAATCCAACCTCAATCTCATCTCAAGCATAAACGAATAGAACGATCCAATCTAATTTCTCTACTATTAACACCTCAATTATCAACTTATAAAACATATATACATATCTTACTACTAACATGTAACCAAGACTAACCAAACATATCGAACTCACTACTGTCACTACACACAAATATCAACACACACAACTGTCAACGCCCACAATTGTCAACACACAATCCAACTCATACAACTGCCAACACAACAAAGGTCAATACACACAACTGTCAACACACACACAATAACCAATCACACCCAACAGCCAATCACACACAACCAATCACACACAACAGCCAATCATACACAACTGTCAACACACACCATCCAACACACACAACTGTCAATACACACACAAAAGTCAACACACACAATCCAACACATACACAATTTACCAACACACACACAACAACTAATCATACACAACAACCAATCACACACAACTATCAAGCAAATGGGTGAGACGATCAACGCCCCGACCTATCCCATGTTGCCCCGCACCGCAAGGTGGGAAAACAACCATGGAGGACCTGGACCAGCCACCCCGTGCCCCGCACCCTCAAGGTGGGAAAGCAACCGGCGCCGCCCAGTCCCAACCTATCCCGTGTTGGCCTGCACCCTTAAAGTGGGAAACCAACCATGGAGGACCTGGACTAGTCACCCCTTCCGATACCGCCCAATCCCAACCTATTCCATGTTGGCCCGCACCCTTAAAGTGGGAAACCAAGCTCACAATTAGTTACAATCAACTATCACACCAACATCCAATCAAATACGACACAAGGCAACCAACCAACACCTCCAATCCAACCCACCACCGGATGGGACTTTCAACCATCCACCCTAGCCTTAACCAACGGAGGTCACACCCTCACGCGGTCGGATGAGGTCACACCCTCACCCCGGCTCCATAACCAACCATCACCACACCGACACCCAATCAATTATTACACACGACAACGATTAACACATATCACACATATATATACATATTCAACCAAGAAACTTTAAAATCATTAATCTAATCAATCCACGACAATCAATCCACAACACCAATCCATAACAATCAATCCGCCATAATCAAACAACAACAATCAATCCACATCAGTCAATCCCAGCATACACACATTCACACACAAACATTCACACACAAACGCACAATCCCAGCATACAACTGTCAGCACGCACACAATTTAACACACAACCGCCAACACACACAGGTGTCGACATACACAACCCAACACACACACACAAGTGTCAACAAACACTATCAACAAGAATCAATCACATTTAGTCACAATTGACTACCACGTCAACATTTATTCAACACGATACGAGACAAAATACTAACGCACACACACACACCCATTTTTCAACCAAGTATCTATATAGTCAATTAATCCAATTTAAATCGCTCAAGAAATGATAAAATTAATTATGAAACACTAGGCATAAATCAATTTATAAAAATATATAAAGTTAGCAAGAATCCTCTTGCCTCAAGTCGAACCGCAACGACCCCAGAGGTCTCCAAACCACTCGAACGAACCTGCGAAATCAATCCGAGCAAAACCCTGGCGGTAATTACTCATACTAATCCACAACTAATAAAACCCCAATACAAAACCCTAGAATCACACACCCAAAATCAATTTAGCAAACCCCCAATTTTCACCTTATAATCATCCCTAATTAATTAGGCAATTCACACCCAATTTCAACCCCAAATTAATCCCATTGCTCACAATCAATTTGCTGCTCAAAATAAATCCGAACTCAGCCCAATTCTGGCCACCAATTTCCAATTCAATTCAGTCTAAAATCAACAATTTAGACATTGTTCATTACCCCCAAAATTCAGCAAATTCCCAGCCCTCAACTCACCTTGTCGACGACCACCGCAAGCCACGCCAGTAGCCACCGCCACCAACACCAGCGCAACTGTGTCTCCAACCACCAGAGGATACCGCATCTCACGCCACGCAGCACGACGACACCAGAGGAGGGCAGAGAAGGATGACTCGGCTGGGCAACGAGCACAACAGCTCCAGAACAGCAGCTCACGGCTCCACGTCGGTGGCTCGCCTTTATCACCGGACTCACTGCAGCAACACCAGCGGACGAGCAGCCATGACCCAGCAGAATGACGCCAGCAACACCACAGATCCGACGAAACCGCAGCTGGAGGAGTAACACCACGAACAGCAGCACAGCTGGGCGAGGAGGACGAAGTGGCCCGGTCTGGTTCGCCGGAGAAGAAGGATGACCACGGAGGCAGGCGGGAGAGGGAGCACCGGCTCACGAGAAAAGAACCAAAGGGAGCTTCACGAGGGAGACGAATACAAGTCGTTCCCTGTTTCCCCTTTTCTGATTTTTTTTGTTCCCAATTTCTTATTTTAAGAAATCCCAAAATTTTATTTAACATTTTGCCATTACCAACATCCTTATCTTATTTGGGGTATTTCAGTGAGGGTGTGACCTCCGTTGGTTAAGGCTAGGTTGGATGGTTGAAAGTCCCATCCGGTGGTGGGTTGGATTGGAGGTAGGATCGGAATTTGGATCGGGTGTTGGACTGTATGTGTTGCAAATTATGTGTATTAACACTTGTGTGTGTTGGATTGTGTGTGAATTGACATGTGTGTGTGTTGGCAGTTGTGTGTTGGATTGTGTGTGTGGACGTGTGTGTGTGTTGACATGTGTGTGTGTTGGCAGTTATGTGTTGGATTGTGTGTGTGGGTGGTTGTGTGCTCGGTTTTGGGTTGTGTGCTTGATTATTGGTTGTGTGCTTAGTTAATGGTTTTGTTTGCGGATATTGGTGGGGTGTTTGATTATTGTTTTTGTGTTAGACTTTGGTTGTCGGTTGGTTGTAGTTAGTAGTCGTTTGTTGATTATTGTTAGTGGTGGTTGTGGGCTATTGTTGTCCATTGGTAGTGGTTGTTGGATCTTGGTGTGAATTGTTTGAGAAGGTTGGTTATGTTGATTGATTAGGAAGGTTGGTTTCCCATCTTGAGGGTGTGGGTCATATGGGTTGGGTTGAGGTGTATGGGTAGCGGCTCATGTTAACGAACAGACGGCATCGGAAGGGTGGCTGGCCTGGGTCGTTATGTTTATATAAGGTGATGATTGTCTTGCTTGTGCTTATGTGTTCGTTAATGCGAAGGTTGTTTGGAATGTGTTAGTACAGTAGTGAGTTCGGTATGTTTGGTTAGCCTTGGTTACGTGTTGATCGTAATATATGTGTATAGGTTCGTAGGGTTGATAATTGAGGTATTAGTAATAGAGAAAGAGTTGGATTTGATCATTTTAGTCGTCTATACTTGTGGTGATGTTGAGGTTGGATTGAATGAAGTTAGCATAGTGAAGAGTTGGATAAGAGTGGGTAATGAATGGTTATGTGATAGTGTGTATATGTTTTGATGTGCGGTTGATATTGGTGGAATAATGATATAGTTATGATATATATATATGTATATTTATTGTGTGGCATGTTGTCGTTTGGTATTAATTGGTTGTTGTGTTAAATCTCTGGATTTTAAACTATTTTGGCTTGAGGAGTCTTGCCAGTCTTGATGGAAGACTGACCGACTTCGGTTTACGTGCCGCGGTTGGCTGGGGTATCGGGTCCCCCAGTCAACCAAGCTTTGCAGGTTTGTAGCAACAAGCGGGTTCTGGATCAGAGATTGGTCTTCACAGTTAAAGATTTAGTTTTGCCTCAGATTTGAAAATCTTGTATTCACTTTCGTGTTTTGGATATAAATTGATGTATTTAAACTGGATGACAGGTTTAAGTATTGATTCAATCTTGAACAGGGATTATTGTTGATGATTTTTATGTAATTGGAAGAGTTTTAGATTTCTTTTCTTTTAAAACCGCCTTATAGTCCTTCGGGACTATGACACTGTAGCACCTCTGGCCCGGGGTGTTACAAAAATTGGTATCAGAGCATTTACGTTCAAAAATGTTTTCAAAAGTTTGACGTGGAAAAAGATTATTCGCCAAAACTGTGAAGCAATCGTGTGATCAGAAGACCCTTGTTGTTACGTATAGGTAAGTTTGTATTTGATATTTTATATGTGATGTTTAGTGTTGTTGAGTAATTTTATGATGTGTTCCCTGGTAAGTGGGACGTGTTAGAGATTAATAAGGTAAGTGTGGGTGTGATAGAGGATGAAGTCGTTGGGCTTATCGTCAAGAGGTTGAGGGAGCTAGTCTGGTAGTTGATGATTCAGTATGAAGTTATTGTGTGCTGCTGTTACTGTCAAGAATGAGAAAGACAGATTGAGCACTTTCAGTGATGGTCGTATTCCTAGATGAAACCTTGATGGTGAGGCATAGTTGTATGGCCCTTGAGCAGTATGTTGATGAGTGATTGATTGTGGAGACTGCTATAGATGATTTTTATCAGATTATTGATGTTGGAAGTAGTAAGAAACAGAGAACTCGGTCTGCATCTGAAAATGGGGGATTTCACGACTATGGGTTCGGCTGAGTTGAGAAGTAGAATGCGCAGGTT
The DNA here is from genome assembly GCA_027886185.1 of Rheum nobile. Classification (NCBI taxonomy): domain Eukaryota; kingdom Viridiplantae; phylum Streptophyta; class Magnoliopsida; order Caryophyllales; family Polygonaceae; genus Rheum; species Rheum nobile. Next base: position 18,498,250 of record WOAB01000568.1, read on the forward strand.
ACTACAGGAAGATTGTGGCAGGGTACGTAAGACTTAAGAATTTCGAATGGAACAGGAGATGTCAGGAACGAGTTTCGAAGAACTCAGGAAGTGTTTGATTTGTGCGTCAGTGTTAGTGTTACTGTAGGAAACAGAAGGATTTGTTAATTATAGTGATGTGTCTAAGCAGGATCTGGGTTGTGTTTTAATGCAGAATGAGAAGGTCATTGCATATGCTTTTCGTCAGCTCAGACTGTATGAGAGATGGTTGTACATGAGACAAAGATGGTGGTCAGAATTGATTAAGGATTATGAAAAGATATTGTTTATCAATCAGAAAAGGGCTACCGAGGTTGCTGATGCTTTGTGTAGGAAGTCTACTCTCGAGCATGTGGTTGCTTGTCTGACAGTTCGGTCGGGATTGCAACAGGAGTTGGCGAAGGGTGAAAAGTGAAATTGGTTTGGGAAAGAGCGGACGCAGCTGAATGCAATGGAATGTTGAGTAAGATATGCAGTGAGATTGCTCAGGGTAGAGTGCCAGATTTTTGTTCAAGAGGGTGGAATATCGTGATTTCAGAATCGGTTATGTGTGCCAGTTGATAAAGAGATAATAGAGAATGGATTTTCAAGAAAGGTCATTTCTTGGTGAAAGTGTTATGGTCTAAACATGGAACGGCAGAAGAGACTTGGTAATTGGAGCCGGTAATGAGAGATCAATATCCGAACCTGTTTGATTCTAGTTTCGAGGACGAAACTCCTATAAGGGGGGGGGGGGAGAATGAAATACCCCAAAGTATATATCATAAGGGTATAATTGTCATAATAAATAAGTGAAGCAAATCAGAATTTGGGGACTTTACTAAATCTGGGAAATGGACAATTGAAGGGTAAAAACCCTTTTTGGTCATCGTTCTTCTTCGGTACCACTCAGCTGGACAAAACCGATCTTCATCCCCGACTCCCGTGTTCAGTCGTCTTCTCCGGCGAGCTCGACCCGGACCGCTGCCCGCTTCCTACTCTGTTCGTGGCTGCTGTCGTGGAGCTGCTGCTGAAGGTCGGAGCTGCTGTGGAGCCGTTGCTGTTCTATTCGCTGCTGCTACTGGAGTGCTTGTTGTTGTTGTTGCTACTGTGAGCTCCGACGAGGAGATGTCAGTTCCGGCGACAGAGGCGAGCCACGGCTGAGGCGAGACCGCGAGCTGTTGATGCGAGGCGCATCGAATTGCTGGTGCGAACTACAGCGAGCTGTAGCGCGAGACCGTGGTCGAGGCTATGCAAGGCTCGGCTCCTGCACGGCCTGCTGGTGCTGCTCCTCCGACGACGAGAAGCCCCATCCCGGCGGCGAGAGCAAGGTGACGACAAGGTAATTTTGGAGGTTCTTCAATCCGATTTATACCAGAGAATTTCTGGGCAGATTGGATTTTTTGTGTTGGTAGATTTTTTGACAAATTGGATACTTGGACAGATTTGTGCAGCTGAGTCAATTGGCTGAATTCAGTGGAGTTGTGAAGCACAGATTTGATTTTGGAGTTTGGGCTAATTTTGTGTGTGGTTTGCTTAATTAATTGGAGGTATAATTTTAGGGTTTGATTTTGGGGGTTTTGTTAGTAGTGGATTTGTATGAGTTAATTAATGCCAGGGATTTGCTTGGATTTATTTCGCAGGTTCGTTCGAGTTGGTTGGAGATTTCTGAGGTCGTGGTTGTCGAGTTTGAGGCAAGATGATTCTTGCTAACCCTTCGTATATTTTTTATAAAATTACTTTCGCATCTTATCTTGTTCAGTAATTGATTTTACTCTTGTCTGAGTATGTTAATTTGGATTATCGATTGTGGAGTTACTTGGTTGAATGTGTGTGTGTTAGTATTTGTCTCGTGTTGTGTTTGATTAAATGTTGACGTGGTAGTCAATCATGACTAATGGTGATTAATTGTGATTGTTTGAAAGTGTGTGAATATGTGTGTGCATGTGTGTGTGCGTGTGTTAGTATTTGTTTCGGGTTGTGTCTGATTAAATGTTGACGTGGTAGTCAATTGTGACTAATTGTGATTGGTTGTTGATTAACTTGATGGTGAAATTCCGTTATATGATATTAGTTATCGTGTGTTGTGTTTGATTGCGGGTTGATCGTGATAGGTGGTGGGTTATTGGTGGATTGGTGATGGTTGGTTATGGAGCCGGGGTGAGGGTGTGACCTCATCCGACCGCGTGAGGGTGTGACCTCTGTTGGTTAAGGCTAGGTTGGATGGTTGAAAGTCCCATACGGTGGTGGGTGGTTGGTGGATTGGTGATGGTTGGTTATGGAGCCGGGGTGAGGGTGTGACCTCATCCGACCGCGTGAGGGTGTGACCTCCGTTGGTTAAGGCTAGGTTGGATGGTTGAAAGTCCCATCCGATGGTGGGTTGGATTGGAGGTAGGATCGGAGTTTGGATCGGGTGTTGGATTGTGTGTGTTGCCAATTGTGTGTATTGACACTTGTGTGTGTTGGATTGTGTGTGAATTGACATGTGTGTGTGTTGGTAGTTGTGTGTTGGATTGTGTGTGTGGACGTGTGTGTGTGTTGACATGTGTGTGTGTTGGTAGTTATGTGTTGGATTGTGTGTGTGGGTGGTTGTGTGCTCGGTTTTGGGTTGTGTGCTTGATTATTGGTTGTGTGCTTAGTTAATGGTTTTGTTTGCGGATATTGGTGGGGTGTTTGAGTATTGTTTTTGTGTTAGACTTTGGTTGTCGGTTGGTTGTAGTTAGTAGTCGTTTGTTGATTGTTGTTAGTGGTGGTTGTGGGCTATTGTTGTCCATTGGTAGTGGTTGTTGGATCTTGGTGTGAATTGTTTGAGAAGGTTGGTTATGTTGATTGATTAGGAAGGTTGGTTTCCCATCTTGAGGGTGTGGGTCATATGGGTTGGGTTGAGGTGTATGGGTAGCGGCTCATGTTAACGAACAGGCAGCATCGGAAGGGTGGCTGGCCTGGGTCGTTATGTTTATATAAGGTGATGATTGTCTTGCTTGTGCTTATGTGTTCGTTAATGCGAAGGTTGTTTGGAATGTGTTAGTACAGTAGTGAGTTCGGTATGTTTGGTTAGCCTTGGTTACGTGTTGATCGTAATATATGTGTATAGGTTCGTAGGGTTGATAATTGAGGTATTAGTAATAGAGAAAGAGTTGGATTGGATCATTTTAGTCGTCTATACTTGTGGTGATGTTGAGGTTGGATTGAATGAAGTTAGCATATTGAAGAGTTGGATAAGAGTGGGTAATGAATGGTTATGTGATAGTGTGTATATGTTTTGATGTGCGGTTGATATTGGTGGAATAATGATATAGTTATGATATATATATATATGTATATTTATTGTGTGGCATGTTATCGTTTGGTATTAATTGGTTGTTGTGTTAAATCTCTGGATTTTAAACTGTTTTGGCTTGAGGAGTCTTGCCAGTCTTGATGGAAGACTGACCGACTTCGGTTTACGTGCTGCGGTTGGCTGGGGTATCGGGTCCCCCAGTCAACCAAGCTTTGCAGGTTTGTAGCAACAAGCGGGTTCTGGATCACAGATTGGTCTTCACAGTTAAAGATTTAGTTTTGCCTCAGATTTGAAAATATTGTATTCGCTTCCGTGTTTTGGATATAAATTAATGTATTTAAACTGGATGACAGGTTTAAGTATTGATTCAATCTTGAACAGGGATTATTGTTGATGATTTTTATGTAATTGGAAGAGTTTTGGATTTCTTTTCTTTTAAAACCGCCTTATAGTCCTTCGGGACTATGGCACTGTAACACCTCTGGCCCGGGGTGTTACACTAATATTCCACGTCTTAGTGAGATCTAGGATCATCCCAGCATTCAGATACTAAGTTTAGGAGAGGTTATAGCATGATACAACCCTCATTTCTTAACACTCTTGATAAGAGAAATGCCATTTCTAATGACTTCCCTTATACCATTGTGAGTGTTGATATGACATCCTAGGTCATCAAAAACAAACTCAGACATGAGGTTTTCTCCTCAAGTCAGGTACCCACCTGACTTATTGGAGTGTCATCACTTTCTCATCAAACATCCTAATAGGAACTCTACCAATGCCTTTAATAGGCAAGGCAGTATGATCACCTAGAAGGATTTCCCCTATCACATTCATGTAGAGATTTAAACAAGGTGTACTTGCTTAACCAACATGGGGGAGGGTGATGTGACCCTGCCTCTCATGACGGCCCAAGACGAGGAAGAAGCCATGAGCCTACGCTCAGAGGGCCCAGTGACAAGGTCTAGGTCCAAAGCCATCTCTGCCGCCGTCGTGTCACTTGTCGCACGCGTCGTCGCTGGCCAAGGAAGCCTAGACGAAAAACCAAGACTCGTCGTCCTCTCCACCATCGGCAATGAAACAACGCGTTCTTCAGAGACAACATCGCGTGCACCCACTCGCGAGGCCATCGTCCCTTAGTCGCTGTTCCTCGCGGTGTTTGTACTCATTCAGAGCGTCGTTTTCATAGTTTCGAGACATTTTCTATATTTAGTATTTATAGCGTTTTAGATAGTTTCTATTTACATCGTTTCTATTTTTGGGTTTGTGCCTCTTGCATGCTTGCATGGGCTAGCCTATAGGTTCGTCTCGGTCCAAGCCCATTAGGTCTTGGCCGAGTTCTTTGGCTATTTAAAGCCCCCGTTGTTTTTCTTATTTCTTACGTTCAATTTAATTCAAGGTTTCAAGTCGAGTGTTTACCCTCCTTCCCTTTATCGGACGTCAAAACCCTCTATCTTCGCATCCCCTTCACTCCGCCGCCGACGCTACGGCAATTGCTTGAACCTTCAAGCCAGTCTTCCTTCACATCTCCGTTCACCCGCAGTCGACGCTACGACACCAATGACTTGTCTCTTCAAGTCACCTATCCCTCATCAATCCGCTTCCGCCACCGCTATCCAGTCACTCCATCAGCCGCGTTCACCACCGCGTTCACCACCTCCTTCACTGTCGAGACGTTCATCGCGTGACTTCTCACCCAAGACTAGATCCCAAGGCGCCACCTTTTGACAATTGGCTTGTCATCGGAGGCAAGAACATATCAACTGGCCTCAGAGCCCATCAGTCTTGTAAGTCATGAACTCAAGTTTGCATCTTGTTCACAATTTTTTTTTCTTGCCCCCATCGTCTGCTTTCGTAACATCTCGCGAGAAAAGAGAAGAGAAAAAAAAGAAGAGAAAAACCAAAAGTTTCCATCTTTACAACACCTTCGGTTTCTATAAGATCCTATCTTGGCCTTTTTTTTTTCTTGTTCCCTAAGTTTTGGTGTGTTAGGTAATTTGTTATCTTGCATGCTAGAATATTTTGCTTCCTTATTTCACGCGTGGATATAGTTTCCTTGTTTGCTAGATTTTGCTTTTTAGTTAAGTTAACCGAATTTCCTTATAAGATATCTATCAAATCTTATCTTCTCTCTCCTATATCTAAGATCACACTTGTGATATTCTTGTTACTTGGATCGATTTTATTTTTGTTTCCTTTTGCAAAATCCGAAAAGATCAAAAGATAAGATCTTGGATATTAAAAAAAAAAGATATCGAAAATATATTATTAAAAAAAAAAGTTTCCAAAGTTAGGTAAAGCCAAAATAAGGCAACCCTAACCCACTCTCGGTCTAAGCTCATCTTCTATCTCTCTCCGCCGTCTAGGTCAAGCTTCCTAGAAGGTACTTTCTTGCTTCTTAGGTTGCTTTGTTTACGTTTGTTTTAGTGTTTCAATTTGTTCTTGTTTGTTTGATTGCAACTTGCTTGATACACCATCTCTTGTCAAGCCAAGCCGCCCTCACGACAACCCCAAACTAGCCTTACCTACATGAACTTTGTGACTTGACTAGTGATTTGCTTGGTTGTTGTTCTTCGTTGTCTTTTGGTTCGTTTTTACTCCCATGTCTGGCCATATTGTTATAGGTACTATGACGATTGGACACGGTGAAAACCAACCTGGAGTCGACAACAACAACCTACCTCAACCACCGTTGGATCTACCCTAAGACCAACCACTGGTTGACCCCCCACAACAGGACCCTCTCATCGCGTTGTCCGAGGAGCAAAGGAAGACCCAAGCCCTTAGACAAGAGAACACAACTTTGAGAGCCCAACAACGTGATGCACAACTCGTGCCCAACCCAACTCCCCTGAGTACAATGGACGCGCCGGCTCAACCACGAGCCACCGACGCTGGTCCATCAAAGACAAGAGTCGACAAAGGCAAAGGAATCATGCCTTCGACATCTCATCATCAACCACAACTCAATCGTATACAAAGTGTCATCGAGAGTCGCCAAGGCTTCGTTTCCCACGCGGACCGCTACGTGCCCAGAGCCACAACCGCTGGCTTCGACAACGGCTCTGACTACGACCGCGACGCCGAGGACACTCAAGGTGAGTATTCTGAACTATACAACTTTGATGATCGCTATGCCTCTAGGAGAACCCAGAGACGCGTACCGGGCTCCACACCACGCGAAGGCCGCCCTCGCCGAGCCGAGCCAGTCGACGCAACGCCAAGGAGACCCAGTCGCCGACCAAGTGGGTATACGCGACGCGATGAAACCAACTTGAGGACACCAACTACCCAGCCACGGAGCCATGATGTACGCGATCACCTTCGACACTAGAGTGTTTGAACACCGCATTACGGATCTGATGGCTACGCATCGATCACACCCAATGTCCACGACGACTTCGACGAGTATGACGACGAGGAGATCGAGGACTCAGGTATGGTCAACCCTAATTTTTTTCACCCACCTCTTGGAGATCCACTTGAATTGTAGGATCACCCATCGGATTGGATACCTTCACCGCGTCTCCAGCCCCAAGGAGAACGCGTTCGTGACATTGGCGGTGAGTGCCGCGGTGTTATGCCAAGAGACATTCGACGCAACAACTACGATGCCCAGCCGCGAAGACGTCAACGCGATGATGCCTACGTGCCCAGGGATGAGTATGTCCGCGAAGATCACCAAGAACGCGATAGATGCCAAGTTGGACGCGATAGACCACATGGAGTGCACGCCTTTGAGAACCCTTTCTACGACGCCGCGCCAAACAACGCGTTCAACCAAGAACCTGCCCCGACTCGATTCCAACGACACCAAGTCAAGGTAAAAATCGAGCATTTTTATGGTGAATACAACCCCTCTGTTTTTCTTGAATGGGTGCAGGCTACAGAGTACACACTTCGATATTGTCGAGTTCCCCCTGAGGAACATGTCGACGCCGCGACACTTAATTTCCGAGGAGCCGCGAGAGTGTGGTGGCATCGCTTCGAGGATGACTGCGTCCGACGCCAAAGGACACGGGTCACGGAGTGGCACCAACTCGTGTACGTGATGACAAGGAAATATGTGCCTCCAGACTATAGGAATCAAATGTGAATGGAGATAGCCATGGCTCGCCAAGGGTCGATGTCTCCACGCGAGTTCTTTTCCAAGCTTGAAGACATGTATTACAAAGCCAACATCTCCGTTTCACCATCGACATTGAGGACGAAATTCTTGAGTGGCTTAAACACCAACATCCGTGATCAACTCGAGATTTTGCCCATCAAAGACTTGAACACCCTCACTCACACGGCGATGCAAATTCATGCACAACTCACTCGCCGAAAGTCCTACACTTGGCAAAGTGGCCAAACCAGGTATGTTTCTAACCCTAGTAGTTTATCTTCTACTAACCCTCGCCCTAGTGCCTCTACCACAGCCGCGGCTAGCCAAGCAACCACGGCGAAGCCTTCGACGCCGAGCACCGCGCCGTGCCAGACCGCGCCTAGACAACCCCCAGTGGGCACAGATCGCGTGCGACCTCGAATGCTACAAGTGTGGTGGATGAGGCCACTACAAGAAAGATTGCCCCAATGCTCGCAAGGTGTTGTTCTCCGCCGCCGCTGCCGGCTACGAGTCCTGTGATGACGAGGAGGCCACACTTGACGCGATCGATAAAGGCAATGCCGAAGAGGACGAAGACGCTTATGACTGTGAACCCGCTTCTCTACACGCGGGCACACCATTGAGCTTGGTGATGCGTCGTCTCCTCACAGTCAAGGAAGCAAGCCTACGCGACCAAAGGGGAAATTTGTTCCACACAAGAGCTCTCGTCCAAACGGCTTCCTTGAGTGTCATTGTTGATGGAGGATCATATGCTAACATTGTCAATGAGAAGGTCGTGACACACTTCAAGTTGCCCACGACGCCTCATCCCCAGCCTTATGCCCTCCAATGGATATCATCTAGTCCAGTTAACACAGTATCTCGCCAATGCTTAATTTCATTTTCCATAGGCCAATACTGTGATTCAGTTTTATGTGATTTCATTGCAATGGACGCCACCCATATTTTGCTTGGGCGCCCATGGCAATTTGACAGGCGCGTGCTCCACGATGGCTATTTGAACACTTATGTGTTCACTTACCACGAGAAGCGCATCACTTTGCATCCAATGTCTCCCCATGATATCTTGCAGGACCAGGTTGAACGCGATCGCCAGAAAGCCATAGAGGCCGCGTCTACTAGGTCAAAAGAGTGTCCAAAGGCACTCTAGAGGCAAAAAATCTCCAAATCTGGCGACACTTCGTCTCCTCCAGGCACTGGCAAGAAGACGCACAACGCCACAGCTGGGACACCAAGTGCCCCACGGAATTCGAGAAGCGTCTCGCCATCGACAAAGTTTGCCGCACCGTTGCCGAAGACGACTCCTTTGTAAGGAAAGTGTGAGCAACGCGTGCTTTTAGCCAGGCCTAGTGACCTCACTAAGTGTTTGACTGGCAAAGCTCCATGTTTTCTGCTTGTGCCAACTCTATGCATCCCTGAGTCATCGAACACCGCGTCCGTGCCGCCAGTCATCGCGACCTTACTCGCCGAGTTCGATGATGTATTTCCAGAAGAGTTGCCACCAGGATTACCTCCAGTGAGAGGCATTGAGCACCAGATTGACCTTGTGCCAGGTGCTTCCTTGCCCAATCGCGCTGCGTATAGAGCTGGCTCGGAAGAGACCAAAGAGCTATAACGCCAGGTGCAAGAGCTGTTGGATCACGGCTACGTGAGGGAATCTCTCTCCCCTTGCATTGTGCCTGTGATCCTTGTGCCCAAGAAGGATGGCACATGGAGAATGTGTGTTGATTGCCTCGCGATAAACCAGATCACCGTCAAGTATAGGCATCCTATTCCGCGCCTCGATGATATGCTTGATGAACTTCATGGCGCTACACTTTTCTCCAAGATAGATTTGAAGAGTGGTTATCACCAGATTCGAATGAAAGAAGGTGATGAGTGGAAGACCGCGTTCAAGACAAAGTACGGGCTCTACGAGTGGCTTGTCATGCCATTTGGACTCACGAATGCGCCCAACACCTTCATGCGCGTGATGAACCACATCTTGAGACCATTCCTTGGCAAGTTTGTCGTCGTTTATTTCGATGACATCCTTGTGTATTCATGGAGTCTGGAAGAGCATGTCGATCACCTTCGACTTGTGCTCGAATGCCTTCGACGCGAGAGCCTGTTTGCCAATCTGGCCAAGTGCAGTTTTTGCTCCGCGTCCATAAATTTTCTGGGCTACGTCATGAGTAGTGATGGTCTACGCGTCGATGAGGCAAAGATCGCAGCCATCAAAGAGTGGCCAACTCCGACGACGCCGACACAGGTGCGAAGCTTTCTAGGCCTCACAGGATTTTATAGACGCTTTGTTCGAGACTTCTCTTCCATTGCCGCGCCATTGCATGAATTGACAAACAAGGGAAGCATTGTCTTGTGGCTTGAGTCCCACGAAAAAGCCTTCTCGGCTTTGAAGAGGGCCTTGTGCCAAGCACCATTACTCCAGCTTCTCGACTTCGCCAAACACTTCGAGGTGGAGTGTGATGCCTCAGACATAGGCATTGGTGGTGTGCTACACCAAGAGAAGAAGCCCATTGCATATTTCAGTGAGAAGCTCACAAGGGCCACACTAAATTACCCCACCTACGATAAAGAGTTATATGCACTCATACGCGTGCTAAAGACATGACAACATTACCTTTGGTCGCGTGAATTTGTCATCCACAGCGACCACGCAGCCTTGAGCTATTTGAAGAGCCAAGCCCACCTCAATCGACGCCATGCTCGTTGGGTGGAATTTCTCGAGACATTTCCTTATGTCGTGATCCACAAGAAAGGAAAGGAGAACATTGTTGCAGACGCGTTATCTAGAAGGTATGTTCTCTTGACTCATGTGCAAACTAAAGTTTTGGGTTTTGCTTTGATTAAGGAATTGTATGCTAGTGATCCTTTCTTTGCACCTATTTTAGAGCATTGCTTGAGATCGCGTGAGTTTGAGTCCTATTTCCTTTCTGAGGGTTATTTATACAAGGCTAGTCGCCTTTGCATCCCTAGGTCTTCCATTAGGCTCCTTTTGATTCAGGAAGCACACGAAAGTCGTGGACACTTTGGGATTAGTAAGACATTGGCCGCGTTAAGAGAACATTTCTTTTGGCCTAAGATAACCCACCAAGTGACTAGGTTTTGTAGAAGTTGTGTGACATGCCAAAGAGCCAAAGCTAGGTCTAGTCCTCACGGCCTCTACACTCCTTTGCCCATACCGAGTGCCCCCTGGGAAGATTTGTCTATGGATTTCATCACGGGTTTGCCCATCTCTAGACGAGGTAAAGACTCTATTTTTTTGGTCGTAGATAGGTTTTCTAAGATGGCACATTTTATTGCTTGTAAGACAACCCATAGTGCTAGTGAGATTGCCGATCTATTCTTTGAGCATGTGGTGCGTCTTCATGGAGTCCCGCGTACTATAGTGAGTGATAGGGATTCTAAGTTCGTTGGTCATTTTTGGAGAACTCTTTGGGGTAAGCTAGGCACCAATCTCTTATTCTCTAGTAGCTACCACCCCCAGACCGATGGCCAAACGGAGGTCACGAATAGAACCCTAGGAGCCCTCCTTCGCGCGATGCTTAAAGCCAACCCTAGGCGTTGGGAGGACTTACTATCACTTGTCGAGTTTTGTTACAATAGATGCAGGCACACGGCGACCAAGTTGACACTGTTCGAAGTGGTGTATGGCATGAACCCCTTGACACCACTTGATTTATCGCCGCGACCACTGCGAGACCCAGTGCATGTCTCCGCCGCCAACCGCGCCGAGCAAGTGCATGAGCTTCATCGACGCACCAGGGAGCAACTGGAGAGGAGGGCCGCGCAGTATGCCTCGCAGAAGAATTCTGGCCGCCGCCGCGTCATCTTCGCACCAGGAGACCTTGTCTGGGTGCATATGCGAAAAGAAAGATTCCCCTCACGGCGCAAGCACAAATTGGCACCACGTGGAGATGGACCCTTCCGCGTGATCAAGGCCTTAGGGGAAAATTCCTATCAACTAGAGCTCCCACCAGATTTTGGAGTCCACACATCCTTCAACGTCGCGGACTTGACACCATATGTTGAGCCTGAGTTTGATGATGGTGAAGCGGGGACGCTTCACAGCCAAGTGGGGGAGGGTGATGTGACCCTGCCTCCCATGATGGCCCAAGATGAGGAAGAAGCCATGAGCCTACTCTCAGAGGGCCCAGTGATAAGGTCTAGGTCCAAAGCCATCTCTGCCGCCGTCGCGTCACTTGTCGCACGCGTCGTCGCTGGCCAAGGAAGCCCAGACGAAAACCCAAGACTCGTCGTCCTCTCCACCATCGGTAATGAAACAACGCGTTCTTCAGAGACAACATCGCGTGCACCCACTCGCGAGGCCATCGACCCTTAGTCGCTGTTCCTCGCGGTGTTTGTACTCATTCAACGCGTCGTTTTCATAGTTTCGAGACATTTTCTATATTTAATATTTATAGCGTTTTAGATAGTTTCTATTTATAGCGTTTCTATTTTTGGGTTTGTGCCTCTTGCATGCTTGCATAGGCTAGCCCATAGGTTCGTCTCGGTCCAAGCCCATTAGGTCTTGGCCGAGTTTTTTGGCTATTTAAAGCCCCCGTTGTTATTCTTATTTCTTACGTTCAATTTAATTCAAGGTTTCAAGTCGAGTGTTTATCCTCATTCCCTTGATCGGACGTCAAAACCCTCTATCTTCTCATCCCCTTCACTCCGCCGCCGACGCTACGGCAATTGCTTGAACCTTCAAGCCAGTCTTCCTTCGCATCTCCCTTCACCCGCAGTCGACGCTACGACACCAACGACTTGTCTCTTCAAGTCACCTATCCCTCATCAAACCGCTTCCGCCACCGCTATCCAGTCACTCCATCAGCCGCGTTCACCACCTCCTTCACTGTCGAGACGTTCATCGCGTGACTTCTCACCCAAGACTAGATCCCAAGGCGCCACCTTTTGACAATTGGCTTATCATCGGAGGCAAGAACATATCACTAGGTGCCAATGGTACCCAAGTGACTCAGTGGTGACTCCAATGACTAGGACCATGTCCTCTAATGCCCTAACTTCTACCTAGCCTATATACTTTGCCAAAATAACATGTAAAACATACAAGAGTTTATATTACAACAATGGATTAGTTACATAACAATCATCGTGTCATACACAAATGTTTATAATATTAATCATATAATTTAGAAGATAATCAATTTCTAATCATATAATATCAAACCATAATAAATAACTAAAATAAATAATAAAATAAATAATAAAAATATATTATATAATTAATTCACTTACTAAACAAACAAAAACAAATGAACTATTGAAAAGTTTCCAAATAATAAGCAATAAAAACATGAAAATGTCATGATATGAGTATATATATAATCTTGTTGAGAAACATAACAATGATCATGTACTTAAAATGATGATTATACCTAAGGAATATAAGTAGTTTTTTTTTTATAAATGTGGGAGCTCCTATGATAATATAATATAAAAAGTATTATTTTTTGAAGGAAATGAAACGTATGATATCAAAGTACCAAATAAATTTATATGCTCATGCTAGTTTATTCAATCCAAATTCATATGCTAAAAATAGCCTATATAATCGTAATCCACTAAACCACTTCGTAAGGTGTCTTATGAGCCCTAATTGTTTATCATATTCAAAGAGTCATAATTAGACTAAGATAGATACAGAAAAAAAAAAGATAAAGTTTAATAAGCACATATATTTTAATAAAAGCACATATTTATAAGTTTATGAAACAGTCTTCGGTTATGCAAAATTTAAAAAATTGAGCATGCAAAATTCTTATTCTGCAGCTTTTAGAACAAACAACGATATAGAGAAAACGATGTGATATTGATCAAAAGAAAGAAAGAGACGCAACATGAACCTTTCAAGTTTTTTTTTCTTATATAGTAATGCAAAAATTCGAAAGAGTTTTCAGTAAGGGTGTTCATCCGGTCATCGGATCGGATTTTTTCAAAAGTCTGGACCGAAAATCGGATCGGACCTATTCGGTCTGGTCCGGTCCTTATTAAAAAAAATAAAAAATTAAATTCTTATTTAAAATCTATAAAAAATATCTAAAAAAAAATTATACTCTTAACTTATTAAATTAAAAAAAATATTTATAAAAAAATACATATAAATCTCCAAAAAACATATAAATTAAGAAAAATATTTTTTTTTTAAAAATCCGGTCCACCGGCCCCAACCGATTTTTTTTCCGGGTTTGGACCAGACCCAGATTAAGGGGAAAACCTGGACCGGAGACCGGACCGTAATTTCACCGGTCTGGTCCGGTCTTTTCCGATCCGGTCCGGTCCAGTTTTCCGATCCGGTCCCATTTTGAACAGCCCTAGTTTTCAGAGATAGTTTGATAACCAAAACTAACATACAAAAATTAAGAAATAGATAATAATGAAAAATAACATAGCAAGAAACGAATGAAATAAAAACTCGATTGAAGCTTACCCATTTGCGGTACCAATGTACAAATCATCAAATTTTCTTAGCCAACAATATAAGTGAAGCTATTAAAATATCAAAATAGTTAAATTGAAGGAAATAGATATCAAAGATAAAACATGTTTAGGTTAATCTCAAAGCATTCACTTAAAAGTACCAAACAGAATATATATTCATTATTTCTTGGAAGAATTAATACTAAACTCTGCATAAATTCATGGGCATGCCCGCATGTGTATAATTCAAATCCAAATTCATCATGTTAAAAGACAGGTGGTATAGTAATTTAATTAAAAATACAGAGTAATAAATACCTTAAAAGTTAAAAGTACACATGCTAGAAACAAACAACCTCGTAGCATATTATATTTAGGATTTTTTTAGCAGCCAATTGACAATAAATAAAAAAAATATTACCAACGAATCATTTTAGAAGTACTTTTATAAGAATTCTAATAAAAACATTTCAAATAAATGGAATTAAAACTCAAATAAATCACTTATGCAAATTCTTAGGAAAATGTCACAATTAAATCATATCAATAAAACAAACATTCCATTATAAGTCAAGATTTTAGAATATCAATCATATATGTTTTGTTCATGATTACCCAATCAAAAAATATAGATTTATAAATATTATCACATAAATCTCATCAAACATTGCATGTATAATTGGAATGAAAAAGCAAAATTTAAAATTTCTTACGCTTCAACCACATTCGTTGTAGTATGCCGTTTCACCAACCTTCGTTGTGCCAAATATCAATTATGGTATTTTTGACAAAAACAACATTTATACATCTAGGGGCAAATGGCATAGAATATTCTTGGTGATAACCTCTATAAGATGTAAAATACTAGGGGTGTTCATCCGGTCTGGACCGGACCGGACTTATTCGGTCCGGTCCAATTCTGGTCCGGTCCAGGACCGGTTAGACCGGATTTTGTTTTGTTTTTATTTAAAATAATTAAATTCTTATTTAAAATCTAAAAAAAATATCTAAAAAACATATATATTCCTAACTTATTAAATTAAAAAAATATCTATAAAAAAATACATATAAATCTCCCAAAAAAATATAAATTAAAAAAAAAATCAAAAAAAAATCCGGTCTACCGGTCCGGACTGGATTTTTTCCAGGTTTGGACCGGACTGGAACCGGATTAAGGGAATTACCTAGACCGGAGACCGGACCGTATTTTCACCGGTCTGGTCCGGTCATTTCCGGTCCGGTTTTCCGGTCCGGTCCTCTTTTGAACACCCCTATAAAATACCATCATCCTTAGTTATTTTGGAGTATTTGATGCGATAATGTTTCTGGGGACATAGTCGACGATCTCAACATCATAAAATGATCCAAACTTATCTTCTCTTGTTCTTGTGATTTCCATCTTCGTTCCTATCTGTATTGTTTGATCCATAAGCCTAAACAAACATTCAACCGATGTCAAAATATATATGTTTGTTAAAATGTAAACATAGATTTATATGAAGATCAGAAGCATAAAAGCAAAATCTTTAGTTAATATTCAAGAAAAATAACCTAATATTCTGAAAAATAAATTATTAACTGAAAGACTACTAAAGTGATAACAATGGGAGCTAAACATATGTATTTATATCAACAGTAAAGAAATGAAATTTAGCATAAAAACATCTCATAATTCAGTTTTGGTATTTAATACTATAATAATTTAATGCTGATATAAAAAACAACAACTTTAGATCGTGGACATAATTTAGTTGGAGTAGATCACTTGTGTACATTAATGATTTAGTGAAAAAATAAAAGTAAAGAAATTTTATAATGATATATATTACATATTATATAAGGAAATTTTATTATATTAAGGTATTGCATAATATAATAAGTGTAAAATAGTATATAGATATAATATAACTTTCCTTAATCACCTACAATGACATCACATAGATATATTATATAAACTACTATCAATTCATATGTTAAGAAAGAAATAGCTAATTTAGGTTGATAATTAGGCTTTAATTAGTTAAAAAATGAAAGGACAAATATGTAAATGAGTTGATTAAGTTGATGACTTGGCATAGCTAGATGGTTGATACCTAGGAGAGATAATTTTGGCTTTTGTAATAGTATATAGAATATATATATATAATATAAGTATTATGAGTAGTTGTTTCCATAATTTAAGTTAATCTTTGGTTTCAATTCAATATATAGCTTATTTTATTTTATAGATATTAAGGTTGTGATCTTTTTCATAAACCAAGTGTTTCGTCTTGCATATGACCGGTGGTGGAACCAATGGGAGGGGCTAGGGAGCGGCCGCCTCCGCTTTCTTCCATTGAACCCCTTGGATCCCATCGAACTCCATTTCCAGTCGCATTGAATTTTCCATTTTCATAATATAAATATAAACGATGAGAAATTTGAAAGAAAAATGTCTCGACTTAATTTATTTTTGTGTTGGAACTTATGTAGCAAATACCAATAAATTATGTGTTCATTCCCTATCAACTCTCTTCTCTCTTATTCCTTCCATACTTTTCTATTTTTTATATATATTTAAAGGAAATTGAAAATATTATATTATTTAAATGTTTTTTAAAATAAAAAAGCATGTATGGTATAAATTGGTCAAATTTCAAGTAGTAGGTCTTCAAGCGTTTCTTGTTAGTTTAAAAATAGGCGTTTTCACAAGAATACCCATTTAAGGGTAGTATCTAACAAGACTACCCATTTTGTACATTTATTTTCAAGGGTACCCAATGGGTAGTTTTGCAAAATTTGTTTACCTTTTCTTATAAATAGAAAATGAAATGAAATATGAAGTCAAAAATTAAAGGGAAAAGAAAATGGGAAAAATGATAAACAAATAAAGAAAATGAGAAATAATGGCTGATGAGAATGGGAAAAAGAAGAAAAATGACACAAATTTGACATAATGGCCGACGAGAAGAGAATAAAGTAAAAGAAGAAAAGAAGAAAAATGAAATAATGGCTGACGAGAATCTGACACAAATTTGACAGGATATGTAAAGCGTTGTACTTGTAACTGACACAACAAATAAAAAATGGTTTCTGCTGTACTTGTGGCTTCCTTTTGTGTCAGGATTTTTTGTACTTTATGGAATGATAAAATACGTTAGTAGTAAGGCAGCTACCTTTCCCCTCCTAGGTTGACTACATTGAAGGTAAAAGATAAAATAATGTAGGGTTATAGAGTTGATGTACCTTAACTGGTCTATTTTCCCTCCAAATTTGGTGTAATTCGTGCACTAGTTCCCTCCAAAAAGGTCCTTTTTCCCTCCTTTTATGTCTTTTTTTAATGGTAACACTAAATACTAAGAGAAACTTAATAGTTAAAAAATGAAATCATATTATGAAATGATTTTTTTTAGATCTGGGAAATTTATGTCTTCTTCAATGTTCATTTCTTTTCGCTCCCTCAAGGCAGACATTATTCCTTCTGTTTGAATTTAATCCCACCACAGACTTGAATACCTATCTTATTCTCTCGAAACTTACTCTTTATCCTGCCAAGTTCCGTCTGGGGTTCTAAAACAGAGGGAATCAGACAAATTTGCAATGGGTGAGTTGTCTCTTACATAAACAGAAACATTATGAATAATAAATGTCGTTCTTGTTCGTTTTCTTAGCTTAACGTTTTGTAACTAAGTTATTTGATATTTGTTTAGGTGGAACAAGCTATGTGATGACTTTGATTAGTGGGGGAGATTGGTCTAAGACTGGTTTCTATGAAGGCAGTAAAAAGGCGCAAGGTATCTTTGTCTCAGATGCTATAAGATATGAGGAATTGAAGAAGAAAATTTCAAAAAAGGTATATATAGATTCTGAAATGTATGAACTAACTTTGAGATACATTGCATCACAAAGCAAGGGAAATATACCAGCATTGGATGTTAATGATGAGGATGATCTTGCTACTTTCAAGTATCTTAATATGAAATGTTGTGAAGATGGTGTGTGGCCAATTTCACTGTATGCAAGCTCAACATTGAAGGGTGGAAAAAATCTGTATTCTGAGTTATTTGGGAATGTAGGAAACAGTGGTGCATCACCAGATGAAATTGATGGTACTATGAGCTCACCCCCACAACCAACACAGGCAACACAGCCTGGTACAGAACAAAGGGTTAGTAGAAGCCTGGAAAATCTGATGGTGGGAAATCCGTTGAATAATGACATGAGTATCGATGAAATTATAGACGATGATATTGCTGAGGATGAAGAGGCAATGGGAGAGGACATGTTGTATGACAGGAGAAAGGATGCAATGGGAACATCGATGTTGGGTGACTTGGAGCGGAAAAGGAAGACCCCAGAAAATCCCAGAAAATGGTTTTGCAAGAAATCAAGGCCACAAACAGCAACCCCTGAAGATGTCGTGTGTTTGAGCAGCGATGATGAAAATATTGATTTATGTGGGAGCATTGAGAGCGATGAAGATGTGAAGGTGTTTGCAAGCAAGCACAAGGGCCGTGACCTCGTTGTACTTGGTGACGATGATGCCAGAGATGGAAACTCATCTGATGGGGATGCATATATGGATACCGAATTTGTGAAAGAGTTAGATATGGCAGAAGAGAACTATCATCATCGCTTTTGCTGGCAAGCAGGAGAAAAGAATGATCATGATGATGAAGATAAAGATGATGAATGGGAGTATTTCGATGCAGATGTCGAGGATGTTCAAGCAAAGAATGTAGAAATTAAAGTTGGAGCCACATTTTGCATGAAGAAAGAGTTAAAATATGTGTTAAATGAAAACGCTTTCAAAGGTTTTGTCAAGCTTTCTGTGAAGAGGTCTGACAAAAAGAGATATGCAGTGCAATGTGTTGACAGGAAATGCACATTTCATTGCTCAGCGGGGGTGAAACCCGGAACGGATGGTTTGTTTCAGGTTAAGAAGTATAATGGAACTCATAGTTGCACACTTCGGTTTCGACACAACCACGACAAACATGCAACTGTATCCATGATTGCTGAAAATATACTTGGAAGGTAAAAGAATTTTGTTGGATGCATATTTCATTTTATTTGATATATGATGGTTTATTGATGAGATGGTTTATTGATGAAATGTGAATTTTATAGGTTCGAAGGTCGTAAGCAATCCCCCAGAGCTAGAGAAATTCAGAGTGTTATGAAACAAGCTGGCATAAATGCCAGTTATGCCAAGGCTAATCGGGCTCGATTGAGTGCAGAGGTCATAGTTAGAGGCAACCCTCAAGCAAGTTACTCCGAACTCAACTCTTGGCTGTACATGCTGAAACAACTGAACCCTGGAACGCATACAACTATTCAAACCGATTCTGAACATCGTTTTAAGTACTGCTTTTGGGCGGTTGGTGCTTGGATGAAGGGACTATCGCATCTTAGGAAGGTATGTTTGTTATAACATATATGCACTGAATCATTGTATGACAGGATAAAACTCTATGACATGATAGATTTGTATGACAGGATAGCATTGTATGACAGGATAGCATTGTATGACATGATATATTTATGTTTGGATTACATACTATGTAAGTACTTTGTACATCAATGACATGATGTATATATGTACTATGACAGGTGATATCTGTGGATGGAACATTTCTAACAGGAAGATACTGTGGCCATATCCTACTAGCTACTGCTCAGGATGGAAACAAAGGCATTTACCCTCTAGCTTTTGCTATTGTTGATAGTGAGAATAATGCTTCCTGGTCTTTTTTCTTCAAGGAGTTGAAAGCTGATGGCTTAGATGATGCAAAAGAAGTAGTGTTTGTTTCGGATCGGCATAAGAGCATTCAGAACGGATTGAGAAAACACTACACCTTGGCAGGCCATGGTTTTTGTATCTTTCACATTTACCAAAACTTCAAGGCCAAATTCGGGAGAAAAGATCTACTGGGACAGTGGAACAAGGTAGCTAAGGCTTACACAGTGTCTGAGTATCAGAAGGAGTTAAAAAAGCTGGAAAAGGATTCGAAAGTGGTTGCGAAATATGTTCTAAGTGCTAATGTATCTACTTGGTCAAGGGCACACTTCCATGCGACATGTACAACATAATGACCACAAACAATGCTGAATCCTTAAATGGGTTGTTCAAGGAGGAGCGTGGGTGGCCTATCATTACACTATTTGATGGTATTTTAGAAACATTTGCAGCATGGTTTTGCAAACGTAGGGAGAAGGCAGAAAAGTGGGGTGAGATTATTACGAAAAGAACTGTTGAGCTAATTGACTTTAGGTACGAGGAATGTTTAACTATGCCGGTTGTGAGGCTTAGCCACTCAGAAGCCTAGGTTATCGATGGAAATAAGAAGTTTGAAGTAGATCTTGACGCTATGACGTGCTAGTGCAAGATATTCCAAACTGACAGGATTCCATGCACACATGCCCTAGCTGTAGCAAAGGATAAAGGAATTGATCCCAGTACTTTTGTGAGTCCATTTTATAGGAATGATACGATTAAGAAAGCTTACAAGGAGACAATTCACCTTCTTCCACCAGTCACAGATTGGCATGTTCCTTTATCAGTAGCGAGTTATGCTTGTGCTCCACCTCCTGTGACAAGGGGCGTTGGAAGGCCAAAGTTTAAGAGGTTTAAGGGCCATTGGGAGAGGAGTCATACATTACGATGTGCAACTTGCGGGATGAGAGGACATACCTATAAGACTTGTTATGTAGGCAAGTCTAAGAAGCGTTCAGAGTAAGTGATCGGCTGAAAATTGCATTTTGGCTCAAACTTGAAGCACTTGACTTGAATGATAACTTTTTGGTTGAAGGATATCACTTTAGTGATGACAACTTGTAATTTTGGTTGACACTTGAAGCACTACATCCCTTTGTATTACTATTTTATGTTTAGATAGTAATAATTAGGGATGTTATGATCGTATTATATCTATGTTTTTAGGGATGAACATTTGAAGCATTCTGTTTTGTAATATTGTTAACTTTATGCTAGCTTTTATAGGTGCTATCCCGTCATGTTAAGTTATATGTCCTGTCATACAACCGAAACGTGATCAGGTAATATTTCATAGGCGTTACACAAACAGAAGGATTTTTAAAGGCAGGGGAAGTCGGGGGAGAGAGTAAATGCTAGTTGGTTGAAGATGTAGGTGGTATTTATTGAAGTTGGTTGTACTAGGGTTTAAGGGTTTCGCATTTCCTATAATTTTCCCACATTTCCTCTTCTAGGGTTGAAGGTCGAATACATTTCATACTTTTTCTCACAATTCTAATATCGTCGGATCTACTACAAGGGCAGGTACAATTTATAGCACATAGTTGATTATTGTGATTTTAATTTAGGGTTCATGTCAATTTGGTGGTTTTTCTTGTCGTAGCATGAGTGACCATTCTTCAACAAGTTGGGGAACATACGAAAAAAATTGTACAAAGATCCTCTGTTTTCACCAATTGCCCACCTTGGTGCTTAAGGTTTCGAAGCCAAATCATAATTTCGGGAAACGCTTTTATAGGTGTTCTAAGTGGCAGGTATTTATACATGTTCTATACAATTTTGGATAGTGATATAGTTGTTTGATTTTACCTAATTCATTATCCGTCTTCATTGTTTTGATTTTAGGGGAAGGATGATTGATAGGTGTCATTTCATGCACCTTAACTAGTGATTATTGACACAATTTAGATGAAGTTTCGGTGTAGATTTAGGCTAAGTCTGTAACCCAGGGAAAGAGTTGAAGCAGTACAAATTTGAAGGTTTTACAGCTTAGTGAAGAGGAAAGAAGATGAAGGATGAAGAAGCTGGACAATACCGCCCCGTGCCTGAAGCCACCGCGACCCGACGACGTTCCTCAGAGAAGTGCAACGCGAAGCCACCGCCTCGCGGTGGATCTCACCGCCCCGCGGTGGAAGAGAAGGGTGCGCGGCCAGCGTGTCATTTGTTTCCATTTTAGTATATTTGGATTTTATGTCTTATTATATTTTATTTCCTTATTTTATTTGCTAGGTTAACTTTCTACGAACCTATTTAAGATCTTTTGTTCGTCAATTTTTAGTAGAGTTCGGTCCTCTCTCTTTTGATTATTCAATTTCTAGGTTTTTGAGCAATGGATAGCTAAACACTCTTGTTTCGCTAGACAATTGAAGCACTACAATGAATTGGTTGTGAGATTTCTATTCCGTGTTCTATATCTTTTTAAGTTGGATTGATTCTCTTGATTAAACTGTCTATTGATTTATGTTGATTGTTCTGGCGTAGCTAACTAGGTTTTTCGACATCTATCATATTGCTAGGATTGCATATAGGGGTTCCGAGTGCATATCTAGTGGTAAACACAATTGTGCGTATAGGGGTTCCGAGCGTACAATTATGAGTGAGAATCAGTTGCATGTTAAGTAGGAGAGTGAGTACTTGTACGTCTTTCTACTTGCATGTATCCTATATCCTTGTGTGCATTGCTATTGCTGTGTTGGTGCTAAGGTATGCTGACAACTGTGAGAATTAGTGGTATTTTATAAGATAGTAAAAGAACTTGGAAATATAGTTTTCAGTGATCAACCTATTGCATTTGTGGTGTGGATACTTGTCTGGTGGAATACTTTCTCTCATTATATTTCTTCTTTTGTTATTACTTGCACTTTTGTTAATCCTACGATTATTCCAAAACCCCCCTCGTTACTTGTTAGTCACACGTTATTGCATGCAGATAACCGACTCCCTGTGAGATCGACCCTGACTTACTTGCTGTACTCTTTAGTAGGTGAATTAGGATTTCTTTGACAGGAAAACGACACCGGTTTCCGGTCTTGTCAAATTTGGCGCCGTTGCCGGGGAGTCATACTTTCTGTTTGTGATTAACTACGGTGTGGATCTATCTCATGATCCGCACCTTTGCTACTGATTCACTACTTGTTGAAGTTCATATAGAGACAGGTACGAATGGCTCAGACACTCCGACAATTGACTACACCAGATCTGATACAGCAGCCATTGGCTGTAAGCATTCCACCACTTGCTGATGGTGTAACATTTGAGCTCAGAACATGAGTGATACGATTACTCCCGAGATATTATGGACGAAGTGGCGAGGACCCCATTCTTCATTTGAATAAATTCCACAACGTCATTATGAGCATCAAACCAGCCAACGTCACTGAGGATCAGATTAAAATGAGAGCCTTCGGGTTCACTCTTAAAGACGATGCTAAAGACTGGTATTATCATCTGCCTAGCGGAAGCATAGATTCATGGGCTAAGCTGCATAAAGTTTTCCTCGCACGCTACTTTCCAGCCAAAATGGCAAATGCCTTGAAATGGGAAATTACCAGCATTGAACAAGGTGAGTAGGAGACCATCTATGACTATTGTGAACGGTTCGAGCGACTGTGCGCTAGTTGCCCGTTCCATGGCTTTGATAAGAAATCACTGGTGCTCTATGTTTACAACGGGCTGATGGATGATGAAAGAAGAATTATTGATGCTACATGTGGTGGTAGTATCCTGAATATGACCCCCGACGCAGCCATGACCACACTTCATGATATGGCTGAGGGTACTAGGGATTTTGATGAACCCCCAAAGACCAGATTTGTTGGTGCTGTCCTCACCTACGAGTCACATGTATCGCAAGAAATTGCTTCTCTGAAGGAGGTCATTGTGGGGATGGGCAAGCAAGAAGAGCCTCAACAACACGCTGTCTGTGGAGTTTGCGCTGGTCCATTTCACAACACCCACGCCTGCCCCCAACTACAGGATACCACTATTGCTGAAGTGTACGAAGCTGAAGGTCACGGGCCTGTTTCACCTCAATATGATCAACCGCCACCGCAACAACCACGCTCTGATGACCCACCAATGACTGGCAGCCCCTCTTCAACCGAAGAAATGCTCAATGTCCTAACAATGCACTTCACAACGCATGTGCAATCTACTGAGGCCAACATAAAGAGCATAAAGGAGGCCGTGTTCCAATTATCCGATGAGTTTGCTGGGTGGAGAAAAGAGAGCACTAAAGAGATTTCAAACGCAGTAACCCTCCGAAGTGGCAAGGAATTACAAGTCGCCCCTACAGCTAAAACAGACGACAATGCTGAAATCGAAATTGATGATGAGCAAATTCCACCGCCCCGCGGTGATTCCCACCGCGACCCGGCGACAGCCCCCAGTAATCCCACGCCATTGCCACCGCCCCGCGGTGAGTCCATCGCCTCACGGTGAAAGCCCAGAGCTTGTAGATTTACCTGAGGATGAAGAGGATCCCTACGTACGTCCCAACTTCCCTCCCATTGGATCTGAGAAGCCACCTGCCCCCTTCCCCGATGCACTAAAGGAAAGGAGAGTAATTGATGCCAAGGATCTCTTCGACACTTTCAGTAAGTGTGAGGTAAATATCCCACTCCTCAAGCTTGTCAAGAGTGTACCAAGGTACGCTAAGTTTCTAAAGGAGCTGTGCACTATAAAAAGAAACCAGAAGCTGAAGGGCAAGGAAAAAGACAAGGTTAGCGAACGCGTATCTGCGGTATTCCAGAGGCGTATGCCAAAGAAGTGCGGAGACCCAGGTATGTGGAGCATTCCTTGTATTATTGGAGACACTAAGTTTGAAAAAGCTATGCTTGATCTTGGTGCCTCCATTAATGTGTTACCCTATTCTCTCTACGAATCTCTTGGACTTGGACCTCTGCAGGAAACAAGAATTGTAATTCAATTGGCTGATAGGTCTAGTGTCTACCCTAGGGGAGTAATATAGGATGTCCTTGTTATGGTTGATAAATTGATATTTCCTGCTGATTTTTATGTCTTAGATATGGAAACAGATATGAAGGCAACTCCTATACTGTTAGGTAGGCCATTTTTAAAAACTGCTAGGACTAAACTTGATTTGCAAAGTGGGACACTTTCGATGGAATTTGACGGGGAGAAGGTGGAATATAACATTTATGAAGCTATGAAACACCCCGCTGAAGACCATTCTCTATGCTCTATTGATGTGATCGATTCTATTACATAGGATGTCTTTGATATTTCTGGTCCTGATGAGTTGATGACCATTGTTGAAAATAATTTGGAATTGTCCTATGAGGAATACTCTTTACCCTCTAACATGCAGGAAGCCATCGCTCAGCTGGATGCCCATGGTAAGTACTCTACAGATCCTTTGGGCGTTGGCCCCATTCTACTAAACCCGAGCGAAAGGCTCGTTCCTTCTGTTGAACAGGCTCCTAAGATCGAATTGAAGCCGCTGCCAGACCATCTCAAGTTCGCTTTTCTTGGAGCCAACGACACCCTGCCGGTCATTGTGTCTAACAAGCTGACTGCGGACCAGGAAATGAAGCTTTTAGGCGTGCTCAGGGAGCATAAAACCACGATTGGATGGACCATTGCAGATATAAAAGGGATAAGTCCCTCGACTTGTATGCATCGGATTCTCCTTGAAGATGGAGCTAGACCATCCAGGCAGCCACAGAGAAGGCTCAATCCTCCGATGATGGAAGTGGTGAAGAAAGAAGTGCTAAAACTCCTCAAGGCTGATATGATCTTCCCTATTTCGGATAGCCAATGGGTAAGTCCAACCCAGGTGGTCCCTAAGAAAGGAGGTATTACTATAGTGGGGAATCAACAAGGAGAGTTAATTCCCACCAGGACCACCACAGGATGGAGAGTGTGCATCGATTACCGTAAGCTGAATGCGGTAACTCGAAAAGACCATTTCCCCCTGCCTTTTATTGATCAAATGCTAGAACGCCTTGCTGGGCGACCCTACTACTGTTTCCTCGACGGATATTCAGGATATTTCCAGGTGGCCATTGCACCAGAAGACCAAGAGAAAACCACTTTTACATGTCCCTTTGGCACCTTTGCATACCGCAGAATGCCATTCGGATTGTGTAACGCACCCGGTACATTTCAACGATGTATGGTTAGTATCTTCTCTGACTATGTTGAGAAATTCATTGAGGTATTCATGGATGACTTTACAGTGCATGGGACTAGCTTTGATTCATGTTTAACTCATTTGGCCCTCGTACTAAAGCGATGTGTTGATACCAATTTGGTTTTAAATTATGAAAAGTGTCATTTTATGGTAGAACAGGGAATAGTACTGGGTCATATTGTCTCTGCTAGAGGTATTGAGGTCGATAAGGCGAAGATTGATGTAATTCAGTCTTTGCCTTATCCTACTAATGTGCGTGAAGTGCGCTCCTTTTTAGGTCATGCAGGTTTCTACCGAAGATTTATCAAGGACTTCTCAAAAATCTCCTCACCCCTATGTGAGCTACTAAAGAAGGAAGTGACCTACGCATTCACTGATGAGTGCAAGGAAGCGTTTGATTGCCTGAGAGAACGCCTGACAAGTGCACCTATCATTCAAGCACCTGACTGGTCTCGCCCATTTGAGATCATGTGTGACGCCAGCGATTATGCAGTTGGAGCAGTTCTAGGACAGAAAGTGGGACGGACATCCCATGTGATTCACTATGCCTCCATGACTCTGAATGGAGCCCAGAGGAACTACTCCACTACTGAGAAGGAAATGCTGGCGGTTGTCTTTGCCTTGGAAAAGTTTAGGCAATATCTTTTGGGAGTCAAGGTGATTATCTACACAGATCACGCTGCTCTTCGTTACCTGATGACGAAGAAAGAAGCAAAGCCAAGACTAATCCGATGGGTTCTCCTTCTCACTGAATTTGATGTGGAGATCCGTGATAAGAAGGGAGCAGAGAACCTAGTCGCAGATCACCTAAGTAGGCTCGTCCATGAGGAAGATAAGCCCGGAGAACAGAGCCCCATTCACGGCACCTTTTCGGATGACACACTTTTTATAATAGAAGAAAGTTCAGAAAACAAGCACCGCCCCGCGTTGCCCACCGCCGCGACCCGGCGAGTCGTAGCCAGTATGAAGTTGGAGATATCACCGCCCCGCGGTGGCCACCACCGCGACCCGACGGTAGATTTATTTGACAACCAGGAGAGCTCACCGCGACCCGCAGCGATAGTACCGCCCCGCGGTCACATCTCTGGAGTCACCCTGTGCTCTGGAGATACTTCTGCCCCTCCCTCTCACATAGCCATGGACGTCTTCGGAATCCGTTCTTTCAGACCTTGGTATGCAGATATCGTCAACTATCTGGTTCGAGAGGAAATACCCCCGGATTACACCAGAGCTCAAAAGGCGAAGATACGGAGAGAAGCTCGCCACTATATGTGGGATGATCCTTACCTGTGGAAGCATTGTGTCGATCAGGTGGTGCGCCGATGCCTCCCAGACAATGAGGTACAATCTGTCCTTAACTTTTGTCACTCTGAGGCTTGTGGAGGTCATTTTGGAGCAAATAGGACTGCTAGGAAAGTATTGGAAGCATGATTTTATTGGCCACACATCTTTAGGGATGCTTACGCCTTCTGCAAATCCTGCGATCGATGCCAACGGGTTGGAAACATCACCAGAAGGAATGAAATGCCGCAATCATCATTAATCTTTTGTGAGGTCTTTGATGTTTGGGGCATGGATTTTATGGGACCCTTTCCTAGCTCTCATGAGAATCTATATATATTGCTTGCGGTGGACTACGTTTCCAAGTGGGTGGAAGCAAAGGCCACTAGGACCGATGATTCTAAGGTTGTGGCAGGTTTTCTCAAGGAAAATATTTTCTCAAGATTTGGAATACCCAAAGCTTTAATTAGTGACAGGGGGACCCATTTCTGCAACAAGACAGTAACTGCCCTGTTGAAGAAGTATCACGTCACCCAGAGAATCTCTACAGCCTACCATCCTCAAACTAATGGGCAGGCCGAGAACTCCAACAGAGTGATTAAATCTATACTGGAGAAGACAGTAGCAGCTCATCGGAGGGATTGGAGCACCAAGCTCAATGATGCGCTGTGGGCATACCGTACAACTTTCAAGACTCCGATAGGAATGTCCCCTTTTCGGCTGGTTTTTGGAAAAGCTTGCCACCTCCCCGTAGAGCTTGAGCATAAAGCGTGGTGGGCAATAAAGAAATGCAATATGCAACTGGATGAAGTGGGGGAATTTCATAAGCTACAGCTGCAAGAACTGGAGGAACTACGCCTTGAAGCCTATGAGAACTCAATTAACTACAAAGCGAAGTCCAAGCAATGGCATGACAAGCATATTCTGCAGAAAGATTTTAAGCCAGGAGATAAGGTCCTCCTATTTCAATCCCGGCTCAAGCTCTTTGCTGGGAAACTGAGGTCCAAATGGACAGGTCCTTATGAAGTTGCTGAAGTTCACCCCCATGGTGCCATTGGACTGATAAACCCCAAGACAGGCAACATCTTCACAGTCAATGGCCATAGGCTGAAACCCTATTATGAATGCTTTGATCCAACCCATGTTGATGCAATAAGTTTCGGAAGCCCTGAGGCTGAAACAGGGTGAGCCATAGCCTACGTCGAGCCAACGACGTTAACCAAGGCGCTGTTCGGGAGGCAACCCGGGTTAGTTATTTGATATTTCCCTTTCATTAGATTATTTTCGTAGTTTATTTTTGCTTTGTTTCGTCCGCCTGTTACTCACATTTCAGGTACGAAAGTAAATCCGTGACGAGACATGTACCCAGCTCGCGTCCACCGCCTCGCGTTGTAACCCCACCACCCCGCGGTGGATCTCACCGTCCCGCGGTGGAGGTCTGGTATGGTTTCTCCACTAAAAAAAAGAAGATGAAAAAAATAGAAGAAATAAAGGGCCCCGAAAAAACCTTAAACGGGTGAGTAATATTTTTTATTTCTTGAGTTGGATACGAAGGATTTGACGGTGTCAGTTGGATCGCCCCGCGATCCGGTATTTACTTGTACATTCATCACCCCCATAAACACTCCCGCCAAACCCTAATCCCTTTTTCTTTCTCTTCCCCGTCTCTCTCTCTGCCGCACCCCCATTCCATGATCTCAAACCCTTAACCCAAAGCTTTACCCGCCCCAATCTCCCTTGTTCCTCGCCTTGGTAGTGGCAACCTTTAACCGAACTTTGATCTCCTCTACCCAAGCCTCCCTTTGTAACGATTTCCGAACTTCCCCATGGTGGTTAGTAGTTGAAGGGGGTGCCATTTTGTTCTAGTGGTGTGACCGGTGCAATCTGGGTGTTCTTCCGGTTGTTCAGTGGTGTTGGAGAAGGATTCGCACAGTGGCCGCCTCGCGTTGCAGTCCCACCACCTCGCGCAAGTCGGATTTTGAATTTGGAGAAGAAGGTGAATAGTCGCCGCCCCGCGCCCACTTCACCGCGACCCGGCTACTACGCTCAGTATTCACCACCGCCCCACGGTGACACTCGTGGTCATTCTTCAGTGGGTTGTAAGTCTTCCTTGCCTAGTTCTTTCGCTTCGAGCACTTACTTCATTATACAATGTCGAGAGCTAGGAAGGTTGGGATGACCGAGGAGGAGTGTCGACTGTATGATGTGGTGTCTGCAAGACATGTCCAGCCGACTCGCTTCTTTGATAGGGGATCACTAGCTGAGTTGGGTTTGTTGGAGATGACTCAACAATGTCTGGACATGATGGGATTGGGGGGATTCCTAGATAAATGCACACCCATATTCCCTGAACTATGCTTCCAGTTTATAGCCACTGTATCTCGAAGCCACACGCGACGCATCATCGATGGTAGGGAGCAGAAGTTCATCGCTGGGATCACCTTCAAATATGAGGGTCGAAGTTATGGTATTCCTATTGAGGAAATTAGGGAGCTGCTGGGTGTGTCAAGGCCAGCTACTGAGAAGTGGAGGCAGGGTCCCAACAAGGCAGACCTTAAGGAATTCTGGACCACCGCAACGGGCACGGCTGAATATCAAAAGCGGGTGAAGAATAGTAACAAACTCGTCCACCCCTGCCTCCGCTTAGTCTACACAGTGGTGCTTCAGACATTTTGTGGGTGTATGGAGGAAAGAAAGGTTTCTCTGAAGCGCCTTGGTCTCTTCTCCCCGATGATCGATCCTTTAGATGAGGAGACCCCTACATGGATTGTCATATGGCTGCATGAGCTGCAGCAGATTCGCGAGGGCGCCGCGCGAGATATTGTTCAGGGTGGGCTGATCACCTTGGTTGCTGCAGCCAGGATTTCGATGGACACCATTCCTCAGCCACTCATGCCCATTCGCTACGACATTCCATATCTGCAACGGTGTGGTATGCTGACCATATCTCAAGGGCAGTTTCTGTGGTGCTCCTACGGAGGTCACCTTTTGCGCCTCCCCCGTCCCCTGGCCTACCCGCGAGTCTTTATCGGCTGGTACATTCCGTCTGATGCTGAGATTATTCCTTCCGACGATGAGGCTGATCCGCCGGCTGCCATTCCCATGCTTATGGATGTCGATCCCCCTGCTTTTGACGTTGCCTCCACATCTGCTTCGCCTTCTGAGTTTTCGTGGGACGAGATGTTCATCCGTTTTGATGCCTTTACGCTGCGACAGGAGGCTGCGAACGAGGCGACGCTGGCTCGGTTGTGGACTATACAGGCTGACATTGCACGCGATATCACGGACCAGCTGAGTGCAGCTGAGGCCTTCATGCAGGAGCAGTACTTTGGGCGGCATCAACCTCCATCGAGCTTTCCACCGTATCCACCTTTCCAGTGAGTCTTTGTTCTTTTCTCCCTATTTTGTTTTGTTTTCGTCTTTACATTGAGGACAATGTGTGTTTCAAGTGTGGGGAGGGATTTAGACTCACTGTTTATCATAGCTAGTGTACAGATTTTATTATTACATTTCGTATTTCTATTAAAAAAAAAAAGCCAAAAAGAGGTAAAAAGGCACCCAAAATCCTGGGATGAGCCGAAAACCCGCAAGGGCGGCTCAGGTAAAAAGCAGGTAGTCCGACTGGTATAGACCAGGGCAAAAGTGGACTGGAGTGATGTGAGCACATGTGAGACGTCTAGTAAAATGAAATGAGTGGCTTGGTGAAAACCCGAAAGGGCACCTCGGCAAGATGAGCGAAAAAGAAGAATAGTGATTCTAGGATTTCTCTCTACCTATTGGCGAGGCGTCATAAGAAGAGGCGGTATAAGGAGTTCGGGTAGGTCACTTTGGAGCAATAAGAAGCTAGAGAGGAGTTAGGAATAGATTCATCTCGCATCATGTGTTTTGGTTGTCTGGGGCTGATTGTTGAGCTGTTGTAGTCATTGGTATCATCTGTTGTCACACTTCCTGAGGCCTTGATATTTGATGAGTGGAGTATGGTTGATTTAATTTACTCGGGACGAGTAAAGGTCTAAGTGTGGGGATATTTGATAGGTGTCATTTCATGCACCTTAACTAGTGATTATTGACACAATTTAGATGAAGTTTCGGTGTAGATTTAGGCTAAGTCTGTAACCCAGGAAAAGAGTTGAAGCAGTACAAATTTGAAGGTTTTACAGCTTAGTGAAGAGGAAAGAAGATGAAGGATGAAGAAGCTGGACAATACCGCCCCACGCCTGAAGCCACCGCGACCCGGCGACGTTCCTCAGAGAAGTGCAACGCGAAGCCACCGCCTCGCGGTGGATCTCACCGCCCCGCGGTGGAAGAGAAGGGTGCGCGGCCAGCATGTCATTTGTTTCCATTTTAGTATATTTGGATTTTATGTCTTATTATATTTTATTTCCTTATTTTATTTGCTAGGTTAACTTTCTACAAACCTATTTAAGATCTTTTGTTCGTCAATTTTTAGTAGAGTTCGGTCCTCTCTCTTTTGATTATTCAATTTCTAGGTTTTTGAGCAATGGATAGCTAAACACTCTTGTTTCGCTAGACAATTGAAGCACTACAATGAATTGGTTGTGAGATTTCTATTCCGTGTTCTATATCTTTTTAAGTTGGATTGATTCTCTTGATTAAACTGTCTATTGATTTATGTTGATTGTTCTGGCATAGCTAACTAGGTTTTTCGACATCTATCATATTGCTAGGATTGCATATAGGGGTTCCGAGTGCATATCTAGTGGTAAACACAATTGTGCGTATAGGGGTTCCGAGCGTACAATTGTGAGTGAGAATCAGTTGCATGTTAAGTAGGGGAGTGAGTACTTGTACGTCTTTCTACTTGCATGTATCCTATATCATTGTGTACATTGCTATTGCTGTGTTGGTGCTAAGGTACGCTGACAACTGTGAGAATCAGTGGTATTTTATCATTGGCATAGTAATGAGTCTATCGACAACTGTGAGAATCGATAGTACTTAAGATCAGGGTGGGAATAATTATAAGATAGTAAAAGAACTTGGAAATATAGTTTTCAGTGATCAACCTATTGCATTTGTGGTGTGGATACTTGTCTGGTGGAATACTTTCTCTCATTATATTTCTTCTTTTGTTATTACTTGCACTTTTGTTAATCATGCGATTATTCCAAAACCCCCCCTCGTTACTTGTTAGTCACACGTTATTGCATGCAGATAACCGACTCCCTGTGGGATCGACCCTGACTTACTTGTTGTACTCTTTAGTAGGTGAATTAGGATTTCTTTGACAGGAAAACGACACCGGTTTCCGGTCTTGTCAATGATTGTAAATTTTTCAAATGGTGTGAGAATGATGCTTCTTCATCGGTGAGTGTACCAAATATGGATAATGTGTACGAGGACTTGAAAACACAAGTGAAGGCATTAGAGAAGAAGGTTGATAAGATAATGGAGAAGAACAAGACCTTAAATGTGGAGGTGAAGGCACTATCGGCTGAAAATTGTACGTTGAAGGCTGAAAATTCGACTTTGATGAGGATCCTTATACTTTCTTGGGTTGTTTTTGTTTTTTTAGCATTAGGCTATGTTGCCTTATTTAACTAATTTATGTACTGTATAAGTTGTGGCAATGATGGTCGCTTCGGTCGATCAAATTGCTATCTGCCTTTGTCACGTTATGGTAATTGTGTTGTTCCTATTCAATATGTTTCCAATTTGAATTATGTGGTGAACTAGGTATTTCCTGTTTGCATGTACTAAATATATACCCTGCCATACATGACATAAATACCTGTCATAATACATCTTCTACGACATAGTATCAAACTTAAAACATTATAAATTACTTTAACAACATAGATAAAAAGGACATAATAACTTCATCCAACATAGATAAAAAGGACATAATAACTTCATCCAACATAGATAAAAAGGACATAATAACTTCATCCAACATATTATCCGCTTGAAAAGAAAGAGAAAACAGTACATAATGCAATCTTACATATTCGCCACTTGAAAACAAAGATAAAACACTACAATGACAAGGGATCTAGTAAGCCATGATAGGGTATATAGTAACCCATGACAGGGGATCTAGTAACCCACTGATGACATGGCTGATGTTGGAAAGGGAGGTGTAGGAAGCTCATCGTTCATCTCTCCGGTTACTATGTAAATGTTGATGTATGCAACCCTTGTGGCAAGATCTGCAAGCGCAAATGCGTCGGTCCGGTTCTACAAGGCCCTTAGGGTACGTGGTCCTCCATGATCGTGGACCATCTCAAAGAAGTAGGCGGAGCTCGGCTGCCGATTGTTGTACTCCCAAAGATGTGAAATCAAATGCCAGATGTTTCTTACAACATCTAGGCGTGGTGACCAGTTAGCCTGAACACCACCCTCGTATGTGTGTGTGCTCACCAAAGCCGTCCTTCCCGACGCTGGCAAGATTCTACCGCCTGCTCGGACTACACAGTACATTCTTTGGTGCTCCATGTGACTCATACAATTTGGCATTGTAGAAGATAGGTAATGTGAGAAAAGGGTTGTATTACATATAAAGATGAGATGAGCAAAAGGCAGGAGTAAAATGTAGTTGGTTGTTCACAGTAATTAATGCAAATTTGTATTGTCATATCAAGCATTAACTGGAAATATCCTGTTAACACAATTTTTTACAAAAATTTATCCAAATGGATAGATATGGTGTCAAATCCGACTGTATTATATTTGTTATTTCATATCAAGCATTAATCCTGTCATGCACAATAGCGAGGTCATAATGCACAACACCGGATTATTTACTTACCAACCTATAGCTATGGATTATTTACATACCTATTTAACATAGAGAACGTATATGAAAACCACTTAATGATGTTGAATTTGTATTACATTAAAAAGACATACGATGAATTAATTTGTATTAAGATGCGTACTATCCTGTCATGCACAATAGCGATCCCAGTCATAATGGTGCAATAATAAAACTACTTAATATAAAATATCCATCGTCAAATATCCTTCCTAAACCAACAAACACACTTAGTATCAATCCAACTTAACAAACCACTTACAAGTCCACAACCACTAAACTTCAATTAGATATCTACACCCCATCAAACACACTCTCAGCCATTTGCATCATCAAATAATCCATAAATTTGTCAGCTACCAGATCAACGTTCTTCCGTCCAGCACTCAACATCTCTATGTGTTTTAGGACATATATGCCGCAATCACCACTGTTTCACATAATATCAGAATGTTAGAAGCAATGCCGCAATCATAAACTAAAACTAGATCATCACTGTTTAATTTCATTCTTACCTGCGTTTGTTTTGCTTCACTTGTTTCGCAGTCTTTCTCCTGATTGCGAACGTAGAATGACCACGGTCCTTGTATTCTCCCCAAGTGATGGGTGCTGGCTAATGAAAACAGGATGTAATGTCATGACTGGGTAAACAAGCTTGTATATTTCAGTCTCTTTGTACAAATCAACTGCACAGTGGTAGACATTGATCGCCCATTCACGAAGATCAATCTGCAGAGTAATCCAGTGGTCTCTATTCAAGTTGAAAGGGGCATAAAGGAAATCCACATCATCCCAACTCTTCCCATATAGAGCAGGCCTAACTCCTTCAAAGTATTCACTTGTACTACTAGGTAGTTTAATTTCACTCAATGCTATGCCTGGTGAATCCTCCTTTGCCTTAATATAACCATAAGCCCACCAAGCATCTAGGACAGCTGCCTTATGCGTCTCACATGGGTGAGCCACAAGCTCCTTACGTATGTAACATAAAACCTCATCCATATGCTACAAAAAAAGTATCCTGTCATAGAATGTACAATTACCCAAATACTAACTTTTAACAACAGACGTCATCAACATTACCTTGTTAGTTAGCCAATGTTTTGGTTCCAGTAGAGCTCGGAACTAGTCCTTGTCTAGATTATAATTGGTTAGTCCTACACGGGATTCACTCCTGAAAATATATACCAAATCTTAGCCATTATTCATTCTAATCAAATTATGAACAAAACATAGATGTTTACACAAGAGATACTAACCTTTCATCATCAAGCCATTTCATCAGTTCGTTCATCTCCTTCACTGCTTTATTTTGGGTTATCTTCTTCAACTCTTTACCCTTTTTCTCATCTGTATAAGGTGACTGAATACCATGTTTCTGGTTACGGGGAGGCAGGACCCTCTTAGGGGGAGTGACTTTTTCGGCTTTTACCTTGCCCTTCTTTCCCTTCTTATTGCCTCTCTGATCAGATGATGTGGCCACTGCAGATGTTAGCAGTTCAAGTCCACCTACTATTGTATCATATTGGGTTACATCCTCCATTGGGCAATCCTTAAGGTTCTCAGTAATATCCCCAGTGTTGAGAGGTTCACCATCACCAGTAACATCAGCATTCCTAGGTACAGGTGCCCCATTTGGTTCACCTTCTCCTCCATCACCACCCTTTTTATCACCAACACTCTCCACTATGACCAAATCATCTTGGGCATCAAATATTAATTTTTTGGGTGTAATATGTTGTGATACACCTTCCTCCTGCAATTAAGAAATACAACAAACAATTTATAGAATAATAAATCAATACTTATCCTGACAGACAACTTTATAAAACCTGCCATTGTTCTAACCTCATCACCAGCATTCTCCACAATAGTCTCCCCCTCATCATCAATCTTTCCCTCCTCAACCTCCTCCTCATTCTCAGGCTCCTCCTCCTCATTCTCAGCCTCCTCCTCTTTCTCAGAAACCTCATCTTTCTCAGTCTCCTCCGTTTCCTCACCCTCATCCTTTTCCTCACCCTCCTCCTCATCATCCTCCTCCGACAACTCTTGTTCATGTGTAGCCACCTGATCATCCATTTTCCCAGTAGTGTGCTCCTCATCACCATCACCACCACCATCTCCATCACCATCTCCATCACCATGATCATCATCATCCCCATCATCATCATCATCCTCAGTATCATCCTCATCATCATCCCTAACATCATCCGTACCCACCTGATCATCTGCATCATCCTCAGCATCATCATCATCTGAATCATCATCAACAACATCATCTTCTTTCATTTCTTCTTCTGATTCCTCATCAGACTCAAATAACTCTTCTTTAGACTCGACCTTATTCTTCTTCTTCTGGTTCCCCTTATATTTTCTTCCTCCACCAACTTCTCTCTTTGTAACCTCTAATTTCCTTCCTCCTCTAACTTCTATCTTTTTCAGCCTATCAAACCTTTCTAACATGCCTTTCTCCATCCTCTGCATTATTCTAAACAATTTCTCACCAGAACCTTCAACTTTTCCCACCTCCTTACCTTTGCTCTTCTGCTCCTGCTTTCCTTTGATTCTCTCATAAGCTTGCTTCACAATCTTATCAAAATGCATGTCTTCAACCTCATCAGCATAGGAAATTTCCAACTCATCTTCATCCGGGATAAGAATGGGAATAACCTTATTTGTAGGATCAGCAAATGCCTCCTCCAATATTCCATGTTTAGGAAGGTCCTCTGAAAACCATCGAAGTCCAAGAGGCACTGCAGATTCCCTCAACTTTGAGGCATATGCCCTGCCTAAAGTTGGCACAGATTCCCATATCTAGATCTGAAATAAGTGGAAAATCAAAACAATCAGATGATACTATACATCCAGATAAGATACATCCTGTCACACTTCAGTACAACATCCTGTCAAATGAATTACTCTAAACATCCAAAAAAAGTTGGAAGCAACCTAAACAACAATCCAAGTAAGGTTTATTTCAATTTATAATTAAGAGTATACAGTCAGATACAACACATCATGTCAAAAGATTTACTCCAAACATCGAAAATGAGTTTTAATCATGTTTAGTATAGAGCCAGATATAACACATCCTGTCACACTTAAATCCTACATCTTGTCATATCAATTAGTCTAAACATCCAAAAACAATTCAGAACAAACTACACCATATCCTGACAACATACAATTCAGAACCAGTCAACATAATAAAAATACTTCAGGTACCTGAAAAACAATTGGTATTCCTTGAATTGAATAAGGAATTCTTGGTTGGTTAGACAATGCCCTTGCCTTCTCCACTGTTAGCATTCTTCTGTCCAATGATGTTGTCAAAGACTTGTGAAGCTCTTCATAAGCAACCCTTCCCCATGGATACTCCCAAAACCTATCCATGTTCTCCAATAGCCTCACATGCTCAGCCTTAACTAGCCTCTTCTTGTCACCTCTAAGAAGAATGCCCTCCACTATCAATAAAAGAGCCAACTTCATTTTGTAATTATCTAAGACTCGATGCTCTTTCAATCTATTGTACAAATCTTGTACAGTTGTTTTAGGGCCTGCTGGAGTTCCAAAGAATCTTCTAGTCACTAAACTGTCTCCTTTTGAATCAACATCAGGTAATTCTCCACAATTCAATCCCGTGATAATACCAAACTCCTGAATTGAAAACCTCAACTCTTTTCCACCCACCTCATACCAAGACTCCCACTTCTTCTTTGTTTTCAATTGTTTGAAAAGAACTGCATGCAACGTCTGTGAAGAAAAAGATACCTGCTGGAACATCCTCATTATATTGCCAAACGAGCCATCCAATATACGTTGCCAATCAGCAGGTGTGATACTGTTCTCAATATCACGAATAAACTGTATCCTACAGTTTATGTTCACTCTTCCATAAAATGCTTCACCTCTGTAATAATTGTACATAACCTGCAAATAACGAGAACAATTAAACCATAAGGACACCCAGAGATAGTTGACAGGATCATCATCTATACAAATAAACAAATCCTAATTTGGATACTGAAGGAAACAATTTCATGAGGTAAATTGTCTATTAGGCGATTAAACAAACCCTAATTTGTACATAAGGACACCCAAAGATAGTTGACAGGATCATCATCTATACAAATAAACAAACCCTAATTTGGACACTGAAGGAAACAATTTCACAAGGTAAATTGTCTATTAGGCGATTAAACAAACCCTAATTTGTACATAAGGACACCTAGAGATAGTTGACAAGATCATCATCTATACAAATAAACAAATCCTAATTTGGATACTGAAGGAAACAATTTCACAAGATTGCCAGGATCTGGAAATTAGAAAACTTACATTTTTTTTGAAAGCCATTGGGGCCATTGGTTCCTTCCCTTTACCCTTCTTCAATTTCATAGATTCTTTCTTCTTCACCCCTTTCACCAGACTGGCCTTCACAACCTTCGTTGGTTCCTCCTTCGCCGAACTTGAATTGGGTAAATCCTTCGTTGATTTAGGTTTTACACCTTTTTTCTTTACAACCTTCCCCGCCTTCGCCGGACTGGCTTTACCATTTTTCTCCTCCACTGTCGCCTTCGTCGGACTGGTTTTACCTAATTTCTCCTTCAATGGAGCCTTCTCCGCTTTCTTCTTCCTTGCGTTTGCCGGAATCGCATTCTCGGCATTTTTCTTCTTCACTTCCTTCGTCGGAGTCTTTTTCGGAATCGCATTCTCGGCCTTTTTCTTCTTCACTTCCTTCGCCGGAGTCTTTTCCGGAATCGCATTCTCGGCCTTCTTCTTCTTCACTTCCTTCGCCGGAGTCTGATTTTGCCCCTCATCGTCTTTCCTCTTCCTTTTATCACCTCTTAGCATCATTTCTAGGGTTTTCAGACTGAATCAGATAAGGGAAAACAACAAGAGCCCACCTTCAGTTGCAATAATGGCGGAAATCTCAGTTGCCTCACACTTGAGCAGTTTGATTCCGTTTTCTGTAGGAAAGAAAATGATGATGAAGATTAATGGAGGGAAGTTAATGGGTTTTAGTTTCAGATTTTAATTTGTTTTTTCTTTTCAAAAGTAACTGACAAGTAAATGAGTTTTTAGGGTGATTTTATTTTATTGTTTTGTTTAGAATATAAAATTCTAAGTTAATTATAAGAAAATATTTAATGAAATAACAATTATCTTTTTCGGAAATTCAGCTGAGGGGTAAAATGGGGACAAATTATCAAAATGGGTAGTTTTTGCTAATACATTCCCACAATGGGTAGTTTTGTAATATACATT
Organism: Rheum nobile; assembly: GCA_027886185.1. NCBI lineage: Eukaryota > Viridiplantae > Streptophyta > Magnoliopsida > Caryophyllales > Polygonaceae > Rheum > Rheum nobile. The sequence goes on from WOAB01000568.1 coordinate 18,537,309, forward strand.
TAAAAAATGCCTTTTTTTGGTAAATTGTCTTAAAAATAATAATAAAATTGTCAATGAATCAAGTAGGAAAAAAATTTAGAACTAACCCCCCACAAAGAATTCATGTATTCGCCAGTGCATATCATATTTTGGCTCTAAAAAAAGAAAAAAAGTTTGTCTTTTAGTGGTATTACTAGTTGATAACACGTGCCATGCACGGGGTTGGGTTTATTAAATATTTTTTATAGTATGATATTAAAATATTTACGTAATGTGACACTAAAAGATTAATACTTTTATATGTTAATATTTATTATAAATATGAAATACCACAATAATTGAAAGTATTATCATAGCTATTAAATCTAAATTTGTATGTCAAGTAAAAAATTACATACCTAGTCATATCAGGTTTTGAAAAACTTTCTTATATATAACATTTGTAGTGGTATTCTGAGGACAACCTTGAAGATCATCAATTAAGATCTTCAACCCATTTATACTTGTAACTCTAGAAAATGCAACGTAAAGTTGTCCATGAGTAAAAACAGGTTTTGGAAGAAACAGACCCACTTGAGATAGTGATTGTCCTTGACTTTTGTTGATGGTCATGGCAAAACAAACAACCACTGAAACTGCCTCCTTTGAAATCTGAATGGGAATCGAGTGTCTGATGGTGTAAGTACCATGCGTGGAATACATACTCTGTGTCCAATATTGCTTCCAGAAATAATTTCAGCTTCTACAATATGACTCCCAAGTTGAGTGACTATCAATCTGGTACCATTACATAGTCCTGCAGATTGGTCAATGTTCCTGAGTAGCATAATGGGAACACCTACCTTCAACTTCAACACATGACTTGGTATACCAGAAGATCGAATGCCATTGAGGAATTCAAGTGAATAAACACTGACATCATCAAAGCCGCTTTCATCTGTTTTGCAAATACTATCTGAGCTAAGATACACTCTTTCATCCCCTTATAGTAGAGACAACATGTATTCACTCACCTTATCAACAATCTCGATCATAGGTGGGTGCAAGAATAGCCCCCTCTCGATAATACTGAGCAGGATCTTCGATATCCAGAATAGAAGGATATGTGGCTTTAACAATTGTTGGAATTGGTTCAGAAGCTTCAGTTATCAACAAATCAGAAGGAATCTCAATAGTTGATTCACCGTCATTTGAGCCGCCTTGATCACCGTCTCCAACTCTTAATATCCATTCTGAAAATTATTTTGCTTCAACAACTTCTGATTCTGTACCTCCATGTTGTAGTCTCATATTTCTTGTCAATCTTAGAACCTTGCATGAATTCCATAAATATGAAGAATTTATTGTGGAATAAACAATATCTTGTCTGCTTCCTCCAAACACTACAGGTAATATTTGTCTAAAATCCCCACCAAATACCACAACTTTACCTCCAAAAGGTTGATTCAAGCTATTTGAATTTGAAGATCGCATCACATCCCTCGAAGACTTATCTAATGCTTCAAAGCAAAATTTGTTAACCATTGGAGCTTCATCCCAAATTATAAGCTTGGCCTTTGAAATCAATTCAGCGAGTTTTGTACCAGGCTTGATATTGCAGGTGGAGTCCTGGTGAATCTGAATAGGTATTGCAAATCTTGAGTGAGCAGTTCTTTCACCTGGAATCAACAGGGCCGCAATACCACTTGAAGCAACAGTAAGAACTATTTCATCTCTAGAACGAATAGCAGCAGAAAGAGATCTCTATATGAATGTTTTTCCTGTTCCACCATGCCCATACAAAAAGAAAACCCCACCATTGTTTGATTCAACAGTAGACATGATTTCATCATAAACTTCTTTTTGCTCATTTGTTAATTTAGAAAGTAAGCTCTGATGCTCAATTATCAACTCTTCTCTATTGTGTCGAAGCTCATCTTGAATCAACTTGTTGAGGCCATCTGAAATCAAACTCTAATCAGGTTGCGGCATCGATGGAAAATATTTCAAGCTATTTCCATTTTTGTGTAACAAATTTTCTATTTCTGCAAGAGCAAAATTCTGCAATTGTTCCTCACTAAGGCATAAATCTGCACAAACAATTCATATTAATTTTAATTAGTAGTAAGAATTTGAAGAAAAAAAATCATGAGAAAAACTGATAGGATAAATCTTTGTTTAGAATTTCTCACATATATGAGCTGACAATTGAACTAAATATATATAATTCAATAGACTGTACAAAATCATGATAAAAATCTTATTTCAGCTGGTTATTATCAGATTAAATGGTTGAGCGTTATAGTCTTAAAAGAAAGATAGTTGCTATATACTGTTTTTTTAACATAAGTAATTTTATTATACTAAAAGTAAAAAAAATTACTTGAAGTTATTTGGATCTCTCATGATAATGTTGTAACAGGATATTTATCATGATAATGGTTCAAAAAGGCATATTCAAATGTGAATTATTAGATAAATAACAGGATATTTATAGAAAACCATACCTCTCATTCGAAGGATTCTTCGTTGATAAGAAAGAATATCATCGGATAATACTTTCCATGTAGATTCCCACACATATTCTGGTCTAGACATACTACCTGACATGAGAAGCATAACAAACAAATTTCAAAGGTAGTTTGCAGTGCCCCAAAAACTTGCTTCCAATATACCATCAATATATTCCTTTTCATCGTCCAATATACCAAGTGCATAACACGCTTCTCTAAACGTAGGATAAACTGTACCATCCACCGTCCTGATATCCTCATAGCAAGTGGGACCTTTCACATGATTTAACAAAATTCGTAGGTAATATCTTTCTCAACTTCCTGGGGAAGCATGGTAAATTCTACCAACTGCCGTCGGCCCTTTATTACGCTTTCTTTTGCTCCATTCCTTGCTATCTTCTTTCCATACATAATCTTTTGGAAATTGATAGTAAGCCAGATTTATTGCTTCTGCAGAGCTCTTATTATATTCCATCCAAGCCAGATTTCTTGCTTCTGTATATGCAACACACGAACTCGAATCTTCCAAGTGACATTAGTCTTTAACTTGAGATCCTCAATGAAGTGTAAATTTTCGGCCATTGTACCTTTAGAGGAAGAAGAAGAGGTTTTTGTAGAGTAAACTAATAAGAATATAAATTAGGGTGAAATAAGTGCATCTATAGAGAGTTTAAATAAAGAGAGCTTAATACAATAAATATATATATAAAAATTATCTTATTTTTTACAATAGGTAACCTATATTCTAAACTACCTTTGATAATGAAAAGTAAGATTTTTTGTTCTAAAGATAGCTTAACCCACAATTCTTCTCTTTATTCTACAGAGAAGATAATATCTTATACGTAATTTTACTTAGTAAAGCCTTCAACGGTAAGATTTTTTATATGGTAATTTTACTTAGTTATAGATTATAGGATTAGATTAGATTGATAATAAATATAAAAATATATATATAAGAGAAAATATATTATTATACAAAATTATTATATCTTATACGTAAAGAAAGTGTTATTAATATTTATGCAAATTATATCTTTTTTTGGTAAAAAGAAGATATCTATATCTATTTCTCTAATAATTATTGTAGATTAACTAAGAAGATATTATCTTCTTAGTTAAATTATCTCTAAATCAATTTTCTATTTTCATAATAGTTATTATCTCTAATAATTCGAATTTACTATTTTTGAAGTGAAATAATAAGATAAAACTTTTATATTGTCAAAGTTAAATTAGTTTTAATTAGTTATGCTAAAAATATTTATTATTTAGTTTTAAATTAATATATATATAGTTATGGATTTATTAGTTTTGTTAAACATAATTATTATTTAGTTTTAAATTAGTATATTTATAGATAGTTATGAATTTATTAGTTTTTAAATCATAAACAATTATTATTTAAAAAATTCGAAATTACTATTTGTAAATTGAAATAATAAGATCAAGTTTTTATATTGTAAATATTATTTAATTTAAAATAGTTATGGTAAAAATTCAGAAATAAGATAAGAATGATGAATTTATTAGTTTTTAAATCATAAACAATTATTATTTAAAAATTCGAAATTACTATTTGTAAAGTGAAATAATAAGATCAAGTTTTTATATTGTAAATATTATTTAATTTAAAATAGTTATGGTAAAAATTCAGAAATAAGATAAGAAGAATATAATTATTATTTAATTTTAAATAGTTTTGGAAATAAACAATAAATAAGATATTAGTTATGAAAATAAACAATAAGATAAAATATCGAATGACGTGGCGAATGATGTGACGGATGAGGTGGCATAGCTCAGAGGTCGACACGTAGACGAATTAAACATGAGACCGACACGTAAGCGAATTAAACATGAGACTGATACGTAGGATTTAGGCTTCTGCTTTAGTATATAGATAGATTATGCAATGATTTTTACGGGTACGAGAATTACCAACAAATTATTTGAATTATTTGTCACCAGTAGTAAATGTTGTAGAAGATACTGGTAAAAGTGGTTGTGAAATTGTTGCTAAATGAAAATAAAGTTTTGCTATTTATGTCGTGATCATATATCTATGCTATCTGTAAATTTTTAATTTGATTTTGTTGAACATTTTATTACATGTTAATTTATGTATGAAAGAAAAAATGGATGTATTATTTTGATGAAAGTAGAATTTGATGAGATAAGTAATTTAATGCAATAATGTGTTTCTATAAATTTATTTTACTGAATTTTTTACTAGCAAGTGTTGATGCTTTTTTTTTCGTGACAAAGAATAGAAAAATATATTATTCTAAAAAATGGAGTTTTTTCAGAATTATGTAGTCATATAGAGGTATATTTCTATAACTCTTCTTTAAAATTTCTATGTAATTAATTATTTTTATTTAGATTATAACTTTCCTTAATTCATTTCTTTTTAAGTATGAAACTTGATTTCAACATATTGTCTTTTACGGATGACATGTACCTTTGTCAATATATGATTAGTAGATACTTCTTTACGCTATCAAATTTATGCTATAATTAATTTTACACTATTACTAATTGAATATATGTTTTTCATATACTATTTCTTATAAACATAAATCAATATAATTTGTTTAATTTTACAAGAAAATAAATGTAGATTTTATCCATGTTCCGTGTAAGACATGATGACTAAGCTTGATTGTCAATTTAATGTGTACAGTGATCTCAAATCTTAATGTTTTGTGATTTTATTTCTTTTGACTCTTGAATCTTGAGAGTTTTGTCCTCGTGAGAGGGATTAGTCAAACACCAAAACGCAAGAAGTAAAATTTGATAGCGTAAAGAAGTATCTACTAATCATAAATGATTGGCCTTGCCTGTCTTCTTTTTCTTCATACACCGAGCCCATACCATATTGGGTCGAGTTGTTCTGAAAAGGATTCTCCATCATCTTTTTGGCCCAAATCACCTACAACTTCTACAAACTTGATTTCAACATATCTTTGGTTCATAAGAAGTGTAACGATTCCTTGCTCTCTTTTTTTCTCCACAAGAGACACTAGATTACTAGAACAAGGAAGAGGGATTGAAACTCACAAGTCCATGATGACGGTATATCATGCGTACCATCTTAAGGTGAGAACACTTGAATTGTGTGATATTGATTTAACTTTTACATTTTATAGAAGGAAAATTACAATTTTCAAATATTTAAACTATACTCAAGTAGAGGAGTCTGATGCGAATTTTTTCTTGATAGGAATAAATTTTAGGACAAGAAAATGAATCTCTAGTCTGAAATAAGGGATGAAATTGAATTATAGATTCATATTTTAGTTTTGAAAAGGGTACATGTGAAAATGCGTGCTTATGTGAGAATGCTAGATATGCATGGATTTGTGACTGTATGTGTATGCCTTTGGTAGGTGGAAACTCATGCACATACAGACAAAAATTCATGCACACCTCAAGATGTGCATGAATTTTTCCTGTATGTGCATAAAATTGTGACTATATGGTGACTATGTGTAAGTGAAAACTCATGCACGTATAGACAAAAATTCATGTACATCACAATGTGTATGGATTTTTGCATGTATATGCACATATTTTTTTACTATGTGTATGACTATCTCATGCATATATAGACAAAAAATCATGCACACCTGAAGATGTGCATGAATGTTTGCCAGTATGTGCATATTTTTGACTATATATGTGACTATGTGTAAGTCAAAACTCATGCACATACAAACAAACTTTCATGCACATCTTGTGATGTACATGCATGGATTTTTGCCTGTATGTGCGTATTCTTACGTTCTCACCTAAGCGCTCTTTCTCACCGGATTTGCATCCTTTAGTTTTTTATATAAAGTTTCCCATTCACTTTCCTCTCAAATCCCGGAAAATTGAGATATGTAACTTTTCCGCACTTTTACTACGGTTTGTTTGGATAAAGACTTTTTACAAATAAATACTTATATCTCAATTCACATTTCAACATATTTCTCAAATTTTAAAACTATTTTTTAACAAAAAGTATATTACAAGTATTTTTTTAATACCCTTGTCAAACAGAGACTAGCTTTTCCTCACTCCGTACATCACCTTTCTCCCAATTTTCTCAATTTTGTTTTTGGTTAAAGAGAGGGCAACACCCTCCAACAATGTATTAATCAACTAGCATGGGAAAAGGTGTCCGAAGAGTATAAACGATCATTTTCTAGCAAAACCGAAATACTAGGCGGAATATGAAAAAACATAAGGAAACTAGAAGGAACAGAAAAAGATAATTGAGCCAAGCCATCCGCCACTTTGTTATTGCGTCTAGGAGTATGCTGCACCACAAGCTCCCTGTCCTCAATATGAAGAAGGCCCCAACAACGTTGTAAGAGGTAGAAATCTGGGTGAGTAACTAGGCGACGTAGCTGAAGTAGTCGACATACCTCAATAGAATCAGTCTCAATGATCAACCTGACGATACCTAAATCCCGAGCCGTCTCGAGACCATGAAGACAAGCCATCAGCTCAGCCCGGATCGCCGTGCCAATACCTCGCGGTGAAGGTGAATGCATGTAAGAACATACCATGATCATCTCGGAATATACCGCCCCCTCCAATATCACCCGGACTGCCCTTCGACGCCCCGTCAATATTTAGTTTCGTCCATCCTGGCGGAGGCCGCGACCAACTAGCATGATGGCCCTCAGTAGGCTGCAGACTCGCAACATTAGCCCTGCTGGAGGAGGTGTGAGTGTCCACATAGGCGAGGTGTTGCATGGTTACAAGCTTGGAGAGGGTCGTCACGGTGTCACGCTCTTCAAAGACAAGAGTATTACGACATTTCCAAGTGAACCAAACCATCAAGGTGAAAATCGAAGCCCACTCAATGTCTCCACTAATATTAGAATTTACCCATTCGCTACTCAAATTGATCGAGAAGAAATTAGCAGGCAAATTGTTACCTGCAAGTGCCAGCCAAATCAGCCTAATTTGCTCACAGTCCCTAATCGCGTGCAACGCCGTCTCCTCACTCCCACACCGCGGGCAATCAGCACACCCCGTCATGTGTCACCAACGTCTCGTCGCATTACAAAGAATACAGTCATGCGCAAGAAGATAAAGAAAATGCCTAGCCCGTTCCTGCGCCTGGACTCTCCATATCTTCCGCCACAACCCCGGAGTAGCCAGCGAAGGAGTATCCTCCCAGAGGAGTCTCATGGCAGACTTGCAGGTGAACAACCCCGTAGATGTTGCCCCCCAGAACAGCTTGTCACCGGCACCCTGATCGTCGGTAACCCGGACACCCGAGAGCCTATCACAGATAGCGGGCGATAACAACGAGCCAAGCTCTTGCCAATTCCAGCCATTTGGCGTCCACATTTCAGCGACCGTCGCTCCCGCAATCGAGTCCGGAATTGGAGCAATTACTTGAGCCCCAAGAGGCCGAGTATCCAGCCAAGCATGTTCCCAAAAGAGAGTAGCATTGCCATTGCCTATAGATGATCTCAATCTTTTCTTGAGCGTTTGAGCCCCATGAACGAGCCCACGCTAAACCCGAGAAGCGTTCCGAGACCGGGCAAATATATCAGAGTCAAGTCTCCCATTGCAGAACTTACTCTGAACCACTCGAGACCACATAGAAGTCGGCTCCTATAGCGTTCGCCATCCAAGCTTTGCAAGGGTCGCGGAGTTGAGGTCCCTCATTGGGCGCAAACCCAAGCCACCCATCCCTTTAGGCTTGGCGATCTTATCCCAAGCAAGCAGGTGGACCCGACGACGTTCCGACGTTGATCCCCAAACAAACCCGCGGATGATCTTGTCCACCGAATCGCACACAGAACGGGGCAAATAGGTTGTCTGTATCGCGTAAACAGGGATGCTTGTAAGCACCGAATTAGCCAAGGTCACCCGGCCAGCCAGGGAAAGCGACTTCGCCTTCCAACCACGTAACCTGCTCGAGATCTTATCCAAGAGGAATTGGTACCTAGCGCGGGCATACGACCAACTGTCGTGGGTACCCCAAGGTAGTTACCAAAGTTAGTGGAGACCGGCATAGATAGTAGATTACTGATTACATCCTTCATCGGTTGTCCCACTGACTTTGAAAACAGAATACTACTCTTGTGGTAATTGATGCGCTCCCCAAAAACCTCACAAAACTGTTCCAAGCAATCACGAATCACCAAAGCTTGCCTTGCATCAGCCCGGGCGAGCAGAACCAGATCATCAGCAAAGAAAAGGTGTGAAAGCTGCACATTACCGACCGTTACAGGCTCCCATAACCCGACATCAACCGCACCCTGGATAAATTGAGAGAGACGTTCCATACAAAGGACAAACAGATAAGGCGACAACGGATCCCCCTGGCGGATGCCCCGTGAAGGCAAAAAACTCCCAGCCCGCGCACCGTTCCATAGCAAATTCATGGACCCCTGTGTCTGACATAACATAATAACCTCATTCAGTGAATCCGGAAGACCAGCCTAATGTAATATGCTACTCAAGAAATCCCATCTGACCTTATCATATGCCTTGGCCAAATCAACCTTTAGGATCATCCACTTATTCGAAGGACTAGCATTCATAGAGTGCAACGCCTCCTGCACAACAACCACATTGTCAATAATCTGTCGGTCGGGCACAAAAGCCGCCTGGCTCGGGGAGACAAGAAGAGGCAGCACCGGCTTCAATCTATTCACAATAGCTTTGGTCGCCATTTTAAAAGCGACATTGAGTAAGGATATAGGCCGAAAGTCAGCCGGCGTAGTGGGGTTGTCAACTTTGCGAAGCAATACCATGAACGCATCCCCCATGCCATCTTCCAATTGCCTATCGTTTAACAATTTCAGGACCGAATCAGCCACCTTAGGACCGACAATCGCCCAATTCTTTTGATAGAAGACTACATGAAACCCATTCGACCCGGCGACTTGTATGGGTTCATTGATTTCACGGCCTCCCAAACATCAGAGGCAGAGAAAGGGGCGGACAAGTCAGCCAACTGATCTGTACTAAGCTCAGGGAAATTAGAATGTGACAGCGGGGTGGGGAAATGTCGCTCCGGTGTTGTGTCCGCCGTGTATAAAGCCGCAAAAAAATCACGAACTAGCTGCTCGAGGGCCGTAGCATCAGTTACCCAAACACCATCCTCGTTTTGAAGAGCCATGATTTTATTCATTCTTCTACGGATCACCGTCGAGAGATGATAGTATCTAGTATTGCGATCCCCGTCAATTAGAAAACTCGCTCTAGACTTTTGGAACCATAGGAGCTGCTCCTGATGCAAGACCTCCTCCAACTTCTCACGGATGGTACACTCCAGCTGTATAGTCACCCTAGACGGCCGTGCAGATACCCGAGCGTGAACCTGCTCTAACTGTCTCCATAAGTTGCGCTTCTTAGCAAAAATGTTACCAAAGACCAACCTGTTCCAATCACCCAGATTGTCATCCAACCGAGCAAGGGACTCTTGTAGGCCCAAGTCGTCCTGTCAAACAACAGCCAAAAAGGAAACGAAATCACCATGAGTCAGCCACGCCGCCTGAAACCTGAAGGGTCTCTTGAGAGTCGGGATTAGCGGCGAAGCATCCAGTTTAACCAGGATAGGAGTATGATCAGAGTGCGGAGCCGAAAGATGACAAACACATGCGTCCGGGAAACATAGCCGCCACTCATGCGAGCAGATTGCTCTGTCAAGCCGGGCAGCCTTGAAGTGCTCAGGCGAGTTCCCCGTCTTCCACGTAAACACAGGACCCGAGAATCCCAGGTCAATCAAATTTAGATCATCGAACCATTCCCGAAACACAAGAGTGGACTGATTTGAGCTCGTGGATGACGCTGAACGTTCACCACTTGATAGAGTGGCATTAAAATCACCCGCCAGAAGCCACGGCTTATTATTCAAATTCGCAAAATTGGCAAGGGTGAGCCACAACTCATAGCGAGTTGCCGGATTAGGAGATGCGTAAATAGCGGAAAGCACCCAAGGGACCTCAGAATGGCGAGTAACCTCAACTGTGATATGCTGATTATGGACGAGAAGCGGAGCAACAGACACCTCCGATCTCTTCCAGAAGAGCCATATTCCTCCAACAAAACCCTGGGGATCAACACGCAGAGACCTATCATAACCGATTCTGTTGCTTACGGTGTTAGCCCTTGTCCCACTGATACGAGTTTCAACAAGCACAAGAACTGAAGGTTGATTTAACCGAATTAATTCCTGTAAAGAATCCATGAAAGTGGCGGACCCTGCGCCCCGAACGTTCCAAACAAGCATGCTTAATTCAGTCATTGAGTAAACCTGATCAAAGAAAGAACCCGAAATACAATGAGCATAACAATCCATAACACCTTTCAGACCCATCAGAGCATCACTGAGACTGTTCGGCATTGAGACTCGGCATAACAGAGGATTGGTCACTGTCTGGATTGGGAGAAATTCGAGCAACATGATGTTTGCCAATGCCGGGAGGAACGACATCAAAGGACCCGGTCGACTGTTGGAAACCAGTAGACTAGTGCTGAGCCGAACGGGTATGCGTTGGGCCACCGGGATCATGTCTGTGAGTTACGCCAACAAGCCGATCAGGAGGATGGGTTGGTTTCAAGTCAGTGGAAAGGTTCTGATTTGCCGGCTAGAACCCGTTAGGGCGTAGCTCTAAGTTTGTTTTCCTTGGTTGCTTGGATTGGGCTTCCAATTCTTGGTGGACCATATCCTTAATAAGATATGATCGATTGATCTCGGTTTTCTTGGATAGAAGAAAAGTCTATGTTGACCTCGGTTTCTTTTTTGTTTTGATGAGGAAATAATTAGACGGAACCTAGCGACGGTGCAAGGTTCGGCCTAGAGCATCCGAGCGGATGAGAACACTAAGTTCTGGATTGTTTTGAAGCGCAGATCTCAATGGTGAAAAGCTGAGTTTAGCAATTTTGTCAGCTACATGATTCACCTCATGAAAGATATGTCGAAAAAGAACTTCTTGGAAGGAACGAAGATCGATAAGAATATCAGCGATCACCATTTCTATTTCCCAAGGGCAGGTCCAGGTGCCAAGGATAGAGTTAATAAGGCACAAGTTGTCTCCTTCAATTTCAATTTTGTTAAGGTTTAGAGTAATGGCCCTTTTTAGGCTTGTTTTTAGTGCAAGTGCTTCTGCCATAATTACTGATTGCTCTCCTACCTGCTGGTTTTCCAAATGTATTGTCTCTGCTTTTTCATTCCTGATAATAAAGCCCGTACCAGTTTTTCCATTTGGTATTTTAGTTCCATCAAAGTTAATTTTGTAGAATCCCGGTCTTGGCTTTTCCCATTTTAGGTTTTCTCGTTTTTCTTGTAAGGGTTGGGTTTGGTTTTCATTGTTTCATATCTTCTCCATTAAATTGTTTGGTTTTTTTCCAATTAGTAATAAGAGTATCGATATAGAGTGCTAGGTCCTTTATCTTGTTTGGTGTTGGTGTTTGAAATATTATTTGATTTCTATGCATCCATGTTCCCCACCAGATTGTGGCAAGACATGTCATTTCTTTTTTGTTTACCATGCTATGGATTTCATTAATAATTTCATTTGATTTTTTGTTGGTAGTATTTAGGTTCCTAATGATAGCTTCAGTAGTCGGACTTTGTTTTTTTATTTATTTGTTTCAGCGTATGAGGGCATGAGAATAGAAAGTGGTTGAGGTCCTCATAAGGGTTGTTACACGCGTCACAAGCAAGTGGAACCGCTACTTGTTTTTGTGCTAACCTGGCTTTGGTTGGTAGCCCATTATGATAAATTTTTCATAAAAAAATTTTAACTTTCGGATAAATATCAAGTTTCCAAATCCATGATATATTATTGTTCACGGGTTGTTTTATTTAGTAATTAGTTCGAAGACTGTTTTAATTGAGAACCATCTGTTTACCTCGGTTTCTGTTTGCGGGACGTAGATAACCTCGTATCTTTTCTATCCTTTTTATCTTTCAATTTATTATTCCTCTTATCAGCATTGGGCCCCATCATAACTGAATTGGCAGTTTCAGTGATCTTGTTTGGAAATTCTGATGCCGAATCAACGCATATCTCGGTCCCCTGATTTGCCGTTACCGTATCAGCGCACTTATCGGGATTGCCCGTCACGAATTCCGGCGAAGTCACTCCCAGTACCTCCGACGACTGCTCATCACGGCCCTCCTGCAAGGCAGTCTCTGACTTTTCCGGCGGCTCTACGCCTTCTTCCGGCTGCAATTCATCTTCCTGTTTCTCAACTTCGGTGTCCTGTTCATCCTCTTCCAGAGCAATAGCAGTGAATCGCGAGCCCGACGCAGCAACTATGCCATCTTCCTTTGGTTGCTTTTCCCTAGCAATTGAATCTTGCTTTGACAGGTGACGTTTGTGGCGACGGATAGCTTTTTTAGGCTTATTGAATTCACCCCAAATTTCAGTTTCTGATGGCAGAGCAGCGTCCACAACCGGGATAACAGCTTCGGTCGGTTCATCTTTCTTCAACGAGGGGCAATTATCAATGATATGCCCTATCTTGCCGCAGTTGTAGCAGAGTTGCTTTATCCCTTCGTATTGAATAATCCAATTGCGTCCACGGAATCGGGAAAGCAGCGGCTTTGCTAGGTCCAACTCAACAGCAATTCGGACAAATTGACCACGGTTGCAATCGTTGTTGGGCCTCGATTTTCAGCCTATTAGATCGGCCCAATCGCTTGAATCAGAGATGCCTTCTATAAGAACCGGTCAACAACAACCTCCACAAATCTAGGTCCGATCAGTTAAAGCCATCAGAGATCTCGGTCCGGTCAGTTCAGCCTATCAGAGATATCGGGGCGACCAGTGGTTAAAGCGACGACCTCCGCGGATTTCGGAGCAACCAGTACACATCTGAACGTCTCCCGCAGATCTCGGACAATCTCAACCGACCTATAACAACTTCCATGAATCTCGGTGGATCTGCCAACCGATTGAAGACTAGAAGTAGTATAAATTGTAGAGAAAACTCTCTTGTAAGGCCCGAGATCAATTCTGTAACGACACACAACCACACATGCTCATTATTACTCAATTTAAGCAGCTTTCTATCATTATTCTACTGTTGTTCTACTCGCATACGAGATCATTCTTGTACTCAGTCCGTTACTCCAACATTAAAACGACCGACGGCTTAATTTCTGTATTTGATTCGCCTCTCATTCAAGGGAGATAAGTTTATATTATATTCATTTACTCTCATTCTCTTGATTGATTAGTTGATTTGTATTATTTAGATATAATTTGTCTAACAAATTGTCTAGTTGCCCTCATTAAGGCGATTTGGATTCGTTAGGTCTTTTCGCCCCAAAACAATTTGGCGCCCACCGTGGGGCATCTAGCCAATCAACGATCCGATCGACGATCCAATCTACATTCAATCATGGCCGGTGCTGGAATCCCCATGATCGTCGCTGAAGAACAGGTTCAAGCCAACCTCCCGATCGTAGGTCAAACCGAAGATCTCGCCAACCAACCAATCCTGAACGTCCAGATCCAAAAGCTCGCAAAAGCAATGAGCTTCCTCCAAGAGGAACTGGCTCAGCAACGCATAAGAACCGAAACCCTAAGCATCCAATATGGAGTTGAAATTACAAGACTAATTCGTGAAAACGAATTTTTGAAATCGCAGGTGAATTCAGCTGCATCGGTCCTAGGCGGATCAAGACGAATAGTCAACACCGAAGGACTACAAACACATTTCAACATGAATGGGGCAATCTCGACGCCCATGGATCTGGTCACTCAGAGCGTCGTTCAACCCATTGGTATGTTTCAAACTCCTCAAGTTAATACTTTCATGACTAACGCTTCAATTCCCATGACCGAGCCTACAAAAGCTCGAGTAGTCCCTCCATAGGTCACTCCGCCGATGGACCTACGAGTCCTCATACAACAAGCTATCAACAAACATATGAAAGTCTTAGCCGATCGCATCGCTCGGATTCCAGGAGTACCGCAGCCGATCGAAAAGGAAGCAATGGACGGATACCAGGACTCGCCGTTCGTAGAATCAATCGCGCACGTCGAGATCCCGAAGAAGTTCCATGTCCCCAACATGCCCAACTACGATGGGACCGGGGACCCCGACGATCATATCTCTATTTACAAACAAAACTATTGACTATCTCTATTCCAAGAGGGAATCGTGAAGCGGTCATGTGCAAAATCATTGGCACGACCCTCACGGGACCCACACTAACTTGGTTCATGCATCTGTCGCAGGGTTCGATCGCTTCGTTTGCCGATCTGGTCAATTCATTCAAAATCCAGTTCGCCAGCAGTCGAAGACTGGAAAAACAATCAAGCGACCTATACAAGATCGTGCAAGGGTACGATGAGCCCTTAAGGGATTATCTTAACAGGTATAACAAAGAGAAGGTCGCGATCCCACATTGCGACGTCCCAACGTCTATTGAAGCCTTCTGTCGAGGCTTGGTCAGGGGCAACGAACTTTATCGTGACCTGACCAAATATCCCTGCCGAAGCTTCGAAGATGTCCAAGCCAAGGCGATGGCACATGTCAGATTGGAAGAAGACGAAGAGTCCATAACAGACGACCAACCAAACTGGGGCACGACCCATTGGGAGTCGTCTTACTTTTGAACACTTATACTTTGTACTTCATTTAGATTCAGTCAATTATACTTATCCAACTGTTTAATAAATTCAAGCATCGGAGGACCATTGGGCTCATACCTAACGATCACCCTTCGATCTTTTCTATACTTGTCAAGTGTCTTCAACAGGAACATAACGAGAGGCCTGCAAGATGAAACTCAACGTTCAAACGGATATCCTTATCACATACAAAACATCGCTTACAATACACATTACACGATCGATCGGTACACGGGGAGTAGAGGACACGCCATTCTACAAACTACTTACAAAGACTTGTCCTACCCAGGGCGTTCGTCTTTTCATACATATAACTCCTCCCCCGACACACAAAGCATGCTACACTACAGGTCTACACGACCGACTACAGGTCTACACGATCAACGACAGGTCTACACGACCAACGTCACACGACTTGACCAGGAAGCGACTGACGAGTCCACCTGCAAAACAAAACGAACAACAAACAAGGAGCGGTCTCTTGACCCTTCGTCGTCACAAGAGACGCCCTCAGCCGTCTTCACACGATCATTGGCTGTATTAAGCTGATTCTCAGCTTGAGCAACATATACGTTGGCCTTGTCGCCAGAGCACCTGCAACGAAGTCGAAGTTATAAAATCAAACCGTCTCATCACTTGACGCTCCGACCCAGTTTAATTTTGGGGCAATTGTTGGGCCTCGATTTTCAGCCTATTAGATCGGCCCAATCACTTGAATCAGAGATGCCTTCTAGAAGAACCGGTCAACAACAACCTCCACAAATCTAGGTCCGGTCAGTTAAAGCCACCAGAGATCTCGGTCCGGTCAGTTCAGCCTACCAGAGATATCGGGCGACCAGTGGTTAAAGCGACGACCTCCGCGGATTTCGGAGCAACCAGTACACATCTGAACGTCTCCCGTAGATCTCGGACAATCTCAACCGACCTACAACAACTTCCATGAATCTCGATGGATCTGCCAACCGATTGAAGACTAGAAGTAGTATAAATTGTAGAGAAAACTCTCTTGTAAGGCCCGGGATCAATTCTGTAACGACACACAACCACACATGCTCATTATTACTCAATTTAAGCAGCTTTCTATCATTATTCTACTGTTGTTCTACTCGCATACGAGATCATTCTTGTACTCAATCCGTTACTCCAACATTAAAACGACCGACGACTTAATTTCTGTATTTGATTCGCCTCTCATTCAAGGGAGATAAGTTTATATTATATTCATTTACTCTCATTCTCTTGATTGATTAGTTGATTTGGATTATTTAGATATAATTTGTCTAACAAATTGTCTAGTTACCCTCATTAAGGCGATTTGGATTCGTTAGGTCTTTTCGCCCCAAAACAATCGTGGTGTTGTCAATTCGGAGCACTTGCACGACCAAAGAACCAACTCGGCCAAGAAACCCCTCATGGAAATACTCCATGCTCAATACCGGTATTCGGATCCAAGCCGTTAGCACCTTGGCAACCTCCCGAAACGGATCAAAGTTTGCGGTCCAACGTCGAATCATCAAGTAATTGTCGCCGAGCATCCATGGTCCTTGAGTGAGCACATGGTCGTAGTCATCTTGGTTCGTGAATTTGGCAATGTAATGGTCATTCCCGATATCAACAAGGGTCAGCAGACCCCGGAGAGCCTACTTCTGTTCGAGTCTTCGTTTGAGTTGGATGTAACCCGGACCCTTGTCCAACATATGGACAATCAATGAGTGCGCCCAGTAGCGACGGAGCTCCCGTTTTTCCGCCGCCGAGAGGGTGACTGTGGGACATGTTGGGTCGACTTCCGCCGGAGGTTCATCGTCGTCAGTTTCATAGAGGTCCGGCCTCTCGTCCATGGTTGCGTGGGGATTTACTGTCGGTTGCGGCTGGGACCCCTGAGCGACAACAACTTTGAAGGAAGGTGGGGATTTTGAACCAGAGGCAACGGCATCCTTAAGCGTGGGGAAATTTTGGCGCTGTGAGTTTTGATAGAGCGGATTAGCAATCAGGTTAGTGTCAACTTCTCAAAAAAAATATTGAAATACCGAAAACAACACCCCTATTTTAAAAATCAGTCCCTTTTTTCCGATCTAAACACATTGCAACGAGCCAACGAGATTGGGGTGAGGGCATGGTCGGACACTATGATTCATCAAAATTTGAAACTCAATTCCAATAATGAGAAGATTAGCAACTTAAATTTTCGAGAGTAACTTTTAATCCAGTATTTTATAGGAATAATTATAAGCATATTCTATAATATACATCTCACATGTACTCTCATACTAATGGTTCTTATCGTTTGAGTTAAAAGAGGATCTCTATTAATACAAGTATGAATTCTAGCTTAACTTTTAGGGAAAAGCGTCGTACAGTTATGTTGCCTCAACTTCACTTAACTAGGTAATACAATCGTTTGTTACCAAAAACTTGTAGTTTTTTTAGGCAATGACTAAATACACGTGAAATAATATATATATATGTATGCTATTTTGCACGCTTAACAAAGACGCACTGTTTTATAAGCTTAACATAAGCGCACGAGGATATAGTGGGTATTTTAAAAAGACAGCTCACGGATGTTTCCAACTAGTAGGAAAATACACGCTTAAGTTAAGTGTGTGTCTACACGCGTAAGTTAAGCGTGCTAGTGTAATTGGGCCGGCCATATATGGACCGGCGTGGCGTTGATTTGGTCATTATACTCAGTGATTAAAAAGGCCCTAGGCGCAGAGGACCCTGGAGCCTAGGCGCGCCTGAGAGGCTCAAGGCGCGCGCCTAGCCACAAACATCCTCAAAAACGTGTAATTCATTATCAAAATGTTATAAAACCAGTTTATAATGAAATAAAACTAAGTTAAAGCACCATTATGTCATAAAATCAAGTCTAAACTAGTAAACAAGTAGGAAAATCAAGTCTAAATCATAAAAAAAATCATTTTTAAAGGATAGAAAGTAGTGAAGTGGGTCAGTCAAGGTCTAAATCATCCTCTTCCTCTTCATCTTGGTTGAGACAAACATCCTCATCATCTCCAATAGCAGAGTTGTAGTCTTCATCATCATCTTCATCCTCTTCCTCTTCTACTTGTGACATCAATGCTTGTGTTCCCGAGCTAGTGCCTTGTCCTCCACTCCTACTCCTACTCCCTCTTGATCTGAGGTTAAACCTTTCTTCATCAGCACCTGCAGCCCTACCAACTTGCCCCCATGTAAGACTCTCGTCTTCTTCAAACACCAAGTCATTTTCAGCATCATCTTGGTGTTTTCCTGTCAGCCATTCATTGGATTCATCAATACCATCCAAGCTGATTGGGTCAATTATGTCACGCATCTCATATCTCTTGAGCAACGTTCGGTTGTATTTCACATACACCAAATTATTCAAACGTTGTTGATCAAGCCTATTTCTCTTTTTGGAATGAATATGCAATGATATATATCAATATATTAGATTGGCTCATTGACATCAATACATCATCATATATTAAAATGATATTAAAGAAATATATTTACATACTTACATGCTCAAAAGTGCTCCAATTTCTTTCATATCCAGATGCACTACATGTAAGACTAAGAACTTTGATCGCGAATTGTTGCAAGGAAGGTGTTGATGAACCATAGCAACTCCACCAATCGGCTAATTAATAGAAACAAAGTGCAATTTAATACTCTTAATTTCAAGAATTATAATCATAAATAATCTAAGTTTGCACAAATAAAAGAAGTTTATACCTGGCGCTTTAGTCTTCCTATGTCTAATTGCCATTTGATTTCCAAACAACCCTTCTGCTCGTTTGTAAGCAGAGAGCTCATCCATAATCTTGTCTTGTGTACTTCTGTCCCTAATCAATCTATTAATAACCTTATACAAGCCATCTACCACTTCTTCACACTGCGCAGCATCAGGTTTATCATAGTAGAACTCGAGATTGAGGAAATATCCAGCTGCATGTAAAGGATGGTGAAGCTGACATTCCCATCTCTTATCAATTATCTCAAAAATGTGCATGTACTTGCTCTCGTTTCCATTGAATTCCGCAACTATGGCTTCTTTTGCTCGATCGATGGCCTCATAAATATAACCCATGGCGGGTTTCTTCTCCGAATCAACCAATCTCAACAATTTTACCAATGGGGAACTCACTTTAAGAGTGTAAAGCACAATATTCCAAAAACTAACCATCATTACAGTGCTTGCAGCCTCTTGCCCTCCAGCTTCTTTGGCCTATTTGCTTGTTATCCAATCCGTAGACTGAAATAGCTTCCTCAAATTATCTTGTTGTTGGTGTATTGACGACAATGTGATGAATGACGTCGCAAACCTTGTTTTCCCTGGCCTTAATAAGTTCTTCTGCAGGGTGAACCTTCTCATCATATTCAACAAGCCTAGCCTTTGATATATGTAGCTGCACATGTGAATTGCTCTCTTAAGAGTCCGATCAATTGTAGCTACACGACCAATATCTTCAAGCATCAAATCAATGCAATGAGCTGCACCCGGTGTCCAATACAGATGGGGATATGTTCCTTGTAGAAGTTTACTTGTAAGACATAAATTTTAAGTGTCATATGTTAGCTCTCAAAAGTGAAAAGTCTATAGTCAGTAATTAAAAAAATATTAATAAATAAAGAATAAGAGCTTTTACCTGCGCTCATGAAGTTTTCCCCGTTATCTGATATGACTTGAACAACATTTCTTTCACCAACTTTTTCAATAACTTTACACAACAACTCGTAAATCTTGAATCCGGTCTTCGAGTAGTTGGATGCATCAACTGACTCGAGGAACATACTTCCTCTTGAACTATTAACTAAGAAGTTAACAAGTGACCTTTGACATCGATCTGTCCACCCATCTGACATGATAGAGCATCCCGTCTTAGCCCATTCCTCTCTATGAACTTTCAACTGGTCATCAGTCCTTTGAACTTCTTTTTTCAATAAAGGAACCCTTACTTCATAAGGAGTTGGCGGCTTTGCTCCGATTCCCGCCCTTGTAATCGAATCACAAGCCTTTTTAAAATCATCATCAGCCAATACCTAAAAGGGAATTCCTGTTTTGTAGACAAATCGAGCAATATCTTCACACATCTTTGCTCTTGCCTCCTTTTTGTAGGCTTCATTCAGTGTAGATTGCCTCCCTGTAGGCTGCGTTGGTGCTGATCTCGGCTTTATAAATGCATCTAGAGGCCCAACTTGTCTTTTTCTAGTTTGACTTGCAAGCGTGGA
Organism: Rheum nobile; assembly: GCA_027886185.1. Lineage (NCBI taxonomy): Eukaryota > Viridiplantae > Streptophyta > Magnoliopsida > Caryophyllales > Polygonaceae > Rheum > Rheum nobile. The sequence continues at coordinate 18,557,605 of WOAB01000568.1, forward strand.
CATTGGCCTTTTACCCTTTCGATCAGACACGGGAGGTTGATCTTCAGTATCATCCTCATCAAGGTTAATTGATCTTTGATCATACTCAGACAACAAATTTAACTGCTCACGTTGAGTCTTCTTCTTAGCCATGAACTCTCCAATTTCTGCTCTAACATGATCTGGACACCTAGGGCGTGTTGTGGTGTTTCGAAACCCACCAACAATATGTTCTTTCAGCCGATAAATGCCTCCTGTGCAAAGCTTTTTGCAGAAAGTACATGTCACATTGTTCTTGTTTTTCTCATCAGCAAGAAACCCGTATTTCCAACCCGGATCTACTTGGTTGTTTATCTCCCTCAGCAGCCATAATATAGACTGAAGTAATTTAGCATCTGAAACAATAAGAAGTTAAGAACATAACTCACATACTGAACACAGCAGAATGTCAGTAAAAAAAAACACAGCAGAATTATTCATAATATAGCAGAATATTAAACATCACAAATTCAAGAGGAAATACACAAGCAGAAACAACACAACATCATGTCAGTAAAAAAAACACAGCAGAATTATTCATAATATAGCAGAATATTAAACATCACAACATCAAGAGGAAATACACAAGCAGAAACAACACATCAGAATGCCAGAAATGCATCCAAAAATAAGGTACATTAGAATATCAAATATCTAGCAGTCTAGCACACTTAATATATAGTGAAACAAAAGAAAACACAGCAGAAAGCCAGAAATACACAAGCAGAAACACAAAAGAAAAAAGAGAAGCAGTGAAGCACTTACCCGGAGGAGGAACCAGGGAACCAGCCGAACTTGAGGAGGTGGAGGATGAACCAGCCGAACTTGAGGAGTTGGGGGAGGAACCAGCCGAACTTGAAGAGGAGGAAGTGGAACGAAGAACTTGAAGAGAGGAGAAGTAGGAACCAAGGAAGAGGAAGAGTTTTTGCTTGGGAAATTAGAACGTTTTTTTCTTGGAAGTGAATATTATAAAGATATAGGGTAAAATATATACTTTTAACAAAAAACGAAATCAAATCTTCTGTAAAGAATTTTAAAAAATCAAAAAAAGATAACAGAAATATACTCAATGATCTGCAGAACAGTCAGACGCGCGCCTGGACCAAAGGCGCGCCTCCTGAGCATAGGGGGAGCCTAGCCATTTGAGGCACGCCTAGGGCGAGGCGGGAGCCAGGCCTTCCCAGACGCGCCTGAGCTGCGCCTTTTTAATCACTGATTATACTTACACGCTTAACTTAAGCGTGTAAAATTATAGCCATTCGAAAGTTCTGTTAGAATTATACCATTGGTGTGCTTAAGTTAAGCGTACTAACGGATCTATTTCTTCCTATTAGTAGTCGAAGCTCTTGCCATTCCATATCCAAGAAACCGAAATTGTTCTTCTTCCAATTTTAAAGATGTATCATAGTGGTGAGGATAGTAGTGACGAAGAAAATGATTGGGTTCAAAGTGAAGAAGAAGAGGAGGAGGACGACAAATGGATGGAGTCAAATTTTTTCATAGATGTCGAAGATGACGAAGCGACTGGCGATTGGGACCCTAGCGGCGTATTTGTGGTTAGTGTTAAAATAGTTTTGCTCTTTCCTTCATCGGTATTTTAATACGTAATTAGTATCGTAAATATCTCACTTATTTAGATAGCCAATCTTTATCATGAATTTGTATTTATATAATTGGAAATCATATGTAGTGTAACATAGTGATGTAGTTATGATGACTTGTAGTTAACATAAACCGCTACATTTATAGGGGAAAGACTATACGAAGCATTTTATTACTGACCTAGTGTGGGATAGTAAGGAAGAATTGTACGAATGGGAGAAAGAAATAGGAAAGGAGCTTAACGGTTACGCAGTGGTCCCTAAGATTTATGGTTGAGCAGAAATACGTAGTTCATCCTTTGAGGGATGCGAAGACTGATGAGGTTACAATCTTATTTTTTGCTAATCCGGAGTCGTTGTGGTTGTTGAAGAAGTTCCCGTACGTGATAATCATTGACGTGGCATACAAGACAAACAAGTAAGTCCTAAATTGTAATAATGTGTAGTTTATGACAGAAATTGTTAAGGTATTTCATTTAAAAATGTGTTTGGTATTATGAAATGTTTTCCATAGATATGGAATGCTACTTGTGGAGATTGTTGGTTTCACCAACACTCATAAGACGTTCAACATTGCTTATGTATTCACTCGGGCGGAAAGGATTTACCATTACACGTGGAAAATGAGAAAAGTTCGGGCATTGTGTTTGGATTTGGGAGTGATGTCGACTGCAATAATGACAGATTGTGAGAAGGCCCTCATAACTGCTATCAAAGTTCAACACCTCTTGTGTTGGGTGCATATAAAGCACAACATCGAGGCACGTGCCTCGTCCATCTTGAAGAAGAAGGAAAGTGTAGATGCCTTTGCAAACCAATGTTGGGCACTTTTTTGCTCAACCAGTGAAGAAAGCTATGAAGAGAGGCTTGCCGTATTACGGACATCATGGAAGAGAGGCCTTGTCGGATACGTGGAGGACACATGGCTTACTCCGTACAAGACGAGCATAGTAAGGGCGTGGACGGATCATCATCTTTACTTCTTCACGATGACTTCAAACATGTATGACATTCATAATATGTTTTTTTTACTCATAGTTGTTAATGTCGTACTAACGTCATGTGATTTGACAGGGTTGAGGGGATGCATAAGGTTTTGAAATATATTATTGGCTCTAGTAGATGGGGCTTCAACAGAGTGATCGTGAGGATCCACCATGCCATCATCCTTCAAATAGATCAGATTAGGGGGAGCATGAACCTTTCACTTTCCAAACGACCAACGGATTTTGATGATGTATCGATGCCGCCAGTTGTACGAGCTACTTTTTCTAGGCTCTTCTACCAAGTGTCGGATATGTGCTTTGATATGTTGTTGGGCTATTACGATATCTTGAAGAAGGAGTTATCAGAAGAATGCACCGACCATTGGGTGAGAGATTACCTTGGGTTGCCTTGCGTGCACAACATTGCAAGAGCCATCGTTTCAAGAACACCTCTCATTCCGTTAGACGTTCACGAGTTTTGGATGGACTTGGAATGGGAAGAGACTCCAACAACAACTCCTAGCCCTTCTGTCTATGTTCACATGGACATTACAGAGATGAGACTTCGTGAAATGTTTGCCAGGTTAGAGGTTGGGACATTGAAGAAAGGCACGACATTCCTACTAGGTGAGTTGTACTACGACTTGGAGCATCCGGAAGAGATTACTTTGTTATAGCCGACGGGGATCAAGGCAAAAGGAAGGTCAAGTGGTGCTAGGAACAAGGAGAAGGTGGATGAGAAGGCGGAGAAGAGGGATAAGTGCTTGTTTGAGCATAGACGGGATGAGCTCCACGAGAATGAGAAGAAGGTGGGGCCGAAGACAAAGGCGAAGGGGAAGGCAAGTGCGAGCACTGGTAGAGGCCCAGGTCGTCCTAAAAATCAAGCAAGTGCATCTAGTGCAGTGGTGATGGACTTTGACGACTTGCAATCCCAACCCCTACCAGAAGAATCACAACCAGAAGATTTGCAGTGGCCTGAAAAACCTAGTATTCCCATTGTTCATATGGGGGTAAACTTTGGGAATGACAATGTGGATGACTTTTGGATTCCGTACATCAAGAATGTTAGAGATGTACGCCCCGACGAACATTGTGGATATCGGTCGATGGCTGTATTATTGGGAAGGCAAGAGAAGACATATCCCAACATCCGACGCGAGATGGTAGCGGAGTTGCTTGACAACCGAGAGCTATACGAGCCGATACATTGTCGTATTCGAGAAGGGTCCTGGGATGATCTTATCTTTCAAGTAAACCATTGCAGAAGCCCTTGCTCAGAAGTATACTGGCTTTATATGCCATTGATGGGTTTAGTGTTTGCCACACTATATCAGGTTGGTATCATCTTATTAACTTGGAAAGTTTCGACGTTTTGCTTACCGTTGAGGAACAGGACATCAAGCATAGGTCCTCCAGAAAAGATTATTGCCATGGCACACGTAAGCAATCATGATCACTTCATACCGATAAAGGTTTCTTCTAATAAAATATTGGGGTTTTTGCCAGAAACCACCAGTTATATGGCCGATTTTGTATGAAACCATCCGTTATATTGATATTTATTTTAAACCACCCAAATTTCTATCTCCGTTAACGCAAAGCCACCCAGAGCCATCTTCCGTCCACTTTTCCGTTTAAATGTATATAATGTCCCTTTTGCCCTCATGGCAAATATTACGAAATTGCCATTGTCTTCAACCTTGGGCTGGCACTATTCATGCGGACGCAATTCGGCTCGGTGGTGGCTCGTCGGCACGAATCCAAGTGTGAGACTATGGGGCTTTTGAAGGGGACGATAAGATGGTTCCAATGGTGGCGTCAATTTCGGCGGTGGGGCATGATGGTGGCCGGAAAACGCTAAGAACAACCGTTGTCGAGGTTTTCTAGGGTTCGTGGATTCTCGGTTGAAATTGGATGAACTGGAAGGTCAATCGAAGGGGTATATATAGGGCTTTTGAAACATTAACAACCCTCGACACAATCCCGTGATCCACTCCCAATTCAATCCAGTGTAATCGAATTCAATTTGGTGTTCGCGACAGAGCTTTGGATTCTCGGACAAATCTCGGGGATCTTGCCCACATTTAATCCAATTTTTTTGAGGAGTTGAATTCCCTAAATCTTCCTCTTCAATGCCCGATGTTTAATTCGAATATTCGAGTCGAAGTCGGGCGTGAAATCTCCATTAAAATGGATCTCTCACTCTACATTAATGGTTGCTGGCTGCTCGTAGATGTTCTCAGGCTGTCCGTGGACGGCGACACGGGTGATTTCGGGGAGGTCAACCATGGTGATGTCGGGAACTCCAGGCTTCCTCACGATCAGCGTCAGCGGGGTGTTGGAGATTCCCTTGGAGTCGCCGACGAGCTCACGGGTGGCGCCATCAATGGCGGCGGCCACAGAGGAGATATATCAATTTGTTGGCAAAATATCGCGATATATCATCGGGTTCAAAATGACATATATGCCCCTAATTTAAAAAAAAAGAGGGCAAAAGGGACATTTTATAAGTTTAAACGGCAAAGTGGAAGGCAAATGGCTCTGGGTGGCTTTGCATTAATGGAGATAGATAATTGGGTGGTTTAAAATAAATATCGATATAACGGGTGGTTTCATGCAAAATCGGCCATATAACGGGTGGTTTCTTGCAAAAAACCCTAAAATATTTATGAAATTAGGTTACATTGTTTTCACTACTCAAATAGTTTGTGTGTGTATATGTAGGTGGTGCTTAAGGAAGGGTCGCCAATACCGCACACTCTTGCTTCGTGGCGCAGAAACGTAGATCGAAACATTTTGTGGTGGATAACAAAGTTTGAGTTGAATTTGAAGATGTATCGAGAGTACCGCATTGCAAAAGGTCGGGCACCAGATCCTTTTATGTATGCGGAAGGTCAAACCGAAGATCTCGCCAACCAACCAATCCTGAACGTCCAGATCCAAAAGCTCGCAAAAGCAATGAGCTTCCTCCAAGAGGAACTGGCTCAGCAACGCCTAAGAACCGAAACCCTAAGCATCCAATATGGAGTTGAAATTACAAGACTAATTCGTGAAAACGAATTTTTGAAATCGCAGGTGAATTCAACTGCTTCGGTCCCAGGCGGATCAAGACGAATAGTCAACACTGAAGGACTACAAACACGTTTCAACATGAATGGGGCAATCTCGACGCCCATGGATCTGGTCACTTAGAGCGTCGTTCAACCCATTGGTATGTTTCAAACTCCTCAAGTTAATATTTTCATGACTAACGCTTCAATTCCCATGACCGAGCCTACAAAAGCTCGAGTAGTCCCTCCACAGGTCACCCCGCCGATGGACCTACGAGTCCTCATACAACAAGCTATCAACAAACATATGAAAGTCTTAGCCGATCGCATCGCTCGGATTCCAGAAGTCCCGCAGCCGATCGAAAAGGAAGCAATGGACGGATACCAGGACTCGCCGTTCGTAGAATCAATCGCGCACGTCGAGATCCCGAAGAAGTTCCATGTCCCCAACATGCCCAACTACGATGGGACTGGGGACCCCGACGATCATATCTCTATTTATAAACAAAAACTATTGACTATCTCTATTCCAAGAGGGAATCGTGAAGCGGTCATGTGTAAAATCTTTGGCACGACCCTCACGGGACCCACACTAACTTGGTTCATGCATCTGTCGCAGGGTTCGGTCGCTTCGTTTGCCGATCTGGTCATATCATTCAAAATCCAGTTCGCCAGCAGTCGAAGAGTGGAAAAACAATCAAGCGACCTATACAAGATCGTGCAAGGGTACGATGAGCCCTTAAGGGATTATCTTAACAGGTATAACAAAGAGAAGGTCGCGATCCCACATTGCGACGTCCCAACGTCTATTGAAGCCTTCCGTCGAGGCTTGGTCAGGGGCAATGAACTTTATCGTGACCTGACCAAATATCCATGTCGAAGCTTCGAAGATGTCCAAGCCAAGGCGATGGCACATGTCAGATTGGAAGAAGACGAAGAGTCCATAACAGACGACCAACCAAACTGGGGCACGACCCATTGGGAGTCGTCTTACTTTTGAACACTTATACTTTGTACTTCATTTAGATTCAGTCAATTATACTTATCCAACTGTTTAATAAATTCAAGCATCGGAGGACCATTGGGCTCATACCTAACGATCACCCTTCGATCTTTTCTATACTTGTCAAGTGTCTTCAACATGAACATAACGAGAGGCCTCCAAGACGAAACTCAACGTTCAAACGGATATCCTTATCACATACAAAACAACGCTTACAATACACATTACACGATCGATCGGTACACGGGGAGTAGAGGACACGACATTCTACAAACTACTTACGAAGACTTGTCCTACCCAAGGCGTTCGTCTTTTCATACATACAACTCCTCCCCCGACACACAAAGCATGCTACACTACAGGTCTACACGACCGACTACAGGTCTACACGACCGACTACTGGTCTACACGACCAACGACAGGTCTACACGACCAACGTCATACAACTTGACCAGGAAGCGACTGACGAGTCCACCTGCAAAACAAAACGAACAACAAACAAGGAGCAGTCTCTTGACCCTTCATCGTCACAAGAGACGCCCTCAGCCGTCTTCACACGGTCATTGGCTGTATTAAGCTGATTCTCATCTTGAGCAACATATACGTTGGCCCTGTCGCCAGAACACCTGCAACGAAGTCGAAGTTATAAAATCAAACCGTCTCATCACTTGACGCTCCGACCCAGTTTCATTTTGGGGCAATTGTTGGGCCTCGATTTTTAGCCTATTAGATCGGCCCAATCACTTGAATCAGAGATGCCTTCTAGAAGAACCGGTCAACAACAACCTCCACAAATCTAGGTCCGGTCAGTTAAAGCCACCAGAGATCTCGGTTCGGTCAGTTCAGCCTACCAGAGATATCGGGGCGACCAGTGGTTAAAGCGACGACCTCTGCGGATTTCGGAGCAACCAGTACACATCTGAACGTCTCCCGCAGATCTCGGACAATCTCAACCGACCTACAACAACTTCCATGAATCTCGGCGGATCTTCCAACCGATTGAAGACTAGAAGTAGTATAAATTGTAGAGAAAACTCTCTTGTAAGGCCCGGGATCAATTATATAAGACACATAACCACACATGCTCATTATTACTCAATTTAAGCAGCTTTCTATCATTATTCTACTGTTGTTCTACTCGCATACGAGATCATTCTTGTACTCAGTCCGTTACTCCAACATTAAAACGACCGACGGCTTAATTTCTGTATTTGATTCGCCTCTCATTCAAGGGAGATAAGTTTATATTATATTCATTTACTCTCATTCTCTTGATTGATTAGTTGATTTGGATTATTTAGATATAATTTGTCTAACAAATTGTCTAGTTGCCCTCATTAAGGCGATTTGGATTCGTTAGGTCTTTTTGCCCCAAAATAATCGTGGTGCTGTCAATTCAGAGCACTTGCACGACCAAAGAACCAACTCGGCCAAGAAACCCCTCATGGAAATACTCCATGCTCAATCCCGGTATTCGGATCCAAGCCGTTAGCACCTTGGCAACCTCCCGAAATGGATCAAAGTTTGCGGTCCAACGTCGAATCATCAAGTAATTGTCGCCGAGCATCCACGGTCCTTGAGTGAGCACATGGTCGTAGTCATCTTGGTTCGTGAATTTGGCAATGTAATGGTCATTCCCGATATCAACAAGGGTCAGCAGACCCCGAAGAGCCCACTTCTGTTCGAGTCTTCGTTTGAGTTAGATGTAACCCGGACCCTTGTCCAACATATGGACAATCAATGAGTGCGCCCAGTAGCGACGAAGCTCCCATTTTTCCGCCGCCGAGAGGGTGACTTTGGGACATATTGGGTCGACTTCCGCCGGAGGTTCATCGTCGTCAGTTTCATAGAGGTCCGGCCTCTCGTCCATGGTTGCCTGGGGATTTACTGTCGGTTGCGGCTGGGACCCCTGACCGACAACAGCTTTGAAGGAAGGTGGGGATTTTGAACCAGAGGCAACAACATCCTTAAGCGTGGGGAAATTTTGGCGCTGTGAGTTTTGATAGAGCGGATTAGCAATCAGGTTGGTGTCAACTTCTCAAAAAAAATATTGAAATTCCGAAAACAACACCCCTATTTTAAAAATCAGTCCCTTTTTTCCGATCTAAACACATTGCAACGAGCCAACGAGATTGGGGTGAGGGCATGGTCGGACACTATGATTCATCAAAATTTGAAACTCAATTCCAATAATGAGAAGAGTTAGCAACTTAAATTTTCGAGAGTAACTTTTAATCCAGTATTTTATAGGAATAATTATAAGCATATTCTATAATATACATCTCACATGTACTCTCATACTAATGGTTCTTATCGTTTGAGTTAAAAGAGGATCTCTATTAATACAAGTATGAATTCTAGCTTAACTTTTAGGGAAAAGCGTCGTACAATTATGTTGCCTCAACTTCACTTAACTAGGTAATACAATCGTTTGTTACCAAAAACTTGTAGTTTTTTTTAGGCAATGACTAAATACACGTGAAATAATATATATATACGCTATTTTGCACGCTTAGCAAAGACGCACAGTTTTATGCGCTTAACATAAGCGCACGAGGATATAGTGGGTATTTTAAAAAGACAGCTCACGGATGTTTCCAACTAGTAGGAAAATACACGCTTAAGTTAAGTGTGTGCCTACACGCGTAAGTTCACGCGTAAGTTAAGCGTGCTAGTGTAATTGGGCCGGCCATATATGGACCGGCGTGGCGTTGATTTGGTCATTATACTCAGTGATTAAAAAGGCCCTAGGCGCACCTAGGCGCAGAGGACCCTGGAGCCTAGGCGCGCCTGAGAGGCTCAAGGCGCGCGCCTAGCCACAAACATCCTCAAAAACGTGTAATTCATTATCAAAATGTTATAAAACCAGTTTATAATGAAATAAAACTAAGTTAAAGCACCATAATGTCATAAAATCAAGTCTAAACTAGTAAACAAGTAGGAAAATCAAGTCTAAATCATAAAAAAAAAATCATTTTTACAGGATAGAAAGTAGTGAAGTGGGTCAGTCAAGGTCTAAATCATCCTCTTCCTCTTCATCTTGGTTGAGACAAACATCCTCATCATCTCCAATAGCAGAGTTGTAGTCTTCATCATCATCTTCATCCTCTTCCTCTTCTACTTGTGACATCAATGCTTGTGTTCCCGAGCTAGTGCCTTGTCCTCCACTCCTACTCCTACTCCCTCTTGATCTGAGGTTAAACCTTTCTTCATCAGCACCTGCAGCCCTACCAACTTGCCCCCATGTAAGACTCTCGTCTTCTTCAAACACCAAGTCATTTTCAGCATCATCTTGGTGTTTTCCTGTCAGCCATTCATTGGATTCATCAATACCATCCAAGCTGATTGGGTCAATTATGTCACGCATCTCATATCTCTTGAGCAACGTTCGGTTGTATTTCACATACACCAAATTATTCAAACGTTGTTGATCAAGCCTATTTCTCTTTTTGGAATGAATATGCAATGATATATATCAATATATTAGATTGGCTCATTGACATCAATACATCATCATATATTAAAATGATATTAAAGAAACATATTTATATACTTACATGCTCAAAAGTGCTCCAATTTCTTTCACATCCAGATGCACTACATGTAAGACTAAGAACTTTGATCGCGAATTGTTGCAAGGAAGGTGTTGATGAACCATAGCAACTCCACCAATCAGCTAATTAATAGAAACAAAGTGCACTTTAATACTCTTAATTTCAAGAATTATAATCATAAATAATCTAAGTTTGCACAAATAAAAGAAGTTTGTACCTGGCGCTTTAGTCTTCCTATGTCTAATTGCCATTTGATTTCCAAACAACCCTTCTGCTCGTTTGTAAGCAGAGAGCTCATCCATAATCTTGTCTTGTGTACTTCTGTCCCTAATCAATCTGTTAATAACCTTATACAAGCCATCTACCACTTCTTCACACTGCGCATCATCAGGTTTATCATAGTAGAACTCGAGATTGAGGAAATATCCAGCTGCATGTAAAGGATGGTGAAGCTGACATTCCCATCTCTTATCAATTATCTCAAAAATGTGCATGTACTTGCTCTCGTTTCCATTGAATGCCGCAACTATGGCTTCTTTTGCTTGATCGATGGCCTCATAAATATAACCCATGGCGGGTTTCTTCTCCGAATCAACCAATCTCAACAATTTTACCAATGGAGCACTCACTTTAAGAGTGTAAAGCACAGTATTCCAAAAACTAACCATCATTACAGTGCTTGCAGCCTCTTGCCCTCCAGCTTCTTTGGCCTATTTGCTTGTTATCCAATCCGTAGACTGAAATAGCTTCCTCAAATTATCTTGTTGTTGGTGTATTGACGACAATGTGATGAATGACGTCGCAAACCTTGTTTTCCCTGGCCTTAATAAGTTCTTCTGCAGGGTGAACCTTCTCATCATATTCAACAAGCCTGGCCTTTGATATATGTAGCTGCACATGTGAATTGCTCTCTTAAGAGTCCGATCAATTGTAGCTACACGACCAATATCTTCAAGCATCAAATCAATGCAATGAGCTGCACACGGTGTCCAATACAGATGGGGATATGTTCCTTGTAGAAGTTTACTTGTAAGACATAAATTTTAAGTGTCATATGTTAGCTCTCAAAAGTGAAAAGTCTATAGTCAGTAATTAAAAAAATATTAATAAATAAAGAATAAGACTTTTTACCTGCGCTCATGAAGTTTTCCCCGTTATCTGATATGACTTGAACAACATTTCTTTCACCAACTTTTTCAATAACTTTACACAACAACTCGTAAATCTTGAATCCGGTCTTCGAGTAGTTGGATGCATCAACTGACTCGAGGAACATACTTCCTCTTGAACTATTAACTAAGAAGTTAACAAGTGACCTTTGACATCGATCTGTCCACCCATCTGACATGATAGAGCATCCCGTCTTAGCCCATTCCTCTCTATGAACTTTCAGCTGGTCATCAGTCCTTTGAACTTCTTTTTTCAATAAAGGAACCCTTACTTCATAAGGAGTTGGCGGCTTTGCTCCGATTCCTGCCCTTGTAATCGAATCACAAGCCTTTTTAAAATCATCATCAGCCAATACCTAAAAGGGAATTCCTGTTTTGTAGACAAATCGAGCAATATCTTCACACATCTTTGCTCTTGCCTCCTTTTTGTAGGCTTCATTCAGTGTAGATTGCCTCCCTGTAGGCTGCGTTGGTGCTGATCTCGGCTTTATAAATGCATCTAGAGGCCCAACTTGTCTTTTTCTAGTTTGACTTGCAAGCGTGGACATTGGCCTTTTACCCTTTCGATCAGACACGGGAGGTTGATATTCAGTATCATCCTCATCAAGGTTAATTGATCTTTGATCATACTCAGACAACAAATTTAGCTGCTCACGTTGAGTCTTCTTCTTAGCCATGAACTCTCCAATTTCTGCTCTAACATGATCTGGACACCTAGGGTAGGTTGTGGTGTTTCAAAACCCACCAACAATATGTTGTTTCAGCCGATAAATGCCTCCTGTGCAAAGTTTTTTGCAGAAAGTACATGTCACATTGTTCTTGTTTTTCTCATCAGCAAGAAACCCGTATTTCCAACCCGGATCAGCTCGGTTACTTGATTGTTTATCTCCCTCAGCAGCCATAATATAAACTGAAGTAATTTAGCATCTGAAACAATAAGAAGTTAAGAACATAACTCACATACTGAACACAGCAGAATGTCAGTAAAAAAAAAACACAGCAGAATTATTCATAATATAGCAGAATATTAAACATCACAACATCAAGAGGAAATACACAAGCAGAAACAACACAGTAGAATGTCAGTAAAAAAAACACAGCAGAATTATTCATAATATAGCAAAATATTAAACATCACAACATCAAGAGGAAATACACAAGAAGAAACAACACAGCAGAATGCCAGAATCTCATCCAAAAATAAGGTACATTAGAATATCAAATATCTAGCAGTCTAGCACACTTAATATATAGTGAAACAAAAGAAAACACAGCAGAAAGCCAGAAATACACAAGCAGAAACACAGCAGCAGAAACACAAAAGAAAAAAGAGAAGCAGTGAAGCACTTACCTGGAGGAGGAACCAGGGAACCAGCCGAACTTGAGGAGGTGGAGGATGAACCAGCCGAACTTGAGGAGTTGGGGGAGGAACCAGCCGAACTTGAAGAGGAGGAAGTGGAACGAAGAACTTGAAGAGAGGAGAAGTAGGAACCAAGGAAGAGGAAGAGTTTTTGCTTGGGAAATTAGAACGTTTTTTTTCTTGGAAGTGAATATTATAAAGATATAGGGTAAAAGATATACTTTTAACAAAAAAAGAAATCAAATCTTCTGTACAGAATTTTAAAAAAATCAAAAAAAGATAACAGAAATATACTCAATGATCTGCAGAACAGTCAGGCGCGCGCCTGGACCAAAGGCGCGCCTGAGCGCCTAGGCGCGCCTCCTGAGCCTAGGGGGAGCCTAGCCATTTGAGGCACGCCTAGGGCGAGGCGGGCGCCAGGCCTTCCCAGACGCACCTGAGCTGCGCCTTTTTAATCACTGATTATACTTACACGCTTAACTTAAGCGTGTAAAATTATAGCCATTGGAAAGTTCCGTTAGAATTATACCATTGGTCGCTTAAGTTAAGCGTACTAACGGATCTATTTCTTCCTATTAGTAGTCGAAGCTCTTGCCATTCCATATCCAAGAAACCGAAATTGTTCTTCTCCCAATTTTAAAGATGTATCATAGTGGTGAGGATAGTAGTGACGAAGAAAATGATTGGGTTCAAAGTGAAGAAGAAGAGGAGGAGGACGACAAATGGATGGAGTCAAATTTTTTCATAGATGTCGAAGATGACGAAGCGACTGGCGATTGGGACCTAGCGGCGTATTTGTGGTTAGTGTTAAAATAGTTTTGCTCTTTCCTTCATCGGTATTTTAATACGTAATTAGTATCGTAAATATCGCACTTATTTAGATAGCCAATCTTTATCATGAATTTGTATTTATATAATTGGAAATCATATATAGTGTAACATAGTGATGTAGTTATGATGACTTGTAGTTAACATAAACCGCTACATTTATAGGGGAAAGACTATACGAAGCATTTTATTACCGACCTAGTGTGGGATAGTAAGGAAGAATTGTACGAATGGGAGAAAGAAATAGGAAAGGAGCTTAACGGTTACGCAGTGGTCCCTAAGATTTATGGTTGAGCAGAAATACGTAGTTCATCCTTTGAGGGATGCGAAGACTGATGAGGTTGCAATCTTAGTTTTTGCTAATCCGGAGTCGTTGTGGTTGTTGAAGAAGTTCCCGTACATGATAATCATTGACGCGGCATACAAGACAAACAAGTAAGTCCTAAATTGTAATAATGTGTAGTTTATGACAGAAATTGTTAAGGTATTTCATTTAAAAATGTGTTTGGTATTATGAAATGTTTTCCATAGATATGGAATGCTACTTGTGGAGATTGTTGGTTTCACCAATACTCATAAGACGTTCAACATTGCTTATGTATTCACTCGGGCGGAAAGGATTTACCATTACACGTGGAAAATGAGAAAAGTTCGGGCATTGTGTTTGGATTTCGGAGTGATGTCGACTGCAATAATGACAGATTGTGAGAAGGCCCTCATAACTGCTATCAAAGTTCAACACCTCTTGTGTTGGGTGCATATAAAGCACAACATCGAGGCATGTGCCTCGTCCATCTTGAAGAAGAAGGAAAGTGTGGATGCCTTTGCAAACCAATGTTGGGCACTTTTTTGCTCAACCAGTGAAGAAAGCTATGAAGAGAGGCTTGCCGTATTACGGACATCATGGAAGAGAGGCCTTGTCGGATACGTGGAGGACACATGGCTTACTCCGTACAAGACGAGCATAGTAAGGGCGTGGACGGATCATCATCTTCACTTCTTCACGATGACTTCAAACATGTATGACATTCATAATATGTTTTTTTACTCATAGTTGTTAATGTCATACTAACGTCATGTGATTTGACAGGGTTGAGGGGATGCACAAGGTTTTGAAAGATATTATTGCCTCTAGTAGATGGGGCTTCAACAGAGTGATCGTGAGGATCCACCATGCCATCATCCTTCAAATAGATCAGATTAGGGGGAGCATGAACCTTTCACTTTCCAAACGACCAACGGATTTCGATGATGTATCGATGCCGCCAGTTGTACGAGCTACTTTTTCTAGGCTCTTCTACCAAGTGTCGGATATGTGCTTTGATATGTTGTTGGGCTATTACGATATCTTGAAGAAGGAGGAGTTCTCAGAAGAATGCCCCGACCATTGGGTGAGAGATTACCTTGGGTTGCCTTGCATGCACAACATTTCAAGAGCCATCGTTTCAAGAACACCTCTCATTCCGTTAGACGTTCACGAGTTTTGGATGGACTTGGAATGGGAAGAGACTCCAACAACAACTCCTAGCCCTTCTGTCTGCGTTCACATGGACATTACAGAGATGAGACTTCGTGAAATGTTTGCCAGGTTAGAGGTTGGGACATTGAAGAAAGGCACGACATTCCTACTAGGTGAGTTGTACCACGACTTGGAGCATCCGGAAGAGATTACTTTGTTGTAGCCGACGGGGATCAAGGCAAAAGGAAGGCCAAGTGGTGCTAGGAACAAGGAGAAGGTGGATGAGAAGGCGGAGAAGAGGGATAAGTGCTTGTTTGAGCATAGACGGGATGAGCTCCACGAGAATGAGAAGAAGGTGGGGCCGAAGACAAAGGCGAAGGGGAAGGCAAGTGCGAGCACTGGTAGAGGCCCAGGTCCTAAAAATCAAGCAAGTGCATCTAGTGCAGTGGTGATGGACTTTGACGACTTGCAATCCCAACCCCTACCAGAAGAATCACAACCAGAAGATTTGCAGTGGCCTGAAAAACCTAGTATTCCCATTGTTCATATGGGGGTGAACTTTGGGAATGACAATGTGGATGACTTTTGGATTCCGTACATCAAGAATGTTAGAGATGTACGCCCCGACGAACATTGTAGATATCGGTCGATGGCTGTATTATTGGGAAGGCAAGAGAAGAAATATCCCAACATCCGACGCGAGATGGTAGCGGAGTTGCTTGACAACCGAGAGCTATACGAGCCGATACGTTGTCGTATTCGAGAAGGGTCCTGGGATGATCTTATCTTTCAAGTAAACCATTGCAGAAGCCCTTGCTCAGAAGTATACTGGCTTCATAAGCCATTGATGGGTTTAGTGTTTGTCACACTATATCAGGTTGGTATCATCTTATTAACTTGGAAAGTTTCGACGTTTTGCTTATCGTTGAGGAACATGACATCAAGCATAGGTCCTCCAGAAAAGATTATTGCCATGGCACACGTAAGCAATCATGATCACTTCATATCGATAAAGGTTTCTTCTAATAAAATATTGGGGTTTTTGCAAGAAACCACCAGTTATATGGCCGATTTTGTATGAAACCACCCGTTATATTGATATTTATTTTAAACCACCCAAATTTCTATCTCCGTTAACGCAAAGCCATCCAGAGCCATCTGCTGTCCACTTTTCCGTTTAAATGTATATAATATCCCTTTTGCCCTCATGGGAAATATTACGAAATTGCCATTGTCTTCAACCTTGGGCTGGCACTATTCATGCGGACGCAATTCGGCTCGGTGGTGGCTCGTCGGCATGAATCCAAGTGCGAGACTATGGGGCTTTTGAAGGGGACGATAAGATGGTTCCAATGGTGGCGTCAATTTCGGCGGTGGGGCATGATGGTGGCCGAAAAACGCTAAGAACAACCGTTGTCGAGGTTTTCTAGTGTTCGTGGATTCTTGGTTGAAATTGGATGAATTAGAAGGTCAATCGAAGGGGTATATATAGGGCTTTTGCAACATTAACAACCCTCGACACAATCCCGTGATCCACTCCTCCCAATTCAATCCGGTGTAATCGAATTCAATTTGGTGTTCACGACAGAGCTTTGGATTCTCGGACAAATCTCGGGGATCTTGCCCACATTTAATCCAAATTTTTTGAGGAATTGAATTCCCTAAATCTTCCTCTTCAATGCCCGATGTTTAATTCGAAGATTCGAGTCAAAGTCGGGCGTGAAATCTCCATTAAAATGGAGCTCCCACTCTACGTTAATGGTTGCTGGCTGCTCGTAGATGTTCTCAGGCTGTCCGTGGATGGCGACACGGGTGATTCTGGGGAGGACAACCATGGTGATGTCGGGAACTCCAGGCTTCCTCACGATCAGCGTCAGCGGGGTGTTGGAGATTCCCTTGGAGTCGCCGACGAGCTCACGGGTGGCGCCATCAATGGCGGCGGCCACAGAGGAGATATATCAATTTGTTGGCAAAATATCGCGATATATCATCGGGTTCAAAATGACATATATGCCCCTAATTTAAAAAAAAAAGAGGGCAAAAGGGACATTTTATAAGTTTAAACGACAAAGTGGAAGGCAAATGGCTCTGGGTGGCTTTGCGTTAACGGAGATAGATAATTGGGTGGTTTAAAATTAATATCGATATAACGGGTGGTTTCATGCAAAATTGGCCATATAACGGGTGGTTTCCTGCAAAAAATCCTAAAATATTTATGAAATTAGGTTACATTGTTTTCACTACTCAAATAGTTTGTGTGTGTATATGTAGGTGATGCTTAAGGAAGGGTCGCCAATACCGCACACTCCTGCTTCGTGGCGCAGAAACGTAGAGCGAAACATTTTGTGGTGGATAACAAAGTTTGAGTTGAATTTGAAGATGTATCGAGAGTACCGCATTGCAAAAGGTCGGGCACTAGATCCTTTTATGTATGCGGAAGATGGATCCGTTCATGTAATTGATTGATGATACGAGTATGTAATGTAATATTTAGACGGCTTTGTAATTTCCAACTTTAAGTGTTGTGTTTTACATTACGTTGATGTTACCCTTCTGTCTACGTTCGAATGGACATTATGTATTGATTTTACGAGTATTTTCTGCATTGGAAAAATAACACATCCCATCCACCAGGGCATCAATCAACTGTGCACATATGATATCTGATAAATGAACCCATCATATCACATATCATATGTGGACAATATGTGTTCAAATTCTATGAGTAAGTAAAGTTAGATCTAACACAAAATTCTGCTTAGGAGCTATGAGGGACTTATGAGGGAAGTCCTACAAACACAAGTCCTGGCTGTGAAACTGCACGCATAACGTAAGCGCATGACTACACACTTAAGTTAAGCGTGTAGTCATACGCTTAGATTATGCGTGCAGTTTCACAGCCTCATAACGATCATTTTTCCAACGACTCTATTTCACCCTATAAATACAAACAATGTCATCAGAACCTTATGGACTTCTCTTATTGTGTTTTAATTCTCCAAAAAATAGTATGGCATCTTCGTCGAGTTCGAGTTCAACAACGGGAAAGATATTTTGCTTTTGTAATTCGAAGGCGGTCATACACACTTGTGACCGACAGTGGCAGCATGGAAGAAGGTACTGGGGATGCCATGATTTGGGCAGGTACGATGTCCACAAACCTGGTAATAAAGGGGGATGTGATTTCTTTGCGTGGTTCGATCCACCATACGACGAGAGGGCACACGAGGTCATTGTGGGGTTGTGGAAGGGAAAAAACTAACTTCTAAAGCTGAGTGAGGGTCTTTGTAGGTATTGTTTAAGGGCAATAACAGATAAACATCGTAGGTGTTAGAAAGATAGAAGTAACCATTTGTTATGTTTTGTAGGAATCAAGCGGAATTAGCGAAAGAGGGACATCGAGAAGGTTAATGTAATTTTTCATTAAATTTGTAAGAAATCGGGAAGGTAACGAGCTTGTACTCCTTCACGCCATTATAGGCCCAATAGGCCCAATCCGCCAAAAATATCAATAAATCGAGATAAAAAGCGAGTTTGTACTACTTCGCGCTATTATAGGCCCAAACTAACAATAAAGCGGAATTAAAAAACGAGCTTGTACTATTTTGCGCCATTATAAGCCCAATAGGCCCATTAAATACTATTTTGCATGTTAGTATACTTATGTAATTTTACATGTTAGTATACTTATGTAATACTATTTTGCGCCATTATAGGCCCAAACTAACAATAAAGCGGAATTAAAAAATGAGCTTGTACTACTTCGCGCTATTATAGGCCCAAACTAACAATAAAGCGGAATTAAAAAACGAGCTTGTACTACTTCGCGCCATTATAGGCCCAAGCCGCCAAAAATAGCAATAAATCGAGATAAAAAGCGAGTTTGTACTACTTCGCGCTATTATAGGCCCAAACTAACAATAAAGCGGAAATAAAAAATGAGCTTGTACTACTTCGCGCTATTATAGGCCCAAACTAATAATAAAGCGGAATTAAAAAATGAGCTTGTACTATTTTGCGCCATTATAGGCCCAATAGGCCCATTAAATACTATTTTGCATGTTAGTATACTTATGTAATTTTACATGTTAGTATACTTATGTAATACTATTTTGCGTCATTATAGGCCCAATAGGCCCAAACTAACAATAAAGCGGAATTAAAAAATGAGCTTGTACTACTTTGCGCTATTATAGGCCCAATAGGCTCAAACTAACAATAAAGCGGAATTAAAAAACGAGCTTGTACTACTTCACGCCATTATAGGCCCAATATGCCCATTAAAGGCCCAATCCGCCAAAAATAGCAATAAATCGAGATAAAAAGCGAGTTTTTACTACTTCGCACTATTATAGGCCCAAACTAACAATAAAGCGGAAATAAAAAACGAGCTTGTACTACTTCACGCTATTATAGGCCCAATAGGCCCAAACTAACAATGAAGCGGAATTAAAAGACGAGCTTGTACTACATAAGTATACTAACATGTAGTAAGTTCATATTACTTTCTCGTATTACATAAGTATACTAACATATAGTAAATTCATATTACTTTCTCGTATTACATAAGTATACTGATAACAGGTTTTCATCGGGTAAAACTGCTATGCAAAATATCCAAACAAACCTTAAACCGTAGTCCTAGGTAAGTAAATGTCGAATCCACAGGGAGGCGAATTCTATCTAAATATGCAATTCGTATGTCAATCAAACGTAACCAAAGGGGGGTTTTGTGAGTTTTGTAAGTTCTAAACATGCAAAAGGTAAACAAGCTAAAGAGTTGTGAAATCAGTGATGGGAAAAGCACTTAGTCAAACAACATCCACTATTCGTATGACAAGTTGATCCTAGATACTCATTCAAAATCTCATGCAATGGAAATTCCAATTCCTTTTCAGATATAACTAATAGCACAACCAGATACTATTAGCACTAACTAATTAAACAACCCTGAAACTATCAAGATTCAGTTTAATAACAGCTTTACGGATAAGAATATAGTTGGATACAATTCTAGCATAAAACAACCAGATATTATCCTAGAATGTAAATCAGTTCTCTTCTGCATAAGACTAGCACAACCAGATACTAGTACGATGCAGTTGCTACTCTGAAATAGATATACTCAACCAGCAGTGGCGTAGCCAGAACTCGACTCCAGGGGGGGCTAAATCCTGTGCGATTTTTTTTTTGTGACTTAACTCCAACGTGACTTAAATTCTATTTTGCAAAAATTAATTTTTTTTTTTACGAAGCTTAAGGTAATTTTCACGTCAGATGAGGGGAAAAAAACTTAAGTAATTTTATTTTTTTGACTTAAATCTGTTAAAATTGACTGAAATTGCATTTTTAGATGAGATAAGGGGGAAAATTTAAGATAATTTAATTTTTATAGCTTAAATTTATTAAGACTAACTGAAATTACATTTTCAGATTCAATAAGGGTAAAAAATACTTAAAAAAATTATTTTTTTTTTGAATTTTTTTTTTCCAGGGGGGGCTATAGCCCCCCCGGGCCTGAACTGGATCCGCCCCTGTCAACCAGTAACAATCTAAATCTAGCGATAGATCAATAACGACAAACCCTAGTTGATTAGACTAGAAATTATCAATATCAATCATAAGCAATCAAGCAATCAAGCAAGAGAATAGATAAAAACCATGCAATAGATTAAGAACGAGAATCTCACAACTGAATCAAAACGAAAGCTTCAGCGTCTGACTAAGTCAGGGAGGCTTAGTTCTTCATAGCGTAGAACGTAGAATGAAATTAGGGTTCAGAGATTATTCCTCCTTGGCAAACAAGCCTTTCTCTACCCTTAAATACTCAAGGAGACAAAGTCTGAATTAACCTAAAACGAAATAATAAATCGTAATAATATATTGCAAAATAAAGCAAATAAGGAAACGGCTCGGCGGACTTCTGAACAGCGGCGGCGGGCGCTGCAACCTCCACGGCGGGTGCCGTAATGGCGGCGGGCGCCGCATTTCCACGACGGGCGCCGTGGCCAAGTCGTAGCCATCGTTGTTGGGAGGGTTTAGGCGGTGGTCGCTGTGGCTTCTGCGGCGGGCGCCGTAAGGTACTTCCTCCGAAGTCTTTGTCTCTTCAGCTCCTTGGCGTCTACTTCTGATGGCTTCCTCCTCAGTGTCTACTATGATCTCCAAAATGGCTCAAACACTTCCAAATACACCAACTTCGCCCCCAAACGCCATACACATGAATGTGTCTAAATCTACCCGAATGGCACCAATAAAACCTCTAATGACTCTTGGTTAAGCCCTATAAAGTAGTGCTTATCAAATTCCCCCATGCTTAGACCTTTGCTCGTCCACGAGTAAACTAATAAAGAGCCTACTCCTCCAATGTAGCATCCAAGGTCTCAGGAAGCATATCCTCCAACTAAGAGTCACCTAACCCATGCCAAGCTCCTGGCACCAATCTCATTTACAACACATCAACACTCAACAAGCTTAAGGGGCAAGCAAAGTACTTTCCCCAAGCTAAACCCGGACATCCAATAGTGTGAGTAACCTCTAATCCTAGCCTCCATCTATTGCTCCTTATGTCTCCCAGAGTGACTTACCCGACAATCCTTCTTTGTCTCCTCTTCTTATGATGCCTCGCCAAGAATGATGAGAAATCCTAAAATCACTCTTCTTCTTTTTCGCTCGTTTTGCCAAGGCGCCCTTTCGGGTTTTCACCAAGCCACTCATTTTATTTTCCAATAGATGTACTCACATAAGCTCACGTCACTCTTGACCTCATATTACCCCAGCCTAATGCTGGTCCAAGCCACCTACTTATTACCTAGGCCGCCCTTTCGGGTTTTCGACCTATCCCAGGATTTCAATGATAGCCTTTTTTCAAATTTTTGGCTCTTTTTCATTTTTTTCTTTTCCTCAACAACGTAGCAAGTATAGAACTCTCCCCATGCTTAAACAATGCATTGTCCTCAATGTAATGAAAGACAAAAATAGAAGCACAGGGAAAAGCAAAAAAATAACTCACAAACGTCGCCAAGCTGCTTGGACACTGTCTTTGTTGTTGGCGGTCTTCTCAATAAACGTCCATGTATCGGGTGTCGGCATCAATGCCATAATCTTCATCTACCGTGCAAACATAGGGAACCACTGTGGTGAATAGTGGTATGGCAGGTATGGCGGGGTTGCACGGCCTTCAACGAACACAAAAATGGGGCCCATATGTAATCGTGGTGTGGGCCCTAGTGTTCCTCATCCTCAGCTGCCAATTATAGGGCCATTATCGTTGTCAAATACAAAGTGGGGCTAATGTCTCCTCCTTGACAACATGATGCGCACCATCTCTCCATAGGAAACGCTGGGCAACTGGCCTCCGGTAGAACTGTTTTTTTTTGTTTTGAATTTTTCTCCCCGTTTAAGGTCTTTTCGGGGTATTTTATTTTCGTCTTGTGCTCCCCGTTTAAGGTTTTTTCGGGGCCCTTTTTTTTTTGAATAAAAAGAAAACGAACCTGAGAATGGCAGCGATCGCCGTAATTAAACGGCGGTCGCCGTCATTTGCCGCAAGCAAAGTGAACAAGAGAGGTGATTACGGCGGACGCCGTAAGCTAGGCGGCGGGCGCCGTGAACTCCTTCTTCACTTTGAAACGATTCCTGCAGGTTAGTTCGACACAGAAAGGAAAAAATAAAAGGAAAAATAAAAGAAAATGACTAAGGGAAGGAAAATAAACCACCTAACATCGGGTTGCCTCCCGATCAGTGCCTTAGTTAATGTCGTTGGCGCGGCATACTACTCGAACATCCTCAATCCATATCGTCAGGCTCTTTAGAAACCTTCTTAATCCATACCTCCTTCTTGAACCAATTATGGAAATGTTTGAACCTTAGACCATTCTTCTTCTTCTTCAGCGGCCCCTCCATCTTGACCTTCTTCTTCTTCTTTAGCGGCCCCTCCATCTTGACCTTCTTAGTCGCGTCTCCCCCATACTTAGATCGATCAGGGGGGTGTTTAACCTCAACTTCAGGGACCTGCATCACAGATGGAACGAGCTTCTCGCTCGGAGTTAGCAGTAAAGGCGATTTGCCTGGTATCTCCAGAGGAGGCTTATAGTCAGCGGCCAACTCAGTGATGACTTCCTGCGAGTTAGTAAATGAAGCAGAATCCAAGCTAGAATCAACAATGAGAGATTGCGTGTCATCTAGGTGGTCTTCATCAAAAACATCTTGCACCACAGGCTCAAGTACATCAATAGCACACAAGGAATGACCATCAGAAGGAAATTTCATGGCTTCATAGATATTGTAGTTCATAGTTTGGCCATCAAATTCCATAGTCAAGGAACCAGTACTCACATTGATCTTAGTGTTGGCAGTTTCCAGGAAGGGTCTCCCTAACAGAATAGGAGCTACATGCATATCATGTTCCATATTAAGCACATAGAAGTCAGCAGGAAAAGTAAGATCACCAACCCTAACCAAAACATCCCCCACTATCCCTATAGGACGCACACTAGATCTATCAGCTAACTGAATGGCAATATTAGTGGCATGCATGGGTCCTAATCGTAAGGATTCACGAAGAGATGAAGGTAGAACATTAATGGAAGCACCCAAATCTAACATAGCTTTATTGAACTTGGCACCTCCAATAGTAATAGGGATGGTGAACATACCTGGGTTGCCACACTTCTTGGGTAAGCGCTTCTGAAACACAGCAGAAACATGTTCGCTTACATTTACCTTCTTCTTGCTGTTCCTATCTTGATTCCTCTTTGTGGTGCACATCTGCTTCAAGAACTTGGCATAACGAGGGACAGACTTGATCAAATTTAGGAGAGGGATGTTGACCTCCACGTTTCTGAACATCTCAAACACGTCCTTGTCCTGCGCAAGTGGCTTGGTACGCTTCAAAGCAGACGAAAATGGTGCAACAGGCTTCCAATCAGGAAAAATCGGAGGTTCATACTCCTTCTCAGCCTCAGGATCAACTACAGGGGTGCGGCGGTCGCCGGATGAAGGGCGGCGGTCGCCTGAACATCATCAGAAAGTTCGGGATTTGGCTCACCGTCACGGCAGACGCCGTAAGGTTCACGGCGGTCGCCGTGAATTGGGCGGCGGTCGCCGTAAGAATTGCGGCGATCGCCGTCGCTGTTCTGCTCCAGGTCCGCGTTCTCTTCTTTGTTGACCTCAGAATTATCCTCCTCGAGCCTCTTTCCACTCCTCAGCGTTACAACACTGACATTCCTAATATTCGGGTTCACTTTCGTTTGAGATGGAAGTTTACCAGAGACCTTTGCGTCAAGCTTGCTCACCACTTGAGAAATTTGACCAAATTGCCTTTCTATGTTCTGGATGCTAGCTTGAGTTGTCTCTTGGAACTGCAATTGGCTCTTAGACAACTTAGCAACATTTTCATTGAGGTTTACATGACTCTGCATCAGCATCTTCATCATGTCCTCCATAGACGATGAAGGATTCGAGCGCTGCCCTTGAGGTTGTGGCACAAATGGCTGCCTAGGCTGTTGAGGATTACCATGTGGTTGATTTTGCTCTGGGTCTCTCCATCTGAAGTTGGGATGATCCCTCCAACCAGGATTGTATGTATTAGAATAAGGGTCATGCCTAGGCCTCTGCTGATATCCTCCTACATGATTCACTTCCTCTTGTAGAGTAGGACATGAATCAGTAGGATGCAAGTCGTCATGACAGATCTCACAGGCCTTAGCCTGTTGAGGCGTACCTTTCAGCTTCAGGCGCCTCACCTCCTCTCCCAGCACATCAAAATCAGCCTGATCAATATTTGACTGAGAACTAGCAACTACCAAGCTTTGGGAACCTCTCCCACTATACTGTCTAGAGTCATCAGCCAGAGTAGCAAATATCTCTAGAGCCTCTTCATAGGTCCTCTTCAGAATATTCCCACCACATGCGGAATTTACCATCCGACGATCATCTTCACGGAGTCCTCCATGCAGATAAAGAATCAGATCATGATTAGCATAGCCATGGTAGGGGCAACTCTTCACCAGTTTCTTGAAGCGCTCATAATAGTCGTAGAGAGACTCATTAGACAGTTGCTCCACGTTGCAGATCTTCTTATTGAGCTGATTGGACTTGATTACCGGAAAGTATTTATCAAGAAATACCTTCTTCAAATTTACCCAAGCAGTGACGCTTCCTAGGGGTAAAGAATGATACCAGTCTTTAGCAGAATCCTTCAGAGAAAAGAAAAAGACTCTCAACCTCATCTGATCTTCAGTAATGTCAGATGGCCGCATACTGGTGCAGACCTCAAGGAACTCATCCAGGTGCTGAATAGGATCCTCAAGCGGGGTTCCACTGAATTTCGGGAGTAAATGGACTACTCCTGTCTTGAGCTCAAATTTAACTCCATCACCAAGGGCAGAGAATTGCACAGCACGAGTTGGTTGCTCCAAGTTAGGAGCTGTCAAGGATTCCAGAGTAACACGGGCTGCCATCGTATCAGCTTCCTGAAGTAGTGTACGTGCAGCCCTGCGAGCTTGAAGAAAAGTTCTTTCGATTTCTGGATCAAAAGCTAGAGGTAGATTATTAGTAACACGGGTGTGAACCATAAGATAGGTTCACACCAAGATTGGCACACAAATCACACACACACAAATAGATTATTGCCTCCCCGGCAACGGCGCCAATTTGATAACAGGTTTTCGTCGTGTAAAACTGCTAAGCAAAATATCCAAACAAACCTTAAACCGTAGTCCTAGGTAAGTAAAGGTCGAATCCACAGGGAGGCGAATTCTATCTAAATATGCAATTCGTATGTCAATCAAACGTAACCAAAGGGGGGTTGATAGGTCCAAATCCTACCCCGCAAGTGTACGGGTTCGGTTGTAGTACCAAGGTGTCGAACTCTGGGACTATGTAGTACCAATTGTCAATTCAACTAATAGATTAAGTCGTAAACAAGAAAAGGTTGCAATTCGGTTTGGTTTCAATGGTAACAATTATCAAGCAAAACAAGATTATCAATCAAGGAAAAAGGCTTCCAAGGTTAGGCTCCCCACAATGGTGATACGATAGATTCTAAGCAATATTTAATTATATTTCAATGCAAATGTAAATTGAAGGTCTCACTATCTAATATCAACACTACTTCATGGTCAGACAATAGTGTATGTACCTAAATTCGATTAGCAATCACTTTCGCATAAAGCTAATCCGATTTAGGTCCATTAAGTTCTACATAGATCAATGGACAAGTAGAAACAACATCTCCGGTCGGTCTCAGCGGAATCTACTCATCCAAAAACCTAATCGATAGTCAAGCACCACAAGGGGTTAAATCGATGGTCACGCAATTAACCCACAAGTTCTATCCTAGGGATCCATTTAACATCAATCTCCAATTATCATTATCTCCGGTCGGTCTCAAATTCTAATTAGAAATCCCAATTACAAAGTAATTAGGTCATTAAGCAACCTATGATAGAATCAATTCACATTCACATAACCATACAATCAAACACCACCAATCAAACCTTATCAAATCACCATTGGGTTCACCCAACCTTAGAAAAGAGGATTTAGCTAGACATGAGAGAAAGAGAAATCAATTTCATTGAAAGAAACAACATACCAATTGTCTTCTCCAAAGAGATACGAGATTCCAACAATCGAGGCTAGCCAAAATCTCCAAGTTTTCCCTAGGGTTTTTGAGAGTTTAGAAACGTCTAAGGCAGTTACAAGATATCAGGAATAGCAGTTTCCACTTTGCTTTTATACCCCCTACGAATAGAAGGCAAAACGCTCGGGATAAAACGAGCCAGAAACGAAACGGCGTCCCGACCCGGTCTGAAACCCGGCCGGGTCACGGCCCGGGTGACGTTCAGGTGACATGACCCGGTGTGTCATCCGGGCGAATTCCTGGGTGCTGATCCGGTGTGTCATCCGGCCGGGTCACGGCCCGGGTGACGTTCAGTTGACGAGCCGCTGTGCTGGCCAAGGGCAGGGGCGTGATCCGACCGGGTAATGGCCGGATTTGGCTCAGTCTCCTTTTTTAGTTCTTGGCTCGGACACTCTCTTTGATCGGCCTCGGTCCCTGCTCCTTCTTATCATCCGCGCCCTCGAGCCATCCACTCGAACATCATCACATCAACGCCATCATTCTCCAAAAATGCCTCCAAAAGATCCTGAAATGAGACAAACGCAAGAGTAGACCCCGAACTCTACTAATCTACTAAAACCAAATAAAACTAAAAGGAAAAGGAGCAAAACAAACCACAATGACGGAAATAAACGTGATCTAAACTAGTCTAAATGCATGCTATCAAAATCTCCCAAGCTTGAACCTTGCTTGTACTCAAGCAAGTACATGACAATGAGTACACAAAATATGCAAAAGCTGTTTCTATCCAAAAGACATATGACCAATAACCATGAAAGGCCAAACAAATGACAAAGTCCGTCATAGCATGCTTCTCAATCAATGACAAGAGTACAATCAGTTCCTTCACTCAAGACCTCACCAGGACCAAAGTCACTCACACTCATGTGTTTAGGCATGTGTTTCCACTCAATATTAATTCTCAACTTTGAATGCTAAACTACCATAAGCTTGCAACAGTGTTCTTAATCTCCACCACTAAAGACCATGCACACAACAAAAATCATGAGGGCTTTTCGAAGGTTGTAATGGGGCCAAGGTATAACATAGGGCATAGGGATGTTTAGGCCATGAGGAGCTAAATCCGGGGAAGAGGATCTTACCAAGACAACGCCAAGCAAAAATAACCCATACAATGAATTTTAACCTTCAAACCCATACAACTTAACCCTTACATATGATATATAGTGTCTAATCCCTTTTATTTAATTGCTTCTTCTTCTTTTCAGTTTTTTTTTTTTTTTTTTTTAGAGAAGAAGAAGCATCACAATAGAGAACAAGGAAAGGAGACAGCATACAAATTTTTGCACATTTCTAACCACCATGATATAACCTCCCCCAAGCTTGACTTCCACTCTAGCAACAACAATTTAACTATCCTAATCCCCGGATGGGAAGGATGAACTTTTAGGCTCGGTATGCTTTTGTGGAGCTTCCAAAGAATAGGCAATAAGGCACAATGGGCTTCAAGCAAAGGATACATAAATAGGGTGGCCAAGGATGAAAAAGGTTAATAAAAACAATGCCTCAATCCTTTTAATGTCATGCACATAAGTCGTGAGTGTGGCCTCAAAGAAGATATTAATGCAAGTTCTAGAGTTAGCACACAAAGAGAGTTCACACACATGAAGAAAACGAGAGGACTTTTGCAAAAGTAGTCCAAGAAAGGCCACAAAGCTCACCAAGACATTTTTGTCTAGAGTGTCGGTTCTAACATATCTTAGTCAAAGTCCACATGCAATTTCAATATCAACAGCCAAGGCATATTAAGAGGACTCATGGTACATGCACCGTTACAAGAACCTACAAAGGATCGAGCAGGGAGAAAGTGCTACTAACACAAAATAAAATAAAATGAAATAAAATAAAATAAAATGCGAATGCAAACAAAAATGCAACTAATCATGCAAACTATATGCAATGCAAGATGAAAATACACCCCGCCCCCAAGCTTAAATCCGACATTGTCCCCAATGTAGAAAATAAAGCGTAAGGAAAAAGGAGTACTCACAATTATTCGACCACTGTACAAGGGATGAGGAGGAGTCTACTCTTGTGGGGGTTGGTCTCTGGGGGAGCGCCAGCTATGAAACTCATCACGCAATTGGTGGACCTCATCATGGATAGTGTCCAGGCGGGAGTTGACCGCAGAAAATCCGCCCGTCACATTCTGGTTCAGGGCCCTTAGCATGGATTGGATTGTATCGAGGGGCTGGGAGCGCCCAGAAGCGGAACCGGACGCTTCAGCCGCACCCTCATCGTCATCTTCGTCTTCCTCGAGCTCTTCTTCTTCCATAGGGGCGGCCCTAGATTTCTTTTTGCCGGAGTGAGGAGGGTCCGACGGTAGAGGGCGCACATTCCAGTTGGCCCGAACCCGAAGGGAAACTCGCGCTGGATTGGGGAGTCGTAGGAGCCGCGAGTCCCCGTCGGGCGTTGGGAGCACCCAATGCCAAGAGGAACCGCGCTGGACCGCCACCCGCATACTTGCGAGCGTGGAGGAATCAATGGCGCAGGAGGGCTGATAGTCGGGGCGTCCCGCCAAGGGAATGCCAAAATGCTGAGCCAAGGCAGTCACGAGCCCCCCAATAGCAATGGTCCCGGTGGGCTTATGACCCACGAAGCGCAAGTGACCCATCAAAAATCCAGCAGAGTTGATCTCGTGGGTGTTCAGAGCAGCGCAAAGGACAATCATCTCGTTCTTGGAGGCGCTGTTCTCAGATCCCGAACCGCACCCAAAGATGGTGTGCGCCATGAACCTGTGGAATAGGCGGATGGCCGGATTGGTGATCCAAGAGGCCTTGGTCTTGGCGGGGTCATACCATCTAGAGGCCGCAATCTCCCTCCAAAAGCCGGAATAGTCACAGAAGTGAACCCGGCACTCAGCGCGAGGCACCTCTCGACTAGCAACGGGAAAGCCGAAGATGGTGCTCACTTCGGCCAGGGTGAGAGCCCTGGCGACATTCCCCAGCCGGAACGTGCAAAGCCCCTCATCGCGGTGGTCTCCGTTGATGAGGTCACACTCCACACTACTCAAGAACTCCAGAGTGAGGTGCTGGTAGGTGGGCTGGTTAAAGTGTAAGAATTGTTGCCACCCTAGCTGTGCTGCTAACCACTCAACGTCCTCAGCAAGCCCGAGATTGGTGAGCAGCTGAAAGTCCAAGAAGCGCGTGGGCATGAACGGTCGATCCTTAATCTTTCGGAACTCTGTGCGGTGATCATCAGAAGCGAAGATAATTCCCATCGCGTTAGCAGCGGCGTCCGCGCCCCCCCGAGGGTTGGCGCGGGACCTAGAAGAACTCGCAGCTGCTGGCCGTTGTCTTTTGGAAGACATTGTGGTTTCTGAGTTCCCACACACACAAAAGAACACGCAAAACCAAGGTAATGCATACCCACATAATTATCGTTCCGGCAAGAACGACCCACAATTTCAGCACAAAGGGGCAAACATGCTTATTCCCAACTAGTTTATATGCACATTCACAAGCATAGCACAAGAAGTGACACGAGCCACTAAGTAACAAAGAGTGTATGCTAGCAAGAACAAGCAACAACTCGAGCACAAGAAACGCAAACGCATGAATCAACCACCCATCAAGGATCACATAGTATCAAGAACAAACCAAGAGTACACCACAAGAAGTCACCCAAACCACCAACCATAAGCAATTGCAAAATGAAATTTCACCCTCAAATTAACAACACTTGAACACAATCTAACATTGCTAGGAAATCTTCAAGCTCGGAAATTTTACCCAAATAATCACCCAATTCAAGCAATTCTCCAAACCTAGAAATTAACCTAACAATGTTAGGGAAACAACAAGCTCGAAATTATGCCCAAATATTCACCAAATCCGAATTATCTAGCATCCAAATCAACAAGACAAACATCCATATACCCAAAATCCAATAGTGTAAACTAGATTGAGGGTTAGAAATTATACCTTGAGTGCTTAAGGATGGATAGAGGGTAAACGAAGGAGGGGAGGAAGGAGCGGTGGACGCGGTGCAAGGCGCTAGGCGGTGGCTCGGTGGCTCGCCGGTGGGTGCGCGGGAGGAGCGGTGGCTGGTGCGAGCGAGAGGGAGACGCGAGAGACGAGAGGAGAGAGAGAGAGAAGAAAGGTTTGGGTGTGGTACCCGGTCGGGGTTGGGAATAAAAGGGGAGTTAAAGTCTGGGCGTAACCCGGGCTGAAACCCGGTCGGGTCGAGGCCGGGTTACGTTCAGTTAACCCACACTCTTTTTTTTTTTTTTTTTTTTTTTTTTTTTTTTTGAGAGAGAGAGAGAAAGAGATAACTGGGCGTAACCCGGGCTGAAACCCGGTCGGGTCAAGGTCGGATCACGCTCAGTTGAGAGGCATAAAGAAAGAAGAAAGAAGGGAAGAAAACGTACCTGATGGGTTGCCTCCCATCCAGCGCTTGTTTACGGTCATTAGCTTGACCTTTCGTCGACTCTCAAGGGACCGGATCGAGAAGGAGGACGGAAACGGTCATCTTGATCGGGGCACCCGCGATGTACTTCTTGAGCCGCTGCCCGTTCACCTTGAATTGTCCCGTTTCTTCACTCCATATCTCAATTGCACCGTGAGGGTACACCTTCCGTACTTGGAACGGACCATACCATCGGGATTTCAGCTTTCCCGGAAAAAGTCTCAACCTAGAATTGTATAACAAGACGAGATCGCCTTCATGAAATTCTCTAGGGAGAATGTGCTTGTCATGCCACCTCTTAGTTCTCTCCTTATAAATCCGGGCATTCTCATAAGCATCTAATCTCAACTCCTCAAGCTCTTGTAATTGCAGCATCCTTTTCTCACCGGCTTCCTTCATGTCGTAGTTGAACAATTTGATTGCCCAATACGCTTTGTGTTCAAGTTCCACCGGTAGATGACAAGACTTCCCATAAATCAGTCGGTAAGGAGTTGTGCCAATGGGAGTCTTGAATGCTGTCCTATAAGCCCAAAGAGCGTCATCAAGCTTCATCGCCCAATCTTTCCGGGATCGGGATACGGTCTTCTCTAAGATAGCCTTGATCTCTCGGTTAGAGACCTCCACTTGTCCACTAGTTTGAGGATGATATGGAGTTGCAACCCGGTGCGTAACCCCATACTTCTTCAGCAAAGCCTCAAACTTCTTCTCAATAAAGTGGGATCCTCCATCACTTATCACAACTCTTGGAGTCCCAAACCTTGGAAAGATCACCTTGTTAAAGAACTTAGACACCACTCTTGAATCATTAGTCGGTGAGGCAATGGCTTCCACCCACTTGGACACATAATCCACCGCCACAAGAATATACTTGTTAGAGCATGACGGCGGAAAAGGTCCCATGAAATCTATTCCCCATACATCAAAGATCTCAACCTCCTGAATGTTGTTAAGAGGCATTTCGTTCCTCCTTGAGATGTTCCCCGTACGTTGACATGCATCACATGAAGCAATGAAACGGTGCACATCCTTGAACATAGAAGGCCAATAGAGGGCTGAATTCAGAATCTTTGTAGTAGTCTTTGAGGACCCAGCATGTCCTCCACATGGTAGAGAATGACAATGAGTGATGACACTCTCTACCTCCTCCTCAGGAACACATCTTCTAATAACTCCATCAGCACACCTCTTGAAAAGCAAGGGCTCATCCCAAAAATAATGCCGAACATCAGACAAGAATTTCTTCTTCTGTTGGAATGAGAGCTTAGGAGGCAACTCGTTGCAAACCAAGTAGTTGACAAAATCAGCATACCACGGCATTCTTGAATTTGCAAGAGTCAAGACTTCATTAGCAATCCTGAAAAGGTGATCATCAGGAAATGAATCATCAATAGGTGGCTCTTCTTTTGTGCACTCCAATTGCTCTTGAGTCAACCTAGATAAATGATCAGCAACCAAATTCTCGGTGCCCTTTTTGTCTTTAATCTCTAAGTCAAACTCTTGAAGAAGAAGAATCCATCGGATCAGTCTAGGCTTGGCCTCCTTCTTACTCAAGAGATACCTGATTGCAGCATGATCGGTATAGACAATGACTTTGGCACCCACCAAATAAGATCTGAACTTCTCAAAGGCGAAGACAATAGCAAGCAACTCTTTCTCAGTCGTGGCATAATTCACTTGGGCCTCATCAAGAGTTCTACTAGCATAGTAGATAGCATGTAGCTTCTTGTCCTTCCTTTGTCCCAGAACAGCCCCTACAGCATAGTCGCTGGCATCACACATGAGCTCAAATGGAAGGTTCCAATCGGGGGGTTGTATAATAGGTGCTGAAATCAAGGCCTCCTTTAACCTGCAAAAAGCATCCAGACACTCCTTCGAAAATTCAAAGGAGGCATCCTTCAAGAGCAAGTTAGTAAGAGGTTTGGAGATTTTTGAAAAATCCTGAATGAACCTCCTATAGAACCCGGCATGTCCTAGAAAACTTCTTATGCCCTTGACCGAGGTTGGAGGTGGCATCTTCTCTATGATCTCAATCTTGGCCTTGTCAACCTCAATCCCGCGGTTAGAAACCAAATGCCCTAGCACAATACCTTCACTTACCATGAAATGACACTTTTCCCAATTCAATACAAGGTTAACTTCCTCACACCGCTGTAAAACTCGAGACAAGTTAGACAAGCAAGCATCAAAAGAAGTACCATACACGGAGAAATCATCCATGAAAACCTCCATGATATCCTCAATCAAATCAGAAAAAATAGCCATCATGCATCTTTGAAAGGTGCCCGGAGCATTACACAAACCAAATGGCATTCTCCTATAGGCAAATGTGCCATAGGGGCATGTGAAAGTGGTTTTTTCTTGGTCATCCGGATGAATAGGGATTTGAAAGAATCCACTATAACCATCCAAATAACAAAAGTGTGAATGCTTGGCCAACCTCTCTAGCATTTGATCTATGAAGGGTAGTGGAAAATGGTCTTTTCTAGTGGCCTTGTTCAATTTTCTATAGTCAATGCACATTCTCCAACCAGTGACTGTCCTAGTAGGGATCAATTCATTCTTGTCATTTTTCACCACAGTCATTCCACCCTTCTTAGGCACAACATGAACAGGACTAACCCATGCACTATCAGAAATAGGATAAATAATGCCTGCATCTAACAATTTCAGCACTTCTTTTTTCACTACTTCTTTCATGATAGGATTAAGTCTTCTTTGATGCTCAATGGAGGGTTTATGGTCATCTTCCATTAAAATCCTATGCATGCACATTGAGGGACTAATTCCTTTCAAATCATCAATAGAATATCCAATGGCTTTTCTATGCAACCTAAGTTCATGCAACAATTTTTCAATTTCACAATCACTCAAACTAGCATTGACAATCACCGGATAAGTAGAATCGGGTCCAAGGAACTCATACCTCAAATTAGATGGAAGTGACTTCAACTCCACCTTTGGTGCCTCTTTGGTCTCCTCCTTAGGAGTAGGACCGTCTCTGGTAAGGGCTTCAACAAATGCTTCATGCATCTCTTCAGTGGACTCCAAGTCAAAGAGCACATCAGCAAGTAGCTCCAGATTCTCAGCTTGGGTCGCACTCTTCATCAAGTAACGCTCTGAAGGGTCCTCAATCATGAGAGACATCACGGACTCTTGAACTTCATGAGCAACCACATCAATCCTGGATACATCATCCTCAAAAGAAGGTCGCTTAATAGCCTTGGACAAATTAAACTCAATTCTCTCATCCCCAATAGTAAAGGAAAGAATACCCTGTTTCACATCAATTAGTGCACCTGCCGTAGCTAAGAAGGGTCTTCCCAAAATAATAGGGACAGGAGAGTTAGCATCAATATCCAAAACAATGAAGTCAACAGGAATGAAGAACTTACCTATCTGGATGGGTATGTCCTCCAAAATACCTACGGGGCGAGTTGCGGACCTGTCAGCCATATACAAAGTCATCCTCACTGGTCTCGGCTCCCCCAAGTCCAAGTCCTTGCAAATGGAGAGCGGGATGATGCTCACACTAGCCCCCAAATCACACAAGGCATCATAGGTGCAATCACCTATCACCATGGGGACATTGAAACTACCAGGATCTCCAAGCTTAGGAGGCAACTTATTCTGAATTAGAGCACTGCACTCCTGACTCAAAGAAACTGATTGGCAGTCATCCAACTTCCTTTTGTTGGACAAGATCTCCTTCAAAAACTTCACATAAGACGGCATTTGCTTGAGAGCATCGGTGAAGGGGATGTTGATGTAGAGTTTTTTTAGCACCTCCACAAACTTGCCGTACTGTTGATCCAACTGAGCTTGGGCCTTCCTCTGTGGGAAGGGAAGGGGAGGCTTGTAGGGTGGAGGTGGAACGTATGGAGCCTCTTTCTCTTTGATCACAACTTCTTCGGGCTCTTCAGCAGCTTTGCCCTTTTGCTTGAGATCTACAACCTTTGGATCTTCAAGTTGTTTACCACTCCTCAAGGACACAGCATTGATTTGTCCTTTTGGATTAGCCTCAGTTTGACCGGGAAGTTGACCTTGGGGCCTAGGAGCGTTCAAAGCATACTGAGCATGCAAGCTATCATGATTCTTCAATACCTTGTTGATGTTCTGAAGCTCTTTCATGATCAAGTCAAACTTGGACTCTCCAGACGTTTGGGCACGCTCTTGGCCTTGGGGTTGAGGAGCTCTTTGTTGAAAACCAGGAGGCGGTCTCTGAGCAGCTTGGTTGTTGGCATAGGAGAAGTTAGGGTGATTCCTCCAACCGGGGTTATAGGTGTTGGAATAAGGATCATTCCTAGGACCCCGATTGAAGTTGTTCATGTAGTTCACATCTCCCTCTCGTGGCTCATCCTGTGCAGCAAATAATTGGCAAGTTGATATAGTGTGATCACCTTCCCCACAGAACTGACAAACCACATTTGAGACAACCTGAGCAGGACTCTCTTCATTCTTCAGCTTAGCTCTATTCATAGTCAACTTTAGTTGCTTTATCTCATGAGCCATAGCCTCCATCCTAGCTTGTTGAGAGACCTCATTATCAACCTCATAAAGACCAGCTGTCCTCTTAGTGCTTGGAGTCGATCGAGCATCATTATAGTAGTGGTTGTGTTGGGCAATGCTCTCAATCTTCTCCCAAGCCACATCAACATGCATATCCATGATTGTACCTCCAGATGAGGCATCAATGAGCATCCTATTAGTGTTGTCCATAGCGTTGTAGAAGGTGTGCAGCAACACCCACTTATCTTGCCCATGGTGAGGACATAGCAACAAAAGCTCTTTGAATCTCTCCCAACCTTCATACAGAGACTCCCCATCTTTCATCTGAAACGAACTAATCTGATTCCTCATCTCAGCTGTCTTCTTTGGGGGGAAGTACTTGGTTAGGAAAGCCTTAGCCAACTCATCCCATGTCGTGATAGTGCCCTGAGGTAGAGCCTTGAACCAAGCCTTAGCCCTGTCTCTCAAAGAGAATGAGAAGGCGCGCAAATAAAGCGCGTCATTAGAGACATCATGAATCTTCACCGTGTCCATAAGCTCCAGAAAGGTGTTGAGATGCAGGTGAGGATTCTCAGACGGTAGGCCTCCAAACTGATTCTGCTGAACCATATTTATCAAAGACGGCTTCAGCTCAAAATTCCTTGCAGCAACTGGAGGTCGGACCACACCAGATGTGGGCCCTTGGTGACGTGGCAGCACATAGTCACCCAATGTCATTGGCGGAGGCGCATTCAACAGCTGTTGCATCTCCTGTTGCTGATTCAGTACTTGTTGTTGCAACTCTTGCAACTGTTGCTGTTGTTGTTGCAACAACTCTTGTTGTCGCTGTTGCAATTGTGCAGCCTCGTCCATTGCTCGGGTCCTTGTTTCTCTTTGCTCTCTTCTTCTTCTGTGAAAAGCACGCTCGGGTTCGGGATCGTGTGGTAGTTCACCGGCGCTCAGGGCTCTTCGCATATGAATGAGAACAAATCTGAAACCAAAGACAAAGGAAACAAAGTCAAAAACAAAAATGAGACCTAATCTATCGGTTGCACGTAACAACCAATACTAACAATAGTCCCCGGCAACGGCGCCAAAAACTTGATAGGTCCAAATCCTACCCCGCAAGTGTACGGGTTCGGTTGTAGTACCAAGGTGTCGAACTCTGGGACTATGTAGTACCAATTGTCAATTCAACTAATAGATTAAGTCGTAAACAAGAAAAGGTTGCAATTCGGTTTGGTTTCAATGGTAACAATTATCAAGCAAAACAAGATTATCAATCAAGGAAAAAGGCTTCCAAGGTTAGGCTCCCCACAATGGTGATACGATAGATTCTAAGCAATATTTAATTATATTTCAATGCAAATGTAAATTGAAGGTCTCACTATCTAATATCAACACTACTTCATGGTCAGACAATAGTGTATGTACCTAAATTCGATTAGCAATCACTTTCGCATAAAGCTAATCCGATTTAGGTCCATTAAGTTCTACATAGATCAATGGACAGTAGAAACAACATCTCCGGTCGGTCTCAGCGGAATCTACTCATCCAAAAACCTAATCGATAGTCAAGCACCACAAGGGGTTAAATCGATGGTCACGCAATTAACCCACAAGTTCTATCCTAGGGATCCATTTAACATCAATCTCCAATTATCATTATCTCCGGTCGGTCTCAAATTCTAATTAGAAATCCCAATTACAAAGTAATTAGGTCATTAAGCAACCTATGATAGAATCAATTCACATTCACATAACCATACAATCAAACACCACCAATCAAACCTTATCAAATCACCATTGGGTTCACCCAACCTTAGAAAAGAGGATTTAGCTAGACATGAGAGAAAGAGAAATCAATTTCATTGAAAGAAACAACATACCAATTGTCTTCTCCAAAGAGATACGAGATTCCAACAATCGAGGCTAGCCAAAATCTCCAAGTTTTCCCTAGGGTTTTTGAGAGTTTAGAAACGTCTAAGGCAGTTACAAGATATCAGGAATAGCAGTTTCCACTTTGCTTTTATACCCCCTACGAATAGAAGGCAAAACGCTCGGGATAAAACGAGCCAGAAACGAAACGGCGTCCTGACCCGGTCTGAAACCCGGCCGGGTCACGGCCCGGGTGACGTTCAGGTGACATGACCCGGTGTGTCATCCGGGCGAATTCCTGGGTGCTGATCCGGTGTGTCATCCGGCCGGGTCACGGCCCGGGTGACGTTCAGTTGACGAGCCGCTGTGCTGGCCAAGGGCAGGGGCGTGATCCGACCGGGTAATGGCCGGATTTGGCTCAGTCTCCTTTTTTAGTTCTTGGCTCGGACACTCTCTTTGATCGGCCTCGGTCCCTGCTCCTTCTTATCATCCGCGCCCTCGAGCCATCCACTCGAACATCATCACATCAACGCCATCATTCTCCAAAAATGCCTCCAAAAGATCCTGAAATGAGACAAACGCAAGAGTAGACCCCGAACTCTACTAATCTACTAAAACCAAATAAAACTAAAAGGAAAAGGAGCAAAACAAACCACAATGACGGAAATAAACGTGATCTAAACTAGTCTAAATGCATGCTATCAGGGGTTTTGTGAGTTTTGTAAGTTCTAAACATGCAAAAGGTAAACAAGCTAAAGAGTTGTGAAATCAGTGATGGGAAAAAGCACTTAGTCAAACAACATCCACTATTCGTATGACAAGTTGATCCTAGATACTCATTCAAAATCTCATGCAATGGAAATTCCAATTTCTTTTCAGATATAACTAATAGCACGACTAGATACTATTAGCACTAACTAATTAAACAACCCTGAAACTATCAAGATTCAGTTTAACAGCAGCTTTACGAATAGGAATATAGTTGGATACAATTCTAGCATAAAACAACCAGATGTTATCCTAGAATGTAAATCAGTTCTCTTCTGCATAAGACTAGCACAACCAGATACTAGTACGATGCAGTTGCTACTCTGAAATAGATATGCTCAACCAGTAACAATCTAAATCTAGCAATAGATCAATAACGACAAACCCTAGTTGATCAGACTAGAAATTATCAATATCAATCATAAGCAATCAAGCAAGAGAATAGATAAAAACCATGCAATAGATTAAGAACGAGAATCTCACAACTGAATCAAAACGAAAGCTTCAGCGTCTGACTAAGTCAGGAAGGCTTAGTTCTTCATAGCGTAGAACGTAGAATGAAATTAGGGTTCAGAGATTATCCCTCCTTGGCAAACAAACCTTTCTCTACCCTTAAATACTCAAGGAGACAAAATCTGAATTAACCTAAAACGAAATAATAAATCGTAATAAAATAATGCAAAATAAAGCAATTAAGGAAATGGCTCGGCAGACTTCTGAACAGCGGCGGCGGGCGCTGCAACCTCCATGGCGGGTGACGCATTTCCACGGTGGGCGCCGTGGCCAAGTCGTAGCCATCTTTGTTGGGAGGGTTTAGGCGGCGGTCGCCGTGGCTTCTGCGGCGGGCGCCGTAAGGTACTTCCTCCGAAGTCTTCGTCTCTTCAGCTCCTTGGCGTCTACTTCTGGTGGCTTCCTCCTTAGTGTCTACTATGATCTCCAAAATGGCTCAAACACCTCCAAATACACCAACTTCACCCCCAAACGCCATACACATGAATGTGTCTAAATCTACCCGAATGGCACCAATAAAACCTCTAATGACTCTTGGTTAAGCCCTACAAAGTAGTGCTTATCATATACTAACATGTAGTAAGTTCATATTACTTTCTCGTATTACATAAGTATACTAACATTTTTTGTATAAGTATGCTTCATATTACCTAGAAATAGAGGATATACACTGCACGGTTATCTTAAGCGTGTATGAATACACGCTTGTCTTAAGCGCATAACTACACGCTTAAGATAAGCGTGTAATCATGCATATACTAACATTTTTTGAAGATTGCAGTCTTATCCTCAATTGTAATCCTGGTCTGTTTCTCTAGAAACACTGCAGCTTATAGTTGTTCATACTTTTTCGTTTCGAACGTATTCGTTTTTCGATCGAAGTATACATCAGTGGACTATTAACTTTCCATTTTGTACTTATTCGTTTTTCGATGTTAATCGTTTCGTACTTTGTCGTTTTTCTTATAGTTGTTCATACATCCTTTTATCGCTCGGTAAAGTTTTATAAGTTATGTTGCTATTTCGTACTTTGAGGTAAGTATCAAACGACATAATAAACATGAACAAACATATTAAACCAAAAACACAAAATACATAACATTTACAGAAACACTCCCTACAAACGAAGCGTGTCTAATCCAAACATAAAAACTAATGTGGATGCGAGCCACTCCTTTCACCAGGTTCCATTGACAGAATCACGAAACATCTGGGACTGGCGAGGTGGAGGTGGGACCATGGGTGGAGGCTGCCCAATCAGCATCTCAAGCCATAATCTCGCAAGTCCCTCGAATGTCTGTGTCGAAGCCTCGAGAGTGTGTAAGTAAGTGCGGATATCAACAACAACCACGCGAATGCACTGTATACAAAATAAGTTAAATTTGTCAAATTATTGCAATATATACAATAAGAGATAAAACGTTCAAACAATTCAACAAAAATAAGCGTATCGCGACTGCGTCTACAGCTGGAGAGACATAGATAGGGCCGACCGGACGATCACGTCTGACGGAACCGGGATCAACCAAGGGATGAGAACACTCGTCATACCAATCTAAATAGTCGACAGACATGTCCCAAAAGTGAGTCGCATACGGTCCATGCAGATCAATCAACGGTCTCGGATCTGTATCCCATGCTACTAGAAGCTCATCATCAAAACTGACCTCGTATCCCTTAATTTCCGCATTCCTGACGGCCTTGTACGGCTGAATGGGCAAATCTAGAACTGACTGCACTAGCCCAAACTGCCTGAGGACTCGGTCCAGGTGGTACGACTCCTCAACATCTATAATGCACAATACACCGCGAAACCTAGTAGGAGCTACCTGATGCGACCCTGCATCGAACCAAGTCGGGCTCAAGCGAGCCCCACGCGTCCAAGACCTTGGAGACCACCTTGGTTCAAGACGAGGAGGAACGCGATGACCGTGAGCTCAGAAGAGCCAAGTATGAAGACCGCAATCATCATCAAGCGTCTTCATCCAAGACCAAAGATCGCGTGCCTCAACGCGTCTTCCTTCAAGCGACTCAACCACCTTTATCATTTCACGCGTTCTTTCAGAAGATTCTCGCATTCAATACATTCAACGCGTTCTTTTAAGACAATTTCTATATTTGGTATTTCCAGCGTATTTTGGATAGTTTCCTTAAATATAGCGTTTTAGATAGTTTCCTTTCAGTCATTATATCTTTTAGGGTTTGTGCCTTTTGCATGCTTGCATGGGCTAGCCCACGAGGTTCGACTCGGCCCATCCGATGTCTCACCTCTCCTATTTAAACACAACTTTGTTATTGTTTTTATTTACGTTCAAGTTAAAGTTCAAGGTTTTAAGTCGAGTGTTAATTCCTCTTTCCCTTGATCGGACGTCACCCATATCCCTCTCATCCCCATTCCCTCCGCCGCCGACGCTACGGCAAATGCTTGATCTTCTGAAGCAAATCTATCTTCGCATCTTCTTCATCCACAGTCGACGCTACGACACCAACGACTTGTCCCATCAAGTCAGCTATCCCTTCATTCAATCGCTTCCGCCACCGTTACCATTCTTCCCTCAAATCGCTTCCACCGCGTTCACCACCGCACCACCACCGTGACC
This sequence comes from Rheum nobile, assembly GCA_027886185.1. NCBI lineage: Eukaryota > Viridiplantae > Streptophyta > Magnoliopsida > Caryophyllales > Polygonaceae > Rheum > Rheum nobile. Next base: position 18,598,922 of record WOAB01000568.1, read on the forward strand.
ATCATCGCGTTCTTCAACGCGTTCCCTTCATCTTCACCACCGAGATGATTCACTGCGTGACTTCCCAACCAAGACTAGATCCAAAGTCATCACCTTTGGCAATTCGACTTGTCATAGGAGGCAAGGACACATCACTACCTCAGGAGCCTGGAAGTCCAACCCTACCCAAGGGGTCCAGGTAACCTGTAAAGTCAAAAAGGCAGAGTCAATACGTATTTTTGTAGTTAAAGACTAAGATATCGAAAAAAATCTAAACTTTTCTACCTTCTCATATCTCATGGGGTCCAGTATGCGGCGTATAGCGATCAAACGGCCGAAATCTCTACTGTTAGGCACCTCCGAGGCACCAAGAACAGCTACTCCAAAAGCCTGGGGGTTGGTAACATATTATTCCCGAAAATGTGGGAAATATGCCCAAACCCAACATTGTAAATGAAGAAATAACGCTATTAATGACCAAAGTATTAAAATGTAACTTAATATTTCACTAATCCATCCAATATCTTACCCTAATCAGAATCCCACAAGAAGCAATCCCTTGCGCTCCACGCCTAGACGCCTCTCCCAAGTTGCGGTACACATAGGCTAGAATCCCAGCTCCCCATGCAGTGTCTCCAGTACCGTCGTGGTCAAACAAAAGTGCCACCCACTTGTGCTTCACGTCGTTAGTCGACTTGTCCACCAGGACAGTCGAGCCGAGAAGCAACAAGAGGTAGTACGTAGCAATAACGCCCTCGTCACTCCTCATCATCTCCACTAGTATACTCTCTAAAAAGGCCAAAGGAATACCACCAGCTTTGTGCCAGCTCTTCATATGATCCTGCCCAACTCCCAGATGAGTACATATGCGTTGTCTCACTGCCGTATCACTAAGGTCTGAAGTACAACTCCTCCTACATATGTGAACCCGTAAGATCTGGAGAATATCAGCAAGGGTGATGGTCATCTCTCCGAAGGGCATATGAAATGTGTTCGTCTCGGGATGCCATCTCTCCACAAATGCATAAATCAATGCATAATCCATGCTGCAGGCGATGCCAAGTGTGTGTAGACCTATAAGACCGCTCCGCTCAGCCAGCCTAAACCACGTATGTGGCTCAGGGCGTGTATTTAACAAATAAATGTGTGTATCTAACATATGCGTAAACAATAATGTCTTTTATAAATGGCTTTACCAAACGAAGCACATCATCGTGCCACTCTATAGGAAACTCATTTAATTTTATTTATACAAGGTAAACAATAGGGCCCATTCATTAACAGAAAGGCAACCCTAAATCATCGCAATGGATGATCTTTACAAAGTCGTTGCAGAAGTTATCATACATAGAGTTCAAACAGTAGAACTCATAACGAGAAGTAAGAAGCGCTTGCTCAGAAAAAGTGGTGGAGGAGAGGATACATTGGATCCTTGATCTTAGTGGAAATAATCTCATGTGTAGCAAGGAAATCAGTTGCGTGATTCACTTCTCTAAAGCAATAATGTACATCTATGCAATTAAAAAAGAAAAGTAAAGTAGTAATGTCAAGAATAATTGGTTGGATTTCCCATGAAATCTTCCAAGTTCCATTAACTAAGTTTATATTATCACCCTCTATAACTAAATGTTTAATATTCAAATTAATAGCTTTGCGAATAACAAATAAAGTCGCAAAAGCCTATGTTTGTAAGATGGTAGTATCTAGAATATGATCACGGGAAATGGACACAATGTTATCATTAGAATTACGTATTATGTAGTCAATGTGGGAGGATTGGTTATGTTTTTTGGACCTGTCAAAGTTTAACTTAGCCCATCCAGAAGGAGTTTTTTTTCAAATCCTATTAGTTCTACGAGTTCTACTATGTTTAATGGACGTTTTGTAAGTAGATGATGTGCTTATAGTCGAATTGTACGAAGATTTGAATTGGAGATAAGCTTTGTCAGAAGGTAAAAGATTTTGATTGCTATTGTTTCTATCGAAAATTACGGTGATTCTAAATAGTCCACCATAGAAAGAACATAGGTTTATATAGAGATGTTCACGGTTCTAGAACCGCCGGTTCCGGTTCCAAAAAATCATGAATCGAAACCGAAACCGACCAAGTCCGGTTCCGGTTTCAGTTGCGGTTTCGGATCCGATTTCGGTCGGTTTTGAGCCGGTTCCGAACCGGATAAAAATTAATATTTTAAAAAAAATATCCAAAAAAAGTTGAATATAAAAAAATAAGAAAATATTAACATTAATCATTTAATCTTTATATTTTAATTATAAAATATATTCTTAAACTAAAAAATATAATAAACATTTGTCTTTATACAAAATTATAAGGGAAAAAATGGAAAAATAAAGGGTTTGAACATAATTAAATTGGTTACGTGTTCTCTCCGGGTTAGAGAAATCAAAACCTACGTAGTCCTCTTACCTTTATTATGGAAATTCACTTAGCTAATAGGTTTGAAATTGACGGTTTTGAAACGGTTTGGAACCGTCGATTCCGAACCGCATGAATCATGATAGGGAATTTTGGAATGCCTCTAAGTAAATCTCGTAGTAAATATATTAAAATGGAGTTAATCTCTTATAAACCAAATTCATGCATGTATAGAGAGCGAGAGAGAATTGAACTAATTAATCATTTGTCACATACAACATTTAAATGAGTCTCCAACTACTAGACTAGCTTAATAAAATCTTTCAATTGCTAAAAACATATTATTCATATGTTCGGTTAGTCGGTTAACCAAAATTGAAAATATTACTAACTGTAACTATACAAAAAAAAAACGTAATTTTATTCGGTCGGTTAATTGTATCAAACTTTTGGTAAATATTCGGTACAGTTAACCACAAAAAGGATCGATTTCTCATTTTTTTGGAACAATTTTTCGGTTTCGGTTTTTCATGTCCACCCCTACCTACCTACTACGAAACCGAAAAAAAATCCGATCCGAAAAATTACAAGCTAGTTTGAATTAAACGGGTGACAAAGAGGGGACCGAAATTCGCCAAACCCGAATCTCACAATCCAAAGCACCACTATAAACCAAATAAGACTCACCGCCGTCGCTACAGACATCCACGGCGGCCGACAAACACTTGACAGGCAGCGCGTGGCCTTCCAACACCGCTAGACACGCATAAGACCGATTCTCCCCGCGCCTCCACACCCTCACCGTCTTATCCGCCGATCCACTGCATACCAACTCGTCCCCGACCACTGCGAGGCAGAGGACCGCCTTACTATGACCCCTCAGCGCTCCCACCACCACCGTCTCCCCTAGACGCGCCTCCCTCTCCCACACCACCACCGACCTATCACACGCGCCCGAATACAATACTGCGCCATCTTTGGTCAACGCGAGAGCGTTTACCGCTGACTTGTGCTTCTCTAGAGTCTCAACCAATGAGTGACCCACTTTGTTATTCTTCCTCATCTCTTTACTCCAAACTTTTATCTTCTTGTCGGCGGATCCAGTGTAGACGCGCCCATCATAAGAAACCACGACCGTGTTGATCGCGTCGTCGTGGGCGTTTGGGATGGACTCGACGCATTTGAAGTCCGTTGTCCGCCAGATCTTGACCGTCCGATCCCAGGAAGCGGAGTAGAGGTGTGACCCATCGTGGGAGACGGCGAGGGCGGATACGGTGTCCACGTGGTGGATCCACGTGGCAGTCTTGTGCCTCCCCACGCGGACGTAGTTCTTGGCAGAGAAGAGCGTCAAGAAACGGTCTTCCAACGTCGGAAGCGTGGCGACGCAACGGAAAGTCGTCGAGCTCCCCCCCTCAGCGGCGTCGTTTTGCCGCTCCTCGATCTTCCAAACGCGGATTTTGTGGTCCTGGTGGGCGCTAAGCAACTTGTCGCCCATGACTGCCAGCGACTTAACGGCTGCTTTTCCGTTTACGGTTAGAACGCCGTTAAATTTCTCCTCCGTTATATTAAACGTCTGGCTTCCACTCCGCGGCCAGACACGGATCTCGCCGTCATGGGAGCCGCTGAAGAGGTGTTTTCCGGCGAGAGAGAGGGCGAAGACGTGGGAGGAGTGGCCCTTTAAGGTGGCGGTACAGTGGTGATCGAAGGAGGACGGCGGCGGCGCGGTGAGGGAGGGGACGGAGGGGAGGCTTGGTTGGGAGGAGAGTGAGTACGAGTTGGAGGAGTCGGATGAGAGGAGGTGGTTGGAGGCGGCGGAGTGGTGGAGATGGCCGGTCTTCTCTTTGCCGCGCGGTGGTGGACATGGACACGACAGGAATCCCATTTTTCTTTAGCTTAATTTTGTTGACTCAAAATTTGATGAAATAAAAAAGAGAGATATAGGGGGAATCGGGGGATTAGAGTGTGTATTAAGATAACGTTTGGTGAGGATTTGGTATGAAAAAGAAGTGTTGTCAAATTGAGACTTAATTTAGTGGCAATTGGGAAAGATATTAATGTGTTGAAAAAGGCGGAGAAAATTATAAATATTTGGCCAACGCTACGTAAGATAGCTATGTATAGGGTTTTGAGTGGAAAGATAATCTGAATGCTAGTTAATGTACTACTTAATTTGAGATATTTTGTGTTGCTGAATGTTTATTGATTTTTTATGCAAAAGTTTGGGATACCACTTCGTCCATTAAGAAACAATTAGAATTTACTGGAGTATCTCTTTTTTAGGTAAACAAGTCACATTAAAGAACTACTCCGTATAATTATTGTTAATTAACACACCAATAACTACTGATATTAGCGGATCCAACTCTTCATGATTTACATTAGGGCTGTGCATCCGGTTCAGATCGGATCGAAATTTTTACAATTATTGGACCGGAGATCGGACCGGACCGAATCATATCGGTCCGGTTCCAGTCCGATCCGGTCTTGGACCGGTATACGTATTTTATTGTTTTATATAAATTAAGATTTAATTATTATTTCTATTTTTATACCTATTATGTATAATATTAGACAATATATTTTGTTATTAATTTATATTTATAATAGAAATTAATTTTTAATAGTGTTATAAGATATTAATACATAAAATAAAATTAAAAAACCGGTCCATCCGGTCCGGAAACCGGCCGGATTTGGACCGGAACCGAAATTTTAGAAATATGTGGACCGAAGATCGGACCGTAATTCCCCCGGTCCGGGCATTTTTTGTCTGATCCGGTCCGATTTTCCAATCCGGTCCGAATTTACACAACCCTAATTTACATACGTACAGGGAACTTGAACAATGAAACAAAGATATTTGAAACCATGAAACAAGTTTTAAAAATTTGTCATTGGAGCTAGAATATACACAAACGTACATGTGTTATAAACTAAGAGAAAGACACATATAAACTAAGAGAAAGAGAGAAATTTGAGAGAAGAAAATAGAGCAATGAGAGAGTAATGATGTGTATTATTAGACCTCCAATGAGAGTATATATAGGGTTTATAATGCTTGGCCCATAAGGTAACTTTAAGGTTTATATGGGCTTTGTCTTATGTACATTCAAATACATAATATTATAACACTCCCCCTTGGATGTACATCACTAACTGCCTCGTTAAAAATCTTGTTTGGAAAAACCCAATGGGATAGAAACCAAGGCTAAGGGAAAAAAAGTACAGTTATAGTTCTCCCCCTCAATTAACATTGATTGACTAAATCTGCTAAACTGGTCCTCCTTCCGACTCAAAGCTCATGAGTGTAGATAGATATCGTCAATATGTAAGTGATTTGAGTGTGGAGTGATGTATGACCTTCATATATCTCTATTTGCAGATAAATCTTGGTTCTTCAAGAAATTGCATGTACATACATGTATCAAAAATATAAATACAAACCAATACAGATAACCATTTCCAAATTAATGATTTACATATGTAACTGGTCCAAAACATATCACTTTTAATATATAAAATTTAACTTTGCTTGAATCGCCTTTCTCAGCTCTACCAATCATCATTGTCGACATATTTCCATTGATCAGAAATCATTAACATTCTCGTATGCCACTTCTGGTGCAAGTACTTATTCAAAGAGCATCGTCAAGGACAAGCGCATTTCGAGTCCTTCCGAAATGGATTGTAACAAATATTTTGTACTTGTCCTTTAAAGTCCTTGCTTAAGATGTGTAATCTGAGATAAGATTTTCTTGAAGAGCCTATCTCAAGAAACGTCACTTGTCAATAATTAACAACTTGTTAAGCTGCAATATATCATTCCTCTTCAGGAAAATTGAGCTTCAGATATAGTGTAATAGTCTCCCACGCTTCTGGCATAATTAAGACTCCCTTGTAGTGGATTGGTCTGGAGTTACTACAAGAACCTCCAAATGAGCTAGGCATTTCAGTTGGTATATGTGACTCAGTCACTTTCTTGGCTTTTATTAAATGCAATTTATAGCATCCTAGCTATATCATTATGTATACGATCCGTTGAACTTCTGGTTCATGTTCGTTTAACCAAGGATATAAAATTATCGAGAATTTGCATTCCTTGTAATATCTTATACATATTAGTCTCATTGTCCGCCCCTAAACTTGAGATTTTATCTCTTCAAACTGATAATCTTGATACCGAGAGCGGTCACCCAATATAAGCTCTAGGTATTCAATAATCTATAGGGACTCTTGCCCTCGTAGAATCCCAGCTTTCCTTGTGGAATTAATTTAGTTCATTTAGGGTGAGAATGGGACGTACACCGCATATCTATATACTTTCAGTTCTCTTCTGGAGATAAGTTTCAAATAGGGGAATATATATATCATGGTTAGTCAAAGTCAAACTTAATTCTCGACAGTCAAATTTTATATGACCCCTTATGGCCAACGATTCTTCTAGATCGTTTCATGTATTAGCTTTAACCCAACTATGATTGATGACCATAGTTGAATTCCTTAGGTTTTAATGGTAACAAACATTCAACTAATCTGGGTACTAAGTATTTCAGGAACAAAGACAGTTGTCTCAGGGAACCATTGCAGCGAAGGATCGCAGAGGGAACAAAGCTCTGTTCTTGTGCTTTGTTACCTCTCAAGGAACATCAGTGACGAACAAGATCAAGCTGCAAATGTAAAGGAAGATATCCAGCGTGAAGATTATGGAAACTTTCCTAGAAGAATCACGCGGTCAAAGGATAGGATTTCGGCTGGAAGGATCTCTTCAAAAAAAAGATTTGGAGAGAGAATCCGAATGTGTTATCTTAGGAAAACTTTCCTAAGATAATATATTTGGAGAGAGAAGAATCTTATCTTAATCCGTTAATGTTATCTTAGGAATTATTTCCTTAGATAATATCGGTTGTTAAGATAATATTCTTCAAATCAATTAATATCATCTTGTTACCAAGTTTAGGAAGATAGGATTATCTTGTTATGATTAGGGTTTGGTCGAGTTGTATTTATATGGGAATGTGGGATTCATTTCTACGTAACCACGACGACGAAGAACGAAGAACTGAGAGCATTTAGTTAAAAAGAAAAAGAGAGTGAAGAGTTTGTGAGTCTTTGAGGGTTGAGTTCGGATTCATCGTTGTAGAAGAGGCTTCGAGTCTAGTTGGTTGTTTAGAGGTCGAAGTCCAGGATACAAGTGTAATCGAACATGAAATCAATAAGATAAGTACACGCTCCAAAATCCTCTCAAGCGGAAGCTTGAAGGTAGTGGTTTTTCCTTGAGAAGCTAGTTTTGCTAATCAGGGTTTCCACTATACATCCTGAGTTTGTTCATTATCTTTCTTGCTGTTTTTAATCCGATGTGCCTTCTGTGGGAACAAAACCTTTGTTTCCTCAGACATAACTCTAACGATCCAACAATTGGTATCAGAGCAAGGTGCTCTAGATTGTTTTCGTTACAGAATTTGCAGGAAAGATGTCGTCGTCAAGCAATGCAATCGGAGATTCGTTCTGGAAGCCACCGATTCTGAAGGCAGGAGAATATGACTGGTGGGTGGAACAAATTGAGTCCCATATATGTTTCCTTGATGGACAGATTTGGCGAGTCATCGAAGTTGGACCTTTGGCTATTAAAAATAAGACAGATGCTACTAAGCCAAAACCAAAGGTCGACTACACCGATGATGACTGGAAGAAGTTGGAGAAGAACAACAAGGCTAAGAAGATCCTTCACATGGCTCTTCTTCCCTCAGATCTCAAGAAAATCATGAGCTATAAGACTGCCAAGGAGATCTGGGATGCCTTAAAACGCCTTCATCAAGGAAATGAAGATGCCAAGAAGAACATAATTCTCTCTCTGATAAAATAGTACGACCAAGTCTCTCAGGGAAAAGATGAACACATTCAGGAGTACTACTCCAGATTCCAGGGGCTAATTAGTCAGCTTCAGTTCCTTGGTGAAGCAATGCCAGACTGGAAACTGACTCACCACTTCATGCAAGGCCTCAACTCTCAGTGGGATGCCATTGCTGTTGCTCTCTACTCTCAGACAGATGTCAAGACTCTTACCATGGAAGAGGTTGTTGCTAAGCTGGAAAGCAACGCCTCCGTCTATAATCACAAGCTGAACAAGAAGGGAGAGGAGAAGGCGAAGAGCATTGCCTTAAAGGTGGAAAGGGCATTTGACTTGTCCCAAGTCGAAGATGAAGATGAAGATGTTGCGCTCATCACAAGAGCCATGAGGAAGATTTGGTCTCGGAACAAGGATTCGTCGAGTTCCTCTGAAGGGAACATAGACCTAAAAGATGTGGTGTGCTACCACTGTCAGAACAAGGGACATATGGTCAGAAACTGCTTCAAAAAAAAGGCAGGAATGCCTCTAGCAAATGAAGGGAAGCATGCAATGGTTGCCACCTGGGGAGACTCAGACTCAGACGACGAAGACTCGTCATATTCCAGGGATGTCTGTTTAATGGCCATTGAAGACCCCAATGAATCAAAAGGAGATCTACTGAACGATGAGGTAACCGAATCTGATCTCATATCAAGCTTAAAAAGTAAATCTAAAGAAAGCTTGATATCTCTTATTAAGAAACTTGTTCATGAGAATAGTCTTTTTCGTGAGCAAATTGAAGAAAAAGATGAATCGATCTCAAGTTTGATCGAAGAAAATCAGGGATGGGCAGACAAAGTGCTCAAGCTTGAGAAAGGTTCATCCTCCTCTTCAAACTCTTGCTCTGAGTGTCCCAAACTCACTGAAAAGATTACGTCTCTGGAGTCCTCTGTTTCCTCACTCGAGGCTGAGTTTTTAATGATAAAACTTGGAAATGCAAAACTGTCTAGTGATCTAACCAAACTCAGTGAGGAACAGAAGGACAAGCCAAAAGGTATTGTGTTTGTTGCAGCCAAGAATGAAAAGAAGACAGAAAAGAAGGAAGTACATCGCTTTGGAATTGGGTATCAACCTAAGCTTCCTGTTGATGGCACTAAGTCTAAACGTCCTGGAGTCGAAGGAAAGCAGTCAACGCAAGAAAAAGGGGAAAGTTCCTCGAGGAGGAACAATCACAAAGATTGCTCAAATTTGACTGATGGGAACAAGGCTTGATACCATGGACAGAAAGCTCATTCCATTTGGTTGAAACAATCTCAAAGCGGTAAGTCCAATCATATTGATTTTCATTCTAGGATTGCTAACAAAACAATTTGGCCTGGACAGAGCAAGTATGTTGATCTAAAGTGTCAAAGAGTATGTTGGTATTGTGGGCACTCTGGTCACTACAAACAAGAGTGCCTCCTGAAGAAACACGATGAGGAACTTGCTCGAACCACTAGGGAAAAAATGAATGCTAAACCTCCAGAAATCAAATATGTTTCTCCCACACCCAGAAAGCATAAGCTTGTCTGGGTTCGCAAGAACTAACTCTTTCTGTGCAGGATAAAGTGAGGAAAGTTCCCGGTATTTCATTCGTACAAGGGTCAATTACCTGACAGGGAACAAAGCGAGTGTCACCTCACTTCTGCAGGAATGTTTGAGACTCAAAGGCCTGGTGACAAAGGTAAAAAAAATGGATATGTGGATAAGGACTTAATGACTGAAGTGTTTCGTGTTTGTATACTCAGGTACCATGTACATCTAGAAAAGACATCACTGTGTGGAGAAAGATTGGCATACAAGGAAATTCATGGAACAAAGAATCAAACGCCAGTTTTCTCATTAAGACACCTGTTGGGGAACTCTACATTCAGTTCCATACGAAGCCTGATTTGTTCCCCTAACTACATGTCTATTTGTTGTGTTCCCTCAATGATTGGCTAAATTACATGGTAAAGTGTGAAAGGTTAATCATCATGTCTTGATCTGTATTCATTCTCTTGATCATTTGTTGAACGCCTTGCTTAGACTCATGCTAATACTTCACTAATGTGCAAAATTGCATGCATGATTCTTTATGCTATCTTGTTAATACATGATTCAGCTTTCTTTTGGCCCAAAAGAGTTAACTTGATGCATTGATCCCTCATTATAAGCCCAAATGATTGTTGACTCTACAGCTTACCTTAGCCATCATGCTTGATGCTTCCTATGAGCCCCTCTAATCATCCATATCTGGGAGCCTCTCATTCATGATTAACATTATTAAAAATTCTCGTATATGTTTATGTGTGATGTTCTTTGTACCCTCTCTGGTAACATTACCCCCGCATCACACTCCTCTACTTTTTCGGAAAGTCGAGAATACGAATTGTCGCCTCTGTGGTCTGTGGCTGGGATTTGACAGGTATGATGTGTAATGATGGCTTACAACTACTTGAGAAGTGTTCGTGCATAAAAGTTGATGTGGTGGTTGCGTGATGGTTGTTGCGCTTGAGATTTTGTGGGCTTTGATGGATTTAGACAGAATCTTTTACAAGATCTATTTTTGGAAAATATCTTCTTAGCTGTGATCTTTGGTAAAATAAGGAAAGAAGAAGATTGAGATCATTATCCTTAATACTTGAAAAGATATGAAAAAGGATTCTTGTATTTTCTCCCCTCCTATCTATGGCGGTCTCTGCAAAGTTGTCATGTTACTCCCGTGTGCTGTTTCAAAAAAAAAAAAAAAAAAAACTGGAACACCACAAGGTACACAAAGAGGGGACAAATGAATCTTTCTTCTACCGGTGGCTGGAGGCTTGTAACCTACACAAGGAGTAGTTTGTGTTACAAGAGGGTGTTGGTTGGGTCAAGGTTAGACGTGAGATGGAAGCTGGTGTGGAGGAAGAAGAGTCTGGAGGTGCAGACTCTGAGGGGGAACAAAAGGTGGAATCTGATTTGAGGAAGGACCGTGAGAAGTTTGTCTCGCGCAATATCTCTGTTGGCAGAACAACAAAGGCGTCTTACGGAGTAAGTGAATGCCTAAATTACTATTCATATTTCAGCTCCCTCTACAGGCACCAGTGGTGCTTGATTCGTCGTTCTCTGGCTAACCAATCCCTCTTTTATTCCCTAGCACATTTATCCCTTACTGCTTGATTTTCCTTGTCTCTGGGTCATGTGTTTGCAATGATTGGCATGTTAATCATATGTGTTACATGTGCTCATTTTGTTGTTGTCTTTACATGCAGTCTATGTTTGTGCGTTTCAATCTAATGCAAAAGGGGTTATTTTGCTTATCCTGCTGTGATCTTTTTCTCTCTATCTCTTTACTTATGTTTTTGATGATGCCAAAAAGGGGGAATTTGTTGAATTCCTTAGGTTTTGATGGTAACAAACATTCAACTAATCTGGGTACTAAGTGTTTCAGGAACAAAGACAGTTGTCTCAAGGAACCATTGCAGCGAAGGATCGCAGAGGGAACAAAGCTCTGTTCTTGTGCTTTGTTACCTCTCAAGGAACATCAGTGACGAACAAGATCAAGCTGCGAATGGAAGGAAGATATCCAGCGTGAAGATTATGGAAATTTTCCTAGAAGAATCACGCGGTCAAAGGATAGGATTTCGGCTGGAAGGATCTCTTCGAAAAGAAGATTTGGAGAGAGAATCCGAATGTGTTATCTTAGGAAAACTTTCCTAAGATAATATATTTGGAGAGAGAAGAATCTTATCTTAATCCGTTAATGTTATCTTAGGAATTATTTCCTTAGATAATATCGGTTGTTAAGATAATATTCTTCAAATCAATTAATATCATCTTGTTACCAAGTTTAGGAAGATAGGATTATCTTGTTATGATTAGGGTTTGGTCGAGTTGTATTTATATGGGAATGTGGGATTTATTTCTACGTAACCACGACGACGAAGAACGAAGAACTGAGAGCATTCAGTTAAAAAGAAAAAGAGAGTGAAGAGTTTGTGAGTCTTTGAGGGTTGAGTTCAGATTCATCGTTGTAGAAGAGGCTTCGAGTCTAGTTGGTTGTTTAGAGGTCGAAGTCCAGGATACAAGTGTAATCGAACAAGAAATCAATAAGATAAGTACACGCTTCAAAATCCTCTCAAGCGGAAGCTTGAAGGTAGTGGTTTTTCCTTGAGAAGCAAGTTTTGCTAATCAGGGTTTTCACTATACATCCTGAGTTTGTTCGTTATCTTTCTTGCTGTTTTTAATCCGATGTGCCTTCTGTGGGAACAAAGCCTTTGTTTCCTCAGATGTAACTCTAACGATCCAACAATTGGTATCAGAGCAAGGTGCTCTAGATTGTTTTCGTTACAGAATTTGCAGGAAAGATGTCGTCGTCAAGCAATGCAATCGGAGATTCGTTCTGGAGGCCACCGATTCTGAAGGCAGGAGAATATGACTGGTGGGTGGAACAAATTGAGTCCCACATCTGTTCCCTTGATGGACAGATTTGGCGAGTCATCGAAGTTGGACCTTTGGCTATTAAAAATGAGACAGATGCTACTAAGCCAAAACCAAAGGTCGACTACACCGATGATGACTGGAAGAAATTGGAGAAGAACAACAGGGCTAAGAATATCCTTCACATGGCTCTTCTTCCCTCGGATCTCAAGAAAATCATGAGCTATAAGACTGACAAGGAGATCTGGGATGCCTTAAAACGCCTTCATCAAGGAAATGAAGATGCCAAGAAGAACAGAATTCTCTCTCTGATAAAAGAGTACGACCAAGTCTCTCAGGGAAAAGATGAACACATTCAGGAGTACTACTCCAGATTCCAGGGGCTAATTGGTCAGCTTCAGTTCCTTGGTGAAGCAATGCCAGACTGGAAACTGACTCACCACTTCATGCAAGGCCTCAACTCTCATTGGGATGCCATTGCTCTTGCTCTCTACTCTCAGACAGATGTCAAGACTCTTACCATGGAAGAGGTTGTTGCTAAGCTAGAAAGCAACGCCTCCGTCTATAATCACAAGCTGAACAAGAAGGGAGAGGAGAAGGCGAAGAGCATTGCCTTAAAGATGGAAAGGGCATTTGACTTGTCCCAAGTCGAAGATGAAGATGAAGATGGTGATGAAGATGTTGCGCTCATCACAAGAGCCATGAGGAAGATTTGGTCTCGGAACAAGGATTCGTCGAGTTCCTCCGAAGGGAACAGAGACCTAAAAGATGTGGTGTGCTACCACTGTCAGAACAAGGGACATATGGCCAGAAACTACTTCAAGAAAAAGGCAGGAATGCCTCCAGCAAATGAAGGGAAGCAGGCAATGGTTGCCACCTGGGGAGACTCAGAACCAGACGACAAAGACTCGTCATATTCCAGGGATGTCTGTTTAATGGCCATTGAAGACCCCAATGAATCAAAAGGAGATCTACTGAACGATGAGGTAACCGAATCTGATCTCATATCAAGCTTAAAAAGTAAATCTAAAGAAAGCTTGATATCTCTTATTAAGAAACTTGTTCATGAGAATAGTCTTTTCCGTGAGCAAATTGAAGAAAAAGATGAATCGATCTCAAGTTTGATAAAAGAAAATCAGGGATGGGCAGACAAAGTGCTCAAGCTTGAGAAAGGTTCATCCTCCTCTTCAAACTCTTGCTCTGAGTGTCCCAAACTCACTGAAAATATTACGTCTCTAGAGTCCTCTGTTTCCTCACTCGAGGCTGAGTCTTTAATGATAAAACTTGGAAATGCAAAAATGTCTAGTGATCTAACCAAACTCAGTGAGGAACAGAAGGACAAGCCAAAAGGTATTGTGTTTGTTGCAGCCAAGAATGAAAAGAAGACAAAAAAGAAGGAAGTACATCGCTTTGGAATTGGGTATCAACCTAAGCTTCCTGTTGATGGCACTAAGTCTAAACGTCCCGGAGTCGAAGAAAAGCAGTCAACGCAAGAAAAAGGGGAAAGTTCCTCGAGGAGGAACAATCACAAAGATTGCTCAAATTTGACTGATGGGAACAAGGCTTGGTACCATGGACAGAAAGCTCATTCCATTTGGTTGAAACAATCTCAAAGCGGTAAGTCCAATCATATTGATTTTCATTCTAGGATTGCTAACAAAACAATTTGGCCTGGACAGAGCAAGTATGTTGATCTAAAGTGTCAAAGAGTATGTTGGTATTGTGGGCACTCTGGTCACTACAAAAAAGAGTGCCTCCTGAAGAAACACAATGAGGAACTTGCTCGAACCACTAGGGAAAAAATGAATGCTAAACCTCCAGAAATCAAATATGTTTCTCCCACACCCAGAAAGCATAAGCTTGTCTGGGTTTGCAAGAACTAACTCTTTCTGTGCAGGATAAAGTGAGGAAAGTTCCCGGTATTTCATTCGTACAAGGGTCAGTTACCTGACAGGGAACAAAGCGAGTGTCACCTCACTTCTGCAGGAATGTTTGAGACTCAAAGGCTTGGTGACAAAGGTAAAAGAAATGGATATGTGGATAAGGACTTAATGACTGAAGTGTTTCGTGTTTGTATACTCAGGTACCATGTACATCTAGAAAAGACATCACTGTGTGGAGAAAGATTGGCATACAAGGAAATTCATGGAACAAAGAATCAAACGCCAGTTTTCTCATTAAGACACCTGTTGGGGAACTCTACATTCAGTTCCATACGAAGCCTGGTTTGTTCCCCTAACTACTTGTCTATTTGTTGTATTCCCTCAATGATTGGCTAAATTACATGGTAAAGTGTGAAAGGTTAATCATCATGTCTTGATCTGCATTCATTCTCTTGATCATTTGTTGAACTCCTTGCTTAGACTCATGCTAATACTTCACTAATGTGCAAAATTGCATGCATGATTCTCTATGCTATCTTGTTAATACATGATTCAGCTTTCTTTCGGCCCAAAAGAGTCAACTTGATGCATTGATCCCTCATTATAAGCCCAAATGATTGTTGACTCTACAGCTTACCTTAGCCATCATGCTTGATGCTTCCTATGAGCCCCTCTAATCATCCATATCTGGGAGCCTCTCATTCATGATTAAACATTATTAAAAATTCTCGTATATGTTTATGTGTGATGTTCTTTGTACCCTCTCTGGTAACATTACCCCCGCATCACACTCCTCTACTTTTTCGGAAAGTCGAGAATACGAATTGTCGCCTCTGTGGTCTGTGGCTGGGATTTGACAGGTATGATGTGTAATGATGGCTTATAACTACTTGAGAAGTGTTCGTGCATAAAAGTTGATGTGGTGGTTGCGTGATGGTTGTTGCGCTTGAGATTTTGTCGGCTTTGATGGATTTGGACAGAATCTTTTACAAGATCTATTTTTGGAAAATATCTTCTTAGCTGTGATCTTTGGTAAAATAAGGAAAGAAGAAGATTGAGATCATTATCCTTAATACTTGAAAAGATATGAAAAAGGATTCTTGTGTTTTCTCCCCTCCTATCTATGGCGTTCTCTGCAAAGTTGTCATGTTACTCCCGTGTGCTGTTTCAAAAAAAAAAAAAAAAAAAAACTGGAACACCACAAGGTACACAAAGAGGGGACAAATGAATCTTTCTTCTACCGGTGGCTGGAGGCTTGTAACCTACACAAGGAGTAGTTTGTGTTACAAGAGGGTGTTGGTTGGGTCAAGGTTAGACGTGAGATGGAAGCTGGTGTGGAGGAAGAAGAGTCTGAAGGTGCAGAATCTGAGGAGGAACAAAAGGTGGAATCTGATTTGAGGAAGGACCGTGAGAAGTTTGTCTCGCACAATATCTCTGTTGGCAGAACAACAAAGGCGTCTTACGGAGTAAGTGAATGCCTAAATTACTATTCATATTTCAGCTCCCTCTGCAGGCACCAGTGGTGCTTGATTTGTCGTTCTCTGGCTAACCAATCTCTCTTTTGTTCCCTAGCACATTTATCCCTTGCTGCTTGATTTTCCTTGTCTCTGGCTCATGTGTTTGCAATGATTGGCATGTTAATCATATGTGTTACATGTGCTCATTTTGTTGTTGTCTTTACATGCAGTCTATGTTTGTGCGTTTCAATCTAATGCAAAAGGGGTTGTTTTGCTTATCCTGCTGTGATCTTTTTCTCTCTATCTCTTTACTTATGTTTTTGATGATGCCAAAAGGGGGAAAATGACAGGTAGCTTTGGTTGAGGGGGAACAAAACATGGTTTCATATGTTGCTGAGTTGAGGGGGAACTAATACTGCCTTAGTGGGAAGACTTTCTCTCCATAACTGTCTTTATCTCGTACGTGTATGCTTTATTGTCAAGGAAGTTTGTCACCATAAAAAAGGGGGAATTTGTTGAATTCCTTAGGTTTTGATGGGAACAAACATTCAACTAATCTGGGTACTAAGTGTTTCAGGAACAAAGACAGTTGTCTCAGGGAACCATTGCAGCGAAGGATCGCAGAGGGAACAAAGCTCTGTTCTTGTGCTTTGTTACCTCTCAAGGAACATTAGTGACGAACAAGATCAAGCTGCGAATGGAAGGAAGATATCCAGTGTGAAGATTATGGAAACTTTCCTAGAAGAATCACGCGGTCAAAGGATAGGATTTCGGCTGGAAGGATCTCGTCGAAAAGAAGATTTGGAGAGAGAATCCGAATGTGTTATCTTAGGAAAACTTTCCTAAGATAATATATTTGGAGAGAGAAGAATCTTCTCTTAATCCGTTAATGTTATCTTAGGAATTATTTCCTTAGATAATATCGGTTGTTAAGATAATATTCTTCAAATCAATTAATATCATCTTGTTACCAAGTTTAGGAAGATAGGATTATCTTGTTATGATTAGGGTTTGATCGAGTTGTATTTATATGGGAATGTGGGATTCATTTCTGCGTAACCCCGACGACGAAGAACGAAGAACTGAGAGCATTCAGTTAAAAAGAAAAAGAGAGTGAAGAGTTTGTGAGTCTTTGAGGATTGAGTTCGGATTCATCGTTGTAGAAGAGGCTTCGAGTCTAGCTGGTTGTTTAGAGGTCGAAGTCCAGGATACAAGTGTAATCGAACAAGAAATCAATAAGATAAGTACACGCTTCAAAATCCTCTCAAGCGGAAGCTTGAAGATAGTGGTTTTTCCTTGAGAAGCTAGTTTTGCTAATCAGGGTTTCCACTATACATCGTGAGTTCGTTCGTTATCTTTCTTGCTGTTTTTAATCCGCTGTGCCTTCTGTGGGAACAAAGCCTTTGTTCCCTCAGACGTAACTCTAACGATCCAACAACCATATAAATAACGAATGTACCATGTTGTCCTATTAAATAGTGTGAGCTACCCTATACTCGACCGTTATACTACTTGATTGATTTCTTTCTCCCACTTTATGTTTCGTTTGACCAATGTGTTGAGACATCTATCAACATAGTAAAATATATGAACAATTAATATTGGTCCATATGACGGTGTTATTAGTCCTCATATGTATTCTTGAATATGTCAAGAAACATGGAAACTATGGATTTACTCTTTACATAATCGACATTGCTACCAAGAAAACAAGTCGTGTATATACGATCACTCTAAGACAAGGACTCAATGTCCTAGGATCCTTCGGTCCTTTAGTAGGTGTTTGTGATGAATTTCTAATGATCCCGCACATCATTGTTTCACTTGGGTGATCGGATCCCTAAACAAAGAAATATTTTTGCCATCAACTAACTTCTGGTTAGAAATTTTATATGATTCAATGGGTTGTCGTATATACCTAGTGTGCGAAGTTTCCTATGAAATTTTAGATAGATATTCGATATTTTCCCCATTCATGAATTCTGCATGATAACCAATTTGTCAAATATCTTTTCAAATGATCAACAAGTTTGTCATGAACTTGTAAACATAGAATGTTACTCATTTAATATATTTTTCCTTCCAATATCAAGATAGATCTTTTCTAGAATCATGAATGAGACGCTCTTTCTAAACCTTATATTTCACACGTGGTTTTTGTCATTTTGCAGGATAAAGAAACTTATGGTTTATCAAAATGATATAAGTAATAATGACATTATCGACAATAGTTCCCACCATTGAAATTTCCATATGGGTGATCCTTTAATATTTGGGATATCATCAACTCAAAATTAGATAAATCATTACATTGATTTCTAATTTTCAAATAAAAATAGATGCCCTAAAATATGTACTACTACCATAGTACAAAATTGACATATGATCATGAAACTCTTCGGGAGTATATAGTGATCTCTAAATTGTCAGAATATTTAGTCTTAATACTCTCATAGAGTTGATGATGGTATGATATAATCATTAGTTTAGCACAATTTCACAGGAATTCCAAGTGCTAATTCTTATCCCAAATTCGTTTACCTAAATGAATTTTAACACTTAAACCACGTGTTAAATTGTTTCTTCTGGAAACCTAAAAAAATTGGCGTTGCAATCATAGCAACTATTCCAAAATAAATTAAAGAGCTAAAATACTATTTAAAGAAGATAAATTCATCATTCTTTCATTTCGAGGAATCATGTCACTTCAGGGACAATTTGATTTTATGTGTACATCCACTCCCAAGGATGAAAATATTATTTTACTATAAATACATACAATATGTAAAAGTAACATAATTAATGAAACAAAAAAAAGCACAAAATATATTACTTAAATAAAAAGGATCGTTGTCAACTCCGGGTGACAAGAAATTAAACACCAAATTTATTGACCCTTTTATAACCTAATACAAGAGGTTATTTCTAATATATCTTTTTATTATCTGCTTCAGGAGATGATATTTTCTATAGTTACTCATTACAAGGAGTAATATGGTTTATTGTTTCGTCTACTTCGGGAGATTGAGCTTATCACTACAGGGATGATTTTGGATTTGTCTATACCTTGACAAATATATTATGTGTGCATCCACTTCAGGAAATGTCAATTATCAAATTAGTATAAGATCTATATAAAAGAATACATAAATTATAATCAATAATGAAATAAACAAACTAGAATATGACAAGAATAAGTTAATTTGAGTCTTTTATTTCTACCCACTTTTAGGAATAATATACGTCACTACATGGACGTCATATGACTCACAATGTATATCCCATTCAAGATATAAGTAAATTTACAAAATAATATCACTTCAAGAATTTTGAAAATTATCACTTTAGGGATTAGGATTGAAAATTACCACTTCAGGGATTAGGATTGAAAATTATCACTTCACGGATTATGATTGAAAATTATCACTTTAGGGATAGAAAATTATTACTTCACAACTATCACTTCAGGGATAGAAAATTATCACTTCACAATTATCGCTTCAAGGATTGAAAATTCTCACTTCAGGGACTGAAAACTATGCTTCAGGGACTGAAAACTATCGCTTCAGGGACTGGAAACTATCACTTCAGGGAATAAAAACTATTGCTTCAGGGGTTGAAAACTATCACTTCAGGGAATAAAAACTATCACTTCAGGGAATAAAAACTATCGCTTCAGGGACTGGAAACTATCACTTCAGGGAATAAAAACTATCACTTCAAGGAATAAAAACTATCACTTCAGGGAATAAAAAAATTTCTA
The DNA here is from genome assembly GCA_027886185.1 of Rheum nobile. NCBI lineage: Eukaryota > Viridiplantae > Streptophyta > Magnoliopsida > Caryophyllales > Polygonaceae > Rheum > Rheum nobile. Next base: position 18,618,648 of record WOAB01000568.1, read on the forward strand.
GGGTTTGCAAGCGGTAAAATTTCAAGAATCACAAAAGAGAGAAGAACAAACTTAGCTTGGAAAAGGCTCTGATGCCAGTTGATGCGAATGATCAACTGAAGTGTTGTCTGCAACGCAGGATCTTGGATACCTCAAGCTTGAAGTCGAATTCTTCTCTTCCGTAGACAAGTGATGGCTTTCCTAGGGTTAAAGATATAACCCTCAAATGCGTCAAAGAGATGACGAAGAGATCAAAGAGATGATCTTGAACACCGAAGAGACGATGGATAATTGCTCGAAGCGACGAGCTACGGGATAGACGATCCGTGGGATTGAAGAGTTGACGTTAGAACTCAAGGGAATGAGCGTACTCAACTTTACTACTCAAATTCAACATAACATTAAAAACTAGGGTTTCAAGGTTTATATAGCAACAAAGCAATAATTACAATAATAATAAAATTGTTCAGCAAACGACGGAAGGAGATCGCTGACACGGACCGAAAGTGGGAAATGCGGCGGTCGCCGTCATTTGCCATAGGTAAGTCTTCGGATTCTCCATAGGCGGCGGGCGCCGGAAGGGGGGCGCCGGGCGCCGGAAAGTGGGCGGCGGGCGCCGGAAAGTGGGCGGCGGTCGCCGTGTTCTTGGTGGCCGGCGGCGGTCGCCGTAAAGGGGGTGGCGGTCGCTGCTCTCCTTCTTCTTCCGTGAACTCGTCGTCTTCGCCCTCCTTGAGTGCACTCCCGTTGTTCCCTCTTCGTCTTTCGCCGTCAATGAGAGGGTCATGGAGCTATCATATCGCTTCATGGATTGAAAAACTATCGCTTCAGGGACTAAAAATTATTGCTTCAGGAATAAAATTTATCGCTACAGGGATTGAAAACTATCACTTCAGGGATTGAAAACTCTCACTTCAGGGAATGAAAACTATAGCTTCAAGGACTGAAAAACTATTGTTGAAAACTATCGCTTCAGGGACTGAAAACTATCACTTCAGGGATTGAAAATTATTGCTTTAGGGACTGAAAACTATCACTTCAGGGATTGAAAATTATCGATTGAAAATTATCGCTCCAGGGATTGAAAAACTATCGCTCCAGGATTGAAAAACTATCACTTTAGGGATTGAAAAACTATCACTTTAGGGATTGAAAAACTATAGCTTCATGGATTGAAAACTATGGCTTCAATGACGGAAAAATTATTGTTGAAAACTATCGCTTCAGGGATTGAAAATTATCACTTCAGGGATTGAAGATTATCACTTTAGAGATTATATACCTTGCCTTATAATTACATCCTCTTCATAGGATGATATTCTTTCTCAGGAGAATTCCAATAATCTAATCATCCACGTTTTTAACCAAAACAGTAGAAGAAAAAGTCTTAATGTAACTAAAAGAATTATCATCTTGCTAATATCTCTTCGGGAGATAATATGAGTGCAGTACAATACATATAGATTGAATAGGTACATACAATCAGTTCTAGGGTTGAGCACCTGTCCAAACTCGGTCCGACCCGGACCGGATCGGAACCCGAAACACCAAAAATGGTGGACCGGAACCCGGACCGGAAATATCCGGACCGGACCGAAAATATCCGGACCGGATCGGAAATATCCGGACCAGATCGGAAATATCCGGATCGGACCGGGTCCGGACCGGTTCGGTCCTATTTGGACCGGTTTAAGATTTTGTTAAATTTAAATATATTTTATTTATATTAAACATGAAAAAAACCCTCAAATTTAAATATTATTTATTCTTAAATATAATTTATTCTAAATCCTAAACCCTAAACCTCTAATATAAAAAAACCTTAAACCCTAAAATATTAAGAGTTTTTAAAAATACCGGATCGGACCGGACCGGACCCAAAAATATAAAAATCCCTGGACCAGAGACCGTACCGGTCCGGTCCGGTCCAAATTTACGGGCCAGACCGGATTTTTCTCAACCCTAATCAGTTCAGACAAAAGAAATTATTATAAGCAATGAACACACAATGAAAATAATAATTAATTAAGAAATTTCATGTATAAGATTGACATTTAATTGGTAGAAAGAGATCACGATAATAGGAAGGATATGATAATATATACATGGAATTAGAAATAGGAAGGATATGATCAGTGTGTAGGCAGGCGAGAGAAGTGCCGAGCCGGAGCAGAATTCTACAACTTGAGAGACTCGTGACATATATAGAAAGCAATTGTGATGATAACTTGTTATAAACTAAGAAAAAGAAAGAGATTTGAGAAAAGAAAAGAGAGCAATGATAGAGTAATGATGTGTATTATTAGATCTTTATTAAGGGTATATATAGGATTTACAATGTTTGACTCATAAGACAACTTTAGGGTTTACATGGGCTTTATCTTATATATATCCAAATACATAATATGAATTAGCTTCATATGAGGAGCACCCTTAAGGTGAAAAGTGAGAAGCATTCTAGGCCATTCTTTTCAATATTACCATACACCTTATCCTGGTCAACGGTCGGCATTGACCGGTCAATGATCAACGTTGACCGACCGTTGACCGGTCAATGATTAACGTTGACCAACCGTTGACCGGTCAATACCCAGTTTTTTTTAATATTTTTTTTTAAACTTTGGTTTTTTTATTTTTGTTTTCCTACACGTTTCAATTATAAACTATTAATGAAAAAATCTGAACAATTAGTTCTTAAAGTTGAACAATTATATGTTAAAAGTTGAACAATTATAAAGTTGAATAATTGTATCTTAAAGTTGAACAATATTATTTTTATAGTTAGACAATTGTGTTCGCTATGTATATAAATTTGAACAATTGTATATTAATGTTGAACAATTTCAATTTTTTCATAATTTTTTTAGGCTAGCGGTTTTTTCTATCTTTACTATTCCTATTTTCCTACACATTTAGGATTTAGGGTTTATGTTTTGAACATTTTGAGTTGTATTATGTTTATAGTACATTATAAACAAAACTTCTAATTTATTGGACAATTGTAAATTTTTTAATGAAGTATTGTTTAATCTATCTTTTGTTATAAGTTTGAATTTTCATGCAATTTAAATTGTTCAACTTTTCTGGTTCATTTGTTCAACTTTATATATTGTTAAAAAGGTTGTCCAGCTTGTAAGATACAATTGTTCAAATTCAAGAGAGAATTGTTTAATTTTTTAGAAACAATTTTATGAGGAATGCGTGTAGGAAAACAAGAATAAAAATATATATTTTATCATGAAAAGAAAATTGGCCAAAAAAAAAACACTGACAGTTGCAGAGTAAAAACAGATGTCTAACTATAAAAATAAAATTGTTCAATTTTAAGATACAATTGTTCAACTTTTTTGGTATAATTGTTCAACTTTATATATTGTTTAAAAAACATTGTTCAACTTTTAATATACAATTGTTCAAGTTTAATAGGGAATTGTTCAACTTTTTTAATTACAATTTTATGATATAAACGTGTAGGAAAACAAGAAAAAAGGAAGAAGAAAAAATTCCCGGGAAAAAAAAAATTGCCCGAAAAAAAAAAACTAAAGTTTGCTTAGTGAAACAGTCGTCTAACCTTAAAAATGAAATTATTCAGCTTTAAGATACAATTGTTTAACTTTTCAGATACAATTGTTCAACTTTATGTATTGTTCAAAAAAGATTGTTCAAATTTTAATATATAATTGTTCAAATTTAATAGGAAATTGTTCATTTTTTAGAAATACTTTTATGATGAAAATGTGTATAAAAACAAGAATAAAAAATTGTATTTAAAAAAAAAAGGTCAATTTGACCGGTCAACGGTCAACGTCTTGACCGGTCAATGGTCAGATATTGACCATAGGGTGTGATTGAGTGTGAGAGGGTGTATGTTTGCTATGATGGATGTTCCATCATAGTCTTCTATTGTCCCGAAATGGTTGGCTCTTATTTCTCCTCACGTTTCACCGTAAGCATCCGTTTCACTTCTACGTAATATTATAACATGTAAATTTTAGATTCAATTTTTAGAGTTTTTGGCCAGTTGGCCGGTATAGAAAATGTTGTGGACGGTAGAAGAAAGTTTAAATTAAATAGTTATACTATATTAGAGAAAGAAGTAGAAATGTAGAATGGAAACATGTTCTCCGTATGTAACTGGAGTTTAAAGGTATAAAGGTTCTCCACCTCAACTTAATAAGACATTGGTATTTTGAATGAGTATATACACTTAATCTAATCCGTCGATAATTAAGGGTAAAATAGGAAAAAAAATGGATAAAATACTAGAGGGAAAGACATCTAATTAGACTTGTAAACTGGGTCGGGTTGGTCGGGTTCGGGTTCGGGTCATGTCGGATTCGGGTCAAATCAGGTTCGGGTCGATCGGGTTGGTAAAATTTTTGGGTCGGGCAGGTTCGGGTTGATCCGGCGGGTCGAACATGTCCTTTTTTTATGATTATTATTATGATTTTTACCTTTAATAAAATAATTATAATAATATAATTAATATTATATTATTATTTAATAAAGTATATTAAAATATTTAATATAAATGAAATAAAATATACAAAATAAAGGGGACCCGCGAGCTCGAATTTGCGTTCGGGTCGAGTCGGGTTAGGGTCCTTCGGGTTCGGGTCCTTCTTGACCCAGTGACGTTCGGGTCGGGTTCGGGTCCTTTCGGGTCGGGTCGGGTTTTCGGATTGGGTCGGTTTTTGACAAGTCTACATCTAATCCATCCATAATTATTTTTAGAAAAAAATGGGCTGGAAAGACATCTATTCTTAGAGGGAGAGAGTATATAAATACTAAAGTAAAAAAAGAATTCGTCACATTGATTGAGAGTGTTTATCTACTTGATACACACTGGACTTCTTAAGCGTTTTATCAGGATGTTTTAGATTCGAGTCTTTTCAGCCACGTGTATGTAGTGCAAATGCTGAGAGGGATCTACCTTTGTTGTTAGCTGCCCTGAACCAGATTAATTCGGTTGGTCCAAAACCGAAGAAAAAGTATACATTGAGAAATATTATTAATTGTTAGATTTTTATTAAATATTTTTTAATCATGGGAAATTACACGCATCAGTAACAAAGTATTTCGAGTTCCATATGTTGTTTAATTTTTTTGAAATTTTATGTAATTACTTTGAGATTTTGAGATTTTGCAAATTCCACCCGATATCCTCGAAACATAATTAAAACCACCTATATCTTAATTTTTTCCTTAGAAAATTACTCTTAATTAACACACCAATTGTTTCCCTGGATCTGATCAAATATTTTCTTCTCCTAATCTAGTTGGATGATTTCCTTTATTCTTATGATGTTTTTGATTGTTTTTCCAAGCATGTCTGGCTAATTCCATATTTTTAGGGTTTGGGTGATCCCGACAATGTGAAGGTAGACTTGAATGTGATATTTGCTTGAATTGAACCCTAAAACTTTGTTTGATTCAATTCAAGAGTTCTTAATGAAATTGATAAAAGTTGCTTAGATGTCAATTAGGTTTGGGACCGATAGGAGATAACCTTAATAGATAACTAAAAAAGGATATGAAACCGACATGAGATTATTCTTATTAGACTACTAGAAATTGAATCCGAGTGTTATTTATGCGACATCAACTTAATTACTCTTGTGGAATACTAAGCTATCATAGAAACTCTAGGTTTATGTGGATTTAGCGGAACGCAACAACGAATGTTGATTCAGTTTATCCCTATATTCTAAGTGCCCAAAAGGTCTAGATTTGATTAGCTCTACGCGACATTGATTGTTAGTTAGAATTTAGGCATGACTATTATCATCAGACTGGAGTTAGTAGATACTTTAGATATCTTACCTTCAGAGAAGTTCAACCAATTTTCAGACAGATATCTAGTAAGTTTATCAAGACATTGTTGTGAAAATCCCTAGTCCTAGAATTCCTCCTACAATGATTTACAACCATATTTTGTTTAGTTCTTCTTAGTCATGGTTAAACAAAACCCACTCTTTACAGCTTAGCTTACCATTTCTAGTTACAACTGACACTATATTCTCCTCATGGAGACGATACTTGAAAAATTACAACTAATCTCATACGCTTGTGTGTAGGTTTTGGTCCAATCTGTAATACCCCTCATTTTAATAAAGAGTATTTTGATAATTTTCCTAACTCCCGTATCACAAACCGGATTAATTTCAGAGAAGTTCAGACACTCCGTAATTTGTTTGATCTCTGTAATATTTTCCTGAGTGGTATAAAATACATTCGATGTATTTTCGGGGCTTAGAATACTCATTCGGGTGCAAATATATTAACCGAGTATGAATATATTTAACCCGGGGTTAAAAACTCGTACCCGGACAAAAGAGGACAAAAGGGCCCAGATTTGGCCTTGACCGCACCCACGGTCAAGTGACCGCACCCACGGTCAAGTGACCGCACCCCGCGGTCAAGTGACCGCACCCCGCGGTGAAGGCCAATTCCGTAAGGTGGTCTGGGGAGGCTCGCCGCACCCACGGTGAGGCCACCGCACCCCGCAGTGTCATCATTTCTTCTCTGCAGCGCCGGACTTCAGACGTCATGTCGTCTTCACCTCTGCAACTGTCCCATCCGATCGTTGTAGGCGCCTACCATGAGTCACCTGGTTGCTTGACCTCCTTTATTGGGCTATAAAAGGAAAAGAGCTGGAGTGGAGTTGAATCACAGCTCTCAAAATCTCTCTCTCTCTCTCAAATCTCTCATTTCCATTGTTACCGGAAAGCTCAAGCTTTCGCCGGAGTGTCGCCGGAGCTACCATAGGAGGAGAAGGTACTCTCCAAGTGGTGTTTGGAAGTGCAAGGAGTTGGGAAGTCGAAGCCCATCCTAATCGAATCCAAACGCGTCGATCACGGTGAGTTCTCGTCGTCGTCGTCGTTGTCATCTCGCCACTGTCACGCCACCGCACCCGTGGTCAAGGCTGGCGCACCCGCGGTGGGCTGGGCTCGTGGTGTGGCTTTGGATCTTGTGGTCTCGAGTGAGGCTTTGTTCCTTCGGTTCCTTTCGTCTCTTCTTAGATTGGTATATTTGGTTATCGAATCTAACTTAGGGTCTCGTTATGGGTCGTTCCGTAGGGATTTGTTACCAAGATCTGTCCCTGCTTCGGACCCAGAAACTCGTCATCTATAAGCTTTGTTCAAGCTTCGTCTAATCTAAGGCAAGTGGCGGTTCACTCTTGCTTATCATTCCATATTTATATTGATTATCAATTTTTTAATTGTTAATTAATTTGGGATGAATATTGTTGTTGTCTGGGAACAGTTTTGATAACTGTATGTGATTTAAAAAGGAATATTATAATAGGTTATTTATACTGCTAGAAACAACGCTATTATATATATATATATGATTGAAATATAGATATTATAATAGGTTGTATATATTGCTAGAAACAACGCTATTATATCTGTTATTACCGTGATGGTATTGTTGTGGATTTTTACGCAAACTTGAAATATAGTTAGCAGTGGATTTTATGTGCACTTGAGATATAGTTAACACGAGTATTCATAGGAGCGCTTCTTACCTTGAGAGGTAGCCGTTTCTTTATAACCCGGTAGATAGGATGTTCAAGCCCTAACACCGTTTCTCTAGTCATGACTATCCTCTATCCGAGTATAGGGGAGGTGCGCTTAGCCGGCGTCAAACCTTTAGGGATTTTTTCTCGACTATATATCTCTATATCCTAAGGGATGAGATGATTATGATAAAAGCTTATAACGTGAATATACGTTTTGGAATTAAATAAGATAAGTGCCGTTATGCACATAATTAATGAACCTTAGGGCGAGAAGTACAACTTGGAAACTCGTCCGGGACTTCGATTAGAGTAAGTCCATCTTCCGAATCTGAATTTGCATTATGCGGTGAGGTTGGTCGTGGACCCAAATAGTCAAGTCATTTTTAAACGTTTGTGTGAAACTTTAATGTTCCCAAACACTTGTCATACTTTCCGATAAGACTCAATTCGTTGGAGTCTTCTCTTCATATGTTTCCGTAAGACTCATTCTTTCAGAGTCTTTTCTCTTGATCATACCTTTTCGTATTTTATTTCAGTAGGAGTATGGTGGTTGACTATCGTCATCGACTTTTATTCGAGAAGCGATGAGTCTAACCTAATACGACTACTTAGAACCTTTCTGTTTAACCCTTGCATAGTCTTTCATTAGAATAACCAACCGGTTATATTTCCTTGCATGGTTGGCTGGTGTCATCCGTCTCATATGGAACATCAGATAAACTACAGTTCCATGAAGGCTAGAAACGACGGTGAAGGCAGATGGAGTTTTGAAGTGTTTTACCAAGGTTGAGATCCTAGGCATGTGATCGCTAGATCAAGACTTTTGTGTCATTTATTTTAACAAGGACTTCCGCTGTATTAAACATGTCTTATGTTAAGACTACTCTGTATTTCTGTTGTTTTTGGATTATGGATGTAACTCCAAGACTTTGATTTAATACGAAATGTTATGATATTTCCTATTATAAATGTTATTTTATGTTTTGTATAAACTGGTTAAGCCTTGGGTGGCTTCAGATGTGGAATCTAAGGTCACTGGTGTAACACCCCCAAATTTCATCTTGAAAGTATTACTGCCAATGACTTCAGATATAACATCCCGAAGTCACCCCAGGCTTTTCCAGTTGATATAAACCATCAAACCACAGTTATAATACCAAATATTACAACTTTCATTAAAACCAAAGTCTCGGAAATACAACAATTTCCAAATCCATCAAAATACAAGATCAGAATTATTACAGCGAAAGTCTTAAATACAAAACATAGTTAACACAGCGGAAGTCTTAAAATAACAACAAAAGCACCGTTCGCCTTTATAGTCGTTCTAGCCTTCTCGGATCCGCAATTTATCTGATGTGCCGAAATCAAACGGATGACACCAGCCAACCATGCAGAGAACAATTGCGGTTGGTTAGTCTAATGAAAGACCATGCAAGGGTACAAAGCAGAGTGGTTCGAAGTAGTTGTATTAGGTTAGACTCGTCGTCCCTCGAATAACAGTCGAGTACGATAGTCAACCACCATACTCTACTAGAATATATGAAAAGGCATGATCAAGAGAAGATTCTGGAGACCGAATCTCACATCAATCAATCCCAAAAGAAGACTCCAATGAATTGAGTCTTATCGGAAATATGACAAATGTTGGGAAACTTAATTAATCACAGAATCACAACATCGCATACGAGCGATTTAAAAGTTAAGACGAGTTTTCCTTGCTGCACTATCGCTTAGCTGTACTACTCGCCGAAGGTATATTAATTATGTGCGACAAAGGCACTTATCTGATTTAATTACAAAACCATACCACATCACGTTATAAGCTTTTAAATCCACATCGCAGAGTCCAAGCCTCTATATCCACATCTCAGTTGGTCATGACCAGAAAGTTTGGCATAGGGTCTTGATCGCCCTGTTATTTGCCAGTTATAAAGAAACGAATGGACCTCGCAAGGTCCAAGCGTTCCTACGAATACTCGTGCTAACTAACAGTTCAGCACAGTAATAGTCCACATCAAAGCCAACATGGTCAACATCATAAACATATAATTATACTAGCGTTGTTCTAGCAGATATACAACCTAGTATAATATCATCTTTTAATCAATTATTAACAAAGTTGTTCCCAACGAACAATAAATCAGTAAATCATCCCAAATTAATTAACAACTAAACAATTGATAATTAATTGAAATATGGAATGATGAGCAAGAGCGAACCACCACTTGCCATAGATCAGACGAGTTCGAACAAGGTTTAGAAATGTCGAGTTCCTGGATCTGAAACTGGGGCAGATCTTGGATAATAAATCCCTAAGAAACGATCCATAACGAGACCCTAAGTTAGATTCAATATCCTCATAATTGAATCTAAAAGAATAGGAAAAGAATCAAAGGAATCGAGCCTCGCCCAAAGCCAAGTACCCACGAACACACACTCGGACAAGGCTCGCCACGGGTGCGGTGGGAGCTTGCCGCGGGGTGCGGTGGATAGACAGTGGCGAGCTCTCGCGACAGTGCTTCAATGGAGAAAACTTACCAAATCGCTTCGTTCCTTTCGATTTGATTATGGTTCGATCTCCAAACACCTTAGACCTTCAAATACCACTAGAGGTACCCTTCTTTACTCAAACAACACTCCGATGAGAGCTCGGAAATCAGATGGAAATGTTGAAAATAGAGGAGAAATAGAGGAAGGAGATGAAGCTTCTTCATCCTCTGATTTCGATCCCTTTTATAGTCCCAAAAAGTGCTTCCTCAAAGGGAACAAGCAAGGAGACAAGGGGACAAGTCAAGGTGCCACTTGGGCTGCTCAGACCTGACACTCCGGCGAGTTGCAGTTGATGCTTATCGCGAAGACGAAGCTGCCTCAGCTTTTGGCCTTCGCCGCGGGTGCGGTCACTTGACCGCGGGGTGCGGTCAAGCCTAGTTTTCACCCTTCAAATCCGATTCACTTTTGGGTTAATTTTCTTAACCCAGGGTTAAATATATTCACTTTTGAGTTCAAACAATTTACAGAATGTCCGAAACTCTCTAAAATTAATCCGACTAGTAATACGGGAGTTGGAAAAATTCCAAAATATCCTTATAAAATGAGGGATATTACATTTCGTCCCCCTTAAAAGAAGTTTCGACCCCGAAACTTGGCTATTCTAGGCCGAAAACAACTCGGGAAAGCGTCTAAGCATATCCTCTTCAGTCTCCCAAGTTTCCCAAGTAACCTCTTCGGTTCCTGACTTGGACCACAAAATTCGTACCAACGGTATAACCTTGTTGCGTAAATGCTTCTCACGGCGCTCGAGAATACGCATAGGTATCTCCTCGTAGGTGCCATTTGCCTGGATCTCGATGTCTTCATAACTCATCACATGAGATTCATCTGGCACATACTTCCTTAACAAGGATATGTGGAACACGTTGTGCATTGGATGTGACGATGGCGGAAATGCCAAACGGTACGCTAGAGATCACACCCTGTCAAGGATCTCAAATGGTCCCATGTAGCGAGGGTTAAGCTTCCCACGCTTACCAAATCTGAATACACCTTTGGTCGGCGATACCTTTACAAACACTTTATCACCAACCTCAAACTCAACATTCCTACGCTTCGGATCAGCGTAAGACTTTTGTCGACTCTGGGCCGTCAACATCCTTTGTCTTATCAAAGCAATGTCCGAGGCAGTCCGTTCGACTAGTTCTGGTCCGAGCAGAATCTTGTCGGCATTCTCATCCCAAGAAATCGGAGATCTGTATTTACGACCGTACAAAGCCTCGAATGGAGCCATCCTAATAGTAGCATGCCAGCTATTGTTGTATGTGAACTCAATCAAACTCAGGCTGTCTTCCCAGCTAGTCGAACGATCGAGTACACAAGCTCTTAGCAAATCCTCCAAGGTCTGGATGGTCCTCTCAGACTGTCCATCAGTTTGAGGATGAAACGCAGTACTGAACCTTAACTCGGTTCCCATGGCCTTGTGCAATTCCTTCCAGAATCTTGACATGAATCGGCCATCGCGATCCGATACAATGGTCTTTGGAGTACCATGCAACCGGATAACCTCGTGTAAAAACACTTCTGACAGCTTATGGGTTCCCCATGTTGTCTTGATAGCCACGAAGTGAGCACTCTTCGTGAGCATGTCAACGATAACCCATATAGCATCCTTTTAACTTCGAGCTTTAGGCAGCCCTATGACGAAATCCATTACAATGTCCTCCCACTTCCATTCTGGAACTGGAAGAGGTAGCAATTCTCCACCGGGTCTTCGGTGTTCAATCTCGACCTTCTGACAGGTCAAGCATTTCGTCACAAACTCTGCCACATCCCACTTCATATTGGGCCACCAGAACATCATTCTGAGGTCCTTGTACATCTTGCTAGAGCCAGGATGTACATAATAGGCTGATGAATGGGCTTCCTTCATCACCAACTGGCGAAGTCCCTCAACTTCAGGCACACAAATCCGGTCCTGAAACCAGAGTGATCCATCTTCCTGAATCACGAAACCGGGAGCTTTCCCGTCCATTACTTCGCTACATAGCTTCACCAAAATTACATCATCGACCTGCTTCTCCTTGATCTGGTCAAGAAGCGTAGCTTGAATCTCAAGCATACTTAGGTATCCACGACGTTGATCGTACAAGACTTCAATCTCGTACAATTCTTGGTTCAGTTTGGTCTGAGCGACAAGCAAAGCCACTACAGTCTCGTGCGGTGTCTTCCGGCTTAATGCATCAACTACTACATTAGCCTTGCCCGGATGATACAGCAATTCGATGTCGTAGTCTTTGGGTAGCTCCAACCAGCGACGTTGTCTCATATTCAGCTCCTTCTGAGTAAATATATACTTGAGACTCTTATGATCAGTGAAGACTTGGCACCTCACACCATAAAGATAGTGCCTCTAAATCTTCAGCGCAAACACTACTGCTGCTAACTCCAGATCATGCGTCGGATAGTTTTCTTCATAGGTTTTTAGCTGTCTTGATGCGTAAGCAATAACCTTGCCTCTTTGCATCAAAACACATCCCAACCCATTTTTCGAAGCATCACTATAGACCGCAAAATCATCAATTCCTTCTGGCAGCGTCAATATTGGTGCGGAGGTCAGACTTTGCTTCAGCTTTTGAAAACTGGCCTCGCACTTGTCATTCCAGACAAACGTCTTGTGGACCTTGCGGAGCAGACCGGTCATAGGTAGAGCAATCTTAGAAAATCCCTCTACGAACCGTCTCTAGTATCCCGCAAGTCCTAGGAAACTACGCACTTCCTTCACGTTCTGAGGCCGCTTCCAATTGGCTACTGCTTCAATCTTCTGGGGATCAACTATCACCCCATTCTCATTGATCACATGGCCTAAGAAAGCCACTTCCTTGATCCAAAAGTCGTACTTAGACAATTTCGCATATAGTTGATTTTGTCTAAGGACTGATAAAATAATCCGAAGATGTTCCTCATGAGCTTCCACGCTCGGGGAGTAGATCAAAATGTCGTCGATGAAGACCACCACAAACTTATCCAAGTACTGGTGAAAACATCGGTTCATCAGATCCATGAAGACTGCTGGAGCATTGGTAAGTCCAAATGAAATGACTACGAACTCGTAGTGACCATATCTCGTCCGGAATGCAGTCCTCAGAATATCTTCCTCACGAATCCTGAGCTGATGATAACCAGATATCAGATCGATCTTGGAAAAGACTTTTGCTCCCTGCAGCTGATCCAACAGATCATCAATCCTTGGCAAAGGATATTTGTTCTTGTTTGTGACTTTATTCAACTCACGATAGTCGATGCAAAGTCGAAACGATCCATCCTTTTTCTTGACAAATAACACCGGAGCGCCCCAAGGTGATGCGCTCGGCCTTATATAACCTTTGTCGAGAAGATCCTCAAGTTGCTTCTTCAACTCTTTCATCTCTGCAGGAGCCATCCGGTACGGTGCTTTAGAAATCGGCGCGGTACCAGGCTCGAGATCGATAGAAAATTCCACGTCATGCTTCAGGGGTAATCCAGGAATCTCTTCCGGAAAAACATCAGGAAAATCGTTAATCACGGGAATATCAAGAATTGTTGGTTCATCTTTCATGGGCGTTTCCAGGTAGCAAAGGTACCCGACACAACCTTGTCGAAGTAGCTTAAACACAGCCATCGCATTGATAAGCCTGCCGTTATCCGTGTCATTCCGACCCTTCAATTTGCACACACACTAGCCCCCAGATGACACCGTTACAGTCCTTGAACTAAAGTCGATCACCGCCCCATGATGCATCAGCCAATCCATACCGAGAATAATGTCGTATGGAGCCATAGCAATACAGATTAAATCTGCCTCGAACTTCTTACCTTGAATGGTAACCGGAAATTCTGACAAACGCTTGGTGCCCACTAAATGGTCACCATTAGGAAGATTCACAACGAAAGGTTCACAAACCTCGTTGCAGACTAAACCTAACTTACTAACACAATTCTCTGAAATAAAGGAATGGGTAGCACCCGAATCAAATAGTATGCACACTGAAGTCGAATGAAGGTATAGAGTACCTTGAGCAACTGGAGCGTTAGGTCCATCAGCCTCACGCATCTCGTACAGGCGTTGACCCTGACCTCCTGAAATAGCTGGGGCTTTGCCTTTGTTCTTTGCAGTCGTCTGCATCGAAGGACTGGGAGTCTCTGCTGGTTTGAACCTAGGTCGGTTGTTCTGGTTAACAGACCCTTATTGTGACTCCGTTCCTTTCTGCTTTCCCTGTCGACAGAACTTCTGCATATGCCCTTCCTTCCCACAACCAAAACACGTCTTCTTTTCCTTCGGACACACAAAGTTTCTATGCCCAGCTGTACCACAATTGTGACATTGGATCAGACTCTTGCCCTGACCTGATTGTTGTGTTGACCCTCCTTGAGTCATCTCTATCCTTGATTTGCCAGACTTGTCAAAGTTGGACGGTGGCGCATGACGTTTAAATCCACTTGCCTGAGATTGATTTTGCATCGACCTCTGGCGATTCCGTCTCTTGGTTGACTCCTCCAAAGTCACTTCTAATTTATACGCTGCATCCACGTATTGCTCCAAGGTAGAGCATCCGTGACGCAACATCATCGGTTTAATGTCTGGGATCATCCACTCATGGAAATGCCAAATCTTCTGTTCCTCGTTGGACACAACAGACCCAACGTATTGTAATAAATGATTGAACTTGGCCGCTAGCTCGGTCACTTTCAACCCGTCATTCTTGGGATAGAGGAATTCCTTGTGTTTCTCATCACACATGGCTTGGGAAAAGAAACGATCATTCATCTTCATCTTGAACATTCCCCAGTTCAAATCAACCCGATCAGCCAGCCTAGTGTTCTCCCACCATTCTCTAGCATCTCCCTTCAACTGAAAAGAAGCTATATGCACCTTCTCAGCCTCGGTGCATTCGATATTGCGGAACAACCGCTCCACATGGGAAAACCAATGAGCCACCCTGACCGGCTCTCCTTTTCCGTCATAACTGTCCGGCCTCATAGAGTTAATGGTATTCAATGCTCGACCATAATTATCCCTATTCCTGGCCATCTCATCACGGTGTATATGAACATTAGGTTCCACGAACCTAGGAATTTCTGGCGGAATTGGCACACCTTGTGCCTGAGGTGCAACAGGTTGCATAACATCGGCGAATGCTTGCATAAATATTCCCCGAATAGCTGCAACTGCCGCTGCATCAAACACCATTGGAGCGTTGGCCTGAGCTTGGCCATTGCCTCCAGGTTTATTATGGGAAATTGATTCGTTTTCCTCCACAGGGTCTGTAACATTCCTTATATTTGGTCTGGGGTCATTGCTTGGCCCAGCACCAATACGGATAGTGTTCCTTGTATTTACCATCTGTTTACCGATCAAATTCCAAGTACTTTATACATTAATAGCATTCCATCTTACTTAATGTAATCAAATCGACTCAGAGTAGATCAACTGGTTAATTATATAGATGAACTTTCAACTGAGCTACTGATTTTACAAAAGGAATCTCCCGAGCTTTCGAACAAAATTGCTCGGAGATTTTTTTGTACTTCACCCTATATACATCAAAATACACGCAAAAGAAACTACTACAGTCAACGTTGGCCCATATCAAGGCGCCCTAAACACGTTTCCTGTATGGCAAACTCCTCACACAAGGCTTCTTTGAGCGGGGTTTATCATCTGAATCCGGTGACGGACTCCTGACCCTACTCGGCCTTAGAACACATGGTTCATCCCTTGGCTCTGGTGTTCTTGGCCTTGCCCTCCTTTGAGCATGATCGGCCAATTCGTCCATCAGCCGCTGCTTTTCAAAAGAGATCTCTTGGCTTTGACGAAGTATCTCGCGTAATTCAGAGATCGACCTTCGCCTTCTCCGAATAAGATTAGGCTCAAAGTTCTTAGATAATTCTCGTGGTCCACTTTCCATAATGCCGTACTCGACATAGAGTGCTTCCCAGTCAGCGTCAGTCATTGGCGCGGATACTGGTTCGGGTGGCGGACTTGGGTAGAGGAATTGCATCCCCGTGTCCTCATGGTCCACCAATGAGTGTCTCAATCTATCGGGCTCTTGCCCCTGTTCTTCTTGGTTCTCTTCAGGATCTTCCTCTGGATCCTCTTTCGGATCTTCCTCTTCCGGGTCCTCTTCAGGATCCTCTTCGGGTACCGACTCAATCTCGAGGTCATCGTTGTAATATCCTTGAGCGTACCTTGACAACTCAACAGGTTCCACTACAGGAGTCACAACTTCGTTGGATCTAAGTACCACTGATTCAGAAAGTATATGCTTTACTTCCTCGGGTGGGTTGCTAGGTCCTCCGATTTCAAAGCATCTCGGGGGAGTAGGGAAATTTAGCCTTACTGGAGATGGCGGAGCCATCTCGGCATCTTCCAAATCTCTTATAAGGGAAATGCATGCACCCATAACCTACGGGGTAACAAGACGAGAATTAGTCTTTCTAGACATAGAAGCGAACTTCCATATCAGACTTTAGAAAAGGCGCGACTACGAACGGTTAAAAATTTTATTCGAAAATTCAGAGCCTTGTAAAACCTTTTCTCAGTTCCAAACGAGTGATCGGTTTATAGAAGTTTTGTTCCTATAAAACATTTTAAACCCGACCCGTAAGAAAAAAAAAATCGGCTCTAATACCAAGTCTGTAACACCCCCAAATTTCATCTTGAACGTATTACTGCCAGTGACTTCAGATATAACATCCCGAAGTCACCCCAGACTTTTCCAGTTGATATAAACCATCAAACCACAGTTATAATACCAAATATTACAACTTTCATTAAAACCAAAGTCTCAGAAATACAACAATTTCCAAATCCATCAAAATACAAGATCAGAATTATTACAGCGGAAGTCTTAAATACAAAACATAGTTAACACAGCGGAAGTCTTAAAATAACAACAAAAGCACCGTTCGCCTTTATAGTCGTTCTAGCCTTCTCGGATCCGCAATTTATCTGATGTGCCGAAATCGAACGGATGACACCAGCCAACCATGCAGAGAACAATTGCGGTTGGTTAGTCTAATGAAAGACCATGCAAGGGTACAAAGCAGAGTGGTTCGAAGTAGTTGTATTAGGTTAGACTCATCGTTCCTCGAATAACAGTCGAGTACGATAGTCAACCACCATACTCTACTAGAATATATGAAAAGGCATGATCAAGAGAAGATTCTGGAGACCGAATCTCACAGCAATCAATCCCAAAAGAAGACTCCAATGAATTGAGTCTTATCGGAAATATGACAAATGTTGGAAAACTTAATTAATCACAGAATCACAACATCGCATACGAGCGATTTAAAAGTTAAGACGAGTTTTCCTTGCTGCACTATCGCTTAGCTGTACTACTCGCCGAAGGTATATTAATTATGTACGACAAAGGCACTTATCTGATTTAATTACAAAACCATACCACATCACGTTATAAGCTTTTAAATCCACATCGCAGAGTCCAAGCCTCTATATCCACATCTCAGTTGGTCATGACCAGAAAGTTTGGCATAGGGTCTTGATCGCCCTGTTATTTGCCAGTTATAAAGAAACGAATGGACCTCGCAAGGTCCAAGCGTTGTTATACTAGCGTTGTTCTAGCAGATATACAACCTAGTATAATATCATCTTTTAATCAATTATTAACAAAGTTGTTCCCAACGAACAATAAATCAGTAAATCATCCCAAATTAATTAACAACTAAACAATTGATAATTAATTGAAATATGGAATGATGAGCAAGAGCGAACCGCCACTTGCCATAGATCAGACGAGTTCGAACAAGGTTTAGAAATGTCGAGTTCCTGGATTTGAAACTGGGGCAGATCTTGGATAATAAATCCCTAAGAAACGATCCATAACGAGACCCTAAGTTAGATTCAATATCCTCATAATTGAATCTAAAAGAATAGGAAAAGAATCAAAGGAATCGAGCCTCGCCCAAAGCCAAGTACCCACGAACACACACTCGGACAAGGCTCGCCATGGGTGCGGTGGGAGCTTGACGCGGGGTGCGGTGGATAGACAGTGGCGAGCTCTCGCGACAATGCTTCAATGGAGAAAACTTACCAAATATCTTCGTTCCTTTCGATTTGATTATGGTTCGATCTCCAAACACCTTAGACCTTCAAATACCACTAGAGGTACCCTTCTTTACTCAAAGAACACTCCGATGAGAGCTCGGAAATCAGATGGAAATGGTGAAAACAGAGGAGAAACAGAGGAAAAACAGAGGAAGGAGATGAATCTTCTTCATCCTCTGATTTTGATCCCTTTTATAGTCCCAAAACGAGCTTCCTCAAAGGGAACAAGCAAGGAGACAAGGGGACAAGTCAAGGTGCCACTTGGGCTGCTCAGACCTGACACTCCGGCGAGTTGCAACTGATGCTTATCGCGAAGACGAAGCCGCCTCAGCTTTTGGCCTTCGCCGCGGGTGCGGTCACTTGACCGCGGGGTGCGGTCAAGCCCAGTTTTCACCCTTCAAATCCGATTCACTTTTGGGTTAATTTTCTTAACCCCGGGTTAAATATATTTGTACACGATCGACAATTTAACCCCGAAAATACTTCAACTGTAGTTTATATTACTCAGAAAAATATTACAGAGTTCAAACAATTTACAGAATGTCTGAAACTCTCTAAAATTAATCCGACTAGTAATACGGGAGTTGGAAAAATTCCAAAATATCCTTATAAAATGAGGGATATTACAACTGGCGATAATTCTTTCAAGGAGATATTTGGGGGTGTTACAGATTTGGTATCAGATCCGAATTTTTTTATGGGTGGGTTTTAAAATATTTTCTTGGAACGAAATTTTTTATAAACCATTTACTCGTTTTGAACTGAGAAATATTTTGAAGGATTGAATTTCCAAATAAAATTTTTATTCTACCGATCTAGTCATGCATTTTCTTTAGTCTAATATAGTAAGTTCACTTCTATATTTAGAAAGACTAAACTCTTTTCTCGTCACCCGTAGGTTATGGGTGCATGCTTTTCTCTTCAGAGGGACTCGGAAGAAGCCGAGGTGGCTTCGCCATCTCCAATGAGGCTAGAGTTTCCAGTTCCCCTGCGATGCTTTGAGATCGGAGAATCTAGTAGTCCACCCGAGGAGGTGAAGACTGTACTACCCGAGTCAGTAGTACTAGTGTTCGATAGGACCAAGGTTTCAGTGGCAGAACCTACAGAGGGGCCAAGGGAGGACACGGAAAATGAAGAGGAGTGGTCAAGGTATACAAGAGGGCATTACAACGATGACTTCATGATTGAGATGATTCCCGAGGAGGATCCGGAAGAAGAGGATCCAGAAGAAGACCTGGAAGAGGATCCGGAAGAAGAGGAGGACCTCGAGGGACAGGGCCACGAGTCTGATGGTCTAGAGCGCTTATTGGTGGGCAGCGAGGACCCGGGGATGGAGTTTATCTATCCAAGTCCGGAGTTGCCGCCTGAGCGAGAGTACTCGCCATTGACTCCGGCCGATTGGGAGACACTCTATGCTGAGTTTGGCATCAGAAGAAGGAGTGATCCACAAAATGTATCTGAGGACTCACAGCCTATTCCTGCTCAGAGGAGGCTGAGGTTGAGCCCTGACTCGCGAGAGGCACTTCACGTGAGTCAGATGATTTCCCCTGAAGAGCGTC
This sequence comes from Rheum nobile, assembly GCA_027886185.1. Taxonomy (NCBI): domain Eukaryota; kingdom Viridiplantae; phylum Streptophyta; class Magnoliopsida; order Caryophyllales; family Polygonaceae; genus Rheum; species Rheum nobile. The sequence continues at coordinate 18,638,311 of WOAB01000568.1, forward strand.
GTCAGATGGATGAGGCGGTTGAGCATGCTCGAAGAAGGGCAATGCCAAGGATTGAGCCATGTGCTCCAGGACCGAGTAGGGTGCCACTTGGGCTGCTCAGACCTGACACTCCGGCGAGTTGCAACTGATGCTTATCGCGAAGACGAAGCCGCCTCAGCTTTTGGCCTTCGCCGCGGGTGCGGTCACTTGACCGCGGGGTGCGGTCAAGCCCAGTTTTCACCCTTCAAATCCGATTCACTTTTGGGTTAATTTTCTTAACCCCGGGTTAAATATATTTGTACACGATCGACAATTTAACCCCGAAAATACTTCAACTGTAGTTTATATTACTCAGAAAAATATTACAGAGTTCAAACAATTTACAGAATGTCTGAAACTCTCTAAAATTAATCCGACTAGTAATACGGGAGTTGGAAAAATTCCAAAATATCCTTATAAAATGAGGGATATTACAACTGGCGATAATTCTTTCAAGGAGATATTTGGGGGTGTTACAGATTTGGTATCAGATCCGAATTTTTTTATGGGTGGGTTTTAAAATATTTTCTTGGAACGAAATTTTTTATAAACCATTTACTCGTTTTGAACTGAGAAATATTTTGAAGGATTGAATTTCCAAATAAAATTTTTATTCTACCGATCTAGTCATGCATTTTCTTTAGTCTAATATAGTAAGTTCACTTCTATATTTAGAAAGACTAAACTCTTTTCTCGTCACCCGTAGGTTATGGGTGCATGCTTTTCTCTTCAGAGGGACTCGGAAGAAGCCGAGGTGGCTTCGCCATCTCCAATGAGGCTAGAGTTTCCAGTTCCCCTGCGATGCTTTGAGATCGGAGAATCTAGTAGTCCACCCGAGGAGGTGAAGACTGTACTACCCGAGTCAGTAGTACTAGTGTTCGATAGGACCAAGGTTTCAGTGGCAGAACCTACAGAGGGGCCAAGGGAGGACACGGAAAATGAAGAGGAGTGGTCAAGGTATACAAGAGGGCATTACAACGATGACTTCATGATTGAGATGATTCCCGAGGAGGATCCGGAAGAAGAGGATCCAGAAGAAGACCTGGAAGAGGATCCGGAAGAAGAGGAGGACCTCGAGGGACAGGGCCACGAGTCTGATGGTCTAGAGCGCTTATTGGTGGGCAGCGAGGACCCGGGGATGGAGTTTATCTATCCAAGTCCGGAGTTGCCGCCTGAGCGAGAGTACTCGCCATTGACTCCGGCCGATTGGGAGACACTCTATGCTGAGTTTGGCATCAGAAGAAGGAGTGATCCACAAAATGTATCTGAGGACTCACAGCCTATTCCTGCTCAGAGGAGGCTGAGGTTGAGCCCTGACTCGCGAGAGGCACTTCACGTGAGTCAGATGATTTCCCCTGAAGAGCGTCGTCAGATGGATGAGGCGGTTGAGCATGCTCGAAGAAGGGCAATGCCAAGGATTGAGCCATGTGCTCCAGGACCGAGTAGGGTGAGAAGTCCATCACCATATTCCGATGGTAAACCCCGTTCGAAGAAGCCATGTATAGGGAGTTGTGATTACAGGAAACATTTTAGGGCGCCATGATTGGGCCAGTGCTGATTAGCAGTTTCTTTTCTTGTATTTCAGTGTTTGTTGTGTTAAGAACCTAAGTCTTCGAGCAATTTTGTTTTGACGCTCGGGAGATCGCTTTTGTAGAACCTATTAGCTCAGTTTGAGTTTATCAATGAAAATTTCCAAGTTTAATCTATTCTAAGTGATTTTATTACATTGAGTACATTGGAATGATATTAATGTTATAAAATACTTGGAATTTGATCGGTAAACAGATGGTGAACACAAGGAACACTATTCGTGCTGGTGCTGGGCCAAGCAATGACCCCAGACCAAATATGAAGAACACTGCGAACCATGTGGATGAAAACGAGACTGCTTCTAATAACAATCCAGGGGGCAATGACCAATCTCCGGTCAATGCTCCAATGTTATTTGATGCAGTAGCAATAGAGGCTATTCGGGGAATTGTGATGCAAGCATTCACCGATATCATGCGACCAAACGCGCCTCAGGCACAAGCTGTGCCAATTCCCCCAGCGGTTCCTAGATTTGAGGAGCCTAATATCCATGTACCCCAAGAGAAAGCGGTCAGGAATAGAGGCGACTATGGCCGAGCACTGAAGGCCATAAGCTCTATGAGGCCTGATAGCTATGACGGGAAAGGAGAGCCAGTTAGGGTGGCATATTGGTTCTCACACATGGAAAGATTATTCAGAAACGTTGAGTGCACTGAAGCTGAAAAGGTACACATTGCTTCCCTTCAGCTGAAGGAAGTAGTCAGTGAATGGTGGGAAGGTACAGGTCTTGCTGGTCACCCTGGTTTGAACTGGGGGATGTTTAAGGCCAAGATGACTGATCGTTTCTTCTCCCGAGCTATGAGGGAAGAAAAACACAAGGAGTTCCTCTATCCAAAGACGGATGGATTGAAAGTGAATGAGCTTGCGGCCAAGTTCAATCACCTTCTACAGTATGTTGGTTCGGAGGTGTCCAGCGAAGAGCAAAAGATCTGGCATTTTCATGAGTGGATGAATCCAGATATTAAGCCGTTGATGGTACGTCACGGATGATCTACTTTGGAGCAGTACGTGGACGCTGCCTACAAACTGGAAGTGACTCTGGAGGAGTCAACGAAGAAGCGCAATCGCCAGAGGTCAATGCAGAACCAGTCTCAGGCGAGTGGATTCAAGCATCCCGTGCCACCGTCTAATTTTGCCAAGTCTGGCAAAGCAAAAACGGATATGACTTATGGAGGGTCTATGCAACAGTCGGGTCAAGGCAAGAATCCGATCCAGTGCTACAATTGTGGTACACCCGGGCACAAGAGCAATGCGTGTCCGAATGAAAAAGAAGATATGTTATGGCTGTGGAAAGGAGGGCCATGTGCAGACGTTCTGTCCGCAGAGAAGGCAGAAAGGGGCTGAATCACAAAAAGGGTCTGTTAGTCAGAACAATCGACCCAGGTTTAGACCAGTGGAGGCTCCTAGTCCTTCAGCGCAGACGACTGCACAAAACAAGGGGAAAGCCCCAGCTGCTTCTGGAAGTCAGGGTCAACGCCTTTACGAGATGCGTGAGGCTGATGGACCAAATGCTCCGATTGCTCAAGGTACTTTATACCTTCATTCTACTTTAGTATGTATATTGTTTGATTCGGGTGCTACCCATTCTTTTATCTCGGAGAGTTGTGTTAGTAAGTTAGGCTTAGTATGCAACGAGGCTTGTGAGTCTTTTGTTGTAAATCTTCCTAATGGTGAACATTTAGTGGGCACCAAGCGTCTGTCAGAATTTCTGATTACCATCCAGTGAAGAAGTTTGAAGCAGATTTGATCTATATAGCCATGGCTCCATACGATATTATTCTCGGTATGGATTGGCTGACGCGTCATGGGGCGGTAATCAATTTTTAGCTCAAGGACTATGACGGTGTCATCTGGGGGCCAGTATGTATGCAAGTTCAAGGGTCGGAATGACACTGATAATGGCAGGCTTATCAATGCAATGGCTGCGTTTAAGCTACTTCGACAAGGATGTGTCGGGTACCTGTGCTATCTGGACAAGCCCAAGAAAGATGAACCTTCAATTCCTGATATTCCGGTCATCCGTGAGTTTCCGGATGTCTTTCCGGAGGAGATTCCTGGTTTACCCCCGTATCGTGACGTAGAGTTTACCATTGATCTCGAGCCTGGTACCGCACCGATCTCTAACGCACCGTACCGGATGGCTCCTGTTGAGATGCAAGAGTTGAAGAAGAAACTCGAAGATCTTCTTGAGAAGGGCTATATAAGGCCGAGTGCATCACCTTGGGGCGCTCCGGTCTTGTTCGTCAAGAAGAAGGATGGATCGTTTCGACTTTGTATCGACTATCGAGAGTTGAATAAAGTCACGATCAAGAATAAGTATATGTTACCGAGGATTGATGGTCTGTTGGATCAACTGCAAGGAGCAAAGGTCTTTTCCAAAATCGATCTGAGGTCTGGTTACCATCAGCTCAGGATTCGTGAGGAGGATATTCCGAGGACTGTGTTCCGAACAAGATATGGTCACTACGAGTTCGTAGTCATGCCATTTGGACTTACAAATGCTCCAACAGTTTTCATGGATCTAATGCATCGATGTTTCCACCATTACTTGGATAAGTTCGTAGTGGTCTTCATCGACGACATTTTGATTTATTCCCCGAGCGTGGAAGCTCACGAGGAACATCTTCGGATTACTTTGTCAGTCCTTAGACAAAATCAGCTTTATGCAAAGTTGTCTAAGTGTGACTTTTGGATCAAAGAAGTGGCTTTCTTAGGCCACGTGATTAATGAGAATGGGGTTATGGTTGATCCCCAGAAGATTGAAGCGGTAGCCAATTGGAAGCGGCCTCAGAATGTGAAGGAGGTGTGCAGTTTTCTAGGACTCGCTGGATATTACAGACGGTTCATGGAGGGATTTTCTAAGATCGCTCTACCTATGACCGGTCTGCTCCGTAAAGTCCACAAGAAGTTTGTCTGGGATGACAAGTGCGAGGCCAGTTTTCAGAAGATGAAGCAATGTCTAACCTCTGCACCAATATTAGCGCTACCGGAAGGAAATGATGGTTATGTGGTCTATAGTGATGCTTCGAAGCATGGGTTAGGATGCGTACTGATTCAGAAATGCAAGGTTATTGCATACGCATCTAGACAATTGAAAACCTATGAAGCAAACTATCCGACGCATGATCTGGAACTAGCAGTCGTTGTTTTTGCACTGAAGATTTGGAGGCACTATCTCTATGGTGTGAGGTGCCAAGTCTTCACCGATCATAAGAGTCTCAAGTACGTGTTCACTCAGAAGGAGTTGAATATGAGACAACGTCGCTGGTTAGAGCTACTCAAAGACTATGACATCGAGTTGCTGTATCATCCGGGCAAGGCTAATGTAGTAGCCGATGCATTGAGACGGAAGACGCCGCACGAGACTGTAGTGGCTCTACTTACTGCTCAGACCAAGCTGAACCAAGAGTTGTGCGAGATTAAAGTCTTGTACGATCAACATCAAGGATACCTGAGTATACTTGAGATTCAAGCTATGCTACTTGATCAAATCAAGGAGAAGCAGGTTGATGACGTGGTCATGGTAAAGCTAAGCAGTGAAGTAATGGACGAGAAAGCTCCCGGTTTCGTGATTCAGAAAGATGGATCGCTCTGGTTTCAGGACCGGATCTGTGTGCCTGACGTTGATGGCCTTTGCCAGTTGGTGATGAAGGAGGCCCATTCGTCAGCTTATTCTGTACATCCAGGCTCTAGCAAGATGTACAAAGACCTCAGAAAGAAATTTTGGTGGCCTAACATGAAGTGGGATGTAGCAGAGTTTGTGGCGAAATACTTGACTTGTCAGAAGGTCAAGATAGAACACCGCAGACCAGGTGGTGAGTTGCTACCTCTTCCAGTGCCATAATGGAAATGGGAGGATATTACTATGGATTTCGTCACGGGGCTGCCAAAGACTCAAAGTCAAAAGGATGCTATATGGGTAATCATTGACAGGCTCACGAAGATTGCTCACTTCGTGGCTATCAAGTCAACATGGGGAACCCAGAAGCTATTTGAAGTGTTTCTACACGAGATTGTCCGTTTGCATGGTACTCCAAAGACCATTGTATCGGATCTAGATGGCCGATTCATGTCGAGATTCTGGAAAGAATTACACAAGGCCATGGGAATCGAGTTGCGATTCAGTGCTGCGTTTCATCCTCAGACGGATGGATAGTCTGAGAGGACCATCCAGACCTTGGAAGATATGCTAAGATCTTGTACACTCGATCGTCCGACTAGCTGGGAGAACAGCCTGAGTCTGATTGAGTTCACATACAACAACAGTTGGCATGCTACCATAAAGATGGCTCCATTCGAGGCTTTGTATGGTCGAAGGTACAAATCTCCAATTTGTTGGGATGAGAATGCCGACAAGGTTCTGCTCGGACCGGAATTAGTCGAAAGGACTCCGTCGGACATTGCTTTGATAAGACAAAGGATGTTGACAGCTCAGAGTCGACAAAAGTCTTATGCAGATCTGAAGCGCAGGAATGTCGAGTTTGAGGTTGGTGACAAAGTGTTTGTCAGAGTATCGCCATCAAAGGGTGTGTTTAGATTCGGTAAGCGTGGGAAGCTTAACCCTCGCTACGTGGGACCATTTGAGATCTTTGACAGAGTGGGATCTCTAGCATATCGTTTGGCATTGCCGCCATCGGCGCATCCAGTACATAACGTGTTCCACGTATCCTTGTTGAGGAAGTACGTGCCAGATGAGTCTCATGTGTTGAGTTATGACGACATCGAGATTCAGACAAATGGTACCTACGAGGAGATACCGGTGCGTATTCTCGAACGCCGTGAGAAGCAGTTACGGAACAAGGTGGTACCATTGGTATGGATTTTGTGGTCCAAGTCAGGAACTGAAGATGTTACTTGGGAAACCTGGGAGACTAAGGAGGATATGCTTAGACGCTTTCCCGAGCTGTTTTCGGCCTAGTTTCGCGGTCGAAACCTTTTTTTTAAGGGGGTAGTGTTGTAACGCCTCGCTTTTTTAGGTTATTCGGCCAAGTTTCGGGTCAAAACTTCTTTTAAGGGGGAGGTGATGTAATACCCCTCATTTTAATAAAGAGTATTTTGATAATTTTCCTAACTCCTGTATCACAAACCGAATTAATTTAAGAGAAGTTCAGACACTCTGTAATTTGTTTGATCTCTGTAATATTTTCATGAGTGGTATAAAATACATTCGATGTATTTTTGGGGCTTAGAATACTCATTCGGGTGCAAAGATGTTAACCGAGTACGAATATATTTAACCCGGGGTTAAAAACTCATACCCGTACTTAACCCGGACAAAAGAGGACAAAAGGGCCCAGATTTGGCCTTGACCGCACCCCGCGGTGAAGGCCAATTCTGTAAGGCGGTCTGGGGAGGCTCGCCGCACCCGCAGTGAGGCCACCGTACCCCGCAGTGTCATCATTTCTTCTCTGCAGTGCCGGACTTCAAACATCGTGTCGTCTTCGCCTCTGCAACTGTCCCATCCGGTTGTTGTAGGCGCCTACCATGAGTCACCTGGTTGCTTGACCTCCTTGCTTGGGCTATAAAAGGAAAATAGATGGAGTGGAGTTGAATCACAGCTCTCAAACTCTCTCTCTCAAATCTCTCATTTCCATTGTTATCGGAAAGCTCAAGCTTTCGCCGGAGTGTCGCCGGAGCTACCATAGGAGGAGAAGGTACTCTCGAAGTGATGTTTGGAAGTGCAAGGAGTTGGGAAGTCGAAGCCCATCCTAATCGAATCCAAACGCGTCGATCACGGTGAGTTCTCGTCGTCGTCATCTCGCCACTGTCACGCCACCGCACCCGCGGTCAAGGCCGGCGCACCCGCGGTGGGCTGGGCTGGGCTCGTGGTGTGGCTTTGGGTCTTGTGGTCTCGAGCGAGGCTTTGTTCCTTCGATTCCTTTCGTCTCTTCTTAGATTCGTATATTTGGTTATCGAATCTAACTTAGGTCTCGTTATGGGTCGTTCCGTAGGGATTTGTTACCCAAAATCTGTCCCTGCTTCGGACCCAGAAACTCGTCATCTCTAAGCTTTGTTCAAGCTTCGTCTAATCTAAGGCAAGTGGCGGTTCACTCTTGCTTATCATTCCATATTTATATTGATTATCAATTGTTTAATTGTTAATTAATTTGGGATGAATATTGTTGTTGTTTGGGAACAGTTTTGATAACTGTATGTGATTTAAAAAGGAATATTATAATAGGTTGTTTATACTGCTAGAAACAACGCTATTATATATATATGATTGAAATACAGATATTATAATAGGTTGTATATATTGCTAGAAACAATGCTATTATATCTGTTATTACCGTGATGGTATTATTGTGGATTTTTATGCAAACTTGAAATATAGTTAGCAGTGGATTTTACGTGCACTTGAGATATAGTTAGAACAAGTATTCGTAGGAGCGCTGCTTACCTTGAGAGGTAGCCGTTTCTTTACAACCAGGTGGATAGGATGTTCAAGCCCTAATACCGTTTCTCTAGTCGTGACTATCCTCTATCCGAGTATAGGAGAGGTGCGCTTAGCCGGCGTCAAACCTTTAGGGATTTATTCCCGACTATATATCTCTATATCCTGAGGGATGAGATGATTATGATAAAAACTTATAACGTGAATATACGTTTTGGAATTAAATAAGATAAGTACCGTTATGCACATAATTAATGAACCTTAAGGCGAGAAGTACAACTTGGAAACTCGTCCGGGACTTCGATTAGAGTAAGTCCATCTTACGAATCTGAATTCGCATTATGAGGTGAGGTTGGTCGTGGACCCAAATAGTCAAGTCATTTTTAAACGTTTGTGTGAAACTTTAATGTTCCCAAACACTTGTCATACTTTCCGATAAGACTCAATTCGTTGGAGTCTTCTCTTCATATGTTTCCGTAAGACTCATTCTTTCAGAGTCTTTTCTCTTGATCATACCTTTTCGTATTTTATTTCAGTAGGAGTATGGTGGTTGACTATCGTCATCGACTTTTATTCGAGAAGCGATAAGTCTAACCTAATACGACTACTTAGAACCTTTCTGTTTAACCCTTGCATAGTCTTTCATTAGACTAACCAATCGGTTATATTCCCTTGCATGGTTGGCTGGTGTCATCCGTCTCATACGGAACATCAGATAAACTACAGTTCCATGAAGGCTAGAAACGACGGTGAAGGCAGATGGAGTTTTGAAGTGTTTTACCAAGGTTGAGATCCTAGGCTTGTGATCGCTAGATCAAGACTTTTGTGTCATTTATTTTAACAAGGACTTACGCTGTATTAAACATGTCTTATGTTAAGACTACTTTGTATTTTTGTTGTTTTTGGATTATGGATGTAACTCCAAGACTTTGATTTAATACGAAATGTTATGATATTTCGTATTATAAATGTTGTTTTATGTTTTGTATAAACTGGTTAAGCCTTGGGTGGCTTCAGATGTGGAATCTGAGGTCACTGGTGGTAATGCTTTCAAGGAGATATTTGGGGGTGTTACACAATCATTAACCTTAGATAAAATATTAGATTGAACGAGGATAACTCTACCAACTTAGGATATAGAGTTGGATTTCCATTTAGATAGCTGTTTTTGTAAGACTCATAATAGAATAGTCAAAAATCTCTTTTTTGACACGTCCTCGGACTATAGGAATCCCTAGATATTTTTCCATGGTTTTTGTCATTTGAATGTTTAAAGCAGAAGCAAGGGATGCAACTTGATGCGAGGTGATATTATTAGATGTTTGAAATGTACTCTTATGAAAGTTGATAGCTAGGCCAAATCTAGCCGTGAAATTGTCAAGAAATGACTTATATGCAACATGTTGGTATGTGAAGCGTTTGCAAGGATTAAAGTATCGATTGCGAAATTAAGGTAAGGGATACAAGTACCATTCCTTGTTAATTGAATTCCAAATTTCTGATTAGGTTGTTGTGATTCATGGGTTAGTGTACGTGTTAAAAATTCCATTTCTATGATAAATAGGAAAGGGGCAATAGGATCTCCTTGTCATAGACCATAGGCTGGGCGAATAGGCGGTCCAGGTTCATTATTAACTAGAACAAAGAAGGATGTAGATGTTACACATGTCATTACTAGATTGACCCAATCAATGTGAAATCCAAATTTAAGAAAAAATTGTTCGATAAAGTCCCATTCAAGTTTATCATATGCATTTTCCATGTCAAGTTTCAAAGCCATCCATCCCTTTTTTTTCTTTCTTTTTGGTGCGATAGGATTGAAAAATTCCATATGCTATTAAAATATTGTCTTGTATGAGTCTAACTTGAACAAATGCTCCTTGTAAGGGACTAATTAGGCCGGGGAGATGAGGCTTTAATCTATTTTCCATTAGTTTAGTTATAATCTTATACATGGTGCTGCAAAGATTGATGGGTCTGAAGTGGTTAGTAGCGATTGGGTTATCACATTTAGGAATTAGGGCAATAAAACATTGAGTGTATTTTTTCAGTAATTGTCTGGAGTGAAAGAAAGATCGCACTACAGATATGACTGAATTGCCAACAATGTTACAATATTTTTGGTAAATCAAGCAGGAAATTCAACAGGTCCTGGTGTTTTGCCACAAGGTAATTCAAATATTAGCTGCTTGATTTCTTGTGCAAAAGGTTGTTTGAGAAGCATAGTGTTATCTTCAAAAGTAACAAGTTGTAGGATAATGGAAAGGTCATATTGTGTAGTAGTATTGGTGGGCAGGGCGCAAAATCGTGCTTTAAGTTCTTCAAAGATCTCTTGTTGGATGCGTGTGTGATCATAGAGAATAATACCGTCTTGAGTATGGAATGAGACCAACTTTTGCTTGTACGATCTAATTTTTGCGATGGTTTGAAAGTAATGAGTAGTTTTATAAGCTTTTTGTAAAAATGTAATTTTAGCCATTTGCTTCCAGTATTTGTTTTGAAATTCGAGTAACTTGTTGTACTTTAAGAGATGTTTGTGGTATTTGGTCATAGAATCGTTGTCTAAAGGGTTAGAGATATGTTGCGTTTGGTATTCTTGGAGCGAACGCTCGCAAGATTTGAGTTGTGCGTAATTATTAATCATCTTGTTTCACGACCATACTTTCGAATACTTTTTAACTAGTTTTTTTCATATATAGTTTGAACATTAGACGGTAGCTCCAAACTTTCTTAACGAGGTTGACGTAGTCAGGATTTAAAGTCCATGCATTTTCGAAACGAAATGGTATTTTGTAGAAGTCACCAGTCTGGCCAAGAGAAAAGGTAATAAGGCAATGATCAGATGTTGTAAATGAAAGATGACGGGCAATAAGATAGTGTTTATGTGCATTTTTTTGGTGAATAATAACTCTATCTAGGCGTTCGAAGACATTGTTGTTTCCAATTGATGATTTTCTCCAAGTGAACCGGAAGCCTGCATATTTGGTGTCAATTAGTCTAAATTCAGTCATGAAGTAATTGAGACGATTGCATCTTGTGAAATTAAGGGGAATACCCCCTAATTTATCACGAGGGTTAAAGATTTCGTTCATACCACCTAAAATAATAACAGGAAGATTGTAATGGCTAATAATGGTTATAATATGTTCCCAATAGTCGTTTTTAAGGTCACTATATGAGGGCACATAGATAAATAAAATCAAAAATGGGTTGTAGTGTGGTTGTATTCAATAAAAGTTAAGTTGGAGACTTATGGAGAGTGGTTCTGTAGGGAAAAATCTAAGAGTTGCTAAAAAGCAGTCAACGCCTCCCCGAGAGCCTTGAGAGGGTAAAATTGTTATAGGTTTGAAGCAGTTTATTGTAAAAGTTTGCATCTAGTATTGTATTGATTTTGTTTTAGAGAGGCAAAGTAGATCTAGACAATTTTTCTGTTTGATGAATCCAATTTCAGTCCAAAAGTTTAGGCGTATGACACCACGAATGTTCCATGGGAAATAATGCTGAAAAAATAAGGTAGTCAAGGTTTGGTGATCAAATGAATTATATAGTAACAATAATTTTAGTATCATATTGTATAATGAAACAATAAAGTTAAAGTTGTGGTATCATAGCGCTAAGTTGTACCAAGTCGCAATTTTTAGGCATTGGCAACACGTTATGGATGAAAATAAAGGTTAGATTTTGTAAGAGTGTCATGTAGATTGGGATCATAGTTGTCATAAGGATAAAAGGTCTGTGTCATATGAGTGTCATATGGCTTGATGCCATGGGGCGAGGAAGAGAAAAAGTGGAATATGAAAACAACGGGATAAAAATCCCAAAAATCATAATTTGTAAAACAAAACAAATGAAGTATGTAACATACAAGAGAGTTCAAAATAAAAGAGATTGAAATGGAAGGCGGGTGGGACATACATGGTGGAGAGAAAACCTTGCATCTGCACCAAAGGGGACTAGGTGTACAAAAGAAACTTGTAGAATATGAGCTAAGGTGAAACAAAAGAGTCCAAATCAGATCATATGTAATCAAAACTTGTTTATGCAAAATTAAAGATTGTCTTGAAATTGGTCATGGTAATTCCTCAAACAAAGGATCAATAAATATATTTCGTATCGAGGTTCATATACATGGTTTCATAATTGGTTTCATCAAAATAAACAAAGACAAAAAGACCAAAAAAGAAAAGAAAAATATACATAGAAGAAGGGGAACTTAGCTTGCATCTGCACCATAGTAGAACTCGATTTGCAAAAGGCTTGTAGGGGTGCGGGGCAGACCAAGGCTCGATTCGAGGCAGGTGGTTCAAGCACTAAAGACCTCAGCGCTGGATGTGGGTTCTCTTGGCTGGCGTTCATTCGGACAACAAAACACTAGAGCGATGTGTGTCGTGACCAGATCTAGGTCGAGCAATGGACAGATCTTGGTTTGCGCATGGGCCAAAACTGGGTTCATGCAAAGGCGTAGATCTAACCAGATTTGGACAGCCGCTGATGTGAAGAAGATGTTGGTCCATAGTCATGGGTGAGTGGGGGCGAGGAGAAGGGTACGATGCCGAAACGGGTATGTTCATACCCGGGCTCGGTGGTGCATGCAGTGGAAGGGGGCGATATGGTAGTGCGTGCGGTGGCAAGAGGGACATAGCAAAAAATTGGGAAAATACAATTTATAAGTTGGTCCATAGATGGTGTCAAGGTTGATTTCAAGGTTGGTTTAAAGGAGAAGAACAAAAGAAAAGAAAATGAGTAGAAATAGAAGAATATTAACAAGAAGATGAACAAACAACTGGAGGACGATCAGAGGTTTTCGACTCTAGGAGGAAGAGTGAGCGCCCGGGTCAGAAAGGTTTTTGCTCATATGTATTACATTATAATCGATCTATTGAAGAAATAACTATTGCGCTTTCAAAAAGCCTATTAAATGATTTTCTTAAGAAATTGCTAGATACTTTCTTGGATATAGGGTTTAAATTCCGGAGTCCTAATGGGGCCGTAGGATTAATTTGGCATGGAAGTGTATGTGGTCGTATGATGAATTTACGTAAAACTTAGTTTTTACATAAGAACGTGTAATAACCCTCATTTTATCGTAAGGGTACTAATATAATTTTTATTTTTTGACAATAATAAAGGTTATGAAATTTATTTTATCTCTTTATGAAGGGTAATTTATATTTTAATTAACTTAAGTCCAAAAAAAATATGTTTAAAATAATTTTTGTACAAGATTAATTTAATTTTTCTTTCATCTTAAACTTGGGTTAAGATGTGTAATTAAACTTAGGTTTAATAAGTTTGGAAGTTTTGTAATATTTAAAATTTAAATTAGGGGTAATTTTGCTAAAACTTCCAAAAGTTGGGCAAAATTTGTAATTAAGCCAAATTTTTGGGAGGCCGAGCTGAACATCCCCTCCCTTCTTCAACCTCTGATTCAGAGCTAGGGTCGGTGCATTCATGGCAAAAATTTGACCCAGTTGAACCGATTTGGAGTTTTGGACCAAATTGAAGCTTGGGCATTGTAGATAATGACGATATGACTTATGGCCCTCAATTATCGGGTGCCAAATCATTCTGATTTGATCGAATTTGTATCAAGAAGGAAGGACACGTCGATAATATGCGTTCTTGTGTATTTTGGGAAATTTGAAGAAATCTGAATCAATTAGGGGATGAGATTTGCGTGATTGTTAAGCCACGGCTATGGGTTGTTCTCGCACTATAAATTTGGCTTTAACCAATGCATTTTCATTATCCAAATTCGAGAAATTCTACTCGACTTCTCTGTTCTCGACTTCAACCAATGAATTTTCATCATCCAAACTGAGGCTGATGGTTTAAAGGTGACTAAGCTGTATGCAAAGTTCAATAATTTGCTGCAATATGTTGGGTCTGAGGCGCACACTGAAGAACAAAAGATTTGGTACTTCCATGAATGGATGAGCCCGGAAATAAAACCTTTAATGATGCGTCATGGTTGCTCTACCTTGGAGCAGTATGTGGATGCAACATATAAAGTAGAGGTTACCTTAGAAGAATCGATCTGCTAAGAAGATTGAGGAGAAGAATAAGGAAAAAGGTGGGCAATAGGGTCGAAAGTTCAATGGGTTTAAACGACTGACATCCCCTACCAAGTTTGAGAAAGTCTGGTCGTGTTAAGAACGAGACGACTTAGTCTGGCTCCACCAACGCTCTGGATGGAGTGGTGGTGGTGTCCAATGTCAAAACTATGGTAAAGTCGGCCACAAAATATTCAATTGTCAGAAAGAGAAGCGAGTTTGTTTTGCTTGTGGGAAAGTAGGAAACATGCAAACTTACTATAGGCAGAAGGGTCAAGGGCCAACAAACTCACACCAGGCGTCTATCGCATGTAATAGCAAAACTCAATGCTAGAGGTGTCCGCTTTTGTTCAGTCAGCTGCATAGAATAAAGGCAAGGCACATGTAGGATCTTTAAGCCAAGGGCAACGACTTAATGTAACGTGTTAGTTGGAAGAGCATGACACCTCGAATAATTAGATATTTTTAAGCTTTCCTAATAATAAAGAGCTATGACATGTGTGTTTATAGCTTCTGCAATTGGGTACTTATTTCCTTTTGAGAATCTTTCAGTTTACTTTAGTTTTCATTTAATAAAGAGTTACCTCCTATTTCTAGAAGTTATTGACATGGCCGAAATATGCAATGCAAATATCGTTGAATAGCCTAATCAAAGTAAAAGTCCTAACAAACCTACTAAACAGATGTATAGCAAGCAAGCAAGGGTCGAACCCACAGGGAAGAAGTAATCAATCTATGTGTTTATGAGCATGCAAAGTAACAAGGGGGGTTTTGATTATCAAACACAGTAAAGTAAACAGCTTTGGTTGATTTGAGAATATGATTGGGGAAAGTAGTTCCACTAGAACGAGATCCACAATACAGAGATATAAGTCGATCACTGAAATCTTATAAATCCAAGTTCTTTAACTATTCTTATGGTACGTTGTTCCCACCCTGATCGTTATTAACTACCAATTCAGAAAGTTGTTGATAGTACTTACTACAGTATCAATGGAAGAAAACCTTACCACTAATAAAGCAATAGCAATGCATGCAAGAATATAAGATACATGCGAATAGAAGAAAACCTTATTACTCAACATGCAGATAATTCTCACTCACAATTAAGCACTCGTATTCCACTATATGTTTAATCATGTATGCTACTAGATATGCACTCGTATTCCACTATATGCAATCCTAGCAATTGATAAATATTACTCAACCTAGTTGGCCAGGCTATGAAGAATAACGATAAATCAATACTCAATATAACCAAGAGAATTAAACCAACACATATAAGAATAAGAACAAGGAATATAAATCTCACAACCGTATTGAACTTTTTTTTAAAAAAATAAGTATAAATCTATACACCAGAATCTGGCGTACAGATTAAAAAAAAAATTAAAAAACTTTTTAATCATGTAGAGAATTTCAATACGAGTTCGTACATATAAAATTCGCCCAAAACGGACATCGTTTGCCCCTCCAAAAGCCCAAAACACGAAGCTTTCCTACCTATTTTTTTTATTTGGTGCCCGACATATAGCGCATTATAGTAAAAATTTTTGGTATTTTTCTACTATAATTTTATATAAGATTTTAATACGAGTCCGCACATATAAAATTCATTCAAAACGGATATCGTTTTTCCCTCCAAAAATGATATCCAAAACGGATATCGTTTTTCCCTCCAAAAAGCCCTCTTTTGAGTTGGGACTTAGACGGATATCGTTTTCCCCTCCAAAAAGCCCCTCCATTAAACCCCTCTTTTGAGTTAGGGCTTAAAGATGGGACTTAAATGGAGGCTTTTTGAGTTTAAGCGTACATTTAAGCCTCAACTCAAAAGAGGGGTTTAATGGAGGGGCATTTGATCCCAAATTATATTTACATTAAATTACAATTATGTCATTATATTAAGTTATCAAAATATCATTTATATTAAATTACTAAATATACCCTTTATATTAAATTATAAAAATTTTTAATTTATATTAAATTTCAATTACATGTTGCATTTTAGGTGAATTGAAAGAAAGGAAAAAAAACCGCGGGCGCGGCCTTGGAAGAACTCAGCTAAGATGCCAAGAAGCAAAGCCGCGATCGTATATAAGTGTAACTATATGAAATATAATAAAATACTATAGTATATAACTGTAATTATGTGAAATATAATGAAATGATATAGTATATAAGTCTAAGTATACTAGATTTAATGAAATACTATAGTATATAAGTGTTACTATATGAAATATAATGAAATACTATATTATATAAGTCTAAGTATACTAGATCTAATGAAATACTATAATACATAAGTGTAACTATATGAAATATAATGAAATACTATGGTACATAAGTGTAACTATATGAAATATAATGAAATACTATAGTATATAAGTGTAACTATATGAAATTTAATGAAATACTATAGTATATAAGTGTAACTATATGAAATATAATGAAATACTATGGTACATAAGTGTAACTACATGAAATATAATGAAATACTATAGTATATAAGTGTACTATATGAAATATAATGAAATACTATGATACATAAATGTAATTATATGAAATATAATGAAATACTATGATACATAAGTATAACTATATGAAATTTAATGAAATACTATGGTATATAAGTATAACTATATGAAATTTAATGAAATACTATAGTATATAAGTGTAACTATATGAAGTTTAATGAAATACTATAGTATATAAGTATAACTATATGAAATATAATGAAATACTATAGTATATAATGAAAATACTATAGTATATAATGAAATACTATAGTATATAAGTGTAACTATATGAAATTTAATGAAATACTATAGTATATAAGTATAAGTATATGAAATATAATGAATTACTATAGTATACAATGAAAATACTATAGTATATAAGGAAATACTATAGTATATAAGTATAACTATATGAAATACTATAGTATATTAGTATATTCACATTAAATATAAAGGAAAACTATAGTATATAAGTATAACTATATAGTACACTTATGTACTATAGTATTTCATTAGATCTAGTATACTTAGACTTATATACTATAGTATTTCATTACATCTAGTATACTTAGACTTATATATTATAGTATTTTATTATATTTCATATAGTTATACTTATATACTATGGTATTTCATTATATTTCATATAGTTACACTAATATACTATAGTATTTCATTATATTTCATATAGTTAAACTTATATATTATAGTATTTCATTATATACTATAGTATTTCATTATATTTCATATACTATAGTACACTTATGTACTATTGTATTTCATTAGATCTAGTATACTTAGACTTATATACTATAGTATTTTATTAAATTTTATATAGTTACATTTATATACTATAGTATTTCATTATATTTTATATAGTTACATTTATGTATCATATTATTTCATTATATTTCATATAGTTACATTTATATACTATAGTATTTCATTATATTTCATATAGTTACACTTATGTATCATAGTATTTCATTATATTTCATATAGTTACACTTATGTATTATAGTATTTCATTAGATCTAGTATACTTAGACTTATATACTATAGTATTTCATTATATTTCATATAGTTATACTTATATACTATAGTATTTCATTAAACTTCATATAGTTACATTTAGATACTATAGTATTTCATTAAATTTCATATAGTTATACTTATATACCATAGTGTTTCATTAAATTTCATATAGTTACACTTATGTATGATAGTATTTCATTATATTTCATATAGTTACACTTATATATTATATTATTTCATTAGATCTAGTATACTTAGACTTATATACTATAGTATTTCATTATATTTCATATAGTTATACTTATATACAATAGGATTTCATTAAATCTAGTATACTTAGACTTATATATACTATATCATTTCATTATATTTCATGTAGTTACACTGATATACTATAGTATTTTATTATATTTCATATAGTTACACTTATGTACCATAGTATTTTATTATATTTCATATAGTTATACTTATATACTATAGTATTTCATTAAACTTTATATAGTTACCTTTATATACTATAGTATTTCATTAAATTTCATATAGTTATACTTATATACCATAGTATTTCATTAAATTTCATATAGTTACACTTATGTATCATAGTATTTCATTATATTTCATATAGTTACATTTATGTATCATAGTATTTCATTATATTTCATATAGTTACACTTATATACTATAGTATTTCATTATATTTCATGTAGTTACACTTATGTACCATAGTATTTCATTATATTTCATATAGTTACACTTATATACTATAGTATTTCATAAAACTTTCATATAGTTACACTTATATACTATAGTATTTCATTATATTTCATATAGTTACACTTATATACTATAGTATTTCATTATATTTCATATAGTTACACTTATGTACCATAGTATTTCATTATATTTCATATAGTTACACTTATGTATTATAGTATTTCATTAGATCTAGTATACTTAGACTTATATACTATAGTATTTCATTAAACCTAGTATACTTAGACTTAGATATTATAGTGTTTCATTTAATCTAGTATACTTAGACTTATATACTATAGTATTTCATTAAATCTAGTATACTTAGACTTATATACTATATCATTTCATTATATTTCACATAGTTACAGTTATATACTATAGTATTTTATTATATTTCATATAGTTACACTTATATATGATCGCGGCTTTGCTTCTTGGCATCTTAGATAAGTTCTTCCAAGGCCGCGCCCGCGGTTTTTTTTCCTTTCTTTCAATTCACCTAAAATGCAATATGTAATTGAAATTTAATATAAATTCAATTTTTTTATAATTTAATATAAAGGGTATGTTTAGTAATTTAATATAAATGATATTTTGATAACTTAATATAATGACATAATTATAATTTAATATAAATATAATTTGGGATCAAAAGCCCCTCCATTAAACCCTTCTTTTGAGTTGGGGCTTAAATGGACGCTTAAACTCAAAAAGCCCCCATTTAAGCCCCATCTTTAAGCCCTAACTCAAAAGAGGGGTTTAATGGAGGGGCTTTTTGGAGGGGAAAACGATATCCGTCTAAGCCCCAACTCAAAAGAGGGCTTTTTGGAGGGGAAAACGATATCTGTTTTGGATATCGTTTTTGGAGGGGAAAACGATATCCGTTTTGAATGAATTTTATATGTACGGACTCGTATTAAAATCTTATACAAAATTATAGTAGAAAAATTCACTATAATGCGCTATATGTCGGTCACCAAATAAAAAAATAGGTAGGAAAGCTTCGTGTTTTGGGCTTTTGGAGGGGCAAACGATGTCCGTTTTGGGCGAATTTTATATGTACGAACTCGTATTGAAATTCTCTACATGATTAAAAAGTTTTTTAATTTTTTTTATAATCTATACGCCAGATTCTGGCATACAGATTTATACTTTTTTTTTTTAAAGTTCAAAATGAAATACCCCAAATAAGTTGATAATGGCATTTCGGTAAATTAATTAAGGGTTTGCTTACTTAAGGGAGAAATGGAAAATTGGGATTTAAAATCCCTAAGTTTTGGGTTTTGGTTCTCTCTCTCCCGTTCCTTTATCCTTCCCGAATTCGATTCCCTGTGAGCAGCTCAGCCAAGCCTTTCCTCCTTCCCTTCTTCTTCTCCGACGAGCTCCTCCTCATGTGCCGGCCAACTTCTTCTCCGGCGAGCCGCGCTGCTGCTGTCGTCCCCTGTTCGTGCTGTCCGGTGGTGCTGCGGTGGAGCCGCGTGGTGCTGTTGTTAAGCTCGTGGATGCTGTCGAGCTGGTGGTTTCTCTTTCCGGTGTCAAGGAGCTACTGTGGAGCCGTGCTCATGCTGTCTTGGCTGCTGCTGTGGAGCTTCGATTGCAGCTGCTGCTCGTGCTGTCCATCCTTGCTGCTGCCTTCGGTTGCTGTTGTTGTGGAGTTGTTCCTATTGGTCCGTACTACTGTCCGTTGTTGTGGCTTGCTGCTGTCGGTGTGTGGTGGTTGTCGTTTCCGGCGACGAGGAGCCTCTTCCTGGTGACTACCGCTTAGTTGTCGACAAGGTGAGCTTATGGGTTGGATTAATTTCAATTTGGTTGAGGCTTTGCTGAATTTTTAGGGTTTATGTTCGAATTGATGTTGTGGTTCGAATTGATGTTGTGTGTAGTCAGAATTGATGTTGAAATATTCTTTGTGGGCAGTTGAAGAGCCAATTTCGTGAGCTTGGGGTTGATTTTGGTGAATGTGTAGTGCTGATTTTTGGAAGGTATTATTAGGGTTTGAATTTGGGGGTTTTCTCTAGTTGTGGATTGATATGAATTAACGCCAGGGTTTTGCTCGGATTGATTTCGCAGGTTCGTTCGAGTG
Organism: Rheum nobile; assembly: GCA_027886185.1. Taxonomy (NCBI): domain Eukaryota; kingdom Viridiplantae; phylum Streptophyta; class Magnoliopsida; order Caryophyllales; family Polygonaceae; genus Rheum; species Rheum nobile. The sequence goes on from WOAB01000568.1 coordinate 18,658,753, forward strand.
GTTTGGAGACCTCTGGGGTCGTTGCGGTTCGACTTGAGGCAAGAGGATCCTTGCTAACTTATATATTTTTTATAAACTGATTATGTTTAATTTTACTGTTGCTTGAGCTATTATTTTAATTGGTTTGTTTGACTATATAATGGCTTGGATGAGGTGTGATAATGTGTTGGATTGAATGTGTGTGTGTGTGTTGGATCGTGTGTGTGTGTTGGATTGAATGTGTGTGTGCGTGTGTTGGATCGTGTGTATGCGTGTGTTGGATTGAATGTGTATGTGTGTGTGTGTTGGATTGAGTTTGTGTATGTGTGTTGGATCGTGTGTGTGTGTTGGATTGAATGTGTGTGTGTGTGCGTGTGTTGGATTGTGTGTGTGCGTGTGTTGGATTGAATGTGTGTGTGTGTGTGTGTTGGATTGAGTTTGTGTGCGTGTGTTGGATTGTTTGTGTGTATGTGATTATGTGATATTGATTGGTTGTCGTATGAAGTGTTTGAATTGGTGTCGGGTAGTGGTGGAATGTTGTTGGTTGGTGAAAGTCCTTATATTTAGGGCCTCGGTGGGTATGAACCCCCGAAGGTCGAAGGGTCAAGTGATGATAGTCTCACCAAACCGCGTAGGGTGAACGCCTACGTCGTTAAGGGCCAAGGGTTGGATGGTGAAAGTCCCATCCGGAAAGTGTGTGTTGATTGTCTCACCCGGTGATGTGGTGGTGTAGACGGAGGTATTGTGGATTGTCTCACCCGGTGATGTGGTGGTGGAGACGGAGGTTGGGACTGGGCGGCGCCGGGAGAGGTGGTTGGTCCAGGCCCCCCATAATTGTCTTCCCACTTTAGTAGTGCGGGCCAACACGGAATGGTTGGGACTGGGCGGCGCCGGGAGGGGTGGCTGGTCCAGGTCCTCCGTGGTTGTCTTCCCACTTTAGTAGTGCGGGCCAACTTGGGATAGACCGGGGTGATGTCTCACCCGTTTGTTTGGTAATTGTGTGTGATTGCCTGTTGTGTGTGATTGACAGTTATGCGTATTGGATTGTGTGTGAATTGACTACTGTGTGTGATTGATAGTTGTTTGTGTTTTCGAAATGTTAAATCATGCTATTGGGTTGATTGTTGTGTGTTGAGTTATGCTATTCATTATAATTGGTTGATTATCTGTTAAATATTAGTTGTGTTGGTTGAGTGTATAGATTGGTTTCCCATCTTGAGGGTGTGGGCCGATGCGAGTTGAGTTTGAAGGTATGAGTTGCAGTCTAGGGTGACGAACCGGCGACACCAGAAGGGTGGCTGGCCTGGATCGTTATTTTTGGTTATGATTTTATTATGTGATGTTTATCTCGTTGATGCTTGTGTGCTTGTTGATGTGAAGGTTAATTTGTTGTGTTAGTGCAGTAGTAAGTTCTGTATTATTGGTTAGCTTTGGTTGTAAGTCAGTAGTAAGAGATGTGTATGTGCTTAGGGTTATTGATTGAGGTATTAGGAATGGAGAGGAAGTTGGATTGGACCGTTCTATTCGTTTATGCTTATAATGAGTTTGAGGTTGGATAGAAAGAGGTTAGTATCGTGTAGAGTTGAATAAGGATGAGTAATGGTTGATTTATGTGATAGCGTGTGTTATGTTGTGTTTTGACGTGTGATTGGATAGTTGGTTTAGGTGTTGAGAGTCTCGCCGGTGATGGGTTAGAATGAATTGTGTTGGAGTTATTGCGTTTAAGAGTTGAGCTCTTTTGGTTGTTTGGTCGGATAATGTGTTGGTATATTTATATCTTTTTGGTTGAATTGATTGATATTATATTGATTGTTATTGTTTGAAACTGTTTGGGCTCGGCTAGTCTTGCCATAGTCTTTCAAAAGACTGACCAACCTCGATTTACGTGACGTGGTTGGCTGGGGTATCGGGTCCCCCAGTCAATCAGGCTTTGTAGATTTAGCACCAGCAAGGAGGATCCTGATCACCGTCGGATTTGGAGTCAAGAACTTTATTCTTTGGGTTTGAACTCTGACTTGATTGTACGCGCCCTTTTGGTTTTGGACCTTGAAGTGGTCGAACTTGTCGTATTGCCTTTTGGTTTTTAGTTGTTGATTTTTGGTTTGTAAATTGTTGTATTTCTGGATGTTAAGTTTGACTGTGGTTTCAAATTCTGGACAGGTTTTACAGGTTTTCCGTTGTGCTGTTTTTGATATATATGGGTTATGTTTGACAAATTTTTATTTTTACCCGCCTTATAATCCTTCTGGATTATGGCACTGTAGCACCACTGGCCTGGGGGTGTTACACAAAATACATATAATCTTATAATTTATACATATTTTATTCTGTATGCTAGAATATGGCGTACGCCATATTCTGGCGTACAGATTTATACTTATTTAAAAAAAAATCAAAATACATATAATCTTATAATTTATACATATTTTATTCTGTACGTTAAAATATGGCGTATGCCATTTTCTAGCGTACAGAATGTCGTGCGAATAGGAAAATTTTGTCGGGCATATAGTCGCCTCGTTTATTTTTAGCTCTGACATGGGCAATTTTGACAAGTGGCAAGGGTTCTTGCAACCTCTCTCTACCATTCCCCCAGTATTGAGTCATTGTGCCATGTCTTGAAGCCCTCCAGCCTTCATTGTGGTTCCATGCAGCTTTCGATGTGGTACCCTTCATGGGTAACAAACAACAAAGGTAAAAATAAGAAGAAATCCAAGCGTGTCTCCATCATCTCGCAAAACCCGCTAATAGCATATCATGTGTCTCCTTGCTCAACAACTACTGATGAGAGCCACTGTGTCATAATCCTTGAATCTCATATCCAAACAAACAAATCTCATCAAACTAAAATCTACAGCACAATCCTGGAATGCACACCGACAAACCCTTTGGCCAGTGCTGAATCCTTCACCATTCGAGCTCTCTTCATACACTCTTCCCCACCCCCCTTCCACAAATCTTCCAACTCAAAACCCCCCTCTGGCTCTTGAGTATTTTCAGACATTGATAGCCTTCTCAATCCCAACGTCGGACCCTCTCCCCATCGCCTATACCTCCACAATATTCTTGAGTCGGTTCCTCTTGCTTACCTCTTTGCCCATGATTTGCTTCATGGCCTTGCTTCTCAACGACTTGATCCTCTATCTAGCCCTAACATTGTGCTATAGGGGCATATCCTCTCCACAAACAACTCCTCAATAACACCTCTAAAAAACTATTCAAAAGTGGGTTAGCCGCCGAAACCTGAACCTAAAGCAGTCAAGTTAGACTATGTCAAAGGTCTAGAAAATAGAGATATTACCTTCACTAATGTCGATCGATTTAGAAGAACTTGTTAAGAAATGGAATCTCAATCTGATTACTGCACCATGGGGGGAAAAGTTTCCTTCAAAACTATTTAAAAATATGTTATGACTTACTGATCTGATATTGCTCCTCCAAGGATCCTAATGAAAGACAATGGTGTGTTTGTTTTTCACTTCAAAAAAGAAGATTAGCTTGTCAAGCTGGTATGTACATGGAAATTTAAAAACTGCTTAGATGAGATTCGTGCTCAGATCACACTCCTAAACCCAATCTTGATATGTTCTAGGTAAACCAGTCTTGATATACTTCAATTCAACATATCAAGAGACTCTCATAAGAGAAAGTCCTTGTTCAGATTTTAGCTCATTATGAACTTCTACGAGAAGTGAGGTTCCATGGTGATGACAAGGATATCGTCCATCAAGAATTGCAGTTTGACTAGTTGTAATACCCCTTAATCTTTAGTAAGGGTATTTGGGTAATTTCCTCAACCCTCGTTCTGTAATCATGTCGCTTTCAGAGAAGTTCGGATTTTCTGTAACGTGTTTGATCTCTGTATTTTTTCCTTGAGTGGTATAAAATACATTCGACGTATTTTCGGGTCTTAGAATACTTGTTCGGGTACAAATATATATAATCCGGGGTTTATACCCATGCCAAGCCTTTCCTCGGGCAAACAGACGCGGAAAGGGCAATTCCGCGACCGCGGCAGCAATTCCGCGACCGCGGAAAAATGGCTCTCAGAAGAGCTGGGCACAGGAATATTCCGCGACTGCGGAAATGGTTCCGCGACCGCGGAAAACTCCAACACGCCAATGTCGCGTCGTCTGCAGAATCTCATCGTCCGTGCCGCCGTTGATCTGGGCCGGGTGGGCTCCTCCTTTGGGCTATAAAAGGATGTCGATTTGGGAGGTTTAGGGGCACCCAAATCTGAGATCCCTCTCACTCTCACTCTCGTTTTCCATAGTCCTCGGAGTTTCGAGCTCTCGCCGGAAATCTTCGAAGTGTCGTCGGACGCCTCGCCGGGAGTAGTAGCAGCCTTGGAGTGGTGCATTGGAGGTGCAAGGAAGGCTGGAGTCGAAGCCCTCGCGAACCAAGCCCTCTCGCATCGTCGCCGGTGAGTTTTCTCCCTTCGGAGTCGCCGGAGTTCATGGCGGCGACCGCGGACATGAACTGCCGCGACCGCGGCAGTGACAAGGTCGGCCGCATCCGCGGCAACTGTCATGACACTCGCGGTGGCCTTGTCCTCGACGGCCGCGACCGCGGATTGCTCTGGCAATCGCGATCGTGGCCTTGGGCATGCCGGTCTCGGTCGTGACCTTCGTTCTTTCGATTTCGTTCGTTCTTTCTTAGATTCGTATCACTTTATTGTCGAATCTAACCTAGGGTTTCGTTATGGGTCGTCGTCGTAGGAATCTGTAATCCGTCTTCCGTTCCCGTTCCGGACCTAGAAACCCGTCGTCGCTCAATCGTTCGTCTAGATTAAGGCAAGTGGCGGTTCGCTCTTGCTTATCATTCCATGTTTCCATTAATTATCAATTGTTTAATTGTTAATTAAATTGGGATGAACTATTGTTTTCTTTTGGGAATAGATTTTATAAATGATACGATTAAAAAGTGATATTATAATAGGTTGTATATACTGCTAGAAACAACGCTATTATATATATATATATATTATTGCCATAATGGTATTGATGTGGACTGTTGTGTGATTTTAACTGTTTAGTTAGAACGAGTATTCGTAGGAACGCTATGTGCCTTGCGAGGTCTAGTCGTTTCTTTATAACTGGTACTAGGATGATTTTTTCCTAGTACTTTCTCTAGTCATGACTGTACCCTTACTCAGGGTAGGTGCACAACAGCTGGTGCCGCCATTCGGATTTATTCCCTTCGATATCTCTCGCGATGAGATGATATATCTTAAAAGCTTGTAACATAAATGTACGCTTTGTCACTAAAACAAGATAAGTGCCGATATGCACATAATTAATGAACCTTGGACGAGAAGTACAACTTGGAACCTCGTCTGGACTTCGATTAGAGTAAGTCCTCCTTCCAAATCTGAATTCGCATTACGCGGTGAGGTTGGTCGTGGACCCAAATGGTCAAGTCTTTTTAAACGCTTGTGTGAAATTATAATGTTCCCGAACACTTGTCATACTTTCCGATAAGACTCAATCTGTTGGAGTCTTCTCTTCATACGTTTCCTTAAGACTCGATCTTTAGGAGTCTTCTCTTGATCTTTTTGTTTCGTATATTCTTGTAGAAGTATTGAGGTTTACTATCGTCATCGGCTTTCATTCGAGAAGCGATGGGTCTAGCCTAATACGACTACTTAGAACCTTTCTGTTTTACCCTTGCATAGTCTTTCATTAGACTAACCAACCGGTTTTTCCCTTGCATGGTTGGTTGGTGTCATCTGTCTCATACGGCACATCAGGTAGACTTCCGTTCCGTGAAGGCTAGAACCGACGATGAAGGCAGATGAGGTTTTTAAGAGTTTTATCCAGGTTGAAGATCCTAGGCGGGTGATGTTGGATCGTTAGAGTTACGTCTGAGGGAACAAAAGCTTTGTTCCCACAGAAGGCACAACGGATTTAAATAGCAAGAAAGATAACAGAACGAACTCACGATATATAGTGGAAACCCTGATTAGCAAAACTAGCTTCTCAAGGAAAAACCACTACCTTCAAGCTTCCGCTTGAGAGGATTTTGAAATGCGTACTTGTCTTATTAATTTCTTGCTCGATTACACTTGTATCCTGGACTTCGACCTCTAAACAACCAGCTAGACTCGAAGCCTCTACTACAACGATGAATCGAACTCAACTCTCAAAGACTCACACGCACTTCACCTTCTTTCTCTTTTTTTTTTCTCGCTCAGAGTCGTAAAGTCGTGCCTAAGAAAAGAATCCTCACTTCGCTTAAATACAACACGGCTAAAACCCTAATCAAAATAAGATAGGAAATTCTGATAACGGATTACTAAGATATGATTTTGTTTGGAAGATATAATATCACAACCGGTTATATTAATTAAGGAAGGAATTCCTTAATGAATCCAACCGATTGGATAACGTTCTTCTCTCTCCAATCGCCTTATCTTAGGAAAGATTCCTAGGATCAACACGATCGGGTTTTCTCTCTCCATATCTTCGCGCAATCCGGCTTGATCCTTGGAGCCGAAGTCTTCATCCTCTACCGTATGGCTTCTTGGTTTGTTTCCTTAGCTCAGCACGCTGGATGACTTCTTTCCTTTTGCAGCCTTGATCTGGTCCGTCACTTCAGTTCCTTGAGAGGTAACAAAGCGCTAAGCAAGCCTTTGTTCCCTCTGAGATCCTGTGCTGCAAAGCTCCCTGGGATAACTCTTCTTGTCCCTGAAACACTTGGTACACATATTAGTTGAGTGTTTGTAACCATCAAAACCTAAGGAATTCAACAAATTCCCCCTTTTTGATGGTGACAAACACCCATAACAATAAAGCATATACCAGCTAGAAAAAGACAACATATGACAAGAAAGTTTCCCACTAATACACTGTTGGTTCCCCCTTAGCCCAGCAATACGTTTTACCTGTTCTATTCCCCCTCAAACAATACTACCTGTCATATTCCCCCTTTTGACATCATCAAAAACACGGAGAAGAGTTACAGAGGAAAAGACACAGCCAGACAATCAAAAGCATCCATTGTCATTGCTTAAAGAAAGACTTGAAAAACATGCAAACACACCCAAAACAAATAGAATATCAAACATTGTCAAATGCCACACCGGGCACATAAACCAGACAACAACAAAAACAACTAGAAGGGATAGACAGCTAAGGGAACAAAAGAGGGAAAAGGACAGCAGGAAAGCAATCAAGCATCAATGTGACCAGCCGGTTGAGCTGATGCGTGATGAGAAACGAGCGCGCGCACATCTGCCATGAGGAGCGCCTGCTGAGCCACCATATCCTTCACAACTCGGCACAGACTCCTCACATCCTTTCCCAGCGAGGGATTCACATTCTGTTCCCCTCAGAGCTATCAGCTTCAGATCCCACCATTTCCTCAACATCCTCTACAACCCCAGAAGCTGCAGGAGCGCCCTCGACCTTCACCCAGCCTTCTCCCTCTTGAAGAGTAAACTGCATTTTGTGCAAATTGCTTGTATTGAAGGGACGGGAGAAGACGCTCACATCTTCTGACGCGTCGTAGACCTTGTGGTACTCCAGAATACTTTTGACGACGCGAGGGAAGGGAAGAGCATGCTGAGTGGTGTTCCGGGCATGGGCCATATGCTGCATCAGAATCATGGGAAGGCACACGGGCTCCTTTTTCAGCAGAAGGGACAGAAGGACAATGTCCAAGATCAGAAGGCGGTTCCTCTTCTGTCCCCTTGGCGTGATGTTGCTGATGAGGAAGTGGTACAACACTTTGTTGACAGCCGACATCTCAGAGATGTCAAGATCAGCACTCCCTGGAGCATCCGCAATCCCTGCAACAGCCAGCACAACCTCTGAGTAGGGAAAATCTTTTGGCCACCTGCCCTTGGGGTATTCACCATACCCTTCATGAGGAACACCCAGAACCAAGCCCAGCTCAATACTCGAGAATACATGGATCTCCCCATTCATCTTGTATCTCCCCTGGACAGCATGGGACCGCACCTCCATAGTGAATGTGGAGTAAAACTCCCTCAACAACTCCTCATCCATCTCCACTTCCTCCACAAATAGCCTGCTCCACTTCTGTTCCTCCAAGATGTCAAGCACCCCCTTCAGAAAGTTCTCCTTCAGAAACTCTGGGTCCATCAGCAGCTCCCTCACCACGGACTTGTGGCTCATATTTTTGACATCGTCGACTGCCACAGCCTTTCCTTTGGCTTTGGCCGGCAGACGACGCTGACTTTGACGGACGGGAGCGGTGGGCACCTTGGCTTTCTTTGCTCTGTTCCCGGAGAGGGGTACCGACTCCTCATCGGAACTCATAGTAATCGCCTTCTTAGACTTATTCTGAGAGCGGGTCTTCCTCTTTGACGAGCATGCAGTTTTCACCCTGCAGGACGGCTTAGGAGCTTTTGGGGACTCCACCACGTCCACTCCCTCTTCGAGCTCCTTGGAGAGGTCTCGCACCACAGACTGAATTTTCTCCTTGACGGCCAGGTGCTCCTCCACCGTGACCGGGGTCCCTTGACCGGGTAGCTCCTCTGTCTCCTCCTCTATGGGGTCGGGATGGGTAGGCGAGGAATGTACCTCCTCTGTGTTAGTAGAGGAGATGGCAGTGGGGACGGCAGGAGCGGTGTTAGGGTTAGAGTTTTGTGGTGCGGGGTCTGTGTTTGGGTTTGTGGGGGCTACGTAAGGGACCATGGCGAGTTGATCCTTGGGTGATGATGGAGGAGGGGTTATGGTGGTGGTCGCCGGAGTGGTCGATGTGGAAGGTAGGGATTGGTTTATGACGGCGAGGAGAGCAAGATCGGCTCCGATGGCGATGAGGTTGGAGAGGAGGGTTTAGAGGTTTTCTGCGAAGTTGCTTGGAAGTTCTGAGTTGAAGGCCATTTTTGTGAGAGAGGGAGAGCACCGAGAAGAAGAGAGACAGAGAGGAGAGAAGATGCTTGAGGAAGACGAGAGAATAGTGAATAGGAAATTTACCCGGAAGTCTCAATATATAGCCCTCACAAAATCTTTAAAAGTTTCCAAAGATAACTCCAAATCTGATCTGTTTCCAAGAGATAATAAGCAAAATCTTCCAACTTCCCAAAGTATATCCAATATCTCGTCCAAATCCATCCGAGCCGGCCCAATTTCTCTTTCCAACTCTCTTCCATCAAAACAGCCCTAAATGCACGACGCGGCTCAACAAAAATTGCCATCATTACAACTTGCAAACACGTCAACTCAACCTGCAGGCACAAAAGCCGAATCGTTTCCCGCCAATCCAAAAGAGTAGTAAGGTGTGATGCTGGGGGTTAGTTACCAGAGAGGGTACAAAAGACCATCACACCAAAGTATATGAGTTTTTGCGATTGAATTTTACATCATGCCTAAGAGGACTCCAGTTGTGGATGATAAGAAGGGGTTCATAGGAGACTTTAAGCATGGCGGTCTGGGTAAGCTGTAGAATCAACTATCATTTGGGCTTATGATGAGGGAATAAAACATCAAGTTGATTCTTTTGGGCCGAAATAAAGCTGATTCATGTGACATATGATAACACAGATGACCATGCAAGACATCCAGTATTAAGGGAGTGAAATCACATAATCAAGCAATTCAACAATTAATGCACAAGGAAGCGAATGCATATCAGCCCATGAAAATTCATCTTTCACAAATCACCATGTGATCTAGCCAATCATCGAGAAAATACAACAGACATACATGTAGTTAGGGGAACAAACCAGGCTTCGTATGGAACGGAGTGCAGAGTTCCCCAACAAGTGTCCTAATGAGAAAAATGGCATTTTATCCTTTGTTCCACGAGATTCCATATTCGCCAATCTTTCTCGACACAGTGATGTCTTTTCTAGATGTACATGGCACCTGAAATTTTCACACAAGGAACAGATTAGTCAATAAGTTCTTATCCCCATTTTCTTTACCTTTGACACTAGGTCTTTGAGTCTCAAGTATTCCATGCAGAAGTGAGGTGAGACTCGCTTTGTTCCCTGTCAAGTAACTGACCCTTGAATGAATGAAACACTAGGAACATTCCTCACTTTATCGTGCACAGAAAGAGTTAGTTCTTGCAAACCCAGACAAGCTTATACTTTCTGGGTTTGGGAGCAACATATCTAATCTTAGGAGGTTCAACTTCTATATGCTCCCTAGTAGTGCGAGCAATCTCCTCATTATGTTGCTTCAGCAGACACTCTTGCTTGTAATGACCAGAATGCCCGCAATACCAACATACCCTTTGACACTTCAGATCTACATACTTGCTCTGTCCTAGCCAAATTGTTTTGTTAGCAATCCTTGAATGAAAGTCAATATTATTGGACTTACTGCTTTGGGATTGCTTCAGCCAAATTGCATGAGCCTTCTGTCCATGATACCAAGCCTTGCCTTCCTCAGTCGAATTAGAACAGTCTTTGCCTTTGTTCCCTCTGGAGGAACATTCCCCCTTTTCTTTTACAGACTGTTTTCCCTCGACTTTGGAGCCTTTTTTCTTAGTGTCATCAACAGGAAGCTTAGGTTGATAGCCAATTCCAAAGCGAGGTACTTCCTTCTTTTTAGGTTTCTTTTCATTCTTGGCTGCAACAAAGACAATACCTTTTGGCTCATCCTTCTGTTCCTCACTGAGTTTGGTTAGATCACTAGAAAGTTTTGCATTTCCTAGTTTTATCATTAAAGACTCAGCCTCGAGTAAGGAAACAGTGGACTCTAGAGACTTAATCTTTTCAGTGAATTCTGGACACTCAGAGCATGTGTTTGAAGAGGAAGATGAACCTTTCTCAAGCGTGAGCACTTTTTCAGCCCAAACCTGATTTTCTTCGATCAGACCTGAGATCGATTCATCTTTCTCTTCGAGTTGCTCACTGAAAAGACTACTCTCGCGAACGAGATTCTTAATGAGAGAGATCAAGCTTTCTTTAGATTTGCTTCTTAAGCTTGATATAAGATCAGATTCAGTTACCTCATCGTTGATTACCTCTCCCTTTGTCTCGTTTGGAACTTCAACGGCCATTAAGCATACATCCCTGGAATGTGACGAATCTTCGTCATCTGAGTCTGATTCTCCCCAGGTGGCAACCATTGCTTGCTTCCCTTCATTTGCTAGAGGCATTCCTGCCTTCTTCTTGAAGCAGTTTCTGGCCATGTGTCCCTTGTTCTGACAGTGGTAACAAACCACATCTTTCATATCTCTGTTCCCTTCAGAGGAACTGGGCGAGTCCTTGTTCTGAGACCATATCTTCCTCATTTCCCTTGTGATAAGAGCAACATCTTCATCGCCATCCTCATCTTCATCGCCCGTTTGAGACAGATCAAATGCCCTTTCTACCTTCAGGGCAATGCTCTTTGTCTTCTCCTCTCCTTTCTTGTTTATCTTATGGTTATAGACAGAGGCGTTGCTTTCCACTGAGTGTTGAGTCTTGACGTCTGTTTGAGAGTAGAGGGCAAGAGCAATGGCATCCCACTGAGTGTTGAGTCCTTGCATGAAGTGATGAGTCAACTTTCAGTCTGGCATTGTTTCACCAAGGTACTGAAGCTGACGAACTAGCCCATGGAACCTGGAGTAGTACTCTTGAATGTGTTCATCTTTCCCTTGAGAAACTTGGTCGTACTCCTTGATCAGAGAAAGGATCTTGTTCTTCTTCGTGTCTTCATTTCCTTGATGAAGGCGCTTCAAAGCATCCCAGATCTCCTTAGCAGTTTTGTATCTCATGATTTTCTTGAGATCTGAGGGAGAAAGAGCCATGTGGAGGATCTTCTTGGCCCTGTTGTTTTTCTCCGATTTATTCCAGTCCTCATCGGTGTAGTCGATTTTTGGTTTTGGCTCAGTCTCATCTTTGTCATTCTTGATAACCAAAGGACCGACTTCTATGACTCTCCAGATCTGTCCGTTGAGGGAACAGATGTGGGACTCGATTTGTTCCACCCACCAATCATACTCACCGGCCTTCAGCATTGGCGGCTTCCAGAATGAATCACTGATTGCATTGCTTGACGACGACATCTTTCCTGCAAATTCCGTAACGAAAACAATCTAGAGCACCAGGCTCTGATACCAATTGTTGGATCGTTAGAGTTACGTTTGAGGGAACAAAAGCTTTGTTCCCACAGAAGGCACAACGGATTTAAATAGCAAGAAAGATAACAGAACGAACTCACGATATATAGTGGAAACCCTGATTAGCAAAACTAGCTTCTCAAGGAAAAACCACTACCTTCAAGCTTCCGCTTGAGAGGATTTTGAAATGTGTACTTGTCTTATTAATTTCTTGCTCGATTACACTTGTATCCTGGACTTCGACCTCTAAACAACTAGCTAGACTCGAAGCCTCTACTACAACGATGAATCGAACTCAACTCTCAAAGACTCACACGCACTTCACCTTCTTTCTCTTCTTTTCTTTTTCTCGCTCAGAGTCGTAAAGTCGTGCCTAAGAAAAGAATCCTCACTTCTCTTAAATACAACACGGCTAAAACCCTAATCAACATAAGATAGGAAATTCTGATAACGGATTACTAAGATATGATTTTGTTTGGAAGATATAATATCACAACCGGTTATATTAATTAAGGAAGGAGTTCCTTAATTAATCCAACCGATTGGATAACGTTCTTCTCTCTCCAATCGCCTTATCTTAGGAAAGATTCCTAGGATCAACACGATCGGGTTTTCTCTCTCCATATCTTCGCGCAATCCGGCTTGATCCTTGGAGCCGAAGTCTTCATCCTCTACCGCGTGGCTTCTTGGTTTGTTTCCTTAGCTTAGCACGCTGGATGACTTCTTTCCTTTTGCAGCCTTGATCTGGTCCGTCACTTCAGTTCCTTGAGAGGTAACAAAGCGCTAAGCAAGCCTTTGTTCCCTCTGAGATCCTGTGCTGCAAAGCTCCCTGGGATAACTCTTCTTGTCCCTGAAACACTTGGTACACATATTAGTTGAGTGTTTGTAACCATCAAAACCTAAGGAATTCAACAGGTGATCGCTTCGATCAATACCCTTATGTTATTTATTGAAAAGACTTCCGCTGTATTAAACATATTCTGTATTTCTGTTGTATTTGGGATTTACGGATGTAATTCCGAGACTTTGGTTTAAATAAAGATTATGATATCTTGTATTATCAGTATGTTTTATGTTTTGAATGAATGGTTAAGCCTTGGGTGGCTTCGGATGTGAAATCTGAGGTCACTGGCGGTAATACTTTCAAGGAAATATTTAGGGGTGTTACAGATTTGGTATCAGAGCCGATTTTTTTTTTCGGGTTGGGTTTTAAAACGTTTTATTAAAAATGAAGATTTTATAAACCGTTTGTTCGTTTTGATCTAAGATTTTTTTTATTATTCGAAAAATGTATTGATTTGAAATCTCTGCCGTTCTAGTCGTGCCTTCTTTCCAGTCTGATATAGTAAGTTCGCTTCTATATTTAGAAAGACTAATTCTTTTCTCGTCGCCCCGTAGGTTATGGGCGCATTCATCTCTCATCGGAGGAACCCGAAGGAAGCCGAGGTGGCCCCGCCATCTCTAATTAGGCTTGAGTTCCCAGTTCCCTCGCCGTGCTTTGAGGTCGGGGAGCCCAGTAGTCCACCTGAGGAGGTGAAGACCGTACTCTCAGATTCGGTGGTATTGGTATCTGACAAGGCTGAGGTTCCCGAGGCGGATCTTCTTTCGGGTCTTCTTGAGGAGGATCCTGAAGAAGACCCGAAAGAAGATCCGGAGGAGGATCCTGAAGAAGACCCAGAAGAAGATCCGGAGGAGGATCCGGAGATGGAATTTATCTTCCCGAGTCCGGCGTCGCCACTTGAGCGGGAGTACTCGCCATTGTCCCTTGCCACTTGGGAGGCACTTAGTGGTGAAAGTACCGCCAGGAGGAGGAGGCTAGTGATGAGTCCTGACTCGCGACAAGTATTTCGCCAGAGTTAGATGGCTTCCTCTGAAGCGCATCGCCTGGTGGACGAAGAGGTTGAGAATGCTCGTAGGAGGGCAAGGCCGTGGGAATCGATGGGTACACCGAGGGTGGTCCCGACCCAGCAGGCCAGGCCAAGGCCCCAAATCCTGGAGGAGCGACTAGAGGAGTGGTCGAACGTGAAGTGGGATGTAGCGGAATTTGTGGCCCAACATGAAGTGGGATGTAGCGGAATTTGTGGCGAAATGCTTGACTTGTTAGAAAGTCAAGATAGAATGCCGTAGACCAGGTGGTGAATTGCTACCTCTTCTAGTGCCAGAGTGGAAATGGGAGGATATTGCTATGGATTTCGTCACAGGGTTGCCAAAGACTCAGAGTCAAAAGGATGCGATATGGGTAATCATTGACAGGCTCACGAAGTGTGCTCACTTCATGGCTATCAAGTCAACATGGGGAACCCAGAAGCTATTGGAAGTGTTCCTACACGAGATTGTCCATTTGCATGGTACACCAAAAACCATTGTATCGGATCGTGATGGTCGATTCATGTCGAGATTCTGGAAGGAACTCCACAAGGCCATGGGAATCGAGTTGAGGTTCACTACTGCGTTTCATCCTCAGACGGATGGACAGTCTGAGAGGACCATCCAGACATTGGAAGATATGCTGAGAGCGTGTGTACTCGATCGTCCGACTAGCTGGGAGAACATCCTATGTCTGATTGAGTTCACATACAACAACAGTTGACATACTACCATTAAGATGGCTCCATTCGAGGCTTTGTACGGTCGAAAGTGCAGATCTCCGATTTATTGGAATGAGAATGCCGACAAGGTTCTGCTCAGACCAGAGTTAGTCGAAAGGACTGCCTTGGACATTGTGTTGATCCGACAGAGGATGTTGACAGCTCAGAGTCGACAGAATTCCTACGCAGATCTGAAGCGCAGGAATGTTGAATTCGAGGTTGGTGACAAGGTGTTTGTCAGGGTGTCGCCATCCAAGGGAGTGTTCAGGTTTGGCAAGAGTGGGAAGCTTAACCCTCGCTATATGGGACCGTTTGAGATCCTTGACAGGGTGGGGTCTCTAGCGTATCGTTTGGCATTGCCACCATCGGCACATCCGGTGCATAACGTGTTCCACGTGTCCTTGTTGAGAAATTACGTGCCAGATGCATCTCATGTGCTGAGTTTTGAAGACATCGAGATTCAGGCAAATGGTACCTACAAAGAGATACCTGTGCGTATTCTCGAGCGTCGCGAGAAGCAATTGCGGAACAAGGTTGTTGAATTCCTTAGGTTTTGATGGTAACAAACATTCAACTGATATGGGTACTAAGTGTTTCAGGAACAAAGATAGTTATCTCAGGGAACCATTGCAGCGAAGGATCGCAGAGGGAACAAAGCTTTATTCATGTGCTTTGTTACCTCTCAAGGAACAACAGTGACGAACAAGATCAAAGCTGCGAATGGAAAGAAGAAATCCAGCGTGTTGATTATGGAAACAAATCAAGAAGCACACGCGGTAAAAGATTGAAGACTTCGGCTTCAAGGATCAAGCCGGATTGAGAAGATACGGAGAGAGAAAAGCCCGATTTATGTTATCCTAGGAATATTTCCTTAGATAAGAAATTGGAGAGAGAAGTTTGATATCCTTTCTGATTAGATTAATTAAGGAATTCCTTCCTTAATCAATATGATCGGTTAGGATATTACTCTTTACATAAAAAATCCTATCTTCTAGTAATCAGTTTTTGAGAATAATCTTATCTTGTTTGATTAGGGTTTAGCCGAAGTTGTATTTAGGTGAAATGTGGATTCATTTCTAACTACGACCAAGAACGACGAAAAAGGAGAAGAAGAGAAAACAAAGCGAGTGAAGTGTGTGTGAGTCTTTGAGGGTTGATTTCGGATTCATCGTTGTAGAAGAGGCTTCGAGTCTAGCTGGTTGTTTAGAGGTCAAAGTCCAGGATACAAGTGTAATCGAACAAAAAATCAATAAGATAAGTACATGCTTCAAAATCCTCTCAAGCGGAAGCTTGAAGGTAGTGGTTTTTCCTTGAGAAGCTAGTTTTTGTTGGGCCTGGCATCCCCTGGGAAGCTGGATCGAGCAAATCAAGCCCAAGCCCACGACAGATCGGAAGAACAAGAGAAAAGCCCAGAGGAGGCGACGGGACTTCTCTAGTCGAACGCCCTCCGACAAGATCGTGAAAACCCCGCCAAGCATTACATGCCAAGATTGATCAACGGCCACAGCATTTACACAGTACCATAATAAGCAGCAATTAGTGACATAATCTCCGTAATTAAATCCCGACGTTGAAGATAAAGATGGAATCGAAATGTAAAGGTCAGAGGCATGAAGAACTTGCCATATTTGGACAAAGAAGAAGATAAGAGGCACACACACAATTACGTGAGGGAGACAACCATTTTCTCGCTCAGAAACACATCAGAAGAACACATTTGCTCTAAGCTTAGCTCTCAAAGAGTCATCCACGCTGATTCGTCGCCGATCGCAACCTAAAAGCCACCGGTCGAGTCCTACCCGATCTCTTGTCTTACTACGATAAGTTGTATCTCGATTCGATCTGATTTGCACGACATCTAATAAAATCATCTCGCTATTCTACATTTACTTCTTGTTTGTCTATTATCTATTTGGTTTGGATTGTTTTCTATCACCCGATCGACTAGTTACCCCGTCTAAGGCGATTTAGGTCGTCTGATCTTTTCGTCCCAAAACAATTTGGCGCCCACCGTGGGGCAACTTGCCGATCACCCTTCCGAAACTTTTCAACCATGACTATCGACCCACCTACCAACACTGAAGAACCACGTCTCGTAGACGAAACCCAAGCTCCAGGAAACACGACCGAAAATCCTACTCCAACCCAGTTCCAATAACTTTCCCAGAAAATGGCCACCCTTCAAGAGGAACTAGCCCAGCAACGCCAAAAGACCAAAACCTTAGCCGCCTTGTCGACCCAATCTGAGGCCGAGATCGCACAACTAACCCGTGAAAATGAGTCTCTTAAGTCGCAGGTACAATCGATGGCCTCAGGATCCAGGAACATGCCCATCCACGGCAGCGTCTGAACGCGCCTCGACATGGACAACATCGAGCCAACACCTCCGAGCATACGACGGCCCAGACACACAGAGGGTACATCTCGAATTCCTTTTTCTAATCCGTTTTCGACTAACAATGTCACTTTTTCCACACCGATCGGGTCGGCAGGGGCCCGAATCGACGAACCACAGGTTACCAATCCGCCAGATGTCCTGGCTCTTTTCCAGCAGACGCTCGACCGACACATGAAGACGATCGACGATCGCTTCAACATGCTCCCAGGAGTCCCGCAACCAGTCGAGAGGGAAGCATCCGATGGATTCGAAGAATCCCCGTTCATTGAAGAAATCGCAAGGGTCGAGATCCCCAAGAAGTTCCATCTCCCCAACATGGCGACGTTCGACGGCACCACCGATCCAGATGACCATATCTCTCTCTATAAACAAAAACTAATGGCTGCATCCGTTTCAAGGGAGAACCGCGAGGCCTTCATGTGCAAAAGTTTTGGCACGACCCTCGCGGGCCCCGCACTACCTTGGTTTATGCGTTTGCCTCAGGGAATGATTGCATCATTTGCGGATCTGGTCAACTCTTTCAAGAGTCAGTTCGCCAGCAGTCGGAGGCTCGAGAGACAATCAAGTGACCTCTACCGAGTCACACTAAGGTATAACGAACCTCTTCGGAATTATCTCAACAGGTACAATAAGGAGAACGTGGCGATCCCCCACTGTGACGTCACAACCTCCATCGAAGCCTTTCGACAAGGTCTGGTCAAAGACAGCAATCTCTACAATGAAATTACCAAGTACCCGTGTAGAAGTTTCGAAGATGTCTAGGCCAAGACCATGGCAGAAGTAAGATTGGAAGAGGATCGTGCGTCGCGAAAAGCCTCACACGGATCCGATCCATCCGATTGTAAAAATCCCTCCGACAACCGTCGAGACAGACGTCCTCACCCCTACTCTCGTAATCGAAACGAGCCGAACCAGGTAAACTCTTTCCAAGACAGGTCACAGGATTGGAGAGATGGTCCGGCGTTGCCTCCTAGGGTCCAGTCTTATAACTTCAATGTTTCTGTGTCGGAGCTCGTCAAGAGTTTCGACAAGTATGGAAAAGAGGTAAGATGGCCCCGAAAGAGCGACCGACCGGATGTCAAGAAAGACATGAACCGATGGTACGAATTCCACGGCGACCACGGTCATTCGACCGACGAGTGCATCGCCCTGTGAAAGGAAGTCGCTAGGTTACTCTCACAGGGGCTCCTACGCGACGTAATCTCAAAGCGGGCGAAAGCTACCATGGAACGTCAAGATCAGGTAAAACAGAACAAACCCCCATCTCCCGTCCATACAAAAATTGTCAATACTATTTCAGGTGGATCAGACATATGTGGGAACACATACTCCGCGGCTAAGCGGCATGCCAAGGAAAGCAAGGGCGACAAGCCCGAGACGTCAGAATTCAAGCTAAAGAAGACCTTCAACCTTCCGACGGTCACATTCGACGAGTCTGACTCCAACGGGTCGGATAGTCACCACGACGGTCTGGTAATCTCTTTGTCCATTGGTAATTGCTTAATACGGAGAGTACTAATCGATACAGGGAGTTCGACAAACCTCTTAACCCTTGACGCTCTTAAAGAGATGGGTCTGATCGAAGACGACCTAATCAAAAAGTCGACCCCACTGGTCGGGTTTAGCGGTGAGGTCAAGCATACGACCGGTGAAATCATTCTAACCACATACGCTGGGGGAATCAACCAATAGGTGAAATTCTTAGTCCTAGATTGTCTGTCTCCCTATAATTGTATTCTTGGCAGGCCATGGATACACGCTATGAAGGCAGTACCTTCAACATATCATCAAGTCATCAAATTCCCCACTGACTGGGGAGTCCAAGAAATCAAAGGAGATCAAAGGACCGCTAAGGAGTGCTACGTCGCTTCTATGAAGAGCGTAGTCGAACACAAGACCGCATAGCAACCACAGAGCGGCGAAGGACCTAGTCGGTACGTCGAACCAGAAATGGAAAAACTCAACGAGATCGCACTAGATCCCTCAAAGCCAAACCAAACGGTAAGGGTCGGGTCGGACTTGGACGACTCGACCAGACAACAACTCCTCGACTTTCTCAGGACCAATGCCGATTGTTTCGCATGGTCGCATGAGGACATGGTCGGAATATCTCCAAACGTTATTACAGATAAATTGAATGTAGATCCATCTCACCCCCTGTCAAGCAAAAACGCAGGAAGTTCGCTCTCGAGCGGAACAAGATAGTCGATGACGAAGTCAAGAGCTTATTGGAAACAGGAAAAATCATGGAGGTCCATTATCCCGAGTGGCTAGCCAACGTGGTCGTAGTCCAGAAGAAGAATGGCAAGTGGAGAGTCTGTATCGACTTCACAGACCTCAACAAGGCTTGTCCCAAAGACTCGTTTCCCCTACCCCACATCGACGTTATGGTCGACGCAACGGCGGGACATGAAATGCTTACCTTTATGGACGCCTTCAGTGGCTACAATCAGATCCTCATAGAACCCGAAGACCAAGAAAAAATAGCGTTCGTCACTAGCCAAGGTATCTATTGCTATAAAGTAATGCCTTTTGGTCTCAAAAATGCAGGGGCTACGTATCAACGACTAGTCAACAAAATGTTCAAAGACCAGATTGGGGACACGATGGAAGTCTACATAGACGACATGTTGGTCAAATCAAAAAAGAAAGAAGATCACATCGACCAGCTTCGCGACAGCTTCGAAGTGCTAAAAAGGTACAACATGAAACTAAACCCTACTAAGTGCTCATTCGGAGTGTCGTCAGGAAAATTCTTGGGGTACATGGTGACACAAAGAGGAATAGAAGCCAGCCCAGAACAGATCAAGGCTCTCATCAACCTCCGATCCCCCCGATGCATCAAAGACGTACAGAAACTTACAGGTCGGATAGCAGCTCTGAACAAATTCATCTCCAAATCATCCGACAAATGCAAACCCTTCCATGACGCTCTCAAGAAGAACAAGTCCTTTCAATGGACGGAAGAGCACGAAGCAGCGTTCCAAAACTTGAAGGAATACCTGGCCAGTCCCTTGTTACTGACCAAACCTAAAGGCGACGAGCCCTTATTTCTATATCTTGTAGTGTCAGAATCAGCCGTAAGCGCAGGACTGGTCAGAGAAGAAGACGGCAAGCAGTCGCCAATATACTATGTCAGTCGGACGTTGTTACCGGCAGAAACGAGGTATTCGTCACTTGAAAAGCTCGTACTATCATTGGTAATGGCCTCGAACAAACTTAAACCTTATTTCGAATTCCATACTATTACTGTCCGCACTAATCATCCCATGAGAGCAATTGTTGGGCATGGATTATCCAGAGAAGATGGGTCAAATCGGTCGAGCCCAAGCCCATTGCCAATCGGAAGATCGAAGAAGAAAGCCCAGAGGATCCGACGAGACATCTCTGGTCGAATGCCATCCGACAGGATCGCGAGGATCTCGCCAAGCATTAAATGCTAGATCACGCAACGGCCACTGCCTTCAAACCACCATAAATGCAGAGATTTAATGGCGCAATCTTCACCATCACTCCGAGCATTGAAGATGGATTATTCGGCCGAAGTATAAACGGTCACAAGAGTAAAAGACTTACCATATTGGGACGACGAGGAAGATAAGACACAACACGCACGATTACGCAAGGACATAAGCATTCTTACTCAGAAAACACACCAGAATAGCACTCTCGCTCTCCATCTAACTTTCTAACGGCTGCCTACGCCTGACCCCTGCCGGTCGCCACTCACAAGTCATTGGTCGAGTCCCACTCGATCTCTGGTTTTATCACGATAAGTTGTATCACGATTCAGTCTGATTAAACACGACATCTAATAAAACCATCACGCTATTACATATTTATTCTTTGTTTATCTATTGCTTGCTTGGTTTGGATTGTTTTTTATCATTCGATCGACTAGTTACCCCGTCTAAGGCGATTTAGGTCGTCCGATCTTTTCGCCCCAAAACAATTTGGCGCCCACCGTGGGGCAGCTTGCCGATCATTCTTCCGAAACTTTCCAACCGTGACTATCGATCCTTCTACTGACAATCAAGAACCACGTCTCAAAGACGAAACCCAAACTACAGAAAACCCAACCGAAAATCCTACTCCAACCTAGTTCCAAGAACTCTCTCAAAAAATGGCCGCCCTTCAAGAGGAACTAGCCCAACAACGTCAAACAACTGAAGCCCTAGCCGTTTTGTCAACCCAATCCGAAGCCGAGATCGCACAACTAACTCGTGAAAATGAGTCTCTTAAGTCGCAGGTACAATCAGGGGCTTCAGGATCTAGGAACGCGCTCATCCACGGCGGCGTCCGAACACGCCTCGACATGGACAACGTTGAGCCAACGCCTCCGAGCGTACAACATCCTGGACACACTGAGGGTACGTCTCGAACTCCTTTCGCTAGTCCATTTTCGACTAACCATGTCACCTTTTCCACACCGATCGGGTCTGTTGGGCCCCGAATCGACGAACCACAGGTTGCCAATCCGCCAGATATCATGGCTCTTTTCCAGCAGATGCTCGACCGACATATGAAGACGATCGACGATCGCTTCAACAGGCTCCCAGGATTCCCACAACCGATCGAGAGAGAAGCGTCCGGCGGATTCGAAGAATCCCCGTTCGTCGAAGAAATCGCAAGGGTCGAGATCCCCAAGAAGTTCCATCTCCCCAACATGGCGACGTTCGACGGCACCATCGATCCAGATGACCATATCTCTCTCTATAAACAAAAACTAATGGCTGCATCTGTTTCAAGGGAGAGCCGCGAGGCCGTCATGTGCAAAAGCTTTGGCACAACCCTCGCGGGTCCTACACTAACTTGGTTTATGCCTTTGCCTCAGGGAACGATCGCATCATTCGCGGATCTGGTCAACTCTTTTAAGAGTCAGTTCGCCAGCAGTCGGAAGCACGAGAAACAATCGAGTGACCTCTACCGAGTCACGCAAAGGTACAACGAACCTCTCCGGAATTATCTTAACAAGTACAACAAAGAGAAAGTGGGAATCCCCCACTGTGACGTCACAACGTCTATCGAAGCCTTCCGACAAGGCTTAGTCAAAGACAGCAATCTCTACGACGAGATTACGAAGTACCCATGCAAAAGCTTTGAAGATGTCCAGGCCAAAACTATGGCCGAGGTAAGATTGGAAGAGGACCGTGAGTCGCGTCAAGCCTCACACGGACCCGATCCATCAGATCGAAAACATTCCTCCGACAACCGTCGAGACAGACGTCTACATCCCTATTCTCGTACTCGAAACGAACCAAATCAGGTAAACTCTTTCCAAGACAGGTCACAGGAATGGAGAGACGGTTCTGCGTTGCCTCCCAGGGTCCAACCTTATAACTTCAACGTTTCCGTGTCGGAGCTCGTCAAGAGTTTCGACAAGTATGGAAAAGACGTAAGATGGCCCCGAAAGAGCGACCGATCGGATATCAAGAAGGACATGAGTCGATGGTGCGAATTCCACGGAGACCACGGTCATTCGACCGACGAGTGCATCGCCCTACGAAAGGAGGTCGCTAGGCTGTTCTCACAAGGATTCCTATGCGACGTAATCTCGGAGCGGGCAAAGGCTACCATGGAACGCCGAGATCAGGTAAAACAAAACAAACCCCCATCTCATGTCCATACAAAAATTGTCAATACCATTTCAGGAGGATCGGACATTGTTGGGCTTGGATTCTCCAGAGAAGACAGATCGAGAGGACCGAGCCCAAGCCCACTGCAAATCGGGAGAATGGCAGACGAGTTCAGAAGAGTCGACAAGGCTTCTCTGGTCGAGCGACACCCGACAAAACCTCTCCAGTCAAGAGTCATTCGACAAGATCGCGGAGATCTCGCCACGCATTTAATGCTCAGATTATGCAACATCTGCAACGTTCAAACACCTTAATTGCCAGTAATTCAACGGCGAAATCCTTGCCATTACACTCGGTATTGAAGATAAAAACATAAAAATGGTGCAACGGCCACATGAGTAAAGGGACTCACCATATTTGGAACGACGAAGAAGATAAGATCAGGGAACTCACAACTACGCAAAACACACGCATTCTCACTTAGCAAACTCACCAGAATAGCACTCTAGCTCTCCATCTAGCTCTCCAAACGGCTGCCTATGCCTGACCCCCTGCCGGTCGCCACTCATAAGTCACCGGTCGAGTCCCACTCGATCTCTGATTTTATTACGATAAGTTGTATTGCGATCTAATCCGATTCACACGATATCTAATAAAATCATCTTGCTATTATATATTTATTTCTTGTTTACCTATTATTTGCTTGGTTTGGATTATTTCCCATCGTCCGATAGACTAGTTACCCCGTCTAAGGCGATTTAGGTCGTCCGATCTTTTTACACCAAAACAATTTGGCGCCCACCGTGGGGCAACTTGCCGATCACCTTTCCGGAATCTTCCAACAATGACTATTGATCCCCCTATTGATAACCAAGAACCACGTCTCGAAGACGAAACCTAAACCACAGAAAACCCAATCGAAAATCCTACTCCAACCTAGTTCCAAGAACTCTCTCAAAAAATGGCCGCCCTTTAAGAGGAACTAGCCCAGCAACGTCAGAAAACCGAAGCCCTAGCCGCTTTGTCAACCCAATCTGAAGCCGAGATCGCACAACTAACCCGTGAGAACGAGTCTCTTAAGTCGCAGGTACAATCAGTGGCCTCAGGATCTCGGAACGCGCCCGTCCACGGCGGCACCCGAACGCGCCTCGACATGGACAATATCGAGCCAACGCCTCCCAGCATACGACGTCCCGGACACACTGAGGGTACGTCTCGAACTCCTTTCGCTAGTCCATTCCCGACTAACCATGTCACCTTTCCTACACCGATCGGGTCTGTTGGGGCCCGAATTGACGAAACACAGGTTGCCAATCCGCCAGATGTCATGGCCCTTTTTCAGCAAACGCTCGACCGACACATGAAGGCAATCGACGATCATTTCAATAGGCTCCCAGGAGTCCCGCAACCGATCGAGAGAGAAGCGTCCGGCGGATTCGAAGAATCCCCGTTCGTCGAAGAAATCACAAGGGTCGAGATCCCCAAGAAGTTCCATCTCCCCAACATGGCGACATTCGACGGCACCACCGATCCAGATGACCATATCTCTCTCTATAAACAAAAACTAATGGCTGCATCTGTTTCAAGGGAGAGTCGCGAGGCTATCATGTGCAAAAGCTTTGGCACGACCCTCGCGGGCCCCGCACTAACTTGGTTTATGCGTTTGCCTCAGGGAACGATCACATCATTTGCGGATCTGGTCAACTCTTTTAAGAGCCAGTTCGCCAGCAGTCGGAAGCATGAGAAACAATCGAGTGACCTCTATCGAGTCACACAAAGGTACAATGAACCTCTCCGAAATTATCTTAATAGGTACAACAAAGAGAAAGTGGGAATCCCCCACTGTGACGTCATAACGTCTATCGAAGTATTCCGACAAGGCCTGGTCAAAGACAGCAATCTCTACGACGAGATTACCAAGTATCCCTGCAAAAGTTTCGAAGATGTTCAGGCCAAAACTATGGCCGAGGTAAGGCTGGAAGAGGACCGTGAGTCGCGTAAAGCCTCGTGCGGACCCGATCCATCCGATCGCCAACATTCCTCCGACAATCGTCGGGACAGACGTCCACATCCCTATTCTCGTAATCGAAATGAAGCAAAACAGGTAAATTCTTTCCAAGACAGGTCACAAGAATGGAGAGACGGTTCTGTGTTGCCTCCTAGGGTCCAGTCTTATAACTTCAACGTTTCCGTGTCGGAGCTCATCAAGAGTTTCGACAAGTATGGAAAAGACGTAAGATGGCCCCGAAAGAGCGACCGACCGGACGTCAAGAAGGACATGAGTCGATGGTGTGAATTCCACGGCGACCATGGTCATTCGACCGACGAGTGCATCGCCCTACGAAAGGAGGTCGCTAGGCTGTTATCACAGGGGCTGTTACGCGACGTCATCTCGGAACGGGCAAAAGCCACCATGGAACGCCGAGATCAGGTAAAACAGAACAAACCCCCATCTCCTATCCATACGAAAGTTGTCAATACCATTTCAGGTGGATCCGACATATGCGGGAACACGTACTCCGCGGCTAAGCAACACGCCAAGGAAAGCAAAGGCGACAAGCCCGAAGCATCGGAATTCAAACCAAGGAGGGCATCTAACCTTCCGACGGTCACATTCGACGAATCCGACTCCGACGGGTCGGATAGTCACCATGATGGTCTGGTAATCTCTTTGTCCATTGGTAATTGCTTAATCCGGAGAGTACTAATTGATACAGGAAGTTCGACAAACCTCTTGACCCTCAACGCTCTCAAAGAAATGGGTCTGACTGAGAACGACCTAATCAAGAAATCGACCCCACTGGTCGGGTTCAGCGGTGAGGTTAAGCACACGACTGGCGAAATCATTCTGACCACATATGCTGGAGGAATCAACCGACAGGTTAAATTCTTAGTCCTAGACTGTCCGTCTCCCTACAATTGTATTCTTGGCAGGCCGTGGATACACGCTATGAAGGCAGTACCTTCAACATATCATCAAGTCATCAAATTCCCCAGTGGTTACGACATCCCATGAGGGCTATCATGAGGAAACCCGAGTTCACAGGAAGAATGACAAAATGGGCCATACACCTCAGTGGTTACGACATCGAGTACGAGCCGAGGACAGCGATCAAGTCGCAAGCATTAGCCGACTTTGTGGCGACGTCCACATCCCTATTCTCGTAATCGAAATGAAGCAAAACAGGTAAATTCTTTCCAAGACAGGTCACAAGAATGGAGAGACGGTTCTGTGTTGCCTCCTAGGGTCCAGTCTTATAACTTCAACGTTTCCGTGTCGGAGCTCATCAAGAGTTTCGACAAGTATGGAAAAGACGTAAGATGGCCCCGAAAGAGCGACCGACCGGACGTCAAGAAGGACATGAGTCGATGGTGTGAATTCCACGGCGACCATGGTCATTCGACCGACGAGTGCATCGCCCTACGAAAGGAGGTCGCTAGGCTGTTATCACAGGGGCTGTTACGCGACGTCATCTCGGAACGGGCAAAAGCCACCATGGAACGCCGAGATCAGGTAAAACAGAACAAACCCCCATCTCCTATCCATACGAAAGTTGTCAATACCATTTCAGGTGGATCCGACATATGCGGGAACACGTACTCCGCGGCTAAGCAACACGCCAAGGAAAGCAAAGGCGACAAGCCTGAAGCATCGGAATTCAAACCAAGGAGGGCATCTAACCTTCCGACGGTCACATTCGACGAATCCGACTCCGACGGGTCGGATAGTCACCATGATGGTCTGGTAATCTCTTTGTCCATTGGTAATTGCTTAATCCGGAGAGTACTAATTGATACAGGAAGTTCGACAAACCTCTTGACCCTCAACGCTCTCAAAGAAATGGGTCTGACTGAGAACGACCTAATCAAGAAATCGACCCCACTGGTCGGGTTCAGCGGTGAGGTTAAGCACACGACTGGCGAAATCATTCTGACCACATATGCTGGAGGAATCAACCGACAGGTTAAATTCTTAGTCCTAGACTGTCCGTCTCCCTACAATTGTATTCTTGGCAGGCCGTGGATACACGCTATGAAGGCAGTACCTTCAACATATCATCAAGTCATCAAATTCCCCAGTGGTTACGACATCCCATGAGGGCTATCATGAGGAAACCCGAGTTCACAGGAAGAATGACAAAATGGGCCATACACCTCAGTGGTTACGACATCGAGTACGAGCCGAGGACAGCGATCAAGTCGCAAGCATTAGCCGACTTTGTGGCCGATTTCAGTCCGACCCTAGAGCAAGAAGCCGCAAAAGAAGCAAATCAACTACTCGCGACAGACGAGACATGTACATGGGAGCTCCACACAGATGGGGCATCGAACGCCAAAGGATCGGGGCTTGGGGTCGTATTGAAATCGCCACAGGGGGACAAGATAGCCCAGGCTGTCAGATGTGAGTGGGATGCGACTAACAACGAGGCTGAGTACGAAGCACTCATATTCAGACTCATCTTGGCTCGCGATCTGGGAGTCCAAGAGATCGAAGTCGTTTGCGACTCCTTACTGGTCGTAAACCAAATACAGGGATCGTACAATGCCAAAGACACCAGAATGATAGCCTACCTGGAGGTAGCCAAGAAACTGATCGGACAATTCCAAACATTCAACATCCGACAGGTGCCCAGGGATCTTAACTCCCAAGCCGACGCGCTCGCCAATCTGGGATCCATCCTAGACCCAAAAGAATTTCCACACATACCATTGGCCCACGTTATGACACCGGCCGTCCCAAAGACATCCGTCGAGTTGACAACACCACTTGAAGAACTCGTCGCCATGGAGATAGGCGATCGACCAGAAGAAGACATCGTCGACACCAATGACGATTGGATGCTACCTTACATCAAGTGGCTAAAAGATGGTATTTTACCAGACGACAAGACAGAAGCAAAAAAGCTTAAGGTACAAGCACTCTCTTACGATATTATTGACAATATCTTGTACAAAAGATCTGTTACAGGGCTACTCCTACGATGCCTTAAGACTCCAGAAGTCGGACGTATCTTACAATCATTACACGAAGGAGAGTGTGGCAACCACACCGGCGGACGAAGCCTCTCGGGAAAGGCCCTACGAAACGGGTACTATTGGCCAATGATGAACAAAGACGCCATGGAATACACCAAGAGGTGCGATGCCTATCAGCGGCATGCACCCGTACGTCATCAACCATCGGAGCTCCTCCATCCGACCCTAGCTCCATGGCCCTTTTATGAGATGTGCAATGGACATCGTCGGAAAGCTCCCTCCCGCGTCGGGTCAAAGAGTCTTCTTCCTCGCTATGACAGAATACTTCTCTAAATGGATCGAAGCCGAAGCCTACAGAGAGGTAAAAGATCAACACGTCATTTCATTCATAAAATGCAACATCTTGTGCAGATTTGGCATCCCATCCGAAATTGTGTGCGACAACGGCTCCCAATTCATCAGTCATAAGACTCGAACCTTTTGCGACCAATGGAACATCAAATTGGTTACATCTACACCTCGGTATCCGCAATCCAACGGACAGGCCGAATCCAGCAACAAGATCATTATCAACAACCTCAAGAAACGCCTCACAGGGGCTAAAGGCAAATGGGCAGACGAGCTCCCACTCATTCTCTGGTCCGACATGACCACTCTAAAGAATGCGACTGGGCAATCGCCTTTCTCTCTCATCTATGGGAGTGAAGCAGTCATCCCGGTTGAGCTACTGGTCCCGACCGCTCGCTGCAACCTCCAAACAAACGAACAAAACGACATCGAACTAGCACATAATCTCGACACTGTGGATGAAATCAGGGAGAAAGCTCGAATCAGAATGGTCAAGTTCCAACAACAAGTCGCGAGGAGCTACAACAAGAACGTCCAGATCAAGGCATTCAAAGTCGGAGACTGGGTCCTAAGGAATACATTCCAGAACACCAAGAACCCATCCGACGGAAAGCTAGCACCACAATGGGAAGGACCTTACTTGATCACTGAAGCGGTCGGACAAGGAGCATATCAACTAGAAGACAAAGACGGACAACCAATCCCGAGGAGTTGCAACGCAGCACATCTTAAGCTCTACCATTTTTGAACCAATAAGGTAAAAACATCACACAAAACTCTATGCATCGCATACATATCACATGTTATCGCATGTACATTGCCACATGTCGCATACATGTCGCATGTTATCGCATGTACATTGCCACCTGTCGCATACATATCGCATGTTATCGCATGTACATTGCCATCTGTCGCATACATATCGCATGTTATCGCATGTACTTTGCCATCTATCGCATATGTATCGCATGCTATCGCATATACATCGCCACTTCCCTTTATATACCATCGCCTTGACACCAAGCGAGGACTTCCTCCTTACAAAAATACAAATGCAGAACAGCATTTACATTGGACCCAGTCGTCCGCAAATGGATCCTGTCATCCGCATATAGCGCTTACATTACACGATCGATCGGATTACAGGGAGATGACAACACAGGCACGTCGGCACACCGCCTGCCTTATACAAAACATAAGGTACAACACCTTATTACATTCACGCAATTAAACATAAGGAACAAACACCTTATTATATATTGCTTACCTCCCCGGCATAACGTCATGACTAACACATACACAAACACATCGCAGGCCTGCTCTACATACATACATACGGTGAAACCCCACTCGATGGAGCACATGGGCGAAACCGACATACACGACATACTAAACGTCGTCGACAACTTGCTATCTATCGCAAACATGTACGAAACACGCTAGTATATAATTCTACGTGTAAAAACACATTTTTGCATCGAAATAAGAAGCATTTTCTATAAATACGCGACCCGCGATGGTGGACGGGTCGCCAAACCATAATTGTCTGCCTACACATCTGTAGGAATTCATCAAACAGAAACATCTTGCGACCCGCGATGGTGGACGGGTCGCCAAAACATACAGACACCAAATGTTTAAAAACCCAACACAAAGGGGACAAATAATTCAAGCATCAGACACACCAACATTATCTTCGACGAGGGCTGGCTCCAATGGGGCTATCTTGTCGGCCGGCTTGGCATCGTCAGAATGAGCTTCGTCCTCATCGACACCTTCATCCACTGCCTCCTCTCCGACGCCGGCTAAGCAAAACAGCTCTTGACCAGGGTCGCCTTTTGGGAACATGGAGTCTAAAGTCTCCCTCTCCGCCTTCAGGTCCCAGAGTTCATGCTTGCGCTCATTGAATTCTTCAATCATCTCAATGCGCGACTTCACAGCATAGAAGGCCCCCACATCGCCAGCAATCTGACCGTCGGCAATCCTAGCTCGCTTCACTTCCTCCTCAATGCTTGCCCTGCACTCCTCAAACTCCCTCTGACATGCAGACAGCTCCCCTTGGCAGCTCTTCAGCTCCCTGGTGAGACGACGCTCTGTCTCTCGACAGCGACTCTCAGCTCCCTCCAGCTTGGTCCTTAAAGAGGCGAGGTCGGACTCTGATCTAGCAGCCATGTCCTCAGCCTTAGCAAGCATTACTTGGACACCGGAATAAGCTCCCAAGAAATACTGAAAAGCCTGACAAAAAGGCATACGACAACGCAAATACACGACTCAGAAAGCGAAGTCGAAACAAAAGAAACACAAAAACGCACAAGACAAGGGCCAACGTACCCTCCACGCGGAACTGCCTGCTTCGCCAATGCAGTCCAGGGGAGAAACATCCTTAACCTCCGACTTCAAAGTCGGATCTTGAGCACGGAAGAGATCAACGATCGATGGCCCAGCGACACCAATCTTGTCAACCCCCTCAACAGTCATGCCTTTCTTCTTAGGGATGTCCTCCACCTTAGCATCGCGGAACGAGCGCTCATTTTTCTCTTAGAGCCAGCTTTCGTCGCAGTCGACAGGTCAGTCAGGACCGGCTTACTCGACGCCGCCTTAGCTACAGCTTTCCTTTGCTCGATCAAACCTTTTCCAGACGCCACTCTCAGTCGAGCACTCGACCGACCACCAGGGGAACCTGACACGACATAGCATCAAAAAGGGAGAAATCCTAAAATACACGACAAAGCAAAAAACAACAAAAAGGTTCCTAAATCCGAAAGTCTACCTTTCGCACGGGATGAAGAAACATTCGACATATCTTCCTGTGGGGGAGGAGTTGGCGCCAACAAATTGACGTTGACGAATTTCCTCTCAGACGCGGGAACTTCAAGCACAATCTTTGACAAAGCCTCCGATCGGCTGCTAACTTCCAATTCTTCCGGTTCAGGGACTACAAAAAGGGAAAGTTAAAAACAGAGTGTTAAAAATGCATAAACGCGTGAAAGAGAAAACAAAGTACATACTGTCGATCCGCCACTCCGACAACAGAAAAGGACATTCTCCTTCCTTCTCCAGAGAAGATCGTTTGACAAAAAAAGTATTCTGACTCCCATCCACGGTCGTTCACATCGAGAGTTTGCACCAAAGGCTTCCGACCTCGTCGGGCACACAGTTGCACACGGGAAGAACTCTTCGACCCGATGAAGTAATTATACCACAAGGCGTCGAAATCAAAACCAGCACCAGTTTGCTCATTCACTAAGTCTAAAACCCTAAGGACTCTCCAAGCTTGAGGCATCACTTGACACGGCGCTAACGCCAAGGTAGCTAGAAAATCTCTAACAAGAGGAGAGAATGGGAACTTATGCCCTATCCTAAACGGGTACACATAGAAGCAAATCCACCCTTCGTAGCGCGCATCGGCCCTCTCGTCCGGCTCAGGCAGCATAGCAATCGTCTCCGGAGGAAAGCCCCCGACTTCGAGGACTTGGACCAGCTCTGCCTCCGACAAATTGCTAACCAGCGCGTCTGACTCCGTTAGGAGGAAATGAGGAGAAGTATCGCCCTCTCCGGCATCGGAAAGAGACCATGTCGAGAATAGAGAGGGGATGAAATCAGAGAGCTATGGCTAAGAAAATCAGAAAGTAAATAGCAAGAGAGACCGAAAGGCTTACCAAAAACTTGCAAAGGAAGGAGATGAAGACTAATCGCACCCCCTGCTCAGAATTTATGGAAGGAAATCATGATCTGCAGAAGACGTCGCATCGTTCCCTAATCGCGTGCCACGTCGACCTGTGCAACCGTGCCAAAAAGGACGGTGAAGATCGTGTCCAAGGAAGTTGCCATGGATCCCGGTCTACGTGCCTAAACCGTAAGCCCATAGCAACTTGGGGCTATTGTTGGGCCTGGATTCTCTAGAGAAGATAGATCGAGAGGACCGAGCCCAAGCCCACTGCAAATCGGGAGAATGGCAGACGAGTTCAGAAGAGTCGACAAGGCTTCTCTGGTCGAGCGACACCCGACAAAACCTCTCCGGTCAAGAGTCATCCGACAAGATCGCGGAGATCTCGCCACGCATTTAATGCTCAAATCATGCAACATCTGCAACGTTCAAACACCTTAATTGCCAGTAATTCAACGGCGAAATCCTTGCCATTACACTCGGTATTGAAGATAAAAACATAAAAACGGTGCAACGGCCACAGGAGTAAAGGGACTCACCATATTTGGAACGACGAAGAAGATAAGATCAGGGAACTCACAACTACGCAAAACACACGCATTCTCACTTAGCAAACTCACCAGAATAGCACTCTCGCTCTCCATCTAGCTCTCCAAACGGCTGCCTACGCCTGACCCCTGTCGGTCGCCACTCACAAGTCACCGGTCGAGTCCCACTCGATCTCTGATTTTATTATGATAAGTTGTATTGCGATCTAATCTGATTCACACGATATCTAATAAAATCATCTTGCTATTATATATTTATTTCTTGTTTACCTATTATTTGCTTGGTTTGGATTATTTCCCATCGTCCGATCGACTAGTTACCCCGTCTAAGGCGATTTAGGTCGTTCAATCTTTTTGCCCCAAAACAGACATATGTGGGAACACGTACTCCGCGGCCAAGTGACACGCCAGAGAAAGCAAGGGCGACAAGCCCGAAGCATCGGAATTCAAGCCGAGGAGAATTTCCGACCTTCCGACGGTCACTTTCGACGAGTCTGACTCCGACGGGTTGGATGGTCACCACGACGGTCTGGTAATCTCTTTGTCCATTGGAAATTACTTAATACGGAGAACACTAATCAATACAGGGAGCTCGACAAATCTCTTGACCCTTGATGCTCTTAAAGAAATGGGTTTGACTGAGAACGACCTAATCAAGAAGTCGACCCCACTGGTCGGGTTCAGCGGTGAGATTAAGCATACGACTGGTGAAATCATTCTAACCACATACGTTGGAGGAGTCAACCAACAGGTGAAATTCTTAGTCTTAGACTGTCCGTCTCCCTATAATTGTATTCTTGGCAGGCCGTGGATACACGCCATGAAGGCAGTACCTTCAACATATCATCAAGTTATCAAATTCCCCACTGAATGGGGAGTCTAGGATCAAAGGAGATCAAAAGACCGCAAAGGAATGCTACGTCGCTTCCATGAAGAACGCGGTCGAATGCAAGACCGCGTAGCAACCACAGAGCGGCGAAGGACCTAGTCGGTACGCCGAACCAGAAATGGAAAAACTCGACGAGATCGCACTAGACCCTTCAAAGCCAAACCAAACGGTAAGGGTCGGGTCGGACTTGGACGACTCGACCAGACAACAACTCCTTGACTTTCTCAGGGCCAATGCCGACTGTTTCGCATGGTCGCATGAGGATATGGTCGGAATATCTCCAAATGTTATTACTCATAAATTAAATGTGGATCCATCTCATCCCCCTGTCAAGCAAAAACGCAGGAAGTTCGCTCCCGAGCGGAACAAGATAGTAGACGACGAAGTCAGGAGCTTATTGGAAACAGGAAAAATCAGAGAGGTCCACTATCCTGAATGGCTAGCCAACGTGGTCGTAGTCCAGAAGAAGAACGGCAAATGGAGAGTCTGCATTGACTTCACAGACCTCAACAAGGCTTGTCCCAAGGACTCGTTTCCTCTACCCCATATCGACGCCATGGTCGACGCCACAGCGGGGCACGAAATGCTCACCTTCATGGACGCTTTCAGCGGCTACAATCAGATCCTCATGGATCCCGACGACCAAGAAAAAACAGCATTCATCATCAGCCAAGGTATCTATTGTTACAAAGTAATGCCCTTTGGTCTGAAAAATGCAGGGGCCACATATCAACGACTAGTCAACAAAATGTTCAAAGACCAAATCGGAGACACGATGGAAGTCTACATCGACGACATGTTGGTCAAATCCAAAAAGAAAGAAGATCACGTAGACCACCTGCGCGACAGCTTCGAGGTGCTCAAAAGGTACAACATGAAACTAAACCCTACTAAATGCTCCTTTGGAGTGTCGTCAGGGAAGTTCTTAGGATACATGGTGACACAAAGAGGAGTAGAGGCCAGCCCAGAACAGATCAAGGCTCTCATCAACCTCCGATCCCCCCAATGTGTCAAAGACGTATAGAAGCTCACAGTTCGGATAGCAGCTCTGAACAGATTCATCTCCAAATCATCCGACAAATGCAAACCCTTCCACGACACACTCAAGAAGAACAAGTCCTTTCAATGGACGGAAGAACACGAAGCAGCGTTCCAGAACCTCAAAGAGTACCTGGCCAGTCCCATGTTACTGACCAAACCTAAAGGCGACGAACCCTTATTTCTTTATCTTGCAGTGTCAGAGTCGGCCGTAAGCGTTGTACTGGTCAGAGAGGAGGATGGCAAACAGTCGCCAATATACTACGTCAGTCGGACGCTATTATCAGCCGAAACGAGGTATTCGTCACTTGAAAAGCTCGTACTATCATTGGTAATGGCTTCAAATAAACTCAAACCATATTTTGAATCCCATACTATTACTGTTCGCACTAATCATCCCATGAGAGCTATCATGAGGAAACCCGAGTTCACAGGACGAATGACCAAATGGGCCATACACCTCAGTGGTTACGACATCGAGTACGAGCCTAGGACGACGATCAAGTCGCAAGCCTTAGCCGACTTTGTGGTCGATTTCAGTCCGACCCTAGAGCAAGAAGCCGCTAAAGAAACGACATAACTACTCGCGACAGACGAGACAGGTACATGGGAGCTCCACACAGATGGGGCGTCGAATGCCAGAGGATTGGGGCTTGGGGTCGTGTTGAAATCACCACAAGGGGACAAGATAGCTCAAGCCGTCAGATGTGAGTGGGATGCAACTAACAACGAAGCTGAATACGAAGCACTCATATTCGGACTCATCCTGGCTCGCGATCTAGGGGCCGAGAGATCGAAGTCGTCTGCGACTCCCTGCTGGTCGTAAACCAGATACAAGGGTCGTACAACGCCAAGGATACCAGAATGGTAGCCTACCTGGAGGTAGCCAGGAAACTAATCGGACAATTCCAGACATTCAACATCCGACAGGTACCCAGGGACCTTAACTCCCAAGCAGACGCACTCGCCAATCTAGGATCCGTCCTAGACCCGAAAGAATTTCCACATATACCATTGGCCCACATCATGACGCCAGCCGTCCCAAGGACATCCGTCGAGTTAACAACGTCACTTGAAGAACTCGTCGCCTGGGAAATAGGCGACCAAATCGAAGAGGACATCATCGACGCCAATGACGACTGGATGCTACCTTACATCAGGTGGTTAAAAGACGGCATTCTACCCGACGACAAGACAGAAGCAAAAAGGCTCAAGGTACAAGCACTCTCTTACGATATCATTGATGACATCTTGTACAAAGAATTTGTTACAGGGCTACTCCTACGATGCCTTAAGACTCCAGAAGTCAGACGTATCTTGCAATCGTTACACGAAGGAGAGTGTGGCAACTACACTGGCGGGCGAAGCCTCTCAGGAAAGGCCGTACGAAACGGGTACTATTGGCCAACAATGAACAAAGACGCCATGGAATACACCAAGAAGTGCGACGCATGTCAGCGACACGCACCCGTCCATCGTCAGCCTTCAGAGCTCCTCCATCCGACCCTGGCTCCATGGCCCTTTATGAGATGGGGAATGGACATTGTCGGAAAGCTTCCTCCCGCGTCAGGTCAAAGAGTCTTTTTCCTTGCCATGACGGACTACTTCTCCAAATGGATCGAAGCCGAGGCTTACAAAGAGGTAAAGGATCAACACGTCATTTCATTCATAAAACGCAATATCTTGTGCAGATTTGGCGTCCCATCAGAAATCGTGTGCGACAACGGTTCCCAGTTCATCAGTCATAAGACTAGAGCCTTTTGCGACCAATGGAACATCAAGTTGGTCACATCCACACCTCGGTATCCACAATCCAACGGACAAGCCGAATCCAGCAACAAGATCATTATCAACAACCTCAAGAAACGCCTCACCGGGGCTAAAGGCAAATGGGCAGACGAACTCCCACTTATTCTCTGGTCCGACAGGACTACTCCAAAGAACGCGATCGGGCAATCGCCTTTCTCTCTCGTCTACGGGAGTGAAGCGGTCATCCCGGCTGAGTTACTGGTTCCGACTGCTCGCTGCAACCTTCAGACAATTGAACAAAACGACGTCGAACTAGCACACAACCTGGACACAATGGACGAGATCAGAGAGAAAGCCCGAATCAAGATGGTCAGGTTCCAACAACAAGTCGCAAGGAGCTACAACAAGAAGAGACTGTGTCTTAAGGAAAACATTCCAGAATACCAAGAACCCATCCGACGGAAAGCTAGCACCACAATGGGAAGGACCTTACTTGATCACCGAAGTGGTCGGACAAGGAGCGTATCAGTTAGAAGACAAAGACGGACAACAAATCCCGAGGAGTTGGACCGCAGCACATCTCAAGCTATACCATTTCTGAACCGATAAGGTAAAAACATCACGCAAAACTCTATACATCGCATATACATTGCTACATATCGCATGCTATCATATATACATTGCCATCTGTCGCATATATATCGCATGCTATCGCATATACATTGCCATCCGTCGCATACATATCGCATGCCATCGCATATACATCGCTACTTTCTTTTACATGTCATCATCTGACACTAAGCGAGGATTTCCTCCTTACAAAAACACAAATGCAGAACATCATTTACATTGGACCCCGTTGTCCGCAAAGGGACCCAGTCGTCCGCAAAGGGACCCAGTCATCCGCAAATGGATCATGTCATCCGCATATAGCGCTTATATTACACGATCGATCAGATTACGGGGAGATGACAACACAGGCACGTCGGCACACTGCCTGCCTTATACAAAACATAAGGTACAACACCTTATTACATTCACGCAATTAAACATAAGGAACAAACACCTTATTATATATTGCTTACCTCCCCGGCATAATGTCATGACTAACACATACACAAACACATCGCAGGCCTGCTCTACATACATACACACGGTGAAACCCCACTCGACGGAGCACACGGGTGAAACCGACATACACGACATACTAAACGTCATCGACAACTTTCTCGAAAGTTCGACGAACATGTACGAAACAAACTAGCATGCAATTCTACATGTAAACACGCATTTGCAGCAAAATAAAAAGCATTTTTATAAATACGCGGCCCGCGATGGCGGACGGGTCGCCAAACCACATTGTCTACCTACACATCTGTAGGACTTCATCAAACAGAAATATTCTGCGACCCGCGATGGTGGACGGGTCTCCAAAACATACATTATCCAAAGGCACCAAATGTCTAAACCCACACACAAGTGGGACAAACAAAGTCAAGCATCGGGAACAACAACGTTACCTTCAGTAGGGGCTGGCTCCAATGGGGCTATCTCATCGGTCGGCTTAGCATCGTCAGAATGAGCTTCGTCCTCATCGACACCTTCATCCACAGCCTCTTCTCCGACGCCGGCTAAGCAGAACAGCTCCTGACCAGGATCGCCCTTTGGAAACATGGAGTCCAAAGTCTCCTTCTCCGCCTTCAAGTCCCAGAGCTCATGCTTGCCCTCGTTGAACTCTTCAATCATCTCGATGCGCGATTTCACCGCGTAGAAGGCCCCAACGTCGCCAGCAATCTGACCGTCAGTAATCCGAGCCCGCTTCACTTCCTCCTCAATGCCTGCCCTGCACTCTTCAAACTCCCTCTGACATGCGACCAGCTCCTCTTGACAGCTCTTCAGCTCCCTGGTGAGACGACGCTCAGTCTCACGACAGCGACTCTCCGCTCCCTCCAGCTTGGTCCTTAAAGAGGCAAGGTCGGACTCTGACCTAGCAGCCCTATCCTCAGCCTTGACAAGCATCGCCTGGACACCGGAGTAAGCTCCCAAGAAGTATTGAAAAGCCTGACAAAAAGGCATACGACAACACAAATACACGAATCAGAAAACACAGTCGAACAAAAGAAATACAAAAACGCACAAAACAAAGGGCAACACACCCTCCATGCGGAACTGCCCGCTTCACCAATGCAGTCCAAAGGGGAGACGTCCTTAACTTCCGACTTCAAAGTCGGGTCTTGAGCGCGAAAAAGATCAACGATCGACGGCCCTACGGCATCGATCTTGCCGACCCCTTCGGCGGTCACGCCTTTCTTCTTAGGGACGTCCTCCGCCTTGACATCATCAGGACGAGCGCTCGCTTTCCTCTTAGAACCAGATTTGCTCGGAGCCGTCAGGTCAATCAGAGCCGGTTTGCTCGACGCCGCCTTGGCTGT
This sequence comes from Rheum nobile, assembly GCA_027886185.1. Classification (NCBI taxonomy): domain Eukaryota; kingdom Viridiplantae; phylum Streptophyta; class Magnoliopsida; order Caryophyllales; family Polygonaceae; genus Rheum; species Rheum nobile. The sequence goes on from WOAB01000568.1 coordinate 18,696,963, forward strand.
TGCTTTCCTTTGCTCAATCAAGCTTTTTTCCCGACGCCACCCTCAGGCGAGCACTCGACCGACCACTAGGGGAACCTGACGCGACAGGACAACAAAAAAGGAGAAATCCTAAAGTACACGACAAAGTGAAAAACAATAAAAAGACTCCTAAAGCCGAAAGTCTATCTTTCGCACGAGATGAAGAAACATTCGACATATCTTCTTGTGAGGCAGGAGTCGTCGCCAGCAAGTTGACGTTCACAAATATCCTTTCAGACGCGGGAATCTCAAGCACAATCTTTGACAAGCCCTTTGATCGGCTACTCACTTCTAGATCCTCTGGTTCGGGGACTACAAAAAAGAAAAGTTAAAGCAAGAGTTAAGACACACAAATACACGAAAGAAAAGACAAGTACATACTATCGACTCGCCACTCCGTCAAAAAAAAAACGGACATTCTCCCTCCTTCTCTAGAGAAGACCGTTCGACGAAAAAGAACTTCGACCCCCATCCGTGGTCGTTAACATCAGGGCTCTGCACCAAGGGCTTCCGACCAGGTCGGACACGCAACTGAACGCGACAGGAACTCTTCGATCCTATGAAGTAGTTGTACCACAGGGCTTCGAAGTCAAAATCAGCCCCAGTTTGAACATTCACAAGGTCTAAAACCCTAAGTACTCTCCACGCCTGAAGCATTACTTGACATGGCGCCAGCGCCAACATAGCTAAGAAGTCCCTGACAAGGGGGGGGAAAAGGAAACCTATGCCCTATTCTAAACGGGTAAGAGTAGAAGCAAACCCATCCCTCATAGCGATCATCGGCCCTCTCGTCTGGGTGAGGCAGCCTAGCAACCGTCTTTGGCGGAAAACCTCCGACTTGGAGCACCTAATCCAGTTCCGCCTGGGACATAGTGCTAACCAACGCATCTGACTCCTTCAAAATAAAACGAGGAGGAGCTTCGCCTTCACGAGAATCGGAGAGAGTCTTCGACGACTCAGAAGCCTTGAGAGAAACCATTTCGAGAATGGGAAAAGAGGAGAATCGAAGAGCTACGACTAAGAGAAATCAGAAAGCTATGGCAAGAGAAACCAAGAGGCTTACCAGAAACTTGCAAAGGAAGATGATGAAGAGTAATCGATTCCTTCTACTATGAATTTATGGAGGGAAGTGAAGGCCTGCAGAGGCGTCGCATCATGCCTCGATCATGCGCCACGTAGCCCTGAGCAAACGCGCCAAATTGGAAGGTGGAGATCGCGTCTAGAGAAGTTGCCACGGATTCCGGTCAACTTGCCTAAACCGTAAGCCCATAGCAACTTGGGGCTATTGTTGGGCCTGGATTCTCCAGAGAAGATGGGTCAAATCGGTCGAGCCCAAGCCCATTGCCAATCGGAAGATCGAAGAAGAAAGCCCAGAGGATCCTACGAGACGTCTCTGGTCGAATGCCATCCGACAGGATCGCAAGGATCTCGCCAAGCATTAAATGCTAGATCACGCAACGGCCACTGCCTTCAAACCACCATAAACGCAGAGATTTAATGGCACAATCTTCACCATCACTCCGAGCATTAAAGATGGAATATTCGGCCGAAGTATAAACGGTCACAAGAGTAAAAGACTTACCATATTGGGACGACGAGGAAGATAAGACACAACACGCACGATTACGCAAGGACACAAGCATTCTTACTCAGAAAACACACCAGAATAGCACTATCGCTCTCCATCTAACTTTCTAACGGCTGCCTATGCCTGACCCCTGCCGGTCGCCACTCACAAGTCATCGGTCGAGTCCCACTCGATCTCTGGTTTTATCACGATAAGTTGTATCACGATTCAGTCTGATTAAACATGACATCTAATAAAACCATCACGCTATTACATATTTATTCTTTGTTTATCTATTGCTTGCTTGGTTTGGATTGTTTTTTATCATTCGATCGACTAGTTACCCCGTCTAAGGCGATTAAGGTCGTCCGATCTTTTCGCCCCAAAACAGCAATCATGAGGAAACCCGAGTTCACAGGACGAATGACCAAATGGGCCATACACCTCAGCGGTTACAATATCGAATATGAGCCCAGGACGGCAATCAAGTCACATGCCTTAGCTGACTTTGTGGCTGATTTCAGCCCGACCCTAGAACAAGAAGCCACAAGAGAAGCAACGCAATTGCTCGCAACAGAAGAAACAAGCACATGGGAACTCCACACCGATGGTGCGTCGAACGCCAGAGGATCGGGGCTAGGGGTCGTGCTAAAATCGCCACAAGGGGACAAGATAGCCCAGGCCGTCAGATGTGAGTGGGATGCGACTAACAACGAAGCTGAGTATGAGGCACTCATATTCGGACTCATCCTGGCTCGCGACCTAGGGGTCCAAGAGATCGAAGTCATTTGCGACTCCCTGCTAGTCGTGAACCAGATACAAGGGTCGTACAACGCTAAAGAGGTAGCCAAGAAGCTGATCGGACAATTTCAAACATTTGACATCAGACAGGTACCCAGGGATGTTAACTCCCAAGCTGACGCACTCGCCAACCTAGGATCCGCCTTGGACCCGAAAGAATTTCCGTACATACTATTGGCCCACATCATGACACCAGCCGTCCCAAGGACATCCGTCGAGTCAACAACACCGCTTGAAGAACTCGTCGCCATGGAAATAGGCGACCGACCAGAAGAAGAAATCATCGACACCAATGATAACTGGATGCTACCTTACATCAGATGGTTAAAAGACGGCATTCTTCCCGATGACAAGACAGAAGCAAAAAAGCTCAAGGTACAAGCACTCTCTTTCGATATCCTAGATAACATCTTGTACAAAATATTTGTCACAGGGCTACTCCTACGATGCCTCAAGACTCCAGAAATCGGACGTATCTTACAATCGCTACACGAAGGAGAATGTGGGAACCACACCGGCGGACAAAGCCTCTCAGGGAAAGCCATGCGGAACGGGTACTACTGGCCCACGACGAACAAAGATGCTATGGAGTACACCAAGAAGTGCGACGCCTGTCAGCGGCACGCGCCCATCCATCATCAACCCTCAGAGCTCCTCCATCCGACTTTGGCTCCATGGCCCTTTATGAGGTGGGGAATGGACATTGTCGGGAAGCTTTCGCCCGCGTCGAGACAAAGAGTTTTCTTCCTCGCCATGACGGACTACTTTTCTAAATGGATCGAAGCAGAAGCCTACAGAGAGGTAAAAGATCAACATGTCATTTCATTCATAAAACGCAATATCTTGTGCAGATTTGGCGTCCCATCAGAAATCGTGTGCGACATTGGCTCCCAATTCATCAATCATAAGACCCGAGCCTTCTGCGACCAATGGAACATCAAGTTGGTCACGTCCACACCTCGGTACCCGCAATCCAACGGACAAGCCGAATCCAGCAACAAAATCATTATCAACAACCTCAAGAAATGCCTCACTGGGGCTAAAGGCAAATGGGCAGACGAACTCCCACTCATTCTCTTGTCCGATAAGACCACTCCAAAGAATGCGACCGGACAGTCGCCTTTCTCTCTCGTCTACGGGAGTGAGGCAGTCATTCCGACTGAGCTACTAGTTCCGACCGCCCATTGCAACCTTCAGACGAACGATCAGAACGACGTCGAATTGGCACACGATCTGGACACAGTGGACGAGATCAGAGAAAGAGCCCGAATCAGGATGGTCAGGTTTCAACAACAGGTCGCAAGGAGTTACAACAAGAATGTCCGGATCAAGGCATTCAAGGTCGGAGATTGCATCCTCAGGAAAACATTCCAGAACACCAAGAATCCGTCCAACGGAAAGCTCGCACCACAATGGGAAGGACCCTACTTAATCACCGAAGTAGTCGGACAAGGAGCATACCAGCTAGAAGACAAGGACGGACAACCAATCCCAAGAAGTTGGAACGCAACACATTTAAAGCTATACCATTTCTGAATCAAACAAGGTAAAGCATTACACAATTTTATACATCGCTTACTATCGCATATACATCACTTACTATCGCATATACATCGCTATCTTCTTTTACATGTTATCATCTGACACTAAGCGAGGACTTCCTCCTTACAAAATACAAATGCAGAACAGCATTGACATATACACTGGATCCAGTCATCCGCAAAAAGCGCTTATATTACATTACACGATCGATCGGAATACGGGGAGATGACAACACAGGCACGTCAGCACACCGCCTGCCTTACATAAAACATAAGGTACGACACCTTATTACATTCACGCAATAGAAACATATTGCTTACCTCCCCGGCATAAAGTCATGACTAACACAATACACAAACAAATCGCAGGCATGCTCTACACACATACATACGGCGGAGCCCCACTTGATGGAGCACACGGGCAAAACCGACATACATAAAGCGTCATCGACTATTCCCTTGAAAGTCTGACGAACATGTACGAAACAAAGTAGCATACGATTCTATATGTAAAGACGAAATTGCATCAAAATACAAACATTTTTATACATAAACGCGACCCACGATGATGGACGGGTCGCCAAAACACATTGTCTGCCTACACATCTGTAGGACTTTATCAACATTCACTTAGAAATATTCTACGACCCGCGATGGTGGACGGGTCGCCAAAACACATAATATTCAAACCCACACGCACATGGGGCAAACAAAGTCGAAAGTACGCAAGAAAAGGAAATCAGGCATCGAGGACAACAGCATTACCTTCGGCAGGGGCTGGCTCCAGAGAGGCTGCCTCGTCAGTCGGCTCGACATCGCCAGAGTGGGCCTCATCCTCGTCGGCACCCTCGTCCACGGCCTCTTCTCCGACGCCGGCCAAGCGAAACAGCTCCTGACCAGAGTTTCCCTTTGGGAACATGGAGTCCAAGGTCTCCTTCTCTGCCTTCAAGTCCCAGAGCTCGTGCTTGTCTTCGCCGAACTCCTCGATCATTTCGACGCGTGACTTCAGTGCATAAAAAGAACCAACGTCACCAGCGATCTGGCCATCGACAATCCGAGCCCGCTTCACCTCTTCCTCAACGCCTGATCGGCTCTCTTCAAACTCTTTCCGGCTTACAACCAGCTCCTCTTGACAGCTCTTCAACTCCCTGGTGAGACGGCGCTCAGTCTCCCGACAACGGCTCTCCGATCCCTCCAACTTGGTCCTCAAGGACGCAAGGGCGGACTCCGACCTGGCAGCTCTTTCCTCGGCCTTGGCAACCATCGCCTTAACGCCAGAGTACATGCCCAAGAGGTACTGGAAAGACTAAAGAAAGAAAGTACAAACAAGTAGTCAGAAAACTTAGTCAACGAAAGAGGGAGAAATACAAAATAAAGACAACTCACCTTCCACGCGGAGCATCCCGCTTCACCAATGCAGTCCAGAGGAGAGGTGTCGTCAACTTCCGATTTCAAAGTCGGGTCCTAGGCGTAAAAGAGGTCGGCAATCAATTGTCCGACCGCGCCGATCTTGACGACTCCTTCAGTGGGCGCCTCCTTCTTCTTGGGAATCGCCTCTGCCTTGACATCATCGGAGGGAGAACATGCCTTCCTCTTGGAACCGACTTTGAGTGGGGGCGCCAGGTCCGTCAGAATTGACTTGCTCGACGCCGCCTTAGCCGTCGTCTTTCTCTGTTCGATCAAGCCTTTTCCAGACACCACCTTCAGACGAGCACTCGTTCGACCACCAGGGGAAACTGACACGACAAGACAACGAAAAAGGAGAAGATCCTAAAGCACACGATGAAATAAAAAACAATAAATAAGGACTCCCAGAGTCGAGAGTCTACCTTTTGCGCGAGATGATGAGATGTTCGACATGTCGTCTTGAGAGGCAGGAGTCATCGACAGCAGGTTGACGTTCACAAACTTTCTCTCAGACACGGGAACTCCAAGAACAATCTTTGACAAGCCTTCCGACCGGCTACTCACCTCCAGATCTTCTGGTTCAGGAACTACAAAAAAGAAAAGTTAAAACAAAAGTTAAGACACATAAACAAGAAAAGAAGAAGACAAACACGTACTCTCAACTTGCCACTCAGTCAACAAGAACGGACACTCCCCCTCCTTCTCCAGAGACGACCGTTCGACAAAAAAGAACTTCGACCCCCATCCTTGATCGTTCACGTCGAGATTCAGCACCAGAGGCTTCCGACCATGTCGGATACGTAACTGAACGTGTAAGGAGCTCTTCGACCCAATGAAGTAGTTGTACCACAAAGCATCAAAATCAAAATCAGCCCCAGATCGGACATTTACAAGGTCCAAGACCCTAAGAACCCTCCATGCCTGCGGCATCACTTGACATGGCGCCAACGCCAAAGTAGCTAAGAAATCCCTGACAAGGGGAGAGAAAGGAAATTTATGCCCTATTCGAAACGGGTATGCGTAAAAACAAACCCATCCTTCATAACGCGCATCGGCCCTCTCATACGGGTGAGGCAGCTTGGCAACCGTCTCCAGTGGAAAGGCTCCAACTTGAAGAATTTGATCCAGTTCTGCTTGGGACAGAATGCTCGTCAGAGCATCCGACTCTTTCAGAATGAAGCGAGGAGGAGCTTTGCCCTCGCGCAAGTCAGAAAGAGTCTTCGACGACTCGGAAGCTTTGCTAGAAACCATTTCAAGGACGGAAAGAGAAGGGAATCGAAGAGCTATGGCTAGAGAAATTGGAAAACTTACCAAGGAAGCTTGTAGGAGAAGACGAAGTGAAGTCTAATCGCTCTCCTCTGCTCCAAATTTATGGAGGGAAGTAAAGACCTGCAGAGACGTCGCATTGTGCCCCAATCGCATGCCACGTAACCCTAGACAACCGCGCCAAAAAAGGATGGTAGAGATCGTGTCTAGAGAAGTTGCCTCGGACTCCGCTTTACTTGCCTAAACCGAAAGCCCAAGGCAACTTGGGGCTATTGTTGGGCCTGGCATCCCCTGGGAAGATGGATCGAGCAAATCAAGCCCAAGCCCACGACGGATCGGAAGAACAAGAGAAAAGCCCAGAGGAGGCGACGGGACTTCTCCAGTCGAACGCCCTCCGACAAGATCGCGAAAACCCCACCAAGCATTAAATGCCAAGATTGATCAACGGCCATAGCATTTACACAGCACCATAATAAGCATCAATTAGTGACAGAATCTCTGTAATTAAATCCCGGCGTTGAAGATAAAGATGGAATCGAAATGTAATGGTCAGAGGCATGAAGAACTTGCCATATTTGGACGAAGAAAAAGATAAGAGGCACACACACAATTACGTGAGGAAGACAACCATTTTCTCGCTCAGAAAGACATCAGAAGAACACATTTGCTCTAAGCTTAGCTCTCAAAGAGTCATCCACGTTGATTCGTCGCCGGTCGCAACCTAAAAGTCATCGGTCGAGTCCTACCCGATCTCTTGTCTTACTACGATAAGTTGTATCTCGATTCGATCTGATTTGCACGACATCTAATAAAATCATCTCGCTATTCTACATTTACTTCTTGTTTGTCTATTATCTATTTGGTTTGGATTGTTTTCTATCACCCGATCAACTAGTTACCCCGTCTAAGGCGATTTAGGTCGTCCGATCTTTTCATCCCAAAACAGTTTTGCTAATCAGGGTTTCCACTATACATCGTGAGTTCGTTCGTTATCTTTCTTGTTGTTTTTAATCCGTTGTGCCTTCTGTGGGAACAAAGCCTTTGTTCCCTCAGACGTAACTCTAACGATCCAACAATTGGTATCAGAGCCTGGTGCTCTAGATTGTTTTCGTTACAGAATTTGCAGGAAAGATGTCGTCGTCAAGCAATGCAATCAGAGATTCATTCTAGAAGCCACCGATTCTGAAGGCAGGAGAATATGACTGGTGGATGGAACAAATTGAGTCCCACATCTATTCCCTTGATGGACAGATCTGGTGAGTCATCGAAGTTGGACCTTTGGCTATTAAAAATGAGACAGATGCTACTAAGCCAAAACCAAAGGTCGACTACACCGATGATGACTGGAAGAAGTTGGAGAAGAACAACAGGGATAAGAAGATCCTTCACATGGCTCTTCTTCCCTCGGATCTCAAGAAAATTATGAGCTATAAGACTGCCAAGGAGATCTGGGATGCCTTGAAACGCCTTCATCAAGGAAATGAAGATGCCAAGAAGAACAGAATTCTCTCTCTGATAAAGGAGTACGACCAAGTCTCTCAGGGAAAAGATGAACACATTCAGGAGTACTACTCCAGATTCCAGGGGCTAATTGGTCAGCTTTAGTTCCTTGATAAAGCAATGCCAGACTGGAAACTGACTCACCACTTCATGCAAGGCCTCAACTCTCAGTGGGATGCCATTGCTCTTGCTCTCTACTCTCAGACAGATGTCAAGACTCTTACCATGGAAGAGGTTGTTGCTAAGCTGGAAAACAACGCCTCCGTCTATAATCACAAGCTGAACAAGAAGGGAGAGGAGAAGGCGAAGAGCATTGCCTTAAAGGTGGAAAGGGCATTTGACTTGTCCCAAGTCGAAGATGAAGATGGTGATGAAGATGTTGCGCTCATCACAAGAGCCATGAGGAAGAAATGGTCTCGAAACAAGGATTCGTCGAGTTCCTCCGAAGGGAACAGAGACCTAAGAGATGTGGTGTGCTACCACTGTCAGAACAAGGGACATATGGCCAGAAACTGCTTCAAGAAAAAGGCAGGAGTGCCACCAGCAAATGAAGGGAAGCAGGCAATCGTTGCCACCTGGGGAGACTCAGACTCAGACGACGAAGAATCGTCACACTCCAGGGATGTATGCCTGATGGCCATTGAAGTTCCCAATGAATCAAAGGGAGATCTACTCAACGATGAGGCAACTGAATCTGATCTCTTATCAAGCTTAAAAATCAAATCTAAAGAAAGCTTGATATCTCTCATTAAGAAACTTGTTCATGAGAATAGTATTTTCAGTGAGCAAATCGAAGAGAAAGATGAATCGATCTCAGGTTTGATCGAAGAAAATCAGGGTTAGGCAGACAAAGTGCTCAGACTTGAGAAAGGTTTATCCTCCTCTTCAAACTCTTGCTCTGAGTGTCTTAAACTCACTGAAAAGATTGTGTCTATGGAGTCCACTGTCTCCTCACTCGAGGCTGAGTCATTAATGTTGAAACTAGGAAATACAAAACTTTCTAGTGATCTAACCAAACTCAGTGAGGAACAGAAGGACAAGCCAAAAAGCATTGTCTTTGTTGCAGCCAAGAATGAAAAGAAGACTGAGTCAAAGGAAGTGCCTCGCTTTGGGATTGGCTATCAACCCAAACTTCCTGTCAATGGCACCAAGCAAAAAGGCTCCAAAGTCGAAGGAAAATAGTCTGTAAAAGAAAAGGGGGACAGTTCCTCCGGAGGGAACAAAGGCAAAGACTGTTCAAACTCGACTGAGGAGGGCAAGGCTTGGTATCATGGACAGAAGGTTCACGCTATCTGGTTGAAGCAATCTCAAAGCAGTAAGTCCAATAATATTGATTTTCATTCAAGGATTGCTAACAAAACAATTTGGCCTGGAAAGAGCAAGTATGTTGACCTAAAGTGTCAAAGGGTTTGTTGGTATTATGGACACTCTGGTCACTACAAACAAGAATGCCTTCTGAAGCAACACAATGAGGAGATTGCTCGCACTACTAGAGAGCAAATGAATGATGAACCCCCAAAAATTAGATATGTTGCTCCTGTGCCCAGAAAGCATAAGCTTGTTTGGGTTCGCAAGAACTAACTCTTTCTGTGCAGAATAAAATGAGGAAAGTTCCCGGTATTTCATTTGTACAAAGGTCAGTTTCATGACGGGGAACGAAGCGAGTCTCACCTCACTTCTGCAGGAATGTTCGAGACTCAAGTGCCTGGTGACAGAGGTAAGGGAAATAAGTATGTGGATAAGAACATAATGACTAAATTACTCCCTGGTATTTGTGCTTAGGTACCATGTACATCTAGAGGAAGACATCTCAGTGAGGAGAAAGGTTGGCATACTAAGAAAGTCGTGGAACAAAGAGTCAAACTGCCAATACTCTCATCAGGACACTTGTCGGGGAACTCTACATTCAGTTCCATACAAAGCCTGGTTTGACTCCCTAATTAATTGTCTACATGTTGTGTTCCCTCGATGATTGGCTAGATTACATGGTAAATTGTGAAAGTTGAATTTCCAAGTCTTGATATGCATTCTCTTCTTTGGGTATTAATTGAACATTTGGCTTGAATATGTGCTTTCACTTCCTCGATATGTTGAATGTCTTGCATGATCATCTATGTCACCATGTTACACAAGAATCAGCTTTCTTTCGGCCAAAAAAGAATCAACTTGATGATTTGTTCCCTCATCATAAGCCCAAATGATAGTTGATTCTACAGCTCACCCATAACCGCCATGCTTGATGTCTCCTATGAGCCCATCTAATCATCCACAACTGGAGACCCCTCAGGCATGATGTAAAAATCAATCGCAAATATCATATATTTTGGTGTGATGGTCTTTTGTACCCTCTCTGGTAACTAACCCCCAGCATCACACCCTACTACTTTTTGGTTTGGCGGGAAAACGATTCGGCTTCTGTGACTTGTAGGTTGAGGTGATGTGTGTTTGCATGGTGTAATGATGGAAGTCTGTGTTGGACCGCGTTGAGCATTTAGGGCTGTTTTGATAGAAAGGAGTTGGGAAAGATAATTCGGCTGGCTAAGTCGGATTTGGACGAGATTCTGATTTTATTTTGAGAAGTTGGAAGATTGCAATTGTTATCCGTCGGAAACTGAAAAGATCTGAACTTATCTTTGGAAACACTAGAAGATTCGGTGAAGATTATAAATTGGGTCTCCGGGTAAGTCTCCTCCTCACTGTTTCCTTATCTTCCTCAAGCAATCCCTCATTTCCTCTCTGTCTCTCGTCTTCCCAGAACTCTCCCTCTCTCACAAAAATGGCCTCCAAATCAAACCTTCCCACCACCATTGCCCAAGACCTCCAAGCCCTCCTCTCCAAACTCTCATCAATGGGAACCGATCCCGCTCTCCTCGCCGCCATAACCCAATCCCTACCTTCCACCTCCACCTCTCCGGCAACCACCACTGTTACCCCTCCACCATCACCTAACCAAGACCAACTCATCATGGTCCCTTACGTAGCCCCAATGTCCCCAAACACAGAACCCACTCCACAAAACCCTAACCCTAAAATCTCCCCAGTCGTTCCCTCTGCCATCTCCTCTACTAAAAGAGAGGAGGTTTATTCCTCTCCAACCCATCCTGACTCCATCGAAGAGGTGCTAGAGGAATTACCTAGAGAGACTACCCCAGCCACCATAGAGGAGCACGTGGCTGTGAAGGAGAAGATTCAGGGTGTTGTGAGGAGTCTTGCCAAGGAATTGGTTGAGGGAGATGATGAGGAGGAGCCATCTAAGGTTCTAAAGTCGTTTGGAAGGGTAAAGACCGCATGCTCCTCCAAGAGGAAGACTCGCTCTCAGAAACAGTCCGAGAAGACAATCACTGTAAGTTCTGATGAGGAGTCAGAATCCCTCTCTCGGAATAAAGCAAAGAAAGCCAAGGTCTTTGTCGGTCCTCTCCGCAAAAGTCTACGTCGTCAGCCCGCCAAAGCCAAAGGGAAGGTGGGGGCTGATGAAGTTAAAAGCATGAGCCATAAATCCATGGTAAAAGAATTATTGGTGGACCCGGAGTTCCTTAAGGAGAATTGTCTAGAGGAGGTGTATGCAGTACTGGACGCTCAGAAGTGGAGTCAGCTGTTCGTGGAAGAGGAAGGAGTGGATGAGGATTTATTGAGGGAGTTTTATTCGTCTTATGTGATGGAAGTCAGACCCCATGCCGTTCTGGGGAGCTACAAGCTTGGAGGGAAGGTACATCTGTTTTCAAGTATTGAGTTGGGAGTTGCTTTGGGAGTCCTACATGAGGGATATGGCGAGTACCCGAAAGGAAGGTGGCCTAAGGATTTTCCATATTCTGAAGCAGTGTGGGCAGTGGCCGGCATTGAGAATGCTCTGGGAAGTGGTGATCTCGACATATCTGAGATGTCTGCCGTCAACAAAGTACTATACCACTTCTTGATCAGCAACATAACGCCCAGGGGACAGAAAAGGAATCGACTGCTGATTTTGGATATTGTCCTCCTATCTACGCTATTGAAGAAGGAACCCATTTGCCTCCCCAGGATTATGATGCAGCACATGTCCCATGCCAGGAACACAGACCAGCACGCTCTTCCATTCCCTCGAGTTGTCAAAAAGATTCTTGAGTACCATAAAGTCTACAACTCTTCGGCGGAATCGAGTGTCTTCTCCCGCCCCTTCGATATTAGTAATCTGCACAAGATGAAGTTTTTTCTTCAAGGTGACGAAGGCTGGGTGAAAGTGGAAAGTATTCCGGCTGTTTCTGAGACTCTGGAAGATTCTGAGGCGGACAGTTCTGAGGGGGAACTGAATGAGAAATCAACTCTGGGGAAGGATCTGAGAAGTCTTTGTCAAGCAGTGCAGGATTTGGCTGCTCAGTAGACGTTTTTCTTGGCAGACGTACGCGCGCTTATCTCCCATCACGCATCAACTCCATCGGCTGGTCATAGTGATGCCTAACCGTTTACCTTCCATCCACCCACTCTTTTGTTCCCTTGCTCATCTATCCTCCTTAGTTGTTTTTATTCCTCTCTGACTTGTGAGCCATGTGTGGCTTAATGACTGTGTTTAGTTGTTTTGCATGTTTTGGCTGTCTTTGCATGTTGTTTAAGTTTTTTTTCAATTAATGAACAAGGGGTATTTTGCTTATCTTGCCTTGACTATTTCTCTCTATCTCTCTACTTATGTTTTTGATGATGTCAAAAGGGGGGAAATGACAGGAAGCTTTGGTTGAGGGGGAACAGAATAGGCTTCACATGCTACTGAGTTGAGGGGGAACTAACAGTATCTTAGTGGGAAACCTTTCTCTTCATACTGTCTTTTTCTTGTATGTATATGCTTCATTGTTAAGGGTGTTTGTCACCATCAAAAAGGGGGAATTTGTTGAATTCCTTAGGTTTTGATGGTAACAAACATTCAACTGATATGGGTACTAAGTGTTTCAGGAACAAAGATAGTTATCTCAGGGAACCATTGCAGCGAAGGATCGCAGAGGGAACAAAGCTTTATTCATGTGCTTTGTTACCTCTCAAGGAACAACAGTGACGAACAAGATCAAAGCTGCGAATGGAAAGAAGAAATCCAGCGTGTTGATTATGGAAACAAATCAAGAAGCACACGCGGTAAAAGATTGAAGACTTCGGCTCTAAGGATCAAGCCGGATTGAGAAGATACGGAGAGAGAAAAGCCCGATTTATGTTATCCTAGGAATCTTTCCTTAGATAAGAAATTGGAGAGAGAAGTTTGATATCCTTTCTGATTAGATTAATTAAGGAATTCCTTCCTTAATCAATATGATCGGTTAGGATATTACTCTTTACATAAAAAATCCTATCTTCTAGTAATCAGTTTTTGAGAATAATCTTATCTTGTTTGATTAGGGTTTAGCCGAAGTTGTATTTAGGTGAAATGTGGATTCATTTCTAACTACGTCCAAGAACGACGAAAAAGGAGAAGAAGAGAAAACAAAAAGAGTGAAGTGTGTGTGAGTCTTTGAGGGTTGAGTTCGGATTCATCGTTGTAGAAGAGGCTTCGAGTCTAGCTAGTTGTTTAGAGGTAGAAGTCTAGGATACAAGTGTAATCGAACAAGAAATCAATAAGATAAGTACACGCTTCAAAATCCTCTCAAGCGGAAGCTTGAAGGTGGTGGTTTTTCCTTGAGAAGCTAGTTTTGCTAATCAGGATTTCCACTATACATCGTGAGTTCGTTCGTTATCTTTCTTGCTGTTTTTAATCCACTGTGCCTTCTGTGGGAACAAAGCCTTTGTTCCCTCAGACGTAACTCTAACGATCCAACAAAGGTAGTACCATTAGTACGGATTCTTTGGTCCAAGGCTGGATCTGAAGAGGTTACTTGGGAAACATGGGAGACTGAAGAGGATATGCTTAGTCGCTTTCCCGATCTGTTTTTGGCCTAGTTTCGGGGTCAAAACCTTTTTAAGGGGGTAGTGATGTAACGCCTCTTTTTTTTGGTTTTCGGCCAAGTTTCGGGGTCAAAACTTCTTTTTAGGGGGAAGTGATGTAATACCCCTCAATCTTTAGTAAGGGTATTTGGGTAATCTCCTCAACCCTCGTTCTGTAATCGTGTCGCTTTCAGAGAAGTTTGGATTTTCTGTAACGTGTTTGATCTCTGTATTTTTTTCCCTGAGTGGTATAAAATACATTCGATGAATTTTTGGGGCTTAGAATATTTGTTCGGGTACAAAAATATATAATCCGGGGTTTATACTCACGCCAAGCTTTTCCCCGGGCAAACAGACGCAGAAAGGGCAATTCCGCGACCGCGGCAGCAATTCCGCGACCGCGGAAAAATGGCTCTCAGAAGAGTTGGGCACAGGAATATTCCACGACCGCGGAAATGGTTCCGCGACCGCGGAAAACTCCAACACGCCAACGTTGCGTCGTCTGCAGAGTCTCGTTGTCCGTGCCGCCGTTGATCGTCTGACTCGCCGTTGATCTGGGCGGGGAGGGCTCCTCCTTTGGGATATAAAAGGAGGTCGATTTGGGAGGTTTAGGGGCACCCAAATCTGAGATCCCTCTCACTCTCCCTCTCATTTTCCATAGTCGTCGGAGTTTCGAGCTCTCGCCGGAAATCTTCAAAGTGTCGCCGGAGGCCTCGCCGGGAGTAGTAGCTGCCTTGGAGTGGTGCATTGGAGGCGCAAGGAAGGTTGGAGTCGAAGCCCTCGCGAACCAAGCCCTCTCGCATCGTCGCCGGTGAGTTTTCTCCCTTCGGAGTCGCCGGAGTTCATGGCCGCAACCGCGGACATGAACTGCCGCGACCGCGGCAGTGACAAGGTCGGCCGCGTCCGCGGCAGCTGTCATGACACTCACGGTGGCCTTGTCCTCGACGGCCGCGACGGCGGAATCCCTGTTGCGACCGCGGATTGCTTTGGCAATCGTGATCGTGGCCTTGGGCATGCCGGTCTCGGTCGAGACCTTCGTTCTTTCGATTTCGTTCGTTCTTTCTTAGATTCGTATCACTTTATTGTCGAATCTAACCTAGGGTTTCGTTATGGGTCGTCGTCGTAGGAATCTGTAATCCATTTTCCGTTCCCATTCCGGACCCAGAAACCCGTCGTCGATCAATCGTTCGTCTAGATTAAGGCAAGTGGCGGTTCGCTCTTGCTTATCATTCCATGTTTCCATTAATTATCAATTGTTAATTAAATTGGGATGAACTATTGTTTTCGTTTGGGAACAGATTTTATAAATGATACGATTAAAAAGTGATATTATAATAGGTTGTATATACTGCTAGAAACAACGCTATTATATATATATTATTGCCATAATGGTATTGATGTGGACTATTGTGTGATTTTAACTGTTTAGTTAGAACGAGTATTCGTAGGAATGTTATGTGCCTTGCGAGGTCTAGTCGTTTCTTTATAACTAGTACTAGGAGGATTTTTCCCTAGTACTTTCTCTGGTCATGACTGTACCCTTACTCAGGGTAGGTGCACAACAGTTGGTGCCGCCATTCGGATTTATTCCCTTCGATATCTCTCGCGATGAGATGATATATATCTTAAAAGCTTGTATGTAAATGTGAATGAATGGTTAAGCTTTGGGTGGCTTCGGATGTGAAATCTAAGGTCACTGGCGGTAATACTTTCAAGGAAATATTTTGGGGGTGTTACACTATTACCAACTCGATGCTCAAATGTAAGGTTTTTGGGCACAAATGCAGTACAAACCCCTCCGCTCCTGCCAATGATTGTTAATCTCCTACAATATCAACTACAACTTTTGACCACAAACTCAGTAATTGTTTAGACCTCCACTATGAAGGCTCAACCCTATTTTCTTTCTCCAAATATCTTCACTACAAATTCTTATCCTCATGCCCCACAATTCTCCAAAGATCAAACCAACAGTGAGGCTCCCGCAATCTATGGATCTCCCGTCACATACCCACATCTTCTCCTTCCTACCCCTCCTCTTAAACTTCTCAAATTTCTATCTCCAGTACAAACTCCTCTCATATCACTTAAGGACCTTCTTCGCCTTCCCCTCAACCCCACAAACTACTGCTCATATTTCCATCCCTCCTCCTTCTTCTACCACACTCTCTCCATCTTCATCCCCCAAATCCGACGGCAAGAGCTATAACCCCTTAAAACCAAAATACAAAGTCATATCTAGTCTCAACATTGCTTGATGCAATGCCCGATGCCTAAATTGTCGGGTGAAACTCCAAAATCAATGTGATTACCGTTCTTGTAAGAAGGCTTAGACAAGACAAGATCAACATCAAATGAACAACAAGATGATAAAAAACACTCGGAGATTGTTAGCCATATTTTTTTATCACTTATCCCAACTCCTTACGCATGCTACCTCTACTGTCCCATTTACGAGCAACTATGCTTTCTTGGATCATACTCTTGACCGTTTAATGCTACAACTTTGGTTCGAGAAGTCCATCGTATCGACATAACAAATGCATTATTTTCTACGTGGAACATTAATGCTCTGGGCCAAGATGGTTTTGGTGCATTTTTCTACATAAAAAGATGGAGCTTTGGTGTCTTAAAATCTTTGCAACTTTCTTAAACTATGGAAAGATAACGATACAAATTAATTACACAATGATTACTCATGTTGCAACTCCATTTACAAAGCCATTACCAAGATTATTGTTGGACGACTCCAGGACATTCCACCTTCCTTGATCAATGAGAATCAAGGTGCAATCATTCCCGGGAGATCATTATGACATAATTATTTTTTGTGTCAAGAGATACTCAAACACTACGGCTGATCACACATTTCCCCAAGGTGTGTGCTATCAATGCGAACTTCAGGCATACATTTGACACCACTAGGCACTTATTGTCGATGAAAGTAGTGGAGACACTTCGGTTGCTTCAAACTCTTGTCAATTGCACCAAACTTTGCATCATTATTGTAAGCTATTCAATCAATATTAGCGACTCTCTTGAAGGTTTTTTCTAGGGAAAAAGAGATTTGTGTAATGGATATAGCCCAATGTCGATGTATTTGTACTCTATTGCAATGGACCAGATTATCCAATGATAAAACTATAAAATTGGACTTGAATTATCATTCAAAATACTAGTCCCTTCGCCTTTCCTCCCTTTTCTTTAGAGACAACCTAATCTTTTTTTTTGTATGGGAGACCTGGACTTTGTTCAAATCATAAAATCATATTTTGATGAATTTGGTGAGTTGTATGGGCTTTAATGCAATTTCATGAAATTATGAATCTACTTTGGGGTGTTGACTTGGTGGAAGAGGTAAACTTTTATTTCTTCTTGACACCATCTTTCCCTTGACGTAGTCTATTCAAGGCGTCAAAAAGTTCCTAGACAGTTTTGTATGACAACAGTTTCTTCAAGTCAGAGGGTGAGAGAGCTTGTTGTAGTAATTTCTTAGCTCTATTGATCTTCTACATCATCTTGTAGTCTATATCGTCGTAATAATGTCTTCTTATATTTTCTTCTCTCTATCAAGGGACTTCTCTAGACCTCTCTCGGTGATCTTCCAAATTCGAGTATCAAGGGAACAAATATGGGTTTCAATTTGTTCCGCTCATCAATCATATTCTCCGGGCTTCAGAACCAGTGACTTCTAGATGAGTCATTGATTGACATGCTTGAAGTTGTCATTTTTCATACAAATCGTAGAAACACATATCTAGAGACAAAACTCTAATACGAATTGTTGGACCGTTAGTTCTTCTCTAACGGGACATAGTACGGTTCCATCAACCCATACAAGTTATATATATTAATCAAGAAAGGGATAGAAAATCAACACGAGATTTGGAGTGAAAATCTCAATTAACCAAAAATGTTTATCAAGAAAAAATCACTACCTTTAATTATTATACTTATCTTATTGATTTCTTGATCAGTTACAACGGTAGATCGAACACAAACACTGGACTTCCTACCTTGATCTCTCCCACCACTTGAACACTTTTTTCAATCTCAAAGACAAGCACGCTTAAACTCACATGTTAACCGGTTGCTCCCACAACGCTTGTCAAAACTTATATCTAATCCAATGGAAATTCATCCCAATATATAGACAACCATATTGTCCTTGACCTAAAACATATCATATTTCCTTAAGGGGCACATTTGCGCACCGAAAAATTATTTTGTATATCCAGAATACAATTGATAAGCACATGGTAACCCTCTAAATCCTTTAACATAAATAGATCACCTAGGAAACCGCTTCTACTCTTCTTCTTCGGATCTGCGTTCCCCAAAGATATACTTATCATAAATATAAGTTAATGGTTTTCTTTCTATCTCTTCTAGATTCGATTGCTTCTTTCTTCTAGAAGCCTTCGACAAAGATCTCCATTTTTTCCTTCTTTGCTCAACACTAACCTCCAACTATCAGTTGGATCCTGCAAGTCGATGTCCTTTAATATCGTTTATATTCCTTCAATCAATTTACACGATCTCGGTCACTTCAACAACTCGCACTATTTTCTTAACTTCTTCTAATCTTCTTCTTTCCATCAATCAACTCGACTTTTTCTTTGTGTCTATATACTCTCTATTTTAACTTATTCCCTTTTACTAAAACAACTCAACAAATAAATTAGAAAATTTGTAACCATCATAATTAAAGAAATTCAGCACCTATAAATGAGATAAAGTTAAAATAGTGAAAGTTACATATTGGAATTAATGAAATCACGTTTTACTTACGTGAAATTTCCTTTTGTCTCAATAATATTCATAGGAATGACATTTTGTGTACATATACATGTAACATCCTCTAGTATGATTGATTAATGAATGTCTCATCAGAAAATATTAATAATTTAATTCAAAACTCAATCAAAACGCATAATTAATGTGAAAATGCCGGAATGGGATTGATAAGGTTAAATATCAGTATGATTAGACTTATTGATAATGTATTTATGTGCATGGTCCCGGACCTAAAATTTGAGGTCCATGCGTGCGTAGCCTTTTTTCGTTATTAAATTCATAATTATTATCCTTTTTTGAAGTCCAACGACAAGAAAACACAAAGCCCCGTTATATGACAGATTAGACCTTCTCTCTCTATTCCCCCATTTCAATTTTGCCTTTGTTCTTCCGTGTTCTGTATTTTCTTTGTTCTTTTTTTATTGTATATTTTTTTCTTCCTTTCTCAATATGAATCCAAGTATGAAATAAACTATGAAAATAACTATGAACAACAGGATTTGATCAGTATGAAATCTATCATTTATTACAACAACTGGTTTCAAAATATTTTTATGGATATTTGTGAGAATCTTTGTTCTTCTCTACAACAGAAATCATTAACTTACACTCCTCATCTCTACAGTATTAATTCCAACTTTTTCGTCCACAGTTTCTTTCCCTACAGATCCTCCTCCTTCATTTCTCTCAGCTTCTTGTTTCGGCTTAATGTCCTCCTACAATTGCCACCTAACCACAAAAACTATATTACGTGTCATTGATGCGAACAACCCCTGAGTGTTGTCTGCAACGCAGGATCTTGATTCTTCAAGCTTGAATCGATTCTTCTCTTCGTAGCCAAAGAGATGGCTTTCCTAGGGTTAAAGAGATAACCCCTTAAATTCGTCAAAGAGATGACGTGGAGATCAAAGAGATGATCTTGAATACCGAAGAGACGGTGTAGAACTTGCTCGAAGCGACGAGCTACGGGATAGGTTGATCCGAGGGATCGAAGGATTGACGTTAGAATTCAAGGGAAGGAGCGTACTCAACTTTACTACTTAAACTCAACGTGGAAGATACAAACTAGGGTTTGAAGTCTTAAATAGTCTAAAAGAAATAACATAAAAGAATAACAATAAAATGGTTCATTAAAACGACGAAGGCTGAAAACGCTGATACGGACCGAACTCGGGGAAATGCGGCGGTCGTCGTAATTAAACGGCGGCCGCTGCCATTTGCCGTAGCCAACCTTCGCGCGGAGCCAACAACGGCGGGCGCCGTGAAGACGTCGGCGGTCGCCGGAAATCCCGAAGCCAACGCCCGAAATCACCATCACGCCGGCGGGCACCGGAGACCCGGCGGCGGTCGCTGCCCGGAGGCGGGCGCCGTAAGCCCTGCGGCGGTCGTCGCCCTCAGCATCCTCCGCGAGCTCGGCGTCTTCGTCTTCTGGTCAGGTTGGATGCGACGGGACTTCGCCTAAGCCTTCATAGGTCACAAGGAGAACCCATTTAGGACTAGGGGAAGTCGCGTCACTTGCGTTAGCCCGTGAAACTAAGGATTGTGTGGCTCGATCCATTTCTCTGGCGCGGGCTCTTGTCATTGGACCATCCGAGCGCAGCTTCATTGTGTCCTCTTCGTCCTGCGCCGTCATCAAGGGTGTCATGGAGCTATCACTGCCCTCTTCTTCAATCACCATATCTCCCTCTCGTTAAAGCTCGGATTGTTGTGTTCATCGGAGTTGTCATTGCCGGAAGCCGAGGTCATCGCCGTTGTGAAGTCCTGGGGTGGTGGAGGTGCGCAATTGTTCAGAAGCAAGGATTCGTGCCTCGTCGTCGTCGGTATGGCTCCAAAAGTTCGATTTAAGCTCGCGTCGGGATGGAGTGCCGCGACCGCGGCTCCATCCACCGCGACCGCGGCTGGGCAGAGACCCACGATCCCGGCTGGGCATAAAACCGCGATCGCGGTTATAAAACCACAGGCGCGGTTTTGCCAAGCAAAGTCGCGATCGCGGCTATGCTATCCGCGACCGCGGCACTGTCCTTTTTCCTTCGTTTTGTTTCGTCCTTTCGTACCGTATCTAATTAGGGTTTTGTTTCATCGGTGTTGGATTGTGCTCGTCTCCATGGCTGATCGTGCGGATTGGTATCCGACCCTACTGGATGATGATAAATTCCAATGGGATTTTTAGTAGACAGCCGTGTACAAGTCCAAGTTCCCAGATCTCAAACCCGATCTCTCGTTCGTTTAAGCTAAGACAAGTGATGATTCGCTCTTGCTCATTATTCCATATTTCCCTTGATTATCAATTATTTAATTGTTTAATTAAGTTGGAATAAAGTTGTTGTTTTGTGTTTGGGAACAGATTTGGTAAAACGATGTGTTAAAGTATGGATTTATAAAAGGTTGTATATATTGCTAGAAGCAACGCTATTATATAGTTCTTTATGATATTACCGTAACAGATTTTGGTGTGGATTTATGTGTGAACTTATGTGTAGTTAGCACGAGTATTCGTAGAAATACTATGTACCTTGTGAGGTCTAGTCGTTTCTTTATAACTGGTATTAGGAGGATTTTGCCCTAGTACTTTTGGTCATGACCGTACCCTTATTCAAGTGGTAGGTGCACTTAGCTAGTGCCAACATTCAGGATTCATTCCCAAAGACATCTCTCGTATCGAGATGATGTGAATTAAAAGCTTTAACATGAATGTACGTTTTAGAAGTAAATAAGATAAGTGTTTTTACGCATATAATTAATATACCCTTGGGCGAGGAGTACAACGTGGAAACCGCCCGGACTCTTGTTAGAGTAAGTCTTCTTTCTAATCTGGATTCGCATTACGCGGTAAGGTTGGCCATGGACCCAAATAATCAAGGTCGTGTTTTAAACTTGTGTGAAAACTTAACGTTCCCAAACAATTCCATATGTTTCCTATAAGACTCAATTCCTTTGGAGTCTTCTCTTCAATCATTCCTTTTCTCGTGTTTCCGTAGAAGTATTGGAGTTCACATCGTATATCGGCTATTATTCGAGAAGCGATGATTGTAACTTGATACGACTACTTAGAACCTTTTATTTGTACCCTTGCGTAGTCTTTCATTAGACTGACCAACTATTGTTTTTCCTCTGCATGGTTGGCTGGTGTCATCCGTCTCATACGGCACATCAGGTAAATTTCCTCAGTTGTGAAGGCCAAATTCCCGACGTTGAAGGCAGTTGATATTTTAAGTGTTTTCTAAGGTTGAAGATCCTAGTGTAAGATCGTACGGTTCAAAACACCTTTGTGGCGTTTTATTTATTTCAAAGACTTCCGCTGTAATATACGTTTTTTATATTTGGTTTTGTTGACAATTGTAATTTGCAATGTCGGTATGAGACATTATTTGGTCAATTTTCACACTACTTAATAAAGCTTACAGTATTATATCATTTGTTATAAAACGGTAAGCCTTGGGTGACCCCAGGTGTGTAATCTGAGGTCACTGGCGGTAATATTTTTAAAGATATTTTGAGGGTGTTACAGATTTGGTATCAGAGCTAAAAGTTTTTTTTAAATGATTTAAGTTTTCAAATCGTTTTTATTTAAAACAAAACTTTGTAAACCGTTCTTCGTTCGTAGTAAAGAAATTAGTCGGGTATTTCAAAAGACAAGTCATAGTTCTAACAAACGTTATGCTTTTAAGCAAAGTTCTTGTATTTTGAAACCTCTGCCGTTCTAGTCGTGCCTTCTTCTTCTGTCTAATATGGAAATTTAGCTTCTATACTTAGAAAGTTCTAACCCTCCCTCGTCATCTCGCAGGCAATGGGTGCTATCGTGTCTCAGGTGAAGGGAAGGAAGGACGTTGATGTAGCTCCGCCACCTAAGGCCGAGCTCGAGTCCCATATCCTTCCGGGTTGCGCTCTAGTCGAGGATACGGTTAGTCCTCAGGAGGAGGAGAAGACCGTTCTTGAGGAGTCGGTGGTTCTCATATTCGACAGAATGGAAGACCCCGACGAGGATCCCGAGGAGGAGACAAAAACAAATGATATGCTTAGATGAGACAAAAACAAATGATATACTGAGTCCGACTTTTATGCGTAAAATTGGCTTCGAATCTATAATCATATCACCTACTCAATGATCACATGGTGGACTTTGGATATTTCTTAATGAATCCCTAAACTTGCAAAGCATCTTAGTTTTACTTAATGAATCGAATATTATTCTTTTGAAAGTACAACTTCAAAGCCTTACATTGCTCCTCTTCTTCATTTATGCACCTAGTTGTGAGGAACTCAAAAATGATTATTGGAACAAAATTGGTAGTCTAATTACACATTATAAGCTTCCAATTTTTATAATGGGGGATTTTAATGACATACTAATTTCTTCCGATAAACTTGGTGGTTCAATACCCAATCATTCTAGATTTAACTGATTAAATTCACTTTTAAATGAATTTGGATTAATTACTACAAATTTCGCAAGTTTTCCCTTCACATGGCGAAAATCTTCGACTTCTTCTGACACCATCTATGAAATATTATATCGCGTCCTTCTCCACCCCATTTTTACAAACATCTACTCCTCCATTGTGGTCCAACATCATCATTTTACTACTTCTGACCATTGTCTCATCACCCTTACTCTAGACCAACATCAACCATTTTGCAAATACCCTTTCCGTTTTGAGAATGCATGGCTTTCTGATCCTAGCTATAAACCGCTAGTTCAGAAGGTCTGGAAATATAAAAACACTGGTTCATATATGTTCAAGTTCTATATGAAACAAAAACTCCTTAAAAGCTACTCTAAATCATGGGCCAAATCAAAACACCAAAACAATTTCGAACAACTTAAAGC
Source organism: Rheum nobile (assembly GCA_027886185.1). Taxonomy (NCBI): domain Eukaryota; kingdom Viridiplantae; phylum Streptophyta; class Magnoliopsida; order Caryophyllales; family Polygonaceae; genus Rheum; species Rheum nobile. Next base: position 18,720,565 of record WOAB01000568.1, read on the forward strand.
AACAACAAATAAACTACATGAATTACAAGAAGCTATTCTGAGATCCAACTATTCTCATCCCATTCATATCCAATATCAACGCCATTTACTAAAATATAATAAACTCTTAGAATTTCAACACACATTCTGGAAACAACGAGCAAAATCCACTCACCTTCAAAACGTGGACAAAAATACGAAATACTACCAATCCTTAACCAAAATACGCATGCATTGACAGAAAATATCCACTTTCCAAACAAAAGACGGATGTATTAAACATTATCACCATTTAATTCAAAAAGCAGCATCGTCTAAATTGCAACAACGTTTCACTCCTTCCACCAATCATATGCTCTCAGATCAAGATCTCCACATTATCCTTACCCTCATCACCCAGCAAGACAGTCTTCCATTGTTAGCTCTGTCAACTTATGAAGAAATAAAAAAAGGTGGTGTTTGACTTGCCTTCCAATAAAACACCGGGACCCGATGGCTTTCCAACCGAGTTCTATCAAAACTTTTGGCCCATCACTAACAAATCTCTAACTCCAGCCATACAAGCCTTTTTCCATTCTGGTCAAATATTAATCGAATGTGCTCACTCATTTATAACTCTTATCGCCAAAAACGATAACCCAATTACTATCAACCATTATAGACCAATTAGTCTATGTAATTCTATTTATAAAATTATCACCAAAATCATGGCCAACAGATTAAAACTAGTTTTACCTAAGCTAATTAGTTCCTTCCAAGGAGCTTTTGTGGAAGGAAGATCTATACAAGACAATATCCTCTTAGCTCACGAAAATTTTCATTCTTTCCATACTAAAAAGAAAGGTAAAAAATGATGGATGACTCTTAAACTGGATATGGAAAAGGCTTATGCCAAACTAAACTGGAACTTTATCAAAGCCATTTTGCTTAAATTCGGTTTTTCTCTTCAATGGGTGACTAAACTCATGACCTGTATCACTTCTACTTCCTTCTCGGTACTGGTCAATAACGAGCATGGACCAGTATTCAAACCCATATGTGGTATACGTCAAGGTGACCCTATTGCCCCTTTTATCTTCATTATAGCAATGGAATACCTCTCACGCATACTATCCCATGAAGCTCAACAACCAAATCGGAAAGTTGGAATACAATTAACTCGTAATGGAACGTGCATTTCTTTTCTTACCTTCGCTGATGATACCTTTATATTTACAAATGCCACTCAACAAAGTATGCATTACATTCAGTATATCCTCAACACCTTTAGTCGTATCTCCGGATTATCCATCAACTTTCATAAAAGCTCCTTACAAACATCCTCCAATATTACTATACCTCAAACCTCTTCTCTTGCATCCATTCTTAACTTACCAGTAACCAAATCCATGGAAAAATATCTAGGCATTCCTATTGTTAGAGGTCGTGTCAAAAAGCATTTTTTGACGACTACATACAAAATCTTAAAAAACAATTATCCAAATGGAAAGCCAATGCTTAATCCCAAGCTGGTCGCCTGGTCCTCATTCAATCAAACCTATTCCCTAAAGTTAATTACCTAATGTAGAGTTTTCTACTCCCTAATTCTGTCTGCGATGAAATGGATAAGATTATTAAAGATTTCTTTTGGAACAAATACATCCCTAACTACCACTCCCTTATTTCTTGGAACTCCATTTGTCAACCTAAAACAGCTGGCAGACTTGGCCTCCACACCACCCAAGAAATAAACAAATCCTTCCAGATGAAATTATTATGGAAAATACTGACAGAGGCTAACAATTTATGGGTCCGAATTATCACCGAAAAATATCTCACATCCACGGATCTTTTCTCTTACCGTAATAAGGCTAAACAATCATGGCAATGTTCACGTATGTTACATCGCCGCGATGAACTTAAAAAGGGATTGCATGGGAACTCAGAAATGGTCATACAATCAAGTTCTGGTCGGATTCCTGGATTCCAAAGTGTGATTTTTTTCCATACTTTCACAATAACACTGCACCACATATAACTGTATCTGCATTTATTACCCCATCTTGCCAATGGGATCTTCCTTATCTACAGACTTTATTACCTCAACACATCATTGACAAAATAACTAATATACACATCCCAGTAACACCAATGGAAGATCGGCTTCTCTGGAGATTTAACACTGACGGAAAATTCACCGTCTCATCCACATACCAGCTCAACCATTGTGACATTTGTAATCCCCGACCACAACCTTATTCTTGGATTTGGAAACTTAAGATTCCCCCAAAGATTCAAAATTCTATTTGAAAAGTTGTCAGAGACGGCCTTCCCACCACGGAACGCCTTAACCGTCATTACTACTCTGTTTATTCCACCTGCCAACTTTGCCAAACTACAAATGAAGATACTAACCATTTATTCTTTACATGCCCTTTCACTCAATTAATGATATATAACCTTGAATCAAAACTTCAATCATCCTTCTCTCTACAATTTAGTTCAAATTTTCATTACAATTTTGATTATTTCAGACAATCCAATTCTAACCCTGCTCCTTTACTATTTCTCTAGTGGTGCATCTGGAATCACCGGAATAATCTGATCTTCCACCAATCTACTACATCCCAAACTTCCAATCCCTCAGATCAAGCCTGTCGATTCTTTCAAGACTGGACATTATCCAACGAATCCATAAAACCAGTAACCATCAGAAGAAACCGTGAGCTGGTTACACATCGGATATGGAAGAAACCACCTCCGACATGGATTAAACTTAATTTTGACGGTTCTAAGAAAAATGACAGTACTTCACACTTTGGATATATTCTCAAAGACCATAATGGAAAAGCTTTATTCTTCAACCGGAAACAAATTCCCTCAACTTCTATACTCCGTAGTGAAGCCCTAGCAAGTCTTTCAGGTATTCAGTTTGCTGCTAGGCATAAAATTACACAACTAATTATCGAAGGAGATAATTTGTTGGTCATTAATTCGATCCGACGCACCTGGAAAATTCCATGGGAAATCCATTATATTATTATGGATACTTTTGCTCTTCTTTCGTCCTTTTCTTCTTTTCAGGTCTTTCACTGCTTCCGGGAGGCTAACCGAGCAGCCGACTTCTTGGCCACACATCCCATCTCGTCATATGCACTTCAACAATTTCAACATATTCTTTGTCCCACCGATGAACATCACCATACTCATCCGATTACTGGTGACAAATATGAGTTCTTACAATTGAACTCTACTTTTAATTATTTTGGAACTCAATTTGTAAAGATCATCCACTCGGATGATTTAGGGCAGCCATCTGTTTAGGCGGGCTCTAATGTTTGCCTTGTATAGGAAAAAAAACGTTACAAAATAACAATTATAATCAATATATTAAAAATGATTTCAAATAATATAAATTATTGAAATTTAATTACAAACAATATTAATTTTAAAATTTGTAAATTGAAGTACAAACTATAAAAATATTTACCAATAATAATACGGACAGTTTTTCGGTCAAAATTTTGATGAGTTTGATGATATGATACTAGAAAAAGCCGATTTGGTGAAAATTTAATTGATAATAAAAATCTTAATTAAAAAACAATGAAATAACCAAAAAATTTAAAACTAATATAGACATAGATATAAGAATGAAGAAAATGGGTGAAAGTCTTGTATTATTATATTATTTTAAAATTTTCTTGGGTTTTTTAATTGTTTTTTAATTAAAATATATGACGTTATTAAACTCTCACCTAGTCATCTTTTTCCAGTTCCACACCATCGAAGTCCCCAGAATTTTCATCAAAAAATAGTCTCATAATATTATTGGTTAATATATGTATAATTTATACACGAATTCATAATTTTTTAAGTTGATATTATATTTGGTTGATCTTCCAAAGTTGATATGAAATCATTTTCCTATAGAATATATATATAGGGTTTGCATCATGTGAGAACCAAACCCCACGAGATAACAACCCATAGGTGAGAACCATTTTCGGTCATTGGATCCGCGTAGAGATGGAGAGATGTCATAGTGGCATTTTCATGACCAAGTGCAACTTCAGAAAATAGGCTCATTTAACCCCAAAGCTCATCAAAATCCCAAACTCACTCTTCATTTAAATACGTGACCATGTAAATGAGTTGATCGGTCAACATGCGGTCTCCGATGTCGACCGTCCGTTCTCTGGACTTGACCAGTAATTTTTTTCCCGGGCTGATTTTTTTAGGTCTACTTGTGTTTCACTTAAAATTTTGAAATGCACATACTGTAAAATTCAAAATCGCACGTGTAGTTCATTCGACATTGACCAATCGAGGTTTTTTTTTTCTACCAACTTGTGCTTGTCTTAAAATTCAAAATGAACATACGGTACACTCCAAATGCACATAGTGTGCATTCCGAATATACATAGTGTACAATACAAAAGCACATATAGTTCAATCGAGACGTTTACCCCCAACCAACTTGTGTTTGTCTTGGAAATTCAAAATGCTAATACGCTACACTAAAATGCATATAGTGTACAATACAAAAACACATATAGTTCAACCAAGACTGTTTACCCTTGACCAACTTATGTTTGTCTTAGAAATCAAAATATACATAGTATATAATACAAAAATATATTTTGGTTATATGGGCATTTGGGTTATACTAGATATGCATTTTTAACTACATGTGCATTTGAATTTATTGTGTTTGTGCATTTGATTATAATGTGATGTGCATTTGGATTTTGTAGGATGTGCATGTGGATATAATTGGATGTGAATTTGTATATAACTAGATGTACATTTATATTTCATAGGATGTGCATTTAGATATAACTTGATATGCTTGTATGAATTTTACGTGCATGAGTTATACTACATATGCATTTTTTACATATGAATTGTACTTGATGTGCATCTAGAATCGAATTGTACTCTATTTTCATTCGAATTGTACCGTACATGCATTTCAAAATTCTAAGGTAAAATAAAGCTGGCCTAAAAAATAAGCCGATCCACGACCAGTCAATGCGGAGGACCGGTATTGACCAACCATGTTGACCGATCAACTCATTTAGATGATCATGTGCTTGACACCTATTCATTTAAATGAATTTGGGCATGGGCTTTTGAAGGTAAATGAGCCTAATTTTAGAAGTTGTCGTTATTCATGAAAATGTCACCGCCCATGTTCTAACCTAAGGGCCTTCTTGTCGGAGGGGTGTTCTTACCGAAGCGCCTTCAAGTATTATGGTAAAACGGAGGGAAAAATATGAGACGTTGGATGAGAGGTGATGGATAATTGGATTAATAGGAAAAAGAGAGAGTAGTGTGTGTGTGTTTCAATAGGTAGGCTCTAAACTAGGCAATTACAAAATAGAGGGGGAATATTAACTAATCAAATATTAATAAGGATATTGATCTAAAGAGAGAGAAAATGATATCTTTTTCCAAATCATTCTCATTGCTTTGAATGGGAAGAGAAATTTAAATTTCTACATGCTATTAAATTTAAATTCGTTTACATTAGTGATGATCCACTAAATTTAAATTTGTTCTTCTCATTCAACAATTTTTTCAGCATTCATAAATATTGATCACGTGTTTATGAATATTAATCAAGTGCATCCTGATGCTTTGCAAATTCGCAGATCTGTATCGTTTGTTGAATATTGTCCATGTTTGTATGAATATATTTGTTTAATTAATATGTGAATATTTAATATCTTAAAGACATGAATATCACCACTTAAAGCATGTGTATAACCACATGATAATATGAATATCATACTCAATTAGATGAATATCACATTCACATACATGAATATCACACTCAATTACATGAATATCATACTCACTTACATGAATATCACACTCAATTACATGAATATCACCACCCAATTCATGAATATCGATCATCACCATATTACATTAATATCGTCACTCATTACATGAATATCATCACCTAATTACACAAATATCACCACCCAAATCATGAATATCACCGTCTAATATTGTAAATATCATCTTCAGTGGACTTTTTTGAAGCTTTGATCCATGTCGATTAACAATGGCGTTGTCTTACAAGCACGTCACGAGTCATCTACGTTTCTTCCATTTCACCATCTTCGGTGACATGAATACATCAAATACCACCACGAACCCTAAAAGTTATAAGCCTCCAACAAAAAAAACGAACACACCCTATGAATTTCAAAGTATAAATCAAATCAATATCACAAATTGTAAGAATTATACGAATCGTAAGAACTCACTTCCATTCTATAATGAACGGATGAAAATATCATATAAATAAATCTTAAACCATCATTCTATAAATCATAACAATTTAAGTTGCGATTCGGATTTAATCATGTGAGTGCATTCCACCCTCTTATTTTACAACCACCTGGATTAAATTCAGGCCACTAATTTTTTTCTCATCCAAGGGATACAATTAGTACATCCGTTTTACCATAACTCATTATTTCACCAGAGCCTAATACATATGCATATATATAGGAATTTTAACAATTTGACTTCATACTTTATTATTTAATATACGAATATAAACTTAAAATGTATTAATTTAAACTTTATCTATATAATAGTACAACACCATTTTTATAAGAAATGAAAGATCGTTAGATATATCAAAGATCTTAGCATATCTAAAATCTAAACTTTTATAATAAAAAGATACTAATTATTGTAGTTTAATGTTATTTGTTAGCTCAACCCTAATAAACTTGATTTTAGCTTTTTTATTTAACTTTTTAACATTTTTTTTCGGGGTTGTTTATATTGATTTGAGATAAAATTGTTCATTGATGTAATTTTGTGCTAGCCTAACTATATTCCGTACTTTAAGAGTCATGATTATCCTCATCCTCATATAGGAATTAATAAAAATGAATTCCCTTAAGGGAAAGTCTCATGTGAGGACATGTAATAGGGTGAGAAATGAAAATATATCATAGCCTTTGAAAGACAAATAAATCAAAGGCTAGGATTATACTCTCATTATGCACATGACCTGATTTTTGAAAATTTGACCGGTCAACATGACTAGTCAAACCAGTTACCGCAGTCAACGTCGGAGCTCCAACGTTGATCACCGAAGCTCCGGCGTTGATCGGTCAAAGTTTTTTTTTCAGTCATAATTTTTGATTTGCGATGGCATGTTTATAGATTTTGGCTTATATGTGCATCGATATTGACTTGCATGTGCATTGATATTGCACATCTGTATAGGATTTTTGACTATATGTGTGACTTTGTGTATGTGAAAACCCATGCACTTCTCATCATATGCATATGTTTTGGCTTGTGTATGCATAGATTTAGACCTATATGTGCATCCAAATTCTACTTGTGTGCATTATTTTCTTGAGTTGAAATGTGCATGAGTTTTGGCTTGTATATACATATCTTTTGAAATGCATATTTTTTTTTATGTATGTGCATCTAAATTCTATGAAGTCTGCATAGGATTTTGCCTATATGTGTGACTTTGTGTATGTGAAAACTCATGCACATACATACAAAAACTTATGCATTTCAATATTTCATAGAATGTGCATAGGTTTTGGCTTCTGTGCATAAATTTTGACATGTATGTGTATCTAAGTTCTATTTGTGTGCGTTATTTTCTTGGGTTGAAATGTATATGAGTTTTGGCTTGTATGTGTATATCTTTTGAAGTACAGGTCGTTTTTGGCTTGTATGTGCATACCCTTTGAAGTGCATGTCTTTTTGCTTGTATGTGCATGTAAATTGAACTAGGCGTGCATAGGGTTTGACTATATGTGTGACTTTTTATAAGTGAAAACTTATGCACATACATGTAAAATCTTATACACTTTTCAGAATGTGCATAAGTTTTGGCTTGTATGTTCATGGATTTTGATTTGTATATGCATCTAAATTTTACTTTTATGCATCGCTTTCTTGACTTGGAATGTGTATGAGTTTTTGGTTTGTATGTACATACCCTATAAAACACATGTTTTTTTGCTTGAATGTGCACATGCCAAAACTTATGCACATATAGTGTACAACTAATGCACACATTTTGTACAATTTGTAGATGCACATACATGTCAATATTGATGCACATACAAGCCAAAATGTATACACATGCCATCTCAAGAAGAAAAAAAAGAGTTTTGAAAACAAATTGGGCTGAAAAAAAAAATTGAAAAAAAAATTGAATGCAAAAAAAATGATCGGACAACACCTTAAAAAATATTAATGCACATACAAGTCAATATTGATGCACACACAAGCCAAAATGGTACACATGCTATCGCAAGCAAAAAGTATCCCAAAAACAATATTGTTGTCGGAAAAAAAAAAAAAATTTGGTCGGACAACGCCTTATAAACTTTTGATGCACATATCGATCAATATAGATGCACGCATAAGACAAAATGTATGCACATGTCATCTTAAGTCAAAAATGGCCTTGAAAATAAAAACTTTGATCGGTCAACGCCGGAGCTCCGATTGATGGCTGTTTTGACTGGTTAATTTTCCATGGCACATGACCACTTAAATGATAATCTAATCCTAGCCATTGGATTTAAAAAAATCCAAAGACTATGAGGTATTCTTATTTCTTACCTTAATAATCATTCTCACCGGATTTGCACTATTTTCTTAATATTTTTTTCATGTTTTAGATATCGTTAACAATATATTAATCGTATTTTGTATATTCAAAGTCATAACAAATACATTATAAACATTCTAAGTCGGAGAAGATTTGTGTAGTGATTTCTAAGTTAACTTTTTCATTAGAATATCTTTATGGATTTGGATAAAAAACTTTTAGAAAAGAAATTAGTGTAGTACTCGTGCCTTGCGCGTGATCTATTTATTTTTTCTTATATTTGTAAAACATAGTATATTATAATTATATATTTCATTGATATAGAAATATATAGTTAATGACTGTTATAGAAGTAGATAAATTCTTATATAAAAAATTACTAATTGAATAAAAATATTCAAGATATAAAAAAAGATTACATTATGTAAACAGATGCAGAACTCTCCACAACTTTATAATAGTAAAAATTGGCTAAGTAGTTTTTGAAACGGAAATAGCCACATCTCTAACATCAATACTACTAAAACGATAAAATATAATAAAAATGTTCATCTAATACATGAAAATGAAACACTAAACATAAAATCTGGCAAGATGTTCAAAATTGCTACAAATTATCAAAAACTTCCTTGTATACTACATTGGTTGTAGTATTATATATTTTCTTGTTTTTGTAGTTATAAACATGCTTAAATTGATTTTCAACATTAATTTTTTTTTTCGACATCATGAAATTTAAGATATATTGTATTATCGAACATCAAACACTAATTACAATATAGATGGACAAATCGAAGTAAAGAGAGACTTCATAGCATAACCATTTGAAATGTCGGACATGGGGATATGATCACTAACTAAAGAATTGTGACTAACTCGAAGAATAGATCATGCATAATTAGTATTTATATTAAAGTTGCCAATCTCAATGTTCCGTTATATCGGGTTAATTCGTCCACAATACAACCAGCCTGAAAATCTTAGATATATTCAAAATAAAATAAACAAATCTACATACTAATCATTTATTTTAATATTATAAAAATACATAAACATATGTAAATACTTAATATAAGTATTCAAAATAAAATTAATAATATTAAATATTAATTATTTGTTTTAGTATTATAAAAATATAATAAAAATTTGTAACTACTAAATGGACTTATGGGCCCAAATTATATTTGTATAGGCTGTAAATTTTTTATGCAACTTTGAATTGGTTTAATGGGCGGCCAACACAAAAAGTCCGGTTATGTAACAAAATATTATTTGTATTAAATTGAATTTATCCCTTTTCATTTCTCTCTAGTAGCACCCAATCTCAACATTATATTATTTCGGGTTAATTCGTCCATAACGCAATCACTGGAAAATTTGAGATATATTTTCCAAATAAAATAAATAAATATACAAAATAAACATTTATTTTAATTTTATAATTATATATAAACACATGTAAATAAAAAAATGTACATACTAATTATTTATTTTAATATTATTACAAAATAATAAATATTTTTAAATACAAAATGGACTTATGGGCCCAAATTTTATTGGTATAGGCTAGATGAAATTGAAATAAATTAATGGGCTTAAAAGCCCAATTACAACTGTGTCCAGGGGCGGGGTCACGATTTCACAGTAGAGGGGACTAAAATTTATATGGCTGAATCCGACGTGGCACAAAATCAACATCAACTTCAACCTCAAAAGTAGGCAAATTCGAAACACTTGGTAGAATAGGATTAGAACTTATACTACATTTGGTGAATTAGAATTTTGTGATCCACCAATACTTGAAAAATATCTCTTTATTTTTCTAAAATAATCAAATTATGTAACTATATTAGCCATATAGAAATAATCAAATCTTAATTAACCGATTCATCCCAGTCCCACTCTTATAGGAAAAATCAAACTTAAATCATAAAAATTAAAAGAACTCAATCCAAATGCTCAACAATCAATACTAGCTACCACAAAGTAACTTTAAAAAACACATCACAATATCACATAGACATAAGGGTAAATTTCTAAATCAATTCTAGATAATCAATTTCTAAATAAGTTCCTAGATGGCTAGATAACCAAATGATTCAAATCCAACACTTATTATTTCTAAAATCAATAAAATGCAAACAATTGAAAATGATTCAAATCCACAGGTTGTTGAATCAGTAAATTCCAACACTAATTAAAATCAGTAAAATGCAAACAGTTGAAAATCAGTAAAATCCAACCTTAATAACTGAATCCTTAGTCATGTTCATTCTCTAAGGATCCAGGAAGATGCAATTGAAAATTTGAAAGAGGGACGTCAGGAACCGAACCGTCCAAGGCTCGGGGAGTACTGGAGTCGCCGGTCTGTTCAAGGCTTGCCTGACCCCGCGGCCGCCGCCGGTCAGTCTCGTCCAACAGTGAACTGTCCAAGTACACTCCACTCGCCCCGCTGTGGAGTCGCCGCTCGCCCCGCCGTGGAGTCGCAGGTCCGTCCAGCAGGTCGCCCCGCCTCCGGTCGTCCAACAGGCCCGCCCTGCCTGCCTGGACCCAAAAGATAAGAAGAAGGAGTCGGCTGGTCGACTGGATCTGGAAGAAGGCTGGAAGCCTGGAGGGACGAAGGCTGGGAATATAGGGAAGATGGAGGAAAAATAGGGTCGGCTGGGAAGATGGAGATTTGGAAGATTTGGGAAATTAGGGCCGGTTGGGAAAAGAGGAAAAATAGGGATAGAATTAATAAATAAAAAAATTTCCAGAAGGGGCTATAGCTTTCTCTAGGCTCCAAGTAGTTCTGCCCCTGACTGTGTCGGCCTAACCACATGGACTAAGCCCAATCTGCAAAGCCTGTCCGATTACTTTTATTTTTGCATTAAAAAAATACAAAACCTACCCAAAGCTACCCAAACCCTAATCATTCTCCCTCCTCCTTCTTGCCCTTTGCGGTTTCTCTATGTCTTTTTCTTCAAGCTTCAAGAACAATCTTTCCTCTTTGAAACTTTCCAGATCCATGGCCATTTTTCTTTACGCATTCAACCTTCTATGTTTCTCTTCCTGTTTCTCTTTTTGTAAATGTCGTCCAATTCTTTGTCTTTTTTTTTTAAATCTTCCAGATTTGAGTTTTTTGTGAGCAAAAAAAACTCTGACCGAGAGCTTTCTAGTCCGAGTTTTTTTTCACACAAAACCCTCTGATGGATATCTACATTCTACCACTGCCAGAAGGAGACCTAGAACTCACAGATAAAAAAAACATGAGATTAGTCTCCAATCTCTTTCAGATCCACTGTCTTTCTCTCTCAGATCCAAAAAAACATCTATTCTACATTATCTTTGTACCATGCAAAGGACGCCAACGGATTGATGAGGAGATCTAGAGCTTGCTAATGGAGGGTTCCCTAAACCCTAATTTTCTTAGAGATGTGACCCTTCGTCTTCATTAAAAGGAGGTTATGGAGCGGTAGATAGCCGGTGTTCGCGAGATGATAGCTTCAGAGATATGTAAGATCTCTCTTTCTATTTATCTCCATCTCTAGCGACTTATTCCTTTTTAAATGCTCGACTGTCTTGTGTTCAATAAAAATGGAGGAAACAATATTCACGGGTATTTTGAATTTCATTCGGTGTTGATTTTTTTTCATGCTTCATTACTCTCTGATATAATGACATAATTTATTTCATATGAGGATATAAGGAGATATGGACGTTGGTGAGGATTGCACCTTGAAGAAGGAGGTTCTGGCACTCTCCCTACCGCGCGTCATCAAGGTAATCAAAATGTAAGCTCTCTGTCTCTATCTCTATTTATCTCCATCTCTAATTGACTGCCTTGTGTTCAATAAAACTAGAGGAAACAATTTTCAGGGAAATTTTGGATTTCAGTCGGTGTTGATTTTTTTCCCGGTTCATTACTCTTTGATATGAATTAAATAATTGTATTCATATGATTCGTTTTCTTATGGCTCATTGATTTTTTTGGTTTTAAAGTTTAAGAACATGATAATCCAAAATTTCTATTGCAATGCTAGGTTAGATGTGTTTCTTTCTTTGATTGTTTTTTGTTTAAGTCTGAGATTTGTTCTTCCCATGAATTGATTGAAAGCAAGACGGAATAAAAAAATGATTTGTGACAAAAATCAACAGCTAAAGTTTAATGGGCTTGTAATCATTTCAAATCTATTTCATTCTATAATTTTATTTTCGGTTTAAGTATGAAATCTATTCTTCGTAGTTGTTCTTCGTTTATCATATAATATAAATATATTATAATGAGTTTAATCTTAAATTATATTTTTATAAAACCTAATCGACATATTTACATATTAAAAAAAAAAGAATAAGTGTAGCGTGCTAATCTAGACAGTGTCTGTACACATTCTGAACCCTTTAGCTTACAAATCAGAGCCCTCTAGAAAAGGCTGCTAAACATTTAATGAGCTTAATTGTCCAAATAAAAAATATAAACAACCCGCTTTCTTGAAAAATGAATACATTAACATTTGTGGATTAAAAATGTAATGGTCTTACTGGCCCATTAAAGTAAATGTGTATATACATAAACGGGCCTCGTAATAAGGCTGATAAAATTAAATGGGCTAATAGGCTCAAATATAAAAATAAGAAAATTTGTAACTGCGGCACAATATGTATATATAAAATTTAATACAACCGATTAAAACTTAAATCAGCTTGATAAACTTTAATGGGCTTTTAGTCCAATTACAAAATTCACAAATTTGTATTTGTGACCCAAATCTATATTTTCGAAAAATATTGACAGATCTATAGTATAAACATTTAATGGGATTATTGGCCAATTTAATGCTTAATACTTGTAATGACACTGCTAAACTTTAATGAGATTATTTTGGGCTTTAGGCCCAAATTCAAAATTAGCTAAATTTTTATTTCCGGCAAAAAACAAATCGCCCCAATATGTATATATAAAATACTTAATAAAATGAATAAGTGTAAACGTCCTAATCTAGATAGTGTCTGTACACATTCTGAACCCTCTAGCTTACAGATCAGAACCATATAGAAAAGTTTGATAAACATTTAATGAGCTTAATTGCCCATTTGCAAAATTCAAATAGCATGCTTTCTTGAAAAATTAATACAATAACATTTGTGGACTAAAAATGTAATGGGCTTATTGGCCCATTAAAGTAAATGTATATATATATATATATATATATATATATATATATATATATATACCAATGGACGTTGTAATAAGGCTGATAAACTTTAATGGGCCAATATGTATATATAAAATTGAATACAACCGATTAAAAATTAATTCAGCTTGATCAACTTTATTGGGCTTATAGGCCCAATTACAAAATTCACAAATTTGTATTGCGGCCCAGATCTATATTTTCGAAAAATATTGAAAGATTTGTAGTATAAACTTTTAATGGGTTTATTGGCTCATATAATGCTTCATACTTGTAATGAGACTGCTAAACTTTAATGGGCTTATTTTGGGCTTTAGGCCCATATTTAAAATTAGCTAAATTCTTAATTCCGGCCAAAAAAGTTTGCCCCACTCTACTATATATAAAATTCAATACAATCGGCTAACAAATTTTTTATATGTTTATTTTTAAAAACAAAAATAAATAAGTAATGGGCTTATTGGCCCATTACATGTTTAATAGTATTCATGACCTGGTCATATTAAATGGGCTCATAGACCCGAAAAAAACAATATGAGCCCAATTCCAATTGGTTTAATGGGCTTCAAATTGGTTTCTGCAATTAGAAGGTATTTGTATTTTTAAAAAATAAAAAAATAAAGGTTTCAGATCCATCTATACATGTGTAAACCCTATCGCTTCTCTTTGTTTCATTTTGTCGTTTTGCTTTCTCTCTCTCTCCTTTTATGTGATACTTGAAGCTTCAAACTTTCTTTCCTTTTAAACAATCCAGATCCATGGCGATTTCTGTTTACAACTTTGACCTTGTTGTTTCTATTTCTCTTTCTCTAAATCAAGGCCAACCCTTTCCCTTTTCACAAATTTCAAATCGAAAACAAAGTCCTTTCAAGAGGTGACCTGTGACGCTTCAACTTCAACAGATCCACCGAGGGGTTTCGGATCCAAAAAATGAGATCTTGAAGAAGGAGGTTCGTCTCTCTCTCTCTCTCTCTCTCTCTCTCTCTCTCTCTCTCTCTCTCTCTCTCTCTCTCTCTCTCTCTCTCTCTCTCCATCTCTGGCGACCCCTTCCGTTTGAAATCCTCCACCCCTTCTACTGAATAATATTGTTCTTTTGTGATTCTTTATTGTCTGATATGGATCAAAACAATGATTTCATGAATCGTTCTCTTCTGGTTCATTGATTTTAGAGTTTATAAATAATATAATTTGACACAAATTATTTTAGAAAGAGACTATGCATGTTTGGTTAGATTTGTTTTTGTTGTTTGATTCTTTTTTGGTTTAAGTATGATATATGTTCTTGGCATGAACTGATTGATAGAAGATGGATGAAAAATTTATTGTTACAAAAATGTACATTTTTGTGCTCATCGACTTTAACTAGGCTTATTGGCCCATGTAATGTTTAATAATATATTAATGAGACTGATAGAATTTAATGGGCTCATAGACCCAAATAAAAATTTTATAACTTCGTATGTGTGGCTCAATATGTTTACTAACATTTAATTCGTGATGTAACTTGACCTTAGGTTTTTTTACAACTTGTTCTTTAGTTATCACGATCTGTTAACCCTAAATCCTAAACCATAACCTAAACCCTAACCTAAACCATAAACCTTAAACCATATCCTAAACCCTAACCATAAAATATAACCCTAACCCTAGACCCTAACCCTAAAGCCTAAACCTTAACCGTAATTTTATAAAATATAGTACATTTTTCTATACAGTATTCATCTTTGTGATTTATTTCCTCTTTCTGGTTGCATGTGAGCACGAGCTGGCCCTGTTAACAAAATTTAAAATTACATAGGGAATATCAAGACCATAATGCACATATTCTGCAAGGTAGTCATTATGGCATAACAATTTATATTATTTATATTGACTTATTTTCTAATTACTGTTCCTTAACCTTTTGACATTATAGGTATCAAGATATAACCTCCAATATAGGTAGTTATGAAATGGAAATAAGATAGTCAAAATGTGAAGTTCAGTTTGATAATATTATGAAAGGTAGGCCTTATGAGTTAAATATTTAGCTTATATTTTTTTAAATCATCCACTTATATTGTAATATAAAAATTATGTTTTGAATATTTACTTATATTCACTTATATAACCTACATTATAGGCTGTTTTGAAATTTTTAAGGTTTATTTATAAAATCACTTGTCATTTCAGAAAATTTTCATTTCTACAGGCCTTTTGCAAACTTGGTTGAGTTGACATATAAACTCTCGGCCCCATATGGTATGAAGTTCTTATACCTCCCTCTAACTTATATAGTTGTCAAGTATATTCGCACTAAAAATATTGATAATAATAAAACTGGGAACTAATTTCCGTTGTCTTGTTATTATATTTATATACATTGATAGAACTTGACATAATTTATTAGTTCTGTGCTAGCTTACAAATATTAATGACATTTTATATGTGTGCAAGTATGATATATAACTTGAAATGCTATAATCATATATTAAGGATAATTATCAATATTGAAATATATGTTGCAATGTATGTATGAGAGACAATATTTTTTTATATAGGTTAGATCTGTAGGAAATACTATTGCCGTACAATATCTGATTTCACCTTTGCAATTGTTTCCTCTCTTTGATTGCATTTGAGCACGTGAGGTGTCCCTAATAACAATACTGAATATTACATTGGAATGTAAATTTCAATCTGCTCATAGTATGCAAGGTAATCCTTTTGACATTTCAGTTTATAATATTTATTTTTTCTTCTTAACTTATATTCTAATTACTGATTTTTAAACTTTTGCAATTATAGATGGTTCTAAACTGGAAATCAGATAGCCAAAATGTGAAGTTCACTTTGACACATATTCTGCAAGGTAGTACTTCTGACATAAAAAATTAGCCTATCTTTATGATCATTAACTGGTAGTGTAATTACCGATCAAACAAAATTTGCATTTACAGGTTTCAACATATAAATTCCAAGAGACATCTCTTACTCTGATTCAACATATACATAAGGTCATGGTTATTTATCTTTAAAATTAACATCATACTATGTTAAATTATTTTATAATCCTTTAGTTTTGTACTTAACATGTTTATTTTGTTATAGGAATTCCATGTGGGATCAGACTCGGACACATAATATGGATTGTTATTAACCTAAACTGAAAGACCTAGATGTATGCCTCCTATACTAAAATTTAGGCTATATTTTATTGCTCATTAACTTGTATTGTAATTACTGATTTTATACATCTTGCAATTACAGGTTTCAAATTTTAACCTCCAAGGTACATCTTTGACTCTGAATTAAGATATACAATAAGGTCATGGTTCTATCTCTTGAGACTTAACATCGCAATTTTAATTTATTTTATAAATCTATTCAATACTTAACTGATTTATTCTTGGTATAGGAATCGCATGTGTGAGCTCGGATTGGACTCAGAATTAACAAAAACAAAAATTGGTATTGCATAAACATGAAAGACATAAAGGTACGCCTACTATCTTAAGCTTTAGATATATTTAAATTGTGATTAAATTTTGCATAGAGTAGTAAGTAGTTTAGTTTTATGAAAAAGATAGTTATCCTAAATCATATAAGTGAAGACGTCTAGATTTAGTTGTAAATAAACACAATAAAACATTACAAATCAAACCACATAAACAAAAAAATACCTTTTAGTTTCGATGACTTTGAGCAGTTTTGTGTCACATATAAAAATTCGTACTCATCAAAGCTTCCTAGGATTGAACAACTTAGTTTTTTCTCTGCTATCATAACCCTTAACTGTATACAAAACCACACACATAACTCCTTGTGCCATCTTCTAGCACATAATATATAAATGATTAATCTACTATTATCTCTTATAGAAGTTATGATTATTTTAATAATATTAATTTAATATACAATGGTAAATTACACAATATAAAATAATATACCTCATGATATAAAACATAAGAAAACATAATTTAAATATAGTACATTTTAATATTTAGGGGTTAACGAAATAAAAAACAAAATTTGCCAGAAAACAGTTTATATTATATATATTACGTATGAAATCAGAATATAACGCAAAATTTAAATCATAATTAAAAAGGTGAAATCATAAGTTTAGATATGAAAAGGGAATATAGAATATCTTGTATCCATTAACTGCATATTGATCATTTTCCCATCTTTCCCGTTGCGGTTAGTAAAGGTGACAATTTTATCACCAATTCCAACCAATTGACCAATAACATCTACAAAATAATAAGTATTATGTTTAAAATAGAATAATTAAACTATTGAAACACTAATAGTTAAAAGATATTCATATGAAATATTTAAACAATTCCTAACCATAAACATATCATTGATCCAATGACTCGTTGAAGATTTTTTCAAATTCAATAAATTTGAATCCATGAATAGGAACAAAAATTGATGAACATGGCTTAATTATAGTGTCGCGATAAAATATGACATTGTACTTGTGACAAGTGAACTTAAATGATATATCATAAAGGGCAATTCCGAAGTTTGACATAAAATAAGCACCTCCTTCCTTTAATATTGATAAGTTCACCATAAAAGCTTCCTTAATGACCGCATAGATTTTATCACCCTGAAAAATAAGAAATATAATAATAATAGATATATCTAACTTGTATGACAATATTAGGCACACAATTTTGTAAATACTAAAAAGATAATGTTAAAACAATGCAAATCAATATCTTTTCATCCATTAATATTATTTCAGTTGTACCGAATTGCGTATGATCTTCTTTCTTTTGAACTTTAAAATAATCGAATTACGCAAACCTTTAGCGCATAATTCCCTCGACTACCTGTAATGTCCTTTATTTCTTGTAGTTCTTTTGACATAGCTACAAAACAATATAGAAAAAACAAAAACAGTTCAAACAAAGAATACTGATTATTATTTGTAGAAAATACATAAACAATCATATCACTCATCTAAATCCAATTCACATTCTTTAGTTTATGCAGAAAAACATGTCAGTAGTGAACAATAAAGAAAGATGTATTAATTACAATATATATAGAAAAAGGAATATGTTCAGAGAGGGTATTAGTTTGTACAAGATATGCTCAGAGAGAGTATTAGTTTCATCGACAAAAGAACTAAACTAATGCACTCTCTAAGCATATTCTGTACAAACTTTCAAGTGATCGTGCCTGACTCGTTATATTCTGATTTCAAATCACTAATCTAAATAGAATGTGCATAATAATCAGTTTATTTATGTGCAAAAAACCACCGAAAATGCCCTCGGAATACTATACATGCAAAATAACATTAAAATGATAACTTCAAATGTAATTTGCTTACTTCAAACTAGACGTAAAATCCAAATGGATCAATTTATAAATGGTACAACCTGTTATCAATCACCAAAATAAGAGTTTACTGAGTAAAGATTAAACACATAACAAAGAATAGGGAGAGGGGGATTGAATGATATTTCCAATATGAAACAAAGAATAGGGAGAGGGGGATTGAATGATATTTCCAATATGACTAGCTGTAGCATAACATACATCAAGAGAAGTAACAATCACAGTAGTTTTGTATGCTAGGATAAATGAAAGAGATCAGAGTAGAAAAAAAAACAGTGATGAAAAATCGTACCTGCTAAATGATGAAAAATGAAAAATCGTACCTGCTAAATGATGAAAAAACAGTTTTGTATGCTAGGATAAATGAAATAAGTTTATTTATGTCCAGCTAGGGCCTTTAGTTCTTTTGCACGTAGCTGCTAAATGATGAAAAATCGATGTTGTAAGAGTAGTTTTGCTATGGTTCCAGTTTATTGTACTGTAATTGTGGGAGCGGGTGTAGTTTTATAGCCCCAAAAACCATTGAATTTAATCTGCAAGATCACTTAAGAATGAACAAAATATTTGATTTTAAAATTTTGGAAAACATGGATATGCAGTATATTGCTAACTTTAGGGTATTCTTTATTACATTTTTGAAATGTGCAGTATATTTGGAATATCCTTTATTAATGTTGACTTTAGAGTTTTGATTTTATTGTGCATATATTGCAGTTGGAAATTTTATAATCAAATATGCACGACTGTTTTGGAAATTGCATATTTGTTATAGTTTACATGCACTTACTTTTATGTATTGTTATACAAGATTACTTTTCGGCGCATAGGTTTTTTTGCCTTTCAGCGCATAGGGCCCAGACGTTACGCGTGGAGTGTCTCACCACGTAACGTCTAGAAGCCGACCATTTCAGCGTCTCATGCGTTACGGGCTGCGCTCTACCACACGTTACGTGTGGGTATATATCACACGAAACGTATGGTATTTTAGGGTATTATAATATTGTGGTATGTGTATATGTGTATTTATTTGTGGTTCAATGTTAAAATAATGATTATTGTATATTTGTAGTATTTATTTGTTGTTCAATGTTGAATTATTGATTATTTTACATATATTATAATGTTGTGTATGAATGTTGTATCATATTATTGTGTATTTTTAGTATTTATTTGATTATCTAGAATTAATAAAAGAAATACCCCAAAATAATCAACATAGAAGACGAAATAGAATTGTTCATTACGCTGGATGACTACAACCACATTTAGCTCACAATAAAAGAAATAATACATGTTCTTCATAAACTAAGAAACCCTAACACAAAATAAATGACATCGTCTAGTTGCGTTTGAAGAAATTAGGATAGTCTCTGGTAAAAGTTCGCTTCCTATCATGTCTCTGCTTTGATAAAATTGCTTGCTCCCTACAAAGGTTGATAGTACGTAAACAACATTACACAAAAGATATGACATCAAGGCAGTATACGATGTACATCATTATATAGATTGAGGTTATACCTACGCATCTTATCCGTATCTTGTAAAAGTTTTTGATTCTGCTTAACAAGATCTTGATTTTGCTTAACAAGATCTTGATTCTCTTTAACAAGATCTTGTTTTTCCCGCCATTGTTGTCGAATAACCGCGTGTGCCCTGTCCTCGTACGTAGAATCAATATACTTCCTGTATAAACACCCCAGTCTTGGGCATCCCCAATACCTCATTCCGTAGTTCCATTGCAAATCCCAAGTACGGACAATTGTTTTCAAATTACACTCGCATTGTGGAGCACTTATTTGTTGATGGTGCCTATTTGGGTTTGTTGATGATTCGGATGAAGATGTCATTATTTGTTGTAGTGCTTGATTTCCTACAAATCCATTAATATGAAAAGGCCAATTAGGGTTACTAAATCGAAAGAAACTGGAAGAAGAAGCTTACCCACAAATGAATCTTCAAGCCCCGCTTGTGTTGGACTTGTTGTAGTGAACAAACAACCCTAATGCCTCTTAAATCGAAAGAAACTGGAAGAAGAAGCTTACCCACAAATGAATCTTTCAAACCCGCTTGTGTTGGACTTGTTGTAGTGAACAAACAACCCTAATGCCTCTTATATAGTGAAAAGGAATGTGTTTGACAGCTAATATACAGCTGTATACAACTGTAGTATATAATGACCTCAACCACTAGCATTAATGACCTCAACCACTATCATTAAAAACTTTTGAACAACCCTCAACAACTAGCATTGAATGACAATTTTGAACAACCCTAAACCTAAACTCTAACCCTAAACCCTAACCCTAAACCCTAACCCTAAAGTCAACCTAACAAATCCACCAAACCCTAAACCCAAAACTTAAACCCCCTTCTAACCTAAACCCTAAACCCTAACCCTACCCTACAAACCCTCGAACCAGACGTTATGTGAGGAAGAGTGTCCCACGTTACGTCTCCATGTAACACAGACGTAACGTGGAGAGAGGTATGCCGCGTTACGTGTGGACCTGTCTGTGGCGAAACGCATTGAATTAATTGTCTTGTCCCCACCTAACGGTATTAATGGCCCCAGCTTCTTCTTCAATATAACGATCAACTTCGAGCCTAAACCCATTTCAAACACTTACAAAAAATTGTTTTACACTCTAAATTTTTGAAAAAGAAATGGACAATACCAACAACAATGAGTATTGGTGCAACAATGGAGAAGATATCCCACTTTGGAATGAGGTAATTTCTATTCTTTAACCATAAAGTTCTCTTTTTTCTTGTTATGAACTTGTTGTTTTAAGTTTTGAGTTTGATGATTTAGGGTTTAGGAGCTTTTAATATTTAATTTTTAGGGTTTAGTGTAGGCTCTTATTTGTTGTTTAAAGTTAAAGATCTGATTTTGTTTAGGAGATAGAAACAAAGATTGTGCAAACGTTGTTGTTTAGGGCTTAGGGCAACGAAATCGCTGTTACATTGAAGAACAGTTCCACACGTTACGTGGAAAGATGGTTATCACGTAACGCGTGGAACGCTTTGACACGTAACGTGTGCATTAGCGCCATACGTAACGTATGGAGCTAATACTGGTTATGGGTTTAATCTGTAAAATGGCACGGTTTATCACAAACCGTTCCATTTTACAAAAAAATATAGATTTAGGTTTAGGGTTTGTGCACTATTTGATGAGATGATTTAATGTGTATGCAGACGAACTATGGTTTGTACGAGGGGTTAAATAATATCTCCCTCAATGACTGGAGCACTCCAGAGAAGACATTTCCGGTTTGGGAAACGCTGCAAAAGGTGCAGGTTTGGAACACACCTCAACCATATATTGATATACCATCTTATGATCTTGAGATACCGTTTCCTCCAGAAGCATCTTCATCTTATGCTACCCCACAGTTTTGCTTTCCATCCCTACACACACAACCTCAGTTTAGTGTACCACCGGAGGAGGATGTTTACGTCTCTGCCGATTATTCAAGCTTCTTTACAACTGATAAAATCTGGGAGTCTAGAGAAGAAGCTTTTTTGTGGGCGCGGGATATGGCTATGTGTAAACACTTCTGCATCAAAAGTGGAGGAATAAACCCTCCACCCCAAAATCCCTTGGGGGGACTTGGTTACCGTGTGATAGGCATGGACAAAACGTGCCTAAAGGAGCTGACCAAGTGAGAGACATCACAAGGTCAAAGAAGTGTGGGTATCCCTTCATGTTGAGGCTGAAAGAAGGGCCGAAGGGATTATGGAGGATCATTGTACAACATGGAACTCACAATCATGTCATAGCAGATTCATTGTATGGTAGTGCATTAGCTGGGCGACCAACCGCTGAAGAGAAGGAAATTATTAAGGTGATGACGGTCAACCATTGCAAGCCGCAAAAGATTCATACTACAATCCATTCGTCTCCTGGAAATTTGACCAAGATGAAGCAAGTCTACAATATCATGCACGAGATACGAAAGAAGGGCATGGAAGGGAGAACAGTTGTGCAACAGTTCTTCTATGAGTGCAATGAGAAGGGATACTTCATGGAGTACAGATTCAACAAGGAGACCAACAAGATAACAGATATCTTCTTCGCAAGCCAGGATCAGTTGTCGTTGCTGAAAGCATTTCCGTACATTGTGCTGCTGGACTCTACATATGCAACTAACTGGTTAGTAACATACATATCTATTATACTCTTCATTTGTTCATGTCAAGGTTAGGGTGCCATCATATTATATATATGATTATGTGTGCAGCTACAATTTGCCCTTCCTTGAAATTGTCGGCATCACATCTGTTTGGAAAAACTACAATATTGCCGGGGCATTTCTAGAGAAGGAGGACGAAGACAGTTACAAGTGGGCCATAGAGCAACTTGCAAAGATGTTTGGCAAGGTGCAACGGGCACCCACATGTTTGGTCACTGATCGGGAGAAGGCGTTGATGAACGCCTTAGAGAAGCAGTTTCCAGAAGCAAAATTCCTCCTATATAGGCGGCATGTGAGGAAAAATATTGAAGACTTTGGGAAGAAGGCCATGGACAAGTTTAGGGGCACAACGTTTTCCAACGACTGCATGAAACTCTTCAAGGAAACGACCATACAAGGGTACGAAGAAAAACTCTGGAAGCTGAAGTGTGATTGGAAGAAATCTCTAAAATATCTGCAGTACCTATAAAAAAACTGGCTGGACCCCTACAAGGAAAGAATCGTCTCCGTATGGACAGATACAGTGTTCACGCTCGGTACTACCACCACTAACATGTATGTGCATCAACAATTTTTCTAAATTTAGCTAGTTATTTGAACTTAGTTAGACCTTTACAGCAACATACTGATTTCAGATTCTTGATTGTAATACAGGGTTGAAGGGGCCCATTCTAGTCTGAAAAGCTTCTTCACAAGCAACGATGGCAACCTTTGCACTGTGTTCGATCAATATCATACACGGTTGTGCAGTCATATTGGTGAGATAAGGGGGGCATTGAATGAGAGCATTGGAAAGAGATATACGCTGCTAACGAAGGCACATCTTTTCTCCAAGCTGCACTTCAAGGTCTCTGCGGTTGCACTAGCTCGTTTGATTGAGGAATACAGGAAAGGAGAAGCTCCATTGTGGAGCACTATATGCAGATGCCAGATGAGGGTCAGAGATGGCTTGCCTTGCCTGCATGACATGGCGCAAAAATGTGAGGAGCCAGACCCCAATTGAACCTAGCTCATTGCATCCGTTCTGGAGGCAACTGACATTGTCAGAAGTGAAGACAGCAGAACATGAAGAAGTCTGCACACGCAACGTGAATAGATCTTTGCTTGACGAATTTGCCCGAAGCATCTTCCCCACATTGCCAGTGGAGGTTCAACAAAGAGCAGTCTGCACACTTAGAAGTATAGCACATCCAGAGCAGACTACTCTGCAAGAGCCAGCCAAAGTCAGGCATAAGGGTCGGCCTCAAGGAGCTCTGAACTTTGCCACCAAAAGACAACCGTCATCATGGGAGCACACTGACCAACAGATGGACGGAACACCTCCGAAAAAGCAAAAAGGAAGACCACCGAAGAAGGGCCTACCCTTACCATGTGGTGCCACGTCATTGATCAAGAACCCGTGGCGCTATCAAACCCAGTTCCCCAAGTGTATGAGACCACACTTTAGAGGATGGTATGAGATAGAGGGTGATGGAAACTGCGGGTACAGAGCAATTGCGCATGGTCTGGGTTTAGGGCAAGATCAGTGGGCTTTTGTTCGACGTACCATGATCGCTACGTTGAGACAAGAGTATGAGCTACTCGCGCCACTTTGGGGGTCTACGATGACACTTGAGGCAATGGAGGCGAAGCTTCAATGGTTTCCTTCGCCGAACAGGCCGGCCCCACCGGAGACGTGGTTGGACCTCCCAGATATGGGATGTTTGGTGGCAACGGCATTCACATGTGTGTTCGTTACCTTCGGTGGTGGTGCGGGCACGACATACCTGCCTATGAGGGGGAAGCCAAACGAAGCATCAATTGGCGAGATTCTGAAGACGGTATGCATATGCCATGTCGAGAAAGAGAAACATTTTATTGTGGTACGTTAATACAATCCCATCTGTTGATACTATCTCGTGTTAGCACTAATGATGCATTGACTTTGATGTAGATTGGCCTGGAAGAAACTTCGCCCTTGCCTAGTATTTACACGGGGTAGATGTTTCATCATGACCAGTCTACGGGTGATTACGTAGATGAAAGGATTATATCTCGGACGTGTGATTATGAAGCAGACAAGGCCGAAAAGAAGACAAGACGAAAGAAGAAGGTTGAAACGATCGATTTATGTAATGAATGATATGTATGAATTATGATGAAATGAATTCGACATTTCTATTCCAAACATCCCTAAATCCAAACAACTCATAAAAAACATTCATTCAAGAGTCATAGCTTTCATAATTTTCATAACCCAAACAAGTCATCACAAACATTCAAATACACTCATAACATCCATAAAATGAAACAAGTTTAATCCTGAAACAAGTCTAAAACCACTTCCTCAATGATTGGGAAGGAAGGGATACATATGCTCAAACGACCGGCGTACAGACTCTGCTACATCTTCACATTCATGGTTGCGATGTTGCTCAAGCTCATTGTACACCCGATCAAATGCCTGCACACAACACAGAAATGTTGATGCGTAATAAAAAATTATGGATAAGAGTTAACCAAACATTAAACAAAAGAGCAAAATAGTCAAATTCATACCCGTGTCGCGTCCTCAATGGTAGAGGGGTTGACGAATGGATGTGTACGTGGGATGTACCATTCCATGTAATCATCACTGCAGTCATGGCCTTGCTGGATTGGAGGGCCCATCGCATCCAGGGTCATGGAATGTACATTTTGCGTATCCCATGCAAATCGAGCAGCGTCGTACTCAACCTTGTAGCTGGTAATCTTTACTGCTCTCCAAGCCCGTAGAGGCTCTATAGGAGCTCGTGGAATCTGCTGCACACGGCGAAACTGTCTCGCCACACGGTCTGGCATGTACGGCTCAGTTATCCACAGACACGAGATAACTCCATGGAAGCGAGTAGGAGCGAATCTCGGATCGCTGAAGTCAATCGTACCGTACGGACTCCAATCAACCTAAAAAAACTTATCTGTTAAAACGAACGACATCCAAGCAACATAAACATAAATATATGTACATACCATGTCCGCAGTCATCGTATCGAGCTCCACTCTGTAGTTTCTCATCGGGTTGGGTTTCTCGGTCAGGTCCCATCGAGTAGCGTAGACGACCGCTTCATCAGAGTTCCAATGTCTACTCAATGCAGGTCTGAACATGGGGAAATACTGATATATCCACGCCTGAAAGAGAATTTACGCAAGCAATCATTGTTATTGAATAAATACAGATACAACAATAAGGTGAAACTGAGGGTTTTTTTAATTTAGAAAAATACCTGAATCAGAGTATAGCACGTGGACATCACTCTCGCTTCCTTTCTTGTGCACTCGCCCAAGCTGCGGTACACGTGAGCAAGAACGGCAGCACCCCATGCATATTCACTACTGCACGAGTGATCCTCCAGAAACAACTGATAGTAGAGCGGCAATCTGTGTTGGGTCTTGTCCGGAAATAGGCAAGAGCCCAGCAAGTGCAGTAAGTACCCAGAAGCACGCTTCTCGTCATTCAGACCCCTGCAATGCCTTTGGAAGAATTCAGTAACTACAGTAGCAGATGAGACATCCTGAGCAGCCAACCCAAAGAATCCCGTTGCCTGAGCCACCACCGCCTTCTTCAAATCAGTCACCGTCAGAGAACCCCGTGGAGGTGCTAAGTCTCTTCCATGGATGTTGAGCCCAAGGATCAACAATACGTCATGGAGAGTTATGGTCATCTCTCCCCATGGCATATGGAACGAGCTGGTCTCAGGTTGCCACCGTTCAACAAACGCAAGAAGCAGCGTCTCGTGCACATGCTCATGTATCACATGCAGAATATGACACAAGCCTGAACTCTGTGCCAGATTACCCCATGGCGTTGACGACTCCAGGCGCCATGCGTGTGTCTGCTTGCCTCGTTGTTGAAACTTCAACGGTGGCACAGGCTACAAACATTTGCATTTTTAAACTAGTGTAAGCAGTCGCTTTGACATATTTATATAAAAACGTAAAATGACAAGAATAAGGTTTTTCATGCAACTTACAATGCGCTGATAAATGGTGTACGCCAGGTGATTGGCAAAACTCTTCAACGACTCGGGATTCTCCGGACCTCCATAGACTCTGATCTGTAATTCCGGCTCATATCTCCCCTTTTTTTTTGCTTCGGGGTGGTCTTGCCTGCGAAGAGGTGCCTTCTTGTTGCTCCTCGTCCGCATCATCATCATCAGGTTAAGCTCTTGGAGCCCATGCTTGATTGTCTTCCTCCTACATGTTTTTAAACAAATGATAAACAATTACATTTTTATCATACAATCATATTTACATATATTAGGGCTACTTACCATATTCAGCGGTGCATTCGGGTTGACCCCCAAGCTCTCCCACGGATTGTAATCCATGTCGTCATTTGCGCCGCCTTGATAATATAAGGGGTTGTGATGCGACGTGGACCCGTGAGGGCTCTGATGGGCGATTGGGCTCTGGTGCTGACTCTGCTGGGGTGGTGGCGGACTCAATGAAGGACCATAATAGTTATTCTGATCGATCGTATCAGAATAACAATGGAGTGGACTCACGTTGTACTGTGGGTACAACTGCGAGTCTGAATCTGCAGGGCCTCCCGCCATATAAGATGGCCCAAACGGGAACACAAGGGGGTCAGCATAGCCCGCCTGCCCATGCCCTCCCGCATCTTGGGCAACACCCGCAAACCTACGGGATAGCTCACGCTCAGTCCGATACGAAGCAGCCCGAACGAGGTCTCGTCTGGCTCTACGCCTCGTTCTCTCACCAGGCTCCATCTACCACAATAAACAATCCGATAAAGTTCTTAAACATATCCAACAAACCCTAAACCCTTTCATACAAATCCATCAAAATTTCAAATTTCATACAAATGTCTAAAATACCCTAAACATACATATGCAAATTTTTATTTTTGTGAAAAGAGTAGTCGCTGGAAAGTCATCGCCGGGAGGCCAACAGCACGTAACGCTTGGTCTCTGACCACACGTTACGCGCAGAAGCCAACAGCTCGTAACGGTTGAAAGGCTTCCCCTCGTTACGTGCTGTGCAATGGCAATTCACCGGCGATATTTCACCGGCAATTCCGGCGACAATTCCAGATTCCGGCGATGCCTTATCTTTCAACATTTCTTAAAAAAATCAAATTTATTTAATAAATCTACCTAAAAATACCTAAAATAACACTACCTCATACAAAGATACCTTTAAAATTCACACTAATTCACAAACATTAAACATAAACACTTAACTACCTCATACAAAGAGATGGAATGTAGTGTAACTAACCTTGGATGATTGCGTAATGGGAGAAATTTGTTGATTCTTAACGAACCGATACCAAAGGCGCGTAACGAGAGATGAGAGTTCGAGTTCTGTTTTTTGAGTGCTAGCAGCGGCGGAATGGAGGAGAAGGGAGAGAGTTCTGTTTTTAAATCCAGGGTTGGTCCGCCGCGTTACGCCTGAAGCTTCATGGAGCGTTACGTGAGGAGCTTAATTGCGCGTTACGTGAGGAGCTTCATGGAGCGTTACATCTCGACCCTATGCGCTGAAAGGCAATTTTGGGTATGCGCCGAATAGTATGGCCCTTGTTATTTTTTGGGCAATCTAGTTTTTTTGGTTAGAAAAGTGTAGCAGGTTAAGTTTTTACATCATGTTTATTTTTGGTTCAATCCAGTTTTGCTCCTATTCTGATTGCATTTGGTAAAAAAAAAATCAGCAAGTTTAGTTTGTGTGTTATTTGTCATAGCACAACATGTTTAGGTTTTATGCTATTTGTCTTAGCACATGATGTTTGCTCATATTTGCGGTTACTATTTGTTATATTTTGTTGCTATTATTTGTCATAGAAAATCTGCATATATTTGGTACATTGCACATCTTGCACGGTTTTGTAACCAATTGTACAAATGCAAATCTGCATATATTAGGTACATTGCAAATTTGTGTTGGTTTTGTATGAGATCTGCAGGTTTAATTTTTGGCACAAAATCATCTAGTTGGTCTGTTTTTTATTTTACTGTAGGTTTATTTTGGAAATAATAGTTGTAACAAATGTTGCAGAATTATTTTATTCCATATGTTATGGTATATTTTGGCAATAATAGATCTTACACATACTGCAGAATCATTTAAATGTATTAGACTAATAGCTTGCCGAAAATAAAGTGGGAATATAATAAATTTGGAAATAAAGTATTTTAGAAATATTTTGGCTAATCTTTGATTTACGGTAAGTGTACGATGTTGCATATTTTTGATTTGTAATATAAATCTAAAAAAATCACAGGCTGCCACGTGTCAAATTCAATACTGTGACGTCATGTGACAGCATAAAATTTTGGTTTATTTTAGAGATATCACGTGACATAGTAGGTATTCTACTTTAGTATATATAGTAGATTATACTTTTAGATATATATAACTAATGATGGTCTTTCTATAAGCTATCTATCTACGGCTTCTATAGAGGAGCATCAACACATATTTTATCATCTTTCATTGTCAATATCTAAATGCTTAATATTTCCTTCATTAGCTCTAATGGAGTTTAATCTTTTCGATCTATTTCTATTCAAATTTAACTTTTGTATATATTAATATATTTAATGTTTTAATCCAAATTTATGCTTAACATGTTTATTTCGGAAATGATGGACATGCATGTGCATCCATTATCTTCATCAACTCGAGCTCAAGAACAAACATATTTAACTAATTAAGTAACCACAATCGTACAAAGAACAGGAGTACGTATTATTTAACTACAACTTCTTTCATTTTAATACGATTAATATTGCAAATAAAAGTATTCAAATCATATTAAAAATTAACTAAATTTGAGATTTCTCTAGAAAAAACTAAATTTGAGTTTTTTTCTTAATAATAACATACATATAATATTAATAGATTTAATTTGAAAGTACTTCTTCAGTTATTTTTTTCTTTGTTCGAATGTGAGTTAATAAATTATAATATCTTTTAGTCATATTCAATTGGTCTTTTTAATGAAACTTGTTTATAATCTGCTGTCGACTCTCTCTATATATCAGTAGTGTTATCACAATTCCTATCCGCTTTGATTGCTCAATAGAAGGTAAAAGTGTTTTAAGTTTAATAATTCCTAAATAGGGGAACGCTCCTGGTAAAACGAGAGTTATGGTAAAACGGAAGCATTAATCTGGAGCGTTGGATGAATGATAATTGATGGATGGATGATTGGGTCTTACAATAGATATGGTAAGGGTGTAACCACCAAATCTACTCAAATAAGATAATTAATTAATTTTTTAATTAATAAAATATAATTAAGGAGATTGTTAGATGAGAGAGAAACACAATATTCTTCTCTTTCCTAAACCGCTCCTCCATTCACAGTCTTCTACTTGAAATTTCCGAAACCTTCGAATATCGTTCATGCGTTTATGAATATCGTGTCTTTATGAATATCGTTCATGCGTTTATGAATATCGATGGATGTGAATATCTCCACTTAAAACATGAATATCACCACTTGATTTTTTCAGCGTCCTAATGCTTTGTAAATTCGTAGATTTGTAAACTTGTTCACGTTGCTTTTATCCTTGTTTCTTGAATATCGCTCATGTTTGTATGAATATTTTTGTTTAATATGTGAATATCACTAATTAAAGACATGAATACCACAATTTAAAATATAAATATCACCACTTAATAATATATGAATAACATAATCAATTACACGAATATCATAATCAATTATATGAATATCACTCTCAAGTACATACTCAAGTACATAAATAAAATAACAAAATTCATGAATATCGATCACTACCAATTACATTAATGGTACCACCCAATTACATGAATATTAACACATTACATGAACATCACCCCCGATATTGTGAATATTACATGAATATCACAATTCAATTCATGAATATCGATCACTACCCAATTATTAATATTACCACCCAATTAAATGAATATGAACACATATTACACGAATATTACCCCCAATATCGTGAATATTTCATGAATATCACCTATCAAATTATGAATATTGATCACTACCCAATGGACCATACGTGATTAACGTGAATATCAATGATCAACAACTCATACAACACCATCATCAAGCAGAATCTGAATCCACATGAATATCAATATTATTATAATGAATAACACCACAGAGAAATTGAATATCAAATATACAATATCCGAAACATAAATATCAAAACACACAAACTGTAATATTGTGAATAATAATACTGTTAACATGAATATCATAACGCGAAATATGAACATCAACATTAAAGTAAAAACCAAAAAAAATAGGGTTTTTTTAAATTAGGGATCTCTAATGGCGGTCACCAGAGCCACTCGCCACCGCCTCGTTCTTCGTCCGAAACCTCCTGCACACACAACCACTGAATCCACCCACAAATCTTCACTTGCACCGCACCTACAAAAACAACAACAAACCCATATGATAAAAAAAAATCAACATACAACCGATCAAATCACCAAGCAATCAACACAAAATTACAATTTCACATGATCATAAATTTAATCACAAACACACTTCCTTGTACAAAATGAAAAATTGGGGGTTGTGAATGGATTAAGATCGTACCAGAAGAAGACAAATTCAAACCAATAGAGTTGAATTTATTAATAGCGGGTCTGGGCGGTGTACAGGGCCGCGAGCGGGTGGCCGGTGGTGGTTCGCGGGGGCACGACCGAGAGTTGTGGGCAGCAGTGGCGGCCATAGAGTTTGGCGGCGGATCTGGGCACGAGGAAGGAGCGGCAAGGGACTCGCGGTGGTGTATGGCTCCAATCCGTGGCGGGGGTGGTGTTGGTTTTGGTGGTCGTCGGTGGGATTAGAGTGGTGAGGTCGGTGGGGCGGGCTCGGATCTGGGCATTGGTGTGGCCGTCGGTGGTTTGGGTAAGAGGAGAGAGAGACGGCGAGGTTGTGGTGTGGGTCGCCGGCGAGTTCGGCTGGGCACGCCGGAGGTTGGGGTCTCTCAGATCTGGGCAGCAGTGTGGCTACACGGTGTAGCGACGGGACTAGGCTCGGTGGAGAACAGAAACAAGGGCGGCGGTGTGGTGTTTCGTGGTGGTGGGTCCAACAATGGCATGGTGAGTAGGTGGGTGTGATTCGGTGGTCAGGCAGAGGAGGGAGATGGAGATGAGAGGAGAAGGTGAGGAGTGAAATGGAGTTCGATGCTTACATGTTGCCGGCGGAATAAGTTGGTACGACGATGGCGAAGACACTGAAGAGGACGAAGATTATGACTGGGTTGAATACTGTCGGCGGCGAGACGATGAAGGAGACAAGCTTCACACAAACAGGACACCATGGGAGATGACGTCGGAGGTTGAAGACGTCTTGGACTGGAATGAGAAAGAGAGAGAGAGTAACCGTGAGAGATCGTGTGAATGTAAAAAAGGAATGTGAATCATCTCCGGAAATCGGGTAAAAAATCCCTGAAATCACGTTTCCAGAAATGAATCAGCTATGCATGATGTCACCGTATCAATTTGCACCCATTTTGTTTCATTCTAGGCCGTTCCATCTTTCCTAATCCAATGACCCTTGATTGTACTTCAGTTTTACCCTAAGAAGCCGTTTTACCAGATCTAAGTTCTTCCTAAATATATGTAACACTTATTGCAAATGTAACAATTACTACTTTAATGTAACTGTTCTATCAAATGTAGCTTCACTTTTGTGTATGTAACATTTTTTAATACTTTTTTATTCAAATGTAACACTTTTTAAAGTTTGTAAAATAATGTTACTATAGCGCTTAAAACAGTTACATTAGGTCAAATGCAAGTGTATCACTCGAAAAATGTTACATTAGCCCTAATG
Organism: Rheum nobile; assembly: GCA_027886185.1. Classification (NCBI taxonomy): domain Eukaryota; kingdom Viridiplantae; phylum Streptophyta; class Magnoliopsida; order Caryophyllales; family Polygonaceae; genus Rheum; species Rheum nobile. The sequence goes on from WOAB01000568.1 coordinate 18,753,679, forward strand.
TAACATTTTTATAGCTTAATGTATTACTTTATTGGTGTTACAATAGCTCGTTTATTTGGTAGTGCGGGGGCATGCACAAGCGGTGGAGCATGTGGTTTAAGGACGAAGAATTCAAAAACAGTAAAGCAAAGTGAACACCAGGGTTGTTTACGCAGTTCGGACCAAGGTCCTACGTCTACAGAGTCTCAAGAGTGGAGACTCGCCCAATCCACTAAGCAACAAAGGCCAAATAGTCAGTTCAAGTTACATGCAAGCACACAAGCAGCAAAGACAAGAACATAGAAGAAATAAAGACACAAAGCAAAATAGAAAAACAAGACGAGAAGGAGAAGAAGAGTCCCCAGTGGGACACCGCAAGGCTTTCTGCAAAAGCCTTGCACCAAGAGCCTCCAACGAGTGGCTCCAGTGATCTCACTCTCAAGTCTCTCTGTCTCTTTCTTTCTCAAGTGGTCTCAAGCAATCAAAGGGAACGCCATTGAAGCAACATAGAGCTCATTGCTCGCCGGAGAGAGCAGAAAAGCTCTGAAGATTCCAAGCGTCACACAGAAGAAATGAAATACCCCAAAGGTTATAAAAATGGCAAAATGGTAAATAAGATTTTTGGGATTTTATTAAAACAGAAAAAGGAAATTTAGGGGATAAAAATCAGATTTGGGACTTTACTAAATCTGAAAAGGGAGCAAAGGAGGGACCGAAACCCTTGTCTTCGTTCTCACGGATTCGAGCTGTGCAGCGAATCTCCCTCTCCCGTGTTCGATTTTCCTCCGGCGAGCTCGACCCGGACACCACACCGTTGTCCGCCGTTCTCCTCCTCCTTCCCCAGCTGTGGTGCGAGCGACGTCGTTGGACCGCCGCTGCTGAGTTGTGCCGCTGTGCCGCCGTCGCTGCTGCTGGTGTTTGTTGTTGAGCCGCCGTCGCTGTTGCTGGGCTGCTGTGGCTGTTGTTGCTGAGTTTCGGCGACGAGCAGAGCTTCTCCGACAAGGCTACGTGGTGGTGTCGACGAGGTAAACCTCCGATTGGGTTGTTGAAGTTCGGATGGCTGGCATATATATGTATATATGTTGACCAAGTTGTTGTTGTTGTTATACATAGGCAGAGGTGGTCTTGTGAGGATTGTTAAATTGGAATAATTAAGGAATTGATTAAGTGGAATTGAAGGGGGGGGGGGGGGGGGGGGGGGGGGTTGCTGAGTTGATTTTGAAGTAATTGGGCCGAATTGGGTTATATATGATTTGTACAGCAAAGGCATGACTTTGGAGTATTTGAGCTTGGATTAATTTGGGTGTTTTGCTTAATTAATTAAGGAATGATTTTAGGGTTTGAATTTGTGGGTTTGTTAGTAGTGGATTTGTATGAGTAAATAATGCCAGGGATTTGCTCGGATTGATTTCGCAGGTTCGTTCGAGTTGGTTGGAGATTTCTGAGGTCGTGGTTGTCGAGTTTGAGGCAAGATGATTCTTGCTAACCCTTCGTATATTTTTTTTAATAAAAGTACTTTTGTTCCTATCTTGATTCAGTAATTAATTTTACTCTTGTTTGAGTATGTGAATTCGGATTATTGCCTGTAGAGTTGCTTGGTGGAATATGTGTGTGTGCGTGTGTTAGTATTTGTCTCGTATTGTGTTTGATTAAATGTTGACGTGGTAGTCAATCGTGACTAATGGTGATTAATTGTGATTGTTTGAAAGTGTGTGAATATGTGTGTGCATGTGTGTATGCGTGTGTTAGTATTTGTTTCGGGTTGTGTCTGATTAAATGTTGACGTGGTAGTCAATTGTGACTAATTGTGATTGATTGTTGATTAACTTGATGGTGAAATTCCGTTATATGATATTAGTTATCGTGTGTTGTGTTTGATTGCGGGTTGATCGTGATAGGTGGTGGGTTGTTGGTGGATTGGTGATGGTTGGTTGTGGAGCCGGGGTGAGGGTATGACCTCATCCGACCGCGTGAGGGTGTGACCTCCGTTGGTTAAGGCTAGGTTGGATGGTTGAAAGTCCCATCCGGTGGTGGGTGGTTGGTGGATTGGTGATGGTTGGTTATGGAGCCGGGGTGAGGGTGTGACCTCATCCGACCGCGTGAGGGTGTGACCTCCGTTGGTTAAGGCTAGGTTGGATGGTTGAAAGTCCCATCCGGTGGTGGGTTGGATTGGAGGTAGGATCGGAGTTTGGATCGGGTGTTGGATTATGTGTGTTGCCAATTCTGTGTATTGACAGTTGTGTGTGTTAGACTGTGGGTGTTGACATGTGTGTGTGTGTGTGCAGTTGTGTGTGTTGACACTTGTGTGTGTTGGTAGTTGTGTGTTGGATTGTGTGTGTGGACATGTGTGTGTGTGTTGACACTTGTATGTGTTGGCAGTTATGTGTTGGATTGTGTGTGTGGGTGGTTGTGTGCTCGGTTATGGGTTGTGTGCTTGATTATTGGTTGTGTGCTTAGTTAATGGTTTTGTTTGCGGATATTGGTGGGGTGTTTTATTATTGGTTTTGTGTTAGACTTTGGTTGTCGGTTGGTTGTAGTTAGGAGTCGTTTGTTGATTATTGTTAGTGGTGGTTGTGGGCTATTGTTGTCCATTGGTAGTGGTTGTTGGATCTTGGTGTGAATTGTTTAGGAAGGTTGGTTTCCCATCTTGAGGGTGTGGGTCAATATGGGTTGGGTTGAGGTGTATGGGTAGCGGCTCATGTTAACGAACAGGCGGCATCGGAAGGGTGGCTGGCCTGAGTCGTTATGTTTATATAAGGTGATGATTGTCTTGCTTGTGCTTATGTGTTCGTTGATGCGAAGGTTGGTTGGAATGTGTTAGTACAGTAATGAGTTCGGTATGTTTGGTTAGCCTTGGTTACGTGTTGGTTGTAATATATGTATATATGTTTCATAGGGTTGATGTTTGAAGTATTAGTAATAGAGAAAAAGTTTGATGGGATTGTTTTATTCATTTATACTCGTGTAAGGTTGAGATTGGCTGAAATGAGGTTAGCATAGTGAAGAGTTGGATAAGAATGGTTATTTAGATTGGTTATGTGGTAGAGTGTGTTTATGTTTTGAGATGTGGTTGGTTTTGGTTGGTTGATATGATTAAGTGTAATTATGATAGTATATATATATATGTATATATTGTGTGTGTATTGTCTTTGATATGAGTTAATTGGTGATAAATATTATGTGTTTTGAAACTGTTTTGGCTTGAGGAGTCTTGCCAGTCTTGATGGAAGACTGACCAGCTTCGGTTTACGTGCCGTGGTTGGCTGGGGTATCGGGTCCCCCAGTCAATTTGGCTTTGCAGGTTTGCGGCAACAAGCGGGTTATGGATCACAGATGTGTCTTCACAGTTAAAGATTTAGTTTTACTGCAGATTTGAAAAGGTTGTATTAACTATTCGTTGTTTTGGAATTAAACTGATGCATTGAGTTGGATGAAATGTTTAAGTGTAGTTTCAAACTTGAGCAGGGAATTTTAATGTTGTTAACTTTATGTATTGGGAAGAGTTTTGGATTTCTTTTCTTTTAAAAACCGCCTTATAGTCCTTCGGGACTATGGCACTGTAGCACCTCTGGCCCGGGGTGTTACAGGAATTGGTATCAGAGCATTTACGTTCGAAAATGTTTTCAAAAGTTTGACATGGAAAAAGATTATTCGCTAAAACTATGAAGCAATCGTGTGATCAGAGACCCTTGTTGCTAAGCATAGGTAAGTTTGTGTTTGATATTTTTATATGTGATGTTTAGTGTTGTTGAATAATTTTGTGTTGTGTTCCCTAGTAAGTGGGACGTGCTAGAGATTAAAGGTAAGTGTGGGTGTGATAGAGGATGAAGTCGTTGGGCTTATCGTCAAGAGGTTGAGACAGCTAGTCTGGTAGTTGATGATTCGATATGAAGTTGTTGTGTGCTGCTATTACTGTCAAGAATGAGAAGGACCAGATTAAGCACTTTCATAAATGGTTGTGTTCAGAGATGAAACCTTGATGGTGAGGCATAGTTGTACGGCCCTTGAGCAGTATGCTGATGAGTGCTGATCAGGGAGACTGTTATAGATGATTTTGATCAGACTGTTGATGTTGGAAGCAGTAAGAAATAGAGGACTCAGTCTGCACCGGAAAAAGTGGGATTTTACAACTATGGGTTCGGCTGAGTTGAGAAGTAGAATGCACAGGTTGCTATAGGCGGATTGTGGCAGGTTGTGTATGACTGAGAATTTTGAATGGAACAGGAGATATCAGGAGCGAGTTTCGAAGAACTCAGGAAGTGTTTGATTTGTGCATCAGTGTTAGTGTTACTGTAGAAAACAGAAGGATTTGTTAATTACAGTGATGTGTCTAAGCAGGATCTGGGTTGCATTCTAATGCAGAATGGGAAGGTTATTGCATATGTTTTTGTCAGTTCAAATTGTATAAGAGAAAGTTGAACATGAGATACAGATGGTTGCTAGAATTGATTAAGGATTATGATATAGATATCGTTTCTCATCTAGAAAGGGCTAATGTGGTAGCTGATGCTTTGAGTAGAAAATCGACTCTCGAGCATGTGGTTGCTTGTCTGACAGTTCAGCCGGGATTGCAACAAGAGTTGGTGAAGGGTGAAAGTGAAATTGGTTCGAGAAGGAACGGACGCAGCTGAATGCGATGGAATGTTGAATGAGATATGCAGTGAGATTGCTCAGGGAAGAGTGCATGAATTTTTTTCAGGAAGATGGAATATTGTGATTTCAGATAAGTTGTGTGTGCCAGCTGATAAAGAGATTAGAAAGTTGATCCTCAAGGAAGGTCATTCCTTTGGTGAAAGTGTTATGATCTAAGCACGAAACGGCAGAAGAAACTTGAGAATTGGAGTCAGTCATGCGAGACAGATATCCGAACCTGTTTTGATCTTAGTTTCGAGGATGAAACTCTTATAAGGGAGGGAGAATGAAATACCCCAAAGGTTATAAAAATGGCAAAATGGTAAATAAGATTTTTGGGATTTTATTAAAACAGAAAAAGGAAATTTAGGGGATAAAAATCAGATTTGGGACTTTATTAAATCTGAAAAGGGAGCAAAGGAGGGACCGAAACCCTTGTCTTCGTTCTCACGGATCCGAGCTGTGCAGCGAATCTCCCTCTCCCGTGTTCGATTTTCCTCCGGCGAGCTCGACCCGGACACCACACCGTCGTCCGCCGTTCTCCTCCTCCTTCCCCAGCTGTGGTGCGAGCGACGTCGTTGGACCGCTGCTGCTGAGTTGTGCCGCTGTGCCGCCGTCGCTGTTGCTGGTGTTTGCTGTTGAGCCACCGTCGCTGTTGCTGGGCTGCTGTGGCTGTTGTTGCTGAGTTCCGGCGACGAGCAGAGCTTCTCCGACAAGGCTATGTGGTGGTGTCGACGAGGTAAACCTCCGATTGGGTTGTTGAAGTTCGGATGGCTGGCATATATATGTATATATGTTGACCAAGTTGCTGTTGCTGTTATACATAGGCAGAGGTGGTCTTGTGAGGATTGTTAAATTGGAATAATTAAGGAATTGATTAAGTGGAATTGAAGGGGGGGGGGGGGGGGGGGGGGGTTTGCTGAGTTGATTTTGAGGTAATTGGGCTGAATTGGGTTATATATGATTTGTACAGCAAAGGCATGACTTTGGAGTATTTGAGCTTGGATTAATTTGGATGTTTTGCTTAATTAATTAAGGAATGATTTTAGGGTTTGAATTTGTGGGTTTGTTAGTAGTGGATTTGTATGAGTAATTAATGTCAGGGATTTGCTCGGATTGATTTCGCAGGTTCGTTCGAGTTGGTTGGAGATTTCTGAGGTCGTGGTTGTCGAGTTTGAGGCAAGATGATTCTTGCTAACCCTTTGTATATTTTTTTTATAAAAGTACTTTTGTTCCTATCTTGATTCAGTAATTAATTTTACTCTTGTTTGAGTATGTGAATTCGGATTATTGCCTGTAGAGTTGCTTGGTGGAATATGTGTGTGTGCGTGTGTTAGTATTTGTCTCGTATTGTGTTTGATTAAATGTTGATGTGGTAGTCAATCGTGACTAATGGTGATTAATTGTGATTGTTTGAAAGTGTGTGAATATGTGTGTGCATTTGTGTGTGCGTGTGTTAGTATTTGTTTCGGGTTGTGTCTGATTAAATGTTGACGTGGTAGTCAATTGTGACTAATTGTGATTGATTGTTGATTAACTTGATGGTGAAATTCCATTATATGATATTAGTTATCGTGTGCTGTGTTTGATTGCGGGTTGATCGTGATAGGTGGTGGGTTGTTGGTGGATTGGTGATGGTTGGTTGTGGAGCCGAGGTGAGGGTGTGACCTCATCCGACCGCGTGAGGGTGTGACCTCCGTTGGTTAAGGCTAGGTTGGATGGTTGAAAGTCCCATCCGGTGGTGGGTGGTTGGTGGATTGGTGATGGTTGGTTATGGAGCAGGGGTGAGGGTATGACCTCATCCGACCGCGTGAGGGTGTGACCTCCGTTGGTTAAGGCTAGGTTGGATGGTTGAAAGTCCCATCCGGTGGTGGGTTGGATTGGAGGTAGGATCGGAGTTTGGATCGGGTGTTGGATTGTGTGTGTTGCCAATTGTGTGTATTGACAGTTGTGTGTGTTAGACTGTGGATGTTGACATGTGTGTGTGTGTATGCAGTTGTGTGTGTTGACACTTGTGTGTGTTGGTAGTTATGTGTTGGATTGTGTGTGTGGACATGTGTGTGTGTTGACACTTGTATGTGTTGGCAGTTATGTGTTGGATTGTGTGTGTGGGTGGTTGTGTGCTCGGTTATGGGTTGTGTGCTTGAATTATTGGTTGTGTGCTTAGTTAATGGTTTTGTTTGCGGATATTGGTGGGGTGTTTTATTATTGGTTTTGTGTTAGACTTTGATTGTCGATTGGTTGTAGTTAGGAGTCGTTTGTTGATTGTTGTTAGTGGTGGTTGTGGGCTATTGTTGTCCATTGGTAGTGGTTGTTGGATCTTGGTGTGAATTGTTTAGGAAGGTTGGTTTCCCATCTTGAGGGTGTGGGTCAATATGGGTTGGGTTGAGGTGTATGGGTAGCGGCTCATGTTAACGAACAGGCGGCATCGGAAGGGTGGCTGGCCTGGGTCGTTATGTTTATATAAGGTGATGATTGTCTTGCTTGTGCTTATATGTTCGTTGATGCAAAGGTTGGTTGGAATGTGTTAGTACAGTAGTGAGTTCGGTATGTTTGGTTAGCCTTGGTTACGTGTTGGTTGTAATATATGTATATATGTTTCATAGGGTTGATGTTTGAGGTATTAGTAATAGAGAGAAAGTTTGATGGGATTGTTTTATTCATTTATACTCGTGTAAGGTTGAGATTGGCTGAAATGAGGTTAGCATAGTGAAGAGTTGGATAAGAATGGTTATTCAGATCGGTTATGTGGTAGAGTGTGTTTATGTTTTGAGATGTGGTTGGTTTTGGTTGGTTGATATGATTAAGTGTAATTATGATATTATATATATATATGTATATATTGTGTGTGTGTTGTCTTTGATATGAGTTGATTGGTGATAAATATTATGTGTTTTGAAACTGTTTTGGCTTGAGGAGTCTTGCCAGTCTTGATGGAAGACTGACCAACTTCGGTTTACGTGCCGCGGTTGGCTGGGGTATCGGGTCCCCCAGTCAATTTGGCTTTGTAGGTTTCCAGCAACAAGCGGGTTTTGGATCACATATGTGTCTTCACAGTTAAAGATTTAGTTTTACTGCAGATTTGAAAAGGTTGTATTAACTATTCGTTGTTTTGGAATTAAACTGATGCATTGAGTTGGATGAAATGTTTAAGTGTAGTTTCAAACTTGAGCAGGGAATTTTAATGTTGTTAACTTTATGTATTGGGAAGAGTTTTGGATTTCTTTTCTTTTAAAAACCGCCTTATAGTCCTTCGGGACTATGGCACTGTAGCACCTATGGCCCGGGGTGTTACAAGAAATGCCAGAGGGTGACGACTACAACGGCGCAGGAGAGGGCTTTAAAGCCAAGCCCTAAAATGCCCAAAACGTCATCGTCTTCCCAATCAGGTAAGAAGGCTTCAGAGAAGTGAAAACACAACGTTTCACTTAATGAATACTCAAGCCCAATCAGCAGGAAGCGACCCATTAAGCATATCACAGAGAACAGGCCCAACAAGCATCAGAGGAAAGCACCGGCCAACACACAGGTCCAGGTAAATACCTTAGCCATTTCAAGGCTAAGTCACAAGGCACCCATGCAACCAATGTTGACTCACATCAGCTCGAACCCTGTTCTCCTAAGTCCTAGTCTCTACCCAGCCTTTGTATCTGCATTACAAATGAACTTAAGTTAAATGTTTATTATAACATAGGATTATTGACATAACAAGTAGGCTGTCTGCCTTCATCATGTTATTCTGATCGATATAGGTTTTGTGGAATAAATGATAGTTTGTTGTAATTGGAGATTCAAAATTTCACTTCACATTCTTTATTCGGTATTTGTTTTCCTTAACATATTCTTATTGCTATATTCTTCAATAAAATTAACATTGTATTTATACTTTCTATCCAGAGGTCTCGAGTTCGGTTTCTATTTGAGGCGTGTATGGAAACGCTGATGTTGAGAGGGATCTACCACTTCATGTGCCAACAGTATCTCAATCTGAATATAGAATGGCTATGTCCGATCGAATCAGGCGATCAAGACTAACAAAAAAAAACATCCTCTCGTAGAGTACGTAGCAAGAGTTAGACATTCATGTTTATCATGTTATATATCATTACAAACTTTTAATTAGTTTTATATTTTATTTTTATTAATAACAGATTTAACCGATCACAAATAATTTAAAGATCTAGTAGAATAAAAATTATATGAAAACAAAATTAGAGTTATGAATAAAGCTACCAATTAAAAAACTTTTGAAACCTTGATATTCACATGCATATCGATCACACTACCAAATTAACAACTATAATTTTAAAAGAAAAAAAATTACATTTTGATTCATGTACATTACGAGAATTTTAAAAAAAAATTATTAGTTTATGTATACATTTGAATTCATGTACACTACGAGCATTTGTTTATAAAGAAAAGCGACTTGATAATCAGACACACCTAAAATATAGAGGAATCGAGAATCAGTACTCAGAAACTAAAAAGAAAAAAAAAACAGTACAAACGTCTACAAATCAAGAGATAGAGGGTACTTTGTTGATTTCACCTGCCCCGTTTTCACCTATGTTTAATTATTTTTAACATAGTAAACATATATAATTAATGGAGAAGCATCAAATGAGAATAGTAAAATAGGAGAGAAATGAGAATAAAAGAAGGTCGTCGGATCGGAGTGGAATCAACGCTCCAGATTAGACTTTCATTAAAAGTTGTATAATTCGGGCGTGTCGAATTTTTCGATCGTATTATTCGCGTTTTATTGGCGAATAATACGGATTTTGGCGTTTTTTTGCTGGGTACTTTTTTTGTTCGCTGGCATTGAACAATTATGTTCAACGCCTTGAACACTTGCATCCAGGACCATGAACACTGATGTTTCAAGCCTTGAACACTTGTGATTTTGCTTATTTTTTTGTTGGGCACTTTTTTTGTTCGCTGTCATTGAACAACGCCTTGAACATATTTTTGATGTTCATCGCTGTTCTCATAAATGTTCATCACTTTCATACAAGATGTTCAATATTCTAGCCGAATTTTACCCGTATTTCCCCCCAAGTTTGACCGAAGTTTTTCCGTATTATACGCGTTTTGGGGGAAAAATATTTTTCACTCGTTGTGCACATAATTTTCGATGTTCATCACTTTTTCCATAAATGTTCACCACTTTCATACAATATGTTCACTGTTTCAGTCGAATTTTACCCGTATTTTCCCCCAATTTTACCCAAATTTTATTAAGCGCATTTTTTTTGGAAAAACGCTTTCACTCGTTGTGAACATATTTTTGATATTCATCACTTTATCCATAAATGTTCACCACTTTTAATCCAGATGTTTTATACTAGTATATTGTGATGAACATCTACGAGCAAAACAGTGACCATCTATGTTCACTGAAGGGTTGTGAACAAATTTTTGTTCATCACTTTGTCCATAATTTTTCACCACTTTCATTCTAGATGCTCACTATATTGTGATGAACATTTACGAATAAAATAACGAACATTTGTGCTCACTGAGGGTTTGTGAATTTTTTTTTAATGTCCATCATTTGTTTTACACAAACATGTGAACAACTATGTCTACATGTGTATCACAAAATACATACAAGAAAAAAGTATATTTTACTTACTTTAAACTTGATTTTATATTAAAGATTACTAATATTGCGTCATATAAACATGCAGTGAATATTAAATAATTATTTTTATAAAGATTTGAGAGTTTAGAAAGGAAAAAGAAGAAGAATAAAAGCACTAGAAAATTCAATATTTTTTAGTGTAAAGTGATGAACATCGTTGTATACTACGATGAACATATACGAACAAAACAGTGAACATCCGTGTTAACTGGGAACAGACACGCGCACGAGGGAGGAAACACTGCTGATACGTACGTTCTCAGTTCTCTCCTAGAGTTTGGTTCTCAACAGAACCGGATCCTATAATTAATAATTAGTTTGGTGCAAGTATATATGTATCAATGAAAATTATAACCCATATATCTGCTAACTGATTTAAGAGTTTGGAATCTACCCGACTTTTTCCAAATATGATAATTTTATTTTATTAATAATCTTCAACGTCCATAATCCGATACATAAACTTAATTTTAATTTTAATCTCAACACAAAACCACCAAAACGATTCTATGCCCATTATTTACACGTATACGTAGAGGCGAACGCATGATTTTAGCCAGTGGGTGATAAAATACATATATTATTATTACAATAAATAAGAATATTTAATACTAAAAGCCACATAAATTGTTTTATTACGATAACATATTTTGAAGTGTCATGTCTTGAAATCTTACAATAATATAATCAATCTCAATAGATCTCACTACAATATACATAATCAAACAATCATTCATCAATTAAATCACCCCATGTTGACTGCGTATTGAACTCTTGACATGTTTTATAGCAAAAAGAACTCTTCCAATGGTAGTTGTTGCAATACGTAAAAGCAAGCTAACTTCACAAGAAGATATACCAAATGATAGACATAATGCTTCTTTAATTCACCCATGCAGCCATGCATTAGGAACTTTTTTTAAAATCACTCAAAGTCATTTTTTATGCTTACAAAAAAATAATATTAATAATTCATCACTTTATTCTCGTATATGTTTTGATTCATTTATTTTATTATAAGGTCAACTTGAATAAGTAGATCTATAATTTAACATCTTTTAAGCGTAAAAAGAGGCGAGTGTGGTTCTTTAGATTTTTTATATCTATAGTTGATTTTGTGTAAATTGTTTTAGGGCTGGTTTTGTGAAATTAACCTAATTATGGATGTTTTTATGTGATTTGAGCCTTTAAAAGATAAAACAAAAATTAAACGTTAGGGACTAAAATAATACATGAAAAAGGTTAGGGACTGAAATGAAACACAAATAAAAGGTTAGAGACTATATTCTAACTCTTCAAACGTTATGGACCAAAATAAAACAATATTCTAAGTTTAGGGACCATAAAGTGACTTTACTCTAAATTATTATTACAATAAATTTAATATATAAGATACTAAAATTCGCATAAGATGTTTTTATTACGATAAGATTTTCAGAGGTGCAAATTCGTATAAAAATTTGGTATTTCCGGGAAAAAAATAAATTCTTTTTTTTTGATGCAAGTGGAAGCCGTAGTCCCTACTGAACCTATGTAAGTCCGCTACTGTGTACACGTGTCAATTTATATTTTTTTTATTTTTCTTTAAAATAAATAAAACAATAATTGAGAAAAATATAAACTATCAAATTTTAACAAAATTTTAAAAGTATAATAATATTTTATTAGGATAATGAAATACAATTATTTATTTTATTATGCCTATCTATTTTTTTGAGTTAAAACAATTGATATTTTATGATACTATGTATTAATGTGATATATTTTAAATATAGCATTTCAATATATTAAATATTTTGCTACAATTTTGTTATGGTATACATATTATTTGCTTTACTAATATTATGACATTATTTTTAATATTAAAATATATATACAGTAAATGATATTGGAATATACGACGCAATATATATAAAAATATTCGTGCATGATACGGGTCCTACACTAATTAATATATTAAAATATGTGTATTTAGGAATGTTTAAAAAGTTTGAGCAAACATCAAAAGTTTCTTGTATTTTTCAATTATTGTCCTTCTCTCGTGTATATACATTAGAAGTAAAACTCGAGTTGCCAAAGAGGAATTGAAACTCCTCGATCGATCTTTAAACTTCACATCAAACTGGCTATAAAGTTGTTTGCATTTTTCTTCTTTGGTATCTATCGTTGAATCTACTTTGGTTTCCAACGTTGACTATTAAGATACACGTTGGAATAATGTTCAAGATCAAAGTTGCATCTTATTCGACCCTTTAGATTTTAAGAATACACACAAGACTAGCAAACTTAAATTCATGATTTTCTGATGTATCTATAAAAAATGCATGTTTATGTATAACTGTATAAGGTATCGGATTGTTTTTAGATGAAAGGAACGTAACCATTTGGAGAAAAAAAGAGAGGCTTGAATAAAAGTGTTAGGATGTAAATACGATCTCATATCGGAAGTGGTTGGATATCAATGTCTAAATATAAGTTTGGTAAATTACTCCTCTTATTGCAAATTCATTTTAGGTTGAAACCCCACCGCCATTAGGCTTATATATTGCGATTTTGCACTTATGCGCTCGTGTTTTTCTTATGCGCTCGTGTTTTGCGCTTATGCGCTCATACATAGGCGGAACTGAGGGGGGGGCCATGGGGGCTCGTGCCCCCTCTTTATCTTTAGTGTTGAGTATATGTTTTTATTGTAGTATTCATATTCTGTAAAATGGAGTTAGCTCAGTAGTCTTGTCTCTGTTGTTTGGTCTATGGATTTCGTGTTCGAACCTCAAGCCCAACATCTTTAATTTTTTTTCCCTACTTCCTAGCTTCACTTTTATCCCTTACGTTTTTTACTATCAATCTATCATCATTACTTCTCTTATGAAATATTAAGCTGGTGTGTAGATATATAATGTGTTATTAAATATACAATAATTAAGTATATCATTAATTAGTACATTATAATAATATATATTAATTGTAATATTTTATTATTATTGGTTGACATTAAAATAGTTTGTTTCTTAACAAAGATGTACTGGTCTCTATCAAAATCCCTATTTATAAATAACTATCAATTTATAAAAATCAATGTGAAATATATATATTATGGATAATGCCTCATCTACATGTAACAATACCCTCTAAATTATTAGCATGATTAGTTTTAGTATGCTTTTGAAAAGTTAAATATCGGACTATATCTATATCTAAAAATTATAATAAATCTTGTAAATATATATAAGATAACTTTAATGTGTTATGTTAAAGACTATATATGAAAATAATTACATAGTTCATATTCTTTTATTAATGATGATTATATCCAATCGAACATCCTAAACTCTCCCGATCCGTCTCACGCAATGTGCCCCGGCCCCCCCTTTTAAATTTTCCTAATTCCGCCACTGCGCTCATAGGTATACGATCTCCAATTTATCGGCCCATATTTTACGCTTATGTGCTCGTACGTACACGACCCCTAAATAAATAATAATAATAACACTAATAATAATAACATGACAAAATCACTTTGTGAGGGATAGTGGGATTATCGGATTAGACGAAGCAAAGCCGAAAGGAATATGTGAGTTGCACACTAATTCTTGATCAGTTGGGATAAGATTTGTAGCCCCAATAAATTTGGTGGACTTAATATTCGTAAAGATGGACATAATAATAAAACTCTTCAGATGAAACTTCTTTGGGAAATTCTGGCAGCACCAAACAACATCTAGGAGCTAATCAATAATGAAAAATACATGGGACTGTGCAATATTTTTTTTTCTATAACAAATCTAATGCACATTCATGGCAATTTGGGAGATTATTAAACCTTATTGAACTATTTAAACAAGGAGTCTTCTGACAGCTTGGCGATGGTGATGGTAAGATGGACTGACAATTGGACTGAGGGTCTTAACCTTCTGACTTATTTCGACCAAATCAATATTTCTACTAAAGTTTCAGAATTCATAATTGACTCTAAACAATGGAACTTTCATAAACTAACCTCTATTTTATACATTACGATTAGAGCTGTCAATCGGGTCGGTCAAGTCGGGTTCGGTTCGGTTATTTTCGGTTCGGGTTGAGAACGGGTCGGGTCATTTCGGATAATATGTCAAGTCGGTCGGGTCAATACAGGTCATCGGGCGGTTCGGGTTAACCAACGGGTCAAGAGCGTCATTTTTTAAATATTTTGTTCACTATTTAAATATTATTAAATAGTTAAAAACGAATTTAAATATGTCAAAATAAGTTGAAATGGATTAAAATAATAATAATATTATTAATTATTTTAATGTAATTGATATTAGTACACCAAAATCATATTTTATTTATTTATTAATTTATAAATTTTTACATTATGAAACAATATATAAGTACAACAATGTTTTTTTTAGGATATTAAGCATATTATCATTATTTATATGTCATTTATCATATTATTTTAGATTATATTTTATTAATACTTCACATTTATTCGTTAATCGGGTCGGGTTCGGATTGATCGGGTTCGGTCTCGGTAAATTCGGGTTCGATAACTTCGGGTTATCAAAAATTTCGGTCAGGTCGGGTCGGGTCCAAAAGCGGGTCGGTCAGGTCGGTAAAACGGGTTCGGTAATTTTTTTACAGCTCTAATTACGATTGTTTCTAAAATTATGGACATCTGTATCTCAAGTTCTGACATCCCGGATAAGCTTATTTAGCTTCCTGCTTTAGATGAAAACTTCTAATTTGTTAAATCAGCTTTTAAACTGGAAAATTGTTACATTGACCATACTAATGACAATTTCTCTTGGATATGGAAGACAACATTATCTCCCAAAATCCTGAACTTTCTTTGAAAAGCATGCTCGATTTCTCTCCCAATCACATATGGATTAAATAGATTTTATCATCATGTCCCTCCATAGTGTTGCTTCCTTTGTAATGAACATGATAAAGATTCTAACCACCTCTTTATTAAATGCCCCTTTACTCTTAATTTTTTTCATAATATAAAGACCAAGCTAAACATTTTGTTTCATCTCCACAATGACAAAGATTTCATAACTAATCTTAAACTTATCCTATCCAATAATGCGTAACATTGATATATGCTTCTTTATTTAGTGAACGTGTGGCAACACCGAAATAACATCTTGTTTCGTAATTTCCATACTTCTAAATACGATTCACTTACTGAAATTGCTCTTATCCAGTTTAATGATTGGAAGCAGTCAACTTCGTCTCCTAAATGACGAAAACTAATAGGAGGAAGAGGGTGGCTTTAGCCTAGAACAAGCCACAACACCAATGGATAAAGCTTAATTTTGACAGTTCCGGCCACAAGGCCAGATAAGTCCTCACATATTGGGTTTATCATACAAGATACTAATTCTGATATTCTAGCGATAGATATGAAACGAATTCCAAGTACTTCGACCCTGCAAACTGAAGCTTATGCCTTACTCGAAGGTGTTAAACAAGGGGAAGGACTAAATATTAAAAAACTTATCATTGAAGGTGATAACCTCACAGTTATTAACAATATAAAGAAAATCTGAAAAGTTCGGTGCAAAATTCGTACAATATTATGGACATGATTTGCCTATTGAATTACTTTGATTTTTTTCATTGTTACAAGAATTTTAACTTTAAGACAGATTTCTTAGCGACGAAAGATTTCGATATTGAACATCTCCGTGGTGTTATTAGTGGAAGATTGTCCTTTGAGCATCCTCATAGATTTTGTGATCACAGAATATGAAGTATAGAGCGGGCCACTATGAAATCTAATCTTAGGCTTCTTATAGCTTTTCTGAAGATAACCATATATTTCATCCCTTTTATTTAATTAGAAAAAATCACCCTTGTATAAATCTTTGATATTAGGTTAATCCATCTCCTAACTCTTCGTCTATGTCGCTGCGTGAAATTCTTTTCACAGGAAACAACACACCCCGCTGGTCAATGCATCTAAAATCTCCATCTTTGGAAAACAACAGTACACCACCAACACTTACCAACCTTCAATCTCCTCCTATTCATTATTGTATATAATTTAATCCAAATCTTTGATTCTCCATGAACTATAACCATGTCGGTGGCGCCCATACCGATATTCTATGGTTTGTCTATAAATTTTTCTAAACTTCTTTCAGTAAAGTATTACTACCTCATTCAAAATTTCACTAGACGGTCAATTCAAACTTCTGTGATTCGACTACTATAGCTAAATGTTTGGCTGTATAATTGTCTTGGTTTGGACAAGCATAGTGTATTGAAAGATCGTAGAAAATCTTTAATCTTCTCCATAGTAGGATTGTTATAGCTAGACAGACGTCTTCATGATGCCTTCTTCATCTTCACCAAAATCTGTGCTCTAATCTAACTAGAAAAGAGGTTACTTCTAGAAAGAAAGAAAAAAGAAGTTATGAAGATGTTATAAATGTCACGAAAAAAAAAGAAAAAGTGCGTTGCGAATTAGATTAGGATGTGATGATGGGCACTTATGAATTAATAATGGGACTAGACTCATCAGAAAATATATTAGACTTTTTCGAAATTAACCTGATTTAATGGGTTGGATATTTTTAGCATTGAAAGTTAACCCGATTTAAAGGAAGGAATTAATAATGGGAATAAACTCATCAGAAAATGCATTACACTTCTTCGCAAATTTGTGCTTTTCTAACATCTCAAGTTTGAACTCTATTCCACCATTATCACTCATGTTACGAGTCATCCGATCTACAATATGAATTGACAGATTTCATATCAACTACTTCAGAATCATTCACAATATGAATTGACAGATTTTTATTAAAGTGTTTTTTTTTACTATACCTTTTTTTTTTTGGTAAGGGAAGGCCGAGCTTTCCAAACATGATAAAAGAGTTTAAGGAACAACAGAACGAGGAAAAGAAAGACCACCACGATCATCTAACATCAAATTCCTAATACCGGGTGGTTGAGTACAAAAAGCATGGAAGCCAAGATCAATAGGAAAGGCAATGTTTGCAAGAGCATCCGCAACACGATTACCTTCCCGGAAAATATGAGTAACACTAACGAGCCAGTCTCGTTTCAGGTAGCCTTGGCATCTTAACACCAGGCTAAAGATGGGGTGAGTGGGTTCAGCACCCTTCTTGAGCAAATTAACCGCCACTTCCGAATCGATCTCAACAAGGAGGCGGGTGATGTTCTTTTCCCAAGCAACTTTGAGTCCATAAAGGACACCCCAAAGTTCAGCTTCCGGAGCCGGAGCCGAAGCCAAACCCAGATTGGCAGTGAACCCCAGACCCAATCACCCTGATCATTGCGAATCAGGGTGATTGGGTCGAGCATGTGCTGGACCATATAGGATGTTGGCCTCGGCATATTCTTTGGTCCGAGCAAGGATGAACGCCTGTTTGTCAAATCCCACCTTTTATCAAAGATATCGGAAAAATGCTAACACCAAAATCTATCATTCACATTAGTATGGATTTTCTGTTACGGGGTATTTATCACTAAGGTCTGAAATTGTAAAAATATTAGTAGTATTTATCACTAAGGTCTGAATTGACGAAAACACTCTCTGCCATAACAAGTTCTGGGCCTCATTTTCTAATGTCGGGGCCCATTTTATTGATTTAGTTTCAAATATTGGGCCTGATTTGTGTGGGCATGACAAGTTTTGAGCTAACATTTTTACATTTGGTGATATGGCCTGATGGATAAATGTGAGGAATTCCAGAGCTGGGCAAAAACGGACCTGGTGGTGCTGTTGTTGCTTCATCTCTACTCTTTGAATTATGCTTGAACAAGGCTGCCCAATGACGTAAAGAAGACCGCCATACAATATCAGTTAGATTTTGAACTCAAAACAATCATATTACCAATTCGAGAACATCTCTAACAAATCCACAAGGACACAAAGAACCCTGCCTAACAGAAAACTTGATCATGCTTCTGTTTGTCATCTTTTTCTTGATGCAGTCAATCCTATGAATGATGGATAAAACTCATGTCCCCATTCTATGGGTATGGTCATTCTTTGAAGCTGAATTTGAAGGTTACTGCGCATCTGTCTGGTTGATTTTGGTATCTGTGAACAGAAGACTGATACAATGAAATATTAATCGAAGCTTTCATGGCAGAACTATGAGTAACAAACAGGATCATCCCATGTCATTAGTGACTAACAAATTTCGGCTCAATCAGCTTGACATGATGAGGAAAATTATAACTTTTCGCAATTATCTTAATTAGCTATTTTTCAAGGTAATTAATTATGGATGGAAAATCGAAGATAACTAATTGTGCAGCTGTAGAGTTTATAATGACTGTAATTTCCAAGTTGCACATGTGGCTTATTTGTTTGTGTAGTGATGACCGAGAGGCTAAGATTTATTACAACCTTTGGGCTCAATCAGTTGGCCCAAATTGGAAGGCAAATTTTAGCCCATCTGGCTGGCCCATATTTACAGCTTTTGGGCACTTAAAGACAGCTGGCCACCGCTGCTGCACATGCTCCAGATTTGCAATACTCTGTATTGCTTTCTTGGACTGCAGTTATATAGGTACGTAACCTAGTTGGCCACTGTTGGATTTTTTGAAGGGTTTTGCAATGCAGTAGCAGCTAAGAGTTTCAAGGGTTGTTTTCCCTCTCTCTTGTTCTTGCTTAAGTGTCCTTCAAGAGCTCCATTCAATCCAAGCTAGGAAGAAGAAAGACATTAAAGAGTTGGTGCTAGAAGCGGGTGATGAGATCCGAAATTTGGATTCTCTTCAAGTCACCAATTCCACTCTCTTGTCCTCTTCTCTTTACATTCGTTTAGCTCTCTTAAATTTGCCTCTTTGATTTCTTATCTAGTGTTCTTGGATTTTCTAGTTGAGGCCTTAAACATTTTATTTTAAATCTTGGTTTATATATATATATATATATAAGAGTTTGCTTCCTTATAGTTTTTCCGCTGAAGATTTCGTTTCCATTTGTATTCGATTTCTTCAAATTGGTATCAGAGCAAAAGGTATACTCAAGAGACGTTTCTGTTTTTGTGGTCGTGTGGCCTTCAAAATCAGATTCTAAAGTCTTGAATTTCGTTTTCTTTTGTTTTAAAAGGTCGTTCTTGCTCTTGCTACATTCTGATTTCTTTTTGAAGTTCTTTACCTTCAAAAGTCAGATCTAAAGTCAAGTAAAGGTCTTCGTTTTTAAAACATTTCCTCTAGCTACGATCTGTTTTCAAGCTTATAAGTCTTGGAAATCAGATCTAAAGTCTTGAGTTGCTCATTTTCGATCTCTCTTCTCTCTACCTCGCTTGGATATGTTTTTAGAGCATTGTTGCTCTCAAAACCGGATTTGTTACTGCGAAATAGGGCCACTTCAAACAACGATCGAGGTTCTCAAAGCATCATTGCTTTCGAGGCTTAGATATAAAGTTTTGAAGCCTCGTCTCTGTTTTACGGGATACAAGTCAAGGATTTCAAGTAAAGAATCTCTTGAAAAAACCTAGCTTTAATTCCCTAAAGGTTTCTGAACTTCAATCTAAGAGTGTAGCTTGAGTAGCTTACAACCTTAGATTTGTTTTTTTCAGTCTTCGCCGCTGTCTTGTTCATCCCTAAGCACGAACTCGAGATCCCGACAGGCCTTAGTAGCCTTGGATTCGAATTTGTAAAGGGAAATGAACACCCTCTTGAGATTGCAAAATTTCTATTTCGTGTTCTTTTTCAGCTCACTGATTCGAAGTAGGAGTCCAAAATAAATTTGGGTCTTCTCTTTGTCTCTAAACTCTTGAATTAGTGCCTCAAAATTAATTTGAAGCGTACTAGTTCGTATTCCTTCTGTTTTATTTAAATGTGGAATCTCGGCTGCTCTTCTAATCTCATTCTTATTCTCCCCTTCATTAAAACTCCATGTCTAAGTCCTCTGTTCGTATCAAGCCATTTGATGGCAACTCCGACTTTCCAATGTGGCAAGTCAAGATGAAAGCTATTTTGATTAAGGAGAAATGCTGGCGTGCTATTGAGGAAGATTATCCTTCTGACTTTGATGCTGCTGCTAAAAAGGAAATGGATCAGATTACTCATTCTGAAATTATGATCCGCTTATCTGATGAAGTAGCTCGTCAAGTGGTCACTATTGACTCTTCCAAGAATCTTTGGAAGGCGTTAAAAGACCTCTTTCTGGTTAAATCTCTCCCTTCTCGTATTAGCTTGTTATGTCGCATATTTAATTTCAAAATGGATGTTTCTGTGTCTCTGAATGATAACTTAGATAGATTTCTTCGCATGACTCAGGAACTAGAAATGTGTGATGATAAAATTGTGGATACTCACCAAGCTGTGATTTTACTTAATTCACTGCCTTCCCAATTTGATAATTTTAAAGATGTGATCCAATTTGGTACCGAGGACTTGACTAAAAAGAGGATTGTTGAATCGATTGTTCAGAAAAATGAGATTATAAAAGTCTTTAAAGGAAAACATGATAAAGATACTAAATCTGAGGTTCTGTTTTCTAAAGGAAAATCCAAAAACCAGAATAAGAATAAGAAGAAGAAAGATAAGGCTTCTGATTCTTCTAATTCTAACTCTGGCTCTGGTGATTCTAAAACTAAAATTGAGAAGAAAAATGTTAAGTGTCATTACTGTGGTAAACTTGGTCATTATATAACTGAATGTTTCAAAAGGAAGAAAGACGAATCAAGTAAATCACATAATGGTACAACTGCTGTTTTAGAATCACACCCTTTCTATTCTGATGAACTTCTTATGTGTGCATCTGTGGATGATTCTGATTATTGGATATTGGATTCTGGTTGCACTATGCATGTTACACCTCATAAGCATCATTTTGATTTTATGCATGAATGTAATGAGGGAGAGGTAAGGTTGGGTGACCATTCCTCTTTAAAAATCAAAGGCATAGGTAACATTCCTTTTTTGATGCATGATGGGAAGGTCAGGTGGGTACTTGATCTTAGGAGGAATTTATTATCTAAAAGCATGTTTGATGATCTTGACTGTCATATTCACACTCATAATGGTGTTAGAAATGTTTCCAGAAATGAAATTTTTTAAATTAAAAGTGTAAAAAAAAATGGCTTATATCATGTTGTTGGTAATCCTGTTTTGTCTAGTTCTTCTGCTGAATTGAATGTTTGCATGAGTATGCATCATACTAAATTGTGGCATGCTAGGTTAGGACATATAGGAAACAAAGGACTTCATTATCTGTTCAAACATAGTCACTTTAATCAAAAGCCCTCGAATTTAAAATTTTGTGAAAATTGATTTTTTGTAAAACAAGTTAAATCCAACTTTAGTAAGTCATCTTTTGTTGCTCAAAAGCCTTTAGAATATGTACATGCAGACCTATGGGGTCCGGCCCAAGTGGATACTTTAGGTGGAAGAAAATATTTTCTTTCAATTATAGACCACTATTCAAGAAAGGTTTGGGTGTACTTATTAAAGGCCAAAAGTGACACATTTGACAACTTTAAGTTCTGGAAAACTAAGGTTGAGGGTGAAACTGATTTCAAAGTGAAATGTCTTCGAACAGATAATGGTCTAGAATTCTGCAATCATGATTTTGATCATTTCTGTCATGTTAATGGTATTAAGAGACACTTAACTGTGCCAGGCACACCTCAGCAGAATGGCACTGCTGAGAGAATGAACAAAACCTTGCTTGAAAAGGCAAGGTGCATGCTCATTAGTGCAGGGATGAAACACTCCCTTTAGGGTGAGGCAGTCATCACTGCTTCATACCTAATAAACCGATCCCCTTGCTCTGCCATTGGTTTTAAAACTCCACAAGAGCTGTGGAGTGGAACCAAGCCAAGTCTAGCTCACTTAAGACCTTTTGGGTGCATAGCTTATGCCCAACAATCTGCTGGAAAGTTAAACCCTAGGGCCCAAAAGTGTGTTATGCTTGGTTATCCTGAAGGGGTAAAAGGCTACAAATTATTACTCATACAACCAGGTGGGTATAGAGTAATAAGGCTACAAATTATTAAGGGGGCAAATTGTAGAGTTTATAATGATTGTAATTTCCAAGTTGCACATGTGGCTTATTTGTTTGTGTAGTGCTGACCGAGAGGCTAAGATTTATTGCAACCTTTGGGCTCAATCAGTTGGCCCAAATTGGAAGGCAAATTTTAGCCCATCCGGCTGGCCCACATTTACAGCTTTTGGACACTTAAAGACAGCTGGCCACAGCTGCTGCACATGCTCCAGATTTGCAATACTCTGTATTGCTTTCTTGGACTGCAGTATATATAGGTACGTAACCTAGCTGGCCACTGTTGGATTTTTTTGAAGGGTTTTGTAATGCAGTAGCAGCTAAGAGTTTCAAGGGTTGTTTTCCCTCTCTCTTGTTCTTGCTTAAGTGTCCTTCAAGAGCTCCATTCAATCCAAGCTAGGAAGGAGAAATACATTAAAGAGTTGGTGCTAGAAGCGGGTGATGAAATCCGGATTTTGAATTCTCTTCAAGTCACCCATTCTACTCTCTTGTCCTCTTCTCTTTATATTCGTTTAGCTCTCTTAAATTTGCCTATTTGATTTCTTATCTAGTGTTCTTGGGTTTTCTAGTTGAGGCCTTAAACATTTTATTTTAAATCTTGGTTTATATATATATATATGTATATAAGAGTTTGCTTCCTTCTAGTTTTTCCGCTTAAGATTTCGTTTCCATTTGTATTCGATTTCTTCAAAGTAGCTTTTATTGATTAAGAGACAATTAATAAGCTTATTAAGTGATAGACCTATAAGTAAGTTTAGTAATTAATACCCTAAAACCTAGTGAATTTTTGGATACACAAAGATCTATCATCGTCCGTTCTATTGATTTAATGGTACAACCGTGGGAAACGAAGACGATGACAAGAGTCCAACGCGAACGAGCCACAAACGAGGCATGAGTCGGCCTTCGATCGATGTGTTTGCCGTTCAAACCCTGCCATATCTATTCGGCGATGTTGACGCTTGCAACGTCCTTTCTCCTCTCATACCATAACTATGCGGAGATGATTATCTTCGTATGGGCATCAACGGCTTCTCTTGAGAAATTTGGGATCGAACAAACCCTCTCACGCAACGCTAATCCTCCGCTTGAAACAAAAACAAGATCCCGAACCACCTACGTGGACACTAAAGATCGTAGGAAGGATTTTAGAAGATGGAACAGATCCAGATCAAGATGCAAATATGAAACGATATCCAAAGTTTTCTACATTTTTCAAGAGGGTTACAAATTCGTTGGACCAAAGACTATATCCGGAAAACCAAATGATAATTTGGGATAGTTCTCCTGCAGCAGCACCACATGAAGGTTTTGAGGTCAAAAGAAAAGGAGACAGGGAATTCACCTGCTCTAACTAAGGTTCTGGGCGTAGAAGTTGACACTCTCCCTAGAATCATTGCTTCTATCTGGCACGATGTGGAGGCAAGCATTGCAAAATTTCAGCAGGATGTTGGAAATACAGTGGGCAAGATGAGAATGGCTCGGAATAGTGCTTTGATCGAGTCCACTTTGAGTGGCGAGTTAGCGGCTCGAACGACGACCAAACGGGGCGATCCCGGTGCCGTTGGGTTTGTGACGCTGCAAGGTTTCTCCGACGATGGGTCGCGGTGGCTGGGATCATCCACTAGTGTTGGAAAAACGCTTCAAAGTGGCATGGTTCCTGGTTTTCTGTGCATGACATGCACTGGTTCGGGGGCGATTCGATGTCGTTCGGAAATGGTTCTAGACAATTAAAGAGTTGGGTTGAGCTAGCCTGAGCATGAGGATGACGACGGAGTGGTCAGATTTTGGATTGAGCAGCTCGCAAGGGGTCCGTATCGGGCTCAAACAGGCCTTGGAGATGGGGTATATAGGCGACGAGCAAGAATGTCAAGAAGGATGATGCAAAGTCTAAGTTGGATTTGTGCAGGTTCCCGCGGAGATTGTTGTGCCATTATTGCTTGATGGTCACAAATTATTTTACATGGCGTACTAGATCAGGTTGGATGACTTCGAATTTATTCCCAATATTCAACCCCCATCTCAAATAAATGGCAGCAGTTTTGGGCTCCACGCACCTGCACGTCATGGAGAATTATAAACTCAACCTTGGTGTAGGGATTTAGATGTTTAAAGCTTAAAGCAAAATTTCAGGAAAACGTTTTTTCTAACCTCTAACTAATGATCTTATATATAAACTAAATTGATTATAGATACAAAGAATTAATTACCTCTTGATGCGTGTTTGAATCTTTCTGGAATGGAATTGGGAGATTAGAGCCTCAAGTGTGACTCCTCTAGTTGGTCCACCCGAGTATGGATCTAGAGCGCCTAGGGCTCGATTGCTAGAACGAGGAACGCAGACGAATGAGGGAGAACTCCAGGGAAGGGGGCAGCCGAGTATATGTGTATGTGTAGGGTTTTTCTCCTAGAAAGCCCTCCTTTTATAATACCATATGTAGATATATTATTTCCTAAATTAATATATCTTTTATTATCAGTAATAACTCTTTATTACTAATAAGCCTTATCTCTCAAGTTATATCATATACTTTATATAATATGTCTCCCAATAAACTGATCCAATCCATAAACTCTAAGGGTGTGACCTCGTAGGACCTAGTAATAATAGCAATAGACTTTATAACAAATAGTCCATAAATCATAGTTGACTTCTAACAAAGCACTATGACTACCTAAGATAACCGGATTATGAATCTCCATAAATGATCCCACTTCATAATTAGTAATTGCACCTTTGATTAAATGACACAATTTTTTCAATCTCCCACTTGTCCTTAAAACAAGTGTGCAATGTTAAAATTTCTTTGTCACTTAGTGTCTTATTTGACTATATGATGAAACTCATCTTTATCGCCAAATACGTTTCTTGAACTCTTGAGATCAAACTGGCAGTACAGATGATTACTAATAATCCATCTGAGCATGGCCATGCGTTTTCACAGTTCTCACTGTTTAAGTGGCCGAGACACCAATCATTTCCAAATGTATCGTGGTATACACGGAATAGGAGGACATATTCAATCTTGTAAGACTACAGCTCCCACTTAACTTTTGGCAATCCTAATCACTGTTTTTATAACTGTCTGTTACGGTCAGCGTTTGACAGCGTCAAAGACATACCAACAGTCAAATGATAACTATATCATACTCATGTCTAAGGAACTCACTACTCATGAATAATCCTAGAACTCCGCAATAAAGTCCCGAGGAGTCCTAGGATTGGTCTGTCCGATATGTATCGGTATACACATCTATGTAATCGATTAGACATCTCTATGTCCCTATAACACATGAAACCCGGTGTTATCAATCAATCTCACAATATGGTCTTTTGATTAAGTCATTTGTATCCAAGTTAACGACTTAGACCATGGACTTCTAACAATTTTATTATTTCAGTTCACTTAATGGGATTTCATTCACCAAAACAGTTTTGATGAGCCCATTTGATAATTATTAAATTATTTTGATACTTTATCTAATCCCAAGCAATGATTAAATAATAATATGAAACTCATATATAAATCAAGCATAAATGTCTGTGATAACAATAAACAGGGTTTATCATAAAACAAACAATGTGTCTCAAAAGAACTCTCTAATGTGCTTGAGCCCCTTGGCCCGAGTGTGACTGTCATGCTTGGGCCTAGGCATGGGCTTGGTCAAAGGATCTGCAATGTTGTCGTCTGTGTGCACTTTGCACATCCTCACGTCTCCTCTATCAACATAGTGTTTGATCATGTGGTACTTCCGTAGAACATGTCTGGATTTGGAGCTAGAGCTAGGTTCCTTGGCTTGAGCAATGGCGCCATTGTTGTCACAATAGACGTTAATAGCTCTAGATGTGCTAGGAATGACACTGAGCTCAACTATAAACTGCCTAATCCAAACAGCCTCCTTGGCTGCTTCACCAGCAGTAATGTACTCTGCCTCCGTTGTAGAATCTGCTACTGTCCCTTGTTTCGAGCTCTTCTAGCTGACAGCTCCTCCATTCAGAATGAAGACGTATCCAGATTGAGATTCAAAATCATCTCTATCTGTTTGGAAACTTGCATCAGTATAGCCCTTGACGACCAACTCGTCATCACCTCCAAATACCAAGAGATCATCCCTAGTCCTTCTCAAGTACTTCAAGATGTTTTTGGCTGTACTCTAATGTGCATCACCCAGGTTTGATTGGTACCTGCTACACATACTCAAAGCATATGCAACATCTGGGCGAGTACAAGTGATCGCATACATGATGGATCCTATGGTTGAGGCATAGAGAATCCTGTTCATCCTCTCAGTTTCACCAAGTGTCTTAGGACACTGACTCTTGCTGAGATGTAAGCCATACTGCATAGGCAGGAACCCTTTCTTAGAGTTCATTATATTGAATCTATCAAGGACCTTATCTACATAAGTTTCCTTACTCAGACCAATAAGTCTCTTAGATCTATCTCTATAGATCTTAATGCCTAGTATGTACTCAGCCTCTCCCAATTCCTTTATTGAGAAATACTTCTTAAGCCACTCCTTAACTGTCTTCAACATAGGAATGTCATTCCCAATGAGTAATATGTCATCCACATATAGAACTAGGAAGGTCACTTTGCTCCCACTAAACTTCTTGTAGACACAGGTCTCTTCTTCGCATCTGATGAAGTCAAACTTCTTGATCACTTCATCAAAATGAAGATTCCAACTTCTGGATGCTTGCTTAAGTCCATAGATGGACTTCTTAAGCTTGCATATTCTCCTAGGGTTTTTTGGATCCTCAAAACCTTCTGGTTGCATCATGAATACATCCTCTTCTAAATATCCATTTAGAAAAGCGATCTTGACATCCATTTGCCAAATCTCATAATCATAATAAGCGGCAATCGCTAGGAGTATCCTAATGGACCTGATCATAACGATCTGTGAGAACGTTTCATCATAGTCAGTACCATGAACCTGTCTAAATCCTTTGTCAACTAGTATTGCCTTATAGACAGAAAAGTTTCCATCCTTGTCTGTCTTGATCTTAAAGACCCATTTGCATCCAATGGGTTTTACCCCATCAGGCAAATCTATCAAGTCCTAGACTTGATTCTCAGACATGGAGTCCATTTCGGATTTCATGGCTACCAGCCATTTCTCGGAGTCGGGGTCCGTCATTGCTTGCTTATAGGTCGCAGGCTTGCTATTCTCTAAAAGTAGAACGTCAATGCTAGCAGTCAAGACGTAATCCTCATATCGTCTAGGCTGTTGCCTTGGCATGTCTGATCTCCAAAGTGGTCCAATAATAGGAGAGACTTCAGCAGAAGGGTTGACCACATCGGTAGGCGGGACCTCAGGTGCTTCATCTACTTGAGGAATTGCATCTTGAATCTGGGCGGTTTCCCTTTGAGAAGGTACGCCTCCAAAGTCAAGTTCCTCAGTAACATCGTCTATGTCCTCGTGTTGTTGGGTTTGTTGCTTAGCTTGAATCTCATCAAGCTGAACATTTCTCCCACTTGGCTTCTTGGAAAAGAAATCATTTTCCAAAAAGACACTATCCCGAGCAACAAACACTTTGTTCTCAGCGGAATTGTAGAAATAATATCCCCTCATTTCCTTGGGATAACCTATAAAGAAGCATTTGCCTGATTTGGCTGCTAGCTTACACTACTACAATTATGAGCTAGTGGAGCGGTTAGATGTGGCGGTTTTATCTTATGTAGCGGTTGGTTGCAGCGGTAAGGCTAATAAAGCGGCACTTTTGGCGATTTTAGGTATTGTGGCGGTTGTAGTGATGGTTGTTTGTATGCTCAAGTATGAAATATGTTCATTAATTTATGCAGCGGTTCATGTACATCTATTGAGGCAGTTTTTGGATCTATTGTAGCGGTTGGTAAAAAAAAAATAATGAAGCGGTTTTTTTTGGTAATAATAGAGGGTTATACCCGTTTATTCATAAAAAAGAAGGCTTACATATGCTCACTCATCCATAAGTCAATATCTAAAACAATAACTAAACCTTCCGGGGGTTGATTAAACATTTCAGAGTCACTCATACAACTGTTGCTAAACCGAGCCATCCAGTCAGCAGCCTGGTTGCACGAGCGGGGGATATGCCGAATCCTGTATTGCCAACCAGTTTCTGCAAGCAGCTTCCGACACTCCGTGATCCAAGCCCTATGCCGGGGAAATGCTGGTTGGGTATTCTCCATAGTAGCGATAACCTCGGCAGTGTCAAGTTCAATCTCCAACTGTGTTATCCCCAACTGCTTCGCCATCTTCAAGCCCTGCAGGAGTCCCAAAAGCTCAGACATGAATGGAGAGTCACCCCTGGCCTTAGCAGCAAATGCCTGGATAAACCCTCCATCCTCCTTACGCAGCAACCCGCCAGCACCCACCATATCCCTTCCAGGACCATAAGAGCCATCTGTGTTGAGCTTACACCAGCCAGGTGTGGGCCGCTGCTAGTGATCAATCGCCGAACCACCCAATTGCTGAACATTCAGCTTTGTCTCAGCCGCCACCTTGTACTCAACAGCTCGAGAAATCACAAAGGCAGCTTTATCAGTAGGGAGTTCAGCATCGGCATCAAAACATATCATACACCTCCATTTCCAAAGTCACCAAACCCCAAAAGCAAAAGTGGTGGCCCAAGCATCATCACAGCCGAGATTCAGTGAGAGCCATTCCTGAATATTGCAGTTGAAGAAGGCAGTCCGCAGACCATCCGGGAGAAGTGCACGCCATAGATTACGTGCAGTAGCATAGTCCTATAGGATGTGGATTGTCGTCTCCGCAGGCTCATCGCAAATGGAGCAAGCATCAGTTAGCGACAAGTGCCGACGATTGCGATTAAAGTTGCTCATAATGCAATCATGAGAGGTGAGCCAAAGAAAATTCTTGATTCTTTCTGGTGCCTTAGCAGCCCAAATCTGCTTCCAAACAGGTTTCAGGGTATCACCATGGTCCCTACGAATGATTTCCAGAACCGACCGGATCGAGAAAGCTCCTGAAGGTGTTTCATTCCAGAAGAAGTTATCCCCCGTCTCTTCAGTAGTTAACGCCATAGAGGCAATCTCCACCAGCACATGTGGCAGAAGAAGATGTGAGAATTCAGTCCACACCCATCCATTCCCGTCCCAGTACTCTGCGACAGTCCTTCCAGCCTCCGTGTCTGGGATTTCCTCCAGCGCAAGCTCTTCCAAGGGTCGGTCCAAGACCCACTAATGCGACCAAAACAATGTCCGCGAGCCATCTCCAACTGCACTGCGAAGCCCAGCAAGCAGATGGGATTTTGCTTTCACCATTCCTTGCTAGAGATTTGAGGCTCCGGCCTTAGGCATGAACATATCCCGATCACAACGACCACTGCAATACTTCCCCCGGACCACGCGAGACCAAAGCGATCCAGGTTCAGTAAGCGTCCTCCAGCCCATCTTCGTCATGAATGCGGAATTGACCTGTCTCATGCTTCTCATGCCAAGGCCCCCGACGATTTTTGGTCGTCGCAGCTCCTCCCAGTTCAGCAGGTGTAGCTTCCTCTTTTCCTGGGTCGAGCCCCATATGAAGTCACGAGTTTTCCGGTCCACTTCATCATAGATAGAGAGAGGGAGTTGCGCTGTCTGCATAGAATAAAGAGGAATGCTAGAAATGACCGATTTTGCCAAAGTGACTCGGCCCGCCATCGAGAGCAGCTTCGCCTTCCACCCCGCGAGTTTGGAGCTAACCCGATCCACAACGTGCTGGAAGTTGGCACGACTGACTGGTTTTTTTGACATAGCCATACCAAGATATTTTCCTAAATCGTCCGTGACTGGTATTCCACTTCTCGCACTAATCTGGGCCGCAAGGTCCAGAGCTGTGGAGTTGGAGAAACATATCATAGATTTTTGATAATTAATCTTCGATCCAGAAGCCTCACAAAACCTCTCAAGGCAATATTGTATCGTTGCCATCTGCTCGAAAGATGCTTCCCCAAATAGAATTAAATCATCGGCAAAGAACAAATGGGACAAATCCGGACCGAATTCGGACAACTGGATTGGTTTCCAAGCCCCAGACACAACCGTTTCATCTATGATATGACCAAGTCGCTCCATACACAGGACAAATACGTATGGAGATAGCGGGTCACCTTGGCGGACGCCCCGGCTCGGCTTGAACTTATCACCCATGGAGCCATTCCATAAGATTCTCATACTGCATGAATTGATACACTCCATAATGACCTGAACCATTCCAGATGGGAGCCTCACCTCCTGCAGCGTATCTCGAATATAATTCTATCGGACCCGATCATAAGTTTCTCGAGGTCGATTTTGATGGCCATGAAAGGCCTGCCATGTGGGGACCGCATAGAATGCATCACCTCCTGTGTTATCACTATATTGTCAGTGATTTGATGACCCGGAACGAAGCTTGACTGGGTTAGGGCAACAAGAGTCCGCATAATCTGCTTCAAGCGAATGACAAGAGCCTTTGTCGCAATTTTAAATGCGACATTGAATAAACTTATGGGTCTTAGTATAACACCCCCAAAACTTAACCCTTTTGGAAAGGTATTACCGCCAGTGACCCCAGTGTTCCTTACCGAGATCACCCAAGGCTTTACCATATAAATACAATTTATGAAATGCGATTGATACACAATGATCAAGCATTAAATTCCAAAACATAACATTGTCAAGGAAATAAGAGTTACGGGATTACAACCCAATCCCGAATAGGTCAAAACATAGTTTAAACCAAACACAGCGAAAGACTAAGAAAGTACATTACAAACAGAGTTATTGTCCAAAGGATCATAACCTGATTAAAGAAATAATTAAAATATTCAAAAACCACCGCCGACTCCATAGTCCTTCTAATCTTCTGAGCTACTTCATAACTGATGTGCCGAATCAAACGGATGACACCAGCCAACCATGCAAGGGAAAATATTGGTTGGTTAGTCTAAATGAATAGACTAGCAAGAGTATAAAGCAGACTGGTTCGAAGCAGTCATATTAGGTTAGACTCATCGCTTCTCGGATAATAACCGATAACGGTAGTCAACCATCATATTCCTACTGGAATAAACAAGAGGTATGCACAAGAGAAGATTCTGGAAGACTGAATCTTTACAGAAATCGACTCGAAAGAAGACTCCAACTGAAATGAGTCTTTAAGGAAGTATGACAAATCTGGAATGTTTACAGAATCATTCAACAATGATTTAAAATTGACTGAGATGCTTCGGTTCACGACCAACCTCATCGCCTACAGCGAATCCAGATTGGAAAGAGAACGTACTACATTCAAGTCAAGACGAGTTTTCCTAGCTGCACTATAACTTAGCTGCACTACTCGCCCAAGGGTATTAATTATATGCGTCAAGGTAGCACTTATCTGATTTATGTTTCAAAAACACACATCACGTTATAGACTTTTACATGTGTACCCCACCAGTGGGACGACACATCTTAGTATACGTTTCATCGAGAGTGACGTATACCGAAAGGTTTGTGACACCAGCTAAGTGTCCTGTCTCTACACACTTGTGAAAGAGACCGATCATGATCATAGAATAGTACCAGATGGGGACGAGCCACCCCGATACCAGATTATAAAGAAACGACTGGACAGAGTCCGAGTAACGTTCCTATTTAACAGTGCTAACTAAACAGTTACAGCACCACAACATTTATAGGATAAATCACATAAAGGCCCGAAAGACGATCACAGATAATAGCGTTGTTCTAACAGATATACAACCTATTATATGATTTTCAAAACAGTTTATCAAAACCGTTTCCAGACAAACAGAATATTCATTCCAAATTAATTACTCAGATAAACTACTGATAATTAATGTAAATATGGAACGAAAGAGCAAGAGCGAACCGCCACTTGCCTTACTCCGCAGAATAGTCTAAAGACGTCAACTGGATTCCGGGCTCGACACGGTATAGTTCCGACAGCACAACAACCTTTGAGTCGACCCATAAAAGAAACCCTAAGTTAGATCCGACATAAACGGTACGAATCTAAACACGGCGAAAGAACACGAAAGGAAAGACACCACGACGACAACCGACCAAGCCAAAGCCACGAAGGCGTTCTGGGCACTGGCGGCGGTCGCCGTTCTTGGCGGTGGTCGCCGTATTCATCACGGCGGTCGCCATGAAGAACACGGCGGTCGCCGTCTTCATCACGGTGGTCGCCGCAAAGAACACAGCGGTCGCCGTGACGAACTCAGACGATGCAGAACGAGAGAAATCTCACCCCAAAACACGAGCGCGTTTCGACCCCTTTCAGCCTGGCTTGGTTTCTGACCTTCCAAGGCAACCACAAGGCTTCACAAAGGCTGCTGGAAACACCACTAACAACACCGACGAAAGCTTCGAAATTTCCGGCGAAGGCACAACTCCGGCGAGAGGCGAATTTGGCAGAGGTTTGGTCCTTGGATGGCTCAAAACCTCTCCCCCAGCACCTCCTTTTATAGCCAACACATCTGGAGTTCGAAGACGAGGGCCTAGAGCTACTGCGGCACTCGCCAGAAACAACGCCGGCGACCAACGGGCAACGACTGCTGGGCAACGATGACGGCACTTACGGCGGTCGCCGCTGCATGACACATCAGCTGCCTCCTCGGGTGTTGGAACGGCGGGCGCCGTATCTTTACGGCGGTCTCCGTATCTTTACGGCGGTCGCCGTGCTTGGGTCTCACGACGGCGGTCGCCGCGACTTTACGGCGGTCGCCGTGACCCTTTTTCCCGCCCGTTCAGCTTTGAACGGATAAGACATTAAACCGGGATAAAAATTATCGTACGCGAACGACAATTAAAATCTAAGGCACCTTGTCTGTATATTATTTCACTGAGAAAAATATTACAGATACAGAGCACATTACAGAATGTCTCAAGCTACCTGAATTAAATCCGACGTACACAACGGGTACTCGGGAAAATTCCATAATTCCCAAAATAACCTTATAAAAATACGGGATATCACATCTCCTCCCCCTTACAAGAAGTTTCGACCCCGAAACTTAGGTCGAGAATAACTCGGGAAAACGCCTGAGCATATTTGACTCGGTTTCCCACGTCTCCCAAGTAACTTCTTCGGTCCCTGACTTGGACCACAGCACTCGTACCAAATGTACGATCTTGTTGCGCAAATGCTTCTCCCGACGCTCCAAAATGCGCACAGGCAACTCTTCATAAGTACCATTAGCTTGAATCTCGATGTCCTCATAACTAAGTACATGAGACTCATCTGGTACATACCTTCTGAGTAAAGACACGTGGAACACGTTATGCACCGGGTGAGCCGATGGCGGCAACGCCAAGCAGTACGCTAGAGATCCCACTCTATCCAGAATCTCGAATGGTCCCACGTAGCGAGGGTTAAGCTTCCCACGCTTACCAAATCTGAAAACTCCTTTGGATGGCGATACCTTGACAAAAACCTTGTCACCGACCTCGAATTCGACAGTCATGCGCTTCCGATCTGCGTAGGACTTTTGTCGACTCTGAGCGGTCAACATCCTTTGTCTGATCAAAGCAATGTCTGAAGCCGTCCTTTCGACCAACTCTGGTCCAAGCAGAATTTTGTCGGCATTATCGTCCCAACAAATCGGAGATCTGCATCTGCGACCATACAAAGCTTCAAACGGAGCCATCTTGATTGTAGCATGCCAGCTATTGTTGTATGTGAACTCAATCAGACTCAAGCTGTCCTTCCAGCTAGTCGGACGATCGAGCACACAAGCTCTAAGCATATCCTCCAGAGTCTGGATGGTCCTTTCAGACTGGCCATCTGTCTGAGGATGAAACGCTGTACTGAACCTCAACTCGGTCCCCATAGCCTTATGAAGTTCCTTCCAGAATCTTGACATGAAACGGCCATCTCGGTCCGATACAATGGTCTTAGGAATGTCATGTAAGCGGACAATCTCCTTCTGGTAAACTTCTGCTAACTTTTGGGTTTCCCATGTGGTCTTGATGGCTATGAAATGAGCACTCTTCGTAAGCCTATCCACAATTACCCAGATAGCATCTCTCTGACTTCGAGTCTTGGGTAGCCCAATGACGAAGTCCATGGAAATGTCCTCCCATTTCCATTCTGGCACGGGGAGAGGTAGCATCTCACCACCTGGTCTGCGGTGTTCGATCTTGACTTTTTGGCAAGTTAAGCACTCTGCCACAAAGTCTGCTACGTTCCACTTCATGTTTGGCCACCAAAACTTCTTCCTGAGATCCTTGTACATCTTGCTAGAGCCAGGATGCACAGAATAAGCAGATGAATGAGCTTCTCTCATCACCAACTGACGAAGACCTTCTGTGTCAGGCACACAGATCCGATCCTGAAACCAAAGTGATCCATCATCCTGAACCACAAAACTGGGAGCTTTCCCATCCATCACTTCACTGCTTAACTTTACCAAGATGATGTCATTGACTTGCTTTTCTTTTATTTGATCCAGCAGTGTAGCCTGAATCTCCATCATACTCAGGTACCCTCTACGCTGGTCATATAAGACTTCAATGTCGCATGACTCTTGGTTTAGCTTGGTCTGAGCAGTAAGTAGAGCAACTACAGTCTCATGCGTTGTCTTCTGGCTTAGTGCATCAGCTACTACATTAGCCTTGCCCGGATGATACAACAACTCCATGTCGTAGTCCTTGAGCAACTCTAGCCAACGGCGTTGTCTCATATTTAACTCCTTCTGAGTAAATATATACTTGAGACTTTTGTGGTCGGTGAAGACTTGGCATCTTATACCGTAGAGGTAATGCCTCCAAATCTTCAGCGCAAAGACAACCGCTGCTAACTCAAGATCATGGGTCAGATAGTTTTCTTCGTAAGTCTTGAGTTATCTAGATGCGTAAGCAATGACTCTGCCCCTTTGCATCAAAACACAACCGAGACCACATTTGGAAGCATCACTATAGACCACATAATCGTCATTCCCCTCTGGGAGTGCTAACACGGGTGCCGAGGTCAACCGTCGCTTCAACTCTTGGAAACTGACCTCGCACTTGTCATTCCAGACACACTTCTTGTGGACTTTGCGGAGTAGATTGGTCATAGGTAGAGCGATCTTTGAAAATCCTTCTACGAACCTTCTATAATACCCGGCAAGTCCAAGAAAACTGCGTACCTCCTTCACGCTCTGGGGCTGTGTCCATTTGGCCACCGCTTCAATCTTTTGGGGATCAACCATAACCCCATTTTTATTGATCACGTGGCCTAAGAAAGCCACTTCCTTTATCCAGAATTCACATTTAGACAGTTTAGCAAAAAGCTGATGTTGTCTAAGGATCGACAAGGAAATCCGTAAATGTTCCTCGTGGACTTCTTCATTCGGAGAATAGATCAAGATGTCGACGATGAAAACCACCACGAACTTATCCAAGTACTGGTGAAAACATCGGTTCATCAAATCCATAAAGACAGCTGGAGCATTTGTAAGCCCAAAAGGCATCACTACGAACTCGTAATGACCATATCTGGTCCTAAACGCAGTTCTAGGAATGTCCTGCTCCCGAATCCTGAGTTGATGATATCCAGATCTTAAGTCGATCTTGGAGAAAACCTTTGCTCCCTGCAACTGGTCCAACAAGTCATCAATCCTAGGCAAAGGATACTTGTTCTTGATCGTCACCTTGTTCAACTCTCGATAGTCGATACAAAGTCGGAACGATCCGTCCTTCTTTTTGACGAATAATACCGGAGCACCCCACGACGATGCACTCAGCCTGACATAACCTTTATCAAGAAGATCTTCAAGTTGATTTTTCAATTCTTGCATCTCAGCTGGAGCCATCCGATACGGTGATTTGGAAATCGGCACCGTACCAGGCTCGAGATCAATAGAAAACTCAACGTCACGGTTCAGGGGTAATCCTGGAATTTCTTCCGGAAAGACATCCGAAAATTCCCTAACTACAGGAATATCAAGAACCTCAGGTCCATCCTTCTCGGGCGAATCCAAGTAGCAAAGGTACCCGACACATCCTTGTCGTAGTAGCTTAAACGCAGCCATCACATTGATCAGCTTGGCGTTATCAGCGTCATTTCGACCTTTGAACTTGCACACGAATTGGCCCCCGGATGACACCGTCACCGTTCTTGAACTGAAGTCGATCACCGCCTTGTGACGCGTCAGCCAATCCATACCGAGGATAATGTCGTATGGAGCCATGGCTATGCAGATTAAATCTGCCTCGAATTCCTTACCCTGAATGGTAATCCGAAAGTCGGATAAATGCTTGGTTCCCACCAAACGTTCTCCATTAGGAAGATTAACGACAAAAGGGTCGCACGAATCGTTGCACACTAAGTCTAACTTGCTAACAGAGCTATCCGAAATAAAGGAATGCGTAGCACCAGAATCAAACAGAATGCACACTGAAGTAGAGTGAAGGTATAGAGTACCTTGAGCAATCGGAGCGTTGGGTCCATCTGCCTCACGCATCTCGTACAAGCGTTGGCCCTGACTTCCAGAAACAGCTGGGGCCTTTCCCCTGTTCTGAGCAGTCGTTTGCACTGAAGGGCTAGGAGTCTCGGCAGGCTTAAACCTAGGTCGGTTGCTCTGATGAACTGACCCTTGCTGCGACTCTACTCCCTTATGCTTCCCCTTCTTGTAGAACTTTTGCAGATGACCATCACGTCCACACCCAAAGCATGGCCTCTTCTCCCTCCGACACTCAGTGCTCTTGTGCCCAGCAGTACCGCAGTTATAACACTGAACTGTACTCCTGGTCTGCCCTGACTGCTGACACGAGATCCGATGCATAATGCCCATGGATTGAAGAAGGGGTTTAAGAGGTCTGAATTCGGTTCCTCCATCCGTTTGGATATAAGAGATTTTTGTGGAAAAGAATTTGGTAGCAAAGGAGATGAAGGTGGTTACAATTTGCGGGACAAGATTTTTTGTAGTGAACGGAAATAACCAAAGAAACCGAGAGAAATCATCAATAATAGCTAGATAATACTTGGATCCATTCATAGAGAATTCATTGGCAGGGCCCCATACATCCATAAATAACAATTGAAAAGGGGTACTGGATTGAGACGGACTAGGTGGGTGAGGCAAAGCATGAACTTTGGCCCACGAACAAGGCTGACACTGATTTGGGCCCATTGGGCCGTGTTTAGGAACTGAAGGCAAAAACTGGAAAACGGAGTTGGAGACTCGGGTGGAAGGGTGACCTAAGCGGCAATGCCAAGTGGCGGCGGTAGAGGAGGTGGTGTAGTGGGCTGACGGCGGACATGGTGGTTGCGGAGTGGCCGCCGGAAGCTCGTACAGTCCTCCTCTAACGGGGCCTTGAAGAAGAACTTCCCTGCTCGCCGAATCCTTCACAAGAAAACAAGAGGAGTGAAATTCAAAGAAAACAGCATTATCTGTACAAAATTGATGAACGGAGAGAAGGTTTTTGTTGAGGGAAGGAGTATGAAGGAGATTGGATAGTTTGAAGATACGATTATTGGATTGAAGAGAGCCCGATCCATGAGTCTGAATCGGCACTTGAGATCCATCGCCAAGGGAGACCGTATCGATGCCGTCATAGTTGTACTGCTCGAGTCGGAGATTAGCCAGGTCCGGTGTGAAATGGTGGGTGGCCGCCGTGTCAGGAAAC
Organism: Rheum nobile; assembly: GCA_027886185.1. Taxonomy (NCBI): domain Eukaryota; kingdom Viridiplantae; phylum Streptophyta; class Magnoliopsida; order Caryophyllales; family Polygonaceae; genus Rheum; species Rheum nobile. The sequence goes on from WOAB01000568.1 coordinate 18,791,507, forward strand.
CAGGTGGTGGAGGTTGCATTGGCCTGGAAGGACGACGGCGGAGGCGCCTGGAGAGATTGGTCAAATCGATGCCAACATTTGATGGCGGTGTGGCCGGGTTTAAGACAGAGTTGACAAACGGGACGGTTGTCCGGGTTGCCAGAGAAGGTGGTGTTGCCACCTCTGCCACCACCACGGGGTTGGCCACGGCCACGGCTGTGAAAATCCCCCCTGCTTCCTCGTCCCCTATTTGAGGCTGAGAAGTGCAGCTCCGGTTTCTCGGCGGTGGTTGCATTCACGGAGATCTGGGATTGGAGTTCCTTTGTCTGATGAGCAAGGCGAGCTTCGTGGACCAAGAGATGCGAGAGAACCTGTGTGGGGGAGGGCAGAACGACCTGGATTGAGAGAGCAGAGACAACCGAGTCGTACTCGCTGCCTAACCCGCCAAGAAGGTATGTGGTGAACGCCAGATCGGAGATGGATTGGCCGGCGGCGGACAACATCTGAGCAAGAGCCTTAGCTCTATTGAAAAACTCAGAGATGGGCTCGACGGATTTTTTCAGGGACGCCAGCTGCAGTCTGGTATGGACGACTTGAGCGGAGGAGCGAGCGGAATAAAGCTGGAGGAGGGTATCCCATATCTCCAGGGAGGTGAAGCACTCAATCACCTGTGCAAGAACCCCCTCCGTGAGAGAAGAGGTTAAAATGGCCATGACCAATTGGTCTTTGGCATGTCATTCAGTGAAGGCGGCGTTGACGGAGCCATCCGTTGTTGTCGCCGGTGGGCAGGGATGGGAGCCATCGACGAAACGGAAGAGGCTGTGGGCCTTGAGGTATGGCATAACTTGAGCTCGCCATAGTGGAAAGTTGGTCGGAGCAAGTTTAACTGTAATGAAAGAGGAAAAGGAGGGCATGGATGTGTTTGAGCCAGCGACGGTAAGAGCCATAGCTCAGCGGCGGCAAGAAGCAGAATCTAGAAAAAGGAATGAAGGAGAAAGGACAGACACTACAATATGGACGTTGGTCCTTGCAGCTCTGATACCATGATGGAATGCAAAGAGTAGTGGATAGAAAGATTCCTGCTCATTCTATTCAAGAGAACCATTACAAGGTTTATATAATGCAATACAGTGGACAACTGTCCTATGGATAGATAGTTCTAGAATCAATGCTAAATTACATTTATGTCCTACTAAGGTCTCATTAAAGTCTCCCATGAGGATCCAGGGAAGAGAGTTTCCTGAAGCAAAATCTCGCAGGCGGTACCAGAGCTCCTCCCTTGACGACGGGGTGGGGCTGGCATAAACTGCAGAGAATACCCATGTAGCCTCACCCGCCCTCGTCACCTGAAGGGAAACCACTTGGGCGTGAGCATCAAGCTCGGTTATGGAAACGCGATCACTTCTCCAGAGGACCCATATGCCACCACGAAAACCAACAACAAACCTTATCTGCTTGAGCACCACTGATGCGTGTCTCGAGAAGAACAAGGATGGAGGGGTCATGTAAGCGAATTAATTCTTTCAAGGTATTAAGGAATTCCCTGCTGCCCGCTCCTTGGACATTCCAGGAAATAATTTTCAAATTTGGGACTAACATGGACCACAGACTATGGATAGGGGAGTCAATAGAAGACCACTCGTCCAAGGCATTAGAGATCACAGGAGACCATGAGCGTGTCTCCATCATGTACATTAGTGCCGGTATCCGACCGACCCTCATGTTGTTCTTGAATGAGATCTTCCATGCTGATGTCGCCCTCTCCAGCAGTCCGATGCGTGGGCGAGAGCGGGGCTGGAACAGCGTCCAATAGTTTGACATTGGGGTCCGGTGGGTCACTGAGGTGGGAGTCTGCAACCCTCATTGACTTTGGCGGGTGGTTTGTCGACAAGAGCACAATACTCCTTGTAGAGTTTGCGCCAGCAATAGCTAAGCCCTGTTTACGGACAACGATAGTATCTTGATTCTTTTTCCCGGGCGCTATTTTTGGTTCCTTTTCCTCTTGTCCTTTGTGGGATAGGACTGAGAGATTTCTTTCCTTATTCATGCTCTTGATTGAGGATTTCGTTGAGGTCTTGTAGGTATCCTTGATTGATTCCGTATTCCCTCGCCCTTCCTTTTTAGATTTGCTGCCCTGCGTTGTTGCCTTAGGGAACGCAGCGGTCTCCTTCATGGTGTCCGTTTTTTGTGCATCAGTTTTCCTGGGAGATTTCATGAGAGGGATTTGTGCATCACTTTCCTTCATTATGTGATTACCTTCCCGAATTTCGCTTCCACTGATCTCGCGATATGCTTCGCTAGCCGTTTCAATATTGCCTTCCTCATTTTCCGCCAGTATTTGAAATCGCGATCCGCTTGCCTTGCTTGGAATTTCCTTCCCTTTTTGGGTCCCTACTAGAGGTTCAGGCGCGTGAGTTTGCTCCCCCCTCCGGCCCACCGGTTTAGAGAAATCCACATCCGCGATTGGCCTAAGAATAGTTGTCGAACCCGGTTTGGCCGGTGTAGATGCCACCGCCGGAGTATCCGCCTGCGTAATTGATTTCTTGAGGTGTTTGTGCCTGGGGTCAGTTTTCGTAGGTCCTTGGGAGTACGAGGACTGTGCAAGCATCCAGTAGCCATATGGCTCGAACATCTCGGGATGGAGGTCTCTGTTGGACACCTCAGCAGACGGTTGATCCAAGTCAATATCATCCGGAGGGATCTCTTCTGGGATCGTGAACGGACAAATATCCTTTGTATGTCCAATGCGCCCACATTCAAAGCAGATCATGCGCAGTCCCTCATATTGTACTTTCCAAACTCTCCCATTCATGAAGAATTTTGCGAGTAAAGGCTTCGTAACATCTATTTCAACACTTAGTCTGGTGAATCTCCCTCGTTCTGCTGCACAAGTTGTCTTATCGATTTTTAGAACTCGACCAACCCGTTTCCCAATCAGCGTGAGTATCCCCTGATCGAAGTATTCCATAGATAAATTCGGAATCCGGATCCAAGCAGTAATAAACTTGACAGTTTCCTTCTGAAGCAATGAAGTTTGGTCGCCAACGTTGTATAGTGAGGTAACTTTCCCCAATCATCCAAGGACCACCAATTATGAGATGGGTGAGGTCAGCAGAGTTGCTGAACTTGACGACATAGAAGTCATTTCCAATATCTATCATGACAAACTCACCTTTCGGGCTCCACTTTTTTATTAGGCTCTGGCGGAGATACATATATCCCACGTTCCGGTCGAACACTTTGACGATGATAGCATCCCGCCATGGGTCTCTTCTTCTCCTCTGCTGTAAGTAGCACCGCAGGGCAGTATGGGTCATCCTCCAGGGTTGGCAGATCGTCCATCATATCATCATCCTCGCAGTCATCATCCCAAAACAGTGTATTGAAGTGCATACGTGAACCCCCATCCACATTTCCAGTCACTGCAGCAGAGAAGGATTTGGTGCCACTGCTGACGCCATGCTTCCCTGGTGATTTTTCAAGAGTCGGAAACTCCTCGTCCATGCTCTCATCTTCGTGTTGGGTGCAGTCAGTACCCCCACGTTTGATTTTCTTGCTTGATCTTTGAAGCAGATCGAGTTCCTCGGCGGATGAATCCAAGTTGGTCGGCGGGCAAATCAGAGCGGCGGAACGTCTCATTTTTTTAGTTGCTAACTTTTCATGGAACCTTTTGAAGACATCAATGTACCTTAATGAACCGCTACAGTTCTCCACGCTAGTTTTGCTTATTAGGCCCCACATGCCACAAGTCTATTATTCCGTATTTTTCGAAAATTGAAAAAACTAAAATTGAACTCTAGAAATTAGAGAACAGACGATTGAAATTTTAGGGTTTTTCAGTTCCAAAATCTCGATCACCCTAGAGAACAAGTGAACGAACTAGAGCACGCACCCAGCTTCAATCACGCCATGTCATTGATTCTCCACCCGCTGAATCTACTAAGGATGAATAGATTTGGTGTGAATCGACTGATGAAGAAGGGATTTGCAGAAATGTTGAAGATTGAGAAGGGATTTGGTCTCGGTGCTTCTTTTCTCCATCCTCCGTGTGTTTGCTCCTTTGGCATGCTTCAAACTTACAAGTATATTTGCAATATTAAATGATCGATTAATGGTTGTATTGCTATCTGTCATAGATTATTATTGTTTCTGCTAGTGGCTTCATGCTTTAGGGGCTCGCTGAATTATGATTTAGGGGCTTTTTGTGTGTAAGAGAGAACGTAGAGAGAGAGATAAATATCTTGAAGTGTAGAGAATATTGCTTTTTAGTCTTCAAAATCTCCATCGATTCAAATAATTACAATGTTTAGATCTAGGAGTATGAGATGAAAAAAGTGAAAAGTGTCAGTAGGATGGAGGAAATTAGAAACTAAAATAAAAACAGAACACTCTATTCCATGTTCTTGAGTTTGGTAGAAAAATATTGCACACACTTTCTCAATTCCTTTGATTTAGACATAAAGACTTCTCTCCCACCTTCATCTCTTTTCAGGCCGTTAAAGTTGGAACTTGGAGGAAGGACCAAATGAGGATTAATTGTTTACTTTCTTTTGTGGGTTTCTTTAAGCTGATTTTGGATCAACTAATGTTCACTTGTATATGTTAATCTCACATGTATATGTTTGTGTTCTAATATTACCTTCTAAATCTGGTCACTAACTGGATGGAGATATTTACTAATTTCTACATTGAAAACCCAAATACTTTCAACTGAACCTAGCAGCATATGTGTTGAAGTATTATGTTTGCAGTTTCAAATCTAGATTAGCAAGGACAATGAATTATCTTTGTTATGGATATTTGTTACAGTATGTTTAGGATTGATCGTAACCAGAACAGAGAAATTGAATAGAACAGGATAGATGAAATTGATGTTCATCAAACAACAAAACCGACCTTGTCAGCGGGTTCATCAAACCGAGCTAGACATGGCTCTAAGAATTAGAGTTTACAAAATTGTTGTGAAATCGTGAATGAATGTCTCCAGCTCCTACAATTCTGTTTTTAACAACTCCTAACATAATTTCACTTTCCTACAAATGAGTTTGTTATAGTCACGTGTGCGACACGTGCCTTTACATGGATTCCTATATCAAATCCTTCCCGCCCAAAAAACCTTGACCTCAAGGTTCAAATGAAGGAAATTTCTGTAGCAAATCATATAGGAATTCCCAAGTAGCTTCTTCCCTTGCTTGGTTGGACCACTTGACCAACACTTGAGTTGCAGCTCTGCCTTGTCTATTAATCACACGCCTTTCCAGTATCTCCTCTGGTTTCTTGACAAACAAATCATGCATGACAGTAGGTAGAGAATTGGGTGTTGCAGCATTACCTACATGTTTCTTAAGTTGAGACACGTGAAAGATAGGGTGGATTCGAGATGAAGGTGGCAATTCCAGCTTATAAGCCACTGTACCACATCTGTCTAACACTTTAAATGGCCCATAGTACTTTGGTGACAGCTTGTTGTTGAGTCTCAAAGCTACACTCTGCTGTCTGTAGGCTTGTAGTTTAACAAACACCATGTCACCAATAGCAAATTCCCTTTCACTTCTGTGTCTGTTAGCAGCTAACTCCATCTTGTGCTGTGCTCTCAGTAAGTGAAATTTGACCATCTTGATCATGTTCTCCATGTCTTGTAGACATTTAGCCACCACTTCAACCTTGCATTCACCAGGCAAATAAGGCAGATGGACTGGAGGAGAGTGACCATACATGATTTCAAAAGGAGTGAGATGAGTGGCAGAGTGAAAGGTGGTGTTGTACCATCACTCAACCAAGGGTAACCATTTGCTCCAAAGCCGTGGACGATCACTGCACATGCATCTCAAATATGTTTCAAGGCATCTATTAACCACTTCAGTTTGGCCATCTGATTGTGGATGGTATGCACTTGAGAGGTTCAATGACACCCCTTGCAACTTGAATAGCTCCTGTCAAAATGTGCTCAAGAAGACTGCATCCCTATCACTGGTTATGGACTTGGGAAAGCCATGTAACTTAAACACATTGTCTAAGTAACACTGAGCTACTGATATAGCAGAATAGGGATGACTCAAGGCTAAGAAGTGAGCACCTTTACTGAATCGATCCACCACTACTAATATGACAGATTTACCAAAAGATAAAAGCAAACCATCAATGAAATCCATAGAGATATCAGACCATACCTCCTCAGGAATTGGTAAAGGTTGCAATAATCCAAGATAGGCTGCTGTGTCATATTTGCTCTGCTGACATACCAAACAACTTCTTATGAATTGATTGATATCTTTGGCCATGCCCTTCCAAAAGAATAAAGCCTTGACTCTCTCAATAGTAGCATCTCTCCCAGAGTGACCCCCTACACCAGAACAATGCAACCATTGTAGGATCTTGTCCTTAAGAGCTACATTATCTCCAATCACCAACTTATCCTTCCTCCTGAGCAGCCCATGTTGCCAACTGAAGTGCTTCTTGGAAGAGGCATCATTCTCCAAGGCAGAGATGATAGCCTTCAATTTGTCATCAGTGGTGTAACATTGTTGAATTAATGGAAGCAAATCTGAATCTATTGTACACAAAGCCATGTTCAATATCTCAGATCCCTCCATTATGGACAATGCATCAGCTACAGGATTCTCTTTACCCTCCTTGTACTGAATTTCATAATCAAATTCTAACAATTTGGGAAGCCATTGTTGCTGAATGGGTGTGTTCAACCTTTGCTCCAACAAATATTTGAGACTCCTCTGATCAGTCTTGATCACAAAATGGCCAGTCAATAGATAGTGTCTCCATTTCTGCACAACAAACACCACTGCCAACAATTCTTTCTCATAAATGGATAAGTTTAATTGCCTACCCTTCAAATGTCTACTGATATATGCAAGTGGATGTCCTTCCTGCATCAGCTCCAATCCCGTAGCCACAAGCATCAGTTTCAACTATAAACCCCTTAGAGAAGTCAGGAAGTGCCAATACAGGAGCAGTACACAAAGCTCCCTTCAAAGATTTAAAAGTTGCAGCAGCCTCAAATGACCACTCAAAAGCATCCTTCTTCAATAGAAGAGTTAATGGTCTAGAAATAGTACCATAACCCTTTACAAACCTTCTGTAATATCTTGTCAACCCAAGGAACCCTCTTAATTGCTTCAAGGTTGTAGGAATAGGCCATTTAGACACAACCAATAGTTTCTGAGGATCTTTGACACACCTTCAGCAGAAATGTAATGGCCTAAGTATTCAACCTTATCAACTGCAAAAGCACACTTACTTCTCTTAGCAAATAGCTTGTTTGCTCTCATTGCCAAGAAAACTGTCTTCAAATGCCGCACATGATCTTGCAAAGATGAGCTGTAGATCAAGATGTCATCAAAGAAGATCAACACAAACTTCCTTAGATACTGAGCAAACACAGATGATGTGTTCAAAACACCTCAAGACATGTCGAGTGAAGATGAGCTAGAAGAGGAGGCGGCTGCGGCCGAACACAAAGGAAACTCCGACCGCGGCCTCTCAACCGCGACCGCGGCATCTCAAGCAGCGCCCGCGACCGAAAAGCAAAGGAGACCGCGCCGCGGCTTCTCAACTGCGACCGCGGCATCTAAAGCAGCGCTCGCGGCCAAAAGCAAAGGAGACCAAGACCGCGGCCTCTCAACCGCGACCGCGGCATCTCAAGCAGCGCCCGTGGCCGCGACCATGGAAGAGAAGAAGAAGGAGACTACGGAGGAGATGCAGCCTGGCGCCATCACTCGAGCCCGAGCTCGCCAACTTCACCACCACCTCAAGGAGGGTCTCGTGAGCATAGGAACGCCGAGCTCATGTGACCTTGGCTCGGTCATTTGCATCAAGGCTAGCTCAGCAAACTTGGCACCTCCGGAGCTTGCATCATGTGGAGAACAAGCTTGACTTATTTCAATTAATTCCAGACAATTTCAATTCAGTTTTCTTTGTTTTAAAAACAATTATTTTCCCCTAAAAAGGCTGAGTCGTGGCCTTACTAAGTGCTAGGAAGTAGTGGCTATTTTTAGCCTTTTCTTTATTTATTTTCAGCAGCCTATATAAGGCATTTCCCTTTCAGATTATAAACACGTTGAAATATATCCAATTGAGAATTTTTCTGATCAACAACTCCTTCATCTTCACCTTGTTCGTGCGTAGTATCGAACACTTATCCTTGATCGTGAGTCATATCGATCAAACACCTTGATCATTTGCCTAGGGTGACTCACATCCCTTCGTAGAAGATCATTTCTTTCTTCTCTAAGTGGTGAGTCGTATCCACTTGTTGAAGACTGCTTATCCTTCACTTGTTCGTCCATCTTCATCAACCATTCGATCATCCACATCCACAACAATCATTTCGCTGAAATTTCTTCCCGGAACTCCCAGCGACCCCTCAGTAAAAACACAATAACTTTCGTTTTCGTTGTCCAATTGCGCTCAAATTTCTAGGACAGAAACTATACTTCATTATCTAACTATTGTCGCCAGAATCATCCAATTTGGAGTTCGTAGCAAAAAGAACGAACCCATTGAAGTCAGGACAAATTCTGGAATCTTGCTGGAATCTTGCTGTCTTGAGTTCTTGTGTTCCGAGGCGTCGACGAGTGAATTCTTGCACCGAGAGTCACCCGATCCTCAAGCACAACATGTGGTATCAGAGCTATGTAAGTATTTGCTCAACTCCCTCGTTTAAATCAATGGAATCGCAGATCTACAAGTTCTAGATTTCGTGCCCTTGCATCTTGTTGTTTTCCATAGTTTTCCGTAGGAGTTGTCTTTGTTTTGTCCTTGTTTCTGTCCAGTCTTGCATCTAGGATTAGAGGTCGAGTTTTAGGAGTCTAAACTGCTGAGAATTCAGTCGATAATCCCTAGGAGAAATCGGTTTAGCAGCTGCCTAAAATATAGGAAGTTGTTGCATGGTTGTTGAGGGTTTTTAAAATCTGAATTTGAAGCTGCTGAACTGTCGGCCTGCATTCCTATTTAGACGTCCATATAGCTAGGAAATTTGAGTCTTTATTTTCTTTATTTGGCACTGAACAATCTGAAGTTTATATACTTGCGTTTCTTGCAAACCGAGACATTGGCGTGGAGGAACGTATCTATAATATCTAAGCTATAATTGTTCAAGTGTTTTTATCATTCTCGTAGTATTACAGTAGAATTCCTGCATTCAGTTGAAGTCAAAAAAAAAAAGGAGTACGAATCAGTTTGAAAGACTCGGCTTAAGATCATTGAAAAAGAGAAAGCCATTGAACAAGTTGTGCATAGTTGGAATCCAAGTCAATCATTGTAATCTTGCTTGTTGCAAAGTGTGCTTGTACTGTCTTATAATTCGAGTAGCTTGTTAATTCACTTGATCAAGTATAGTAAGGATATTAAGGAACAAGTACTTACAAGATTGTCTTGAATTGCGTTTAATCCAAGGAACTAAACCAAGATTGTGGTGCACTTTGTTTTGTCTTTGTGAGTCACTTTGCGCATATAGGGAACCATACCCTAGCCAAGTAGCGAGCTTGTGGAACTAAGAAACTTGCGATTTAAATCAGAAGTTAAGCTTGCTTACTAGTTCTAGGGACCATTGTTGTTTTCTTGTTGGCGTGGGCTGTTGTGTGGAATTTTCTTGTGTAGGAAGCAATGGTGAGACCTAAGGACAAGAATGTGTCAACGGATGATCCAAAGGAAGACTCGACCATCACCATGGAGACCTTACTCCTATCCATACAATCATCCAAAGAGGAGGCTGAGGAACGTGCACGCCAGCACTTCCAAGCCATGCGAGTTGAGCATGCTGCCTTCATGAAGACCATGGAGGCTCGTTGGGAGCAATCTCAAAGTCATACGCCAGCTCAAAGTGGAAGCCACAACTTAGGCGCGCCGACCACTATGCCTTTGGCTACACACGTAGATAGGGACGTCCTCGGCGCCTTGACCCAAGAGCTGCCGCAAGCAACTTTCCAAGAAGGCACCTCATCCCAAGCTCCCTTAGTAGCCACCACGCATGAAGACCATGGTTCACCTCCTAACCTTGCATTTCCTTATGTGATTACTAGCAATCCTATTTCCCCCCCTTGCGCACTAACTATGCAGATATGGGAGCTAGAGAACCACCAAGGACATCATTTCCTGAGATGCCAAGATTTCCTGATCCTCTTGTTCAAACAAGGAGGATGATGCCCGAGAGAGGAGGAGCCAACCGAGGCCACTACCAAGGCCCAAGGGCGCCATACAACATGCAGCGCGACGGAGGAGCCTATGAAGGAGACTTCGCCAATGCTTATGATCAACCTCGTCCCCACGGCATCAAATTGGAGGTACAATCTTTTTGTTCTAGATGTGATGTCGAATCCTATCTTGAATGGGAGCAAAAAACTGAACAAATTTTTCAGTTTTATGACTACTCGGAAGCTCAACGAGTAGCCATTGCTACCATCAAGTTTGAGGGCTTCGCATACCAATGGTGGCTTGGGGATAAAGAAGAAAGAACTTTCTATGGCCATCCCCAAATCACTACTTGGCAAGAGCTCAAAACTGCCCTTAGGGGAAGATTTGTACCGAAAGATTATCCGAAAAGAGTTCATGCTAAACTTGAGCAATTGGAACAAAGGAATAAGACCCCGGATGAGTTCTATATGGAACTAAGGACCTTAATCTATAGATCTGGTCTTAGGTTCCCCGAGGGCTATCTTATTTCCAAGTTCATCAATAACCTCAACCATGAACTCAAGGCCATTGTGAGCAAGCAACATTTTGTGAGGGGGGCGCCCATTGAAGAAGTCCTTCATTATACTAACCATATATATAAGTGATAAGCGCTACTTTGTAGGGCTTAAGTAAGAGTCATTCGAGGTTTTATTGGTTCCATTCGGGTAGATTTAGACACATTCATGTGCATGGCGTTTGGAGGCGAAGTTGGTGTATTTGGAGGTGTTTGAGCTATTTTGGAGATCATAGGAGACACTGAGGAGAAGTCACCAGTAGTAGATGCCAAGGAGTTATGAAGTATTGGCGAGGAGGTACCGAAGACACGCTTTCGAAAGTTGAAGAGACAAAGGACGAAGAAACAAGTGCACGGCGACCGCCGCCAATTCCTGCCCAGAGAAGCTAGATACGACTTAATTATGGCGCCCGCCGTGGAAATGCGGCGCCCGCCGCGATTACGGCACCCGCCGTGGAGGTTGCAGCGACCGCCGTGCGTGTCTGAAGTCTGCTGAGCCGATTTTCCTTATATGTTATTTCGCATTATTTTATTACGTTTTTATTATTTCGTTTTAGGTTAACTTAGCTTTATTTCCTTTAGTATTTAAGGGTTGAGAAAAGGCTTGTTTGCCTATCATCATCATCATCTATCAACTCTCTGGAACCCTAATTTCCCCTTCTATGCTATGAAGAACTAAGCCTCCCTGGCTTAGTCAGACGCTGAAGCTTTCGTTTTGATTCAGTTGTGAGATTCTTGTTCTTAATCTATTGCATGGTTTTTATCTTTCTCTTGCTTAAGTTGCTTATGATTGATATTGATAATCTCTATTTGGACGCAACTAGGGTTTGTCGTTATTGATCTATTGCTAGATCTAGATTGTTACTGGTTGAGCATATCTATTTCAGAGTAGCAACTGCATCGTACTAGTATCTGGTTGTGCTAGTCTTATGCAGAAGAGAATTGATTTACATTCTAGGATAATATCTGGTTGTTTTATGCTAGAATTGTATCCAACTATATTCCTATCCGTAAAGCTACTGTTAAACTGAATCTTGATAGTTTTAGGGTTGTTTAATTAGTTAGTGCTAATAGTATCTGGTTGTGCTATTAGTTATATCTGAAAAGGAATTGGAATTTCTATTGCATGAGATTTTGAATGAGTATCCAGGATCAACTTGTCATACGAATAGTGGATGTTGTTTGACTAAGTGCCTTTCCCATCACTGATTTCACAACTCTTTCGCTTGTTTACTTTTGCATGCTTAGATTACTTAAACTCACAAAACCCCCCTTTGGTTACTTTGGATTGACATATAAATTGCATACTAAGATAGAATCCGCCTCCCTGTGGAATCGACCTTTACTTACCTAGGACTACGGTTTAGGGTTTGTTTGGATATTTTGCATAGTAGGAATTAGAACGACAAATTCCTGTTATCAAATTGGCGTCGTTGCCGGGGAGGCAATAATCTATTTTGTGTGTGTGATTTGTGTGCCAATCTTGGTGTGAACCTATCTTAGGGTTCACACCCGTGTTACTAATAATCTATCTCTAGCTTTTGATCCAGAAATCGAAAGAACTTTTCTTCAAGCTCGCAGGATGGCAGCTCGTGTTACACTTGAGTCTTTGACAGCTCCTAACTTGGAGCAACCTACTCGTGCTGTGCAATTCCCTGCTCTGGGTGAAGGGGTTAAATTTGAGCTTAAGACAAGAGTAGTCCATTTACTCTCGAAATTCAGTGGAACCCCACTTGTGGACCCCATTCAACATTTAGATGAGTTCCTTGAGGTCTGCACCAGCATGCGACCGTCTGAGATTACTGAAGATCAGATGAGGTTGAGAGTCTTTTCCTTTTCTCTGAAGGACTCAGCGAAGGACTGGTATCATTCTTTACCGCCAGGAAGCATCACTACTTGGGTAAATTTGAAGAAGGTGTTTCTTGACAAATACTTTCCAGCAATCAAGTCTAATCAGCTCAAGAAGAAGATCTGCAACGTAGAGCAACTGTCTAATGAGTCTCTCTATGATTATTATGAACGCTTCAAGAAGCTGGTGAAGAGTTGCCCCTACCATGGTTACGAAAAACATGATCTAGTTATCTATTTACATGGAGGACTCCGTGAAGATGATCGTCGAATGGTGAACTCTTCATGTGGTGGGAATATTTTAAAGAGGACTTATGAAGAAGCTCTAGAGATATTTGCTACTCTGGCAGATGACTCGAGGCAGTACAGTGGAAGAGGTTCCCAAAGCTTGACAGTGGCTAGCTCTAAATCAAAAATTGATCAGGCTGATTTTGATGTACTGAGAGAGGAGGTGCGGCGTCTGAAGCTGAAAGGTACGCCTCAGCAGGCTAAGGCCTGTGAGATTTGTCATGACGACTTGCACCCCACTGATTCATGTCCTACTTTACAAGAGGAGGTGAATGCAGTGGGAGGATATCAGCAGAGGCCCAGACATGATCCCTACTCTAGTACTTATAACCTTGGTTGGAGGGATCATCCTCAGCAACCTAGGCCGCCATTTGTGCCAAATCCTCAAGGGCAGAGTTCGAACCATTTGTCGTCTATGGAGGATATGATGAAAATGCTGATGCAGAGCCACGTCAATCTCAATGAGAATGTTGCTAAGTTGAGTAAGAACCAATTGCAATTCCAAGAGACTACACAATCCAGCATTCAGAACTTGGAAAGGCAATTTGGCCAGATTTCTCAGGTGGTGAGCAAGCTTGACGCGAAGATTTCTGGTAAACTTCCATCTCAAATGGAAGTGAACCCGAACATCAGGAATGTCAGTGCTATGACTCTGAGGAGCGGGAAGAGGCTCGAAGAGGATGACTCTGAGGTCGACAAGGAAGCGGATCAGGAGCTGGAACAGAACAGCAACGGCGACCGCTGTACAACTTACGGCACCCGCCGTGACATCGACGGCGACCGCCGTAAAGACCACGGCGCCCGCCGTGAAAATGACTCAGCTCTCGAATTTTCTGATGAAAATTGCGGCACCCGCCGCAATAATCACGGTGCCCGCCGTGACGATGAGCAAAATCCTGAACTTTCTGATGATGTTCACGGCGCCCGCCGCACTTCTTACGGTGCCCACCGCCCCTCTGAAGCCGATGCTGAGGCTGAGAAGGAGTATGTACCTCCAATTTTTCCTGAGTGGAAGCCCGTTGCACCATTCCCATCTGCATTGAAGCGTACCAAGCCACTTGCGCAGGACAAGGACATGTTTGAGATGTTCAGAAACATTGAGGTCAACATGCCTCTCCTAAATTTGATCAAGTCTGTCCCTCGTTATGCAAAGTTCTTGAAGCAGATGTGCACCACGAAGAGAAACCAGGACATGAACAACAAGAAGAATGTCAAGGTAAGCGAGCATGTCTCTGCTATTTTTCAGAAGCGCTTACCCAAGAAGTATGGCGACCCAGGTATATTCACCATCCCCGTCACTATTGGAGGTACTAAGTTCAATAAAGCTATGTTAGATTTGGGTGCCTTCATTAATGTTTTACCTTCATCTCTTTGTGAATCCTTAAGATTAGGACCCATGCATGCGACCAAAATTTCCATTCAGTTAGCTGATAGATCTAGTATGCGTCCTATAGGGATAGTGGAGGATGTTTTGGTTAGGGTTGGTGATCTTACCTTTCCTGCTGACTTCTATGTGCTTGATATGGAACATGATATGCATGCAGCCCCTATTCTGTTAGGGAGACCCTTCTTGAAAACTGCCAACACTAAGATCAACGTGAGTACTGGTTCCTTGATTATGGAATTTGATGGCCAAACCATTAATTATAATATCTATGAAGCCATGAAATTCCCTTCTGATGATCATTCTTTGTGTGCAATTGATATCCTTGAGCCTGTGGTGCAAGATGTTTTTGATGAGGATTACCTAGATGACACACCACCTATTGTTGATTCTAGCTTGGATATTGCTATATCTACTAACTTGCAGGAAGGTGTTGATGAGTGGGACGCTCACTATAAGCTCCCTCCAGAGCTACCAAGCAAATCGCCTTTACTGCTAACCCCGAGCGAGAAGCTCGTTCCTTCTGTGGTGCAGGTCTCTGAAGTTGAAGCTAAACACCCCTCTGATCGATCTAAGCATGGGGTAGACGCGACTAAGAAGGTCAAGATGGCAGCCGCTGAAGAGGAAGCATGGTATAAGGTTCAAACATTTCCATGATTGGTTCAGGAAGGAGGTATGGATTGAGAAGGTTCCTAAGGAGCCTGATGATATGGATTGAGGTTGTTCGAGTAGTATGTCGAGCCAACGACATTAACCAAGGCATTGCTCGGGAGGCAACCCGAGATTTGGTAGTTTATTTTCTTTCCCTTAGTCAATTTCTATTGTTTTTCTTTTAATTTTTGTGTTGTACTAACCTGCAGGAAGTGTTTTAAAGTGAAGAAGGAGTTCACGGCGCCCGCCGCTAACCTTACGGCGCCCGCCGTTTTCACCTTCTCCGACACTTCGCTTGCGGCAAATGACGGCGACCACCGTTTAATTACGGCGATCGCCGCCATTTTCAGGTTCGTTTTCTTTTTATCAAAAAAAAGGATCCCGAAAAAACCTTAAACGGGGAGTAAAAGACGAAAATAAAATACCCCGAAAAGACCTTAAACGGGGAGAAAAAGTCAAAAAAAGAAAAAATAAGATCTACCGGAGGCCAGCTGCCCAACGTTTCCTATGGAGAGATGGTGCGCATCATGTTGTCAAGGAGGAGACATTAGCCCCACTTTGTATTTGACAACGATGATGGCCCTATAATTGGCAGCTGCGGAGGAGGAACACTAGGGCCCACACCACAATTACATCTGGGCCCATTTTTGTGTTCGTTGAAGGCCGTGCAGCCCTGCTTTCCTACATAACCACCACACCCCACGGTGGATCCCTATGGCTGCACGGTAGGAGACGATTATGGAGTGATGAAGACGCACACTCAACACCTGGATCTGAGCTTTTATGACTACACCGCCAGCAATAAGGGAGTGTCCAAGCCAACTCGGCAACGTTGTGAGTTATTTTTTGCTTTTCCCTGTGCTTTATTCTTTTGTCTTTCATTACATTGAGGACCATGCAATGTTTAAGCATGGGGTGAGATTTTATACTTGCTACGCTGTTGAGGAGAAAAATGAAAAAAATGAAAAGAGCCAAAAATTTGAAAAAAGGCATACATTAAAAATCCTGGGATAGGTCAAAAACCCGAAAGGGCCGCCTAGGCAATAAGCAGGTGGCTTGGACCAGTATTAGGCTGGGGTAATATGTAGTCATGAGTGATGTGAGCTTATGTGAGCACATCTATTGGAAAATGAAATGAGTGGCTTGGTGAAAACCCAAAAGGGCGCCTTGGCAAAATGAGCGAAAAAGAAGAAGAGTGATTTTAGGATTTCTCACTATTCTTGGCGAGGCGTCATAAGAAGAGGAGTCAAAGAAGGATTGTCGGGTAGGTCACTCTGGGAGACATAAGGAGCAATAGATGGAGGCTAGGATTAGAGGTTACTCACACTTTTGGATGTCCGGGTTAGCTTGGGGGAAGTACTCTGCTTGCCCCTTAAGCTTGTTGAGTTGTGGATGTGTTGTGAATGAGATTGGTGCCAGGAGCTTGGCATGGGTTAGGTGACTCTTAGTTGGAGGATATGCTTCCTGAGACCTTGGATGCTGCATTGGAGGAGTAGACTCTTTATTAGTTTACTCGAGGACGAGCAAAGGTCTAAGCATGGGGTGGTTTGATAAGCGCTACTTTGTAGGGCTTAAGTAAGAGTCATTAGAGGTTTTATTGGTGCCATTCGGGTAGATTTAGACACATTCATGTGCATGGCGTTTGGAGGCGAAGTTGGTGTATTTGGAGGTGTTTGAGCTATTTTGGAGATCATAGAAGACACTGAGGAGAAGTCACCAATAGTAGACGCCAAGGAGTTATGAAGTATTGGCGAGGAGGTGCCGAAGACACGCTTTTGGGAGCTGAAGAGACAAAGGACGAAGAAACGAGTGCACGGCGACCGTTGCCAATTCCTGCCCAGAGAAGCTAGCTACGACTTAATTACGGTGCCCGCCGTGGAAATGCGGCACCCGCCGCGATTACGGCGCCCGCCATGGAGGTTGCAGCGACCGCCGTGCGTGTCTGAAGTCTGCCGAGCCAATTTTCCTTATATGTTATTTCGCATTATTTTATTACGTTTTTATTATTTCGTTTTAGGTTAACTTAGCTTTATTTCCTTTAGTATTTAAGGGTTGAGAAAAGGCTTGTTTGCCTATCATCATCATCATCATCATCATCATCATCATCATCATCTATCAACTCTCTGGAACCCTAATTTCCCCTTCTACGCTATGAAGAACTAAGCCTCCCTGGCTTAGTCAGACGCTGAAGCTTTCGTTTTGATTCAGTTGTGAGATTCTTGTTCTTAATCTATTACATGATTTTTATCTTTCTCTTGCTTAAGTTGCTTATGATTGATATTGATAATCTCTATTTGGATGCAACTAGGGTTTGTCGTTATTAATCTATTGCTAGATCTAGATTGTTACTGGTTGAGCATATCTATTTCAGAGTAGCAACTGCATCGTACTAGTATCTGGTTGTGCTAGTCTTATGCAGAAGAGAATTGATTTACATTCTAGGATAATATTTGGCTGTTTTATGCTAGAATTGTATCCAACTATATTCCTATCCGTAAAGCTGCTGTTAAACTGAATCTTGATAGTTTCAGGGTTGTTTAATTAGTTAGTGCTAATAGTATCTGGTTGTGCTATTAGTTATATCTGAAAAGGAATTGGAATTTCCATTGCATGAGATTTTGAATGAGTATCCAGGATCAACTTGTCATACGAATAGTGGATGTTGTTTGACTAAGTGCCTTTCCCATCACTGATTTCACAACTCTTTCGCTTGTTTACTTTTGCATGCTTAGATTACTTAAACTCACAAAACCCCCCTTTGGTTACTTTGGATTGACATATAAATTGCATACTAAGATAGAATCCGCCTCCCTGTGGACTCGACCTTTACTTACATAGGACTACGGTTTAGGGTTTGTTTGGATATTTTGCATAGTAGGAATTAGAACGACAAATTCCTGTTATCAATAAGACACTTCCTTCAAGGCGCCCCCAAGGTAGTAGCTCACAGCTTTGGAAAAACAATCAAGCTAGTTCCAAGGGAACTCAACCTGCACCAAGACGCTTAGAACCTACTAGGGATGACAATGCAAGTCATATTAGAAGAGAGGTCCCAAACCAGGTTCAAACCCAAAGAAATGAGGGGGAGAACCGAGCTAGGGATCTCAAATGTTTTAAGTGTCTAGGAAGAGGTCATTTTGCCAAGGATTGCCCCTCAAAAAGGCAAGTTCTTCTTAACACTCTAGGAGAATATGAATCCGTGGATGAGTGTGAAGAATAAGTTGTTGCGAATGAGGAAGAGTTGGAGGAGCTACACATAGTTGCTGCCCAAGGAGATTGTTTTTTGGCTAAGAAGGTTTTGATAGCCTCGGAGGGTCCAAGTGTACCTAGCCAACAAGAGACTATCTTTCACACTAGGTGCACCATTAAGGGAAGGTGTGTAGTGTCATCATTGATGGTGGCTCTTGTTGCAACTTGATTGATCAAGAAGTGGTGAGTAGATTCAATCTATTGATCACTTCTCATCCGCAGCCCTACACACTTTGTTGGTTGAATTCCGACAAGCCCCTTAAGGTCAAGGACCAAGCCATCATTCAGTTTTCCATAGGAGGATATGTGGATGAGGTTGTGTGTGATGTTTTGTCCATGACCGCATGTCATCTCCTCCTAGGCCGCCCATGGCAGTTCGATAAGGTGTCATCCATCAAGGAGTGACAAATGAATATTCTTTTATCATGAATGGTAAGAGAATCACTCTAAAACCTATGATGCCCCATGAAATCATGGCTGACCATGTGGCTAGAGAGAAAAAGAAGGTCAGCCAACAAGTAGAGCAAGCCAAAGGTAGGAAGATGGCAATTGGAAGCAAAAGTGGTGCTTCTAATCATATGCTCTTGGCCAAGCCAATTATGCATCAATTCATTGCATACTCTCAACTTTCTAATGCACTTTATGAGACTAACCCTATTAATGAAAAAGTTGTGGTGTTGCATGGAGTTTCTAGTGGTTTTATTGCAGGTCAAGAAGGCATGAACATCATTGGCTCAAAGCTGGAGTCCGGGGAGGTCCCATTTGAGCCAAGAGAGGAAGGCGCCCCACATGAGGATAGCTATTGCATGGAAGGAAATGAAGACCTTGATGAGCTGGATTCGAGGTCGAATCCCTTTCAAGAGAGGGAGGATGATGTGTTCAAAACACCTCAAGACACTCAAGACATGTCGAGTGAAGATGAGCTAGAAGAGGAGGCGGTTGCGGCCGAACACAAAGGAGACCGCGACCGCGGCATCTCAAGCAGCGCCCGTGGCCGAAAAGCAAAGGAGACCGCGCCGCGGCTTCTCAACCGCGACCGCGACATCTAAAGCAGCGCTCGCGGCCAAAAGCAAAGGAGACCAAGACCGCGACCGCGGCCTCTCAACCGCGACCGCGACATCTCAAGCAGCGCCCGCGGCCGCGACCATGGAAGAGAAGAAGAAGGAGACTACGGAGGAGATGAAGCCTGACGCCATCACTCGAGCCCGAGCTCGCCAACTTCACCACCACCTCAAGGAGGGTCTCGTTAGCAAAGGAACGCCGAGTTCATGTGACCTTGGCTCGGTCATTTGCATCAAGGCTAGCCCGGCAAACTTGGCACCTCCGGAGCTTGCATCATATGGAGAACAAGCTTGACTTGTTTCAATTAATTCCAGACAATTTCAATTCAGTTTTCTTTGTTTTAAAAACAATTATTTTTCCCTAAAAAGGCTGAGTCGTGGCCTTACTAAGTGCTAGGAAGTAGTGGCTATTTTTAGCCTTTTCTTTATTTATTTTCAGCAGCCTATATAAGGCATTTCCCTTTCAGATTGTAGACACGTTGAAATATATCCAATTGATAACTTTTCTGATCAAGAACTCCTTCATCTTCACCTTGTCCGTGCGTAGTATCGAACACTTATCCTTGATCGTGAGTCATATCGATCAAACACCTTGATCATTTGCCTAGGGTGAGTCACATCCCTTCGTAGAAGATCATTTCTTTCTTCTCTAAGTGGTGAGTCGTATCCACTTGTTGAAGACTGCTTATCCTTCACTTGTTCGTCCATCTTCATCAACCATTCGATCATCCACATCCACAACAATCATTTCGCTGAAATTCCTTCCCGGAACTCCCAGTGACCCCTCAGTAAAAACAAAATAACTTTCGTTTCCGTGGTCCAATTGCGCTCAAATTTCGAGGACAGAAACTATACTTCATTATCTAACTACTGTGGCCGGAATCATCCAATTTGGAGTTCGTAGCAAGAAGAACGACCCCATTCAAGTCAGGACAAATTCTGGAATCTTGCTGGAATCTTGCTGTCTTGAGTTCTTGTGTTCCGAGGCATCGACGAGCGAATTCTTGCACCGAGAGTCACCCGATCCTCAAGCACAACATATTCATCAAATACTGGAAGGTTGCTGGAGCATTTGTCAACCCAAAAGGCATAACAACATACTCATAGTGTCCACTATGAGTTTTGAAGGCACTTTTATGGATGTCTTTCTTGCACATCCTCACTTGGTGATAGCCAGCTCTAAGATCAATTTTAGAATAGATTTTGGAGTCTCCCAATTCATCCATTAAATCCTCAATTAATGGTCATAGGAATTTATCCTTAATAGTAGAAGCAATTAGCCCTCTGTAATCTACACACAATCTCCATGTGCCATCTTTCTTCTTGACCAAGACCACATGAGATGCATATGGACTTGAGCTAGGTTGCGCAATACCAGATTGCAACATCTCGTGCACAATTTTGTCAATTTCATTTTTCTGATAAAGAGCATATCTATATGGACTTTGATTGATAGGATTTGTACCTTCCATTAAGGAAATCCTGTGATCATGCCCTTTTCTAAATGGTGGTAGAGCCTTAGGCTATTTAAATATATCCTGAAATTCCTCTAACAACCCAGAAATAGAGTCAGGCAACTCATTGTGTTTGTCCACTTTCTCAATAGCATATAGCTCAGCCTCCTGCACTTCCTGAACACAAATCATTGCAAGTTGTATGTTGTGGCCAGACAATTTGTTTACCTATTGTGCTTTGGTTTCCCTAACTAAACCAGGAGTCATACCATGTAGACCGACCTTTCTATGGTTCACCTTAAACTCCATTGTCAACTTTTTGAAATCCCACATCACTGGACCCAATGTCTCCAACCACTGTATACCCAATACCATATCACAACAGCCAAGAGGAATTACCATCACATCTGCCTTGAAAGGAACACCCTAGAAACTCCAATCAAAGCCATCCACCTTAGCAGACACACTCAAGGTACTACCATCAGCCACTGCCACCTTGGTTAAACCAGGTGGCTTAAGTGAACAACCCAAGCTACTTACCACCTTTTCATCAATGAAGTTATGTGTGCTACCTGAATCAATGAGAATAAAGAGAGCTCTCTTCCCATGTAAGCCTCTAACTCTCATTGTTCTGTAATTAGATACACCAGCCACTGCATTGACAGAGATTTGTGCAGTTTCCTCATTCACTCCTTGTCTCTCATCTTCACTTTCAGTCTCCACACAAGATTTTTCACCATCTAACTCGATCATGAATAACTGATTCTTCTTGTGTTTTAAGTAATGACCTGGAGTGTATTTCTCATCACAAAAATAGCAAAGACCTTTTGCTCTTCTGTCACTCATCTCTTCAGCAGACAACACCTTTCTTGTTGTGCTACCCTCCAGTATGGTGATAGGGGTTGTCGTGACACCTAAACAAAATAATCCTTAAAACCTAACTAAGTAGAATATGCAAGCAAGGGTCGAATCCCACAGGGAGGAATTACCTTTCTTAATGCAAAGTAGTATGCCAAAGTAACAAAGGGGGTTTGTTGGTTTGATTGCAAGTAAACAAAGTAAATCAAAAGCAAAGGGTTGTAATCAATTGGGAAAAAGTACTTAGCCAGACAAATATCCACCATTCATTTGATTGATTGATCTTAGATTATTTCTATTACTTCCTATGAATATTCATGTCCCTATTCTGAAATAGTTATCAGTCCAACTAGTCCTGGTAACCCTAACTATCGAACGCACAAGAAACTATCAAGATTTAGAACAATAGCAGCAAGAAGCATAGGAATTAACCAGGATACATGCAACACCACAACTCGCAGCATTTAACACATAATCAATTTTCTTCACAATAAACTAGTCCAACTAGTCCTAGAATATCATGTTTGCTACACAAGATAAGAGATTTCAACTCGAAATATCTAAACCCTAGCAATAGACAATTACTAATATCAACTAGTTGATCATGCCAGTCAAATCAGCAAGAATCAATAGGAATAAGCACAAAGAGAAGAGATATAATCAAAGGAATATGAATAGAATTATAACCTCACAATCATATATCAAATGAAGGCTTCAATCGTCGGACTAAGCAAATGGTGTTTAGTTGTTCATAGTCTTGAAACAAAAACTCAAAGGGAAAAACAATGCTGAGTTCTCAATAATCTGAATGATAATGATAAGTGGCTACTAGGAACTAGGTTAAATAACCCTAGCAAACCTAAAACTAAAGATAACAATTAAAATCTAAAAGGAAATAAAATAAACTAATCAAAATAAAAGAAATAAAGGAAAAGGAAATAAAATATAAAAAGCAGATCTTCGGATGAAACTTCTCGGCGCGCCTGATGACTCGTTTCCGCGACCACAGACTCATTTCCGCGACCGCGGAAATATCTTTGTAAAGCCTCACTGTCTTGCATTTTTCCGCTATCGCGGCTTTGGCTTCCGCGACCGCGGATTCTTCACTGTTGCTCTTCTTCGCCTCATAATGTTCCGCTACCGCGGCGGTGAATTCCGCGACCGCGGAAAAGCTCATGTAGCTCTTCTCCAGCTCCTTTCTTCGTCTTCTCTGGTCTTCTCAAGTGGCTTTCTCCTCCATCTTCATAATCTTCATTTAAGCTTCTCCAAACCACCATAATCAAACTTCTTCTCCTCAACTCCATACTCCACAATAACACTCTAAACACATCCAAATGCTACCTAAAACTCCAGTAACAACTCCTAGTTAAACCCTACAAAGTAGCGCTGATCAAATTTCCCCATGCTTAAACCTTGCTCGTCCTCGAGTAAGCAAATATAAACCTACTCCTCCAATCAAATACCCAAGGTCTCAGGAAGCACAGAAAAATCATCTCCACTAAGAACTGTACCTAATCATGAATCTCCAAGGCACCAACACAATAAACAAAACACACAACATACAAGCTTAAAGGAAAGCAGAGTACTTCCCCCAAGCTTAACCCGCACACCATAGAGTGAAAGTAACCATCTAATCCTAGCTTCCATCTATCTTCTTATGCCTCCCAGAGTGACCTATCCGAATCCTACTTATATCACCTCTTCTTATGTCACCACGCCAGGAAAAATGAGGAATCCTAATAATCACTCTTCTTCTTTTCACTCATTTTGCCAAGGCGCCCTTTCAGGTTTTCACCAAGCCACTCATTTCATTTTTCAATAGATGGGCTCACATAAAACTCACATCACTCTTGACCAATTATTACCCCAACCTAATGCTGGTCCAAGCCACCTGCTTATTGCCTAAGCCGCCCTTTCAGGTTTTCGACTTATCCCAGGATTTCTATTTTTGTCCTTTTCTCTTATTTTTGACTTTTTTCTTTTTCATTATTTTTTCTTTTCCTCCTCAGACGACTAGCAAGTATAGAATACTCTCCCATGCTTAAACATTGCATTGTCCTCAATGTAATGAAAGACAAAAAAAATGAAGCACAAGGAAGAGCAGAAAAGTACTCACGAACGTCGCCGAGTTGGCTTGGACACGAAAGTTGTTGCTGGCGGTAAAACAATGAAAGCACATGTCACTGGTGTTGCGGCGTCCTCCTCTAGTAAACTCCAACATGCAACCAAATAGAACCACTGTAAGGTATAGTGGTATAGCAAAGAATCGGGGCTACACGGGCCTTCAACGAACACATAATGGGAGCCCATATGTAATCGTGGTGTAGGCTCTGGTGTTCCTCCTCCTCAGCTGTCGAATGTCGGGCCATCATCGTTGCCAAATAAAATGTGGGGTGAATGTCTCCTCCTTGGTAGCATGATGCGCACCATCTCTCCATGGAAACTCGGACAGCTGGCCTTCGGTAGAACTTTTTTTTTCTTTTTTTGATTTTTTAAAGGGGACTTACAGTATTATTTCCGCGACCGCGGAAAATTTTCCGCGCCTACGGAAATGTTTCTGGTGCGTAGTTCACCTTCTTCAAATTTTTTGGCTCCGGGTCTCCTACCTGCAGGTTAGTCTAAAGCAAAAACAAAAGCACAGACAAAAATAACACAAGATAAAACTAAAACAACTAAAGACATGGAATGAAAATAAAAGAAAATAAATACATACCTCGGGTTGCCTCCCGAGCAGCGCCTTAGTTATTGTCGTGGCTCGACTTGGTGCTCTCCCACTCAACTTGGGTTACTCACATCAATTGAACACTCGGGGTTACCATCAGGAGGGTGTCGCTTTGCATCGTCTATGTTGAAACCGACCCTCACACCGTCAAACTCCATTGTGAGCGAACCGCTGCTCACGTCAATCTTTGTACCTGCCGTGTTCATAAACGGCCTTCTTAGCATCACAAGGGCTGCGTGCTTATCTTGCCCCGTATCCATCACAAAGAAGTCCGCAGGGAAAATCAGCTTGTCAACTTCTACCAGCACATCCTGCACTACTCCTTTGGGATACACGTATGAATTGTCAGCCAACTGGATCACAATCCCTGTCTTCTCTAATGGCCCGACCTCTAAAGACTCATAAAGTGAAATAGGCAACACATTGATGAAAGCACCCAAATCCAGCATGGCTTTGTCGAACATGGTGCCACCGATCTTGCAGGGAATAGTGAACATGCCAGGATCACTGCATTTCTTTGGTAACCGCTTTTGCAGCATAACGGATACATTCTCACTGACCTAGACCTTCTTTTTCTCCTTTACCGCCTTCTTTTTTCTTTATCTTGCACAACTCTTTCAAGAATTTGGCATAGCGAGGAATGCTTTTAACAAGTTTTATCAAGGGAATATTTACCTCGCAGTTACTGAAGGTTTCAAATAATTCCTTGTCGTTTTCCGGCATTCTCGTGTCCTTCAGAGCCTCAAGAAAGGGAGCGGGCGCCTTCAATGAACTGAGCGGGGGAAAATTGGGGCGAACGTAGTCATTATGGACATCTTCGAAAGGGTATGGGGCTCCAGGGGATTTTTCACGGTCGCGGACATCTTCGAGCATATCCTCTTCCCCAGAGACTTTTCCGCGATCGCAAAAATCTGTCCGCGGTCGCGGAAAAAACGCCGATTTTTGTCTCGTCTCCAAGAACAATTCCGCTGTCGCGGCCTTCTTCTCCGCGGTTGCAGAAAACTTTCTGTTGGCCTCGACTTTCTTCCACTTTTGTTCCGCTCCTCAGCGTCATGGTGCATACGTTCTCCCTCGGGTTTACTACCATTTGAGATGGTAGTTTTCCCGAGTCTCGGGCTTCCAGTTTGCTCACTGCGATGGAGATCTGTCCCACCTGCTTCTCCAAGTTCGTTATACTTGACCGCATCTCTTAATTTTATTAGACCATAGTGTTTGCCAACGTCGATACGCTCTGAGCGAGAGCACTATGTTGTTGGGCCATATTGTTCGCCAACGTCGATACACTCTGAGCGAGAGACCTGATCATGTCATCACTGGACATAGATGAACTGGAGCTCTGGCCTTGGGGTCTTGGGTCATATGGAGCTCTATATTGTTGTTGTTGACCCCCATGCTGCTGATATTGTTGTGGGCGCGGTAGGAATTGTGGAGGCCTCTGGTGATACTCTTGATTTTCCTGGCCTTGAGGAGTACTCTTTTGATTTCCGTATCTCAAATTTGTGTGATCTCTCCACCCTGGATTATACGTGTTGGAGTACGGATCATATCTTGGCCTTGGAGGGTCGTATCCTCCAATAGCGTTCACCTCAATAGTGGGCTCCTGCAGCGTGGGACATGTATCGATCGGATGCATCGTGTCATAGCATATCCCACAAGATTTGACTTGCTGCTGGCCACCCTTCATCATGTATCTCTTCATCATCTCCTTCATTTCAGCCATCTCAGAAAGTATTGAAGAATTGGGCTGAGAGTCTGCAACTTTGACTGATTGGGCGCTCGCCCTCTTACTGAACTGTCTTGAGCCCTCAGATAGCTCAAAGAAGACCTCGTATGCTTCAGTTGGCGTCTTGTTCAAGATGTTTCCTCCACATGCTGCGTTCACCATCCGATGCTCGTCGTTAAGTAGACCACCGTACAAATAAATTACGAGTTCTTGGTCTGAATACCCATGGTAGGGACAACTAGAAATCAGCCTCTTGAATCTTTCGTAGTACTCGTACAACGACTCAGCAGCCTGTTGCTCAATGTTGCTAATATTCCTCTTCAGGCTGTTGAGCTTAGTCGCAGGGAAGTACTTCTCCAGGAAGACTTTCTTCATTTTGGCCCATGTATCAATGCTCCATGGGGCCAAGTAGTAGAACCAATCATTGGCCGAATCCTTTAGAGAGAAAGGAAAGGCCCTCAGCTTGATTTGGTCCTCGGTAACGCCTCTTGGCTTCATGCTGGTGCAGACGGCATGGAACTCAGAAAGATGTTTGTTGGGCTCCCTGGGGCCAAGCCTTTATGGCTTTTATCCTTTTCCCTTTTTGTCAATTAATTCATGTATTGCCTTTCTATTTTGGGATGTGTGGACCCATTTGCACATGAGCTCATAATCCCTTAGAAACCCTAGACTATTTAAGCTTTGTTTGTCTTCTTTTTTTCACTAGTTGAAGAATAGAGAATTGGAATATTGCCTTGGGTAGAGGAATCCTCCCCTAAGGTCTCCAATTATTTTCTATCAACTCAAGCTCTCCCAAATATCCCATCTTCCTCAATCTCTCATGTTCTCACACTCAAAGTGCTCTTTGAATCTAGTTTCACACTCGTCTCGGTCAAGGAACCTCCAAGGGAGGTTCCCTTGGTCTCTTGTCGGCGCCATCATCCCATCCTAGCTCCGGTCAATCATCCCCTCCTTCTGGCGTCCTCTCTCCCCCTTGGCTTCCACCTTGAACCCTCAAGGACCTTAGGAGGCCGTCCCATCACTAGGAGAAGGAAGTCTCCACTTGGCTTGGTCTAGATCTAGCTTCTTGGGAAGAAAAGTCTCACCTTGGAGGCTTGATTCTCATCAATTGGTATCAAGAGCCAAGGACTAAGCTAAGTCATCTTCCTCCTCTCTCAAATTCAATTTTCTTGTTGATTTCCATAGCTTGCATGTTTTCTTTTGTTGCTTCCATGTTGTCCATGTGTTTTACTCATTGTCTTCCTTGCTAGTTTGAATTTTTTTTCTTGTTTCTTCATGTCTTGTGTTTAGTTGCATGCTCAGTTTTTCTTCTTGTTTCCATGTCTTTTTATCAAGTTTCCATGCTAGTTTAGTGCTTATTTTAGTTGCCCCTTGTTTCCCTACCAAAAACGCACCCAAAAAGCCAAAAAAATCCCACTTTCGCCGCCCACCACCACCTCCGGCGATCGGACCACCACCCCTGCCGCCGTAGCACTACCCACCACCACCCCTACTGTCGCCCTACCCCTTCCCCCGACCGGCCCTTGTGTGTTAATTGCTTAATTTTTGAATTTCCCCCCATTGCTTGTACCTTGTCCTTTGGGAAGGACCACCTCCACCTTCTCCTTGTCCTTTTTGTCCCCTTAGCTATTTTGGGTAAAAAGCCAAAGTGTACCTTTGGATGATGGGGTAGTGGGTGGAAAGCAAGGACACCTCCCTAGTGGATTACCAAAAGTAGGGGCCGAAATTGTGTGTGGCAAAGGTATCTTCCTTTCTCCTTCTTCCAAAGCCTTGTCCCACCACTACATTGGTGACTTGGCACGTCCAAACAAAAGAAAAAAATCAGAAATACCCTTGTTGCCTCCACCTCCCAAAAACAAACAAAAGTGTTATGGTTCCACCTTCTTTTCCAAGACACCAAAGGAGCATTTCGGTTTTGCCTTGCCTTAATTTCGAAAAAGCCAAACAAATTTCAAGAGGTCAAAACAAAAGGCAAGAGACCCGAATACAAAAAAAAAAAATAGAGAACAAAAAAAAAAGGAGAAAAGCAAAGCAAAGGCAAGGTCAAGACTCTCCTATTTGTTCGGTTGGGCCACAACCCTTGGTGGGCTCTCCTACCCTCACTTGGCAACTTGGGCCACTAAGCCCTTCCCCTCATGTTCTTCTAGCCTTTTCCATAACTACTTCACCCTTTTTAGGGTCCATAGGGTGGCCGAATTTCCCCCCATTGGGCTTGCCATCCTAAGTTGCACATTGACCCTTTTATCTACTTAGCCTAAGGACTACAAGTTGGCTTGGTTTGAAGGTGCCTTGGTTCCACTCCTAATTCTCAAGATACATGCCGTGGCCCACCTTGCTTCTCCTTGTTTGAGCCATTGACTTGTGTGTGATTGTGTCTTAGGCATCATTTCATTTTCTTCCTTCGTAGGTTCATGTACTTGTTTCTTGTGAATTGGTTACTTGGTTTGCTTTGTGGCCTCTTGTAGGTAAGTCCACAAACGGAGGATCCCATGGATGTCGGCGGCAGCCTACTTGGGTGTCCTTACCCACGTGCCGTCCCTAGGCCCGCCGCCGGCTATGCGTTCAGCCGCCATCATGACGAGGAAGAAGCTTGGGCAGATGCGCATCACCGAGGCTATTATCACGCCCAAAGCCAGCCCCGATGCCCGCTTGACCGCCATGACCCGGGTTGGCTTCCGCCTCCCTGCGCAATCCGCCATGCCGAAGTGGCTAGGCTCCGCCGCGAGGAGGAAGCCGTCGAAGCTCACGCGGCCGCCCTTGAGCTCTGCATGGCCACCACCGAGGCCTTGTGCTCCACCCTCCAATGAGAGAGGGAGATTTCCAAGGCCACCGACGCCCGGATGGCCGTGCTTGAGCACTGCTTGGCCAACTTCTCCACCGCCTCCCCATTGCCCGCGCCGACTGTGACACCGCCTACCGTGCCCGCTCTAGCTCCAGCCTCGGTGCCCACACCAGCCCCGGTGCTCGCGCCCACGACGGCCCCGATGGCCGCACCACCGTCGGCCACGAAGTCCGTGTCTCCGCCGCCCCCGGTGCCCCCACTTCCCCCGGCCACAGAGCTGGCACCCCCGACGGACCCGATGGCCATGCCGCCGTCGGCCCCGATGCCCGCATCGACAATGCTTCGGGTGCCCATGCCCCTGTCGGCCCCGGTGCCCAAGCTTCCACCGGTCCGGGTGCCCGTGACTCCGCCGGCCCCGGAGCCTACGCCTCCACCGGCCCAGGTGCCGAGGCCCCCACCGGCCCTAGACCCCACGCCCTCGTCGGCCTCGATGCCCGAGCCTCCGCCGGCCCCGGTGCCGAAGACCCCACCGGCCCCGGACCCCGCGCCCCCGTCGGCCACGGTGGACGAACCTCCGTCGGCCACCGTGGCGCCTCCATCGGCCAAGCTTCCACCGGCCTGAGTGCCCGTGACTCTGCCGGCCCCGGAGTCCGCTCCTCCACCGGCCACGGTGCCGAGGCCCCCACCGGCCCCAGACCCCACGCCCCCATCGGCCCCGGTGCCCGAGCCTCCGCCGACCTCGGTGCCGAAGCCCCCACCGGCCCCGGACCCCGCGCCCCCGTCGGCCAAGCGTCCACCGGGCCGGGTGCCCAAGCCCCCACCGGCCCCGAACTCGGCACCCCCGTTGGCCCCGGTATCCGAGCCTTCGTCGGCTGTGGTGGCCGTGCCTCCGCCGACCCCGGTGCATGCGCCCCCACCAGCCCCGGTGCACGCGCCCCCTCTAGGCCGGATGCCCGCACCCCCACCGGACCCGGCCCTTGTGCCCGCCATCCCCAATGTTCCGCTCCTAGGCATGCCGCCGACACCGGACCCGCGCATGTGGCTCGCCCATGAGCCCTCTCATGTCGGTGTGCCCAAGGAGCCGCCGGACGACGGTTCTTGCACGGTTGCGTCTCATTTTGTTAGTGGCGGTCTCCCTTACCCCACCTTCCCCTTAAAAAGGGGAGACGCGCCACCACACTCTCACCACCTCCCGGACTTCCCACACCGTCGAAGCGTGGGCGCTTCGAAGCTAAGAAGGGGAGAGTGATGAGCCCCGATACTTGACCACCAAGACGCCGATGCCTCAATGCCACGACAATCAAGCATCCGATGCTTCGACTCCAAAGGCATCCAAGCGCGCGTCCTTATTCAAGCCTTTATGGCTTTTATCCCTTTCCCTTTTTGTCAATTAATTCATGTATTGCCTTTCTATTTTGGGATGTGTGGACCCATTTGCACATGGGCTCCTAATCCCCTAGAAACCCTAGACTATTTAAGCTTTGTTTGTCTTTCTTTTTCCACTAGTTGAAGAATAGAGAATTGGAATATTACCTTGGGTAGAGGAATCCTCCCCTAAGGTCTCCAATTATTTTCTATCAACTCAAGCTCTTCCAAATCTCCCATCTTCCTCAATCTCTCACGTTCTCACACTCAAAGTGATCTTCGAATCTAGTTTCACACTCGTCTCGGTCAAGGAACCTCCAAGGGAGGTTCCCTCGGTCTCTTGGCGGCGTCATCGTCCCACCCTAGCTCCGGCCAGTCATCCCCTCCTTCCGGCGTCCTCTCTCCCCCTTGGCTTCCACCTTGAACCCTCAAGGACCTTAGGAGTCCGTCCCATCACTAGGAGAAGGAAGTCTCCACTTGGCTTGGTCTAGATCTAGCTTCTTGGGAAAAAAAGTCTCACCTTGGAGGCTTGATTCTCATCATTGTTACTGCTTGCAGTGTTCTTGGATGGATGTGCAGCCTCATACAACTTAGCTAATGTAAAGCATTGGCGTATGGAGTGTGGTTGAAACATATGCACATGCATTTGAGTATATGTCCCGAGTCCCGCAAGGTATGCACTTACAAGATATGCCTCAGATAACTGCACCCTAGTTCTTATCATCTCAAACCTGTCATGATAAGATACAATGCCCTCTGTTTCTTGCAGATTTTTCAACTCAACAATTGGATCATCTATGACCTCCCCAAACCTTTCCAACAACATCAACTTGTAATTTGCCCAATCAAGAATCACATTTCTATATTCATCAGATTGAACTAATGATTGATGCCAACTCGCAGCTTGATTCTCAAGATGCATGGAAGCTAAGTTCACATTAATGTCCTCATGAGTTCTATCGATTAGAAAGATTTGATCACATTTAAACAGCCATTCTTTAACTCTTTCCCCATTAAATCAAGGGAAATCCAATCGAGATAGCCTCGTCATTAGGGCTGAGCACGGGCCAGAAACCGACCCGAACGCTAAAAGCCCAAAAACCCAAAAAAACGAGATCGAAGACCGAACCGAAGTCATGCGGTTCGGTTTGGTTCGGGCCTTGCTCGGTTCGGTTCGGTCCGGGCTAAAAACCGAACTGGCCCGATTTGTTTATTTATCAGATTTCCTGTTTAAAACTTTAAATTTCTTGTTTAAAGTCCAATAAATATAATACCAAAATGATATAGATTAATAGCTAACTGAAGTTATCAAATTCGACTTACAAAATAAAGAAGTTCAAAACACAAAATGACCAAAACAACATAGTAGCATCAAATTTAAATCATTGTTTCATAATCATTAGTCCATTGCCAAAATGCCAAAATGCCAAAAAGTTCACTTCTTTATCCATTCAACACCTAAGAGAAGTTCATTTCATCCTTCAAGGGCCCAAGAAAATTTTACCAGCCCAAAGTCCAAACACAAGTTGGGTTAAAAAAAGGCCATTCGATTTAACCCGAAAAAAGCCCGAACCGAACCGAAACCTTGAGAAAATAAAACCAAAACCCGAACCAAATAATTTGGGTTTGGGTTCGGTTCGGGTTTTTCGGGTTGGGTCGGGTCGGGTTTTCGGTTTATCTGGCCCGTGCTCAGCCCTACTCGTCATACCAGAATACAGATTTACAGGAGCATTCTGTAGACGAAATCTATTACCTTCTGGAGGAATACCTAGATTAGGCTGAAAAGGCATTGCGTGTGGTTACTGAACCAAATTAGGGCTTCGCTCGCCATTAGAAGTCCCCGCTCCATTTGATGCAAGAAGACGGATAGCTTCGAACATCTCTGCAATCTTGCCATCCAACTTCTCATCGAGTTTTGCCATGGATTCTGTGATCCCCGAAAGCTTGGAATTGACCACCTCCTCCACCTCGCGCATGGTCGACTCCCTCAAAGCTGCTTGCAAACTAGTTTCCGTCATCTAATAGGTTGCAGAAATGTTGAATCTGATACCAATGTTACAGTATATTTAGGATTGATCGTAACCAGAATAGAGAAATTGAATAGAAGAGGATAGATGGAATTGATGTTCATCAAACAACAAAACCGACATTGTCAGCGGGTTCATCAAACCGAACTAGACATGGCTCCAAGAATTAGAGTTTACAAAATTGTTGTGAAATCGTGAATGAATGTCTCCAGCTCCTACAATTTTGTTTTTAACAAATGTTACATTATGTTTAGGATTGATCATAACCAGAACAGAGAAATTGAATAGAAGAGGATAGATGGAATTAATGTTCATCAAACAACAAAACCGACCTTGTCAACGGGTTCATCAAACCGAGCTAGACATGGCTCCAAGAATTAGAGTTTACAAAATTGTTGTGAAATCGTGAATGAATGTCTCCAACTCTTACAATTCTATTTTTAACAACTCCTAATAGAATTTCACTTTCCTACAGACGAGTTTGTTATAGTCACGTGTGCGACACGTGCCTTTACATGAATTCCTTTATCAATATTGTACAGGTTTTTAATTACCCCCTTGATGGAAGATGCGTTTCCAAATATCAAGCATATAAGAGTGGTCTAGTGGTGGTCCAAATATTCACTATTTTTAACAGCCCCTCTCTCTCTAGTTTAGAAAGATTTTTTTCTGTCTGATCGGTACCATGGCTTCTGTTGCTCAGGCAACACCTGAGATTGTATTGGAGACCCAACTCGAGCCTACAGACCACCATATGGAGGGTGTGGAGATGAGGCAACCTCCGGCGGTTCCGCCGGATAAGCCTATATCATGGAAAGACAAGGTCGTGGGAGGAGTTACGCGAGGGAAAACCCTTCTTGCTGACGATTTTCTGAAGGATAAAGTTTCTCTGTCGTTCCCGAATGGTGAGGGGGGAGAACCTGTTATCTCCATTGAACAGGATGTGCTCGAAGCCCTGGCTTCAGTATGGCGTCCGGCGGTGGTGATCAAACTCCTTGGAGGGTCGGCGCCTTTCACCATCCTAGAACGAAGACTCAAGGAGAGGTGGAGACCGGTCGGGAAGATGGCGATCGTTGATTTGCAGAAAGGGTATTACGTGGTCAGGTTCGACGCTCAGGGAGACCATGAGAGAGTCTTATCCATGGGTCCCTGGACGATCTTCAGAAGGTATTTGATCATCAGAGACTGGAAGCCAGAGTTCAACCCGTCGTCGGACGAAATTAAAACATCTCCGGCGTGGATTCGGATTACGGATTTGCCCTTCATCTTGTATGAGGAGAAGATCCTTCTCCACATTGCGTCCGGATTAGGAAGACCGATCCGGATAGACCCCAAGACACTACCTGCCAATAGGGGGCATTTTGCCCGGATATGTGTGGAGGTGGACATCACTAAGCCTCTCCAAGGTTCTATATCCATCGGGGCCTAAAGCCCAAGAGATTTGCGACAGAATCCCATTATCTGGGTCCCATCGTGTAGAAGCCTTAGGCTTTTCGGGTGGTATCTGGATGCTATGGGATGACTCTAAATTCTCTTTACATTTGGTTCAACTTAATCCTAATTTTATTCATTGCACCTTTTCTACACAAGGTACCATCTGCAATCTAGTTACTGCTTACGGTTCGCCTTCGCCATCTCGAAGACGTGGGTTCTGGACGGAGCTTGCTACTGCTCTTGTGGGCATCAATGGTCCGTTGCTGTTAGGAGGGGACTTTAACTGCATTTTGAATTTGGCTGAGAGACAAGGAGGAATAGGAGCCCTCTCGACTGATTCTCAAGAGTTTATGAACCTGGTGAACAACCACGGGCTGATAGACATGGGCTTTTGTGGAACACAGTTTACGTGGTCGTGGGGTCTGCTTGCGAGTAACAGGATTTCTAAGAGACTAGTTAGGGTTTTTATGAATTGTGCTAGTCGTATATTGTGGCCGGATGGTAAGGTGACTCATTTGGCGAAGTTTGGATCGGATCATTGTCCCATTCTTTGCTCTTTAGTGCCGGTTTCTGGATAGAATAAGAGTCGGAGGCCTTTTCGGCTCGAAGCGGCCTGGTTTTCGCACCCGGATTTTGTACCGATAATTGAGTCGAAGTGGTCGAACGAGGTGGGAACACAGGTGGCTCTGGATAAGCTGAAAGCTAGCCTTCTTCTTTGGAACAAGCAAGTGTTTGGTAATATCCACATCAAAAAGCGGGCACTTTGCAACAAGATTGCCGAGATTCAGCGGATCGGGGACTTTGGTTGGACTGACAGCCTTATCCAACGGGAAGCAAAAGACCAACAGGAACTTGCTCAGGTCCTGGACGGTGAGGAGGTTATGTGGTTCCAAAAATCTCGCGAGCAATGGCTTCACTCGGAGGATAGGAATACGGCGTTTTTTCACGCCTCGACGGTGGTGAGACACAAGAGGAACAAGATTGAAGGGTTGACTTCTAATGAGGGGGTTTGGATTGAGGATTCCGTTACTCTTGAGAGGATGGCGATTGACTATTTCAAGGCGCTGTTTTGTTTGCCTGAGGAAGATAATGCTCCTGCTGTTTTACCTAGAGAGGGTTTCCCGCCTTTAGAGTCGAGTGATCTTACTACACTCGAATCTCCTTTCACGGATAAGGAATTTCTTACTGCTATTAAAGGGATGAAAGGGCTTAAATCCCCGGGTCCCGATGGGTTGCAACCGGCGTTTTACCACCGTTGTTGGCACTTTGTCGGGGAGTCGGTCATCAAGACAGTGAGGAATTTTTTCTAGTCTGGATCCCTGCCGACGGGTCTCAACAAGACCTTGATTGTGTTACTAGCTAAGGTGAGCAACCCGGATTCGTTGAGTCAATTCCGGCCTATTAGTCTTTGTAATGTCTTGTACAAGATCATTACGAAGACCATGGTGAATAGGATTCAGATTATTATCCCGAATTTGATAGGGCCGACCCAAGTTAGTTTCATTCCGGGGCGTGTTATTCTTGATAATATCGTGCTTATGAAAGAAGTTGTACATTCTATGAGACAAAGGAAGAAGGGGAATAAGGGTTGGATGGCGATTAAGATCGATCTTGAGAAAGCCTATGATAGGCTTCGTTGGGATTTTGTCTCGGACACTTTGATTTCAGCCGGATTTCCGACCAAATGGGTTGATTGGATTTTCGAATGCATCTCGACTTCCTCTTTACAAGTTGTCTGGAATGGTGAAGTGACGGAGAGCTTCACCCCTCAACGTGGGCTTCGCCAAGGAGACTCGATATCCCCGTATTTGTTCGTATTGTGTATTGAGAGGTTGAGTCACCTTATTCTCACCTCGGTGGAGGAGGGTGATTGGATACCGATCAAACTCTCTAGGAACGGGCCTCGTCTATCCCATGCTATGTTTGCGGATGACATTATCCTGCTTGCCGAGGCTTCGGTCGCGCAAGCTCGTGTTATCAAGGAGGTGCTTGATCGGTTTTGTGAGGCATCGGGGCAGAGAGTGAGTACGGCAAAATCGAAGCTTTTCGTTTCCCCAAATGTTAGTGATGACTTGGCTGCTAGGATCCATAGCGCTAGTGGCTTTGATGTTACCAAAAATTTGGGGAACTATCTTGGTGTCCCGGTTCTTCATAAAAGGGTGTCGAAGGACACGTTTTCTCCATTATTGGACAATATCTCGGCTAAGCTGACGGGGTGGAAGACGAAATTTCTGAGCTTCGTGGGACGCGTTATGCTTACTAAATCCGTCCTCGCATCTATCCCGGTGTACTCTATGGGCTCCATGATGTTACCTAAGTCCATTTGCCTCAAGATTGACAAAGTTTGTCAATCGTTTATTTGGGGCGAATGGGACGATCATAGGAAGATCCACCTCGTTTCGTGGAAGGATATGTGCAAGCCAAAGGAGGTGGGTGGTTTGGGTATTAAATCTATGCATGAGTTCAACGTCTCCTTGGTAGCAAAATTGGGATGGCGTTTCCTCACGGAAGGGGATAAACTTTGGGTTAATGTGCTCAAACAGAAATACATTAGGGAGGATGAGAGCAACACCAGTGCTCCATTTTCTCACATATGGAAGAGCATTAAGTATGGAATCCAAAGAGTGATTTTGGAAGGCACGGGGTGGGTGATTGGCAATGGTGCTTCGGTCCACTTTTGGACTGATTCATGGGTTGAGGATGCCGCCTTGACTACCTGTTCCACGGCCCCGATTCCCGCTGCTAACATGGATGATCTGGTGATGGAGTATTGGGACCCCAATTCGAGTTGGAAGTGGTTTGCTTTTTCGCACCTTCTTCCCCAGAGTGTGGTGATGAAGATTGCGGCCATTGCCCCTTCGCCTAACCCAGACGATTTGGATAACATAAGCTGGAAGAAAAACTCCTCTGGTATGTTTTCGGTTTCATCGGGCTATGATTTGTTATGTAACTCACAAAAGCTTTTGTGTTTGGATGCTAGGTGCTATAAGAAGATTTGGAGGATT
This sequence comes from Rheum nobile, assembly GCA_027886185.1. Lineage (NCBI taxonomy): Eukaryota > Viridiplantae > Streptophyta > Magnoliopsida > Caryophyllales > Polygonaceae > Rheum > Rheum nobile. The sequence goes on from WOAB01000568.1 coordinate 18,828,039, forward strand.
CAAGCGCCCGAAAGGATCTGCTCTTTTATCTGGATGGCATTTAGAGGAGTGATATTAACAAATGAAGAACGGTGCCGATGCCATATGACGGATGATCCTTCTTGCTCGTGCTACAGATTGGAGTCGGAGTCGCTCGCTCACTTGTTCCGGGATTGCAGATGTGTGGGAAATATCTGGTCGGTATTAGGGCCTCCCATCTCTCATGGAGAATTCTTTGGAGCACAATTCGCCGGTTGGATTCGCTCGAATATCATGTCAGAGCAGACCCATTACAGCGGAATTCCGTGGTCATCCCTGTTTGCTCATGCCCTTTTCTGGTTGTGGAAATGGAGAAATGGTCGAGTGTTTGGCCGTGATGGTGTTGTGCCTAATCAGGAGGATTTTATTCAGCACAGAGCTGTCGAATTTCAGCAGGCATGGCAGAAGAGGTTGTTATCTGGGCATGTCAGCGTCAAGGAGAATGTCCTCATTTCCTGGGAGAAGCCTTCAACTCAGTGGGTTGCCATCAACACGGACGGGGCCGTGAACCCAAAGGGTGAAGTAGCAGCAGGAGGGCTTATCCGGGATGAGCAGGGCGGTTGGAAGATTGGCTTCGTCCACAACATTGGGAGGTGTAGCATCCTGATAGCAGGCTTAAGTCGTATCACCTAATCAATCAAATAAAATCCTAGCAAAACCTAAACAAGTAGTTAGGGTAAGCAGGGGTCGAATCCACAGAGAGGAAGGGATTAATGTATGTGTTGTTCGCATGCAATAGTAACAAGAAGGGGGAGTTGTAGGTTGGTTGGTCACAATTAAGTCAAACACATCAAAGTATATGATGAAAATATCAAAGAGAGAAAACACTTAGCCAAGTAATATCCACATAAGTCATCCAAATGTTGTTCCTTGATTATGCCATATCTTCCTATTCAGTTATTCCTGTCCTGATCTTGGGTAGATTCAAAGATCAACCAAACCTAAGAACCCTTACCAATGAATAACCCTAGCTCCACTAGTGATTCAATCCAAAGGTAGCAATGCACATAAGAATTAACCAGGATACACATAACACCTCAACCAAAAGGATTCAACATGTAATCAATTCTCTACATAGATAAATTCCACAGTGGTAGATAAAAATCCATGCTTGCTACTCGAACTAGAGCATTAGCCCAACAGTTCCCTAGTATTAGCAATATGAATGAAAGCAATAAACCTAGGTGATCAATCTAGATAAACCAACAAACATCCAAATAAGAATTTGCTCAAGAGAAAAGATATAACTCAATAGGATAAGATAGATAGGAACAAAACCTCACAACCAGATGAATAAACTTATGCTTCCATTACCGGACTAAGCAAAAGAGGCTTAGCTCCTCATAAACATGATGAACTCCAAAGGTATGAAAAGTGGCAACGATGAAATGAAAATTCTCCCAAAAACAAGCTCCCAAAACCTAATACTAAAGAGAGTATATATAGGGCCTCTAACAAATGACCTAGCCCAATAAGAAAAGAAACCGGAATAAAATGAAAAATAAGAAAAGAAATCAGAAAAGATAGATTCGGGAAAAGTCCGAACTTCCAGCGTCGATGACCCGCGATCGCAGCCCATGGACCGCGATCGCGGCCTCTTGTGGCTCCGCGCTCTTCACATTCCTCCGCGCCTACGGATAATTCTCGACTTGTCCCGAGGAACCGCGATCGCGGCACCCTTGCCCGCGGTCGCGGTTAATGCTCGGCCTTCACTCCTTGGCTTCACCTCCTAACCTCTCCTCTTCACTTCCTTCGCGTCTTCTTTTGGTGGCTTCCTTCCCCAGTGTCTCCTATGATATCCAAAACAGCTCAAACACCTCCAAGAACACCAGATTTCACCCCCAAACGCCATGCATAAGAATGTGTCTAAATCTACCCAAATGACACCAATAAAACCCTCTAATAACTCTTAGTTAAGCCCTACAAAGTAGTGCTTATCAAACTCCCCCATGCTTAGACCTTTGCTCGTCCTCGAGTAAACTGAAAGAAAGTCTACTCCTCCAATGCAGCACCCAAGGTCTCAGGAATCATGTCTCCAACTAAGAGTCACCTAACCCATGCCAAGCTCCTGGCACCAAACTCATTCACAACACATCCACAACTCAACAAGCTTAAGGGGTAAGCAGAGTACTTCCCCTAAGCTCAACCCGAACATCCAATGGTGTGAGTAACCTCTAATCCTAGCCTCCATCTATGACTCATTATGCCTCCCAGAGTGACCTACCCGAATCCTCCTTATATCACCTATTCTTATGTCGCCACGCCAAAATGAGGATTCCTAAAATTCACTCTTCTTCTTTTCACTCATTTTGCCAAGGCGCCCTTTCGGGTTTTCACCAAGCCACTCATATTTTTTTTCATAGATGTGCTCACAATATAACTCACATCACTCTAGACCATTTTTTACCCCAGCCTAATGCTGGTCCAAGCCACCTGCTTATTACCTAGGCCGCCCTTTCGGGTTTTCGACCTATCCCAGGATTTCAATTTTAGCCTTTTTTCAATTTTTGGCTCTTTTTCTTTTTCTTTTTTTCCTCAGCGACATAGGAAATATAAAACCCTCCCCCATGCTTAAACATTGCATTATCCTCAATGTAATGAAAGACAAAAGAATAAAGCATAGGGAAAAGAAGGGATAGGCTCACAAATGTCGCTGAGTTGGCTTGGACACTTCCGTTGTTGCTGGCGGTCTTCTCAATAAATGCCCAGGTCTCTGGTGTTGGGCGGGTGCCTCATCAATTCCAGCATCATCTTCTACCGTGCAACCATAAGGTACCACTTGGTGAGTAGTGGTTGAACAGTGATAACGGGGTTGCACGACCTTCAAATACCACCAAAAATGGGCCCAGATATGAACGGGATGTGGGCCATGAATGGTCTTCCTTCGCAGCTGTTGACTGTGGGGCCGCCATTGTTGCCAAAAATTTGTGTAGCGAAAACTTCCTCCGTTGGCAACATGCGCACCCCTCTCCATGGTACTGCGGGACAGCTCGTACTTGTACAACAATAATTTTTTTTTTTTTTCGATCGATTTTTTTTTTGCCCCCCGTTTAAGGTTTTTTCAGGGGTGATTAGTGCAGGGACAGGAGAGACTTATATTGGTGTGGAAACACCTTCTTCAATGAGCATGGGTCTCTTCCCTGCAGGTTAGTCAGGAACAAAAACGAAAAACAAAAACAAAGCAAAAACACACCAAAAAATAATGCAAAACGAAGAAAGAAAGACAAAGGAAAAGATACATACATCGGGTTGCCTCCCGGACAGCGCCTTAGTTATTGTCATGGCATGACATACCGCTTCATCCTTCTCAATCTGGGTTGCCTCCTGCAACCGCGCTCTTCACTCTTGAGTCTGGGGGATGCTCCTGAATGGTCTCCAGCCTGTGCTCTACCTTCCTCCGGTCAAACTCCATGCTTGCCGTACCTGTGCCCACGTCGATCTTTGTGTTGGAGGTCTTCATGAAAGGCCTCCCTAGCATTACTCGTCCTCCTCGTTTCCCTGTGTTCATGACGAAGAAGTCCGCAGGGAAGACGAGGGTGTCGACGTTCACCAAAACGTCCTTGACAACGCCCTCTAGAATGATGACGGACTTATCAGCCAGTTGGATGACAAACTCCGTGCTTTCTAGTGGTCCGACATTGAGGGTGTTGTAGACGGACAGTGATAGGACATTGATTGGGGCTCCCAAATCCAGCAATGTCTCGCTGAACTCGGTTTCCCCAATCTTGCAGGGTACACTAAACATTCCAGGATCTTCACACTTTTTTGGGTTCTTCTTTTGCATCACAGCCGAGACATCCTTCTTGACTTTCACCTTTTTCTTTGACCGCTCCTTTTGCTCCTTCTTGAGCTTCCATAGCTCTCTCAAGAAGTTTGCAAAGCGAGGCATTGCTTTGTTCAATTGGGGGGGTCTCCTTGTAATTCCTGAATGTCTCGTACATTCCCTTCATCCCCTCAATGGGTTTGTCATCTTCTAGCGCAGTAGGGAATGTCACTGGGATGTCAAAATATCCCTCCGGGTAGACATACCGCATCATAAATGTAAGTGGAGACGGCCTGTTTTCCGAAGTTTGATCGCGGTTTTCACCCCGCGATCGCGGTTCTTGCACTGGGGCCCCGCGGTCGCGGCTATCCTGCCTGTGATCGCGCTTAATCGGCGCATCTTGCCCATTCTCTTGCTCAACAGACCCGCGATCGCGGCAAATTGCCCGCGGTCACGGTTCGTTCTCGTACTTCTTGGCTCCCATCTTTTCTTCTTCAAGCTCCCATCTAGGCCTTGACGTCATGGAGTAGACGTTTTGCCTAGGATTTATCTCAGTTTGAGATGGGAGTGCTCATGACACTCTAGCTTCAAGCTTGCTAATTGTCTGGGAGATCTGCCCCACCTGCTTCTCTAGGTTCTGTATGCTGGACTTGGTCTCGTGTTGAAACATAACCATGTTTTGATGCATGGTTCCCACGGTCTGCACCAAAGTATTCATATGATGTGCCAGTGTGTTGACCTGGTCCTCAAGATTGGTGATGCGGGCAGCTCCATGTTCTTGTGGTCTTGGAGGTGTTTGGCCTCCTTGAAACTGCCGCTGGGGGTACTGCTGAAAATCCTGGGTCTCATGCCCTTGATGAGTGTTCTGCTGGTTCCCGTATCTCAGATTTGGCTGATCTCTCCACCCTGGATTGTAGGTGCTGGAGTACGGGTCATATTTTGGCCTTTGAGGGCCATATCCGCCAATGGCGTTCACCTCAGCAGTTGGTTCTTGCAGGGTGGGGCATGCATCAGTTGGATGCGTCGTTTCATAGCATAACCCACATGATTTGACTTGCTGCAAGCCACCTCTCATCATACATCTCCTCATCATCTCCTTCATCTCAGCCATTTCAGCAAGAAGAGTAGAATTGGGCTGAGATTATGCAGCTCTCACAGATTGGATGTGTAATACCCCCAAGATTCCTCTTGAAAGTATTATTGCCAGTGACCTCGGATATAACATCCCGAAGTCACCCCAGGCTTTTCCAAACGATATAACCATCAAACCACGGTTATAATACCAAATATCACAACTTTTATTAAAACCAAAGTCTCGGAATTACAACATGATTATAAGCACTTTTTAAAATACAACATCAGAGTTATTACAACGGAAATCTTTAAGCAAAACATATTTAACACAGCGGAAGTCTTGTAAACAAAGTGACAAAATAACTTGTCAAAATACCGTTCATCTTCATAGTCGTTCTAGCCTTCTTAGATCTGCAACATACCTGATGTGCCAAATCGAACGGATGACACCAGCCAACCATGCAAGGGAATTATCGGTTGGTTAGTCTAATGAAAGACTATGCAAGGGTACAAAGCAGAGTGGTTCGAAGTAGTCGTATTAGGTTAGACTCATCGTCTCTCGAATAAAAGTCGATCACGATAGTCAACCACCATACTTCTACTGAATACATGAAAAGGCATGATCAAGAGAAGATTCTGGAGACCGAGTCTCACAGCAATCAATCCCAAAAGAAGACTCCAACAAAATGAGCCTTATCGGAAACATGACAAATGTTGGGAAACTTAATTTAATAATACATATCATACAAGCGTTCAAAACGACTTGATGTTTCGGCTCACGACCGACCTCACCGCCCAAGGCGAATCCAGATTGGAAAGAGAACTTTACTCTGATCAAAGTCAAGACGAGCTTTCCTAGCTGCACTATTGCCTAGCTGCACTACTCGCCCAAGGGTATATTAATTATGTGCGTCAACAACACTTATCTTATTTAATTCCAAAATCAAACCACATCACGTTATAAGTTTTATCATGATCAACTCATCCTGAGATGAGAGATCTCTTGGGAACAACTCCCGAGATATGTGTGACACTAGCTAAGTACACCACCTCTATACCCGAGTATAGAGGTTAGTCATGACTCACCAATGGTATTAGGGTCTCAATGCCCTTTTCTCCATTTAATTATCAAGAAACGACTAGACCTCATGGGCCCCAGTAAACGTTCCTACGAATACTCGTGCTAACTACACAGTTCAACACAGTCAACATCAAAGCCATCAAGGCCAACATCATAGATCTATCAATCTATGTATAAATATATCAAAATAGCATTGCTACTAACAGTATATGCAACCTATTATAATCTTTCATATGAAATTCACATTTAAAATCCTCAACAAAACCATTATGAACATAATAGCGCTGTATCTAGCAATATACAACCTATTATAACAGCACTTCTCTTCATCAAATTATTTATCAAAACTGTTCCCAACATAAACAGTAAACAAAACAGTAATCATTCCAAATTAATTAACAACTAAGCAATTGATAATTAATTGAAATATGGAATGATGAGCAAGAGTGAACCGCCACTTGCCTTAGATCCGACGAAAGCTTTAGCAAAGCTTAGAGACAACGGGCTCCTGGGTCCGAAACAGGGACATATCTGGAATAATAAATCCCTAAGAAACGACCCATAACGAGACCCTAAGTTAGATTCAACATCCTCATAATTGAATCTAAAAGAATACGAAAAGAATCAAAGGAATCGAGCCTCGCCCAAAGCCAAACACCCAAGAACACACACTCGGACAAGGCTCGCCGCGGGTGCGGTGGAGCCTCTGCCGCGGGTGTGGCCAGGTTACAGTGGCGAAGGTCACGACAGATTTTCAATGGAGAACTCACCCAAATCAATTCGTTCGACTTTGATTCGTTCTTGGTTTGATCTCCCAACACCTTAGGCCTTTGAATATCACTTAGGAGTACCTTTTTATCACTCAAAGGTAACTCCGAACACTCTCTCACGAAGCTCAAAGCGTGGACAACAATGGTGAAAACAGAGAAAACAGAGGAAGAAGAAGATGAAGCTTGGACTTCGGATTCGACCCCTTTTATAGCCCATCAGTGAGCTTCCTCAGAGGGGACAAGCAAGAAGACTAGCTGGGAACAAGGGAACAACAAGTGGAGCAACTTGCTCGGCCAAGGATAAGATTTTTAGAAATCTTATCGCGACGAAGATGGCTTACACCGCGGGGTGCGGTGGCGACTCTATTGCCGCCTCCAAATTTGGCCTTCGCCGCGGGTGCGGCCACTTGACCGCGAGGTGCGGTCAAGGCCATTTTTCACCCGTTTTGTCCTTTTCAAACATGGGTTAATTATCTTAACTCCGGGTTAAATATATTCGTACACGAACGACTATTTAACCCCAAAAATACGTCCACTGTATTTTATATTACTCAGAAAATTAATTTCAGAGATCCAGCACATTACAGAATGTCTGAACTTCTCTGAGATTAATTCGACTTGTAATACTAGAGTTTGGAAAAAATCCAAAAAATCCTTATAAATATCTGGGATATTACATTACCTCCCCCTTAAAAGAAGTTTCGACCCCCTTAAAAGAAGTTTCGACCCCGAAACTTAGCCGAAAACCACTTGGGAAGACGTCTAAGCATAACCGCCTCGATCTTCCCAGGTTTCCCAAGTAACCTCAATTTCAATGCAGACACTTATGCTCCTCATAGTTGATTCAATAGATCATCAATCCCTAACAACGGATATTTATTCTTGATCGTGACTTTGTTCAACTCACAATAGTCGAAACGAAGTCGAAACGATCCATCTTTCTTTTTGATAAATCATAACCGGGGCACCCCTCGAGGCGATGCACTCGGCCTTGTCAAGAAAATCCTTGATTTGCTTCTCCAACTCTTACATCTTCGCAGGAGCCATCCGGTACAGTGCTTTCGAGATCGGCGCAGTACCAGGCTCGAGATCCATATAAAACTCTACGTCATGATACGGGGTAAACCAAGAATATCTCTTCTGAAAACAAATCCGAAATTCACAAACGATTGAAATATCAAGAACTGAAAGTTCATCTTTCATGGGCGGATCCAGGTAGCAAAGGTACCCGACACAACTTTGTCGAAGTAGCTTAAATGCAGCCATCGCCTTGATAAGCCTGCCGTTATCAGCGTCATTCTGACCCTTCTATTTGCATACACACTGGCCCCCAGATGACACTATTACAGTCTTCGAACTAAAATCGATTACTGCTTCATGACGCGTCAGCCAATTCATACCGAGTATAATGTCGTATGGAACCATGGTTATCCAGGTCAAATCCTCCTCGAATTTCTTACCCTAAATGGCAATTGAAAATTCTTACAAAAGTTTAGTTCTAACCAAATATTCATTATTAAGAATATTTACAACCAAAAGGTTTACAAACCTTGTTGCATACCGAACTCGACTTACTAACACAACTATCCAAAACAAAACACCCAACTAACCACATACCAACAAAAGTAGTACAAGGTACTTTAAGCAATTGGAGCGTCGTGTTCATCCGCCTCACGCATCTCAAAAAGGCATTGACCTTGACTTCCAGAAGCAACTAGGGCTTTCCACTTGTTCTGTGCAGTTGTTTGCATCGAAGGACTAGGAGCTTCCACTGGTTGGAACCTGGGTCGATTGTTCTGATTAATAGACCCTTGTTGGAACTCCATTCCTTTCTTCCTTTCCTGCCAACAGAACTTCTGCATGTGTCCATCCTTTCCACAGCCAAAGCATGTTCTTCTTTCCTTTTGACATGTCTTGTTCTTGTGTCCGGTCTCACCACAATTATAGCATTGGATCGGACTCTTGCCCTGACCCGAACGTTGCGTAGACCCATCCTGAGTCATATCCATTTTCGCTCGGCCAGATTTGGCAAAATCAGATGGTGGCGCGGGACGTTTAAACCCACTTGTCTTAGGCTGGTTCTCCACTTGCCTCTGGCTATTACGTTTCTTGGTCGACTCTTCCAGAGTCACTTCTAACTTGTAGGCTGCATCCATGTACTGCTCCAAAGTCGAGCATCCGTGACGCACCATCAGTGGCTTAATATCTGGGCCCATCCACTCATGGAAGTACCAGATCTTCTTTTCCTCGTTGGTCACATCCGACCCAGCGTATTGCAGCAAATGATTGAACTTGGTCACAAGCTCAGTCACTTTCAATCCATCCGTCGTTGGATATAGGAATTCTTTGTGCTTTTCTTCCCTCATAGCTCGAGAGAAGAAGCGATCAATCATCTTTGACTTGAACATTCCCCAGTTCAAATTAGTATGATCAGCTAGACCGGTGTTCTCCCACCATTCGCTAGCATCTTCCTTTAATTGAAGGGAAGCAATGTGCACTTTCTCCGCTTCAGTGCATTCTACATTGCGGAAAAACCGCTCTATATGTGACAACCAGTGAGCCACTCTGACTGGCTCTCCTTTTCCATCATAACTGTCGGGTCTCATAGAGTTAATGGCCTTTAGTGCTCGGCCATAATCACCTCTATTCCTGACCACTTCTTCTCTCTGTGCATAAACAGCTGGCTCCTCAAATCTAGGAACCACTGGAGGAATTGGCACAACTTGTGCCTGTGGTGCGGCAGGTTGCATAATATCGGCGAGTGCTTGCATCACAATTCCTCGAATTGCCGCAACAGCTGCTGCATCAAAAACCATTTGAGCGTTGGCCTCAGCTTGGCCATTGCCTCCTGGATTATTGTGAGAAACAGACTCGTGTTCCTCCACAGGGTCTGGAACATTCCTTATGATCAGTCTGGGGTCATTGCTTGGCCCAACACCAGCACGGATAGTGTTCCTTGTGTTCACCATCTATTTATCGATCAAATTCCAAGGATTTTATTACATTAATATCATTCCGATATACTTAACGTAATAAAATCAACCTAGAATAGATCAAACTTGGTAATTTTCATTAGATGAACTTCAAACCGAGTTACTAGGTTCTATAACCTCAAATCACGACGAGAGAACCGGGAACTCAAGCCTATCTAGAGATGGCGGAGCCATCTCGGCTTCTTCCAAGTCCCTCTGAAAGAACAGAATGCACCCATATTCTATGGGTGACGAGAAGAGAGTTAGTCTTTCTAAATATGGAAGTTCGCTTCCATATCAGACTCAAGAGAAGGCACGACTATGAACGTTTTTTTTTTCTTTTGGAAATCCAGAGCCTTCGAAAACATTTCTCAGTTTCAAACGAGTAAATGGTTTATAAAATCCCAAACCCGTTTAAAAAAAAACTTTCGGCTCTGATACCAACTCTGTAACACCCCCAAATTTCCTCTTGAAAGTATTACTGCCAGTGACCTCGGATATAACATCTCGAAGTCACCCCAGACTTTTCCAAACGATATAACCATCAAACCACATTTATAATACCAAATATCACAACTTTTATTAAAACCAAAGTCTCGAAATTACAACATGATTCCAAGCACTTTTTAAAATACAACATCAGAGTTATTACAGCGGAAATCTTTAAGCAAAACATATTTAACACAGCGGAAGTCTTGTAAACAAAGTGACAAAATAACTTGTCAAAATACCGTTCATCTTCATAGTCGTTCTAGCCTTCTTAGATCTGCAACATACCTGATGTGCCGAATCGAACGGATGACACCAGCAAACCATGTAAGGGAATTATCGGTTGGTTAGTCTAATGAAAGACTATGCAAGGGTACAAAGCAGAGTGGTTCGAAGTAGTCGTATTAGGTTAGACTCATCGTCTCTCGAATAAAAGTCGATCACGATAGTCAACCACCATACTTCTACTGAATACATGAAAATGCATGATCAAGAGAAGATTCTGGAGACCGAGTCTCACAGCAATCAATCCCAAAAGAAGACTCCAACAAAATGAGCCTTATCGGAAACATGACAAATGTTGGGAAACTTAATTTAATAATACATATCATACAAGCGTTCAAAACGACTTGATGTTTCGGCTCACGACCGACCTCACCGCCCAAGGCGAATCCAGATTGGAAAGAGAACTTTACTCTGATCAAAGTCAAGATGAGCTTTCCTAGTTGCACTATTTCCTAGCTGCACTACTCACCCAAGGGTATATTAATTATGTGCGTCAACAACACTTATCTTATTTAATTCCAAAATCAAACCACATCACGTTATAAGCTTTTATCATGATCAACTTGTCCCGAGACGAGAGATCTCTTGGGAGCAACTCCCGAGATTTGCTCCCGAGATATGTGTGACACTAGCTAAGTGCACCACCTCTATACCCGAGTATAGAGGTTAGTCATGACTCACCAATGGTATTAGGGTTTCAATGCCCTTTTCTCCATTTAATTATCAAGAAACGATTGGACCTCCTGGGCCCCAGTAAACGTTCCTACGAATACTCGTGCTAACTAAACAGTTCAACACAGTCAACATCAAAGCCATCAAGGCCAACATCTTAGATCTATCAATCTATGTATAAATATATCAAAATAGCGTTGCTACTAACAGTATATGCAACCTATTATAATCTTTCATATGAAATTCACATTTAAAATCCTCAACAAAACCATTATGAACATAATAGCGCTGTATCTAGCAATATACAACCTATTATAACAGCACTTCTCTTCATCAAATTATTTATCAAAACTGTTCCCAACATAAACAGTAAACAAAACAGTAATCATTCCAAATTAATTTGTTTTAGCCAAATGGTAAGATTTTATTGAAGGTTGGGAAAAAGGCCCAACGTCCTATATACATACACTAATACACAAGGCAAATGACAAACAACTAAAGAAAACACAACAACAAACATGCAACACAACAAGCAAACAAAAAAAACAAGCAAGAACAATCAGCAAAACAAGAAAACCAGAAACCAGCAACAAAAACCAAACAACACAACCGAGACAAAACAAAAGGCAAGCTAAAAACAATAAGACCGAAAGCAAAAAGTTCAGAGTCCAAGCCTCCTTCTCATTGCACGACCTCTTCTCCCATTCATAGGCAGCTTGATCTGAATTCTGAGCTTGCAAGTCTTGATGATATCAGCAGCCACTGCACCCACATTCACAGTCTTTCCATTAAAAATAACATCATTCCTAAGTTTCCAAGTGAAGTAGATGATAGCCATGAAAGACATCAGCTTAGTTAGGAAAATGTTGTTGTTTCTTTTGTCACAAGCAGAGAACCAATTCCACCAAGAAAGAAGGTCTTGTTTCCTGACTTGAATCCCTTGCCATGCCAGTACAACTTCGGTAACATTTATAACAACAGGGCAATCAAACCAAAGATGGCTTTCATCTTCAGAATTACCCAGGCAGAGAGCACACCTCGGATTAGCCACCATGCCCCATCTATGTAGTTTAGCAGCAGTAGGCAGTCTCCTTAATGTGGCAAGCCAACATATAAAACTCCTTTTCCTAGCCTGTATACCCTTCCAAATCACCTTACACCAGGGAATGCTGTGCTCTCTGGGCCTCAATACAGAATACAGTCCAGCTGAGTTCATCATCCCATTATTCCTTGTAATAATAGGGTGATCTAGAGGGTATTGTAAATGCTTGATCTGATCTCTAATCTTCATGAGATTCCTCCAAAGCCACGAGCAAGTTGAAGGAAGATTTACAGTCCAAAGGTCTCTACCCTTGGTAATATTTTGCTTGACCTAATTGGTCCATAAATTGTCTCTTCCTCTATGCAGATCAAACACCAATCTGGCCAGCAATGTTTTATTCCATGACAGAAGTTCCTTGAAGTTAAGACCACCACTATCATAATCCTGGCAGACTCTATTCCAAGCCACTAAATTCCTGCCACAACCAAGGTTCCCAGACCACAAATAAGATCTGCACATGCTCTCAATTCTTCTTATTACCTTCTTAGGGATGGGGATAATTTGCATCCAAAAGGAAAGGACCCCTTCTAACACTGCTCTGATCACTTGAGCTCTCCCTGCATAGGATATGTTTCTTGCACTTCTACTCAGTAAAACCTATTTCAATCTATCATAAAGAGGCCTATATTCATCAGCTTTAAGTTTCTTAGAATGAAGAGGGATTCCAAGATACTTAACTGGGAAATAGCCCTGAGCAAATCCAAGGAAGTCTGCACACTCCTGCCTTCTCTCTGCATTTAATCCTCCAAAGAAAACTTTAGACTTCAAATTATTAGCAATTAAGCCAGACTCATGAGCAAACTCAACAAGGCAATCCTTGATAATCCTCAGAGAGTACATATTTGGTTTGCAAAAAATCATGAGGTCATCAGCAAAGGCAATACTGACCAACTTGAGCTGCTTGCATTTAGGGTGATAGCCAAAGCCTCTAGCTTGGCTAGCCTTAGTTAGTTTCCTAGCAAACATCTCCATAATCAGAACAAAAAGAAAAGGGGATAGAGGGTCACCTTGTCTCAATCCTCTACCACCTTTAAAGAATCCTTTGGCTTCCCCATTGATCATAATAGAGTAGGAAGGGGTAGTGACACATTCCATAATCCATCCAATGAGTTGCCTGGGGAAGTTCAGATAGATAAGAGCATCATGGAGATACTTCCAACTCACACAATCATAAGGTTTCTGAAGGTCAATTTGCATCAAGCATCTTGGTGATATATCCCTACTATCATAGCCTCTGATGATCTCCTGTGCCACTGCAATATTATGGGCAATAGATCGCCCATGAACAAATGCACCTTGGTTGATAGAAACAATGCTGTCTAAGTAAGGCCTCATCCTTCCAACAAGGATTTTGAAGATAATTTTCAGTATTGTATTACAACACGAGATAGGCCTGAAATCTTTAATCAGAAAAGGGTTATCAACCTTAGGAATAAGGCTAACAAAGGTAGCATTAGTTTCTCTGAGAAGTCTGCCTCTACTAAAGAAATCCTGGACAACAGCTATAACATCAAGCCCCACTATCTCCCAACCATTTTTGAAGAAGAAACTGCCAAAACCATCTGGGCCAGGGGATTTCAGATTTCCAATATCAAAAGTAGCCTTCCTAATCTCATCTCCTCTAGGCAGTAAGCAAAGGCTAGCATGCTGATTGTTCTCAATTTTGGCTCCATTATAAGCATCAAAGTTTGCATTTATTGTCATCACTTCAGAGCCAAAAAGGTTAATATAGAAGTTCAGAATTTCAGTTTCAATAGCTGAATTAGTATCAATTACCTGACCTGAAGCATCTTTTAATGTGAAAATGCTGCATTTAGCTTTCCTTACTTTGATTCCATTGTAAAAAATAGGAGAAGTTTCGTCCCCTAACTTGATCCAATCCACCTTAGCTCTCTGTGCAATAAAACTCTGCAGTTGATTCATCCTCAATGTAAGATTATCTTTAGCCTCAGTAACTTTCTTCTGTTTGGTGACACAACTGAAATCAGACTGCAGGTCATCATTTGCCTTCTTTAATTTTTCAACACAATCTTCCACCATCAATTCAAGGTGCCTGAAATGACCTTTCTGCCAACTCCTCAAAGCTACCTTAGTTCTTTTCAATTTAGTAGCCAACACAAATTGAGGATTACCATTTAAAGTTCCATGCCAAGCTTGTCTAATCAGATCTAAGTAATCATGTTCCCCAGTCCAGAAATTCCTGAATTTGAAGGGAATTCTTTTGAACCCAGGGTTAGGATTAGCAAGAAGAATAGCTGGAGAGTGATCAGAGATGCTTGGGTCAGCAAAAAAGACTCTGGAATTGGGAAAGCAGCTGTCCCAAATTTGGTTAGTGAGCACTTATCGAGCTTACAAGCAATCATGTCACGACCATCTTGTTGATTGCTCCATGTATACTGTACTCCAGAAAATATGTGATCCCTAAGTTGAGATTGATCAAAAACCTGAACCAGCTCTTCACTGCATTGGAAAGTATTTCCTCTGAAAGACAACTTCTCTGCAGAATGAAGCAAACAATTGAAGTCACCCAAGGCAGCCCAGGGATCACCAACCCCTTTAGCAATATTAATTAGCTCATTCCACAGAAAGACTCTTCCCATTTTAGCATTAAAAGCATAGACAAATGTGACTAATAAGACAGTTTGACCATCTCTGCTACTCACTTTGCAATGAATCATCTGAGGAGAAGAGATAAGAGGAATCACACTAAGCATCATAGGGTCCTAAGTAATCCACATCCTACCTCTGAGATTCAAGGAGCTATTAGTAATATACTTCCAGTTCTTCATCAAAAGATTAGAGAAAAGCACTTCCTTCTCAGCAGGAATTTTTGTTTCAAGCAACCCTACCAGATTGAGCTTATTCTTGTGAATAAAGTCCCTCACAAAGTGAGTTCTAGGGGAAGAACAACATCCCCTAGTATTCCAGCTACCAATATTCAATTCAATCATTTATGCTGTGGAGATGAGCTGCTACAACTCATGCTAGGAGTAGTTTGTTTCCTATTTACCTGGTCATCAGTTATCACAGTTGCTTGGTTAGTTAGATCCTGTAAAACAGCATTCTTGTAAGATTTAGGCTCATTGTTGCAATTATTTTCATCAAGCCTTCTATGCTGTGTCTTAGACTTGGTCAAATCTCTCTCCAGGTCAACAAAGTTAGATCCAGTCAAAGCTCCTCTGTAATTATTCTCATCCTGCAAACTTTGCTGATCTAAAGTAGTCCTTTCCTCAGTTAATCGTTGAGTAGAAGAGGAGATCCCTGAGCTGCACTTATTCTCAACATGCATCCCCTTCTGATTTTTAGCCACCCACTCAAACTTCTTGTCACTAACATCCTTTTTATTCTCTTTAGTTTTCTGATTATATTTTTGTTTATTAGCTTCACAGATTCCAGTGGAATGTCCAAAGACACCACAGCAAGAGCATGTCCACGGCAGCCATTCATACCAGATTCGAAGAGTATAAACTGTACCATCAGGCCCTTTGAGCTTGATCACTGGTTTCATCGTATCCTTCACACTGACTAGAATCAGGAGACGAGCATATGAGATATTGTTCTTTGTTGTCGTAAACTGATCCATACAAATTGGAATGCCTATCATGCTGCCAATGATGCTAAGCATTCTACCTGAGCATAGAAGAGGATCAATATCTCATAATTGGATCCATGCCGGGACTTTCTCAAACGAAGACCAAGCAATGGGAGTCCCTGATTTCCATTCCATCAGCACCAGTGGTGTAGAATCTTGGATTAGCCAGGGCCCCTGGTCTATCACCCAATCCATGTGTTCTTTGTTCTGGAATCTAAAGATCCAAATACCATTCTTACGGACTTCGAATTCTGGATGAGCAAATTCCCAATTTTGCTTCACAAATTCTCCCATAGCCTCAGCCGTAACATTCGGACCAATAATACCTCCAATCAGAGTAAATCTCCATTTCGTCACTTCTGATTGAACATCGCTTAGTTGAAATTCATAAAAGTCTTTATTAGGAACGTCTATGATATCCAGTTTGAACCCTAGGTGCTTCGATCTAACTTTCGGAACATCAGAAGTAGGAATCGCAGACAAATTGTTACGAGGAGCAATACTGTGAATCTCCATAACCGAATCCTCCTCTTGAATGTCGTTACCGATCTCTTCAACCTGAATCGAATTCGCTTTAGGCGTAGTCGAAGGATTGTTTTGGACATTCAATCGATTCGATCCGATCTGGACACGCTGGGTCTTCTTTGCTACCGGAATTCCAATTCTTCCTTGCTTAATAGCCTATCTAGTTGTCACGCCCCCTCCCGGAGTAGCCGGAGGAGCCATCGGCAACGGATCTGCCATGGTCGTTGAAGACGTGGTGGAGAAGCTATCGCCTAGCTAGCAGAGAGCGGGAGAACTTTTTCATTCATTCCAAATTAATTAACAACTAAGCAATTGATAATTAATTGAAATATGGAATGATGAGCAAGAGTTAATTGAAATATGGAATGATGAGCAAGAGCGAACCGCCACTTGCCTTAGATCCGACGAAAGCTTTAGCAAAGCTTAGAGACAACGGGCTCTTGGGTCCGAAATAGGGACAGATCTGGAATAACAAATCCCTAAGAAACGACCCATAACGAGACCCTAAGTTAGATTCAACATCCTCATAATTGAATCTAAAAGAATACGAAAAGAATCAAAGGAATCGAGCCTCGCCCAAAGCCAAACACCCAAGAACACACACTCGGACAAGGCTCGCCGCGGGTGCAGTGGAGCCTCTGCCGCGGGTGCGGCCAGGTTAAAGTGGCGAAGGTCGCGACAGATTTTTGATGGAGAACTCACCCAAATCAATTCGTTCGACTTTGATTCGTTCTTGGTTTGATTTCCCAACACCTTAGGCCTTTGAATATCACTTAGGAGTACCTTTTTATCACTCAAAGGTAACTCCGAACACTCTCTCACGAAGCTCAAAGCTTGGACAACAATGGTGAAAACAGAGAAACAGAGGAAGAAGAAGATGAAGCTTGGACTTCGGATTCGACCCCTTTTATAGCCCATCAGTGAGCTTCCTCAGAGGGGACAAACAAGAAGACTAGCTGGGAACAAGGGAACAACAAGTGGAGCAACTTGCTCGGCCAAGGATAAGATTTTCAGAAATCTTATCGCGACGAAGATGGCTTGCACCGCGGGGTGCGGTGGCGACTCTGTTGGCGCCTCCAAATTTGGCCTTCGCCGCGGGTGCGGTCAAGGCCATTTTTCACCCGTTTTGTCCTTTTCAAACATGGGTTAATTATCTTAACTCCGGGTTAAATATATTCGTACACGAACGACTATTTAACCCAAAAAATACGTCCACTGTATTTTATATTACTCAGAAAATTAATTTCAGAGATCCAGCACATTACAGAATGTCCGAACTTCTCTGAGATTAATCCGACTTGTAATACTGGAGTTTGGAAAAATTTCAAAATATCCTTATAAATATCTGGGATATTACAGGATGCCCGCCCTTTTACTGAATTGCCTGGACCCTTCAGAAAGCTCAAAAAAATCTCAAAAGCTGCAGCAGGAGTCTTGTTGAGGATGTTCCCCCCACAAGCAGCGTTCACCATCCTTCTCTCTTCATCAAGAAGACCACCGTACAAATAAAGTATGAGGTCCTGCTAAGAATAGCCGTGGAAGGGGCAACTGGATATCATCTTCTTGAACCGCTCATAATACTCATAGAGCGATTCACCAGACTGTTGCTCGATGTTGCTGATAGTTCGCTTCAGGCTGTTCAGTTTGGTAGCTGGGAAGTACTTCTCCAGGAAGGCTTTCTTCATCCTGACCCAAGTGCCAATGCTCCCTGGAGTGAGATAGTAGAACCAGTCATTGGCCGCATCCTTCAGTGAAAAAGGAAAGGCCCTCAGCTTGATCTGGTCCTCCGTCACATTCTTCGGCTTCATACTGCTACACACCGAATGGAACTCAGCAAGATGCTTGTTGGGGTCTTCACCACTCATCCCATGGAAGTGGGGGAGTAAGTGGATCAACCCAGACTTCAGCTCGAAATTTACGCCCTCGCCCAACTCAAGAAACTGCACAGCCAGCGGTTGCTGCTGCATGTTAGGGGCGGTCAACTGTCTCAACGTCTGCTCTGCGTCAGCCATCTCGAACGCAGGATTATCAAAAACCAAAGCACGATTTATTCTGCGACCCTGGGAAAGGGTTCTCTCAATCTCTGAATTAAAACCAAGTAGAGGGGAATTAGTAGCACGGGTGTGGACCATAAGATAGGTCCACACCAAAGGAACACAACACACAGACAAACACACAGAAAAATCAATGCTTGCCTCCCCGGAAACGATGCCAATTTGATAGCAGGCTTAAGTCGTATCACCTAATCAATCAAATAAAATCCTAGCAAAACCTAAACAAGTAGTTAGGATAAGCAGGGGTCGAATCCACAGAGAGGAAGGGATTAATCTATGTGTTGTTCGCATGCAATAGTAACAAGAAGGGGGAGTTGTAGGTTGGTTGGTCACAATTAAGTCAAACACAGCAAAGTATATGATGAAAATATCAAAGAGAGAAAACACTTAGCCAAGTAATATCCACATAAGTCATCCAAAGGTTGTTCCTTGGTTATGCCTTATCTTCCTATTCGGTTATTCCTGTCCTGATCTTGGGTAGATTCAAAGATCAACCAAACCTAAGAACCCTTACCAATGAATAACCCTAGCACCACTAGTGATTCAATCCAAAGGCAACAATGCACATACGAATTAACCAGGATACACATAACACCTCAACCAGAAGCATTCAACATGTAATCAATTCTCTACATAGATAAATTCCACAGTGGCAGATAAAAATCCATGCTTGCTACTCGAACTAGAGCGTTAGCCCAACAGTTCCCTAGTATTAGCAATATGAATGAAAGCAATAAACCTAGGTGATCAATCTAGATAAACCAACAAACATCCAAATAAGAATTTGCTCAAGAGAAAAGATATAACTCAATAGGATAAGATAGATAGGAACAAAACCTCACAACCAGATGGATAAACTTATGCTTCCATTACCGGACTAAGCAAAAGAGGCCTAGCTCCTCATAAACATGATGAACTCTAAAGGTATGAAAAGTGGCAACGATGAAATGAAAATTCTCCCAAAAACAAGCTCCCAAAACCTAATACTAAAGAGAGTATATATAGGGCCTCTAACAAATGACCTAGCCCAATAAGAAAAGAAACCGGAATAAAATGAAATATAAGAAAAGAAATCAGAAAAGATAGATTTGGGAAAAGTCCGAACTTCCAGCGTCGACGACCCGCGATCGCGGTCCATGGACAGCGACCGCGGCCTCTTGTGGCTCCGTGCTCTTCACATTCCTCCGCGCCTGCGGATAATTCTCAACTTGTCCCGAGGACCCGCGATCGCGGCACCCTTGCCCGCGGTCGCGGTTAATGCTCGGCCTTCACTCCTTGGCTTCGCCTCCTAACCTCTCCTCTTCACTTCCTTGGCGTCTTCTTTTGGTGGCTTCCTTCCCCAGTGTCTCCTATGATATCCAAAACAAATCAAACACCTCCAACAACACCAGACTTCACCCCCAAACGTCATGCACAAGAATGTGTCTAAATCTACCCGAATGGCACCAATAAAACCCTCTAATAACTCTTAGTTAAGCCCTACAAAGTAGTGCTTATCACGTCCCGATGGCGGAGCTTTGGGGAGTCTTTCAAGGATTGTCGATTGCCTGGCGCAATAATTGTCGGAAAGTTGAAATTCATACCGATTCCCTTATTGTTGTCAGCCTTCTCAGTAAGAAGATTTCTCCCCACCACCCTCTTGCTAACCTTGTCACTGCGTGCCAAGGTCTCATTCGTAGGAATTGGCCGGTCCAAGTCCGACATATCTACAGGGAAGCCAATGGTGTCGCGGACGCCCTCGCATCCCTTTCTTTTCTTTTCCTTGTGGTTTTCATGTTTTGCTTGAACCTCCTTCTAATATTTCTCGTCTTATTTTGAACGATGTTAGGGGATTGGCTTTACCCCGTTTAATTAAAGCCTAATTAATAAAATTTTAGAGAGTGCCGCCTCTCTTTCCGAAAAAAAAAAGAGTGGTCTAGTGGTCGAAATTGTTTCATGGTCTCCTTGTCTTTAATTTCTTGCAGGTAAGAGTATGGCCAGATGGGAAGACTTCTGAATCATCTCACATGATAAATATTTGCTAAATTCACACACCTCTCAACTGTACGGGCACCGTGTGTTACTGTTGTATTCAAGGTCTTCTCTCACTCTTATATGCTTTTTGTTCCCTTTCGTCCATTTCCCCATCATTTCAGATATAAATATTTAGATGCTTTTCGCTTTTCTTTAGAGCTAGGAAGTTGATGTACCGTACAAATAGATGTTTTTGGATTTTCCTTAGTTTGATAATTAGTCAATTGGTGATGCAGGAATGTATTCTTCTCTTGCTTGTTTGGCTTGTGAAGATATTAATAATATGTATATATATGTACATATTGTTAGGTTAAGTTAAATTGTTTAGGAATAAATACATATTTTAATGGGTTCAGTTAGCATTTGTTAGAGTTTTTCTAGGCATTATCTTTGTTAGTAGGATAAGTGGCCGGTATGGCCCTTGTTAGTAGCTGCAGTTTAGTTTTTGTAAGCCAATAAAAGGCACCTGAAGGATATTCAATAAATCATATCATTTGGGTGCTAATTTGTGAGTTTCTAGCAAGCAATCTTCACATTTGGTATCAGAGCGAGTGATCCGAGAGAAAAAAACACCATGAGCAACGACAAAACACTCACAAAAATTCTGAAACTCGATGGTCATTATGATCATTGGAGTGAAGTGATGGAAAATCTCTTGCGAGCGAAAGGGTTATGGCTCCTAGTGGCTGATGGATGCACTGAATTTGCAGAAGGAGTAGAGACGACTGTAGCCCAGCGAAGAATCTTGGAGGATCTCAGGTTGAAGGATCATCAAGTAAAGCATTACTTATTCCAGGCTATTGATCGAACTGTTTTTGAACAGATGGGATTCATTGAAGAGGAAGTTTGGAGGAAACGAGAGGGTGAAGCGATCTCTTCTCAATACACTGAGGAGGGAATTTGAAGTACTCGCCATGAAGTCAGACGAGAAGATAGTCGATTACTTTGCAAGAGTAATGACGGTTTCCAACAAGATGAGAAGCAATGGTGAAACCATGCCGGATTCAAAGATTGTAGAGAAGATTCTTCGAACATTGACGGACAAGTTTACGTATGTGGTGGTTTCTATTGAGGAATCACGAAACACCGAAAGCATGTCCATAGATGAACTGCAGAGCTCCTTGGCTGTTCATGAACAAAAGTTCAGGAAAACCACCTATGAAGAAGATGATTAAGCTCTGAATGTCTGGGGCAGAGGGAGAGGCTCTTCATCTCGATACTTCAGAGGCCGAGGCAGAGGAAGAGGGCGGTCTGCCAATAAAGCTTTGGTCGAGTGCTACAAGTGTCACAAGTTGGGGCATTTTCAGTATGAATGTCCAACCTGGAACAATGCGGCAAATTATGCAGAAATGGAGGAGGAAGATGAAGTTCTTCTCATGACACATGTGGAACTCAAAGGAACAAAGAGGGAAGATGCTTGGTTTGTTGATTCTGGGTGTTCAAATCACATGTGTGGAAATCAAGGTATGTTCTCAAGTTTGGATACAACTTTCAAACATATTGTCAAACTTGGGAATAATTACAAATTGATTGTTCATGGGAAAGGAGTTGTGAAAATTATGATTGAAGGAGTTAGCTATGTGATGATTGATGTGTACTTTGTTCTTGAGTTGAGGAACAATCTGTTGAGTGTGGGACAACTCCAGGAAAAAGGATTAGATGTGTTGTTCAAGGGAGGTATGCATAGAACTTGCAGCATATTTCATCCTACCAAAGGGAAAATAGCTGAATCTGTCATGAGTGTCAATCGCATTTATGTTCTGCTCGCTGAATCTTATAGCAAGAGAGAGGAAGAAAAGTGTTTTCAGATCAACACCTCAGACAAGGCAGAAATGTGGCATCACAGGTATGGACATCTCAGCTACAAGGGACTTCATACTTTGCAGAGTATGGAGATGGTCATTGGATTGCCAGAGATTGGGCAGAAAGTTGTTTCTTGTGAAGCTTGTATGAAAGGGAAGCAGCACCGTGATCCGTTTCCAAAACAAAGCTCATGGAGAGCAATTGAGAAGTTGCAGCTCATTCACTCTGATTTATGTGGTCTGATCACTCCTGCATCAAACAGTCAGAAGAGGTACCTTCTATGTTTCATAGATGATTTCTCTAGGAAAACTTGGATTTATTTTGTCTTAGAGAAATCAAAAACCTTCTATCACTTCAAACTGTTCAAAGCACTTGTGGAAAAGGAAACAAGCTTACATATCAAGTGTTTGAGAACAGATAGAGGGGGAGAATACAACTCTGGGGAATTCAAAGAGTACTGCAAGGAACATGGCATCAAAAGGCAGTTAACCACCTCCTACACTCCTCAGCAAAACGGAGTAGCTGAACGCAAGAATAGAACCATTATGAATATGGTAAGGGTTGTTTTGACAGAGAAAGGAGTTCCAAGAACTTTTTGGCCAGAAGCAGTGCAGTGGACAAATCACGTGCTCAATAGGTCTCCTACACTGGCTGTGAAAGGCATGACACCAGAGGAGGCATGGAGTGGAGAAAAGTCATATGTTGAACATTTCAGAGTCTTTGGATGCACAGGTCATGTTCATATTCCTGATGTCAAGAGAACCAAGCTGATGATAAGAGTGTGAAATGTGTGTTACTAGGCTTCAACAATGAATCCAAAGCTTTCAGAATGTTTGATCCTACAAAGAAAAAGATTCACATCAGTCGAGATGTGATGCGTTCTTGCTTGTGATGCTAGATCTCTGATCTTGGTGGGAAGTCGCACGCGTCGTGTTTGAGGATGATAAGGTGGAACGCGGGTGTTTAGAAGACGGATCGAGAGGGAGATTGGAGTTGTAGTGTCGGCAGCGGAGGAGATCGACTCGAAAGAGATCCAGTGCTTGGCCGTAGCATCGGCAGCGGGTTGGATAATCTCGATGAAGATCTAGTGGAGGTCGTAGCGTTGGCAGCGGAGGAATGAAGATGAGAAGGAAGATTTAGGGTTTGACGCTCGATCAAAGGGGATGAGGCAATTAGCTCTCAATACTCAGGCTTTGATTAAAAATGAACGTAACCTAAAACAGAAGGCTGAATTGGCCTTTATAGCGAGACTCGAATGGGCCGAGTCTTGTATAATGGGCTGGCCCACGCGACACGCGTGGAACACACACCCCAAAAGAAAACACTGGAAATAAATAATGTTCAAACATTTACAAAGATATTCAAAGAACGCGTTTAGCATTGAATGCGAGAATCTTCAGATAGAACACGATCTCTGGGCTTGGCTGGAGACGCTTGAAGGAGATCATGGTCTCTGTACCAGATGCGAGAAGCATGACGAAGATTGCGGTCTCTATGCTCGATGCGAGTAGTTGAGAGGAAGATCGCGGTCTTCGTACTGGCTCTTTTGAGCTCACGGTCATGGCTTCTTCGTCTATGGCCGTCATGGGGAGCATGGTCTACATCACCCTCCCCCACTTGGTTATGAAGCGTCCCCGCTTCACCATCGTGTGATCTTGTGCTCGAACATGCCGTGCAATTGCACCCACGCGAGGTCTCCGGGTCGAACACGAATCTTTTGCGCCGTGGTATTGCGATATGCACCATACACCCAGATGATGTTGTTTTGCATGCTACGCAAGGGTGGTAGTACTGTTTGGTGGCGCCTATGGCAAAATCCGTGGTGAACTCCGGTTGCAATACGGCGAAAGCTGGTGGCATATGCGCGTACTGCCCATTTTCACTGCAACGCATGCTCTCCTTGGGCGCGTCGTTATGGGAAGCGCTTGGTGGACTGATGGAGGACGCGTCCTTTGATCGCCAGGGATTCGGGGAAGTTAAAGATGCGCCAGATATGGGGTAGGATCGGGGGGGTGTGGCCGCGGTCGTGGTCGATGGCAAAGCTTTGTGGCGATCTCGCTCCACCTGCGCCTGTAAAATCTCATGGAGAGACATAGGTAAGAAAGTCACGCGCTTCACGTGGTAGTAAACACATAGGTGTTTAGATACCCATTGTGAAGTACGGTGACGATCGGACTGCCATGGACGCCCAAGCAGGAGATGGGTGGCGTCCATTGCAATCACATCACAGAAATGGTGTCATGGTAGCAACCAATGGAAAAAAGGATATAAGACACTGTCGGAGACCATGTTACCTGAGCTTGAAGATATCCCTTGTAGATCATATGGTTTGGGTAAAGTGTGGTTGGCAGGCTGAGAGGGGTTGACCACCTTCTCATGGTTGATCTTTAAGCAGCTGCCACCATGGATGATGTCACTTATCGACATGGAGTTAACCAAGCCAACGCGTGTGGACGCGAGTCTCACGCTGGTCGACAAGGTTTGCCTCCGTGACGTTGAGAATACGCCGCGTGACGAGACTCAGTGGTGTGCCCGCCTGGAGCGTGGTAGCTTCCACGTGATGGCCTCCTACGGTGTTGTCGTTGCATCCTTCAATTGTCTCAAGCGGGGTCTCCTCCTCGTAAGACTCATCTTCTGCGGCAACAGTAGAGAAGAGTACCTGCTCTTGTTTGGGACAATCCCTTTGGTAGTGATCCGTACTCTACACTTGAAGCCTTCAATGTCATCTTCACGATCATAGCCCTGGGAGGGGGCCGTTGGCGCGGGTCGTGCAAGAGGCCGTGCAATTGGGCATCGCCAGCTTGGAGTCACGATCTTGGTTGTACGCGGTGGATCCTGAGACTTGAACACGCACATTAGTAGTAATGGAGGGACTAGTGTTAGGACTCATACATGCGTTGGCCTTGATGTTGCCAAGATGAGTTCTCGCGGCGGTTGAGCTGGTGGGGCACCTCTACTTTATGGCATTGGTAGCGGTGCGCGATCATAGCTGGTTGGTGCACATTGGAATCGGCGCGTGATATACGATATATTGGTATAGCGTATCAAGTGGTTATTAGCATGATTTAGAGGATGTTTAGGTATGTTTTGATTGTAATTTTGTAATCCGGAAGAGGAAGACGAGAAGTGAAGAAATCATGGATTTACAGAGATTTGAAGTACATTGAAGTGAAGAGTTGAAGAGCTGCACAAAAGAAGCAAGAAGAAGCAACTGAAGAAGAAGAGTCTCTGGTGTCTTCACCGCACCCGCGCCCATACTCACCGCACCCGCGGTGGACTTGCTGAAGCGAAGACAGCTAGAGCCGACCGAAGACCCACCACACCCGCGGTGGGATGACCGCACCCGCGGTGGTGCCGAGCTGGAGCTTTTTTCTCGATTTATATCCGAGATCTTTCTTTCCTTATCTTTTATTCCGAGATCTTGTTTTATCTTATTTTCCTTTTCTTTATTTCTAAACTATTTGTTTTCCTAGTATTTAAAGGTTTTAACCTAGACTTGGTTAGGTTAACCTCGTTCCATCTTTCATAGCTTTTCTCTAAAAACCTTATGGAGAACTAAACTTCCATTGTTGCACTTGACGTTTGAAGCCTTCAATTGATTGGTTGTGATTTTTCTACTCTTGTTCGATTTCCTATCTAGTTGTATTAATTCTCTTGCGCTTGAATGTTTATTGAATCTTATTGATTTATCTAGACTGATCACCTAGGTTATTGATATTATCCATATAGCTAGGACTTGTCGATTCCGGGTTCGGGTTGCATATCTAGTAGCAAACACAATTTAAATAAGCGGGTTGCGAGTGTTCATCGTGAGAGAGAGTTATGTGCATGCTTATAGTAACGGGTTGTTTCTATTGCATGTATCTTGTTGAATCCTTGTTTGAATGCTATTGCTTTGTTGAGTCTTGAAGGTTTTCGGATTTGATTCAGTAATAAGTACTATTAGGGTTGGTAGAACTAATAGTTACATATGATCGGGATAAGAACAACCAAAGGAAAGATAAGAACTTGAGAATAATAGAATTCAGTGAGCAACCATATCTCTTGTTGTGTGGATCTTTGTCAGGTGTGGCACCTTCCTCATATCATATTCACATCCTTTGCTTTGCTTTTCTTGCTTTATTTACTTGGTTCGAAATACTACAAACCCCCCCCTCCTAGTTCCTAGTTGGTGACTTGCGAATTACAAGAACTGATAAACTGATTCCCTTGGGTTCGACCTTGACTTGCTTGCTATACTCTGTTTAGTAGGTAACATTAGGATTTCTTTGATTAGGCACGACGACTTTAGGCCTGTCAAATTTGGCGCCGTTGCCAGGGAATCAAAATTTTTGTTTTTGTGTTTTGTTTGTTACCAACTTTGTGTGGACCTATCTTATGGTCCACACTCGTGCTACTGACACACCTCTTGTTGATTGTGAGTCAGAGATCGACAGGACATTCCACAGGAATCGCAGAGAACACTTTACACCACAAGTTGCAATGGGTGACCAAACGCTTCGGCAATTGACTGCACCTAATCTAATGCAACAACCTTTAGTTGTGGCTATTCTTGCCATAGGAGAAGGCGTCAACTTTGAGTTGAAAGCCAGGGCTGATTCATTTGCTCCCGTCATTCCATGGACTAAGTGGTGAAGACCCAATCAAGGCATCATGGGTAAATTCCACATTGTCTGCAGAGTATGAAACCGGATAACGTCACTGAGGAACAAATCAAGAGGAGAGCTTTCGGGTTCACCCTCAAGGACGCAGCCGATGATTGGTACTACCATCTACCCACTGGAAGCATAGATACTTGGAACAAACTGCATAAGGCTTTTCTCGAAAAGTATTTTCCTGCCAAGAAGGCGAATAGCTTGAAAAAGGCTATAAGCAACATCGAGCAAGAGGCTGACGAGACCTTATGAGTACTATGAGCGGTTCAAGAGACTTTGCTCAAGCTATCCATTCCATGGTTACACGAATCAAGATCTAGTGCTTCATCTTTACAATGGTCTGCTGGACAATGAAAGAAGAATTGTTGACGCTGCATGTGGTGGCAACATTCTTAACACAACTCTGGGGGCAGCCATGGGAAAGATTTAGGAGATGGCCGAAGGGACAAGAAATTTCGGTAGAACTACCAAGAGAGGAGTCAATGCTGCGGACTCCGGACGCTCTGAGCTAGTAAGCGATATTGCTGAATTGAAGGACATGGTGAGAAGACTAACGCTGAAAGGAACTCCTCAACAACTCAAAGCATGTGGGATTTGTGCTGATCAATTCCACCCCACCGATGCATGTCCTCAATTGCAAGATGATCCAAACGCTGAGGTGAACACTGTAGGAGGTTATGGACCTCCAAGACCTTGGAACGATCCCTACTCTAACACTTATAATCCGGGATGGAGAGACCACCCAAATTCAGATGGAGGGATCAACCGAACCAACAACAACCTCAACTTCTACAAAGGTCACAAGGTCAACAACCCGGTACTTCTGCTTCAACTGAAGATATGCTCCAAACCTTGACTAAGCACTTTATAACTCATGTTCAAACTACATAGTCAAGCATCAAGAATCTAGAGAAGCAGATGGGACAAATGGCTGAAGCTATCACAAATATTGATGCAAAGATTTCGGGAAATCTACCATCTCAAACGGTAGTTAACCCACGGGCAAATGTTAGTGCTGTGATGCTTCGAAGTGGTAAGCAATTGAACGTCGTTCCTAGTGCTGAAGAGGATGACGCCGAAAAAGAGCTCTCTCAACCCACACCACCGCACCCGCGGCAGGACGCCGCACCCCGCGGTGCGTCTACAGAAGCTCTGGAGAACTTGTCGCACCCAGCGGCGAAATCAACAGATGGGTCTGCAACACAACCGCACCGCAGTGGGATGACCGCACCGCGGTGGGACTCCAGAAAAGCAACAGAAGTCTCTGTTGACATCACCGTACCCCGCGGTGGATGACCGTACCCGCGGTGACGGTATCGAGAAAGTCCGAGAATTCTCAGGTGAGACGACCGCACCCACGGTGGAATCTGACCGCACCCGCGGTGAGACTTCTGGAATTGCTAAAGAGCCATACGTGGATGCCTATGTCCGTCCGTAGTTTCCCCCTCTCGGTTCCGAGAAGCCACCCGCCCCATTCCCAGAGGCACTTAAGGAGAGGAGAATCATCGACGACAAGGACCTCTTCGAGACTTTTAGCAAGTGCGAGGTAAACATCCCTTTACTCAAACTTGTTAAAAGTATTCCCAATATGCTCGTTTCTTGAAGGAACTTTGCAAAATCAAGAGGACACAGAAGCAGAAGCAAAAGAAGCAGGTCTAGGTGAGCGAGCAAGTATCTGTTGTGTTTCAAAGGCGTATGGCCAAGAAGTACAGTGATCCAGGTATGTTCTATCCCTTGCATCATCGGTGAGACAAAGATTGATAAAGCTATGCTAGATCTTGGTGCAGCTATTAATGTCTTACCATTGTCATTTTATGAGTCTCTTGGTCTGCCACCATTACAGGACACTAGGCTAGTTATTCAATTAGTTGATGGAACCAATGTCTACCCGAAGGGGTTGTTGAAGATGTCCTTGTTATGGTAGATAAGCTGATTTTTCCCACTGATTTTTATGTGCCTGATAAGGGTAGTAGACAGGTGCACCTATGCTGTTAGGGAGACCATTCATGAAAACTGCGAATACCACAATTGATGTCAGAAGTGGGAAATTAACTATGGAATTTGATGGGGATGGAGTTGAATATAACATAAATGATATGAAACATGTCATTAACACCTCTTTAAACTTTGTTGATGTAATGAGTCCTAACCTTTGGATGAATTGCAACCTATAATAGAGGATTCCATAGTTGACTTGCCTATCGGTATTACTTTATCTTCTAATCTGCAGGCAGTCACGACTTTATTGGATGAGAAGGGTGAGTCTCCTACTTCTCTTTTGGGCAGTTGCCCCACCTTACTGACTCCACAGGGCAAGAAGTCGTTCCCTTTTGTTGTGCAGAATGAACAATCGGAGGTTAAACACCCCCCTGATCGATCTAAGTATGGGGGAAAGGCGACTAAGAAGGTCAAGGTGAAAGATCCGGTTAAGAGATGAATGGTATAAGGTTCAAACATTTCCATGATTGGTTCAGAAAAGCTGTGTTGAATGAGAGGTTCCTAAGGAACATATGCTATGGGTTGAGGTTGTCTGAGTCTCATGTCGAGCCAACGACATTAACTAAGGCGCTGCTTGGGAGGCAACCCAAGTTAGGTAGGTTAAATTTTCGTATTGTTTTAGTTCAATTTAATTGTCTTTTACTTTTCTGCAGGGAAGAAGGCGGTGAGCCCAGCCGCACCGCACCCGCGGTGGGCATCCCTTAATTTCTGTGTTTTTTAATAAAAAAAAATCCGAAAAAACTTAAACGGATTTAAAAAAATAAAATAAAATAATAATAATAATTCGAAAACGCAACAAAAAGAGTTCTACCGGAGCCAGCTGTCCGGGTTCCCCATGGAGAAGGTGCGCATCATGTTGTCAAGGAGGAGACATTCGCCCCACACATTATTTGGCAACGATGATGGCCCTACAGTCGACAGTTGAAGAGGAACACATCTGGGCCCAATTTTTTTTTGTGTTCATTGAAGGCCGTGCAACCCGAATTCTTTGATATACCACTATTCACCAAAGTGGTTTCCTTTTGGTTGCACGGTAGATGAAGCTAATGGAGTTGATGAAGACACCCACCGCAACACCAGAGACCTGAGCATTTATTGTTACACCGCCAGCAACAACGGAAGCGTCCAAGCAGCTCGGCGACATTTGTGAGTTCTTTCATCTGTCCAGGCACAATTCTTCTTGATGTCTTTCATTACATTGAGGACAATGCAATGTTAAGCATGGGGGAGAGTTCTGTACATGCTATGTCGTTGAGGAGAAAAGAAAAAGCCAAAATTTGAATAAAAGGCTAAAATAGAAATCTTGGGATAGGTCGAAAACCTGAAAGGGCGGCCTAGGTAATAAGCAGGTGGCTTGGACCAACATTAGGCTGGGGTAATAATTGGTCAAGAGTGACGTGAGCTTATGTGAGCACATCTATTGGAAAATGAAATGAGTGGCTTGGTGAAAACCCGGAAGGGCGCCTTGGAAAAATGAGTGAAAACAAGAAGAGTGATTTTTAGGATTCCTCATTGTTCTTGGTGTGGTGACATAAGAAGAGGAGTTATAAGGAGGATTCGGGTAGGCCACTATGGAGTGATAAGGTCTTAGATGGGAGTTAGGATTAGATTAGTCTTGCATCACTTGTTTTGGTTGTCTTGGAGCTTATTGTTGATGTGTTGTAACTACTAGTGTCATATTTTCTTGTACTTCCTGAGGCCTTGGAGCATGATTGATGGAGTGAGTTCAGTTTTTAGCTTACTCGGGACGAGTAAAGGTCTAAGTATGGGAGAATTTGATATGCGGTATATTGTATAGCGCATCTAGTGGTTATTAGCATGATTTAGAGGATGTTTAGGTATGTTTTGATTGTAATTCTGTAATCCGGAAGAGAAGACGAGAAGTGAAGAAATCATGGATTTACAGAGATTGAAGTACATTGAAGTGAAGAATTGAAGAGCTGCACAAAAGAAGCAGCTGAAGAAGAAGCACTGAAGAAGAAGAGTCTCTGGTGTCTTCACCGCACCCGCGCCCATACTCACCGCACCCGCGGTGGACTTGCTGAAGCGAAGACAGGGAGCCGACTGAAGACCCACCGCACCCGCGGTGGGATGACCGCACCCGCAGTGGTGCCGAGCTAGAGCTTTTTTCTCGGATTTTATATCCGAGATCTTTCTTTCTTATCTTTTATTCTGAGATCTTGTTATCTTATTTTCCTTTTCTTTATTTCTAAACTATTTGTTTTCCTAGTATTTAAAGGTTTTAACCTAGACTTGGTTAGGTTAACCTCGTTCATCTTTCATAGTTTTTTCTCTAAAAGCCTTATGGAGAACTAAACTTCCATTGTTGCACTTGACGTTTGAAGCCTTCAATTGATTGGTTGTGAGTTTTCTACTCTTGTTCGATTTCCTATCTAGTTGTATTAATTCTCTTGCGCTTGAATGTTTATTGAATCTTATTGATTTATCTAGACTGATCACCTAGGTTTATTGATATTATCCATATAGCTAGGACTTGTCGATTCCGGGTTCGGGTTGCATATCTAGTAGCAAACACGATTTAAATAAGCGGGTTGCGAGTGTTCATCGTGAGAGAGAGTTAATTGTATGCTTATAGTAACGGGTTGTTTCTATTGCATGTATCTTGTTGAATCCTTGTTTGAATGCTATTGCTTTGTTGAGTCTTGAAGGTTTTCGGATTTGATTCAGTAATAAGTACTATTAGGGCTGGTAGAACTAATAGTTACATATGATCGGGATAAGAACAACCAAAGGAGAGATAAGAACTTGAGAATAATAGAATTCAGTGATCAACCATATCTCTTGTTGTGTGGATCTTTGTCAGGTGTGGCACCTTCCTCATATCATATTCACATCCTTTGCTATGCTTTTCTTGCTTTATTTACTTGGTTCGAAATACTACAACCCCCCCCCTAGTTCCTAGTTGGTGACTTGTGAATTACAAGAACTGATAAATATTCCCTTGGGTTTGACCTTGACTTGGCTATACTCTGTTTAGTAGGTACATTAGGATTTCTTTGATTAGGCACGACAACTTTAGGCCTGTCAGCGCGGCATCGCTGTCGCGGCTGGGCATCTCCCTCGCCGCGTTGACGATAGTCGCGCGTCCTTTCTTCGCGGCGCTGGCCGCGTGTGTCATGTTCCATGTTGGCCTGGAATGACTGGTGGGATTGGATCTTGAGCCGCGGTGGCGGAATCCAGTCCGCGGGCCGTCGAACTCCTCAAAGGCATGATGGATCGTTGCCATCGTGTAGCCATAGCCATAGGAGTCATAGCGCGGTGTGCGCACACTCTGGTGGCCAAGGTGGTCACGGACGTCGTACATGCTGTTGTGGCAGGTGTCCTCACGCGATGTTCTTCGTGCCGTGGGAGTCCCTTGGGCATCGCGGTGGAGTAGCTTGTCGCGCGTTGTGGCGCGATCTGTTATCTCGCGGCGTGGAGGGTGGGTCATCGCGTTGAACAACTTGGCGCCGTAACTCTTGTATGGCTTGGAGTTGAGCAAGTTGGTGCCGTAACTCCTGTATCTCGCATTGTGGCGCAGAGAGCTCCAGACCGGGGGCTTCATTTTGTTGATCTTGTCGTGGCACCAAGGGTGGTGTTTGGCGCGTACTCCTTTCCTAAGAAAATGTAACAGAGATCGCGAGTAAAAACGAACAAAGACAACACAACCAAAGATCAAGCAAGCAACGAGCAAGTAACAATTGATCACGTAGGAGGGCGCGTTCTTTTGGCCGTGAGGGCGGCTTAAGGCAAGCAAAACAAGTGTGATATGCAAGCACAAATCCAAACGAAACCAAAAAATAAAGTCCTAACCTCTTGCGTAAACAACGCGCACACACAAGACAAACCTTCAAGTGTGACGCTAGACGGTGGAG